>OX638390.1:41128274-42575774 GCA_951813805.1 Limnephilus auricula
CTATTGCATTGTCAATCCGACGGATCGCTTGCCTTTGCACTGAATAAAGTAGATATATCAGATATGTTCAAATCAAGCAAATTCAATCGTTGGCCATACTTGAGATTTTAAAAGAGCTGACGGCTGATAACTAATAAAGAATCTGCAAACCCTAATCGAGAGGCCCACTTTCAGGCAGCCATATTTACTTGGACTTCTGTGGAGCCCCGATACTTGTGATGGAAATACTTTTGGAATTTAGATAGTTGGGTTTTATGTTTCACTCTAAATTCTGTTGATCTTTTAACACGTACTTCAAAGGTGGGTTATTTATCCTTGGGATCCGCTTTCTCAGAACTTACAAGTACTAGCGGGAATGCATTACGGGGCTCTAACATTCGGATAACTGATAAAATTATTTTTTGCAATGTAAAATTTACAAATTATCACATCATATATCAAATAAAATCCTTTTAGTATAAGTCGAGAATTTGCCGGAAAGACAATACGTGTGAAGTAAGTAAAGTGAATAGTCGACATTTTAGTCAAATTTAAAATGATATGATATAAATGATATAAACTGTTCAATGCACCTGCATATCCCTTCACAGATCACCATTTCTCGCTTCTACAAACATACTCACACTCACTATACACTACGCACATAACCTGGTAACTACTAAATGTACATACCACAAATAAGACTAAAATAAACTAAATATACATACAACACGGGCATGTGCCTAGCATGGTGGTCGAAAAATCCTCAATTCATGTAACAAACAATTCAATGAATAAAGAAAACTTAAAAAAACGACATTACAAAGAAATGTATTATAGATACTCACCGTTAAATATTATGTTATATCTGTAAACTTTCCCTACACCAATGCAGTGTTTGTTTGTATAATATAAAATAAAAATGAAAATAAATTAATCAGTTACCCGCCGAGTCGAATTTACATAAAAAGCAAATTTAACGGAGGAACCATCTTCTCTGTTACCTTTTTGGTGATCTGTTAGTATGTCACTATAATAATTAATCATGTACTGAGTTCTTGCTTGTCACGGTTTGAACACTAAATTTATGTTTGAAAGTAATTTTTTTTGTAACGCAATTATTACTATGTATTCATGTTGATTCTTAAAAAATTATTATATTTTAATCCGTTGCGAAAAAAAGGCTAGTTACAATAATTTCCTTCAGTAAACAATGCGATCATTTTAGTTCACCGGGTACCCTACTGAGATAAATATTTATTTAAAAATTCTGTGTAATTTCGTCTTAATTAGACAACAAGGAATAAATCGAGACCCTTGAACTAAACATTTCTTTCCCTCAATTTGTATTCATAAGGCGAAATGTTCGCCGCTCGCAGCTTGTTTGCGAGGAGTCCGAAGTTGACGCCATTTTCTGTACTTGTTTTTCGTGGTAAATATTAAATATGCTACTTAACATTGTTTTACTTGAATCAAGAACAATGAACAGTTTTTAAATTATCATTTTGTACTTCTGCGGAATAAAAACAATTAATTTCTTTACTAAAAACACTTTTTTATCTTGTAGTGTATGAAGTAGATTCATCCACACTTTGGAAGATTATAACATGATAACGGCCCTTTTCTAATTATCCAAATGTTGTTGTAGACCTGTCATAACATAACAGATAAATATAGTACCTATATATATTTCACAATGTAGACATTTTTAGCACCACACTTCAGAAATATCGAATAGAAGTAACGTGTACGGTCGAAAATTAATACAAGAGTGTGCAATGTATCAATATACTCTCCTATTCTTATCCTATATTCCTCTTCCTTTTCCCTTCACCTAAAATTATTTTAAGAAAACTAACTTAATGAAAATCAGAAAACTGTACGAATACAACATATGCTTATTAATCTACAAAATCCATAATGGCTTTATACCCACAAATACTACATTTATGAAAACATCACAAGTACATTAATACCACACAAGACAACGAAATAAATTATACACAAATTCAACAAAGGCGTAACAATATCTGGGCTACTTAGCAACCATACATTTTCTATTAAAAAAATATGTTTTAGAATCACACTGGCAAAAAACATATATGATTATAGAAAATGTATGGTTGCCAAGTAGCCCAGATACTTTTAGGCGTAGCGAAGCGTACGTACATCGACCCAGTATGTCTCTACCTTCACAATACAACTTACACGACAATATTCAAAATACACTGATTCTTGAAAAAATCTCTTTTTTAAATAAAGAAAAAGCTTTGAAAATGCAAATAGAATTGATTCATATTTAAATTCGGTGTACAAAACCGTAGCAGAATCTCAAACCCGAATTGCGCAAAGTTTCATTATTTATTTTCGTTTCCTAATCACACCCACGATGAATATTTGAATAGTATCCCGCACGAAAGCCTAAAGGAGAGGAATGGTTCGCAAGACCTACCGTAATCTACTTCCAGCACCGGGCCCAAAGCGCTCCTACAGGCATTCCCGGCAAGTGTTTAAAAAATATACAAGGGCGGCGCGTGTTTACTGTACGGTATATAGCAGAGGTCCCCAACCCCCGAGCCGCCGAAGGCCCTGCCTAAAAATCAAAATTACATATTGAATGACAAAAAATGATTATTCATATTCGTAATAAGCACTAACTTTGTGGCTCTCCGACTAATAATAAAATCACAAATCCCTTTCAATGGCGTAGGATCTTATATATATCCAATTTTTCTTCACTTAGTAAAAAAAATTTCCTCCCTGTATTAAACCCGCGTTCTATACTGACAACAACTTAGATAAATTATTAAAAAACACTAAAGATAGAGATCATAAATTAAGCCACTCAGGCATTTACCAACTATGTTGCAATTATTGTCCATCGTTCTACAAAGATAAGAAAACCAGAAATGTAAATATTAGAATCACGGAACATTTAAGATGTTTAAATAATAATCATCTTATTTCCACCAATCATACTTTTAATAAGGACACAGGGGCTAAAATTCTCCACCGTAATAATAAAAGCAAAAAATTAGATAACTTGGAAGCACTTGAAATTAAAAAATCCCTAAATAATAATGCTAATAAATAATAATCTTAAATAATAATCCTCTTTGGTTTTGCTTAGCATTAAATCCTCTATCCAAAATGTTAATAAAAAGCAAGTTTGGAATAAAAATTAAGGGAAATACAGGAGAGAGTAGTACAATTTCGCATCTATTATATATGGATGATATAAAATTATTTTCAAATTCTGAATCAAATTTAGAGAAAATGATTAAGGTAGTAAAAATTTTTTCAGATGATATTAAAATGACTTTTGGTCTAGATAAATGTAGAACGATCCATATAGAGAAAGGCAAAATTATAGATGGAGATGAGGGTATATTTAGAAATTTCAAAATTAAAAGTATGAAAGGGGATGAGGTTTATAAATACTTAGGATACCCGCAATCGAATAGATTAGATCATACTAGTATTAAAAATGATATTAGGATTAAATTTCAAACTAGGATAAGAAACATTTTAAAATGCAATCTATCTGCTAAAAATTTAGTAAAGGCAATAAATAGTTGGGCAATACCTCTATTAACGTACTCATTTGGTATAATTAAATGGTCTAATACAGATTTAGATAGCTTAGAACGATTAATTAGAACTACGTTAACAAAGTTTAATTGTCATCATCCAAATTCAGCTATAGAACGAATTAATTTACCTAGAAATTTAGGAGATAGAGGTATAGTCAAAATAACTTCTTTAAAACAAAATCAGGTAGAAATGTTAAGAAATTTTTTTCATAGAAAAGCTAATAGCTCAGAGCTGCATAAAATAATTTGCAAGGCAGACAGAAATATTTCACCTTTAAATTTATACGACGAGAATGCCAACATTTTTATAAATACCAACCAGGAATTATTAGATTCCTGGTCAAATAAAATTATTCACGCAAAACACTTCAATTATCTCAACCAAACGTATGTTGACAAACTTTCGTCAAACAAATGGTTGAGTATTGGAGAGTTGAGCGCAGAAATAGAAGGTTTTATGCTTGCTATTCAAGATAGAGTAATTAATACCAAAAATTATAGAAAGCATATAATCAAAGATCCAAATCAAATTGATGATTTATGTAGAAAATGTATGGCTTTTCCGGAAACTATAGAACACATTATATCAGGATGTTCTATATTAGCGCCGTCTGAGTATACATTTAGGCACAATCAGGTTTTAAAAATAATTCACCAAAGTTTGGTAATTAAACATAACTTGATTGACTGTCATAATATAGTACCATATTATGAATACAAACCAAATTCATGTTTAGAAAATAATTTCTTTAAAATTTACTATGATAAAACTATACTAACAGACAGACCAATTGGTCATAATAGACCTGATATAGGATTACATGACAAAATTTAAAAAAATAACTTATATTATTGATGTAGCTATTCCAAATTCCTGTAATATTCAAAAATCTGTTTCTGAAAAAATAAGAAAGTATACAGATTTAGGAAATGAAATTAAAAGAATTTGGCATTCTCAGACTATAAAAATATTACCTTTTGTTATTTCGGCTACTGGCATTATACCTAGCTCTCTTATTAAAAATTTAGGCATATTAGATTTGTCAAAGAATTTGTATATAAAAATGCAAAAATCAGTCATTTTAAATACATGTAGAATTACGAAAGATTTTTTAAATATTTATATTGAGGGATCAGTAGGATTTATCGGTCAAATTAGGAATTCCACAGAGCCGAACCCTCTGATATGAAAATATCTGGAGACGGTGAATTATATTCCCATTTAATAGTTTGGTAGATTAACGTGTTGTTCTTGTATTGTTTTGTATTAATTATACTTATATAATACACTTGCATAACGTGGATTTACTAGATGATCATTTATATGGAAAAGTGTATGAAAGGGTTTAGTTTTTCCTATGGGAAAAACTAAACCCGTTCCTGTAAATCTGGTGAAATAATATGAATAACCAAATTAATTTATCGTTTAGTCCCATTCTAGATATGTTTCCAATAAACCGCTCTGTTATTGCTGTAATTCCCGCAATTACCCCCCCCCCTCCCCCTTTGATCTCACACTCCAGCACCAAAATGTATGGTATATATCTATCAATATTTTGTATCATAGTTTTAATATTCTCTTGACGAAGGAAGGGTTCTTCCGAAACCGGTAGAGTTTAATTAAAATTTAAAGTGGTCTAAAAAAAATTATATATTTTATTGTAAATAATTATTCAGTTGAGAACCCCTTCACGCAAGTTACCACCGACACAATAACATCGAAGTAAAAAACACGACTAGGCTTCCATTTTGCGCACTTGCACGTATATGACGGCCGGCGTGGTGGAGTAGTTAGACTCTCGACTCCCAATCCGAAGGTTCGCACCCGCGTGTGCGCAAATAAATTTTATTTGATTGATTTGTGTTATTTCGCAATCAATTAATTTAAAAAAATATATAGTAAATATATATGTTTATGCGACACGTTCCAGAGTGAAAGATACTCTCAGTATCGCCCTGGTATAAGACCACCATTCCGAATTGAAACGTAGCTTCAATGTTGCTTGTTCTACCAGTATTTGGAAGATTCTCCGAGGAACTAGCTTCATTGATCCCCTCGGCACCGGTGCATAATCGGGAAACACGCCAAACGCTCGCCCAACATATGTACACGGTTGACATTTGTCACATGAGAACTGTTCGTTTTTACGACTAGTTCTTGAGCTCAACAGCTCGGCTGTGGAATGATTTTCCGGCCTCTGTGTTTCCTCCTTTCTACAGCACACAGTTCACTCCTTCCTCTCCTCGAAAAGACCCTCCACGCAGCATGTTCAAAGATGACATAGGCCCCGAGGAAAATTATTTTCCTCAGGGCCTCCTCTATGGAGTTAATATATATATGTATATATATATTTTTTATTTTTTTAAATGGCTTTAGCCGTGTTTGGTTACCAGATCTGAATACCCCACCTTCCTCTTCCCCATCTTCTTCCCCTCCCCACTACCTTTAGCCTCACAACATACCCCGATTGGGGATGCCATAGACTCAATGGCTCAAAACTCTTGTGCGGTACTCATATAAAAAATAAAAATAAGAGCTCGAGTGCTTATGTTCTGCTTTCCCGAATGCAAGTGGAATCGTTTTATTAAGAATACGTGACATGCTAGTATTGGTGAATTTATTCCTGTTTTTTTCAACTATTGCGACCAACGAGGGCTTATTATTACATCTATAATTAATTTAATAAATTCGTAAATGTATAATGAAAGTCAAAATTGGAATCCTGTATTTACTACAATATTATATATTACATATTTTGAAGCGATGTGTACTTGTTACTAGTTATACATCACCAGTAAGGAAATATTAAACGGGAACTTAGAGACGTCACCTAAACCCGCACCAATTGTCCCCTCAGCGGGCCGCGGTAAAATTATCAAACATTGACCGGTCCGCGGCAATAAAAAGGTTGGAAACCACTGGTATACAGTAAATGCTGTACGATACCGTATAGGTACGCTGTATGAAGTACGGTGTACGTAATATCGACGCCGGAGAAAAAGCTTCACAAAAGCGTTTTCAACAATCAACGGCACACACGTACAATTTGTCGGGAGCTCTCCCGTAAAACCTGTGAATATAATTAAAATTTCCGCTTTACACTTATCGCGCACAGCTCTAACTGTCGTATTTTTTATCTTTCGTGTGCCTTCACGGGCGGCAAAAATTCATTATGAGTGTGGTTAAAAGCTCTGCCACCGTGTAATGAATTTACCAAATTTGTTATTATTTTTCCTGTAAAAGATTATAAGGCTTTTATTTCTCTAATTCCATCGTTTTGATTGCTTATTAATTAATTTGACGGTAATCCGGCCAAAAATCGACAACATCCAAGGGGGGGTATTATTGTAATCGAAGGAGCTTTTGTATGAAGTGTGTGTAATAAAACCACATACGGTATGCACATACAGGCAAAGAAATGGATGGAAATGAGTAATTGCATAAAACTTTCTTCTGTCGAGCTGGTTTATATTACACTGTATTTTTTTGCGGAATATTTGTATATTAGTAGCTTTCTTGAGCGGCGGCGAATTTACACCAGCAGAGAGCGAATTATGGAGTATTGATGCGAAGACGTTCATGCGGCGAGGATCAATTTGTGACTGTATGCATGGGTAATAAAAATGACAGGCCTATAAGAGGAAGGAGAGAGATTAGGAAATTTAATAATACTAACTGCAGGTACAGCGGTTCATAATATGTAGCTCTATAATGTAGGTAAGGGTAGCAGTTATTTTGTAAAGGCCCAACCGTTAGTTAATAAAATTTATTATATTTATTACTTATCGTATATGTTGCCAAATAATTTTTTAAAAAGTTTATATTATAGGCTCGTACATTCACGTATAAATGACTTGATTGAAATCTGGGGAAATGCATGTGAGACATACATAAACAAATTACAGGTAATACAAAACAAGGTAATCAATAAACTGTTTCAAACCATACTTTCAGAACATCTACAAAATATTATATATAGGATCAAAATATTTAACATTGAGAAGACTTTATGAATACAGTACACGTCTCCTTATATACAAAATAAATAATAAACTCATACATACAAACAAATAATTCATTAAAACGTTCCAAGTACACAAACTCTACACGAGAACCCGATAACATGCATTTAAACACCATCCGCACTAATTATAGTAAGCAATCCATTGGTTACGAGGAGGGTTAACATATATAATTCCAGACAATATTAAAATTGGACAAAGGCTGGGTGAATTTATAAAATAAAAAATAAAATTCTTAATAAACAAAACAATGACCAGAATAATTTAAATTTTTAGTACAGATATTTTCTAGTCAAATAAGTTTAGTATATCTAGAATAAAACGTTGAAAAAACTCTTGATTTTTTAATTTCACTCCGTGCACTATAATCCACTTCTTATAAATTCGCTTCTTGGGCATAATGTTCGCCTATTAACTTATGCTAAATACGCCAACAGTTTTATTCCTCGGAAGAGATTGCAGATTGAAGTTATGAGAGTGTTTAAAGAGAACAATTTCTTATATCCCCTCTAGAGATAAGCCAAACGCTGACAAGTAATAGAAGAAACTCAGTTAAAACGTTTATCTTTATAAGTCTTATTTAATTAACAAAATTAATTAATCTTTGTTGACAGAACTTTTCATTATAAGTTCGCTTCCTTCGAAAAGACCCGCTGATTTGACGTTTGTTCAATTGAAGCTCTATTTATCAGAGTCAGGGAAACTTTTCTGTGTTGACGTATTTCTGTACTTGTCTTATCTAATGTAGATGCACGGTTTCAGTTAAATATTATTTGTTTATAACTTTTAACCCCTCAGGCATCGGGCATATTCTGTCGGAAGGTTACAAATTTTACGCTTTCAATAAAATCCGAAAAAATTAAAATATTTCTGAATGTACCCAAAAACTAAATACTATTTTTGAAAGGTGATTAATTTGATATAAAACGTTATTATAACAAGAAATAAACATTAAAATATTAAAAATTTGAAGCAAATGAAAAAAGTTTTGAAAGTGGTTCAGCTTAGGATTATTCTGAAGAAAAACACACGAATTTTATCAGACGAATGTATTAAAAACATTGTTGTCTTTTTTTTTTATTTTTTATTTCTTTTATATATTTAATAATATTATTATTCAATGTATAAAAATAGTTTATTATAAACAAGTTCTGCTTCGTATTTATTATTAAGCGTTACAGCTGTTTCGCCCTCTGAAGGCATTATCAAACTGGTGTCAGAACCACTTACAGACGATGAATTAAATTAAATTCATCGTCTGTAAGTGGTTCTGACACCAGTTTGATAATGCCTTCAGAGGGCGAAACCGCTGTAACGCTTAATAATAAATACGAAGCAGAACTTGTTTATAATAAACTATTTTTATACATTGAATAATAATATTATTAAATATATAAAAGAAATAAAAAATTGAAATGGAGTTCTACAAAATAAACTTAATAACAATAAATAACATTGTTGTCACTCAACTTTTATAGCGTTTCATAAAATCAAATAATAAATACATTACATTTTTCTCTAAAATACGGTTGGAAACTTTGGTTTCATAGAGGGGCACATATTAGTGTTTACTTTTAGATCCGAATACAAAGCGTGGTTTTTTCTTTTACTTACACCGTTTATATCATATTTCACATCAAGACATAACAATTTAAACCATTTCTTGGATAACCAACACTTCTGCCGTAGTTCAACCCACGTGGTTCGCTACGTTTGGTGACTAAGCAAGGATATCCAGATTCCTAGGGTGAGGTTTGTCTTGGTCTTAGACCAAGAGACACCTCAGAGAGACTGCTTGAGGGAGACCTAACCTAGACCTCTCCAGCCAGACTCTGACGAACCATTACTGTGGGAGAGATGGATTCGTTCGTCCGTCACTCCTGGAGACATTAACCTATATTGGATTCCTAACCTCCCCTCGTACCTTTTCCTTCTCAGAACTTCCTCTCCTCCCTTAAAATACCCTCCACACAGCATCCCCAAAGCTGACATATGCCTTGAGGGAGTTTTTTTCCTCAGGGCCTTCTATGCGGAGCTAATGTAAATAAAGACAGTAAGGGATCTCCCTTATTAAGGGTAGGAGAACTATGTGAGCTATTCCCAAAAGCGAACTAATGTAAATAAAGACAGTAAGGGATCTTCCTTACTAAGGGTAGGAGAACTATGTGAGCTATTCCCAAAAGCGAACTAATGTAAATAAAGACAGTAAGGGATCTTCCTTACTAAGGGTAGGAGAACTATGTGAGCTATTCCCAAAAGCGAACTAATGTAAATAAAGACACTAAGGGATCTTCCTTACTAAGGGTAGGAGAACTATGTGAGCTATTCTCAAAAGCGAAATAATGTAAGTAAAGACACTAAGGGATCTTCCTTACTAAGGGTAGGAGAACTATGTGAGGTATTCCCAAAAGCGAACTAATGTAAATAAAGACAGTAAGGGATCTTCCTTACTAAGGGTAGGAGAACTATGTGAGCTATTCCCAAAAGCGAACTAATGTAAATAAAGACACTAAGGGATCTTCCTTACTAAGGGTAGGAGAACTATGTGAGCTATTCCCAAAAGCGAACTACTGTAAATAAAGACACTAAGGGATCATCCTTACTAAGGGTAGGAGAACTATGTGAGCTATTCCCAAAAGCGAAATAATGTAAATAAAGACACTAAGGGATCTTCCTTACTAAGGGTAGGAGAACTATATGAGCTATTCCCAAAAGCGAACTAATGTAAATAAAGACACTAAGGGATCTTCCTTACTAAGGGTAGGAGAACTATGTGAGCTATTCCCAAAAGCGAAATAATGTAAATAAAGACACTAAGGGATCTTCCTTACTAAGGGTAGGAGAACTATGTGAGCTATTCCCAAAAGCGAAATAATGTAAATAAAGACACTAAGGGATCTTCCTTACTAAGGGTAGGAGAACTATGTGAGCTATTCCCAAAAGCGAACTAATGTAAATAAAGACAGTAAGGGATGTAAATAAATATAGTAAGGGATCTTCCTTACTAAGGGTAGGAGAACTATGTAAGCTATTCCCAAAATCGAACTAATGTAAATAAAGACAGTAAGGGATCTTCCTTACTAAGGGTAGGAGAACTATGTGAGCTTTTCCCAAAAGCGAAATAATGTAAATAAAGACACTAAGGGATCTTCCTTACTAAGGGTAGGAGAACTATGTGAGCTATTCCCAAAAGCGAACTAATGTAAATAAAGACAGTAAGGGATCTTCCTTACTAAGGGTAGGAGAACTATGTGAGCTATTCCCAAAAGCGAACTACTGTAAATAAAGACACTAAGGGATCTTCCTTACTTAGGGTAGGAAAACTATGTGAGCTATTCCCAAACGCAAATAATGTAAATAAAGACACTAAGGGATCTTCCTTACTAAGGGTAGGAGAACTATGTGAGCTATTCCCAAAAGCGAACTAATGTAAATAAAGACACTAAGGGATCTTCCTTACTAAGGGTAGGAGAACTATGTGAGCTATTCCCAAAAGCGAAATAATGTAAATAAAGACACTAAGGGATCTTCCTTACTAAGGGTAGGAGAACTATGTGAGCTATTCCCAAAAGCGAACTAATGTAAATAAAGACACTAAGGGATCTTCCTTACTAAGGGTAGGAGAACTATGTGAGCTATTCCCAAAAGCGAACTAATGTAAATAAAGACAGTAAGGGATCTTCCTTACTAAGGGTAGGAGAACTATGTGAGCTATTCCCAAAAGCGAACTAATGTAAATAAAGACACTAAGGGATCTTCCTTACTAAGGGTAGGAGAACTATGTGAGCTATTCCCAAAAGCGAACTAATGTAAATAAAGACACTAAGGGATCTTCCTTACTAAGGGTAGGAGAACTATGTGAGCTATTCCCAAAAGCGAACTAATGTAAATAAAGACACTAAGGGATCTTCCTTACTAAGGGTAGGAGAACTATGTGAGCTATTCCCAAAAGCGAACTAATGTAAATAAAGACAGTAAGGGATCTTCCTTACTAAGGGTAGGAGAACTATGTGAGCTATTCCCAAAAGCGAACTAATGTAAATAAAGACACTAAGGGATCTTCCTTACTAAGGGTAGGAGAACTATGTGAGCTATTCCCAAAAGCGAACTAATGTAAATAAAGACACTAAGGGATCTTCCTTACTAAGGGTAGGAGAACTATGTGAGCTATTCCTGAAAGCGAACTAATGTAAATAAAGACAGTAAGGGATTTTTCTTACTAAAGGTAGGAGAACTATGTGAGCTATTCCCAAAAGCGAAATAATGTAAATAAATACAATAAGGGATCTTCCTTACTAAGGGTAGGAGAACTATGTGAGCTATTCCCAAAAGCGAAATAATGTAAATAAAGACAGTAAGGGATCTTCCTTACTAAGGGTAGGAGAACTATGTGAGCTATTCCCAAAAGCGAAATAATGTAAATAAAGACAGTAAGGGATCTTCCTTACTAAGGGTAGGAGAACTATGTGAGCTATTCCCAAAAGCGAACTAATGTAAATAAAGACACTAAGGGATCTTCCTTACTAAGGGTAGGAGAACTATGTGAGCTATTCCCAAAAGCGAACTAATGTAAATAAAGACACTAAGGGATCTTCCTTACTAAGGGTAGGAGAACTATGTGAGCTATTCCCAAAAGCGAAATAATGTAAATAAAGACACTAAGGGATCTTCCTTACTAAGGGTAGGAGAACTATGTGAGCTATTCCCAAAAGCGAACTAATGTAAATAAAGACACTAAGGGATCTTCCTTACTAAGGGTAGGAGAACTATGTGAGCTATTCCCAAAAGCGAACTAATGTAAATAAAGACAGTAAGGGATCTTCCTTACTAAGGGTAGGAGAACTATGTGAGCTATTCCCAAAAGCGAACTAATGTAAATAAAGACACTAAGGGATCTTCCTTACTAAGGGTAGGAGAACTATGTGAGCTATTCCCAAAAGCGAACTAATGTAAATAAAGACACTAAGGGATCTTCCTTACTAAGGGTAGGAGAACTATGTGAGCTATTCCTGAAAGCGAACTAATGTAAATAAAGACAGTAAGGGATTTTTCTTACTAAAGGTAGGAGAACTATGTGAGCTATTCCCAAAAGCGAACTAATGTAAATAAAGACACTAAGGGATCTTCCTTACTAAGGGTAGGAGAACTATGTGAGCTATTCCTGAAAGCGAACTAATGTAAATAAAGACAGTAAGGGATTTTTCTTACTAAAGGTAGGAGAACTATGTGAGCTATTCCCAAAAGCGAAATAATGTAAATAAATACAATAAGGGATCTTCCTTACTAAGGGTAGGAGAACTATGTGAGCTATTCCCAAAAGCGAACAAATAGTCTGAGGGTTAATAACAAAAATAATTGTTAATCCAGAAAATGTACTATTTAACGGGATATTATTCAGCTAATTTAGCATTTTATTCGGGATTAAGTTGTTACGCGCTGAACTTCGAACTTAATACTTTCAACTACCCGCTCCAGCATTCTACTTGATGACATCGATTTTTTTACAATATCTCCACACAGGAGGCCCTGATGAAGAAGTAGTGGACCATTTGTGGTGACGAATGACAGGGATGTTGGTTATCCAATAAATGGTTCCCGGGGCAGCAGCGGTACCTATATTATAATATAATTTCTTTTTTTATATTAACTCCACACAGGAGGCTCTGAGGAAAATAATTTCCCTCAGGGCCTACGTCATCTTTGGGGATGCTGTGTGGAGGGTTCTTTTTTAGGAAAGGAAAGAGAGGATGTTTTGGGAAGGAAAAGGGCATGAGGGGTGAATGGGAATCTAAGGGTGACTGTGTCCAGGAGTGACGGACGAATGGTTCCATCCCTCCCATTGCGGTGCAAGAAGATGTTCCCAGAGAGCCCTGCCGGAGAAGTCAAAAGGTCTCCTTCGACCAGTCTCTCACGATCTGGGCTGTCAAGCAATAGGTGGGCAGACGCATCCGCCACCAAGACGCGTACAAACCTCATCCCTGAACCCGGGCACTCCTGTTAAGTCACCAAACGTAGCGAATCACTTAGCCTTTGGCAGAGGTGTTATTTATCCAATAAATGGTTTCCCGCATACCCGCTTACCAAATTAGTGTAATATAGAAAATATATAGTATACAGGGTGTTAAGGAACGTACTTGAGTTACTTTAACCAGTGATTCCTGACATTATTTGGAGTAAAAAATGTAAATGAAATTTTGGTCTCCGGTGACTTTTCTCATGTCGATTTTTTTTTTTTTCAAAATTTTTTTTGTTCAAAATCAAACAAAAAAAAAATTCTTTCACATGACCTTATTGGTCACTCAGCCGAGTTGCCGCCCCACCACTTACCCCGCCCCCAACTACCCAACACCTACTATTTTTTATGTTTTTGTAGAAAAAAAAAAAAAAAAAAACATCAAAAATGTCACCGGAGACCAAAATTTTATTTACATTTTTTACTCCAAATAATGTCAGGAATCACTGGTTAAAGTAACTCAAGTACGTACCTTAACACCCTGTATAGATAGTATCATATAGAAAAAAGGTCTCACAAAATCGATTTTTTTTTTCAAATTAAAAAAAATTCCCCTGACCGAGAAATTTTATCTCGAGAAATCTCTGGTAATTTTATTCGGAGAACATTTCTGCCATGAAGGGAATGTCACTCAAAGATACTGTCAAGTAAATGAAAACGCAATTATTATGAGACGTTCTTTAAGCGAGGAAAACTTGTTACGAGAAATACACGCACTGAAGGGACTTATATTATGTGAAATTTCAGAGTATCAAAATAATTTATTAAATTGGATAAATAATAATTAAATATTTGGAGACTTTCTGAAACATGATACCTCCGTTTGTAGTCACGTTGCTCTTCATTCTAAAGAATCTTCATTCTAAAGAACAACAACAAGTATTTTGATTTGAATTTGTGTGCCTAAGTAGGTTTTTATTAAAAAATAGAACTTCAATATTCAATTATAATGCACGTCCTTCGTGGTGAAGATGCTGGAGAAAAGTTTGAAAACTCAGTAACAAAAATCAATGTTTGCAGTCTCACAATATGTCTCTCGATCT
Source organism: Limnephilus auricula (assembly GCA_951813805.1). Lineage (NCBI taxonomy): Eukaryota > Metazoa > Arthropoda > Insecta > Trichoptera > Limnephilidae > Limnephilus > Limnephilus auricula. The sequence goes on from OX638390.1 coordinate 41,142,926, forward strand.
GCACTTAATAATCTCAACTTAATCCTCTTAAATCCCATGAATATTAATAGAGACGATTAATTCTTGGAATCCGGTATTTAACGGTCACACCAAAACTAAACGCCGAAAACCACATTAATAAAACCAATCAATATACGGAAATTCTTCATCATTGTCAATTGTTTTACCGGTATTTAAATGGAAGATGCTCCGAGGAACTAGCATCATTGATCCCCTCGGCCCCGGTGCATAGTCGGGAAACTCGCCAAACGTGCGCCCAACATATGTTCATGGTTGATATTTGTCACATGAGAACTGGTCGTTTTTACGACTCGTTCTTGAGTTCAACAGCTCGGCTATGGAACGATTTGCTGACCTTTGTGTTTCCTCCCTCTTACAAGATCTCTTCAAGACCCATGTTGACTCCTTCCTTTGTCTCAAAAAGACCTTCCACGCAGCATCTTTAAAGATGACATAGACCCTGAAGGAAATTATTTTCCTCAGCGCCTCCTATGTGAAGTTAATATAAAAATAAAAAAATGGGAGGTGAGTATGGGTACCGCTGCCGCCCTGGGGACCATTTATTGGATAACCAATACCCCTGTCATTCGTCACCACAAATAGTCCGCTACGTTTGGTGACTTTGCAGGGGTGCCTGGTTTCATGGGGTGAGGTTTGTCAAGATAATGCCGGTGGATATATTTACTTGGTGGTACGTATCCTGGGAGACTGGTTTAGGTAGGCTTTTTGACTTCTTTAGCCAGACTCTCTCGACCCATCGCCTTGCACCGCAATAGGAGGAATGGATTCAAAGGTCCGTCACTCCTGGACACATTAACCCTAAGATTCCGGATCCATGACAGTTAATCCCCGACTGTTGGCCACCCGACGGATGATCCCCGGTTAGGTTAGGTCAGGTTAGGTTAAGTTAGGTTAGGTTAGTTGATCCCTCTGCCAGTTTATCCCTCGGACAGTTGGTCCACTAAAGGATTATTTCTATTATACTTCCTCACTGGAGAAGTAATTATGCTGGGAGGATATACGGCGTATGAAAAAAGTCAATGTACTTTTATCTGCAGGCGTCTTGGTGGAATCTGGTACATAAATATTTTTGAAAACAATAACGTCATGTCCCTGAAGGAGTAAGCAGGACGGATATACGGCCGAATGACAAAATGCAACATACCTTTTCATGCCGTCTGTTCAGGGAAATATTTGTTGTTCCGTGATAAAATCTCTTTTTGTCAAAATACTAATAATTAATATTATAACATGCTGGTCATTTTATAACACAGATATGGTCTAGCTTTGATGTCGGCTTCATTCGTGAATTAACATAAAAAACAAATTCAGTAAGCAATGTAAATATGTGATGTATTAAATTTTTAAAAAGAATTTTCGATTTCAAGTTTGACATTTTCATCCGAAATAAAACGTAAGTAGTCTTTGAGTGTACTTAAACGTGATTCTGCGAAAGCAAGCAGGTTTTTTTTATGGAATTGAATCAAGGTTTGTCAAACAAGGTTCTTCCTCTCTGCTTTCTTTACACCAAGATTGGTATTTAATGAACCTCGGATGCCTTGCCGTATAGAAGAAGCGTAAGACGTTTTAGAATAACGGATATCAGTAGCTTATGTGCAGCGAAGGGAACGGAATACATTTACGGTAAAGAAATGAGGGTGGAAGATTCGCGAGGAAGAAGTGCTCGAAATATGAGATTAGAACTAATCAGATGGGCTCAAAAGAAAAAAACATTGTTTTATTAACTGTGACTGTTTAAAAATATATATAATTTGTTATGTTATACCTGATTTTAAAACATCCATGACCAGGTCCTTCCGTTGGGAAAAGATCTTCCGAACTTTCCTTCCCCCTCCCCCGCACGATTACCTGTTATATATCTGAGTTATAAGAAGCAAGCTAGAGTAAGCTAATGTTGCATGGACTCCGCACCAAACTAAATTAATAAATATGTTTAAACACCTCCAGAAAAAAACCCTCAGATGGTATTCATTCTTCTTGGAATGCTACGGCTTACGCGTGCCTGAAAAATTCAGCGGTAATCGTCCCCACAACATGTTAACAGAAGTTAACACAACATTTGCACGGCACTGCATGACAATAGTCATGTTATCAGTTGCCAATGAATAAAATTTCCAAAAGAGTAGATATTTTAATTAATTACTCTTCAAACAAACTTAAAACTTTTTTTAGTAGATATATCTATTTTCCCAAATGTTCTTCTTAAGTCGGTTTCTTATTGCTGAGGATTGTGACCCCTACAACAACATCCATGGCTCTTCCACTCCTCCCGGTTCTGTGCTGCGTGGACACTGATGTACCGGACACCGATGAACCGGACGCCAGTGATACTTGGTCACTCCAGCACTTTGCCAGTGACCATGAGTTTCTCCTAGTTGGAGTACTCACTTTGGCGAGCGTTTCCAAAGTATTTTAAAATGCATTGTAGGCAGATAGTCTAAAGCTTATTGTGATGCCTAGCTCTTCCAGAATGAATACTTTTGGGCGTCTAGCTGTCCATGGAGTCCATGAGCATTTTTCTCCAGCACCACATTTCGAGGGCATCCATCCGCTTTCTTTAGCTGGCTCTGAGTGTCCATATTTCCACACAGTATATAAATATGGGGGAAATCAACCCCTTGGACGAGACTCATCTTGTTAAGAAAGTTAAAATAAAAATGTACTCTAAACAGATAATTGATGTCTCGTACAACAAAAAAAAATTAATTTAACAATTTATGATATACTTTGTTTTTTAAAATGCCAACTCTAATAGAAACATATGCTACCTCGCTACTCTGGCTTAACGGATACTCTCATTTGAAAACCAAAAGGAATTATCCCTTTCTGATAAGCCCGCGTGGGTGGGTGACGCGCTTCAGTCGTACCATGGTGCATGGCGCTGGGCTAGGCTGGTCCCTGCTAAAAAATAAGTATAAGGAAAGCCCTTCACGGCTCATAATCTCCTTTGATGGGGCAATTCCTGGGGTTAATAATGGCGGGGGGTGGGTTTAGTAGTTCTACCGTCGCCCTCAGCTCCCACAGCTGTTTGGAAGATTATGTAGGCTCCAAAATATATAAAGCCAAGATAATTAAATAACTTTCATTCCCCATCATGGGCTCATTTCCTCCAGAGGGTGAAATGGGAATAATTTGTTTCGATTTTATCGCAATCGTTTGTTCCTCTCTGTACGCTTCCATTACGTGGACACTGTAGAGTGGACACTCTAGGGGTCCAATTAAAAGTTTTCAAAAGTAACAATCATATTGCAGCTTGTTTTCTGTGTTAACCTTGTCCAGTCTTAACCTTAACACTAAAAGTTCTGAGAACATTAGACCTCGCGACCAAAAAGGAATGTATGTATTTTTCTTCTATTAAATCAAAACCAAAATTTCTTCTGAGGTCATTAGACTTATAAGTATGTACTTAAATACTCATCTACTTAATTATAAGCTGTGGCATTATTTTATGAAACATTTTTTTTTAATTGTGGCCGGCGTGGGGCAAGACTCTTGACTCCCAATCCGAAGGTCGCGGGTTCGAACCCGGCGTGCACAAATAAATTTTATTTTCACAATTAATTAATTAAAAATAATATATAAGTATGTTCCAGTGTTTAAAATACTCCCAGTATCGCTCTGGTGTAAGACCACCATTCAGAACTGAAATGACTTTAGCCGTGTTTACTGATCAGATCTGAATAGCCAGGTACTTCCTTACCATCTTCTTCTTCATCTCCTTCCCCTCCCCACTACCTTCAGCCTCTCAACACACCCCAATCGGGGATGTCAAGTCTCACTGGCTCCAGACGGCAGCCAGTGAGACTCTTGTGCGGTATTCAAATTTAAAAAAAATTTAATTATAATTTTTTTCCAAAGGAATATTTTATATTATCTCAATGACAATTCTTTTTTCAGAATTTCTTCGTGCGCCCGGCGGGTAGGAGTAGTTTCCACGATACTAAAAAAACATCAATAAGAAAGTACAAATAATCCATAGTATCTTTATTGAGCCATTTTGAAACGGAAAAGGAACATACTAACAAATTTACAGACAGACGTAATGCAAATCGGTCGAATGAAAACAAGGCTATGCTCAGTCAATTAATATCTAGGTACCTGCCTACGTGAGGCGTTGAATTTCCTGGCAAAACAGACAGCATTCAAATAACAATATTACCAATTATACAATTCTTCTTTGTGGTGAAAGTTTATGACATTACTGATATTAAGTGTGTATAATATATACAGCAATACACGATATATCTTTACGCGAGATTGGAAAAGGTTGTACATTAACTCTCATTTTAATAATGGAATCAATCAAAGTAATGGCATTTGTTTGTACAAACACACTCCTGTATAACGAATGTCGTTTATTTATTTAATGTGTTCATTGAAATGAGAATGTTCAAAGTGCTAATACGTGTTAATGCCTGTGAATCGATCGAAGTTTATCATTAAACCAACTTACCATCCTCCTCCAGTTCATTATCAATTATTGCGTTCCGCGACGAATTCAGATTAGATTATTCCAGAAATGCGAGATGTAGGCTTAATTCAGTATTGATTATCGGTTCTAGATACTGTCGAATTATTTATTTTCATTTGAAAACGCATCAAAGGGGTTATTCTTTTGTTTGTCTACCCTTGGATAATTTATTTATTTATTTTATTTTATTTTTTATTTATTTATTAATAAGAAAAAGATTTTACGTTACAGGTTATTACATTATGCAAAGTTATACAATTATACATAATTATTCTACTACTACATAAGTTGAGCTCTAAGAGCTCGTGTTTATGGGAGGAGTATTTACATGCAAAAAATAATGTTCTAATTAAATTTGTAATCAATAATCAAAGACTTATGAGATAAATAAAAACATTATTTAACATAGAATATTTATTTATATGTGTTATATTTGATTCATCCACAAACAGACATTAGCAATTGTGTTGGGGCTCTTCAAGAATATTAGGTCCTTTTACAAACTGGTTTATTCACAATATTTACAATATAATATTATACTTCTGGATCTTATGACCGGCTATAGCTGTCTAGGAATTTAATCTGAGAGTTTGAGCTATGGTCGAACAGGTGTACTGCCCGGGTGTATCTACTCTGACATCGGTCTGAACTTGACATAAGATCTACGCCTAACTGAAACTACGTGTCATTCAAAGACATAAATATATGTTTTAACACACAGGAGTTTCTTATGGTCGTGTTTATGTTCCTAATATGGTATACCGACTTACACCAAATATAACTAATTGTTCCCAAAAGGGTGTGCAGAGAGGATGTACCGTCGAATAATAAAAGTATAAAACATATTTTCATTCAAATGCATTAAGAAAAAAACTATTTATCTATATTTTGTGTATACCGGCATATAAGTATAAAAAATTGTCACTGTAAATAAATTCGTTTTGGATCCATACCAACTTAACATTATAGGTGTTATTATAGTTTATTTTTGGTTTAAAATTGGTAAATAATGCACAAAATTTTTTAGTTCTATAATAATCGACATTCGTTAAGTTTGCAGAATTTCATCCGCCATAGACACTTTTCTTTGTAATATATATTTAAATATGATTACATTGTAAAATAGACTGCGGTGATACGTGCATGAGCCTAATTTGTTGTTCTAAATAACGTAAATTCATCGTAATGTGAAATTTATATAAAATAATAATAATAAATATCATCCAGACAGGATCCTGATAATATAATGATAATGAAATATTGAAGAAACCTTTTGTTTTAAAACATGTTGAAAATGTTGATTAAAAATTGTGGTGTAATCAAAGTTAGTTATTTTCATTTCGGATAGATAGTTATTTACGTAAAAAAGGTGGGATCTAATTTAAATCAACGCGGGATTCAATACATTAGTATATTAGATTCGGGCGACTTTCTTGAATTGTACACCAAGCATTTTCCATCCTTCAGTTGCTTAAATGTTGACCTTTTCCCATGTTATAAAACGAAACGAAGTGGAGAGAGTTGGAATAAAAATGGTAGCCATTACCCCTAAAGCTTGGAGCAGACGGACATTAGGTCCATCCCTTACTGAACCTTAGGGACTAATTTCCAAACATCCCCCTACAAATGTGTAAGGATATATTGGCCGATATTCTTAATGCTAGGGTTCAATCGCTAATTCAGATCATTACATTCCTCCTTACCGAGCACTATCAATATACATACACTATACATACAGCATCCGGAGATACTGAATCGGACATCCCTCACTGCGCAAGTATATACTTACTAGAACTAAATGGCATACAACTATTTATTATGTATTTTAGTTACACATTCAATAAAGCAGGTACATTTTGTATTTCAAATAATTACTAATAATAAATATTTAATTAAAAAAGACAATATTTGCATAAATCTGAAACAGAAACATCGGAAAAGGATACGAGCACTTCTAGGAATCGAACCCAGGACCTTAGTCTTGTAGGGGCAGTGCTCAACCGACTGAGCTCAGTTGGTAGAGCACCGCCCTGGCAGGGGGATTCAATTCAAATTAAACATACAAGGCAATTTAATTTAAACATACAAAACCAGATTAAAAAATACGAAACCTGTGTGAATTTGAAGCAAGACTAGTTCAAATAATAATTGTAACGCCTCAGTAGATACAAAAACGAAAATAAAATTAAGCGTTTTTTTCCAGAAGTCCTCCTCAAAGAGTTTTCCCCGTAATTAGCTATAACGAGTAATATTAGAGACGGACGGAAGCTTTCCAGAATAAAGACCGGAGAACGCCGCAAAATATTAACAATATTCTAGTTCATTAGTCCCGACCTAAGTATAGTAATAAGGGAGTCCTCCGGGAGATGTGAACGAACTTGTGTGCGGAAAATTGAGCTCTGTTGTTCACGTATATTGGGGTGTAATTTGGGTCCTGTTATTCAATCAGTAGCTGTATTACTATTATAACGGAGATTTGATGCTACTCGGATTACTGTCTCGGATTTCTAATATATTGGGGGGTGATTATCTGGTTCGTGTAACACGTGGGTGTACCGTGAAAACTGTTTATTTGAGATGATGGGTTTTTATTAGAAGCCAGAAATCACGTGTTCTAAAGGTGACTCGTTTTCAATCACATCACCTTCATTTCATTATTTATCAGTCTAGATATAATAATAAGTACCTGCGTTTGTAATTACTTACATTTTAGTTGATGGATTTGTATTGTTTCACAATTTAATCAATTAAAAATAATATAAGGTAACAATTATTATAAGCAATAATTATCTGCCCGAAACACTCATCCACATTCTATTCTGTTGTAAATATTCTAATATGCTGAGTTTAAGTTTGGACTGATGACGATAAACATCGATTGAGTTATATATTTATTTCCGAGTCGGTGAAGCCTTTCGATAGGCGAATTTTCGAAATAATTATTAGTAGACGCATGAACTAAATACGACGCAATCATTCTTGTATTACGGGTAGGTACTCGCAGCTTAATTAGATTAGTTAAATCAGGGGCGTTTAGTCTGCCATTTGAAATATTGAAAAGGCAAATTAAATCACTCATTATTCGTCGCGAAGTTAATTCATTTAATTTTAGTAAGTCCATTATAAATGTGTAGTTAGGGTTTTCGATTGGAATTCCAAATTTATAGTTTATAAATCTCAGAAACTTATGTTGCACTCTCTCTATTTTTTGTTGGTGAATCTTATAAAAAGGAGCCCAGATTGTTGAATTGTATTCTAAACGGCTTCTTACCAATCCAGTTAACAGCAATTTAAAAGAATTCATTATTTTAAAATCTTTTACCATCCTCAAAATAAACCCCAAGCTTTTCATGGCCTTGTTAATTGTTTCGATTATATGAGAAACAAAAGATAATTGATTGTCAAAAAAAATACCTAGGTATGCATGCATGTTTATAATAAACTGTTTTTATACATTGAATAATATATTATTGAATATATAAATGAAATAAAAATAATAAAAAAATAAATTAAAATAATTAAAATTAATTTTTTTTTAAAATACACAGGTCCTTAATATGTTCAACTCTTTGATTGAGGTACAGTTCTTTGTGGATGCACCACTCTTGTAGCCTCACAAGATTTATTAGAGACGAGAGAGATATAAGAGGCAACAGTCATTGGGATTAATAATTGTTTTGTAAATTTTAAGATCACTTGCGAATAAAAGTATCATAACTCCATCAAAGATTGTGGTTATGTCGTTAATGAACAAGGAAAACTACACTGGTCCTAGATGTGGTCCCTGGGGAGTTCCGCTGAAGATTTCGAATTGAGGTGAATAGTGCGAGTTGAGTTTGACTAAAATTTTTCTTTTGTATACATAACTTTCAAACCGTCTCACAATATACCCCATTATTCCAAGGGATCTTAATTTATGTATAAGAATTTTGTGTGAGACTTTATCGAAAACCTTACTAAAGTCAGTATACAACATATGTTTGAAGACTATTGTGCATTATTATTAAATAAGTATTCCTGATAGATCATTAAATTTGTAAGAGTAAACTTTTTGCCGTGAAACCGTGTTGTCGATGTGAAATTACTTTATTAATCCCAGGGGGGAATTTGGAGAGCAGAGCAGATTGAAAAATTTTCGGGATTGACGACTCGACACGTATAGGTCTGTAGTTGGATATATCGGATTTATCACCTATCTTGAAAATTGGAGACAGAAAGCTGGTTTTCCATTTATTCGGAAAGGTGCCAGATTTTATTGAAAAGTGAAAAACTTTAGTAAGAGGATAAGTTAAGACTGAAAAACATTTTGATAAGAAGTTTGTAGGAATGTTATCAGGACCAGCCGATTTTTTTGGGTCCAGGGATATTAATTTAGTTAGTTAGTTTTGTATCCTTAAACTTTGTTTCATTTCATTTGGTTTAAATCACAAACAAGTCTGCAAAATATCGTTCTTCTTCTGCTTTAAGGGGTGAGAAAAGGGGATGGGGGTGGTTTATCGTAATCTCATGTCGAAATTCACCTTCCTCAAAAGTTCATGATTCTCGGAATAAATTTTGTTGTTTTATATAATTCTGTATTGAACCTAATTAATGTCACATCTTGTATTATTTTTATAGAAAAATCATGATTATTGTCTTTAAATACCAGTCCAATGAGCTCCAAAAAATAATTGTTTTTCTTACTTTTCGTGAGTGATTTTTTGATATGCATAATTGAATTATGCATATCAAAAAATCTATAATTTAACCCTATTGAATAACCCTATAATTTAACACTACTATTATTCTTCCTTTTCTTTTCGAAAATTACTAGTAATAACAATTTACTTTAAATAGAACCAAGCTTCACTCGAACATTTTTATTTAACGTAATATAAAAGTGATAACCGCAATAGTTTTTATCTTTAAGTAAACAAACCATCTGTTCTAACTTTCTCAAAAAAGTCCAGGATTTACATCCTGGATAAAATCCAGAATGTTGACGCAAATAACTTTGTGTTGTAATACAAAACATTGAATACAATATGGCAACGTTCTCTTCAAAACCAACAATTGTTAGGCGGGTCTTGTCCGCGGGCTCCGGAAATTAGAGCGTAGCCAGTATAGCCACAAACAAGCCAGGAATTAGAGTAATTATCGTTAAAAACCGTCTTGTTCTTGAAATGTTATTAATAAACAACTGAATCACTTCGTTATCGTTGATCCTGTAAAATATTCTTTGTTGTGTCATGATACAGGCATGAGCCGAGTATGGTAGTCGTGATAATGGAAATGAATATTATAATTTGAAATTTATATGAAATAATAAAATTAATATGAAAAAATTAAACGAATGAGTTAAAAATTCTCTGTTCAATTTCTCGGAAAAAGGGTTTTATGCAAAAGAGTAATGTACTTCCCTGAATATGCTACCGTTGTAGCGAAAATCGGTCGGAATTTTGTATGAAAAATAAAAGTGGTCTTTGATAATTTATTGATTCAGTTTTATTTTTTTAAATTGCAGATTGCGTTTTTTTATAACGTGAATCGCAATATGTACGTAAATATTCTTTTCACATTCGTTGATTCATTTTAATCGTTTGTGTTTGCTAGTATATTTTAGAATAAATTATGTGTAGGAGAGATGAACTTTATCCAATATGAACAATTATGTTTTTAATAAAAATTTATGTATAAAATAATAAACAACATGTTATACCAAAATACCTTTCAAGCTAAATTGGAAGTGTCTATTCATCGGTGCGCCCTGTACATTAACAGAGGAATAATATTTGAATTTCATAATTTACGTTTTTTACTTAGCAATATTATTACTTTGTTAATATATCGGAAATAATAATAATAATCGCACCGAAGAATCGACTCTCCTAACATTTTTTTTACAACAAGGACATTCACAGACATAACACAAGTACGTGCAATGAAATCAGTCTGCCAAAAAAGGACAAAGCTTATTTGAAACCCATTTACTCTACAAAGAGATGAAATGCTATAACGCGCTGCTCGAAACCATAAAGTCTACCTCAAATGGCAGGCTCATGATGGATTGTAGGAGCCACTTAAGCAGAGAAAATGTAATAGTATGAAAGGTATGTATAATAAATTGGTCATTTGTAAACATGGATGTACAAATAACTAAAAAAATGATCATGATACTTTATGTAAAGAAACCGAAATTTATATTATTTAATGTTTTATAAACAGGTAAGATTTTTTATTTTTAGCGTAGACGTTATCCGCTTAAACACACTGCCAGTGGAAGGGTTTTCTTTTAACAATATTTTTTCGTAATATAATAATTATGGTTTGTCCTGGAGAGCAATAAAACCCTCTCGGCTATGATTAAAATACCGAGAAATTGTAGGTATGGCAAGACGAAAAAACTGGGTTATATTCTTTCCATTATTTAAGAATATTATATCCTAGAATCTTTTTGTCCAACGATTTCATGAAATTATTAATCTTGTAAAAGATTTTTTTTTAATTTTCTTCGCGTGATTAATCTTTAAAACGTACGACAAATTATCACTCCAGCATCGAGCATTGTCTTTAAATATATTATTTATTGGTCTCAGCTAGTTGTGTATTTTGTAACCCATCTGTACCACGCTGCGACAGTGCACCGCTCGGAATAAGCACTATTCCTAAACTGTTCCGCGTCTGCCAATCTGCCGGCACTTAGAGATATCAGCGCTTCCTCAACACAATTTCAATTTAAAGAAAACTCGTTCACGATAATGTGGAAGTGGAAATTCGCGTTCCGCGTTACGTCGGGCGGATTGTGCAGTGTCTTCAACCACGCGATACCACCGCGTCGCGTCACCACCTTCAATTCGCCGCCCGTACCTCCACCGCACCACCTCCAGCCACGCCCGCCCAGACAGGGCTGACAAAACTATAAAAATATAAAAACATTCACCGATTAAATATTATATTATTTAAGCAATAATTATTAGCCTGAAACACTCATCCACATTGAAATGATCTTCTTCTTCGAGAGATTCTCGGGAGATCTTTTCAATTTGGATGAGTGTTTCAGGCTAATAATAATTGCTTAAATAATATAATATTTAATCGGTGATAATATTTAATTATTGCTTACAACAATTGTTACCCTTTGTGCTATGCATAAAAAATCTTGTCTTAAACATTAGTTTATCAATTAAAATAATAATACATATTATATACTTTATATTTTGTTGGTGTTAATGTTGTTCAATAGTTTTAATGCCTAAATGTTGGATACCACGCACATGACATTAACGTCGCTGATATTTTTTTCAGAAGATGTACAAAATTTTTATTTATTGAATAAAATCATTGTTACATTTTTCACATGAACAATTTAACGTCAAAGCGAACGGCTGCGCACCCCTTTTTATAATTTTCAAATATTCAACCAAACTGAAAAACATTTTTTTAACCAAAGGGTAAAGCAAATATCTTGTAGAAATAGATATATTTGTAATACTCTTTTTTTAATTAATTTTGGATGGGTATTTTGGTCTAAAATCCAAAATGTATAAAAGGGGCCGTCCAGCCATTCTCAATAGAGATGTTTGAATTGTTGCACGGAGAAAAATGTTTTTCGAAAAAACGATAATTTTAATTGTAAAAACTATTAAAAACGGGACTGAAGTTCTTATGAACAAATTAACAGGGTTTTAATATTTATTGGAGGGAACACGTAAGAATAATTTTTTGGAATACGTAATTTCGTACGTATACCAACAAATTATTCTTACATTTTCCCGCCAATAAACATTGAAACACTGTTAATTTGTTCGTAAGAACTTCAGTCCCATTTTTAAACGTTTTTACTATTAAAATTATCGTTTTTTCGAATAACAATCTTAATTTTAAAACACTTCAACTTTGTAAATGTACATAAGACTAAGTTACACTGGTACTTGACCAAATCGATACAGGTTCTTGTACTGAGGTGGTTCTCGAAGTAAAACGATAAAATACTCAATTACGGTAATTCATTACTAAAATGTACTTTTTTAAAAATGAAATGTCGTTGAAACGTCTAACGTATCCATAATATTTGACATCTGTATTACTACAGCAATTTTTCTGCCAATTTCCTAGGATCTGGATGAATTATTAATTTAAATGGCTATTTGCATAACACGTACAATGGTTATTTGATCTTTTTTGTCATTGCCTTGTTTACAGACAGACATTACTAATTGTATTGGGGCTATTCAAGAATAATAGATCCTTGTTACAAACGGGTTTATTACTAATATATATTATACTTCTGGGTCTCACGACTGAATATAACTGTCGAGGAATTGAATCTGGGGGCTTGGTCGGCTGGGTGAATCTACTTTAACTGCTCGACATCTGTCGGAACTTGACATAAGCTCTTAGCTTAACGACCATATCACATACAACTGAAACTACTTGTCATTCAATGATACTACAGTCATGAACGAAATTTCTTCATTTTAATTAACGTCGCCATAGTTTGTAGTTCTGGATAAATTTGTCGTTTCTGAAGAAATGAATCACTTATGGAACCGGTTCCTTTAATAAATTAAAATAAGGGATTTATAAAAAAGAAATCGTTTTAGAATTTTGCATATAATCCAAAAAAAATCAAAGAACTGGAATCCATTTGACATATTCTGGCCTATACCGTTTAATTTAGGCTTATAGTTTGGCGTTGTTAGAGGATATTTGGGCATTGTTGGTATCCTATTTGCATTCATGTTTTGATAGTGCACAATAATTCTATTTCTATTGGTGACAATTTACATTTCCTGGTTCTTTTGCCCCGTGGACACTTTATCCCTTAAGTGTATTTTTACGTCTACGGTATGACTCTGCGCGTACTAGGAAGGTACCATATTGCGCGCATCGGGAGTTACAGGAGATAGTCCCCGCCCGGTCCCTTTGGACGGCTCGAGCTCTATAATAGTACCTACTCCTTGCTGAGATATCACCGCCGCTATAGAAGATGTCTGAGAATCGGATCATGTATCCACTAGCGTGCTTTTTGTGCACTGCTCACTACTTGATCTGTGCTGCTAGCTCCATCCATGCTGTCCGTGTGCATACTAGATGGACAAGATTTCCCGTCTTCATTTCTGGCGTAGACTTCTTAACAGAATCCAGGTAACTTTATTAATGGAGGACTGAACGCGATTAGTCGCTTTTAGTATTCCCACGTTTACGGAACGGCAACGGTACAAAAAAGGCAATAAATATGCGTTCAGATCCTAGACGTTCAATATTTATAAAATATCCTGATATTTATTGAACGTGTAGGCTACCGTATTGACAGAACACAATATAGATTACAGTTGTCTAGATTCCTAAATTTCGTAAGGTGAACCCACGGATTCTGATAAATATTGACGCTGAGGCTACATTTATCACGATCTTGGGTTACAACACGGAGTTCAGGAATCTAGACATCTGTGATCCGTATTGTTATCCGTCAATACGCTAGCCTACACGTTCAATAAATATCACGATATTTGATAAATACTGACAGATTACAATAAATATTGAACGTCTAAGGTTTGCCTAAAAGTAATGTACAACTACCAAGGTACATAATAGTTACCCCACCCTAACACTAACAGAAAGGAAACAATCTGTTTTTAGGCGGATACACACATTATTTACAAACCGATATTAAAATTCATTGAATGCCTTTTAAAGTTTTAAAGCCTTCTAATAATTATATACCCTCCGGTAAGTTTTATTGTACGTGGATGCCAGTTAGGATATATATGACTTGACTAGAGATGTGCTGTATATTAAATGGTCTCGTGAAGGCAGTATTTTTTAGTTAACGCGGCCACGCTCGCCTTTTATTAGGGAAACTTTTTTGAATGTAACGTTAAAAGTTTTTATTATCTCGTCCTTATATACGGCCTGCCTTCAACTCAACAGTTTTCGCTGATATATAGTATCAAGGAGAAGGGAAGATATAATATAAGATTCTTTAGTTCATGCTCGTATAAGGAATATTTCCCGACTGATAGCATTTTTAAGAACACTTTATGGAATGAATATGGCTCGTTTAGAGTGAGGTATATTTTTTTAATGAAAGCACTTTAATCATACCGTAAATCATAGAGTGTTTGGTTTTTATATGGTACTAGTGAGTATAGATATAGCACTAAAAGAAAGAAAATGTTAGCGTTTTAATCCTGTTTATTGAAGTACTTTTAGATTCAATTTACACATGTACGTCCGTGTGAGAATCATGGTTTTTCCAAATTTAACCCTTGCTATCCCCTACCGTTACTATGTTTGCTTTGCAATCCCTCCCTCTCCACCACCCCTCTTCACCCCTCCCCAGCATGTATTTTCCCATGCGTCCCCGTTTCCTTTCCATCTTTCCCGCCTTCCTTTCATCCCAACCGCTAAACTATATGAAATACACAAATTTTCAAACAATTCGCGCGTTAACTATTGTAATTTTCTAATACAAATTTCACAATGCCAGAGCTCATCATTATATATAGAAACCTTTTCACTCACCAAATTTTCATCGTAATCGGATAAAAGGTATAGAATGGCTTACGGAACAAACAAAAAAACATTCATTTTTATATGTAAAGATTCAAAGTTATAATTGAAATACATTTAAGTCTCATAATACCATCTGCGTCTGATCATAGTTTAGGTACCACTTCATTTAAAATAATATGAGATATTTTAATTAACGAGCAGGCAGCGTTCTGCTGATGTTCTCATTCCAGATTTCACATAAGCTTAACAATAATTGAGTTGTTTTAAATTTTAAAATAAGTTAATTGTTTCTTCTCTCCAAATACGATCCAATCAAGTGTTAAATTGGTTTATGTTAGTAGCATTGACGACACGTTGTGGAAGTTTGTTCCAGGCCTCCACTACACTATGTGTTTCCTACGATTGAATGCAAAATAAGTTGTGTTAATTTTTTTTTGAGTGTCCGCTAAAATTTTCGTCATGGTGAAGATTTGTTAGATTCCAGGGCAACTATAATGTCCAGATAAATTTTGGAAAGCCTCAATCAAGTAACCCTTTTCTCTCATTGGTAATCTTAAGTCTATTTTCATATTGTAATATTATATAGCTCTGGTATTTTTGTAAAGCGTCTCCGTACTCTCCTTATTAGATTAATATCAATATGCAAAATATGGACTCCTTATTTGGAAAGCATATTTCAGGAGAGGTCGCACATATTATGATTTGTACGTTTTTAACACGATGTCCGGTGTTAAGTCAAGGAATACATGGCTACATATAATAAATATAAAGAGGAGAGAGATATTTTTCGGTAGTTATTTGACGATTGACAAAATTGCTTGTGATGTGTAAAATGTTTTCAAAAATTGATACTGTTCTTTTTTCGAGACCCGTTTAATGTGCCATTAAACCAATTTCAGTACAATTTGCGACTCCGCCCACTGAGGCAACTGAAAACTCTCAACTGCCAACTGTCTTTGTATGACAATGTGATGGCCCGCATACTACACAATCACACAAAACCCCGTTGTCAATAGTAACGCAAGCGGTGACTTGCGACTGTCACTGCTCATTGCCCTGGGCGGCCGTTGCTAGTTGCCAGCTGTCAGCTGATTGTTATTCGTCTATGGTTAAACAAGCTTTTTGACCAATCAAGACAGAGAAAACAGCCGGTTTTAGTTGGTTTTCAGTTGCCTCAGTGGGCGGAGCGCCTTTGAGTACGATGTTCTCCTTATGAAACACAATTAATCTACTTCAAGTTAACCTTTTTTAGAATAGTGTTCAGTTTTATTAAAACTAACTACTCACAACATGGAAATGATTCATGGTAGATTCAGACTGGGTCGACGTACGTATGCATCGCTACGCCTAACAATATCTGGGCTACTTAGCAACCATAGATTTTCAATGAAAATTTATGTTTTAGAATCACATTGGCCACACGCATCGCGACGTGCGATGTCTGTAGCCATTTTCATAGGAAATGTATGGGTTGCTAAGCATTGTTTGGCGTAGCGATGCGTACGTACGTCGTCCAGTCTGAATCTACCTTCACTCTTTCATAAAAAAAAGGAATCCTCAATATTTAATATTTGTTTTCTATTTTCAGAACTTTTTGCCTCGGTATTGCTATTTCTCTGTAAACTTGTTATATGACTAAAAAGTCCCCTTTTTCTAAGAGAGACCACCAGGCCCTCTAGAACACTCGATCGATAAGGATCGATAGAATAATTTTTGGTAACTTCTCATCGTTCCCTAGGGCAACTGCAGAACGCTAACGTACAAACAACAGTTGATGTCGAATATATTAAGGACACTTACTCATTGTGAACAGTCACTTATTCGATACGTTTTTAGATTTTCACGGCCAAAAGCATTTTCGTAGTTTGTTTTTGGGGTGTTATGCCGTGTTGCGCTACCTCCTTCTTTAGCCGACGTTTCGGACAGCGTTGCAGTGTCCATCATGAGGGCAGATCCAGCAGATCCAACGATGTGTAGTTGTTAGTGTTAAGTGTGTGCTTATTATGTCACCTATTCGTTTACGATGCTAGGGATCGTTGAGAAGTTACCGATTATGCTAGGGGGGCTGGTATTTTTCAAAGTTAAACGATATAAGCTTTCCCTCGAAATTAAATAATAAACACATTTTAAATCATTAAGGGTTTCAAA
This sequence comes from Limnephilus auricula, assembly GCA_951813805.1. Lineage (NCBI taxonomy): Eukaryota > Metazoa > Arthropoda > Insecta > Trichoptera > Limnephilidae > Limnephilus > Limnephilus auricula. The sequence goes on from OX638390.1 coordinate 41,160,063, forward strand.
ACCTACGTTCTTCATAAAGGTTATTGTTTCTCTTAATGAAGAAATTTCGTGCAAACGCCACTCTTCATTGGTTCCGTAAGTTTGTATTAAGTTTTAAAATAATTTCAGCTACATAATTAATCAACTCGGTTAATACCGTTTATTTTTAACTCCTGTGGCTTCGTGTTGTTTTGAAATTATGTATTCCTCAGTACCTTGTGTAAATAATATAGCTCGACAATTTGGTAGCGTTCGGTAGTTGTGCACTATAGGTTTAATGTCTCTTGTTTTGTGTCGTCTCTCTACGGGAACAACCAAGACGCGGCAGTTAATGTCACTGTCGCTAGTCGATTTTCAGTATTTGTGTTACTTCCGATTGCCACACCGGTCTTTAGCTAATTGTATTGTCTTGAGTAACGGGTGATTAATCCAAGATATTGGACAATCAGTCACACTCTTTTAAAGTCATTTCTTCTCACTGTATATCAAAATAGACAGTCGCATGGTCCTTACATTATTCTACCTCTTCAGGTCAACCAGTACATTGTCCATGAAATTCTGTCTTGTTGTATACAAAGCCTGCGATCAGAAGCTATTCTCCATACACCATATTAATAACTCTGTCCTCCCCCGCTTGACATACATGAAAATATGTATACTAGTCGACTGACTCTCACGCTACTGGTTATGAGGGTCATGTAGCGTATTTCTTACTTGTTTCTATCTCCAACTTCCCACAGCAAAGTCTAACAGTGCAAACCACAAAGGTAATTTATTCTGTGAAACTTTCGAAATACTCGCGGTTTATTTTATCAATACCTGCGATACAATACCAAATAAGTATGTTAATACACATTTATTACCAACAAAAACAGCGAGCAATGTATTTTATAATTGGTAAGAACCAATTATAAGTTCGTGAACGAATTAATAACCCAAAAATATTAAAAACAAGCTTTTTATATAAATTGTTTTCAATCATTAATTGTTTTTGTGATTAATTCGCAGAATTTTTTTATTTATTATTTTAATTTAATTTAATAATGTCATTATTTAGGTTCTGCAAGTATTTTTTTTTTTATACTATGACGGCTGTTTCGGCTTACAAATCCATTTTGCAAATTTTGGTTAGACCACTTTGAGATGACTTATTTGTATGATTTTATTTACCTTCATCGAATTTCAATTTTGAAGCTGCCTAAAATTATTTTTATCGGTTAAACTGATTAACTGAGATGTGACAATAGATTCCCTATTTTGTGGGGGTTCTTTAAAATCTGTCTTCCCCACATTAAATAAGCTATTGACTTATTTAAATATTTTATATTGTCTAGGTCTTGTGAACATACTGAGAAGTGGAGAATACATAATTTTCCTTATTGTACATTATTAATTTGTTTTATGTCAGGGTTATATAAAATATACAAATAAGTCGTCTGAAAGTGATCTAACCACAGATTTAAAATGGGCTTCTAACCCAAAAAAGCTATCACAATAATAAAAAATCTGAAAGTGCAGAACTTAATGATAACATTTTTTTTTATGTTTGTGTAATATTTTCGTAGTTATCTGAACAACATTATTAAATAGCTAATTTTTAAATGAAGATTTCAAGTAAAAATACTTAAGAAAGGTAATTTTTTTTATAAATAAACTTTGCAATACATCAAATATATACAACGTGAGAATACCTTGTGCACTTTTTCAAAGTTTCTTATCACCGCTTGCAATTAATATAAGTTATCTAACTCTAGCATGTCCGAGGGTGATCAATCAATCGTAAAACATTCCCGATTTCATATTCTTTACACAATAGGGTAGTTATGAGTCACAATTCCCGCGGAACATATGTTCCTTTCCTTCACCTTTTCAAAATGTTCTATTGAAAGGAGTCGCAGCTGTTTGACGCAGTTAATTACACGTCCAAATGGGAAATATGAAGGGCGGCCCGCCCTCCGTACGTCAAGAGGTCTTTAGCCAAGACAAATTTTCAGATCAACTCACGCCAACAGCGTATTAGCGGGACCCGCAGGAACCCTACAATCAAGAAAAATGTTCAGGTGGTTTAATTATGTATTTACAGATTGTAATACATTCAACTACAATACATCACGACGTTTTCTAATCTCAAAACCGTCATAAATGTTGAAAAGGGTACTAAATAACCTATTTTAAGAACACGCTAATAGGCGCTTTCAGTAATGGAACGGTGACGGGAATGGCTCGCGCCATCCCATTTCTTTAATACAAGTGAGGGAGAGGCAATAAAATTTATTTTTTTTGCATTTCCTTCAATTGTATTAAATAAATGAGATGCCGCGCGCCATTACCGTCGCCGTGCCGTTTCCGCGGGAATTATAAAAGCAGCCAATGGGAATGTGTTTTTTTTTCATTTAATGTGTGTTTCAGAACATCTCGGAGAGAAGAATAGTGCACACAATTAATATTTTTTTCTTTTTTTAATGTTTTAGTGTTACAGATATGATAATGATAATGATTACCTACTTAAATATACAAAGTCCGTTCGAATTCCTTACGAATTTTAGATCCCGTATTCCGAATTTCTGCCGAAATGTAATACACTTAAGATGTAACACGATTTTGGGTTGAAAAACGGGTTCCTTAGAAATATTTAGACCTAACGACTATTTTTGTACGAGGTCCGAATGGATGTTTTTTTAAAAAACCAAACAGATTTATTTATTTCATAAGTAGGTACTAGTGGCATAAAAATAATAGTATAATAAAACAAATTTAAAACTAAATAAACGTATAAAAATACATTATTATATCTATATTTTTTGATCAATATGCTACATGGACAAAAAATCCTATTACAGCATGAATTCAATTAATTACACATGTTACAAAGAAAGCCTGAATAATTAGAACTAAAAAAACATTTCCGCACAAAAGAAAGCCGACCACTGACTAAACGCTACATGGCCGCGGCGTAGCGCGAGAGTGCAATTTGCATCTTGCAAAACACACACGCCTGCACCAAGCAAACTCCAACCGGCAGTATGCAGCCGAAGCAGGTGATTCTCAGTCACACACAGGCAACCGGCAACCGGCAACCAGCAACCGGCAACCGGCAACCAGCAACCGGAGAATTTACGGCGGTTGTCAACCGGTGCGCGGTGGACTGCAACCGGTAACAACAAACATACCGCCACGTCCCTCCCTGACATTTGCATACAAAACGGTCATGAAATTATTGTTTAAATTTCATTAGCGTTGTTCGGTACGCATGCCATAATATTTTTTTTTATATCAAATGAAAAAGTTCATTGTTTAAAATCATTTTATTTTATTAAACACGACTTACTCGACACTTTTGATCTCAACTGGATCAGGACAATAGAAATATAAACCAAATTATAATATAGAGGTGTGATAATTAAGACACGTTAATTGAATTCGAGAATGAATCACCTGTATCGATTAGTGATCACTCTTTTGGTAATTAATCCGGGTAAACGATACATAAATATTCGAATAAAAAAAACACTTTGCGACTTAACATTATACAAATGAAAAAAGTTATTTGTTTAACACTACTTTATTTTATTTATACACGTCGACTGGTTTCGGTTGGTTTTGACTGATCTTGTTAGTTTACAAGCTAATTAAAACAATCCCCCACTTTTTTTTTAATATGTATAATATTGTATAATTTACTTGTTAACCTTTAAAATAATCCCCCACGTTGGTATTCATCTATATAATAGTGTATAATTTACTTGTTAACCTTTAAAATAATCCCTTAATTTTGTATTCATCTGTATAATATTGTATAATTTACTTGTGAACCTTTAAATTAATCCCCCACTTTTGTATTCATCTATATACTAGTGCCTAATTTACTTCTTAAAATAATCCCCCAATTTTGTACTCATCTATATGATAGTGTATAATTTACGTGTTAACCTTTAAAATAATCCCCCACTTTTTTATTCATCTAAATGATACTGTACAATTTACGTGTTAACCTTTAAATCTTTGTTAACCACATATTAACAATCATCTATATAATATTGTATAATTTTCTTGTTAACCTTTAAAATAATCCCCCACTCTTGTATTCATCTATATAATATTGTATAATTACGTGTTAACCTTTAAAATAATCATTTATAGAAGCAATAACTTAAAAAGCAAGTTTATTAGCTGGATAAAAGAGTCGTATAATTCTAAAGCAGATTACGAAACCAGAGGACTAAATTACACAACTCATTTCTTAGTAAAAAGTGTATTTACTGCACCGCGGGGTTAAGAACGCATACTGCATAGTTCCCACGACTTATAGTTTGTTTTACTAAAGAAGGCCAGCAATCGCCCTCTGAGGGAAAAAAGCTTTCTGAACATAGTTTTGCCATCTACGAGTATTGACTTATCATTTTATATTGGTGATTGACGACCATAAAGCGGTATGTTCTTCTTTCGAGAAGGCTCTCGATCCATTCAATCGCGAGTTTGTTAATGAAAATTTATTTTTTCGCTTTTAAAATTACCGTAGCTGTGTTCTGTAAAAAACCTAATCGGGCGTAATATAGGGTGTGGGGAGGAGTGAGGGGCTCGATTCATAATCCGGAGGGCGTGGGATCGAATCCTGGCGTGCGTAAATAAATGTTATTTGATTAATATGTGTTTTTTGAGTGGGATATGCTGTCTGTCTTAATTAGCATTCAGAATTGAAACATTGCTTTAAAAGGCCTTAGCCCTGTTTGGTGAACAAATCTGAATAGCCAGATACTTCCCCAACTTCCGCTTCCTCATTTCCTTCCCCTCCCCACTACCTTCAGCCTCACAACATAACCCAATTGGGGATGCCATAGTCTCACTAGAACCAAATGGGAGCAGTTGGGACCTTTGTACGATATTCACATAAAAAAATTTAAGAAATACTTTTAAAAAAACTGTTCATGTTTATTTTTATCATAATAACAACAAACTTACTATTCCATTGCGCTGTAACTACTTTCATAGTACGTAGTTACTTATTTTGAATTCTTGTTATTGTACGCACTAATTGAACTCATTTGTACAATTTTCTATAAAAACGTACATCGGGTCTCGTACCTACTTATCTCTTTCGTACTGTTACTATTATATATACTCAATGAACAACTTTGTACAACTCTGTAACATAATATAACTACATTCGTGCTTGTATTGCACCTACTTAGCTCTTTCATACTTTAGACTCTAGGTCTAGATTCTAGACCTAGCTCTAATGGCTCCGAGAAGCTTATGCGATATCAGAACTGTTTTCATGCAAATTCTAGGGTGATTCTTAACTTTGTAGTAGTACCACACATTTTTCACATGTAAAAAAAAATTTGATTGCTTTAAAAGGAATGTTCTAAGAAAACAATACCATAACCAAAAGCTACAAATAGTGAATGTATTTATGGTGAAAGCATCTATTTAAAATTGGGATTTTCCTTAAATTATTATTAATGCCATTGGAAACCCAAAAGAAGCGCATAATCATGAATCGTGCATAATATAATATGTTTTAAGGGTAGGGGAAGAAGCCCCATTATTACAAATATGAGGGAAATATTGATTAGTCATGTGATAAGAATCATCATTTTTAAAAACACGTCATAGAAGTGAACAAAGGTAGAGTGTACTCAGTACTCATTTCATTAGAGCTTTTTTTCATTTAAACCGTTAATAATTAAATTAGAAAGTAATACAATATTATTTATTTGATACTAGTAGTTCTCTCGACCAAAAAATGAGGTTTCTAATTCTCTCTTATTTAATAAATCAAAACCAAAATTTACTAGAGTACTTAAATAAATATTTATAAACCAAATAATATTAATGTAATTTATAAGAATTATACATATTTTTTCAAAGAGATGTCACTTTTTAAATTAGAACCATCAATTAAAAAAATGATTAGTAAATAAACAATTAGAACCAATTAAATGTTTTTGTATTTAACTCATAGAACTCCATGTAATTTTTTTTTTAATTCAATGTAAATTAAATTTAATAATGTTAATATTAAGGCTCTGCTAATAAATATAATAAAAATTAATATCATTATTAAATGGTATTTACATTAAATGTATATAACCACAAATTTTCAAACTTTCTTTTTCAGACAGGTGAAAAGGTGCGAATAAGTATTTCTAAATGAACACCACATTTGAAAATATAATCTTTACTAAACCTTGAAAACATCTTTAAATCTTGAAACGGAAACAGAACGAATAAAAAAAATCATACTAGAATGTAATAGATAGAATATAATGTAAAACGGTCTTATTAAAAAAAAATCGTTAACTGCACACAGGGGGCCCTGATGAAAATAATTTCCCTCGGGGCCTATGTCAACTTTAAATATGCTGTGTGGAGGGTCTTTTTGAGAAATGTAGTGAACAAGGTGCTTGAAGAGATCCATGTCGTAGGAGGGAGGAAACACAGAGGCCGGCAAATCATTCCACAGTCGTGCTGTTGAACTCAAGAACTAATTGTAGAAGCGACCCATTCTCATGTGACAAATGTCAAGAATGTACAGATGTTGGGCTCGCATTTGGCGTGTTTCCCGACTTGGATCAGTGCCGAGGGGATCAACGTCGCTAGTTCCTCGGAGCACCTTTCGTTGAAATACCGGTAGAACAAGGATAGCATTCCCAACCGACGCCTGTGCTCTAAAGATTGCAATCGGTTTGTTAAGATAGGAAAATCTATCAAACGGATTGGAAAGTATCACAAATTCTCTCGGTGTCTGATTCCACTTTCTCGTATCTTTCAATTGGGACGTTTCCTTTTAGATACGTGCATTTTCTAAGGGGCTATTTGCTCGTTTGATGGAGACTGCATATGTTGGCAGTACTCGATCGGGTTAATTTTTAATCACATCAGCGGAATAATTATTGCTTCCACCTGGTAGCGAGGTAATTTCAACTAAATTGATGGTTTGTTGGAATTCAGAAAACATGCACAAGAAACGAAAATAACATTTATTTTCACAGCATAACTTAATAACCTAATAAATAATGAAACTTTTGATCAAATACTAATAAATAAACATATAATTATTAAATTTATGACAGTTTATCTATATGCAAGTTTGCTGTGTAATTATTATTACGCATGGCAGCTCTTGTGTCTTTCTCAATGCAATATCAAAGGCGATAAAGCTGTCACGAGTAATAATACTTGTTATAAAAAAAAAATGTTTTTTATGAAGTGAATAATAATATTATTTAATGCATAAAATATAAATTAAGTACTTCAAAGAAAATTTGGTATCAATAAACAAGATTTTACATTAATACATTGGGAGGGATATATGGTCAACTATCTATACTGGCTGACTTATGTAACACAAACTGAAGAGATGAAGAGAAAACAAAGAAGTAAAAACAAAAAAGTGTTTTTATTTTTATTAAGTAAAATACTGTTTTTTTAGATATAGTAACTAAACATTGATTCATCTACATCAATCATCTTTTCACAATGAATGGTGTTTTCAGATTTCTCACACAAGGACCACTGAGGTATTTTGCACCCGGGAATCAATTGCAAATTTAAGGTTTTAAATTTCTATGAACGATTATATTTAGATTATATTATATGTTTATATTCGCCGAGATTTGAACACGCGACCTCTGAACACAGACCTCCCACAGAAGCCGACATTAATATATCCACAAATTAGGAAATGATTTTATCTTCATTGTTCCGTTATTTATTTCTTGTAAGTCAAGCGCAAAATGAAATCACTTTCTATTAACGTGACAAGTCAATTGATGGGAAAAGAAATGGTTGAAGTACCAAAAAACACAACGAAGAAAAGTATAAAGTAGCCGCATTTCCCAACGCGATATACTTATTTATGCGTGTTAAAGAAAGAAAGGGGCAACAAGAAAGAATCAACAAAGACAGTGTTCATCTCACATAAGTAAGAAACAATATTTTATGTCTAGGACCATTAAGTAACTGGCCTATAAGCAGCCGCCCCTGGACAATACAAATGGGACAGTCTACCCGGCCACCCTGACTCATCCCTCAAGCCACCCTAAGGAACTAGAACTACTATAGTGGTGTCCGAAGCTTTTTACTTGTTCAAACCAACGATTGTGCTTTTTGCGTCCATAATTTAAAGCTTACTAGACAAAAGAGAAAAAATAGGTCTATTATTACTTACTCGTTAGTTCTTTATTCAGCACTAAAATTGAAGAAAAAAACTCTTATAAAAAGGTTTAGGAGAGTTTGTTTAAAAAAAATTAACAATTCATCAAATATTTTAAGTTAATCTTCACGTTCTGTGTAAGTTCTATTCAAGTGCTGTTATTATAACATTATAGGACAGTTGCTTCATAAAACTGAAATAATCACAGAACTTAAATAGAACTTACACAGAACGTGAAAATGAACTTCAAATATTTTATAAATTGTTCAATTTTTTTAAACAATCCATCTTGAATCGTGCAAAAGTTATTATTGTATTATCATTGAAGCAAAAGATAATACTAATAAATCTAAACGAAGGAACTGGGAATCGAACTCCGGATTTTACCAGGAAACGCCTGAATCAACTCGGCCAATGGGATCTAACTATTTTAGCTTCGACCGATTCTTTTGTCAATGATTTTTTGTCATGTTTGTTGATCTCATATTTCAACATCAGAGTTAACAATATTACCTTGAACTGATTTTTCCCATTAACAAAATATAGCAGCCAAAATTGTGGGAAAAATTTGTTGGAGATAGTATTGTTAATTCTAATTTTTTGTATTTCTTGGGCATTAACTATGTAACAATTTCTAGACATTTTGTTTTGAAGAGTTTTAATTTTCAATGTACTATCGTTACTTAAATTTTAATTTTTATGCATAAAAATTAAAATTTAAGTAACGATAGTACATTGAAAATTAAAACTCTTCAAAACAAAATTGTTAATTCTAAATTTGAAACATTTTCGATTGGATTTATTAGTGTTATCTTGATGGGTATAACCTTCAAAAGTGATTAAATAAATTATTCCAATAAAATTCATTATTTTGTGTTTAAACGTCTAACTAAAATTGAAAAAAAAAATTGGATGGTTCTGTTTGAAATCATTTTAATAAATTATTTTTATGAAACTTGTTCTTATGTATCAATTCTAGTAAGACGTTTTTTAAGGCAAAGCCAGGACTAGAATTTTATATGTCCTTGGCTTCGTGTATCCAAGATTAACTCTTTGTACTTTGGTTGGCTAGAGAAAGGAGAAAATGGGAATGTTAACTTTGCAGAGCACAAAAGAAAAGTGGAAATGATAATTTCATTTGGTACTTTTGTTTGTGAAGACTCAGAAGGTTGAATATTTCACGGTGGCAAGTTTATTGTGGCATTAGTGGACTTTTTTACGAAAAGGGCTATGGGACTTTTTGCCGCTCCAAGCTCGGTGCTTTGAGAATTAAGGCATTACGGGAACGAGACGTAATGCTCCCTTATTAATCTGGGGTCATTCTGTTCCGTCGGGGGTGGGAAACTGGATGACATTAACAATCCTTTCATGAACCGGCAATGATATAGAGCCACGATTTCATTTGAACCCGGGTGAACTTTTTAAAGCACATCAAACCGACAAGGAAACAGTTATTTTTGGTTAAAATATGGTCCTTGAAACCCGACTAGATTTTTAGTACGCTTATTAAAGTTAAAAAAACTCTTTTGTCTAACCTTTTCGGAATACGAAAATAGTTTTTACGTAATATTATTCTGACGTGGGTTTTAAATGGACCGTTAAAGTTGTTGAATTTGGACGGATAGGTACTTGTTCAAATATCATAAATATTATTTACATTTGGTCACTGACTGAAATATATTTATATCTTTCATTGGGTACTTTACATGATTTTTAGAGCTATTTTAGACGATAACCGCCCCAAATAGCTAAAATTCGAAAATAAATGTCTTTATCATTCAACTGCAAATTTTGCAAAGAATTACTTATAGAAGATTTTTTAATCTAAAAAGTCATTTTTACCCCCAAAACATTTACAACACATATAAGAGAATATATCACCCTAATGTGAATGTTAGAAGAAGTCGAGGACGCCCGAGGAAGACATAGCAACTATCAAGTGAATCATATACTTGAGTCGGGCCATGTCAAGAGACAGAATAATAGAAGAGCATATATGATAAGATTTATGAATGTGAATGAGGCAAGGAGTGTATGCCAAGACCGAGTTGTTTGGCGGTCCGTCCTTTCTACCTACCCTTGCGGGGAAACGGCGTGATGGTTAGTTAGTTAGTTAGTTCAGTTAACATTTATAATATTATATTTTCATTAATGAAGACAATATTGGCGAAAATCTGAAACAGAAAAACCAGAAAGAAATACGGTCACATCTGAGACTCAAATCCAGAAACTTCGTTCTAATGTGTCCCTAATATCCCCTAATGTGTCCCTATCCGATTCGGTCATATTTAATTGTATCATACTTCGACTGAGAACTACCAGCATTATCTTCATTTCCTTAACGCATATTTTTATTGGCTGCTGTCTCCATGTATGATTGCAAGATTCAATCCCCAACTAAATGCTATCTTGATTGGGTCTTATGCGACAACTATTTACTTTTCTGCAAGTGAAGGATAAATATATATATTTTATTTTAATTTTTTTTATTTTTTTATTTTAGCTTAATAGGTAAAACCTCAAATACACCGCGCCATTGTATCTTACAAAACTTTTAAGGCAATCTTGTGAGTTTCTTTTCTGGTAGATGTTGTAGCTAATCTAATCGCTCCAAGTTAACCGTATTCGAATAAAAGTGCAATAAATCCTTCAGTGCGGCGAATAGCGACCCTTAAATTATTCTTTACAGTGTAATAAATAAGGGCGCGATGGTAAAGGCCTAATTTACTCGCCCAACTTCAGATCGCACTTCTATAACATTAGATTGCTATGGAAATTATGTTACGACATTACTCAAACATTCTTCATTTTAATATCTGCTAAATATTGTTGTCAAACCAAAAACAAAGGTTCTTAAACGAGAACTTAATGGAAATGTTGGGAAGTTTAATATTTTATTTTTAAATCAACCAAGTTTAAGATTAAAGTTTTTTTTAATTTCACTGGCATTAATTTATTTTAAGTTTCTTAGAAGTTTGAAAAGTTTCATAGTTTGAGTAAAATGATTCCCGTTCAATAGATTGCCTCTTTATATTTGTAGGAAAGTTAACATAACTACTTCGAGTGGTGTTTGAGTATAAGGAATAATTCTTTTCCGCCTTGTTAGATAAAATTTTAATCTGTTTTTGCTCAACATCTTGATGTCATGTAAGATTGAGATAATAATGAATATGTCGTCTCTATGAAAAGATGAACGATTTTTTATAAATTGGAATAATCCTTTTCCGCCTTGTTAGATTAAATTTTAATCTGTTTTTGCTCAACATCTTGATGTCATGTAAGATTGAGATAATAATGAATCTATATAATATGTAAAGAAAGAGTCCCTATCAAAAATCTAAATTATCTATATAATATGTAAGGAAAGAGTCCCGGTGCGAGTTTTTTGTTTGTTTTTTTTTTATAGAAATCTCTAGATTTATTCCGAAGATGATGAAATTCAGCACACTTGACCTTCAAAATAAAAGGGCTCTGTTTATATGAGATTTCTAAAAACAAACCCTTCCGCTATTTCTAACCATTAAAGCTAGCACACATTTTGCACACTTTTATTTTGCACACAAAATATTCGTGAAATTAGTGTCTACGCCGAATTTTGAAAAACTCAAAAAAAAGAGGATTTTAGCTAGTTATAAAAGTAAATATCCTAGTGTAATTTGAAATGCTCATGTTTTTGTTATTAGTTTTTTGGGTGTTATGCCGTGTTGCGCTACCTCCATCTTGAATTAATCCGGTTAGTAAGTTCTAATAAAATATAAAAACCGTTTCAATTTACCAACTTTGAATGTTTTATTGGTGTTTATGAGCAATAAGATATAATCTCACTCTTTTAATTAAAGCTAGATAACGTCACGATGTTTTGTGCGAGGGACTTTGTTAATTACACGCCGTGATAAATGTAAAGTTTCTACTTTTGTTAGTACCAAATACGTTAGCCAAGTAATTCCGCACTCAATCTTCATATCCTGCAGCCAGTTAAGTGTCACGGAGAGCAATCGGGGATCAAATAAAATGTGAAACTCCGTTTAACTTGTTAAGTTAAACCCTGAACCTTAACCCCAATGCAGCTTACCAGACTTTGCTATTTGGAAATAGCTCTTGAATTTGTTTATTAAGACATACACTGTACTTTATAACACAAGTTATAAGGTATGTTAAATTAAATTATTACATAATTATAGTACCTATTACGTTAGTCTGTAGAATGTGATTAGGTAATAAAAAGGATGAATGTGGGTGGAGATAAAGAGACATATTAAAATCAAGAATTATATTCTTACTAATTGTAATTGACTGATAAAAGTTTAAAGAAAAGTTAAGTGAAAGTAATTTAAAAATAATCTATATCGCGCCCAGAAATTTAATAAAATAGTTTTGTATTTGTAGAATCATGAAAGTGTATAATTTTTCTCAGTGGGTATAAGTTGTGATTGCCCAAGTAATTGGTGATTTATGTGCTGAATGTGGCTTCTATATGAAAAAGGTAAGTGTGCCTGGCACGCCTCATTGGAACATTTAAACCAATGACGAATAGCAATTTGGGACTATAATTTTTATTATTTAGCAGGTTATATATATTATATATGTTATATATATATTACTTTTTGATGAGTGAATGTGATAGAATTAGAAGCCTGTTTATATAATCTAATGTACTTTTTTTCTCCTTTCTATTTTCTACTTTTTATTATAATTTTTCCAATATTTAACATGATTTATACTAATTCCATGTTTACACTAGACTTCATATTTCATACAATGTAACTATACTATATTGGTCACCATGATACAGGCAGCCGCCTAGTATGGTGATTTAATATATCAACTTTATGTAAATGTCACAATTATGTAACTTGTATTAAATAAATAAATAAATAAATAAATATAGAATCAACAGATCCGACAATGTACATCATTTTTGTAATGTTAACAAATTATTTGTTGTTTTTCTAGAGTAAATGTTTCGGAAATATATTATGTATCCTTTCTACTAAATCTATGTATACCTTATATTGAGGATTCCACATTGTGGAAGCGTACTCCAGCGGAATTCTGACCAATGCACATAGAATACTAGAGAAAATTTATTTATTTAACGTCGAAAATCCAACTTTTTCAAAAGCCCACGTAGGGTTACTAACATTTTAAAAGTTTGTTGGTACTTAGTTAAAAAAATATATTATTTTTCGGAACGTGATAATGACGCGTCCGTCCCGAGCTTTAAAACTGATTTGTTAATGACCAGTTAGTTGCAAAAAATATTTGCTGATGAGTTCAACTTTCTGCCGTCCGCGGCAAACATCATTAAGGTTTTCTAGTTGGCTTTTCCTTTTTTCAAATAACAATGTTTTAAACTAATTTTCCGCCACGTTTTGCCCCTCAGATTGATTATACCGAAATTTGGAAAGAACATTACCAAGGGAAACTGAAATTCATTTTCAAGTATATATCGATTCATCATGTTTTTCATACTAAAGGATTTTTTACAATCACGCACGGAGAATAAAGAATATGTGTAAAAGCCGATATATGATCAATAAATTTTTCACTGAAAGCCTGCGTTATTTCATCGCCGCAAAAATAAGAATCTGTGGATGAGTGAAATACGTTTCCATGATGGAAATTGCATGAACTATACTTGAATTATATTTTAATTTCCTTTGCATGATTTACGATGGCAATTAATAACGATGTAGTCGAGGGGTAATACTCTCGACTGGCAATCCGATAGTCACGGGTACAAACCTGGCGTGCGGAAATAAATTTTATTTAATTAACTTGTGCTATTTTCAAAATCAATTGATAAAAATAATTTATTGAACATTTGCGACACGTTCGAGAGTGCCAGATACTCTCCGTATCGCCCTGGTGTAAGACCACTATTTAGAATTGAAACATTGCTTGAAATGGCTTTAGCCGTGTTTGGTGACCAGATCTGAATGGCCAGATACTTCCCCTCCTTCCTCGTCCTGATCTCTTCCTCCCCCACTCCTCCACTACCTTCAGCCTTACAAGATACTATATGATGATATTGACTCACTGGCTCCAGACGGGAGTAGTTGTTAGAACCCTTGTGGAATTCACATTTAAAAAAATTACCTTCATTTATTGTGAAATTTTTATTCACGGGTGTAAAAATTTTGTATGCGGATTTGTTTTTTTGTAATGAAAATTCTCATCTGCGATGCTTATTTTATTCAAAATTTATTCATAATGTTTTCGAAAAAATATATATGAAGAGTTTCTTACGTGTTTTCACATTCGTGCACAATAGACGTTTCCCAAGAAAAGCCACCATAAATATCCCAGAACACAGCACAATAGCTCCGTAGCTAAAATTGGTTGATTCTAATAAAGAAACTTTACCTGTAACAAGTTAATTATAAACAAGGCACTATTCGACGGGGTGAAGTATGCGCCTGTTCCGCAAACTTTGCCTCAATAAATTATTTTAACGGCGACCTGGCGCTTTCTACTCGGGAGCGATTTTCAAGTTTACGACACAAAACATGTGTTTGTGTCTAGCGACACCAAAGTCTACACAAAGTTAGTAGGTGGGTTATAACAACGTGTATTAGATGTAGAAAAGCAGACTCCGTGTTTCTGGTTAATATAATCATAAATAAATGAGGGACTACGTTCAAACATTAGCGGCGCTATAACACGAACATCCATTGTTTTAAACGACGCGACGCCTTTTTGAAATTTATTTCTCAGCCGTTTCGAAACAAGAAGTGAACATAAATCTCGATTGAGAGGGGATAGGTGTTCTTCCTTTTGATTTACTATCGTTAAGGTTATTTACGTCCTGAAAGTTAGTGATATATTATTTGTTATTGAAGGTAATAAATGTCGGGAAGCCCTTACATTTCGCTCCAAATAATAATTTTATACTTTTAATGTACGTTGGACATTAAACTTGTTTATCTGACCTTTTCCTGTGGGTTTAAAGAAAATAAATATTTTATTAGATATTGTTATTATTTAGTATAGAAACCACTTTGGGACTTATATCCATATATCCCAAGGTCCTGTTCGAAATATTGCTCTCTCCTTTGTTCCTCTCCTTCTTTACAAAGTCTTACTTGGGAATCAGAAGAAAGAAGAAGATGAAAAAATCCTAACTACCGATGGCAGTCCAAATTATTTGTGCAATCATTTTGAAGTACCAAAATTTATCAGTTGAAATACGAGGATCGTGAACTCACCAATTACTGAATCTCTCGAAAAATAGCTTTAAACATCGTTTTTATATACTTTTTGTAAGATGTAACTGTGCCAAGTGGACAGTGGATGAAGATTTAGCACAGTCGATTGATAAGGATTAATAGGATAACTATCGGCATCTTCTTATCATTCTCTAGAACAACTGCAGATCGCTTACCTACAAACAACAGTTGACGTCGAATATATTAAGAACACTTAGTCATTGTTACTTATTCGTTGGCAATCTGCAATCATGTTAGGGAACGATGAGAAGTTTCCGAAAGTTATCCTATCATTCCTTATCGATAAACCGTGCTAGAGGGCCAGATCATCAACCATTTAATGATAGTGGTTTCTCCCGTCTCTCTTCTTCCCCGTGATAAAAACGCAATCGAGTCTTCTTTTGTTTTATTATGTGTTTTAGTTACCAATCGGGAATTAAACAGTTATTATTAAAGTACATTATTATTCATATTACCAATCGTTTAACCATTTACTGCTTTATCGTAGAGAGCAATCGCTGAGTGGTTTATCCTAATTTGTGGCATAAACCAATCACTTACAGGACTACTAATTTGATGATTATCTATGAACTTGATAAAAGAGACATCTGACAAAATTTACGTCTAGGTAAAAAATAGTCAGCAACAAAATTATGGTTCGCATAAAGTGATTGCTTTATTCCTAAAATGTTTATTTTTCTATATCAACACCACTAACGTGAAATTATTAAAGTTTTAACGGTAATCGTTTACCTACAAACTCTCTGAGATTATTACAACCCTCGTGTCCTACCAACTATCAAAAATAATTTTATGTCTTGGGTCAAAGAAAACCTTTCCTGTACGACCACACAATATGAGGCGCTGTTTAGAAGTCGTTTAGACATTGCCTTATCGTACGTTGTGGGGCTATACGGCAAACTGTTATTTGGATCGTGGTAACTGACTGCAATATCACAACACATAACAAACCCACAATAGTCTTAGAGTTTTACTTTAACCGAAGTATTTTTAACGAAAATATTTAAATGCTTATTATGATACTAAATGTTTTTTGTCATAGTTTTTTTTAATAATTCGAGCATTAAACATATCGGCATTTTAACATACACATCGTTAAACTTTATAATATTAATATTATTTTGCCATTTTTTAATTGATTTATTCAGGTTTAGCCAATTTTAAGCTAGGTACGTATATATCATGGGTTATAATTTATAAAGCAAGGTATTTTCCATGTATTACAAAAAATAATTATTGTTTAATAGAAAATGTCAAAATTTTAGAATGAAATTTTGAAAAACAATGGTTGTAAATCAAAATTCTATTTTAGAAAATATTTAAGTTAGTGAATTTATTTGAAAATAATTATAGATATTTTAAATAAATAGGTTAAGAATTTTGATATAAACATTGATGGGAACTAGAAAAAGAAAATAGGCTACTCGAAGTACTAACCCTGCGCAGACAAAGTCGCGGACAGAAGCTAGTTATTTATATATTTATTTATTATTTAAATACATTTAATACAAAATACTCGCAAAACAAGAACAAATCACAAATCTTGCACATCAACTACAACAAACAATTATATCCATTGGACGAAAACACTACAGATACCAGACAATTAATTAACTTCATAATTCATGTCACACAATTCTAAAAATTTACACTTACACAATACAAATTTCAAATAGAAATTTGCAATTTGTATAATGGGTTGTTTAAAAATTGTTTTTTTTTACGTTAGCTCCTCACAAAAGGCCTGAGGAAAATAAAGCCCTTTGGGCATGTCAAATTTGGGGAAGCAGTGTGTTTAGGGAAAGGAAGGAGAGGAAGTTCTGGGAAGAAAAAGGGTATGAGGGGTAGGAAGGAATCTGGGGGTTAATGTGTCCGCGAGTGATGGACATATGATACTGTCCCTCCCATTGAAGAGCAATGGGTCGATAGAGTCCAGCTGGAGAGGTCTAGGTTAGGTTTCCTCAGCGGGATTTGCCCCCCCATGCAGTCGCATTGCATTGGCCGCCAAGACCTAGACAAACCACACCCCACCAACAACCTCTGCTAAGTCACCAAACGTATCGAACCACTTGAAGTGACCTGTGGCAGGTGTGGTTATCCAATTAATGGTTTCCGCCGCCCCGGAAGTTAATTGAACCAACAACCCTGACCATACATGAACATTGAACGAACAACCCAGACCATGAATTTGAACACCTAGCTTGGGTGACATTTTTCACTCTCTTTTACAATACAAACATATTAGAAATAAAAATAAAATATACGAGAATAATGCCGGTATATTAATATTTCCCTGAATTATCAGTTGAGCAAGCTTGTATTGGAAGCTCCTCAACCGATTGCCTCGAATTTTGTTACTGGTTACTGAAATATATATAAGACAATTCATAAATCAGCATGCTTTAGAACCGTTCTATCTTTATTTAGTGCATGCATTTGGAAAAACGAACAACATCTCAATTGAAAATTCGCTTGCAATAAAGAAGGAATGTTTGTTTACTAGGAGCCTCCTGCCTACTTGGCTACCGGTCCTGGGGTAAATATTCCTGTAGCTCTACTCGACGGAAATACTCACATCTCCCGGTCATGTTGACTTAACGTTTATAATATTTGAACTGCCAATAAACATATCACGTTATTTCCTTTCTTGGAACAGATGGGAAATTCTTCAGAAATAAGAGAAACATTGACGTCGCAAATTTTTGATGCATCGACTTGAAAATGCATCTGAAGAAGATTAAATTGTAGCAAAATTGAAGTATTTTTTTAATACCAGAATAAATTTACTTTGAAAATAAATTTTCAATATCTTCAAATCCGTATATTTGGTTCCCTAGGGGTGATTTTTCATGAGATAGGCGTTCTGCAAATTATTAATATTCTGGTCACATTCTGAAAAATAATATCTAGATCGAGGACGTGGAGATTAAGCTTCATTAAAACTGATTTATTATTACACCTTTAACGAATAATTTTCGTTGATCGTGTACCCCAGTATAAACAATGTATACAGCAAATTCGATATCTTTGTTAATCCACTTTCAAAGAATTTGTATTGTACTGTAATATAGTTTTCGACGGCTGGTTATTTCATCACAACAGCGTAGTATAAATTCGATGTCCAAATTTTGCAATTTCCGATGAAACATAAAATGAAGCTCAGCAGTCTCTGTAGCTCGGCAGTCGTTATAATATACCATGTCGTGTATCATAATTTGCGATGTTCTTATTAAACTTTTTTGAACGACCATGCATTTTCCCTCAATTTTTACAAATCTAAAATCAGAGCGGGAAGAAAATCGATACTTTTCCGCCAGATCGGCATTTCTCTGATTGCGGTTTCGCTTCCCATGTTCACTCAACGTCTCGTGAATTAAGATTGAAAATCGTCTTCAGCTTCCCCACGTGCTCGGATAAACCGTCCAATACCCCGCCATCGGACGATTGGACCATATTTCAGTAATTGACTCGGTACACTCCATCTAAAGTCACGTTTCAAACTAATTGAACCCTTCCTTAAGTCGGAGAAATAAAGTTGAGATTGGAATCAATGACAACTGTAGCGGACATATAAAGTTCGGATGGGAACACATAACTGAACACAGAAAACAGACTGAGAACGAACAACACGTAAGGGATGATCGAATTGCTTTATTTTTATCTCCCCCCGACTGCGACTTCGGTAAGTAATTACGAAACAATATTTTTGTCGGAATCAGGACGAAGATATTTTAACGAATCGGAGTATTTTTTGTGTTGATAAATGACCAATTTTATTTGTTGGTACACAATTTAATTCCGACTGCAAAGTATAATTCGATTCAGCACACTGTTCGAATAATGTACGGTGTCACCGAACACGTCAAATCACTCCACTTCTACACGATTTTCTAGATCAACTATGGACATAAACTGAATTCAAACATGTTATTGAAAATATACATTGTAGTTCTGAATTGTATCGTAACACGTACGTGTTGAAATATTAGGAATATTACACAAATTTATTCGTGTCCAATGCCTATCTGCCGAAGTGAACCTTAACAAACAACAAGTCCATATCAAATAAATAATATAACTAATGTTCCGTGAAAAATATTGGTAACCTAATATTTACGAACGGTGTGGCCGATAATATTACACGGCACGAGTCGTGCGGGCGGGCTCAGCATACAAGGTATCCTTCTTCGTCTATATCTATATACTCATATGATACGCCATATATCTAGGTATGTACGGACGTGACAGGAAATTATTTGACAACACCCCTGACAGATGGCACTACTGTCGCACTAGCTACGATCGTGACTGGCCTCGGCTACGAAGCTACGGCTGTGCGATGATGCTACGAACACGAAAATATTTTTTTTACAATTTTTCCACGACGAATGTACCTGCGGCTCCGGTAGAAGACTTGAATTTCTGAAAGGGTGTCAATTTCGTCACATCTTCTGATATATGTATTGCTGACATATCTGTAATTGAATGATGAATTGCAGCACAAAAATGATTCTTAAATAATTTTTTTATTAGGTAGCTAGCGTATTTGCAAAATCTACGACTTTTAAGGTTACTAAAATAATTGAATTTTTCTGTTACGGATACGTATACTCTCCTTTTTGATGGAATAATAATAATTTTATCGGGAAATACTTTTAGCGACGTCTTTACTAATAAATCTTTTCTTAATATTAATCATCGAGACTTATTTGTACTATCAATTTGTAAGCAGAATCCTTTCGGCATAAATATATATATATTTTTTTAATGAAACAATAACTTTGTGTACACCACTATATTTATTTACAACGTTATTTATTTCATTTAATTAAAAATGACGCCACAAAGTGATTTTGTGAAGATTGAAGAAGTAATTTTATTATTAAACCGAAAAATCTGTCTAACGGATTCCATTGTTTAAAATGTATTATTTTCGAATAATGTAGGTAATATAAGATATTTGTTAATAATTTGAATTCTAAATCCCTGAACGGCTGTTATCACTCCAAGATTATATTAATTTAATTATAATTAAATGTTGTCTTTAAGGATTGGAATTGGATGAAGATAGATAGAGTGGTTCTACCTGCAAATAAAAGTAACAGATACAATTGAAAAGATGACCAAACTCAATAGATCAAAGGATATTTCTTAATAATCTACTCGTAGAACATTCTCCAAAAACCTGAGTGAACCAAAGATCTACTGGAAATATAGCAGAAGGTGGAATAAGACTTCTTGGACCAAAAAAATGGCAATTAAACGGAGGAGTCATCTCCAAACCTGGACAAAACTTTAAAAGAATATTTTTTTATGAAAACAACCAAAATTACGTAGTTTTTTACGAAGTACAACATTAAAATCGCTATCGCTGTTTTATGCAAATATATCGCATTTACTAGTTTTGTTTCTTAATCTAGCCAGAGATTACGAAACTTCTTTTAAAAAAACACTTTCAGAAAATGAAGATTTAGTTTCTCGTTTCAAATACTTTTTTGCGGGGGTATTTCACGATTATATTACCATTGGAGGACTTAGAAGACTTTAACCGATTCCCAGAATCTCGCCTTTTTTATACAAATCGCTCGCCAGCCTTAACTTGTTCGCTACGCGCCTGGAATTTAAATACTGCCTGCTGGAGGATAAGGCTGTGTGAGTCTTGTTCTTTACACCATTCCCTACTTCCTGTTATTCCCAGCTTACAGGGAAACTCTTAACTCCTAGTTCTAAACACACTATTTGCTTTAAGGGGTCTCGATTTCGAAAATGTCCTTTTATCATACGAATCTGTCATTTAAAAAAGGTAGAACAGAAAACAATCTACACACATCTAACAAAACAAAATCAAATAGAGGAGTCAAACCGACGAGAGCAATTCACAAAGATTTTTCTTTGTCCACAATCTGATTTCAATAACATTTAGTTTTTTGTGGTTTTCTTTACCATATATTTACCATATTATTTTCTTTTCCATATTATAAGATATAATAATACAGAAGAAAACTTAACGCAGTTACAAAGTTTCCTTCAGACCATCACATTGAGCTAAAAGTCAAATCGCATCGATCTGTTTTAGTTTGCGGAAACAAGAGGCGTGCTACAGGGTGCAGTGTACAGAGTACAATGTACAGCCACCCTGTGGCATTTGGGAAGGGTTGGAGGCTCACTCGGTGGCTGTTTAAGGCCGCGCTTTTCTATAAATAAATTACACAATTCAACATGTAAACGGAAATAAAATTTACATCTTTCCGTGGAGAAAAGAGGCGAAGATTTTCTCACTATTAACAACTGGAAAAGGTGTCTGATTTGAATAAGGTAAACGGGCAAATAAGTTGAATAAACAATGCGCAAAGAACAAGAAAATATTGTGTTTCCGTTGTATTGAAGTAAGTTTCTTGAATAATGAATTTAAATGGGTTAATTTTTCTTCCTACAAACTGGTGTTTTCTTTTTCAAAGAATTATGTACACATTATTTTATAAAATATCTACTTACACATTTTTATGTTGAAACGGTGAACTCGGTTATTTAATTGTTTACCCAGGTATTTCAACTATGTTTTACTTTTTTACTTAACGCCACACAGGAAGCTTTCAGAAAAATAATTCCTTCAGGCCTATGTCATCTTTGGGGATGTTGTGTACATCCGGACGTACAATAAGAGTCCTGCTGGAAAGGTAAAAAGGTCTTTCTTTCCTTCCTATCCCCTCCAAAGCCGGCCCACCACATAGTAGGTAGGCAGATGTATCCACTGCTAAGACATAGACAATCCTAAAGACGGCCGGCGTGGTCGGGGGGCAAGACTATCGACTCCCAATCCAAAGGTCACGGGTTCGAACCCGGATTTTTATTTGATTAATTTGTGTTATTTCACAAATATTTGAGGCACCTTCCAGAGTGGAAGATACCCTCAATATCACCCTGGTGTGAGACCACCATTTAAAATTGAAACGTTGCTTTAAATAGTTTTAGCCGTGTTTGGTGAAAAGATCTGAATAGCCAGGTACTTCTTCACCTTCCTCTTCCCCATCTCATTCCCCTCCCCAATACCTTCAGCCACACAACATGCACCGATTGAGGATGCCATAGTCTCACTGGCTCCAGACAGCACTTGAGACTTGTGCGGTATTCATATATATATATATATGGTAGAACAAAAACTTTTTCTTAGAATTGAAATAGGTAGAAGTGTAATAATTCACATTAAATCCCCGTTTCTCCGCATATACCTGCCGCGCGGAGACTTTTCCGATCTAGCGCTATACTCGTATTTAAGATATTCATTTTCCAGTGAACTGATATTTAGAATGTCAGTTTGCGACTCTTACGTTGAAAGCAAAAATTGGTTCGCTCTCCGTTTGAATAATGACGATGGCTGCCATTTGAATATGTATGTAAAGCCGTTGCGGCAAAGATGGCGAATTTGTGCCATTCGTTTCATTGTGTTTTGCCATTTGCGAGATTTTAACAGAAGGAATTGCCAACATTACCGTATCCCCTCGCTTAAGCACAACAAGGTATGAAAACGTGCTCAGAATGAAAGCTTTTTTGTTCGGCAAGGATTATTCGAGAAAAAGAGGAGATCAGAATCACGTGATCCCCTCGTTGATTTTTGATAGGAGATTTCTAATAAGGCGGTTTATTTTTCTAATTTGGGAATGGTAAAATAAAAGTAGGATAATCGATGTGTAAACATTTATCAATAATAATGATTGAATCATTTCTATAAAACCGTTTTCGTAAGAAGGTTGCTTTAAGGGTAAAAGTATCGAGTAATAATAATACAGGGTGTTGAGGGGCTTACTTGACTAACTATACGGAATATAAACGCCAGAAATATTTGACTTCTTTAAAACTCTGCGTGTTTTTGGTATTATCTGCAAGAGGAAAGTAGCGCCAAGTTGTTTTTTTTTTATTTTTCATGAATAATTTTACAATAATGAAAAAAAGTTAGTCAATAGATCGAGTCAAAAATAATCTTAGCCATAAAAGGGTATTTTTAAAAAGTTGTTTCTTATGTATTTTCATATTTATGTGATGAAAAAACAAATTATTTAATATTTAACGCTTATCTTTTTTGGAACGCAATTAATATTTTTATTTTTATTCCAATAAATAGAGAAGGTAGGAAAAGCTTCAATGTATCCATAGCATATTTTCTCATATTCATAATGTAAACCGAACCGATAGGAAGTAAAGATAAATCTAAATAGTAATATGGCGTATAGCTTGATCTTAACCAGTGATTCCTGACATTATTTTGATTTAGATCTCTGTATATTTTTTAAAGCAGAAGAAAACATATTAATGTTATGAACACATTTGAAATTCAATTAATATGTAATCACTTCAAATAATAATAACAATAAACTCTTAACGAAAATATGTAATAGAATAAAAAGATAACGGTCGCAAATCGCACTCAAACCAACATTCTAATGTTGATCTCGATGCCTTAGATAAATATTAATAATACTTATAATAACATTCGCACAGCATAAGTTATAAGATAAACACTGTTTATGATCCTCGGTATTTACTCTCATCAATGGGTTGTTGCTTTAAGCCGTAACCTTCACATATTATATTATTATAAAGTGTAGGTAGCAAATATCGAGAAGTAGTAAGACTGTTTCCTTGGAAAAGTAACTCAATTGCTCTATTCATTTACTTGTTAATCAATCTTTGTGTTATTACGTCGATATTTTATCACTATATTGATTTCACCGCGATGTTAAAATTTATCTTTCCTGGATAATTGAATACTTCATATAATTTGAGAAAAACTCTAAGTAAAATGATATTTATTTTCTAAAAGCTAATTATTCGTTATTTGTTTTTTTTTTCGTGGTATAAAATTTTCATCGTCACTGAAACGGGTAATTATGTTTGTTTAGATTATGTTTGTATATATTTTACTCTATCAGTGTATAAAATTTAAATGTTAAATTTTATACATTGATGCTGCTTGTGTTAAGCGAAACCGGTCGGTTTTAATAAAATAAAATTAATAAATCGTGGTACAAAGTAATTATTTTATTTCATTACATAATTAACATGTTATTAATAATGTAAATGTTACCGTGCAACCTTATCACTTCAATATCGACTTATTATGTCTGCACCAATCCACTATTTTATTATTTTAACAACCCTTCGTTCGGTTAATAACTTATTTATTTTATGGTCGATCATCAAGTTGTTAATAAAGCGACTTCCGTGAGTAATAATTAAAAGTTAATCTCCAAGTGGCACAAACTGGAGCACTAGGTACTATGCACTAGTGATGTAGCTACTAGTGACGTAGCCACTAGTGATGTAGCTACTAGCCACTAGTTACTAGGTGAGTACGGAACTGGGTAAGTACTTGTTAATGTCACAAGACTGGCTGATAACCCTTCCGGGCTTTTTATTATGGTGACCTATATTTTTACAGCGCAAGTACCTACGTAAGTACAAAATGCAATCACGGGTAAAACAGAGTGTTTGAAGATACCAAGTGGTTGTTATTTTTTAAAGCGAATTTCGTTTTTTTTTTCGAACACACTCATTTCGGTTTATGTGCATTAAGTTTTGCATGGAATCTGGTCCTACGAACTAGGATTTCTTTAAAATTTAATTATATTTTCAAATTTAGAAATAATTTGTCAAGTGATAAATACCTAAACTTATGAGTAAAAAAGTTATTATTAAATTCTATTATTTTTTTATTACTTACTTCATATATAAACATTAACTTCAATATTTATAGAAGATACATTTTAAATGTAAATATAAAATAAATAAGGTAGATTATTGTCTCCTAAGATCTCCTAAGATCCCTGAGATCCCTGAGATCCTGTGGTGAGAGTGACGTTTTGAATGAGCTTTTAGCGACTTGTATGGTACAACTTCATAGTTTGGGAATGTGTGTATCTTTTGTATGATTTTCGATTTTCACTTATTATGCGTGTGGCACTACCTTCTTCTTCAAAAGAAATCACGATTATTTATTTGTTTTGTATTTCTCAGTATTAATAATCTTGGTCCGAAAAGTCAGATTTTGTGATTTTTCTAACATGCATTAAATCAATCCTAGGATTATAATACACCGTGATTTTTCACAGATCTGCGCTAGTAGAATAATAAAAAATATATATTTTTCAATCATTTCGTGCTGAAAAGTGTTATTTTATCTGTTGCTTTTTAGAATTTATCACAATGACACAAACGCAAAAGCATTCATTGAATTTGCTCAATAAATATTTTTATGGTGAACACTGTCGGTGACACAGGAAATGTCTTTCTTCTTCTTTAGTGAACAAACATAATGTTATCGATAGGCTTTAAAGACTGAATGGGGTGCAGTGACTTTTTACCGATTTCGCAAAGTGAAAGAAACCGGAAGCTATTTGTTTGGGTAAACCTGAAAAGTATGCGACTTTTTGAATTTGGTCGCAAAGTAAAATTCGTTCGACTAAAAATGTTTTCTTGGATAAAGATACCAACCTTATGGAAAAATCGAGAAAAAACACACCAAATAATAAATTTACCTACTTAAAAAATTGAGATTTTTGACGTTTTTAAGTCTATCACTTTCGACCATTTGAGGACGATCAGCGATTTTTGAATTGTTAACATGTTAAGGATTCCGTTAAAAGCCAATTCTCAGCCAGTTTTAAATTGTGATAAGCTTTTTTACGTTAACTCCACACAGGATGCCCTGAGAAAAATATGAAACACTCCAACCTAAAGCCAAAGTATCGCCCGTCGTATGAACGGGAAAGCTCGATGGCTTGCTCCAAGCTGGCTCCCGGCGATTTGGAACTCCTAATTTATTTCGTACTTCGCATCGAGCCCTCGATTCGGGCTGAGGGTGTAGTTACATCGAGTAAGTTAGTGGTGGCTAAGAGACTCATTAAACAAAGACACTATTTCTTCCGCGTTGCTGATATGCTGAGGACGGTTCGGCATACACTAAACGTTAAGCCGATCTTGTCGTGCAAAACCGTACGTGTGGACATCGTCTCAAACCTTCGTTCTTACTCGTCGATTTTACGCGAATAATAAATAAATCTGGATATTCACGGCAGAGCCAACGAGCCAGTGGCCCCGCGTTGAGCCAAATCTCATTGTGTACGGGGAAACTCAGCTTGGCAGGCTCTTCTTGATGTTTGGCGAGTCCGAAATCTACCGAACCAAGCTAAAAAGCCGTGGCTTGGTTCAGCCGCATGTGTCAAATCTCCGAGCAATGACTCTCCGACGTAATAATAATAATAATTGTCCAATTTGTAGAGCGCTGTTTTCGTGAAAAATAACCTCGAGGGAGCTTAATTTGTGAAAAGTAACCTATTGTACGAATCTTCCCATGTACGATTTGAGTTCACATATTCGAGTTATTCACTCGGTTGTGACATAGATCAAGTTTAGCGTGTCTCAGCTCAGTCGTGTATGTCCCCTTAATTTGTCCAAAGAGATTCACCCAAATGGCTCGAAGTTATATAAGATTTTTTTACAGTTATAACTTATAACTAACAGTCTTGTGTTTGATTGCTTCCACAGAGCCATGCGAGAAGACCTTCTGCCGTTGGGGCGCCAGCTGCGTGGTAGGCGCAGATATGCGCGCGCAATGCCAGTGCCCGGCACGCTGTCCCGCTCTGCGCGAGCCCGTCTGCTCTACGGATGGACGCACTTACCCCAATCACTGCGAACTGCGCAAGGAGAGCTGTGAGCGCAGGCTCAACACGCGCGTCAGACACGCTGGGGAGTGTGGTAAGCAATCCATTCTACTTTATTATTGTTGACTGTGCGTGTATACACTTGCTTTGCAATGATTAATCCTTGATGGAATTTTTGTTTACAGACTATACCAAGCCTGTGGGCTGCGTGTGTTGGGTTATTTATCAATGAAAACACTTGAGTAATACAAGTCAGATATATTTACAGGAATACGAATTTTAACAATGAATTAAAAGCGTAACTACCGGAGGGAAAAATAGGCAACTGCCTAGAACGTCGAAAATAGAATAATATTCGCTAGTCATGGTTTCATTCTAGCTACCGTTATTGGTGATGCCAGCGTAAAAAAATTATAAATATTAACAGCCTTACTAAAAAAACGCTCCTCGGCCGTTAAACGGTGTTTCTGTAGCACGTTGTGTAAAGTCTGTACATTTCGTTTTTCAAATTCTTACTAAACAGAATATATGGTTTTGATCTGACAACGTCGTATTTTACCAGCCTTACTAATAAACTTTCTGAAAATTTTTTACAATGGTCAAACAATTATGTTTGAAGAATCCTTACTAATTAAGAACTGACAAAAAATTGTTCATGGAAAGATATGTACATTGCTTACACGGCCAAGGAGGGTAGTTTATCGGTTGTATAATATATTTGTTCGGTTTGTAATTTTCAAAGAATTTCGATTTTTTTTTTTTAATGTCCTATATATTTATTATTTTTTGAGATGTCGTAAAAACAAATACCATTTTAGAACCAAAATTTAATTACCTTTAAGATTTTCATATCTAAAATATGCTTAAGTGTTGAAAAACTGTAGTATTTTAAGCTGCAAACATCAAGTTGAAAAAAAAAACTTACTTCACTATTTACTCCTTCAAATGGAAAGCAATGCGCAGGCGCATCAATCACACCACCTACCGGATTATATGAAAACTCCAATTTAAACAAGTAAAATACGGTGTTGCCAAATCTAAAGATTCGCAAAAACACCGTTTAACGGCCGCGGAGTGTTTTTTTTTAGTAAGGCTGTAAATGTTTATGGCTGTTAGCTACACTACTTTTAAATTTTTACATATAGCAAACACTTTCTGACTATACATAATTATAATAATGACAATCTTTAACCGGTTTCGATTCGACCTGAACCTTAATCAGGGGTGAATGAAATACATTAAAAACAATTCATAAATAAAATATATTAACCAAATGTGCGAAACCATTAACTTGCTTATTAAAGCAACTTCTAAAACCTCAAATTATAATATTTTATTTAATGAAGATAATATTAGCGGAAGTCAATCAAAAATCCGAAACAGAAAAATCAGAAAAAGATACGAATACATCTGGGACTCGAACCCAGGACCTCTCGCAATCAGATATGCGCACGCAATGCCAGTGCCTGGCACGCTGTCCCGCTCTGCGCGAGCCCGTCTGCTCTACGGGGGGACGCACTTACCCCAATCATTTCAATCGTTGGGTCCTGGGTTCGAGTCCCAGATGTATCCGAATCTTTTTCTGATTTTTCTGTTTCGGATTTTCGATTGACTTTCGCTAATATTATCTTCATAAATTAAAATATTATAATTTGAGGTTTAACTCATTAAGTTAAAAAGTTAAAAATAAAAATATTCAAAAACCACTTTTATCTTGCTCATAAAGAATATTTTAAGAAGTTCTGTTTTTCATCGTACCTACTATTTAAAAATAATAACATTTTGACTTTAGATTTTTACATGGTAGCAGCGATTTGATATTATTAAAATAATGACTCCATCAAAATGTCAGCAGACGTCAATTCTTAAAATTTTAGAATAGAACCATGTATACCTACTGTAATTTTTACATTTGCGATAAGTAAAGAAATGCTTCATGCATGTCTTTCTTTCTGCGCACGTTTTTGGTTGAACGAAATCATCAGCAAGTTGAAACCGCTCAATAGATTTTGTAATAGAAAATAGCACAAATTTTAAACAGTAACCATAATGTATTGTATGTTTTCAATGTAAAAGACGGTTTAAAGTTGACTGCAAAACAATATATCTACATGTTTTTTTTTTTTTTTAAATATGTTTATTCAGTTTTAATTTTACAAAATTTTATTTTACAAAACTTACGAAACTGATCAATCAGTTTGATTGTAAGAAATCTCTCATTTTTTTTCTAATTATTTAATACAGTATACTTTTCAGTTTTACATAGTAAATACTAAATATAATACTTAAATACTAATTATTACGACAAACTAATTATTATAATGGTTATGAATTGCGTTGTAGTAAAAATATTTTACACAGTACAAACATAAGGCGAGAAAAAAAAAAAATAGAAAGGAACTATATTATTTGATTTCATGTTCTTCGGAGGTAGAAAGATTTAACATTTGTTTTGATTTTTGAATAAGATGTCTCATTTTTGATATTTTCAGGTAATGCGTTAAATATTTCCGGAATTTTATGCCTTTTTGTTCTATCTCCGTATACAGTTTGAGATTTATTAATAATAAACATTTGTGCTTCTCTATGCCTAGTAGGGTAGTTGTGGTTTACAGGTTTTTTGAATTCTGTATTCCAGAATTCATCTAGCGTTAATTGGTAATTTACCTTACTGTGTATAGAGAGGACATTACACAAGGAGAACACTTTTTTATAATCACCTTCACATAACTGGACTTTTTTTTTGCCTGATATCAATTTTAGGAAACGAATTTGTAATTGTTCAATTTTATTTAAGTATGTTTTGTACGTTAATCCGTAACTATTTATTCCGTATCCTATAATTGATTCTGCTAATGCCTTGTATATACAGTATAATACATTTTTATTAACAAAATTTTTTAGGTGGTAAAATTTTCCTAATATGGATCTAAATCTATTACATACATTTTCAATGTGATTTGACCAGTTAAAGTTGACATCTATTGTAAGACCAAGGTATGTATATTACACTTTTTCTATATTCGGGCAATTACACTGCTGGAATTGGTTTTTTGTGTGCAAACAATCATATGAATGACTTTTTATAAGCAAATCCTTTTCCTGACAATTTGCATATGGTGAGTGTATAAGCCTATATTTGGTTTTTTTTGCGTTAATAATAATGTCATTATCATGGGACCATTTAATTATGTTATTTAGGTCTGTTTGTAAAATTTCCTCAATTTTTAGTGGATCTTTGTCAGCACATATAATGCAAGTATCGTCTGCAAACATGTAGCATTTACAACGTTTTATTACGTTTGGTAGACTGTTTACTTGCATTATATAACATGTAGGCCCCGATATCGACCCTGTTGCTACTCCGGTATCTGTTAACATTTCATCACTAAAAATTCCGTCAATTTTAACTTTAATTTTTCTATTTAATAGATAATTTTTAATCAATGATTTTAAAGGACCTCTAATACCACATTCCTCCATTGCCCTTAATAATGTTTCGTGGTCCAATGTGTCAAAGGCATTTTTAAAGTCTATAAAAATTATACCAACATAATATTTTTCATTTAAATGACAATTTATATGGTCAGTGAATTTAGACAGTAATTGTGTAGTACTTTTTTTCTTTTTGAAATCCGTATTGTACGGGATTTATGATTTTATTTTTTTCTATAAAAAGTTGTATTTGGTTAAAGATAGCTCTTTCAATAATTTTATCAATACATGAGAGAATCGCTATTGGTCGATAGTTTGTGAAATCTTTGTGGTTTCCTGATTTATATATAGGTCTGATAATGGATGTTTTAAGTTCGTCAGGCATAATACTTTTACTTACACATAGGTTAATTAATTTAGTCAATATTGGGATTATATTATCAGCAATTAACTTCAGGTCTTTAATTCTTATTTGATCATTGCCTTCTGATTTTTTAACATCCATATCATTAATATATTTTTTAACATCTTTTTGTGATACAGGCCTAAATCTCATTGACATACTAGCAGGAGTTGTATACGTGTTACGATCTAGGATTTTTTTAGTACAGTTATGTCTTATGTCTTTTATTTCATTTACGAATGTTGAAGCAAATTTATCACATAAAAATTTTGTGTCCCCTTGACTTCCCATATGTTGAAGGATTATTTTATCTAGATTTTGTTTAGGTTTTCCTATTAGGTTATTTATTTCGTCCCAGAGTTTCCTTGGGTTGCCGTTTAAACTGTTTATTACGTGTTTGTGAAATGTGTTTTTAATAAAATTAATATGTTTATTTGTTTTATTTCTAAATCGCGTGTATTCTAAACGAAATACAGGGTTATTAGGGCTATTCTTGCATTTTCGGTAAAGATAATCTCTTTTTTTAATCATGTTTTTAATTTCTTCAGTAACCCATTGGTTGTTGTGCCTATGATTGTAATGTAAGTAAGCAGTTCATTCAACCCACTAAATAAGCGTTCTACATTGATAATAATATTTAAGTAAACAATGTCTTCATAAAGGTGTCTTAAAACTCTTCATGCATGTTGTATTCCAATTATATCAATAGATTATGTTAACAAAATATCTCTGATGGTAGGTAGGTTCATGAATTTCAATAGCCTAACAACTGAATACAAGCGTTTAGTACTTTTGCAAAGGAAATTGTTTTTTGAAAATGATTAAATAAATATTCGTAGCAATTTTAATCACTTTCACCAATGTCGAAAATTGAATCAATTAATCCATTATGACGTTGATTGATAATGATTATTATTGAATACTGATTGCTAACTAACTTCGTTATTAGTAATTTGGGAGAGAATTTCCCGTAGCGAGTGATTCGTATCGGATGTTGCATGCTTCAAAGAATTAGAGGGATTAATTTAGATTGGCTTCGAACCCTGGCAACACTCGAGACTAAACAACTTGTTCAACGTCCCACAAGCTTAAGGCCTGTCTCGTCCCAGGCCGGACCCTGACAACTGTTTAGCTTCTGTGTTCATACTGCTCATGTTCTGTGCTGAAACTTCGGCGGAAATCTGCTGTGCCTCTCAAGAACAACTCAATATTTGAAACCTACACAAATTGCACTTTGTAAGCGCTCACTTTAACGATGCTTATTCTTCCAAATTAAATAATTATGACTTTTTACAACTTTTCTCACAACCATGATTTTTTTTCTTCTTCTTATGAGGGTTAGATTTCGTTATAGTTACATCCAAGTTTGACTACATTTTTATAATCGGGAACCATTTATTGGACAACCGACATCTCTGCCACAAGTCACCCCAAGTGGCTCGCTACGTTTGGTGACTTAACAGGGATGCCCGGATTCGAGGGGTTAGGTTTGTCCGAGTCTTGGCAGTGGATACATCTGCCCATCAACTTGCGTGGCATGCCAGATCGGGAGAGACTGGTTAAGGGAGACCTTTTATTTCCCCGGCCGGACCTCTTGACGATATTGTGGGATGGGGGAGGTGTTCCAATTTTGGTACGGTAGGGTTATAGGCGTCTAACAAGTTTCTTTAAATTCTTTTTCAGATGCTTGTCAGTGCTCCAAAAACTGACTTTTCTGGAAGAAAGTGATGACAAACACGACCAAATAATAATTTGCATATAACCACCAGTAAAGTTCTGACCTCACTTATCTAAATTCTGGTGATGAAAATGTTGCTCGAAAATTTTCCTGGGCCAGTTTCAAAATGAAGAAGTGTGAAGGTTAACTGATGACGATATTCCATTGTCATCAAAATATTCCACAAATGCTTCGTTATGAAAATGTGACCCCGAAAATTTTTTAATTCTGATCTCATTTTTTACACCAAAATCTAGATCCGTGTGGTCAGAATTGGCCTCTGCTGGTGGTTATGTGAAAAAATTTGCTTATTTGGTCGCATTCGTCATAATTTTTTTCCAGAAAAGACAGTTTTTACTGCACCGACAATTTTTGATTTTTTAAAAAGAAAACACATATTTCAAAAAGAAAACACATAGTTAGACGCCAATAGTCCTACCGTACCAAAATTGGAACACAAAATTTTCATACACAAAAAGTATTGTTAAATTACGTTACATAATATATGATTTTTGTTACAATGTAAAAAAAACGCAGTTTACATGTTGATACAAAACATATTTTTTCATAAACTTATAAGTAATGTAATACATTCGTAGTATAGTTACGTTCAAAAATTCAGGTTTTTTGATTTTGTGACGTGCAAACTATGATTAAATTTTTTAATCAAATAACCACAAGTATGCTGTTTGATGTTTAAATCGTAAAGGCTAGTATATCTACGGTAACACAAGCCGTAGACAAAGTTATTTTTTAAACATTATGCTTTCTTATAATATTTTTTTGTTAGTAACCAAAATTGGTACGGCAGGGCTATCTGGGTTACATTACTTCACCGGAATGATTAACATCCTGCCATTTTATGTTAAAATAAAACATCGTTTGGCATCCTATGAAGCCAGCATAACACCCAATTTAAACATTAATATAATAATTGCGTCCATTAGAATAATACGATTGTAATCTGTGATTACTTAATGACAGTTTATTTTGTGTTTTTATCATTAACGTACACGTAAAG
The DNA here is from genome assembly GCA_951813805.1 of Limnephilus auricula. Classification (NCBI taxonomy): domain Eukaryota; kingdom Metazoa; phylum Arthropoda; class Insecta; order Trichoptera; family Limnephilidae; genus Limnephilus; species Limnephilus auricula. Next base: position 41,193,662 of record OX638390.1, read on the forward strand.
TCTACTTTCTGTCTACTAGCACGCATTAATAAAAAAATTATGTGTGTGCCAGTTCGAAAAAAAATATATTCCAAACACACAAAAAATTATAAGAATTATGGTAACATTTTTTTTTATAATGAATTTAATTATTTAGTATGTCATGGTTAGTTTCTTAGAACAGACACTGCCTAGTTAGAAACGGATGTTGACTGGGTGGAATGCTCGAATGTCGCCTAAACACACCAATGCACACCAATACCAGCAACAGAAGATTCTCTGCTTCGTTCCGTATCCACGAAACTAGAAGAAGTTTGATATTCGCGCATGCACATTGAGTCCTGCGTGCCTAAGCTTGCTTGAAGACGGATACGTTTTCGATAAGAGCATCCAACGCACAGAAAACGACTGTACAGAATAACATAGCAGAAGAGGATTGTTTGCGCGATTATTTTTGACAGTTTGGCTCAGTTTGGCTTGAATAACTGAATCCGATTGATGCGTTGAACATCTTTCGAATACTAATTTAATTAATATAATTTTGGAACTGTAATAATTGATGTAAAGCGTAAAAGATTTATAGAGCTAATCTGGTATAGGTACTATTTTTATTAGTAATTGCATCTTGTTCGTGGACTAGTCTATAGATTTTTATATTTGATAGTAGGTATATACTTCAGCATCCCTTATACAAAAAGTCACCGACCGCCACCGATGTAGGTACAATAAATAATATTTAGTATTAATTATTATTAATCAATAATGGTTGTGGAACCCTTCCATTGACCATAACATAAAATTCGTAGCACGCATCGTCATTTAGCCGGTGTGTTTTCATGCATTAAAAAACCAATTGAAACTAATACTTCACTTTCCTTTACGTGCGGTGCATGCTGATAATGAAAGCTTTCGCGTTTCTGGTAATAACGACGCCATTTAATGAGCTTTTTAACGATTTTCGTTTATGACATGCTGCAGTCAAATGCCGTAAATGTTACATTTCATAGATAATTAAATCAAAAACTTGGAAAATTTATTGTTACACATTGCCCCACCGTGACGCTTGTAGGTTGATTAGTATTACACAAATAACTGTAAAAGAAAGGTTTTTTTCTATTAGTCAAAACTCATTAATACGTTCATAAATTTATACATAGAATTTTAAATGATAAAGTCGACTGTTCTTTCTATGCTTAAATAATTTCAATATAACTTTAAGATGTGCACGTTATACAGCACTATTCCACAAGCTAAATTACAAAATAAATACAGCAACTAATTCGCCAATTAACCGTGCTTTTCAAACATTCAATAATATTTACCTAAACTCTAACATCGAAATTTTTAGCGAAATCACGGCAACAAATTTAAAAGGAGCATTATATCATTGATATAAACTATTTAATGCGCATGCATATCTCTTCACGGATCACTACGTCTCACAAACATACTCACTTGTGCAGACACACCTTCCCACTACGCATATCACCCGGTAATTAACTAATATACATACCACAAATAAGATATCACAATGAAACATATCATAGGTACCTACTATGAAATATTTTTTTATTTTTTTTATTTATTTTTTTTTTTACAAATACAGTTATTATACATTGTATATATATATTTTTAATACATTTTTTAAATATCGTGATTCACCTTTTTATTGAGCAATGCTCGTGTAAAAAAGGTAGAGCAGCGAAAAACAATTCAACATATATTTTTAAAATGTGTAGTAAGGATAATGAAAATTATAATATTTAATTTTTTTATATATCATACATTATACGTGAAACAGAATTGAGTAAAGAAAAGATATAAAAGAAGAAGAACAGAGAAAATAAAAAAGAGTATAAAAGAAAAGGGATTTCCAAAGTCACAGTCGCAATGATTGTAATATGTTATTGATATATTGTTTTAATTAACCTTTTGATTTTTTTATAGTTTGTTTCCAATCTTAAGTTAAGGGGTAATTGGTTAAACCATTTGACTCCAAAATATTTATAAAATTGTTGGGCTGTGGTGGTATTACAACGCGGGATAGTTATAGAGCCAAGAATACTTGGTCTTTTGCTGTTTGAAATAGATATTGAGGTATAGTTGTTGAAACAATCTTTGTGTATTTGTAAAAGTGAATTTTTTTTATAAATAATGTGTAGTGAAGGGACTTTAAATTCTTCAAATAATCTTATGGTGGGGTAATCATATGGTTTTTTTAAAATTATTTTTATTAATATTCTTTGGATGATTTCTAAAGGCAAGAGAGAAGTTTTGAATGCACCACCCCAGCCAACAATTCCATATTGTAATACAGATTGAGTCAGTGAAAAATAAATGATTCTTAATAGTTTAAAATTTAATATGTTTCGGATTCCAAGAAAAATGTACAATAATTTTCTTAATCTTTCTACTGTTGCATTGATCTGTAGTTTCCATTTTATGTTACTATCTATAATTACACCGAGGTATTTTACATTAGTTTTAACAGTGAGTACAGAGCAGTCAGGTTTACATGAATTTAAATTTCTATTACAATTATATGAATGTACACTAATCTTTAAATTTTCAGGGAATGCATGTTTATTAATGGTGAACGGTATTACAAAGAATTAAATTTACAGATATTAAATATGACTACTTAATATCTGTAAATTTGTTGTATCTCTGTAAACAATGTTTGTTTCTATAATATTAAAAATAAAAATGTTGATTAAAAAACAGATCCTACATTTAATCAGTGTGTTAACTTAGATGCAAATTTAAAAAAAGCACTTCCGTTTATAATTTAAGGAGAAAGTGTTTACATAAATGCGATACTGGAACGCAAAATTAATTAATGAGCTTTGGGAAATGCTAACAATAACACGGCGTCTATATTCTGTCTATATCCACGATTTCAAAGATTAGGTGTCGATGATATTATTCAACCTTCGAAAGGATCGAATCATGAAGAAGAGAAAAATCAATTATACAGCAAAAGCAATTTGGTCTGTGGCGTACAGGTAATGTTCTTACCATATAAACCATTAACGCGCCGGCAGATGTGTTGATTGAGCGATCAATTCCTAATGACATTCTCCCGGACATAGATAATGATGTAACTTTAAATAACGAAGCTCTAACGAGTTAAATTTTATAACTACACTCGTCCAGGGTAAGGTCCTTATTGGAAAGCTTGACTTTTGCTCGCTGGAATCACAATCTGTACGAATAAGAAAGCTTGCTCTAAGCTATCAAGTCCTGATGAAGAACTATTTTTTGTCTACACCATCTCTATACCATCTGCACCAGCCATCCAATCAGCCTACCAATCCAATACACATCTCACTAAAATTATAATAGGAATATTCAATTTGCTTTAGTAAATGGAATAGTATTATAATGAAATCTATCTGATTTCCCATCGCGCTCCGCCCGCGGGCAAACGAAGATGTTAAAGTAATTTCAATGATTTGCATTAAAAATTGACAGCAACGTGCGAAATGCTTGAAATCTGCAAGAATAACATATTATAATATAAACTCGTTTATTTATTTATTTAATTTTTTATTTATATCAAGTTTACTTTGTAGAACTCCACTTTATTTTGGTTTAATATTATGATTATTTAATTTATAAAAACAGTTTATTTTAAAACAAGTTCTGATATGTAATTATTATAACGCATTACGAACAGCTGTTTCGCCTTCTGAAGGCGACAGTTTGATAATGCCTTCAGAAGGCAAAACAGCTGTCACGCGTAATAATAATTACATAGCAGAACTTGTTTAAAAATAAAATATTTTTATAAATTAAATAATATTATTGTTGAATATATAAAAATAAAAAAATTAAACCCATCTCACCCAGAAACTGTCGACTACTTCTGCAGATAAAACCTATAATAAAATGTCTTACCAGAAGGATATGTTTGCATCGATGTCTTTCCTTTTAAGGGCAAAAATAAATAAGAGATTGTAAATTCAAAACAATATCAAATAATCAGAAGAAAAGTGTACTATTTTGGATATTAGATAAGTTACACTTTAGAATGTTTAATTAAAAGCGAAGAATTCTAATTTTATTGTATAGTATCTTAGTAGATTTCTTTTATAGCCAAAATACCCAATAAAGATAAATTGTTTATTTCCCGGCGGCCATTTACAGGATTATTATTGTTACTTATTTCCGATGGCGTGACGTAATTTACCCGTTAAGTGAATTTTATGTATTTCAACAAAACCGGTGTTAAAATACAATCAGCAATTTTCCTTTGTTAATGTGATATGGCCTCAGATGTTCGTATGACTTGCTTAAAGGTTTATTAAATAATGACGTTAATAATAAGTTATCAAACAATCTTGTCACCCTTTAATTTTCCTTTCGAATGAAAACACAAACGGCAGGCAAGTTCCAGCTCCAAAACAGCGTTCAACAAAACCTTGTAATTTTCCTCATCAAATAGGAACTAGCACTTAGGATTTTCTGAAGATCTACACTTGAGTTTAACGAAGTTTGCAAAGAAAATACTGAAAATTCAATTTCGTTAATCACAACTTACCCTGAAACTACCGTTGTCCAATTAAAATCTTCCATATCAAATAGACATGAAGTGAATCTAAAAGTGGTTTCTCGGGGACACAGATGTTCTGGAAGTAACTCTGAGATAATATTATAATAATAACTGAAAATTATAATCTTCAATTTTGGTAACCACTCCTGGGGTACTTTGTGAAAGTTTACAGACGAATTCAAGTCAACGACAAAAGATTGTGTACAACTTAGGATGGCCTGACAAATAAGATTTAAGTGTTTTATCTTCAAAATGAAAGAAGTTCTTTGTTTAAAACCGCTTAATCTTAGTTATACCCTTCGACCGGTTTCGGTTTATCTCAACCTTCATCAGGACAATAAATATACAGGGTGTTAAGCATCGTGCTTTACTTACTTTAACCAGTGATTCCTGATATTATTTGGAGTAACAAATGTAAATGAAATTTTGGTCTCCGGTGACTTTTTAAATGTCTTTTTGTTTTTTTTTTCAAAAACTTTTTCTTCAAAATTAAAGAAAAAAAAATCTTTCACATGTCGTCACTATTTTCTAAGCCTAGTAACCAACCAACCCCTCACCCCACCCCTAACTTCCCAATACCTACTAATTTTTATGTTTTTTGTAGGGGAAAAAAACTTCAAAAATGTCACCGGAGACCAAAATTTTTTTACATTTTTGACTTCAAATAATGTCAGGAATCACTGGTTAAAGTAAGTCAACTACGGTGCTTAACATCCTGTACAAACTTAAAAGTTCTTCAGGACAATAGATGTATAAACAATAGATGTAAGGGACAATAAACATATATACTTACAAATTATTCGGACAATAAACATATAAACTTAAAAGTTCATCGGCACAATAAACATATAAACTTAAAAGTTCATCAGTACATATAAACATATAAATTTAAAAGTTCATCGGGACAATAAACATATAAACTTAAAAGTTCATCAGTACATATAAACATATAAATTTAAAAGTTCATCGGGACAATAAACATATAAACTTAAAAGTTCATCAGTACATATAAACATATAAACTTAAAAGTTCATCAGGACAATAAACATATAAACTTAAAAGTTCATCGGGACAATAAACATATAAACTTAAAAGTCATCAGTACATATAAACTTAAAAGTCATCAGTACATATAAACTTAAAAGTCATCAGTACATATAAACTTAAAAGTTCATCGGGACAATTAACATATAAACTTAAAAGTTTATTATGACAATAAACAAATAAACTTGAACTGAGACCGGTTGAGGCGTATAATTAAAATAAAGTGATTTTAACCAAAGAACTTGTTTCATGTTGTATAATGTCAAGCCACAAAGTGTTTGCTTTCTTCGATAATGTTTTTTTTCCTTTTACATAAAAAAAACCTCAGTTATCTTAAACGCCTTTTAGTAGGCATGATTTGTTCTTGTAAATAAATTTTGTTTTCGATCCTTCCACTTTCAGTCTGCCTGGATTTAAAAAAAAATATATTTTATTCTATCGTTTCTACTGTTTGTTATCAATAATCAAAATATATTGCTTTTTGAGGTTACACCTGTTTAAAAAATCCTGGCCTGTTCTAAATTTATTTGTGATACTAACTTAATTTTACAGTTCAATCAGCTAATATCCTATTTAAAATATACCTACCGATTGGAGTTCAACCGTGTTGCTCTCTTCTTGAGCATATTAATTAAATTTCTGGAAAGCGCAAACCCTACACAGCCTCCACTGCGAATACTTTCCCAAATTCCTAAACTTTTGTTCGGAGTTTATAATCAGCAGCTCGAAATTATATTCCGATGCTTTTAATTACACTTTGAAAATCTGTTGAGCTCTCGGGTCAACTTGCTGCAGCCAAGTGAAGAGAGCCACTGCCCCACTAAGATGGCCCTCGAGAGCTCTCCACAAGTTACAGGTTACAGCATCCCTCCCTGTGCCCCCCTCACCATCCCGCCCAACCCCTCGCCATCTGCTGCCGCTATCTCCTCTGGGAAACTTAGGGCTAGAGTAGGCTACAGGCACGGCCTTAAGAGGGAGTTATTTCTTATTATGATATAGGCAAATCAGTTTCACACTCGGTATCACTATCTCCACAAAAATAATGTACGAAGATTTAAGGTAAATTTTTTGACCGGCTTTTAACGAACTAACCAAATAAACAAAAGCAAATATTATTATATTAACATACATTTTTTTTAAACTATTATAAATAATAGCGATCGTACATTAGTGACAGTTAGTCGAACAACGGTGTGTTTATTTTTATAATAATATGAAATTAATTGTACTCACATCGGCCAATCGTAACAAATCGTAATAAATAATCGCTTCTACGAAGGACTTTCTTTAGGGGCCGATTTTTCACCGAAGTGGAGTTAAAAAAAAAATCATTTATGTTTGGTCGGGCAAAGGTTAGGAAATTTAAATTGCAAATTTTGTTGTAATTTAAATCACCCAGATTTTATTACCAATGGCCCTGTATCAAAATCCATTTATTTTTACTTTTCATTATAATTATCAACACCCCTTTCTTTAACGCGTTTCAACGCGAAATGATCCCGCGACCTCCTGACTTAAAGATAATCAGCCTTACTAATAAAAAAATACTAAACGACCGTTGAACGGTGTTGCTGTAGCACGTTGTGTAAAGTCTGTAATATATTTTACAACAAACGTTACTTAATTGAAAATAACCGAACATAATTGAATGTTTGGATAAATTAATAGTATAATTCACATGATTACTATTATTTATGTTATTTTTGTCAGTTTTAGTCCTTTAATAACGTCATGTTGTTAATTTTAATTTGTAAACATAAAAATATAGGTTATTAATTATAAAATTTAAACTTCCATAAAAGTAATGTTATTTAATAACATAAATGCAGTGTTCGTGTGTAAATAAATACAAATTCGAGAAATCAACGTCAAAATGTAAGATTTTTTCTTGGGGAATTATTAATTAATTTTTTTAATAAATTTTAATTGTATGAAAGAGATAAAAAGTGAAGTGATTGTTTTGTTGCAGATTTATTAAATAACAGGACTGTGTTTTTTAATTACGAATTTTCAGAAATTTTTCGACTTTTTAATAGAAAATGTTTGGTGTAACCTGTAACCTTTTTTAAAATTTGAAATTTGAAAATTTGATCATGTTTGAAATTTAAAATATTGCAATTTGTAAATACTTAAAACACCTTGGAAAAATTTCGAAATTCGTTAAAAAATGACAATTAAACCAATATGTACAACAGATAAACTACCCTATTTGGCTGTGTAAGCAATGTACATAACTTTCCATGAACAATATTTAGTAAGGTTTTTCATACGCGGTTGTTTAACAATTGTTAAAATTATTCAGAAAGTATTTTAGTAAGGTTGATAATCTTTAACCTAAAATCCTTAAGAAGGTAAACAATTTCCGTTTAAATTTCCAACATCTTTATTCACCAGAGAGAACAAAATTGCTTTTTTATAGTTTTTGATAATATTATCAAATAAAATTCGATTTAAACTGTTTTAAATAAGTACAAAGTTTTTGTAATCAACTCAAAGTCAATATTTTCCAAGTTTTAGTAAAGTTGGTTTTGTTTAGTAAAGACTTCAATTTTTGTTGCTGAATAATAATGAAAATTCCTGAAATAACAATTGGTTGCACCGTAAAGTTAATCTGAAAAGAGTTAGTAAGAGTAAATACAGAAAAGCTTTTTGATTAAAATTTGCATACTGATACCGCTTTCAAGAAATATGAAAAGTTAATTAAATATCCGATGACCTTTTATTCAAATATTGAATTTTCAATTCAGCCAATTCGGCGATCTTTTAATTAAAATATTAATATTCCGTTTATTTCACCAACACAACCCTTGGAATCTATCCGGGGCAAGAACTTTTAACTGGAAGCTGATATTTATTTCTAATATTCATGAATATTAACTAAATGGCTTTTTTTCTTAATACCTTATTAATCAACTAGTGTTTTGAATATTACCAACCTAATAGGCTATTGAGTGAAATTGGATTCAGTAACATAACATTAATAGAAACCTATTTACATACAGACGATAATGTTTTGGAAACAAGTATTTTTCAATACGAAAAAGGGAAATTATTAACTTTTTATTCTATCAAGCCTGCTAAACTACTTTTGTAGTTTGTCAGCAGGTAACATTTAATGGTTAAATTAATAAAACAGTACAAGTATAAATATATTTTATAGTACAAGTATTAATATATTTCACAAATTTTGCTATATTTAAGATATGTTGTATTTTCTCCACCATCTACCAACAAATAAACAGGTTCTGTTCGAACCTCCAGCCAGCATTCAAACTTTCAACATAAAGACGAAAATTCACACTCCAGTGTAAGCGATTTTTTAAATTAAAAACTTTTAATGACAAACGCAAAACTCGCCCTTTCCGGAATGCATATGATCGTGTAGAGTTTTAATCAAAAAACTTTTAGAAATTAACGAAAACTTTTTTACCTTTTGCGATGCAATAGCAAAACTACCATTTTAATGACAAAAAGTATTTTATTATTACATTTGCAAGTTTTAATTTAAAAAAAAAAAAACTAAATTAAGCGAAATATATTTATTTCTCCAATCTTTGCAAAAATACTTTGTGACATCATTTTAATTAATTGAAACAAATGACTTTGTATAAACCACTATAATCCCATGTTACAATATCTACATGAATTGTGATTATACAGGTTTACGCAAAGTAATTTGTTTCATTTAATTGAAATATATTTATTGTTTATAAGAAAAACTCTCTTTTTAAGTTTTGAAGGTTATTCCCATCAATGTAATATATCATTGAAGAAGAAGATAACAATAATAATCCAAATTAAAATATGAAATTGAACAAGACACAGAAAAATAATAAAACATAATAGTCGCAAATGGGACTCGAACCCAGATCTCACGTCTTACCGGGACGGCGCTTTACCGATACAGCCATTGCGTCCGATTACAAAACCGCCATAATTTTCAAAGTCATATTTCAAATTTCAGAATCAACAATATTATCTTCGATTAATGTATTTATTTTTTCATATTATTGGCAGCTACCTTTTTTCTGGGTTCGAGTCTCAGTTGCGACCATTATTTTTTTATATTTTTTCTGTGTCTTGTTCATTTTCATATTTTAATTCAGATTATTTTTTTTATGTTCTTCTTCAATGAAATATATTTATTTGAAATTAAATTTACAGTGCTTCTAAATCATATGTTTGTAGTGTATTATGAATTGTTTCAGAATTTCAATATAAAGGCTTAAGTATAAGGGTTGAGGGTGCATATTTTAAAAATCCATAGCTTTATCTGAAAGTTTTCCATAGAATTTCACCATTTAAAAGTGCTCAGACTCTTCTCCGTAGCTTTTCCCTTTATCTGAATATATTATTTTTTAAATCTTTTAGATTCTCGTGGCAAATGGTCCAATTATGATAATTACCCTTTTTGCCTCTCTAACGAGTTAAGTGTGATTGTTTTTTCTTGCTGTTTAGGTGAAAATAAGTAAATTATTATAATAACTGAATACATAAAATAATACACGAATTCGCGAAATGAAATTTAATCGTCCGGTCTTTTAATACCCTTTAAAACCTTTTATGCATATTGCTCCAGCCTGCCAGTTGATTACGACTCATATAACTACGTCCTTCACACACACCTTACTCAACATCTAGTTGCCTTTCAGTTTGTTTTAGCTTTTACTTTACATCCGAATAATATATGAAAACTTAACACTATTTTTTATCTTATATAATTACTTTATGTTCCGTGGGATTAATTACTCCGGAGGGTTAATTTTCAAAGATTTTAAGGAAAACATTTCCATATAAGCACAACACTTTGCTCATGTGTACTGTGAATGTATTCTGACGATAAATCAATATAATATTACTGCAAACGCCATACATTCAATAATATTTGCCTAAATTCTAATATCGACATTTTCACGGATTCGGTGCTAAAATTTAAAAAAAGCCTCATGTCTATTATTTAATGCGCATAATTATCTCTTCACAGATCACCACTTCTCATATCTACAAACATACTCAAAACACAGACACACACACTAAATACTATGCACATCACCCGGTAATTACTAAATATAGATACCACGAAAAATACATTTATTTATTGTTTTTTCACATGTTAGGTGTTATAGTTTATAATTCATTTTTCAACCTGACTAGGACAAGCATGTGTTGTTCTAACAATTATTCAAAGTAACAAAAATAACACAAAATAATATAGTTAAAACAAAAATAATACTTGAAATAACAATATTGTTAAATTAACATTTCTTACAGATAATGGGCATAAATTAAAAAGAAACATAGGTACCCACCGTAAAATATTACTTACTATCTGTAAATTTGTTTTATCGCTGTGACTAAAGTACTGTTTGTTTCTATAATATAAAATAAATAAATTATCACGAATCATATTTGTCACATTTTAGATCACCCCCCATGGCGAGTTTAGTACATAGTATATTATTGCTTCTATATATATATAATTTTTTTTAATTTTAAGTTAGATTTAGTTAGTTGCCATAAATAAAAATAAAAGTACATTTAGTTAAGTATTAATAACATTTTTTATAAAATTAGATTAGATTATCATTTTCATGGAAAAGTGTGTGAGAGGGTTTAGTTTTTCCTATGGGGAAAACTAAACCCGGACTTAAAAGTCTGGTGCGTAAAACTTATTAAATACCTATTCAGTTAAAAAATATTTATGCCAGGGGACAAATTAAATAATACCAGAATCACTTTTCTGGGCGGCATTACGAATTGTACCATTTCAAAACAATTACTAGCTCTACGTTGAAGTTACAAAACTGCAATTTATAATTCAGGAGTAAAATTTGTCCTTCCTTATGATTTTAACAAAAATATTAATGTGAGTAAATGTTGGTTTTTTTGTCATTTGGTCAACAGCTTTATTAAACAGATAATGTCCTTTGGACAGAAGCCACAGTTTTGTTTGTTTTGAAGCCGTTCAGTCCAAAGCACTTCTAATGGAATTACCTGACAGTAAGTGTACGATTTTCTCGAAATTCCTAAGTGCGACCGCTGAAACATGAAGTTAAATTAGCCAGGAAAGCGTTAGATCGGCGGCACAATGCAGCGTTTCATTTGTCTGAGGGGGGCTGGGGGCGGTAAAGGGGAGGGAAGGAGAGAGGGGTGGCCTGGCCGTGCACGTGAGTGCTGCCATTTACCTTCTGCAATGGCGCCCGTACCTGCATTTAACGACAAGGACTTTTAAAGTAAAATAAGGTGTTTTAAATATTTATTTACCATTGTTTAAAAATCCAACTATGTCACTCAGGATGAAAGCCATAAAAATAATAGGTATTTAATTCACGCATTTGTCACTTTTTTTTAAATTGAACAATAATTTATTTATTTATAAATCTTATGTTACCTCACATCATCGTGAGCGCTGTAGCGCGCTACCGTAAAGGAGTTAGAATGGTAATTGAATGTCCATTCTATACGAGCAACGCCTATGGGTCTCGATGCGTTTTGTGCGTTATGAACAAATGAAAAATTATCTCACAAACGGGTACTTCCCGGTAGATGCTGGATTGTCACGTGTAGCCCTCCTGCAGTGGAGACACGGAGCGGTGGAGGTTAAGTAGAGGTTTATAAGATTACATTGAGCAAAACGATTATTACGATGAGACGTTAATTTGCTCAACGCCACAAAAAACGATGGGATTTAACACGACTGCGAAATGGTTACGATCTTGACTGACTGGAGACTTTACTAGTGCAGGGCTGTTAATGTCCATCCCAGTAGGTCGGTACTTTTGCAGGTACCCAAACAGCAACCCAAAACAGCAACCTAAATTCAATAATGCTGAACTCTGCCTATTTCACTTGTTGAACAGCACAAAACCACAAGATACTATTAGTAACGTCACGAAACAGTATATGTATATATATATATTTATGTACAATTCTTGGCAAACATTACATAACATTAAATATTTTAAATTTCATTGTATTCATTCACTAACAAAACATCGATATTTGAAGTGGAAAAACTTATTTAACTCCTTTTTAAATTTGAAACATATTTTCAATCTCGGTAATTTCAATCAGGATTTTGTTATAAAGTTAGACGGCCTGGGGTGCCAGCATGGTCGATCGATAAGGATCGGTAGGTTAATTTTCGGTAACTTCTCATTGTTCCCTAGGACAACTGCAGAACGCAAACGAATAGGTGACAGTTCACAATGATTAAGTGTCCTTAATATATTCGATGTCAACTGTTGTTTGTACGTTTGCGATCTGCAGTTGTCCTAGGGAACGATGAGAAGTTACCGACAATTATCCTACCGATCCTTATCGATCAACCATGCTAGCACCCCTGGTACAGAAATTATTTCTGGATGCTTGCATTCTTTCTTGTTGGCCATCTAATTTTCTTTGCATTTCTCGTCCCGTGTCCGTGTATCTCGTGATTGTAATTTATTTTTCTTTTCAGTTCCTTGGACACCATCTCCGTGTTAAATTTAAGTATAAAAACAAAAAGATTTAAATATATGGAATGCTGTCATAAAATTTTGCACATGCCTCTTATTCGCGTGTCTGTATTTATTCGCATCGCTTTATATTGCGGTATTTGCATTTTTCCAGATTCTCTTCATTGCAGAGAAAAAGAATACTTCAACAGAAATTAAATGTGGTGATAAAATTGAACAATATATTATCTGACATGTTTCTTTATTTACTTTGTTTCTGATGTTGCCAAGAAATTATACTTTTTTATTGTAGAATCAGATTTTTTTGAGAAGTTCAGCTTTAAGTCTATAATGACATCAAGATATTTAGATAATTGTTGCATAATGAATTCAGTACTTACTTTTTCCTTAGTCCTTCTTTTAAGGGACAATTTGGGTTGATTTCCATGATAACCAAAATACTGCAAACGCCAATGGAAATAAGCCATTAAAGATATTCTTTAAAATAACTTTAACTCGTATAGCCGTATGCAAACAGTCTTCCACTGATTATGTGCTATGCAGTCCTTTGAAGTACTCCAGTGGTATTCGCTAACTGACTTGGCACTATGCAATCATATTATTAAGCCCGGAGATAAATTACGTGATCGCGCCAGTGCCAGTGTGGACGGGCAAAGAGACAGACCTTTAGTGTTTCCAAAGTGCAAACAGCAAGTTAATCTAACGTAGTTATGCTTTAGGTAGTGTAAATAATAACGTATGAAAGGTAAGGACATAAAGTAAGGATAGGTAGACTCACAGGTAGGTAGGTGGCTTTGCATGGCTAAAGCCTGAAGACTGGCGTCTGATGGTTGGCGCAGCAAAGTTCACCACGGAGGGACACCTCCCCCATCGCCCGCCGTTCCGCTAAGTGTGTCAAAGTAATTATTTTGAAGAGTTCCGTATGATTTTGTCTCCCCGTCATACAATTTCCGGAAAGGTATAATGGAAAAAAGTTACTCCGCTAAAAGCTTTTGAATTTCTTGATGGGTTCTAATTGCCAAATTCGTTTGAAATGTTTTCTAAATGATAATACGCTGTTTAAACGAAGCTCGACTATTATTTCCTTCTTATAAATGCGAAATATAACAGAATTTCAAGTATCAACAAAAAAAAATATTCATGAAAAATTGTGATATTGAATAGGTATGAGATAATAAAGTGTACCGTATGTAGGTGTACCTACATATTTTTTTAAATATATATTTTTACTGCCCGTAAGGCTTTTACAAATAATATGATACTTGCCGTACAACAATAACGTGAACCAGGATTAGTCAAACATTACACAAATAATATAAGAATAATTTATTTTTTTAATTTAAAGAGATTACCTCACAAGGGTCCCAACTGCTCCCGTCTGGAGCCAGTGAGACTATGGCATCCTCAATTGGGGTACGTTGTGAGGCTGAAGGTAAGTGTGAAAGAGAAGAAGATGGAGAAGGGGGAAGCGGGGAAGTGCCTGGCTATTCAGATCTAGTTACTAAACACGGCTGAAGCCATTTTTTAAAATTCCCATATTTTTTCCCAATTTTTACATTTTACAAAATTCTTTGGTTCTAATGTCGAAATTACAAATTGTTTTCCCGATATAAAATGAGAACCGTCTCTTACATTTGAGTTTATACTAAATTCCTTAATTTATTAAATTTTTAAAAATCTTAAATATCATCATTAAAAACTATAGCATTAATAAAATATTGTATCTCATATAATAAATACAATGGATTTTTATTTTTTTATTTTTTTTTTATTTTATTAATCATCAAAACTCTAATGGGTTTTTACATATTTATACAGTTTTTGTGATTTAGTGTTAACAGATCAGGTAAAATTTTAGATAACAGAAAAAATACATAGATGGGTATAACAAGAGGTATGTGTAGAGGTGCAATTAAATATATGTTTTAATAATATAATAAGATACATATAAGATAAAGAAAAAATGAACAGATTTAGATCTGCAGGTAGCATAAAATATAACATATAATAATTATATGATGCGAGTTCTTAATACATAATTGACAAATGCCAAACACATAACAAGAATTTTAGAAAAAAAAACACAACACTTTTTTAACTTACGGTTGTAGATTAGGAGGTACTAATTTGCTATGGATATTATCATCATCTAAGAGATAAATTTTCCAAGAATTCATTTGACACATTTAACGAGAATATTTTACGCATACCCTTACCATTCAATTACCACATAAGATTCAAAATCTGTAAGATGTTAAATACAACATAATCAAGGAAGTTTTATAAATCTCAAAGCAAACAATTTATTTGGAGTAACGTTGTTTGTTATTTAAGAGTTAATAAAGCATAACGTACGTATTTTCACCAAAACTTGATTTTATATAATACACAAAAGTTTTCACCAAAAACTAATCACAAATTCCTTCAAAAGTTCTGTGAAGCGAAATAACTGAAAGAAAGATTAACCGATAACTTCAAGTCTGAGCACATTTTATAGAAATAAAATGAAGCTGTTGTGTACTTACATAGAAAGTATCGGATTCCATCCACTTTCATAACAAGAAGGACTCGGAGTTGAAATAAAATACAAATAAAATTGGGATTAAAAATGACAGTAAAACTATTTTGAATTTGTGGGTTTTCCAAGAACGAATTCAATCTGTTTTGAAAAGTGTTGTTATAAAACCATTCAAGATTTACGTCACATAATATTCACTGCAATCATTTTGCTACGTCATTTTGTTTTACATTATTTCACTGGTTTTTCACGGGCATTATTTTTTTTTAAATGAACACCGCACAAAAGTCCGAACTGCTCCCTTCTGGGGCCAGTGAGACTACGGCATCCCCAGTTCTGATATGTTCCGACGCTGAAGGTAGTAAGGAGGGGAAGGGTATAGGGAAGAGGAAGGTGAGGAAGTATCTGGCTATTCAGATCTGGTCACCAAACACGGCTGAAGCCTTTTTTTTTAATTCCTATATTTTTTCTCAATTTTTACATTTGACATAAAGTGAAATAATAAGAGTAAAGGGTACTCACTAAGGCACAACATACAACGTTTCAATTCTGTAGTAGTCGTACACCAGGGCGATACTGAGAATTTCTTCCACTCTGGAACGTGCCGTAAATATACTATATATTATTTTTAATTAATTAATTGCGAAATAACACAAATCAAATCAAATTTATATGCGCACGCCGGTTCAAACCCGCGACCTTTAGATTGGGAGTCGAGAATCATACCCTTGGACTACGCCAGCCGTCAGTTATAACTGAAGACGATGTTTAATGCATATTACGATTTCAAATTTATTCTAGAAGCATTCTGGAGCTGTGTTTAAAAGATCTTTCGTTATTTTGCCAAAAAAACTCGTGCAGTTTCTGTGGACCCGTTATTCTCAGCCATACAATGTCATAATATTTATAGATTGTTCGCTTTCCTGTGCAGCTTTATAATCCAAAGACAGACAAAACAATAGTTGAAATATGATCTCGGTTTTTAACATTTAACTTGTGCAGAAATAGCCCTGTCGAACTTCAGCCCGAGTTCGCTAACAAATGGTCCCGTCATTCTGCAAAAATATCCTCTTATAAAAGCTCACACTCCATTCCTTATTTCCATTAGGAAATATTGAAATTTTTTAGATGTCCATCAACAGTGTGTTTTATTATCAGAATTAGTTTTGGAGCAGGTAGCTTTCATTGTATGAAATAATAACATCAGAATTGTCAAAAATTAAGAATTTGTGTTGTATTATTGGTAGTATCTTCCACACTCGGTCTTCAAGCTAATTACAACAATATAATCATTTTTAAGCTTAGAAAAGGATTACTTTTAAAAAAAAAATTTTTTTTTTGCTGCCATATTGATAATGTTACCATAAGGATATCACCCTTTATGGAAAGGGTCACACTGTGGTATGCATTGGTAACAAATACACTCGATTTTGATAAGTTTGTCTTGAATGTAAATATTTTATTTAAAAAATTATCACTGTGTATATAATATTCAAGAACCTCGTAAATTTTTGATCTGTAAAAAATATGTTGGTAAATTATAACTTCAACATTTGGGTCCCACCCGGGCGTCGCATTGTTCGATTCCTCGGCTAAGTTCTCCGTCACAACACATGCAACATCTTCCGCTTCCTGTGGTGGTAGTAGGAGATTTTCAAATATTATCAGGTTATTGGTCACCTTAGAATGTTTGTCTGTCTTTTTAAAAATCAAAAGAAAAAAGAAATTTACAATACGCAATTAACCACTCGAGCGTTCGCGATTAATTGAAAAGCGTGTCGAGTGACCGTGATTTCTGAGCGTTCGGATTTGGAAATTTCCCTCCCACATTAAGAAAATTATACCTCCGAATTTTAATATGGAGACAAGTAGAAATATTATTATATGCAAATTATTGCAAACGATCGCTCAAGTCGCCATAATAAATTAACACTCGAGTGGTTAAGCTTTTGACAGATCAATCTACACTTTTCTACATCTATTGCAAACGGATTTCTTCCTATATATAAAATAAAGAAAACATTTTTTTTATTGTATTCATAAAATGGTGTAAATTAAAATATATATTTACGACGTAAGCATTTATTTTTTGCTTTATATGTT
Organism: Limnephilus auricula; assembly: GCA_951813805.1. Taxonomy (NCBI): domain Eukaryota; kingdom Metazoa; phylum Arthropoda; class Insecta; order Trichoptera; family Limnephilidae; genus Limnephilus; species Limnephilus auricula. The sequence continues at coordinate 41,211,318 of OX638390.1, forward strand.
TTGACGGTACTATTAGTGAAAATATTTTTTATAGTCACGTAATAAATACAATTTTTAGTTTAAAGTTAAACGAAATAATATTTAAGCATCTGGCAGAAGTCACATGACATTCGAAAATGTCTAGGATGATAAATAATTGGTGTGGAGCTGTAAGCAGTGGTATGATGAATGATGATGGTTGGAGCCGCCAGCATCTTGGAGTGACTTCTATTTATCATCCGGATGGGTGACTTGTCCCTTCTAATACAGTCACTAGTTACCGAGCCACAAATGTGCCATCTGATCTGATAATTCATTTTCTATACGCTGTGGAAAATTATAATTTACTCGCATATTCAAAATTGTATATTCTACCGATTTGTTTTTAATGTCAAATACATTCGAGCAAAAATGTGTGTAAATTTTATTTCTATTTATATTTTATTTCTATTTATATTTATTTCCATTCTTGGACATACATTATTCAAATGATTACTATGGTTTACATAGTAGTACAAAAAATGTTAATATTTAGTAACCGGGTGTATAAAGGTATGTACAAATGTTAGTAGTAGCATTTTGTGAACACCTCACTGGGAGAACCTGTGTTGAGATGTTTGCATGTTTTGGATTAAGTGTTATTCTATCGATATAAGTAAAAACACAGTACCCTCCTTGATATTGTCAAGAAAGGTACTGTGGTATATCGTATATATAAATTTAAGATTAGTGTTAGTTAAAGTTAAATAAATAATTATCTTCAAAAACAGGTAGATATCTTTTTTATGTACCACTGGTATAAATAATATTTTGGTAATATTTTCTGTCCAGAAACAAACTTTTTTAATATAATTATTTATTGTGTTCGTATTTTCACTGTGAGTTTTAAAGAGCATTTTGATTTGACTTTATAGTTTATTTGATATGTAATAAATGAAAAAGGATATATAGTCGTTTCTTTTAATATTTTAAAACAAGTCGTTATTTATTAAAGAATGCTTGTTGCCATTAAATGTAAAGGTCGTTTAGTTCATGTTCGGTTTCAAAGGTCCGAAGCACTCACGTAGAAAACAATGTAGGGAATTAGAAGTAATTAGACAACAGCTGATAAAAAATGAACAATTATATAACATCATTGTACTGTCTTGAATAATCACGTAGTTTCAGACTTTTTAAATATATGTCAATAGCTTAGTTCGTAATACGAAGTTATGTTAGATCCCAACAGATAGCAGTTGAGTAGGATATCAAAAGAGTACCATCTATCGCCGTTTGTATCTTAGGTACGAACGGTTAAGATGATGGTCGAAGACATCAATGAGATTGGGCGGGCTTCCACAGCCAACACACAACTGTTAGAGCCAACTACTCAGAGCCTAGTCTAGTAAGGACGTCTGTCCAGTTTAATATTCATCGTAAATATTAACGATAACTAAATAAATCAACTGGTAATCACTCGAACATATAACTTATTTGGAAGATACCCAACAAGTTGTCTTATTACTGGAAATTAAGAGATATTACATTATTGAAAATAAATCATTAATCAAGTAATATAGAATCAAATACTGATTCCTACAAGCGAAACATTTGTAAAATTTCGGTCTCTTCTGGCACGATGTTAAGTTTTCCGCTTCTGAACATTTAATATTAGTTCGCATTAAAGTTTGAATGTCCGGATAGGTAAGAGCGAAGCCTACCCAGATAGGCTATCCAATAGAGCCATCCATATGCGTACAAGTCTTCCGGTTACAATCCGATAGATAAGGCTTCCCCGCAGCGACGCTCGACGCCGCAACGCGCCTACCGCGGCCTCCTGCCCCCGGTACACTAGTCCGTAGTGAGTAGGTACCTACTCCACAATAGTCACATAAAGCCATATCTCCAAACGTCGCGGCGCATCGTGTCCGACGATTTAACGTTATCTTTTCCAGTCGGTCTAGTGGCCGCTATTGTGATACACTTTCATAAAGCGCTATTTTTAAGCATTTGTATTTCAGCTGTATTTTTTATCCTTTTGGCTGGCATTGGCAGACTGTCAATATTGGCACAAAAGATATATTTTTCTGTACTCTGTGCCTAGACTTGACAACTGTGTTTCCGGCTTGTATTGTAGCTATTATATTTTGAACACTTGTATTCTACGACAAACGATTATTTTATGCAATTGACAGAACGCTGTAACGTTTAATAATATTAGTTAAAATCAAGACCTAACTATTATGGCCATCTGTGGCATAACATGTAAAATAGGCTGGAATGTAAAGTGGATAATAGGTTCGGCACTTAGCTATACCCTGTTATTGGTTCTAAAAACTAATCATTCATCAGATGGTAAAACAGATATCTATCCTAGCCGGTCACGTCCATTTAACAGTTCTGTGTTGGTTTTAGTTTGGTATTCATTGTCTTGGTTTTTTATCAGTTTTATTAAAGCAATGCAGGGCTTCAACACTTTCTATTTTCCCTGAACCAGCCAACAAACTAAGGAGTGTCTTAGACCCCAGGAACCGAGCCGCTATGGATCACATTCAGTATAACGTAAAAAAATTGTGCATGTCACGTTAAAGGGGATCTTTGTAAAATAAAATCTCGAATACTTGAACCGGAGATCTTTTAATTGAACGAGATCTTATTAAAAAAAAATCCCATATTCGCAAATATTTTAGTAAACAATTTTTTTATATGCTTTTCGACTATAACGCTAGACACATGCCCGTATTATGATAGTCGAAATTTGTATATTCAATTATTATACACGTTAATATTTTGTTTTGTTAAATTCAATGTATTTGTAGATATATTAAGTAATACTTAAAATGGTTCCCCAGTTAATTAGATTGTACAAATAAACCTTATTGTAGACTGTTGATTTTAATGAGATAAAATAAATATAAATGGGCAAATAAATAAATGACTTTACTGTTGAAATAATGAAAATAAAGATTAATTAAAAGAAAGATTATTGTTTACGTTGCTTTTCAAAATCGTTAATATGCGAACATTTTATTTATTTCCATCACTTAAATGTTTGAAGAGAAGTTGAATTGTAAAAATAAAAAAAGTTAAAACGTATTCTCCTACAAAATTGCAAGCATAAATGTCATGCGATTCTTTTTTCAGCGAAAAATGCAGCCAGACTCCTTAGAAACAAATTAATTTCGTTTCTTTGGCCAGCAATACAATAGTGAAAGGCCATTCAAAGCGTAATGACAACCTCCTGAATGCATTTTGCATCGCTGTTTGTCTTTGATCAAACCCTATTCCCCACTTCGCTAGTCTCTAGTTGCGACTAAAGGACAGTCGGCAGTCCTCGAGAAGAGCAGAAGCAGAAAGCTCCCGCTGCGGAGGACAAAGCCCTGATGATAGCAAAAAAGCTTCTTGCGAGGCCTATTGTCGAGTCGCTCCCCTTTTAACGTTTTTTGCAACGCTAACGATATTCATTCAGACGTTGTGTTGTGATCTTCAGACATCTGCACTCAACTAATACAGAAATGTAATTCGTTTCAATTCTTAATAACATATTTCGTAATTTGGGAGGCGGTTAGGGGTACTGCCGTTATTTATTGATTAACCAACGCCCCTGCCACAGGTCACCCGTAGTGGTTCGCTACATTAGTCACTCGCAAAGGCAGCGAATATCTTCAAACTAACTATTTAGAAAGTGTATTCGAAAATTGATCGCTGAAGGTAAATTCATTATGAATTTTAGAATATAAATCCACATCCACTATTACTTTTCGCAAATGTAGTTAGGAAAAAATATTTTTAAATAAACCTTATTTTTACGACATATAAATTGAAATATAATTTGCTTAAAGGCAAAAGATAATAAGAGTATCTCATGAAAATATTTTTAGATTTTAAAATCCGCTCTCAATGAGAACATGATTTAAAAAATAATATACATTTTTATTAAAAAAATATCAAGGAGAAGGTTTTGTTAACCTTCTAAACAATTTAATACACGTGGGTTATGCCCTTTCACTTTCATAGCCAGCGTAAAGGCTCTACGGTGTTCTTTTTCTCTGAAAAAATAATCTACTAAATTTATTCAATTTTTATTTAAGAATTTTGAATATTTAATAAAATTTCAACTAAAATTGCTTTTTTACTAATGCGAAGTAATAAATTTCTAAATATAATATTTTATGTGGGATTATAAAATATAAAAAATTTACTTAAGTATCGAAACATGTTGATAGTATTGATTTAATAAGTGGTGTACATATACTGAGTGATTTGTTTTCTTTTAAATTAGTTAACGTCACTAAGTGAATTTGCGAACATTGAAGAAGTCATGTAAATATATCAAGATATAAAGACATTGCAACTAAACCGAATTAAAAAAAAAACATGGCATTACTTTTTTAGTTAAAAATAATTTTGACTTATTATGCGAGAAATAAATTAAATATCATTTTAATCATTGGAGATAATTATTAGCGAAACTCAATAAAAAATCTAAAACAGAAAAATCATAAAAACATATGGTCACTGCTGGAACTCGAATCCAGGACCTTTGGCTCTCTGGGCCGTGGTTCTACCAACTGATCTAATGTGTCTCTATCCAATTCGGTCACATTTAACTGTATAATATCATTCGATTAAGAAGTACCAACATTATTTTCATTTTCTAAAAGCATATTTATATTTTTATTGTAACTAGCTCACCAAGCGCAAGAACCAGTTTCTTCTTTAGTGAGATTGCGATTATAAATAAATAAAAATTGTACCGCAATGCTATCTTTATTTCGCTACATTAATTAATATTTAAGGTTTAACTCATTAAGTTAAAAATAAAAAATTATTTTATTTATTTATTTGGCACCTTTTTAACATGTTAGTACAGTTGTTACATTTTGCTGGTGGTAAATTTTATATATTTTTAATCAATGCAACATACTCCATTAATGTACATGTAAGGTTACATTATTACAAAAAAAATGTTATTGCTGTGTATAGAGAACACTTTATTTATTTTTATTTACGTTTATTATTATCATGATTGAAGTTATTTAGTTATGTTAATTTTTTAGGTACTTCATATAATTTTTTTTTTACTTTCCGTGTAAACCGCTTTTCAAATACGAGAAATCATTACTCTTTTGAGTGTCAGCAGTTTTATTAAAAACAACAACAAAAAACATTGCAATTTGCGTTGAACTATCTATATTTTTAGTGATGAATTTGTATGTGTATTCAACAATAAAAATACAACTCATATTTTCTTAATATTAAAATTTAACGAATTTCAACGAGACCATTAATTAACCATATTATAAAAAAAAATACAATGCCACTAATATCAATTCTACCTACACCTCATTGTACTGGAGTCAAAGCATGGCGTGACAACTTATTAACTCAAGCGGTCGGTAGTACTTTCAGAACAAAAATATATAGCACTGTTTCCATTTACTCAGCATCACAATGATGACTTTGAAGTCAATTATTATTTATCCAAGTGCTTCAACATCAACCACAGTCGACTCTTGGGGAATTAATTGCGGCAAGGGATAAACCCTTATCAATGGGAGAGGACGATCATAATGTGATTGGAGAAATTAATGACATTGCCATTATTTTGATTACCTTACATGCAGGACTGGTCTTGACACATTGTGTAAATAAAGATTTTAAAGTATGGTCTTAATAATTCCACGATTTGATGTGATATTTTAATACAATTTGCTCTAATGATTTTTTTAATATACTAGCTATTTTACCCGGCATGCATTGAAATGCCGCTTAAACTAATAAATTGTTTCTCCCTCCGTGCCCTTTCCCATTCGTCCCTGTTCCCCTTCCGCCTCCTCTTCCCCTCCCACGTTTCCATTCACCTTCCCCGCATTCCCCCTCCCCACTCCGCTGTCATCCTTCTCAAGAACCCCCTCACCCACTTACCTTTTTTCTTGGCCGCTAAACCCCATAAAATACACTAATTTTTCAAACAACTCGCGTGTGATGTATTTATTTTTTTTATGCAAATTTCATAATGCCAGAGCTCACTATTATATATAGAAACCATCGCGGGCATGCTCACATCAAATCCCCAAAGTTTTATCGCAATTTAATGAACTGTATGGCAGCGCATAAAATATGAACAAACAAACATTCATTTTTATGTATAAGAAGATTTTATCAATTTTCACACAATTTGCTATTTAACTACCTACACTTACCATTATTCTCAATTTGGTCCCTCATTGCTGAGGATCGTGACCTGATGTGACTCTAATTTCCATGATGGACAAGATTTCTCCACTCCTTGTGGTCCTGCGGAATACCTAGAGATACGGTCACCGACATACCAGACGGCAGTGATACTTGCTTACTACTGCGTAATGGTGACCTTCCTCTGTTTCCTCTGCCTTCCACCTTGCCAGTGACTATAAGATTCGCCAAGTTGTGTCCAGAGTATCCTAAGATACGTTCTAGGTAGATAGTTGGAAGGCTATTGCCTAGCTCTTCCAGGATAGACACATTTGTGCGTCTTGCTGTCTATCGGATCCTAAGCATTTTTCTCCAGTACAACATTTCTAGGGCGTCTATCCGTTTTCTTTCGCTGGCTTTAAGTGTCCATGTTTCCGCACCGTACAAAAAAATTAGATAAATCTACAAAAAAAAACACTGTTTACGGTTTAATGTTACTTTTTCTTCTTGTTTTTTACAATTAACTAATCTTAAAAAATCACAATTATATTTAGTTTCTGAATCTACAATTAAGGATATCATTATCTGTATTCTTTCCAAAAAGTAAGATAATAAAACATTTATTATTATTATATAAATTTGACAAAAAATTAACGCTTATTATACAATTAGACAGGTATATAAGCACAAGCAGACGGCAGATGTGGTCAATGGGTAAGGCTCTCGACTCCCAATCCGAAAGTTGCCGGTTCAAACCCGGCGTGCGCAAATAAATTTTGATTAATTTGTGTTATTTCAAAATTAAATAATTAAAAATAATATATAGTATATTTGTTCCAGAGTGTTCCCAGTATCGCTCTGTTGTAAGACCACCATTCAGAATTGAAACGTTGCTTGAAATGGCCAGGGTTTGGAGACCAAGTCTGAATAGCTTGATACTTCCCCACCTTCTTCTTTCCCATCTCCTTACTCACCCTACTACCATCAGCCGGGAGCAGTTACAGCAGTTATATGCAGAAAAATATCCTAAATAATGTTTAATACATTTCACATTAATCGTTATACTTTATCTACTTTAGTATTTCATTTCTAACCGTTATGTATAATCTTTTAGATTTATTAACTGTATTCGTTCTACCATTTTGTATCAAAATGTTTACTTTTACTATTCACACGTAAATTGAAATCGCTGCTGCAATAAAATAACAATATACTAAGCAACCAGCACTTACAGAAAGCTTGCTTAACTGCCATCTTTATTGGTCTTAACATTTCAAATTCAAATGCAATTTTAAATTACACGTTTTCTACAATGTACAGAATACACATTTTCCAACAAAACCAACCCACATACTTTCATTCAGTCGCATCAAATATGCACCAGCTATTACAGGCGCAGGGGTTCAACCTGTGGGAAACGGTTCAATCGGAGGTTATTTCACTACTGACTCTTGGTTGATAGTTCAAAGATCAATTACTGTTAAATACATTCATTATTTATTGCTTACCAATAAAATAACTGTTTGCACCTCGTGTCTGAAAAATAACATTTGGCGAATATTAATTGTGTTGTATGGTTTTTGTGTGGATAGATTCGAAGCCTGCAAAGTAAATTTTGAGTTTTTTCTTAGCAGTGTCCATCATCAGTCCACATCTGCCCTAAAATAAATAACTACAATCATTACCGCTATTCAAATTCCAACTATACAGCTTTTCCATAAAAATAGAACATTATTTTGTTGTTATTTATTTTTGGGGTGTTATGCCGTGTTACACTATCTCCTTCTTTAGCCAACGTTTCAACACTTCTGCCCTGATGATGGACACTGTAACGTTGTCCGTAACGTTGGCTAAAGAAGGAGATTGCGTAGGCATAACATCCCAAAAATAAATAAAAAAATGCTTTTGGTCGTAGAAATCTAAAATCATATCAGAAAATTATTTATTTCCATTTTCTGTTTGCTCGTTCAAAATTTTAACATTTTGAAATTGTAAAAACTTGACAGACTGATTTTTTTTTTAATAGTATTACCTTTTCGTTTTTCAAAACTTCATGGTGTAATTAAACAGACTTTTTTCAGAATTAATTAAGTTTGCATCACCTTGCTTGCGCCATATTTTGTGAGATGATTAAATCATATTATTAATGTTGTTTTTTCGGGGCTCGAACCAAACACCTCACAATGCAATGTCAAAGGGGTAGATCGTTTCGGCAGCACAAGCTGTCCACCTCAAAGAATTTATTTTCTTGGAAAAAATCCACCGTCTGTCATGTTGAACAAAACTGATTTGTATGTGCCTCCCAGACATTCAAATATTTATCGTTTCTCATTCTTTGCCTTCCATGATTCTAAATGTTCCACGGGCATTCGAATTACTCTCAAGTCCCTGTAAATTGTACATCATAACGAAAACAGGGAGTACAATAAACAAGGCCACTTAACTGCCATATTTATGGGTCTTAAAATTTCAAATTCAAATGCAATTTTAAATCGCTCATTTTGTACAAAATACAGCTCCCATTGTTGCAAACGATCCCGAACATACTTCCATCCGCATCAAATATGCATAACCTATTACTACAGGAGCCTGGCAGTGCCCTGTGGGACGCCACGCCGCTCAATCGGCTTATTCTATTATTGAAAGTTCATTTTGCAATTATTTTTGTGGCTCACATCAATTTGAGGCAAAGCTATCTGAAAATCAAATAAGCGACAATTTGTATGCGTTTTTCTCATAGCTGTAGTTATCACATAACCGTTTTTTGGTCATGTGGACTATTAAAATAAGGCAAAAACATTGCCAAATTAACTATGTCTTTAATTTTGGTGCATATTTTTTACTGATGGATGTCCCCGTTAAGAAAAAAGTTTATCTAAAATTTATAATTTACTTACATTATCACATGCTTTAATATTTCAACGACGACCTAAGTGGCATAATTTTTTTGTATCTCGCGTTTAAATTCCATAAACAAAGTTACAATATATTAATTAATGAAGATAATATTAGCCGTTATATTTTTCTGTTTCTAATATAATGAAGATAATATTAGAAACAGAAAAATCAGAAAAAGATACTGACACATCTGGGACTCAAACCCAGATTTTTCCGTTTCAGATTGTTAAGGTTATCTTAATTAATTAAAATATTATAATTTAAGGTTTAACTCATTAAGTTAAAAAGTTAATCAGGAAAATCAAGTAACATTTATTTATATTTATTGACATACATTTAACAAATGATTACAGTGGTTTAGGTAGTAGGTACTACAAAAATGTTGATATTCAGTAACTGGATGTAAAAACGTTAGTAGTAGCTTTCCTTTGATATTGTCAAGAAGAACACTGTCGTTCACCCATGGCGGCAGTATCGTATACCTACATACATTTAAGATTAGTAGCAGTTAAAGTTACATAAATAATTGTCTTCAATAGCAGGTTTTTTAAAAGTGTAATTATTTTTTTCTTCGTTTTTACTGTTACTTTTTCATATCTAATGTTTCACACGTGTAACTTTCGTCACATGTATTGTTCCTCGCGCGTACTATTTCCGATGGGTTCCACAAATGTAACGATACTCACACGCAGTATAAAATTCCTGATACGCAACGTTTCTCATGTTAAGCGTTCTTCGTTTCTAAAAATTTTGAGAAACTCAATATAATTCTCAACTCGACGTTGAGGAACAAATCATACATAGCATACATACAAACGTCTGCATATTACATTTCAGCACACCTCGCCTTTAGAAATAATGTTGTAACTTCCAACAGTTACGAGACGAGTGCCTAGCAGTAATAAAGCACAGCAAGTCTGGTACCTACCAGATAGGAAAAGTTAGAAAACCACTGGCGTCTGATATTGCCGAGGAAGCCATTTGTGGAAAGCCTAGAATCTACCTGCTCGGGTTCAATCTCACTTTGTTGGTAACCTGGCTAACTCGCTTTCTGCAATGCAACGGAACACTTCCTACTTCTTTAAAGGCCTGCGATGTGTGAGGATTGAGGATTATTTGCAAGTACTCAAATTTCTTTTTTTAAGAGAAAGAAAAAAATCCTGTGGGTTACGAATAACCTGACAAATATGTAAAAATCTTCTACTATCACCACGGTAAGCGGAAAATGTTTCTTGTGTCGAGATGGATTAAATTAATCCGAATTGCTATTCTCCGTAGGTACCTACTGACACTTACTATCATAAATAATCACAAAACCAAACAAAACTTGGTCACTAGAGCGCTAAAGCTAGTCGTAAATGATCGGTTCTACATTGAATTGAAGTGCGCCTCAACTTCCTTCGCCTTCCTTTGCCTCGACTTCCCCACTCAAATGACTTCGCCACTCCCCTCTCCCACATAAAATGAGCAGCACTCAGAGGCGGGCACCATCTCTGCCTCCCTAGCGTATTGAAATCAACGTGTGGCCGGCAGCGTTTCACTGGTGTCCTATTCCATAATATAAAAACAACCAGTCCTAGTGAAATAACGTTAAGACATAAACTGCTATAATTTATATTAAAGTTTTGCTATAATATGGCTGAATGGGTATTCTGTATTTTGTATCCTTTTCCCCTTTTTCACATTTTTTTTTTCATGGAGGCTTGGCCTCGGACGAACCATCACCGTTGCAAGTTATTTTTATTTTTTTTGGTACAATAATTTCGACTTAGACAATTTATTATGTTAATGATGGCCTCACTGGAAGGCTTACCCGTGCTGAGGCCCCTATTAAAATACAAAACTTAAAAAGTAATATAATATTTTAATTAATAAAGATAATATTAGCAAAAGTCAATCGAAAATCCGAAACAGAAAAATCAGAAAAAGATACGGATACATCTGGGACACACATATTATAATTTGAGGTTTAACTCATCAAGTTAAAAAGTTAAAAATAAACATAAAAAGTAATTAATTAAAGTAAAGTAATTAATTTTAATAAAATGTATATAGTTGTTATTGAAAAAAAAATCGGTGTATATTATGAGTTAGATTTTGTACAATGATGTATGTTTTTTTATAATGGTATTATGAGTTAAGTGTAGATGTTTTATTCTTTTGTATTAGAATTTTGTGTGATATTTCTAATGTATCTTTTAATTTTGTATCTGAATTTATTTTTGGTTTCCTCATTTTTTGTATCAAGTGAAAGATTAAATATTCATTGGTAATATATGAAGTAACGTTAAGACATAAACCGCTGTAATTAAAATCAATGTTTTAGAAGTATTGATACGTGTTGTATCTTTTACCCCTTTTCTTCACTTTTTTTGTGGAGGCACATCCTCCTCCGCCTCAGAGCACAAACCGCCAATGTTATAAGTTATTGTTAATGAATTGTGGTTAAATAGGTCGTAAGTTTCCAATGCACACTTATGACTAGGATTATGATACAGTATTATTATTCTATTAGAAATGGCCTCATTTTTAGCAACGTATGTTTGTGTTAGCTTTGTATAAATCAGTTATCTATGGTTATATTTAATAAATTTTTTTTAACAATAAATCATGAGTTCTTTGCATTATGTAGCTACTTATAAAATCAAGTAATTTTGTATTTTAAACAATCCTGCTTTAACTCTACGTATAATAGGCCACTTGCATGGATTTCATAATGACTTTGAAAAAATCGTGTTGATAGATTTTTCCACCAAGATTACGAAAATGTTACAAAATTTTTTTTGAAATATATAATTTTTTATTTAAATAAATAAATCCGTTTTATGGGCTCGAGACGTCACTACATGAAAATGTTCCGTCTCCGACAATATTAATTAAATTTAGGAAAATTCCACACTGACTTTTTTTTGTATAGCAACACTTTGTTATTATATAGTTTTTATTTGATATGATTTAGGTTTTGAGTATGATTTTTAAGGTGAGTTTTAAATTCTTTTATATTGGTATTCATGTTTCTAATTTTTTCTGGTAATGAATTAAAGAATATTACTCCGAGATATTTTTGATTTAACTGTCCTATTATTTTTTTACGTTTTGGAGTAGGAAGTATTGACGTTTGTCTAAGATTTTTGTTATTTTTAAAGGGTGCAGTTTTATTTTAAATATTATCTTTATAAATTTATAATGAAAAGTATAATTCACATAATTTTCTGACCTTAAATTTTTTGAATAAGAGTATTGACACAACTATTCAAAATTTCGGCGAGTTTTGTCAGAGGGTAAAAATATTCTCGCTTCGTAATAAAATCCCAATAAAAATATAATTGTGAACGTATCTGAAAACTAAAAACTGTTTTCGAAAGGTGATATAATAAGGCTTTCAATTTTCATTACTATAAATAACCATAGAAATTTTTAAATATAAAAATTTTGGATGCAAACTTTAAAACGTTTTAAAAATGGATCACTAAACGAACTAAAATTACTAGTATTGAAAAAAATAAAAACACACACATATTTTATTAGACAAATAAATTATAAACGTTTCTGTGACCTCACTTTTTTGTCGATTCATGTAAAAAAATTCATAAAAAATTCAGTTTTAAGTTTCATCATTTTTTTTTCAAATTGCGGTTGGAAACTTTGGTCTCATAAAGGTGCACATGTAAATTAGTTTGTGGTAAATTTTTACATTTGAATATATAGCAGGTTGTATTCCCTTTTCAATACTTTTTTGATCATACTTTTCACTATGATAGTAAGGGAGACACAACGATTTCTATGAGACTAAGTAATATTATCAATTTTATTGGAACCGCAATTACAAATGTCAAAACAAAACGGTACCCAAGTATTATGACAGTTGCTGGGAAGTGAACATCGTACGGATTCCTTTCGTGGCCGCTGTCTTAGGAGAGCAATGGTAATGGGGCGGTTTTATGTAATTATTTTTTATAATATAATAAAAAATTTACGCACCAGATTTTCAGGTCCGGGTTTAGTTTTTCCCATAGGAAAAACTAAACCTTTTCATACACTTTTCCATATAAATGATTATCTAGTAAATCCACATTATGCAAGTGTATTATATAAGTATAATTAATACAAAACAATACAAGAACAACATGTTAATCTACCAAACTATTAAATGGGAATATAATTCACCGTCTCCAGATATTTTCATATCAGAGGGTTCGGCTCTGTGGAATTCCTAATTTGACCGATAAATCCTACTGATCCCTCAATATAAATATTAAAAAAAAATATATATTTTATAATTATAATTTAAAAGTACAGTTTTATTACAAGTATAATTTAAATCACAAAATTTGGATTATATCAAACAAGAGGCACAAGATCAATTTATATGTTTGAACAAGAATGTTCGGCTGTTCATAATAATCTCATTGCAAAAAATAAAAACCAACCATGGTGTAGGTATATACTATAGGCCAACTAAATATATTTTATGTACCTTCTTCATTCTTGTTTACTTGTTTCATATTGTTGATAAACCTTCCTCTTTAATTAATTTTAATAATTATTCATAACCTGGTTTTATTGCAAAATATTTCGATTTAGTCATATATAGGCGTTAAACATTATAATGATTAATGATCAATAAGATGGATCAAGGAAAAAAAAATTATGAGATGTAATATTAAATTTTTTTTTATGCAACGTTATTCTTTTTTTTTTATTTATTTAATATTTATAGGTTTTTTTACAATAAATACATAATTTTTACATTTTATACAGTGTTAAAATAGTAGATAAGAATAGCTTTTCCTCACCATAAAGAGACGAGGCTCTTGTGTTTGGTGAGGGAATTTTAGTTCAATTATATATCTAACAATTATACTCGTGGTAAATCCCATGCACTTTTTTATGCTCCGAAAGTGAGGACTTCTGCCTATCAGAACGCGCCAATAAACAGAGCGACTCAACTGCTTAACGATTCTGCATTGACCATCGACATTTTCAATGTCACTTACAGACAGTTTAGCAACTATCTTTTAGCAAATGTCACTAAGTAGTAAAACTGCCCTTGTGTACTTTGTAATTTATAATCTTCTCCATGATATATTGGTGTATAACTGTTTTATAGAGAACATGAAAAAAAAAAAAAAAAAAATATGTGTAATAAAAGTAATAAAAGTAAATAATACAATATGGCAAAAACAATGGATAATTAAGAAAATGCAAGATTTATCAATAAAGGATTTAAAAGAAACAATATTAATAGTGAGTTATAGACTCTTATAGTAGTTTTAGGTATTTTTTTAACTTTTGCTGAAATTCCTGAATATTTTCGATTATTTTCAGATACAATGGTAGTTTGTTATAATATGTAATACCTAGATAGAGATAAGTATTTTGTGTGTGCTTTGTACTAAATTTAGGGATTTTGATAGTATTCTGATAACTTGCTAATGAATGGAATGGTAAGTTATTTAACTGTACTTCTTTGTAAATTTGTAGTATTGAATATTTTTTTTATATATTTTGTCTATTGTAGGTACATTGAATATTGAAAAGAGAATTTCAGTAGAAAACTTTGATGGTTTTTTCAATATTACTTTAATTATCAATCTTTGAACAATTTTGAGTGGATTAAAAATATTATTATCAGTTCCTCCCCAACCAATAATACCACATTGCAATATAGATTGAACAATTGCATATTACACTCTTTTTAAGTTATCTAATCTAAGAATATTTCTTAGACCTTATAAATATATAAATACATTTTCTAATTCTTTTGACAAGCTCACAAATTTGTTTTTTACATTTAAAATGTTGATCTATATATATACCAAGATATTTAATTTCAGAAGTTGGATTAAGTATTGAACATGCTTGATTGCAATTTGTTCCGTTACATTTAAGTTGATGTATTATAATTTTTAGTTCTGGTTTTAATCTAAATTTATTGATAGAGAATGGGATAAATTTAGTTTTTGTCATCAGCATATGATATTATTTTTCCATTTAATCTTTGATTGAATATGTCATTTACATAAATGATAAACAGTAATGGTCCCAGGACTGTACCTTGAGGTATGCCAAATTTAGTTGTTTTTTGTTGACTAAGTACATCGTTGATTTTTCTCCTCGGCCATTCGGGTGGAATACTTCGGTTTATTTTTAAATGATTTTCGGCTATGTAATTATTGTTTTTTCGCACCCATAAAATTAAGTCCCGTCTTTCCGGTTTAAAAAAAATTATCCGATTTTTCGGATTGAAATTTAAAAAAAATACGAATAATGTATTTTCTAATATTTGCCTAAACCGGAAAAAATATATAAAAAATGTAATGCCAGGGGCTTATTGTATCAGAACTAAGTATTATATTAAGATTAAATTAAATAAATAAATTTCTACATCACGCCAATATTTGGCTTTATTAACCATACACAGGTAGCGCCCTTGTGGGTTCCATTACTTACTTTTGTTTTATATTGTTTTACATTTTATACGTGCATATTATTTTTAATGTTCGTAGGTACTATTTATCTTAAGTAAAAACCATATTCTGGTAAAAATAATGGAAAAAATGAAGAACCAAAAAATTTCATTACAATTGTAAAATCATAGCAAAGCTCAAAACACATAAAATTTGTGTAATAAATATTGTTGATAGCGTAAATTTAAAACGATCTTCAATATAAAGATAAATATTTTTTCCACGCGACAGCTATTTCTGCGTTCGAAGTCATTGTCAATACTGATAATTTAAATAATGATAAATGATAATATTGATAATACACAAAAAAGATCGAACGAAGATGACATTTTCTCCAATGCAATGTAACCACAACATTTTCAAAATAGGTTTAATTATATCTTAGAAAGAAATAAAAACCTTGTATTTATTTACATTTCAAAAAGAATGTGAAAGTACGATTTCAAGCGAAAAACAAATTCATAAATGAAAGTCGCAGTAGGGTGCGGTAAAACCCCGGAATTATAAACTCCAGCTCTTCTTATCTCCGCTTGTCACAGCCTCCAAACATATAAAAAGCAGTCTGATTTACGACGGCAGAGCGGTGTTACCATTATGCATATTTGATATAACATGGCATGTAATGGTCGCATATTAAATGGCGTGCAATATCTTCTGTGGGTAGTTCTGGGTTATGTTGCGGCTATGGCGGTAGATACCCACACTCTGCACACGGATAGCAACATACTGCTGAAGAATTATGCACTCCACAATTATTATAATTAGTAAATTATTTTGTTTTGAAACGAGTTGTGTTTTAAATTAAGCCACAAATAAAAATTCGCTATTGGCATTGTTGATTGTCGTGTCGTCCTATTTGAAATATTTTACTCCATTTTCTACCTGTCATTTTATATTTAAATTAATCTAAATTCATTCCCGTCTATGGACTCTTTTACTTTCACTTTAACGTCTGTGTCACACTTTATCTTCATTTTTATTCAACAAAATTGTGGATATCATTTGTCTATGCTTTCATGAGGAGCAAAAGAGTAAAGTCATGAAACCGATTGTCTTCAATTATTTGCTAAAATTCAATCATTTCTTTTCTAAAAGCATTACAACGAACATCTAAAATCATTTCTCCTTTATTGGAAGTTTATCTCAACTATATATACGCAACTAGCCAATATAAAAGTAATTTAACACAAGTGTTTCATTCCGAGGATAACCTCAACCATTACTGTGCGGTCAACCCCCTTGTTTTGGGAGATGAAAAAGTCATACAAGGAGCTCGATTTACGACAGACTCCTGACTTCCAGAGATCTTCAAGGGACCGCACAGTCATGACATACATATACTAATTCCAGGGAGAGATCTTACGCGACGTCATCATTCTAGTATCTTCTGTCTTTTTCGGTTTCAGATAAGACGCTTGAGAAGAAAGAGGTCGAACGTCGGTGACTTTTTTCGAGTCTCAATGGGAATAGTTTACAATTATTTGCTGTGTACATTGATATGTACAATATATATATTCTTGCGCATCTTTCAAAAACTGTTCCTTTTTCTATTCGTAAAGAATAAATACTATTTACTTGTTTCTGGTTTAACAATGATACATTTTCTTGGGAGGTTTGGCGTATGATATTTTTACATTTGAAAGATGAACAAAATCTCAAAACATATATTTTTATTCAAGTTATTTCAAGCACACATCCATCTTTCAAAGTGGATCAGTTCAGTATGATATCTGAACTCAGAATAGGTTATCATAAAACTAAAACTTCTATCAGTTTAATTAAAGTTTGTGTAACCTTGTTAAAACTTAGTTTGATGAGTATTCTATGTAACTTAATACAGTTAAAACACAGCTCCTCCATTCAGATTATTTTAGACTGAAGTTTTGTAAAGCGATACCTAATCACGATAATCCCATTGGAAACCAATGATTCGCGAGCCATGAACATTGCACATTTTGTAGGTTGTATTGTGTTGCAGACTCTACAGTGTATAGTGTACTATGTGCAGTGGAGAGAAGCCATCGGGATACAACACGATACGGACAGCGGATCGTCCAACCTAACGGGGAGACTTTGTGATGCAGATGAATTCAGTATTTCATATCAGTGTCAGAATGTATCCACGTGGTGAGCGGTAGTACTACCATACGTTAAAAGTAAAAGAGTACGCTGAAATTATATACGAGTATGTATGTTTACAGTGGTACGGACGAGGGAGTTTCGATATCCGGTCAAATAAAAGCCCAAAAGGCTGGCAAAAAGGGTCTCCTTTGGCAATACGTTGGCCCTTTATGTATTTTGCCTTTTCAAAACAAAATTCCTGGTATTGCGACTGAATAAAATTTGGTTCTGTCCCATATTTACACTTACTCCGTGTTATAAATAGAGAAATTTCACCACTACGACATTAAAATCAATTTGCTTGAATTTATTGTTAAGATCGTAATTTTATACACAATTGTTTGTATACATGTACCTGCAATCCCTTAGAAAATGTAGACAATTTCAAGTACCTAGGTCTAAAAACAAAAATTATCTTTATAAATACAACATATATTATACAGGGTGACCGGTGGTAAATTGAACAAACTTCGGGAGGTGTTTCTAAATGATGGTAGAAGTAAAAAGATAAATTACTTTTTTAGAAATTCCAACATTTAAAGGTGGTGTTCGCGTATAAAGGTTTAATTGTATGTATGAAAAATAAATAATATTCATCCAAGGAAAAAAAATGTATGTGAACAAAATGGTTCGAAAATAGTTATTTATTTTTTTTACTCCTACCATCTGTAGAATCACCTCCCGAAGTTTGTACACTCTACCCCTTTGTATACATACATACATATATATATTGACGGCCGGCGTAGTCCAGCGGTAGGGCGTTGGACTCCCATTCCGAAGGCCGTGGGTTAGAACCCGGCATGTGCAAATAAATTTAATTTATTTGATTTGTGTTATTTCACAATTAATTATTTAAAAAATAATATATAGTATATTTGCAGCATGTTCCAGAGAGGAAGATACTCTTAGTATCGCCCTGGTGTAAGACCACCATTCAGAATTGAAACGTTGCTTGAAATGGCTTTAGCCGTGTTTAGTGAATAGATCTGAATAGCCAGATACTTCCCCACCTTCCTCTTCCTCGTCTCCTTCCCTTCCCCACTTACCTTCAGCCTCATAACATACCCCAATTGGGGAGCCATAGTCGCACTGGCTTCAGACGGGAGCAGTTGGGACTCTTATGAGGTATTTAACTATGAAAAAAAAAATATATATAAATACATATATATATATTAAAAAAAAAATATATATATACATATATATATATATTTTTTTTTAATATAAATAAAATATTTTACCGATGGCGTATGGTCGGTAAAAATATTTTATTTCCTATTAATAATAAATATTTCCACGATAACCTAATTATACGTAGTTAATAGTAGTGCATAAAACAAGGAAGGGAAAATTTTGGCACCAACCGCAATACCCTCGGTGCCATTTAAACCGTAGTTTACGTGACGTAGATATGATGCAACAAAGGGTTGGGTTGCAGGGGGCGGGGGGCCGGGGGAGGGGAGGTGGTTTATTCTTAAAGGTTTCGGCTGAAAAACTCCATGCGGATCGTTGTTTTGTATAAAAGGGAACATATTGGAAAAAATATTGGTAAATAGGGGAAGGTCCGTTAAACGTATCTACATAACCCCCTTGATTTAAGAAATGATAAAAATCCAAGTATTTAATAAAATGAAGCATTTTTCTTTAAGCTTTTTATTTGCAATGGATAAGCATTTTCATAATAATAATTTGTAAAAAAAAAAATATATATATATATTATTCATTTAATAAAAAAATATTAGGAATACTTTCTTTTAATAGAACTATTCTCTGTAATAACCGTGTTGCAAAACGTACCTAACTTAACGGCATTTAAAGGGTAACAACCTAACCGCTTTATGTATTTATAATAATATATCATTGCCATTGACCAAAATTGCTATTGAATTTGCTGAGTCAGCGGCAGTCGACTGGCTGCCGCCTCGTCGCCCCGTGAAAACCAATTGACAAAACGTCTTTCTGGCTTAAAGTCCGTTTATTAACCCCTTTTTTGTGTTTTTGACAAAACAAAATACTCTTAAAACTATTTTACAATAACACAATAATTTATTTGAACGTGAAAGTGTACTTTTATTTATGTATTATTAAAAGAACCAAAATACATAAATGATACGTTATGATATGATTTGACATTTTCACGGCCATTTTTTTATATTATCGTGATTTGTTTTTGGGGTATTATGTCGTGTTGTTACATATCTGCCCTGGTGATGGACACTATAACGCTGTAAGAAGGAGATAGCAACACGGCGTAATAACCCAAAAATAAATCACGAAAATGATTCCGTATATTTAAGATATTTATGAGTAAACTATATTGTTAATGTTAACAGGTTAGAAAGAGTTTAGGAGCGATTTCTTAAATTCCTCAATTTCAAATCATTCAACGTATACAATCTTACGACGAAATCGAGAAACATTTTCGAATCACAAAACTACTCAACAGAAGTCTGGTCGCTGATCAGATGCTCTTGTACAAAATTATTAACTCAAAAGCTGGCTGCCCGGAGTTGCTAAACAAAATAAATTTCCACGCACCGATTCGATATAGCAGACAAAATACCCTTTTCTACATTGATAGATGCAACACCAATTCCAATCAAAATGAATTTATACAAAGGACCTGTAACTACTATAACAATAAATGTGCAAATACAGACACATGTGCTGACATATTCACTGCTAGTTACTATCGCTACAGAATTTTTTTGTATCGCACTCTAGGACGATTAAATTAATTGTACCTAATACAATCATATTACTTGCGTGGCAACTTTCCCTTATCCCTTTCCTCCCCTAACCCATCCTTCGCAGTATTATTGTTGTGTATTATAAGTTTATCATTTGTATTGTTATTATTCTTTTAATTTCTGCTTAATTCTAATTTTTATTCTAATTTACACTCATTTTTATATTTCTAAATACCTATCTATGAACATTAATAATTGGTCTGTTTTTTTGTCATCCTTTTATATATATATTATACTGTTAAGACTATTTATGTCCCTTAAATAAATAAATAAAGGCTATTTCTTAACCTTAGAATAGCTCCCACCGAATCGTAAATGCCACATTCGTCAGATAACATATAACATGACGATCTTCTCGAAATCTGCTTTCCTGAATAATTTAACAAGATGGTGTTTACGTGAACAACTTGGGAAACCCGTTTAGCAGTAAGCCAGGACTTGGGTTGAATTCCCAAAGTTATTTGAAAAACTCAGATCTATTGGGATACACTTGGGTACATGTTGACTTGGAAGTTGGGTGAACTTACTCATAGTTTTAATGAATTTCCCTGGAATCGGTAAATTCCTTAATATTCAGTGCTTTAAAATAAATAACTCAAACCAAATATTTCATTAATACATGCAACGCCTTAATTACACGTTTCTGAAACATTTCCATTATATTCTCGAAACTAAATGCTTTAACACATGTTCTTAAAGTTTTCTCAAGTTTTAAAAATTACTTCAAGCAAAAATCATGCAAAGTGAAAAAGCATTTCAATTTTTTCTCCGTGTTTGACGTTAATAAAACAGTAATGTGTGCAAGCTGAATACGGCAAAGTTTTTAGGATGCTTTAACATTTTAGTTTGTATTTTGTTCAGATAAAAATACATTAGTCGGATAAAGGGAAGTTTTTTTGGACATCCATGGAGACTCATGTCAAGGGCATCTATTCAGATTCCGGTATCCTTCCAATCATAATCCTTCCTAGACATGAAATCACAAGAACCACCTACCTACAAGTTACTCAACAATCAACTCACACTAACATAAAGCTACTTCACAATCAAGAAATCCACAACCACAATGCTCGAAATAACAAGTATATCCGCGTTCCTCAAAACACACACTATACACACAGATGTATAAAATTATCCAACGTAATAAAAAAATTAAAAGAAATTCTTTTAAAGTTAATTATTTATATATAGGTACATTTAAAAATGAAAATATGTCATTTTCTTTCAATGTTTTGTTCTGTCTTGTTTCTTTTTCTCCCTTTTCTTTTCACTTTAATAATTAGAATCATTCATATTTCTAAATCTTTTTTTTTTATTTTTTCTCTTGTCTTTTATTAATCTGTATTTTTATTTTTTTGGTGTACTTATATTTTTGATATTAAAAAAACTTTTGCCTCCCACTTATGAATTTTAAGTTCGTCCCGTACTAAAATGAGTTTTGTAACTATATACATATAACTAATATAAAATATAAAAAAAGGAATATAATAATTTAAAAAAAAATAAAAGTACAATAATTTTTGCAAAAAAAAAACATTATTCTGGTCATTAGAACTTAATATGTTCCTAAGATGTGATTTTAAAACTAAGACAGAAAATAAGAAAAATAAATAAACTAATAAGAAAAAAAACTTTTATGATCTGAGTAAAATTAATTAAAACTGAAAAATACTACTTAGTTACATATATTTTCATTGGGGAACGTTTGAGAATCTTCCCATTAGCAAGTAATATGATTTGTGTTTCGTAGTTTGGCAAAACACAATTGAGCAGTTTATCATTATGAGAAATGTGTTTTATGGTGTTACGAGATAAGGTAATGCCTTTGTCTTTGGATTTCCAAATAACAATAATATATTTAACAGGTGTTTTACATAAGCACGCGTGTTTTATTCTCGCACTTAAACCGCCATTCATTTATCACCACTTTGTAAAAATAAAATTTATGGCAACCCACTTACAAAAGCTGCTTACTTTGCCTTATCTTTATTGTTGCTCATAAAAATATGACCTTTGCTCATTGATATGAAGGATTGCTTAAAGGTGGGTTTCGTAAAGATTTATAGCCATGTTTCAGTAGTAACATAGTTTCCGCTAATAATTTGTTTATTTATTTATTTAAACGCCATAAAATGGCTTTTACTTTTTTTTATATTATCATTATACAGTGGTACACAGGAGGTATCAGTATTACATTAAGAACAAAATAAGAATGTATGAGTACAAGAAAAATAAAATCGTTGAAGTGATATAGTTGTTATTAGAAATACATTGAGATAATATTGAAAAGAAACACAAAAGGAAATATGTACTTGTGGAAAAATCGGAATGAAAATAGGGTTTGGATGAAAATCACCCCTCTCCACAGCGATTAACAAGCAAAATCACCACTCTCCACAAAAGCCAATCACAAGCCTGAATTCAAAATAAATTCAACAGAACCAATGAACACATTATTATAACATTGTTTATTCTCTTATAATTCTCTTTGGAATATATTACTAAAGAATCACATAAAAGATGCGTAGAGTACTTTTGGAGAGTGGCGTTTTTGCTTTTAAACCCTTCATATAAGACCTGACATTAAACAAAATATGATGTATGTATGATAAAAGCTAGTATTTAGGTACAGAATACTAGCTTTATTTAATGTGTGTCACATGTTACATCAAAAAAAATATATATATGAAGTACTCTAAAGGTATAGAATATCATCATGATGTATGTAATAATATTATGATTCCAGTCCAATGCAAATAATATGACCAATCGGTGACCTGTGAAAAGAATTTAAGATAGACATTTTTCTGCAGTTAAATCACTTATTAAAAATGGCTTACTACTTACTATACCTAAAAAATTACATCAATCAAACATTATAATTTTAAAAATCGCTTTGATAATTCAGAAGTAATTTTTTTACTTCGATTTATGTATCATTTGATGTAATAGCTATGCGGAACGTTGTTTTCATTCTGAGCATTTGAATTCACGTAACATTAAAATAGCTTCTTTATCTCTGACACCTTTAAACACATTTATACAACATTTCTACAATAACAGCGAGTTTCCGTGCGTGGCGGCACTTAATTAGCTTGATAGAGAACGCAATCAATAGCGGTAGACACTAGTTCACTTGATTATTATACACCGGCTGGTGGGGGAGCGGATTGCTT
Source organism: Limnephilus auricula (assembly GCA_951813805.1). NCBI lineage: Eukaryota > Metazoa > Arthropoda > Insecta > Trichoptera > Limnephilidae > Limnephilus > Limnephilus auricula. Next base: position 41,234,865 of record OX638390.1, read on the forward strand.
CTCCTACCTCCTGCTCGCCTGGTACTATGTAGTATGGTATCCTGGTATAGCTGGTGGGGTGGTAACTGGTAGGTCCTTGGGTCCCGAGCAGCCGTTACAGCCCTCCCGAGGGAACAATGAAGCCACGCCGGAATTTATGTGAATGCCCACGTAACACTCTATTGACTCTCTCTCATTATTGGTTCTATTTGGCCGGTGATACGCACTAAAGGTCTAAGTTTCGTGTACTTGAACTGGAAAATTACGGAATTCGCACACTGTATTTCAAGAGGCAAACAGGCAGCGGGCAGCGGAGAGACCTTGATCTAACTATTCCGGGTCGGTAGATGCTTTATCTATATTCTACGAACAAAACATCATTCTTACCAATCTAGTTACGAGGATTAGATCTATTCAATCATCTCGGTGAGTGTTATTGTACGGACCCTCTCCATTTCCAATCCGGTAGATATTAGGTACATAATATTATAAACTAGTTTTTTTTCAATTCAGTACAAGTAAATTTCCATCATTCTTTTATATGGATACGTCCAGTTTCATTTTGTTTTTACCTTTGCTGCTTTTTTTATATATAGATAGTATTCAGTTTCTCTTGTTGAATCTTTATCAAGTAGGAAAATTTCCATCGGGTATCTTAGAAGAATTTTCTTTTTCTTCTTAATAATAAACATTCTTCTTTATATTTATGACATTTTTTCTGTGAAAAAGTTTAACTATTATAAGTTCAATAAACGAGAATATTCTATTGTTTAAATAATATTAAATTAAAATTCCTCGTTTTAGAAATAAGAACAGTATGTTCCTTTTGAAAAATATAGAAAAATTATATATTATTTCGCGTAAGTATCAATACATAAAAAATATTTTTTATGTTATAATAAAAATTGCAATATTCATAACTAATCTAGGAAGATTCGATGACCACAATAATTAGAGAATAGTATATATGCTGGAAAAGATCACTGTACCATTCGTACATTTTTGATTTGAATTCGGGTGCTCGCTACTATTTATTAATAGGTATGTACATATAAATATAAAATAATCATCGCGTGAATGATGGAATACTTTAAGAAGGGTAAGTCTTATTGGGATATACCGTTCGGCATCGAGAATCCCAACTATATAATTCAACTTTCATCAAATGAGAATAGGTAGCCAAGTAATCAATTCGTTCTCACCTTTTTTCTATTTCTTTTCTGGCCAAAGTACCTCTGCCCTTTTAATTTGCGGGTTTATTACTTCCCTATTGATTTTCTCTTATGTTTGTCCATTGAAATCATCCCTTGCAATTCCCAAAAATACAATTGAAGAATGATTTTCATTGTGTTGGGAAATTATTTCCCCGTCGCGTATAATCTTTTACAATATCTACAGTAACCATTCCGTGATGACGACTTTTACCTCCCTTCTTGTACAATCTTTCCCCTATGTGTTGCTTTAAGAACTTTTTCCATCGTGTTTTATTTTCCACCGTTCCCGTTCCCTCTCAAAAATGATCGGATTGGTAGGTACCTACTACTGTTATATGGGCGTTTTCCAAAAAAGATGTCGGTGACGTAATAGGAATTCCACTTAAGTGAGATGCTGCATTTCGATTAAAAATATACGTTAATTTATTAAAGAAAGTATGAACTTCATGACAAAAAGTATTTAAGTAGAAAATGTTAATAAACTTCGAAAATAATTGCAATTTAAGTTTAATACTATTGGTAAGAAATTCTTTTACGTCACTTTTATCATAAAGTTTATAAAGAAAATTAAAAGAAATTCATTATTTCAGATTTTTATTTACGAATTGAAAACACAATCTGTATCCTAAAAAATATGAATAATCAAGCTTATTGAAATAAATATTAAGTTTTTAAATAAAAATATTCATTTACGCTACTTTTGGATACTTTGTACTGTATATTTTTCGTTCTAGAAAGACGAATATAAGTTTTTGTTTTACGAATGTTTAATTATAACAAATTTAAAATTAATCATGAACTATATCAATAAAAAAAAGAACAAATTTCTTTGAGATATAATAATTGATCTTAGAAAATAAATCACAGCAATAACAGGACAGTGGCGTAAGGGGAAAAATTTGGTAACGTTTAGGAATTCTAAGGCCTCGGCCAGACTGAGAGGCTTGCCCGGTAGCGACATCGGGCGCGAAATATCAGTCGTATGTATACGCACGTTGTGGCTACACTGCTGAAGGCGCGACAAGCGACTGTTATGGGAAGAGTGGAAGATACTCTCAGTATCACCCTGGTGAAAGACCACCATTCAGAATTGAAACGTTGCTTAATAATGACTTTAACCGTGTTTAGTGACTAGATCTGAATAGCCAGGTACTTCCCCACCTTCCTCTTCCCCACCTTCCTCTTCCCATCTCTTTCCTGTCCCCACTTACCTTCAGCCTCAAACGTACCCCAATTGGGGATGCCATAGTCTCACTGGCTCCAGACGGGAGCAGTTAAGACTCATGTGAGGTATTCTCTATAAAAAAGGGCGATTTTACGTACTACCGCCACCGTGGAAGGCCCCCCGCGCAAGTACATTTTCTTCCACTTGTTCTTTTTTCTTTTCTTTTTATTTTCGTTTCTGTTCTCTCCAACGTCTTCTTTTTTCTATTCTTCTTTGGTTAGCTCTCTGATTTTATTTTGATGTTATTTTTGTCTTTGTAACTCTTTTTTTCATAAAGGCTTCATATTTTTCAGGGTCGCTTTTAATTTTGTCTCTGTACCTTTTTGATTTTTCATATTTGAACATAAAATTAAAATAAATTATTTATAAAAATGCACAAATAATTAGATAGGTAATAATGGGCTACACGTGCATACCGTGTATAGCCTGAAATAGGTAACTAAGCTGAAAGGGTATTAAAGTACCTGTTAATGTACACAACTTTAATTAGGTACAGGATTAACTAAAACACACAGGAACATAAATCATGCTACATTTTATACTTACTTAATCAAAATTGTATGAACCAGCTGATTTTATACTGAATTTCAGAGTTGCCTCTACAGTAATAGTTGCTCATATTGCTGTCTATATTAGTACTTCGACACCATTTCGACTCTTTCAGAATTAATCTTTAATAATCTTAATTTATAAAAAAAGAAAAAAAATTATACACATAAAAATCAAATATTTTTTCTTTTTAGCTATGCTGTTCTTTTTTTTTAATGCTACATATATCACTCAACCCACATATCTACATGTAATAGTTACATTTTGAAGATACATGCAAAATATAAATTTAATTAGAAAATTGTAACACACCCAAATACACTAAAAGACGGACAGAGTAAACCGACCTTTAGAATTCCATTACGTCACTTTTAATTTCCATTCACGAGACCGTTGCGTAAGAGGAGTGGCGTAATCGCGTCAATATTTTTTCGAAATGTATTTATCAATAAATTATGAAACTTCTGTTTGTTCTAACTAAACATTTCATAAAACAATAAATGAATCAATTTAATACAAAGTAGAGTCTAATTAAATCTAGTAAATTACCTGGAGAAATACGGAAGCGTTGGTGGAACACTTTTTTAGTACAGCCGAGAACGACCACTTGTGTTACGATTTCTTGGCAAACTGGCTGTAAAAAACCAAGCATGGCCGCCCTTCATAGACTAAATAGGGTTGCTATTTTCGAAAATATTCATCGATTTGGTAATATTTTTATTGGAAGACGTCAATAATGTGGTTGCGTAGGCGGAAATTCCACCATACGCTATTTCGTAGGACAACTCAATATCTGGTATTTAAATTATTTTGCACGATAATTAATCTATATTATGGTTGCAAATCGAAAATATTATCATATACTATTAGTAGAATTAGAAATAAATACTGGAATAACATTAAATAACATTAATTTTTGAACTCTTACTGGTAGTGGTAGGTGTAGGACATACCAGAAACAGTGACCTGTAGTCTTACTTATTTAAAAATAATATCGAAATTTAATAGATTTATTCATTATTTTTAGTCCATAAAGGTATTTACTTGTTATTATATTGGTAAAATATATGGTTGGTCATTAAAAATGACACAACAAAAGTTACTGATCCTGAAAGTGATGGGACACTGACTTTTATCTATGTACACTTTTTTTGAAAAACGCCCATATACCGAAAATTTAAATTAAATTTATTTAATGACTTTTTAATTTGTTTTTTTTTTTAGATCTTGTTTGTGTTTTGAAAATTTTGGTAATATTTAAAAGATTTTCAGGTACAAATACAATGTCTTGCGCATTGCATTGGCAGATAGAATAATTCAGCATTATTTCATTTTCACGTGATGTGAGTTAAGCATTTTCATCTCTCCTCGGAGTTAGGCAGAATAAATGGGCAATTAATATAAAAGTTAAAAGGCAATACTTACTCTCTTCCATTGAAAGTGCCTGCTAACCATGATTTATGAATATAGTAGCTACGTGCGTACGGCGTGCTCGGGTTTATGAGGAAGAAAGAATGTAAATGTATATTCAGATACCATTTTTCTTTAAAGGTAGCATGTCAAGGTATTTTGGAGAGTGGGATTGTAAATAATGTCCCTTACTCGTTGAAAATAAATCTTAAAGTTCTTCGTGAGAAGAAAATTTACGTGATGGAAATACAAAAGCAGGAACAAGATGTTACCCTGTGTAATGTTCAAAACATTTTAAGTATATTGTAATAACGCTTGTTATTCTAAAAAAAAAACGTTGTTTTAATATTACTAAAAGCAAAAGTGAATGTTTTGTGAATAAGAAACGTGACTGGTATAAAAACGAAATGTTTCTATTCTTCATTAAACAACATAATTAATGTTAAGATAAGAATTTTTAATTTCCCGCTTCAAGGACTCTATCTTAACTTTAACGCTATTTTATTTATTTAATTCAACTTTTTTTTCATAAAATTGCGTTTTATTGAAAGGCAAATGGAAATCAAATGTAATGGAGTGAACAACGGTTACTTTTTGTGAAGGCAGTTTTTCGGCAAAATAGGAAACATTTTTTTACGATGTCAAATTTTTATATGAATAGAAAAGGGACAGTAAAAAGGCTAAATGTTTGAGACATCTTTATAGTAAATGTGACACATAATGTGGTCCTTTGGAGAAAAGTAATAATTGTTTTCTTAAAACTCACATATTTCGCAAAAAGCTTTTCTTCATACAAGTTGCAAACGTTTATCATTTTTAGAGCTTTTATTGGGGGAAAGATTATTAAATAACAAACCAGAAATAATTGTTTTAAAGACCGAAATAGATTTCACCTTCGCAAGAAAAATGTGTTCAGCGGTTGTTATTTAATTAACTGGTTCATTTCCTAACATATCATATCACTAGAGAATTTTATTTCTGTTTGCTTTGATTTGTTTATTTTATCATTCAGTAAAAAAAAAAATATGGTTTATGTTTGTTTTTTTACATTTTTAATATTGCTTTTATTTTGAGTCTACCTTTACTATTCTTATTATTACATTGAAATATTGCATTTTCCGCCATTCGTCTATTTTATCGTTCAGTTGAATTAAAGTTTTGATTTTTTTTTAGTGTATTTTTGTATTGAGAAGTAGTGCCCCAGGGCGTCGAAGGAAATAAAATTGTCGTCCTAACGTCGATTGTATTTTGAATTGTTGAGTCGAGTTAGTGGTCGAGGCTTGACGTTCAATATCAGGAAGGGATTTAAAAAAAGAGAACAACTCTAAATAACCAATAATGTAATGAATCTATTTATTAATAGCCTCGCGACGCTTTCCGCAAGTTGATTATATATTTGGGGATTCGGGATCATTCCAATATCAGTGAACGCAGATTTGATCGCGATACCCGCGCAATCGGATCAGAATCCCAATTAGAGCACATCCCCCAGCTTCCGGACCGGAACGAGATGATATCATAATGGACCTTACAATGAAGACTCGATTGACTTTATGATCAGCTGGCGACGATCGCGCCCTGATGACGGAGATAGCCTAATCGAATACCGTTCCCACTAATCTCGTAAACCGGAACGATCAAACTTTGAAGAACCGAAATTTTAAATTTCCTATTCAGGACACAATCTTGAATGGTTAAAATCCTCGCGAATTCCCGCTCTCCCGGACAAATTATCCCGAGCAGATTTTTCCGACCGCTTAATTTTTTTTTTAATATTCAAAAGCACGAATTTTTAACACGCATTACGTGGAATTATGAATAAATTTCGGATGTTTTTTTTTACAAAATGTGACCGTGCTGAAACAAAAAAGTACTAACATTTCCATAATCTGTATAAATTCAGTGATATGGTAGGAGAAATTTTATGTATGAATGGAGATAACATTTTCCATTCCCTCGAGTCAGTGGAAGTGTATGGTGTCTCTAAGATTCAATTGATCTTTATGACTTAGGTGCCAATAATAGTTCTTGAATAAACATTAAAAAAGTGTTTTTTAAATAAAACAAATTTAATCTTCAAGCTTTTTTTACACAAGGATTTGTCCAATATTAATATAATCATTAACGGGTTTTCATCAATGAAGAAAATGTTTAATTCTGCAATGTTTTTCTCTTTTGTGTTGTGCAAACATTGAGAATTATATCAGAAGATCGGTTTCATTTCAAATTTCTAAGACTCTTTTTGTGCCCATTGAATATTAGGGAAATGACTATTGAGCTCCGTAATTATTAATTAAAATAGGCTTTGTTTGGTTCCTCAAAGCGAGCGCTGGAAAACACAGATAATTGTGACTGCAATCGGAAGTGGGAACGGTCTCTCGGAAATGAACTGTCTAATCTTACATTTCCAGGAGGAATAATCTTTTAATAATAGCATTATTGAATTGCCTTTACTTCATCATACCTCTTTAAGTTAAAAAAATACTTGTTGATTTAGTAGCTACGATAATGGAGCCACAACTCACAGTCTATATTAACTATGTAAGATAGTATTCCCGTTTAATCAAAGGAGACAATTTTTGTCCTAGCTCACATGGGTCTCATGGAAATCGTTGTATCTCCCTTACTATCGTAGTGAGAAGTATGATCTAAACGGTATTAGAAAGACAATGCAACGCGCTATAAAGTCACCCATAAAATAATTTAAATGTTCACCTTCATGAGACTAAAATTTCCAAACGCAATTTGAAAAAAAATTTTGAAACTTTGTGAATAAAAATATGAAAACGATAAAAAGTGCGGTGACAATAACGTTTATAATTTATTTTTCTATTAAAATAATATATATGTGTGTTTTTTTTGCTATCTGTAAATTAGCTTTAAAAATTTTTGTATTTAAAAATTTACATGGTTAATTCTAATAATTAAAATTGACAGCATATTTCAGCACCTTACGAAAACAGATTTCAATTCATAATTTTCGGAAACGTTCACAAATATTCCATTTATTTGGATTTTATTGAAAAAGCGGAAATACTTTTACCTTCTGACAAAATACGCCCAATTTTTCAAGGGTTCAAAAATACGTGCTGCTTTATTAGACTATGTAACCACAACTCACAGGTAGGTATGTAAGATAGTATTAACAAAAAAGCTGAAAATATTAAAGAAAAATACGGCTGTATCTCACTGACGCACCTTGTGTGTTTGTTCTACGGAAACTTTATGGCGGAGTTTTAATAATGTAAACACCTGAGAAAAAATATGCCTTCACTTTCAAAAGCGTGCATATTTAGTGACACCCATTTAAAATATACATATTTTAAAATACCAACTCAACCATATGGCTTCTTTTCCGCCTGAATAAATAAATAATATTCGTGGCAAAGTGTCCCATCTCTCGTTCTTCTCCCCTTCCCCTTTTGCTTGGCACTAAGCGCTTTCTGTCTTCTCAACTTAATGGCTTTCATTATCTGCCATCTCGTTCTCTTGTTTGTTACTTCTACGTCAGTCTTATCGGAAACACTATCCACTTTTTAGAGGCGGTTTGCGTTTAGAAAGTAAAGAGGAACCCAAACCTCAAATGATACCAGAAAAAGAGTATTGATGAATTTGTCACATTTAATTTTTTAAATTTTCCACTAACACTCTTCGCTGTGAAATGCTATTAAAAATAATTCATTAAAAAAAAAAAATTCATAAAAAAAAATTACGCTATTGTAATATTCACGCTAGTGTAACATTTTTTTTTAATTTAATCAATTTTCACGTGTGATAATGCCATAAACCTATTGTGGTTTTTTATTATTTAACCAAAATATTCTGGGCATAAAAACTTTTAAATCATTATACGTATGTAGAAATGAATGTTTTTGTTCGTCCCGTGTGCGTTCCTATACCCATCATCCGGTAGCTGTGAAACTTTGGTGATTTGTTGTGCAAACGCCCGCGAATTTTTCCATATATAATAGTGAGCTCTAGCATTATGAAACTATTTCTTATACCATTGGTGATTTGTTGTGCGCACGCCCGCAAAGGTTTCTATGCATAATGGTGAGCTCTACGTTATGAAATTTGTGTAAACAATTTGCAATAGATGGCGCGAAAATTGTTTGAAAAATATGTGTATTTCATATGGTTTAGTGGTAGGCAGGGAAGGTGGTGAGGGGAGGAGATCTTGGAGATAAGGCAGAATGAGAATGCTGGAGGGGTAGGAGATGCGGGAGGGGAATGGGGTCGCATGGGAAAGGACAAACGGGGGCGGGTGGGGGATGAAAGAATGATAGAGGGAGGGGTTGCAAAGGAGACATAGTAGAGGTAGGGAATAGCAAGGAATAAATTTGGAAAACCTTTGCTTCCACAGAAGGAAAAACAAAAAAAATATTATGAATCAAAAGTACTTCAATAAATATAATTAAAATACAAACACTTTCTTTCCTTGAGTAGCATAGCAATGCATGCCGAGTACGTGCTAGTAATTTATACAAATGGCATCATATGAAAATTTCATATTTTCGTATGATTGGGAAAAAAGCGTTAAAACTATATTTTATAAGCTAAGGCTTATTCTCGCTATTCCGACGATAGTTGAGGACCCATACATTTTTTCCTAGTCCCCCAACTCTGTGTTCGAATCTTTGCTTTGGTAAATGGTATCTGCTCTAGAAACTGGACATCAGCATTGATGTTGTTAAGCGAATATCAAATAATGAAATTATTTTCACCTTCCGTTTGTGTTTTGGCTTCATCGTTTATAAGATTACATCATTGTGAAAATGATCGAAATCCACGTACGGGCTTTGGCTTCACTGCGCATCGGAGAGAAATGATTTTTTTTAAATGTATTATGAATTTACCGATAATTGGAAAAAATCAGTTTCTTCCCTCGATCCCATTTTATGAAATTACTCCTTCAAAAAGGGGTGGTTTGGTTAGATGGAAGTGTTGAGCATGTTCTGTGTGGAAGCTTGAGAAGGGGGTTGGTTCGAGGTTCCCGCTGAGAAAGGTTCCAGAGACAGAGGGAGCTAGAAGAGGGTTGGAAAGGGGGTAGGAAGCAAGTAGCAGCTTACGAGTGCTTTAGGGAATACCGTTTCCTGTAATGGGTAATAGCAAACCGTTTCTTTTTTTCCTGATCGCTTAATTAGGCCGTTATGTTAAAATTCCGGACCATTTGTACTTAGATAAAAATTAATGTAATGAGTGACCCAACTCAATACTCTGCCCCTGCGGACTGCGGAATTTCATCTGGAATATAAAGTTAATCGTTGACATTATTTCAATCGTTACGCGTCCTTTTAATTTTTACTGCGAAGTTACACAAATTATTTTACTAATAGCGTGTCAACGTTGATTTCTAAGTATTTTTTTTACATTAATTAGCTCCAGACAGGAGGCCCTGAGGAAAATAATATCCCTCAGGGCTTATGTCATCTTCGGGACGATGTGTGAAGGCCATTTTTAAGGAAAGGAAGGAGTGGAAGTTCTGGCAAGGAAAAATGTAACAGGGGTGAGCAGGAATTTTGCAATTAGTGTGTCCAGATCATCCGCCATCAATACCTAGACAAACCTCACCCCATGAACCCGGCCACCCCTGCTAAGTCACAAAACGTAGCAAACTCTTGGGGTGACCCATGGCAGAATTTTTTTTTTAAGACGTTAAAATTATCGTGATTAACTTTAGGGTTATTATGCCATGTTGCTTATATGTGGAGAAGCTTATTTTAATTAGTGGAACCATCTTTAATACCTTCGTATAATGAATAATTCCCTTGTGTAGTTCTCATCTCATTATGAATACTCATGGAAACGCAAAACTTAGGAACCTGAGTATAACTTGTTACCGTGCAAGGCAAGAAGCACAATATTCGTTTGGTGTTCAGTTTAAACAAAGGTAGGTATGTTCAGCAGGGGAAAATTTTCCACATTTACTTGACAGTATTTTATTATTCTACGCTCTCCTAGTTCGGCCGACTCTCGGGAGACCCGAGACGTACTTAGAGCGAGCATGCTCTGGTAAATAGAGCCATACAATTTAATTTCCAGTGATTAAACTTAATAATGAATTGTAGTTGTGGATCAATTGCATCCCTAGAAGATCACTTCGAACGCTTCTTACTTAGGTTTATGTTCTCCATTACTCTATTACTACTTGCGGTCACTCCGCTAGAAAAATAGTACACCACTCTTTAGTTATAACATCCCATCGAGAACACTGAAAAGGTTCTTTAGCAATAAACATATATTTATTTAAATTTTTATAAGAAAACTCACTTCTTAACTTTTGAAGAATATTCCCATCAATGTAATATATCATTGAAGAAGAAGATAACAATAATAATCAAATTTTTTAAAATATGAAAATGAACGAGACAAAGAAAAATAATAAAAGATAATGGTCGCAACTGGGACTCGAACCCAGAACCTCACGTCTAACCGGGACATACGCATTATCCGATTCAGCCATGGAAAAAACATTAGTCGAAGATAATATTGTTAATTCTGAAATTAGAAATATGAAGTTTGACAAATACGACAGTCTCATTATAGGATGCAATTTCTGAATTTTAAATAAGACATATTTATACTTAGTGAGTAATTTCTGAATTCTGAATAAGGCGTATGTCCCAGTTAGACGTGAGGTTTTGAGTTCGAGTCCCAGTTGTGACCATTATCTTTTATTATTTTACTGTGTCTTGTTCATTTTTATATTTTAAAAAATTTGATTATTATTGTTATTTTCTTATTCAATGATATATATTTATTTGTGTAAACTTAAGAAAAGACTATTATATTTGAGGCTGTAACAGCTCGATTATTAATTAAAATTAATATTATTTTTAGTTCTTTAATTTACGAAAACCCCTTTTAAAGTGTTGTAATAAGTCAGATGTAATTTTAAATTTTCACAACATTTATTTTTGTATTTATTTTTGGGGTGTTATGCTGTGTTGCGCAACCTCCTCCTTTAGCCAACGTTTCGGACAGCATTACAGTGTCCATCATAAATTTAAATCACATGTTGGCAGATGTGTCCACATCTGCAAACACGGCGTAACCCCCCAAAAATAAATAACAAAAAAGGTGTAATAAGTCGTCCAATATTTTATATTAACGTACTGTTTTTTTATGTCTGTGATGTGCGTTATATTTACATTCAATTAATTCAAATTTGCTTTAAATTTAAGCGTACTTTTCAAAATCGAATTTTTTTAACAATAATAGGTATTTACCAAACTGTTGCTATTACCAGGTTGAAAGGGACAACTGCCTCTCAGACTGATAATACATAAATAAAATCGTCATAACCAAATTTTTATATTCCACATTTTTCTCCTCTAAACTGTGTTAAAAGAAAATATTCTTTATTTCGACGTTTAAATTTCTTTTTTATACGTTGTATCTTTTGTCTATTGATGTCTTTTGATTTCGTTCAAATAAGGCAATTTTAACGATATTTGGAGGGTTTAAACTTCTATAAGAAGTAACTTATCAAAAAAAGCAAAACTTTTCGGCAAGCCAGTTAGTGGTCGAAAGTAATTTTAAATATTTTATAAATTGCACTAGTGTCAAAATCAAGTATTTAGATTTTTCAATAATGTCTAAACAAAATAATTATGTAAAAAAAATCTGAAATATTTTAGTTTGTAAGACCTTAAATAAATAGAAAAACTGGGGTATTTTCCTCAAAAAACACGTTCTCGGATTTATTTTTTTAATGATTTAAATAGAACTAAAATTAAAATTCTGAAAAGTTTCTTTACTAGATTATGAATTAATTTATTTTGCTGTATGATTAAATGATTTTAAATTTTATTAAAAACAATATTTCGTTTGAAAATTTAACAAATCTGCCAACGACCAGCGGTATATATAAACAATAAACTTAATTTTTCAAAATTCAAACAATCTTTCAAAATCATTTTCTGTTTTTCTGTAAAAAAGAGTCAATACGTCTAGAATTTGATTTAAAAGGGACAAATTTCTGGTATTGTCAGGTTATACCCTCTTAAGAAGTAGCAACTAGGAACATTCTTATTTAGAACGTTGGGCAGACAATGTACCAAGGATTAACTAGGTACGCCAATGTTTTGAAGTTGAGCAAGTTGCCTTATCAACGATCCGATGTCTTTAGATATGCAAATCCGCAACAAGAACTAGATTGCTTGGTCATAAATGCTGTGAGTATACACTGGGTATCCTGAGGACACAAAGAATATAAAGCTATGTATGAAGTCTCGGCAGTATACACTATCCAATGTATCCCTTAGCAAAAATTTCCCCATACCCGTCTCGTTTGCTGCGCTCCTAATAACGCTAACCCGCTGAGAGATATTATCTTAAGGGTAGTGGTCCGCAGGGGTTGTATAATGACGGACTCAGAATCTCTCTGCTCTCAGCTTGCCGTATTGAATGACCCTACCCAAATTTAATTTCAGCCGTCCTGGGCTGAGAAACAAATGAGCCTCATTTATAAGTGTCACCAAGTTTGCTAGTAAAAGACAAAGATTTAGAAACAGCGTTTGTTCACTCTTACTTGCTGCTTAACATTCATCCATGGGGAAGAAGCTCGTTAAAACGTAGGTTAGCTTTTTTATTAGTTACACAATTTTAAAAAAAATCTTCACTGAAAAAATCTAGCTTTTAAATATTTTTACTTAAACACCGCAATAGAATCCCAACTTCCAAGAAGCTGTGAAATGGCATCCCTAATTGGGTTATATTTAAGGCCATTGTACAATCATATTGCACTAATTTAATACCTGAAAGATATCTGACTAATCAGCTGGACGATCGATATTCATTTTATAGTTTCTGATTCGTTGATCTTTCTGAGTCATTTTTCGATGAAATGCCAATACTTAAAAAAAACTATTATTTCTTTACAGATTATTTACGGTATACATATGGCAGAAAGAGACATCTAAAATGTTTTCAGTTTTTAAGTTTTCTTCTACAAAAGTTTTATAATGCTCTTATCTTGTTTGTCGCTAAATGATTCATCTATCAGTAGCCCTAGTAAATGGATTTTTAATCTGTTGTACAATAAAAAAAAATATTATCAATTTTTAAAATTATTTTATTATATTATATTTTTTACACAAAATTCACGAAAAAAACAATTACAAAAACTCATCAAGTAAAATCTTTAATCCAGGAAGCTTTTTCACAAATAATGATTCTGGTTTCTGATTTTCGCAACGAAATAAAAAGAAACCTCCCCTCCCCGCACCCTTCACCCTCCCCAGAATTGAATGTGAAGTATTGTTATCAAAATTTGCCTCGCCACCCTTTAGCAGGGAAAAATATGTATTTCGCCCGGTGGTGACAATTCGGTAATAATTGATGACCTTTTTTATCTTTGTAATGGGTTTCGAGATTACTCCATCCAATAAGCGTTTAAAGGCCATAACTGACCACAACCACCGGGCCAGGGGTCGGGGGTCGGGGGTGATTCTCCACCAGGAAGGGGTGCGTGGAACAAACAGATTAATCTATTTGCACGAAAAGCTTCGCCCGGCGATATTGTATAATTGATTCTGAACGGTGAACACACTCTTATTAAACCGTTTTAGAGGGAATGTTAATAAAGTTTTATTATGACTTGTGTCGTATCTTCGATTTATGATCAAATCATTTTTAAAAACAAGTGAATTATTTTATGGTTATACAAATAACGCTTGAATTCATTTAAAATAAAAAATAAATGCAAATTCGTAAAAAATCACTTATTTTTTTACAATAACATGTGTTTGCCTTGTTTCTAAGTAGGTGGAAAATGATATGTAAAAGACTACCCTAAAGGAATTGAATTAACGGCTATACCTACGTCAAATAAAAAAAAAAAAAATTAGATGCCTTTTTTAATTTTTTTTCAAAGTGCAATTCCGTTAAACTCCAATTAAGCAGTTTGTCAACAGGGTGTTATGTTAATACAGTGTTTACAATTATGGATGTTTGATATTATACAATTTTTGTACAATTACAATGTTAACATATATACATACCGTTAATAGATACTAATTATAATATAACTGTACAGAATGTCACTATTAACCTTTGCTCTTCTTATTTTCATTCGTTTAAAATCAATTAGCCATCTGGGTTGCCATAATTCTTGGACCAAAGTTATGTATTTATAGAGTTGAATAAATTCCTACCTAGTTCAAAAGAAAATTCTCAAAAAATAAACAAAATACATTAAATTAAAGCTAATTTCCCAAGAAGCAGAAAACAAAAAAGTAAATAGAAAATTAAGTTATTATTTATCTGCTTAAATCATGAAAAAATATTTATTAAGCTAGATAAAATATTAATATATTTTTAATCAAAGCAGCCAACTTATAAGATAAGGGTCTGTTGTTTTTGCATAATTCTTTTGATGAATTTTCCCGCTTTCGCATTTAGTTGTCACCTGTAGATCGGCCATTAAGATGAGGCCGCTAACGCTGGAAGTTACGAAGCCCATTGTTTGCGCCCTCGTTCATTACCGGCGCTGTGATAAAATGACGCCGACGCCGGTGGCCAAATGAAGCGGACTTTTTCCCACGAAATGTGAAAAGTCAAACAATGGAATGTGCCAACAGTTTAGACTTTAGACTAACGAACGCAATCGCGGCGTTGGCACATTTCACCCGAATTAATTGCGGTGCGTCCACCGGCCCACCCGACCTCTGGACGCGCCTAGTTGCAGCCTGGCCCAGCCAGTGGTGTGCTTACATTTCCCATTAAATACGTAATCGAAGTGTGTGAAAGAAACCCAAGCTTATCACTTTAAAAAGCACCTTTTGATTCCTCTGCCCCATGCAGGCACGTGAAATTGATTAGCCGTACAAGAGAAAACACAGTCGCCGAAAATTTTTAACAATAATATGTATTTACCAAACTGTTACTGTTACCAGGTTGAAAGGGACAACTGCCTCTCAGGCTGATAATACCTAAATAAAATCGCCAAAACCAAATTTTTGTATTCCACATGTTTCTCTTCTTAACTGTGTTAAAAGAAAATATTCTTTATTTCTGCGTTTTAATTTCTTTTTTATACGTTGTATTGTTTGTATACCAAATGTCTTTTGATTGTGTTCAAACCAGGCAATTTTAACGATTTTTGGAGGGTCATAACTCCTATAAGAAGTACGACGGCCGTCCGTGGTCTAGTAGTAAGACTATTGACTCCGGAAAATCGGAAGGTCGCGGGTTCGAACCCGGCGTGCGCAAATAAATTTTATTTGATTAATTTGTGTTATTTCACAATTAATTAATAAAAATAATATTTACTATATTTGCGGCACGTTCCAGAGTGGAATATACTCTTGGTATCGCCCTGGTGTAATACCACCATTCAGAATTGAAACGTTGCTTAATAATGGCATTAGCCGCGTTTAGTGACTAGATCTGAATAGCCAGGTACTTCCCCACTTTCCTCTTCCCCCTCTCCTTCCCTTCCCCAATTACCTTCAGCCTCACAACATACCCCATTGGGGATGCCATAGTCTCACTGGCTCCAGACGGGAGCAGTTGGGACTCTTTTTTATAGTGAAGTATTCTCTATAAAAAAAAAAACTTATCAAAAAAGCTAAACTTTTCGGCAAGCTAGTTAGTGGTCGAAAGTAATATTAAATATTTTATAAATTGCACTATTGTCAAAATCAAGAGAGAAAATTGTGTTTTATTTTTGTATGGACAAAACGTCGCCCGGTATTCTCTTAATAGATATTTTAAAATTCGTGTTCAATTTAATATTAGTTATAGGAAAAATTCAGTTACTTCGTCCACTACTAAAGTCCACAACTTACGTGTACTGTTCACCGATATAAAAATATTTCGTCTGCCCTGTTGTTGAACATTGTAATGCTGTCTGAAACTTTTGCTGTGGGAGGCCGAAGTGCAACCAAGAAATAATCACGGTAACTTTTTGGTGAAAATCTAAAATCATGCCTAACAAGAAAAATTGTGCAGAACTTACTACTTCCAAAATATGCGAGGAGGAATATGTAAAATACGGTATGGACTACACCAGCGACACTTGACACTACATATTGACACAATTAAGCGCGTTTATCCCACCAAGATCGCTAAGATCCCCTATTGACCTATTTGCCGTTTCCCACTATCCAATTCCACCGCGATCACATCCGCTATGTTATGTTACAAGCTTTAACTTTTAAGTATTATTTTTTTGAAAAAAACAATTATTTACACCTTAAAAATTCACACCTAGTTTACTTGAATTCACAAACTTAAAACTTTTCTTCAGATGAGTCTAGACCATCCATATCCCCGAGCAACGTCGGGTACAGTATAACTATGTAGTATATCACACATTTGCTTCAGTAAAATAAAAATATTTTATTTTTTTAGTAAATCTTTTCGACGGCCTGCATGGTCGATGGGTAAGGCTAATGACCAGCAATCCGTACGTTCGAATCCCGGCATGCACAATAAATTTTAATGTTTAATTTGTGTTTTTTCACAAATTCTTTATTTTAAATATTATTTAGTACAATTGCGGCACGTTCTGGAGTAAAAGATACTCTTAACATTGCCCTGGTGTAATACCACCTTTCAAAATTGAAACTTTGCTTGAAATGGCTTTAGCTGAGTTTTTTGACCAGATATGAATAGCCAGGAATTTCCCCATCTTCCTCTTCACCATTACCTTTCTCCCCCAATTCCCCTAAGCCTCACAACATACCCTGGTTGGGGAGGCCACAGTCTCACTGGCTCCAGATGGTTGGGAGCAGTTGGGTCTCTTGTGCGGTATTTACATTAAAAAAATTATATTTCTAATATCCAAACTACTCGATATGGACAGAAACTCGCTGAGGGAACCGGTAGGGCTATTAACGGGACACTGCCATCTCAGGAGACACATGCAGATATTGGTAGTGGAAAACACCAATATATGCAGAAAATTTGAAGAGGATGAAAAGACTCCAATTCGCTTATGGTGCCAATGTCCTGCCCTGGTGGGAACTAGGCTCAGATACCTGGAAAGACATATAATAGAACCAGGAGATATAGCGACCTATCCAATGACAACCCTGGTGAACTTTATTAAAGGGACTGGGTTGTTATTAAAGTATTGAGGTAAAATGGGAGATAACACAATGGGCCTATGGCCTAAGTGCTCACGGGAACTGCTTGTAAACCGTCTCCGCCTTTAAGAAAAAAATATTCATTTATTAATTTTCATCACTCTGATAGGCTTTTACATGATTTAGAATATGATACAGAGGCACAATGGGTAAATAAATAATAAAAACTTAAAGAAATGAAGAATAAGAAAAAAGCGACACAATTTTCTACATTTTAGATAACTAGAAAGAAAATAAAGATATATGCGATATGCTCCTTAATTATAAAAATATGCTAAATAAAAATATTATTTGTGTTATAATATTTTTATGTAGCTTTTAGCTGTGTAGATTCTTAAATACTGGTGAACTTATATCTAGTATCTCGATACTAGATATTATTTCCAAGTGTGTGAAAGCGAGGAATAGATGCGTGTATGTGGTAGTTAATTCCATGCCAAAGTGAAATTTGAAGAAGGTAAGTGAGTCGCATTTAGCTTGCGACTAAAAATGGGACTGTAATCAATAATTTAGAATTTAAAATATGGCGTTTTAGTGACACAACTATGGGGATGGTCAACATTGGACGCTGGAAGGGAATCTGACTCACCTGGCGTTCCCACCGGACGTTCTTGTTGTGTTATTATGTCACCGATAATCACTTGGCCGAGCACATGCACACGTTTCCATTTGAATCGATATTAAGAACTGAAAGATCAACTTCCAAATGAGTTAATCATTGCACTGGTTCCTGTAACAGTAGATGTTGAATGTGCTGAGAGACCACTGTGGATCATTGCACAGCACATACCAGACTAAGTCTTCCACATGTTGTTATTGTTCGCAGGTAGTCAAGTCTGAAAGGATGGGTTTTGATGATAGGTAGGATGAAGAAAGGTATATACATACACATAGTTGCATCAATGTGAAAAAGAAAGATTCCAAGAACTAGCATTGCACGCCAATGGACACTGTTTTGGCACTGGCGCGGTTTGATGCGGCATTACAAAATGGCCTCCGCGTTGCAATTTTATTTTGAATTCCCCTAATTTCGTTTAATTGATATATTGTGTTCCGATCCTTTGAAACACAGTGTCATAGAAAGCGCTGTAAATTAATAAATGTTGTCCTGGCAGCCGTCACCCACTTTTATTGTCCGGATAGTAATGAATTAATTTATTATGGCGCGCACACGTTCAGGTATTAGACGAAACGGCCATGGATTTTGAAAATACGGTTTAATTAATGTACCACAGTTCTCTGATAAGGTAAACATTTTCACAGTTATTAAAGAAGAATAAAATGAATATTTTGTGTAAGAATAAACTCCTATGTCATTTGAGCTAACAACGCCTTCAGGTAGGCAATTTTAGGAGACAATTGGGAGGGGGGTATGGGCACCGCCGCCCCGGGAATCATTTATTGATGACTTAGCAGGAATGGCCGGGTTCATAGAATAAGGTTTGAAGGAGGATGCATCTGCCCACAAACTGCGTGGCAGGGCGGATCAGGAGAGACTGGTTGAGGGAGACCTTTTGACCCCTCCAGCAAGACTCTCGCAGAACATCTCCTTGCTACGTAGTGGGAGGGATAAATTCGTTCGTCTGTAACTCCTAAACACACAGATCCCTTAATTCCGACCCACCCCTCATACGTTTTTCCTTTCCAGAACATTTTCTCCTTCCTTCCCTAAAAAGACCCTCCACCCAGCATCCCCAAAGATGACATAGGTCATGAAGGGAAAAATTTTCCTCGGGGCCTATGTCATCATGATAAAGTTTTATCGCATTCGAATATGGTGTTTTTCATTGTGAAAATTGATGGTTGAAAAGTAATCCTATAGTACATACGTTTTTCTTCTCAACGTTACTCTTTTCACAAATATTATTTCTCATGTGCATGCTGTTGTATTTTTTTTATCTATGAATATAATGTACCATTTTAAAAACCAAATCTTTTGTTTAGCTACTTGGTGCTTGAAATAAATTTAAAAAAAAAAAAAAACAAATTCATACGTTTTGTCTAGACGAATAGGTACGGTAATTCGTCACACAAAAAACATCCGCCTACGAAAGATTTTCTTTCTGTGATCTTATTAAATATGTTTAAAGTTTTTAATTATATTTTTAATCATTTGCACGGAGCCTCAAACAAGCATTCCTCGCTCTCGCTTCCCTAAATTAGTTCTGATAATAGCTTCATCTCGGCAGTATTACCCAGTAGCACTTCTCATTACACCGGGAGATTTAGTATCAGAGACCAGGATTTAATACTCACAATTCCAACTGAAATATCCGGCAAACTTCTGCCGACATGATTCTCCTGAGGAATGAAGATAATAATTAAGAAAGGGGTTCATGCAAGGGGTGGCTCTCCAACTCTCCAGCTATATTTGAACCAATTTAACCACTCACACGTACGAGCATGCATGATGGAATAATAACTGTTTCTATACATTGTCCTACGAGTTGGTTTTATACTAAATAGTGTGTGGATGAAAGACCAGGGACGTAAATTACACAAGATTGGTCTTCGTCATGCCAACGATGATCTAGTTTCCTCCGGTTCCAATTATTCCAAGTTCCTAAGCAGTACCGTGATGAGATCCAGCTCATGTTATTGCGGATAAGCAAGAGCTCTCCTAGTTCATTATAAATCAATACCTACCATATTTCAGCTTATCAGTTAACAGGTTTTCCAGGAACCATTTTGGTTTTTATGCCATGTTTCGCTACCTCCTTCTTTAGCCAACTTTTCGATAGCATTACAGTATCCATTATCAGGGCAGATGTGTAATTATGATTACTGGTGGTTGATGCTAGAAGTGCCATTGCCAATTTTTGTTAAATTGATATTGGGTACCATAAATTACTTTAAAACGTCATTTATAGATGCTGTGAATACCATTTGATTGAAATTGTGACCTCTAATCAAGAGGTCGAAATATTTTTTTCGGATTACGCCAAGATGTTTTTTCAACGAATTACCAATTTGATGTAGGCACTTATAATATTTTAAGAACCAGATTATATTGTGAGATGTTGTAACAATTGTTCTGTAGTGTTTTACTGGTACTTTAGTATATAACTACATGAATCTAAACAGCCTTTCTTTCCCGATAGGTGGTTAATCTGTCACTTATTTTCAATTTATTTATCGAAAATTATGACAAAATATACAAGGAACAACATTTGGACCCCTATCAAATCAATCAATCTGACTACGACAACATAAAACTAACACGACGCAAATCAGTCGAAAAAATTTCAATTTGAAACATCGAATAAATCAACATCAAACAAAAGAAAGAGGACAGTTTTAATTTTCATTTGAATTCACTGAACAGTGAAGGGGATTAACTAGGAAACATTAAAACATTGTTGAATTAGTAACAACGCAATCGCGTAAGCCAACCAGCTTACTAAAGTATATTTCCACGCCACTCAACTTTTTAATCAAACTCTACCTCATTTTCCAACAATCCAAAATATATTATGTATATGAACGTAAAATGAAAAGCGAAATGCCTTGGAAACCACATATGGTCTTAAGTTTAAAGATACACTTTCAAACAATTAAATTTAATGAAGTTAACCCTCGCGAGGTAAACCTGAACACGGTGTGACTTTATTCCGTACTAAAATGTTTATTAAAATATCGTCGAGTGGGTGAATGTCGCAAAATTATTAATGCTTTAATAAATTAAATTCGTAAACTCAAAAGTCGGATGATGGGTGTTCACTTATTAATGAAAATTAGTTATGGACTTATATTTTAATCCTATTGAACAATAATTACTAAATCGTAATGTAGAACTTTGGAAATTATATCGCATATCTCATAGAAAAGTATTGTAAGTCGAAATTTTCTTTTTTACGTTTTATCTCTGAAAATTAAAGTGGTTGTGATTATCTATGCCCCATGAAAATCGTATTTTAGTTAGATCAATCCATCTCCGCAGAATGTTGCTAGTATCTTTTTTTTTACGGGGCCGATTGTTCATCATTCATTCATTGTTTTCGCTCTCCTGTAAAATTATTTTTTTTGATTTACGACACTTTTCTATAGGATGTGTGATATGTAACCTGATAAAGACACGATTGTATCGAAACTGGTTGGCGTGTAGTTGCATTAACGATGCACACGAAACTGTTTTCCTTAAAAAATATTTGATACTAACGGTTTGTTAATTTAGCTAATAAAAAACATGTTATACTAATATTATTAATATCGTTGTTAATCAATGTAGAAAAATAGTAGTATTCGAATCGTGGAAGTGCATTTTCGTCCAAACAAAAAAAAAATATTAATATTCAGAAAAGTAAAAATAATTGTCACCTCCACTTTGAAAACATCTCAAAAATATTATTTTTTATTTTTTCAGAGATGTCTGACCCTTGCCACGATGTGGAATGCCCGTGGGGCGCGTCGTGCTCCACGCTGGACGGACGCGCGGCGTGCCGGTGCCCGCGTTGCACCACGCGTGCCACGGCGCCCGCGTGCGGCTCTGACGGAAAAGAATACTCGGGCGCGTGTGAGTTGGCGCGCCACGCGTGTGAGCAGCAAGCTAACCTCACACTCGTCTACCATGGAAAATGCGGTAAGTTTGCAAATAATATATCTTTAAACGCAATTTGTCTCGGAACTTACACAAGGACTGTTATATACTGTTATAAATACGAAGTAATGCAAAATTACGTGTTTTGATTTGAAAAATTTGATCGCTTAGAAATATTAAAGATATTTTAATTAAATATTGAGCGCAGAACACATCTTGGCCTTTGCTTTTTTTAAAGTCTTTATAAGTCTATAAAAAAATGTATTATGCCTATAAAAAGTACTCACCAACCCTTTTCGGTTGTGGTTTATTGTATAATGTGGCAAATTAAATTATTTGGTAAATGATCGTAAAATATATCTGAATATCCAGGTACTTCCCTACCTTCCTCTTCCTCGTCTCCTTCCCTTTCCCACTTACCCTCAGCCTCATAACAAACCCCAATTGGGGATGCCATAGTCTCACTGGCTCCAGACGGGAGCAGGTGGGACTCTTGTGAGGTATTCACCATAAAAAACAACTTCAGTTATTGTATTATTTAATGAACGTGCTTCCTTCATTTGTAGTTCACAAGAATTACTCTTTTAAAATCACAATCTAAACGTCCCTATAATTTAAATTTAAAACGGATGGTTTTACAGAATTTGAACAATTAAACAAATTTTAAGGTAATATTCAAGTTCTGTAAAGTTCTATTCAATTTCTGTTAATATGTCATCTCGAGCAGGTTGATATACAGTACTTTGTAATAACAGAACTTGAATTTTACCTTTGAATTTTGATGAATTGTTGTTCTAATTCTGTGAAACAACATGTCCTTAGTATCGACTCATATAGAATATCTTAGAAAAGTAGTCCATTAACAATATAGTAATAACACGAAAAATACAAACGTAGATGACAGTGAAGGCAGAGCACATATAACAGAAGAGCAATGACAATATAAAAGTACAAATTGAAGGTAATTACAAGTCAAAACATGAAGAAGGATTTAATAGGCTTTTAAAATTACACATTTTGTATCTGCCTGAAGTCATTTAGGCTTACACCAAAAAAATCGATGCCTTTACTTTCGTTGACAAGTCTCGACATTCTAGACAAAGGAGAATGGTATCCATAATTAGTAGAATGTTGATTGAGGAACAGCAATTTAGTATTTCGAAGTCTACGGGAAGAGATGTTGAACTGGATGAGTTGTAACAAAGCAGATGTGTCAGTAAAACCGTTGATAATTTTGAACATGCTAATAGATCAAGATCCTTTCTCCGTTTTTCTAAAGAAGAAATGTTTAATGTTTGTTCAATTTCCTCATTCAAGTCCTAATTTCTAACCAATCCCTCGTAGGAACCGATGTTGTACGGATTCGATGTGACATATGTGGACGGCATAGAAAGGAGACCAAATTACACTATCGTATTCAAGGTGAGGGCGAACCAGTGAACAGTAAAGAGTTTTAAATGTTCTTATATGGTTACAGTCAGAGGTATTTCTGTGAATGAAGCCGAGTAGCTTATAGGCCAGTGCAATTAGCGATCCGCGATCGGAATTATTCCGGTAGTCCCAATTTTTTTATATGTTTTATACACTCATCTCCTGATGTAAAATCTGAGTTTTCGACCTTGGCGCACTTGAGCTTTCGCCGCCATTTTGAAAAAACCAACCGGTTTCGCCCCAAAATCTAGTTTTTCTCAAATATCTCGTTTCCGATACAAATTTCGGCTATAATAGCTTAACAAGTTTAGTAGAACATAAAATTACCCACAACTTTTATTTGAAATAAATTCTTCTATCTCTAATACATATCGAGATATGCAGTCGTAAAAATGTGTAAGAGTTTATAAAAACAGGTAAATTGCACGACTTGGTTTGGTTTTTTGTACATATCTTTTTTCCAGTACAATTTTGTAAAAAAATTATTGATACCAATTTTGTAGAGAATAAAATTTCGTAATAGAAAAATAATAGATACATGTTAAATATTTTTATCTCAATTAGGTATCCAGGTTTTAATACAAAAATTACACAAAAATTAGGTTAAAGATTGAATCAGAAAAATAATAATGTTTTAATCTTCGCGTACCTTGATTATTCTTTTTTTAAACAATTATTATTGAAATAATACGCAACAAATATATTAGCAACATTAACCATCAAAGTAATTACAACATATAAATAAAATAATTAATTAAGGTACAAAAATATGTTAAAAAAAGAAGAAAAAAGAGTATTTTCTTAAATTTTTTGACTATAGACTGTAGTTCTGTTTCTTACTGCCAATTACGGGCCACAATATATACTTCCTATGTCTCACCAGCCGAATTTGTGGCGACTTGGTCACCAGATTCCTCGTCATCATCATGAACGAAGGCTTCCACAACATTCTCGCACGAGTTTCCATTACAGTGAATACAGATTAGGGAGCATTTTAAACCTGACTTTCTACATGTGCGCTCTTCAGCGGAACCTTTTTTGAATTTGCATGATATAAAGTTCAGCAACGCCTGAGGTGCAGCCTCCTTCAACGTTGGTACTGGAGTTAGTAACCCAACAGCGTCCTTCTTCCACCCCCATTCAGTTGGATCTTTATGGTGACCAAGCCAAGTTTGCACATGCAAGTAAGTTCTTGAAGCATGTTGCTGGACTGCGTCTTTGGTAGGTAGTAGCCTGGATAATTGGATAAATTGAACACTCCTTTGACAAAAAGAATGTACCTTAAATTTTCCAAATTTGATTTCTCATTGCCGCCATACAAAAGTGCAAAGAATTGTTCGGCAGCCAAAATGATTGTTGGAAGTTGGAATACACGAACAAGTTCATTCACTGAGTGGTTCTTGAGAAGAATATTACAAAATTTGTATTTTCCTTGACCGAACGGAGCATCAGTTGTGTCGCAGCCACTTATGGCATAATTGAATAAAATGTTTTCGACTATTTCAATGTGTTTAAAACATTTGTTGGAGTACAACGCGTTAAGTGATTTGCCTTTACCAACTTTTTGGAAGTGAGAGAGCTGTGAGGAGTACCAACAGGTCGATATCCTGACCAATAATTATGACTGCATCATATTGAGATGACAACGAGTTTGCTGTGGTTATTATGAGAACGTCAACATCCTCTTCAGCTTGTACTGTCGTTATTTGCGATCGTTCAAATGAGGCTCTGAGTAGGGAAATAAAATGAGACTTGTTCTTCTCATTTCCCAGAAACTTTTCCTGAGGCACTTGTGGGTGACTGCTTTCATAACAAAACTTCAGCAGAAGTTGTTTTCTTTTCAGCCGAATCTGGGTATCCATCGAACACCATTACTATATTGGCTCCATAATGATTTTGTACATACCTGACATATTGCTGAAAAATTACTGAAAATGACTCCATACAACTTTGTGTAGTAAATATCCTCCATCAACTACGTGTTTTTTACTGCTTCCCAGTTCTGTGTTATTTGGTAAAGGGTTGAACGATGTGTAAAATATGGACTTGGTTCTTTTGCGCATGCCTTCCTCTGAGAAAAGAGACAGTGGGACAGGAGATAGTTAATATTGGAAATATTGTTTAAGTTCAATTTCAGACTTTTTGGCAATACATATACGATGGAATAGCATTAATGGATGAATATTGTAACAGTCACACCCTGATTTTTTATGCCGCTCGTCACCACCGCAAGATAAACTATAGCATCCTTATGTTTTAAGTGTAGGTTTCCAAAGTTCTGGTTGATAATTTTAGACATAGCGAAGTTCCCCATCTTTTCAGCCATATATGACAAGTTACTTTGCTATCCCCGATCGTGCCACTGCTTAAAGACATAATCACATTTGTTTTAGAAAATGGTTCATTGCAAGCAAACCAATCTATGAGAGTTTGGACGTCTTTGTCATCCCTCTTAATGCGTGTAGGCCTCATCTCTACATGTTGCTTTGACGTTCCTGATTAGAATGACTCGATACCCTCACAGATGCTATGCAGATAAACAAATCCAGCAGTCCAACGAAGAATAGAACTGTCTGTAATTCCTCGTCCTTGGGTCAAACCTCCAGATGTTTTCATCGATCATCAGAGTTTGTTCAATGGTCATATCGGACCAAATCCCTGACCAAAATTTATGAGATCGTTGAATCGTAAAGAAACCCTCTTTAGTAAATCTTTCATATTCTATTGGATCCATCTCCTTTTTCAATGTCATCGTATCTTGAAGATACAGATGTGCACTTTTGGCGTAATTAAAGTGGGCCGCTGCGTGAAAGAGAGGTATAATTTTTTGGACCATTGCAAGATGGAGCTTCCAATTTCCAGAACGCTCCGCTTCAAAATACAGCTCAGTACATCTGGAAGTACTGAATCCACAGCTGGGAAGTAGGTCCGTTTTCTGTTATTTTTTTTCAGTATATCAACCAGTTTAGATTGAACTGCCTGAAAAGCCTGATTTTCCTGAGCATTGAATACCACATTCTTATCTGAAAGTAGGGGAGGGGTGTGACCCCCACCCCCACCCCCACCCACTCTCGTTAATTTTTAGTTATAATATGTATAAATGTAAGGTAAATTTTCTGTTTCCACCTATTATTATAGAATAAAACTGCAACAAAACATAAAAATCACACCTCTTTCTAGAAATTTTATTCTCTAAAAAATTGATATAAGTAATTTTTTTGGATACCTAATTGAGATAAAAATATTCAACGTGTGCCTATTATGTGTAATTTTTGTATTAAAACCTGGATACCTAATTGAGATAAAAATATTTAACATGTATCTATTATTTTTCTATTATGAAATTTTATTCTCTACAAAATTGGTATCAATATTTTTTTTACAAAATTGTACTGGAAAAAAGATATGTACAAAAAACCAAACCAAGTCGTGCAATTTACCTGTTTTTATAAACTTTTACACATTTTTACGACTGCATATCTCGATATGTATTAGAGATAAAAGAATTTTTTTTAAATAAAAGTTGTAGGTAACTTTATGTTCTACTAAACTTGTTAAAATACTATAGCCGAAATATGTATCGGAAACGAGATATTTGAGAAAAACTAGATTTTGGGGCGAAACCGGTTGGTTTTTTCAAAATGGCGACGAAAGCTCAAGTGCGCCAAGGTCGAAAACTCAGATTTTTCATCGCGAGATGACTATATAAAACATATAAAAAAATTGGGACTACCGGAATAATTCCGATCGCGACCCCCTTTTTTGCGCTAATTGCACTGGCCTATTAAGAGATTTGTTTACGAAGTTATTAATGTTATCGCGGAAAGAAGGTTTGCAGTCTAGAGTGACCCCAAGGTCCTTGATAGATGTGACAGTAGATAGGCTAACACTGTTTAGTTTATAATCAAACTGAATAGGTGTTTTGGTTCTATAAAAGGACAAAATTTTGCATTTATCGACATTTAGTTCCTAGCAATTAATTTTACACCAATCATTGAATGATTCAATATCTGCTTGAAAAAGAAGGCGGTCATTGTTTTTTTTATTATTTTTAGGATCTTATTGTCATCCGCAAAAAGCCAAAAGCGTGTATGATAAAAAAATACTAATAATGTCCTTTATAAACAAGTTGAAAAGAAGCGGGGCTAGATGTGCTCCTTGGGGTACGCCAGATGTTACTTTAAAAATAATAGCCATATTAATAATAGAATAACAGTAAAATAATAATAAAACAGTAATCGCTTCTCTGAACATTGTGAATGAATCTAGTTAAATGGGAATGGGAATGCATTTCCAATCTTCCGAAGCTAAATCACACGTAAATAGTACAATAAGATCTCCGTTCCGAGAGTCAGATCTTGGGCTGCATTAGCGAACTATCATTATTCATTTCCTTATCCAGTTGGGAAGAACAATTCGCCGCGCTGGCTCCAGCAATTGGTGCTTCCTCCCTCCCTTCCTTCTTCCTTCTTCCTTCTTCCTCCTCCGGTCGCTTCCCTGTTCCCACACACCATCTTCTCGCCATTGTACTTCTACTCTAATAATCTTCCTTCCTCATATCCGACATCATTATCCAAGCAAGCAGCTCTGCCGCGAATAAAACTGTAATAATCTGTTGGCATTTTAAAAGTTCCTTAGTAGCTTTAAAATATCTTCACCACGCTCTAAATATGAGTAGTAGAATACAAATAAGGTATTTATGAGCCGTTCATCTCCTCAATTTTTTTTTTGTATGTATTACATTTATTTATAGACTTATTATAACGTGGCATATATCGCGAACTATAATAATATGATACGATAGAAATGAAAGAAGAGAATGGTAGTTTTTTTTTAATTAATTAAAGGAAGACAAACATTCCCGGGCTACGAATAACCTGACAACATTTGAAAATCTCCTACTACCACCACACTAAGCGTAAGATGTTGCTTGTGTTGTGATGGAGGACTTGGCCAGCCGAGAAATCAAACACGGGACGCCTGGGTGGTACCCAAACGCAATGCCCACAACCACTGACCGTTCAAATACCTAGAAACTAACTTAATCTGAATATAGCAACTATAAATTGCGCAAAAACATACTACATGTGAAAGATGTAATACATCATTTTAGCAATATCCTAAGTTTTTATAATTACGTAATAGACCTGATTATTATAAGGCTTTATGTAAAAGCAGTTAAATATTAATATTTTTAATGTTCCATTCGAAAGTTACAAATTTTCAATATTGTTCAAAGTGCATTTTATTTTATTTTAATAAAATGTGTACAAATACCATATAATGTCTTTTTAGGTCTATTTTATTTATTTATTTATACTGGGTTTTTATAGATGTTCGCACTTATGTGAGAACATCCAGTTATAAAAACTCAGTTATTGCACAAATAGAGACATAAAATTACAAAAAAACATCAATTACATACAATTAAATACAGACACATTCAACTAGAAGAACAGACACATCACAAATAAATAAAATAAAAATAAGTAATAAAAATTTAATAAAGTACAAAATTATAAACAAGCTCGTCAAGTAACACATATTACAAGGGGAGGCAAGAGACATAAGAATCACGAGAGGCATGCAAAGAGAGACAATTGACACAATATAATTAGTTAAACATATTTTTTAACAACGCAAGAACTTTTTTTCTAAATCCGTACAAATTATCGATGAAAATATCTACTTCGACACACTCTATCTTGTTATATAGTCGACACATCTGGGTCAGAGGGCTAAAGTAGGCGATATTATTTTTAAATGTATTTTTTTTTTATTTTTTTTTATTAATAATTTTTTTGTTACATACATGTTACAATAAAAGTTTTATTTTATTTTTATAAACAGTAAAAAGCGAGAGCAATGTAGTTGTGTAGACAAAAGATTTAAAAAAAAATAATAAACTAAATAGACTTAAAAAACAGAAAGATATAAAAAAACAGAAAAATATATGTACACATGTATGCATGTATATGTATATATATATCTATTTATACAAATATCTATACATGGTGCATTAGACGCTATATATCAACATACACACACACACACACAAACATATATACATATATTTAATATAAACATAATATAATAGTATGCATAAATGTACGATACAAAAAAATCCCACATAGGCATCGCCAGTTCGTGGGTATACTTGTGTTTTTTTAAAGCAGTTTAGTTAAATTTACTCTATATATGTATATTATCTTTGTATAAATTGCAAAAAATAAATAATAATATAGTAAAATCAGTATTTACGGAATTAAAATTTAAAATACGAGAATAAAAGATTACAAATTTGTTAAAAGTTAATAGAGCTAAAGATCAGATGTTACAGCAGGTAAATTTTAATATCAACACTATTTATCCAAGACTTTATTACATTTTTATGTTTTCAGGTGAAAAGTGTTATGGCGTCTTAAACAATGGGAATTGGGGACATTTATTTCAATATTGCTAAGACATAGTGTAGTATCAAGATGGCCGTGAATGATTTTATGTAAATATATTAGAGCTATCAATTGCCTTCTAGCTTTAAGTGTATCTTCTATATTGGTTTCTAGTTCGGCAGATTGCCCGTTCTAAGGAATCAAATGGTCCTTGTGTGTAAATTTTTCTCTAATAATTAATAATATTTAATAAATGGAACCCTTTAACCACGTATCAGTAATTAGTTCAAATACAATTTACGATGATATTAATTATAAGTATAAACGATTCTGATTAGAACTCACCAACACATTATTATTTCTTTATCTTTTCATTACATACTTATGTTTTATTTCTTAATTTTATGATTTGGTCTATTAAGAAGACGCTCTTTAAATTAAAAAGAAACACGTTAAAATAGTACATAATAAGATATGATTACTTAGCTTTCTTAAAAACTACGAGTATCATATAAATCAGGACCGAACATAAAGTGCTACCGCCTATCATTCTTTCTATTATTATACTATATGATTATCAGATTATGATTATGTTCTCCTATTTATTCCTAAAGTTGCTCTCAGATCAAAGTATGTATTTTGGAGCTTAACTGTAATACTGTTTCATCGAAATCATAAATTCACCCAAACCAAATACATTTAATATGTATCAAAATTATGCAAAACTCTGAAGTTATTTTAGATTAAGTTTACACAATTCCGTATCGCTACGAGCCACAAGTAGGGATTTCTCATATCCAATCTCGTCCGAGCTTAATCTGCCGATCCTCTTCAACCTTCATCTTGTCATAAAACTCTCAGCTACCCTTTTCCCTAACCAACTTTTCATATTACATCATTTTAGGTGCGGTGCTACGTAAACCTACATTCATAATAATATGTATAAATCATTTTAAGCGTACCTCCCTGACCTCCTAGCCACACAAGTGAATAATAGTGTCCTCGTAAAGCGGCTGTGCACGAAAGTACATTTAAGGTGATCCCCTAGTCCTGGAAAAATTCGAAATCGAAATCCCCTACTCTTTTCGGGAGGGATTTAAAAATACTTGCCAAAAAAAAACAGCGCGAAATTGCAGTGTTTTGTTTTATTTTGTGAAATACTGGCACAAATATTAATAAAATATTTTCTTAAGAACTTAATTTGGCACATTATACAATAAAACATTATCCAAAAATGGGTTCTTTAGTAGGAGATTTGGTACTTGAGTATTTTTTACAGGACCGAAATTTAATTTTTTTCAAAGATGTGTTCTGCTCGCAGTATTCAATTGAAGTATCTATAATATTTCTGAGCGATCAAATTTTCAAACCAAAAAATTTTTTCAAACCCCTAATTTAAGATGAATCCCAAAAAAGATTTTTGGGATTCATCTTAAATAAGAAATGGCTTACCTGCATATTACTAATCCAATCTATACGGTGCAAAATGTAGCTTTTATAATAATTCAAAGGAAAGCTTTTCTATCGGGCATGGTCGTTAAGCTTTTCAATGTAATCGATTTACTGTTATCAACGCTTCTAAGGTTTTCTTATTCCAGCTTTTTTTATTTTGACAAACTCCAACGGAAACCGCTGTCGAGCCAGTTAACATTTGCGAAATAACGCTCTCTATAGAAACGGTTGATTGTGAGCTCGCTTATTGAGGTAATTAGGTAGAGTGTTCTTCATATACGAAGGTAGCGGGGGTAGTGAAGCAACCCTCCAACCCTCCCCCCTCTCACCCACCCTTACACTCCTTCGCACTTCCGTATCTGTGTCGGGGGCCATCTTGTTTGTACTGCAGCCTTTGCGGAACCCCCGCAGTTCGAGCACCCTGTTGGAAACGTGTTTTTATTGCACACTCCAAGCGGGAAACACGACTAATTCATAAAACGTTTTATTATGATAATAATGCACATCCCATGTACCACATGCCGAGTGTCGCATGCCCCGTGGCATTTTGTAGCTGCCTACAAATATTCATACATGAAATGATTATATTCGTATTCAGTTTATTTATGATCGAAATAACGACAAACAAATTGATAAAATGCTTATTTTGCAAACCTGACAATAAAACTATGAAAAATTAGCTCAGTATTACAAAATTATTTCAGATTTTTTCTAAAAATCCAACATAATTCTTTTATCATGACTCCGGTAGTGCGACAGTAAAAACCCAACTATCGTTGTCTAGTAAGTTTTTATACACATTTTTTGTTCTTTGCTTTATTTAGTTGCAATGTCATTGATACAATTCTGTAGTTTTTGAATTTCATCTTTAGCTGTATTAATAAAACTCTTTGGATCCATCTTAAGCTACTTTTATTTACTTTAATATTCACAGAAAAACTACATTATATATACACATATTTAGGAATTATGCGACATTAAAAAAAACTTTTATTACATATTCAATAATAATATTACTTTCATCCATTACCTAAAGCTATAAACTAGATCCCGGTTCTTGTAGATATCACTTAACAAATAAAAGGAAAATTGTCCTTGTACAGTACCCGTTAAAGCAGAATTTATTAGTTTTCCAATTTACATAATAAAATTGGGTGTGTTATGAACATTGAAGATTTATGCGTAACCAGAATTTTCAAAGAAAATTGGATTTCCTTTTATTTACACCTACCTATGCTGTGTTAATATATGTATGAAAATTCTATGAATATCTTACGTATTTTTAGCATATACGGTTTTATCGAAATAAATTCTACAAATTATAATTTGTTGAAAAGGCGGTTCTAAGTAAAGTCCCTTACGTATATACCTGTGTTTTATACTGGTTTTGTGTGTTAT
The DNA here is from genome assembly GCA_951813805.1 of Limnephilus auricula. Classification (NCBI taxonomy): domain Eukaryota; kingdom Metazoa; phylum Arthropoda; class Insecta; order Trichoptera; family Limnephilidae; genus Limnephilus; species Limnephilus auricula. Next base: position 41,267,546 of record OX638390.1, read on the forward strand.
CTGTATGTATTGTTATTTGATGTTATGAAATTTTGATAATATGTATTGACTTTTTTTATTTTTAATCCATTTGTAATTTATTTTTCATAATTCATAATGTCTGAATTTATTTTTATTTTCCTCGCTTTTACTTTCAAGTTTGTTGAATGCTTTTATAGCATGATATTCTGTCTGTGTCCAAAGCTATAATGTTATTAGAGTTTTTATGTTTTCTTTGTTTGCTTGTCTACCTGGTGATATTTTGTGTTTGTCGGAATTGGTTTTGTGGTCAAAAATGTAGTTTAGTAATGTTTTAACGTATAATTGGCGTATATCTAGTACGTTGCAACTGCTGAATATTTGGTCTATATAAGTCAGGCTATATTGTTTAAGTATTACCTATAAGATCATTTTCTGCGCGATTTTGTTGTAATTGATGGTTAAGCTTATTACTCCTCCCCAAGCTATTATTCCATATTCTATTATTGATTGACAAAGTGCAAAATATATTATTTTCGTTTGTTTTATTTGATATATGTGTTTCTTATGTTTAGGAAAATGTGTATTGTTTTCAGGAGTTTATTTTGAGTTTTTAGAGATAATATAACAATTAGACATGCATATTGGAAATGATAGATACATATTAGTAAAAATGCATTTGTTTTACTTTTCTTATTGCTTTCCCTATAATAAGAACTTCACAACCATATTTACGAAAACTAAATTAACAATTAAACAATTAAAAATAGAAAACAAAGTAGCAATATTTTTATATGTGCATTATTTATCCTACTTTTATAGAACAAGATTTCTACAAGAAAAACACAAATAGAGTTAGTGGGTTGAGATTCAGGAATTTAAAATTGTTTTCCCAATTCACAAATATCCATCCCTCACCATTCAGTTAGGTTGGTTATTCACGCACATGGTCGGCTCCTTTGGATTATCCCCACAACCTTTCATTTCTATTCCAAGTTCGCGCCCGGCCCCACTTGATACTCGCCTCAGCTGGGAAACCGTTTTGTCAACGCCGCACCCCTCACCCCACACACCCTCACATTCTATTTTCCATCATCGATACACGCGGCTAAAACTCTCAATAGAATAACCTTCTAACCCCCCGCGTGACCCGAGAAAGGTCTGAACTTAAAAATGTCGGAATAATGAAATTCCTACCCGGCTTCTAGTTCCCGCCAGGAGTCAATCGAGTGACATTCCCCCGGGAAACATAAATTTGATGGAGGCCCTTTTTAAGAAAATGCCTTTCTGTGATACCTCCGGCACTACTGGACAATCATCCTTCTAGCAGGAGAAGTCTTGGTGGTGTCATGATACACACTGACGAAGTCCCTCGCATGGCAAACAAACCCTTAAAAACGGAAGATTGTTTTATTTTACAACGCTCTGTAGAAACAACCTTTTCTTTTAAAAAATCGTGATATTATTTTCGTTTACTTTGATAAGATCACATTTTTAAAACCCCGATTTATCAGTTTTGTGGATACAAAATTTGAACGAATTTAGAGTGTTATGGAGATAGGGTAGATGGCCACACGACTCGGTCTTGGTCCACAGTTTTTGCTTCTGTAACATTTGACTAAGGGCGGGTAATTCTACGATAAGAGGTAACTTGTGCGGCAATTAGTTTTAAATAGATTTTTTTATTATATATGTTGTTATTTTTTGCAATGAATCACAATCTTAAAAAAAACGTCCAATTAAAGCACATTTTTTCTCAAAATTCTTATAAAGATTAAAAAAGTATCTACCCTGGCCTGTTTCCTAGTCAGTTTCAGTTTAACGTGCAGACAATACATATCTTTTTTTATCAGCTGCTAAACTAAAGTATGTTTAGCACGAATTTAAATAACTGTACTTAAGTATTATCAACACTACAATAATATTTGTCTGTTTTCAATATTTTTTAACTTAACTTTTGTTCCACTTTTTTGTGTATCTACCCTAGCAAATTTTATTCTGCTACTACAAAAATAAATATAAGATGGCCATATTCCAAATAGCTCATCTAAAAGCGTGAAGTTAGCAATACCAAACACACGAGCCATTAGAGCGCCGCCATTTGTTAGTTGTTGCAACGCGACAGTGCGGTGTAGTGGTTTCACCAGGTAATTGTGTCTCTCCCCCGATAATTTATAAAAGTAATAATATTCATTTAATTTATTTTGTCTTTACTGCTCTAATTTAATAATACTGTAATAGTTAAAGTGTGATATGTAATTAACCCAAAAAAAAATTATGTCAATTAAAACAATTGAATTTGTCATGAAAACGTCTCTCCCCTGCCGTATTTCGCCTGGCAAGATAATTGCCATATTGCTGATGCGTTTACCCTAAAAATAAAAGTAACATTGTATGTATAAAGTGACTTTCCCTTACGTGAGGAGGTTCATAAACGGGGCAAAAATCGTAATATAAAAATTCCAACTTTTTTCCTTGGCCGTATCCTCTATGGACCTCAAACCTCTTATCGTAGAATTACCCGGGCAATGGATTGTCCTCGACAATCCTCATTGAATCAAATGGTTATTTATAATGACAACACTCGAAGGTACTTTTGTACATTCGTAACTTTATTTTGGATATTTTTATTATTTTTTTTTATTATTTCATAATTTTTCATCAGTTTTACAGTTTTCACATTTTGTTGACTACCACACTAGGCTAGTGCCCGTGTTGTGGTAGTCAGATATGAAATAATTAGTATAAAAACTAAAAAATATTATTTTATAGAAAAGATCAAACACGAGAAAGAAGAAAAAGAAAACATATTTAAGAACAGATAAAACTAAATACAAATATAAAAATTAAAAGTAAGCTGATAAATATTTTTCAAAAAATATATACATAAATATTTTAAAGAAGAGAAGAAGAAATAAAAACATAAAAATATTATACATTAAAACTACAATATGTGGCAAATTATATACATTATTTTAAACAAGATAATGGTTTATAAGGAAATTGATTGCGGTAGGTATTATCTACAAGAGTTCGTGCTTATAGTCACATTTGAATTTCGTTATACGAACCAAATTGGAAAAAAGATGTAAAAGAATAAATAGTTCTATTTTTTATTGTTCATTAGTGTGAACTCATATATTCTTTGAAGAATGATTAAACATAGTTCATAGCTACTGCTAGTAAGAGGCTGAACCCCGAAGAAGTGGCGCTCCTTGGTCAAACATTCGGACTATATCAAAACGCTCGGGTATTTCGGTTAGCAATCAGAAAACCCAAATGGTCCAAAGACAATTCGATACACTTCAGCTTCAATTGCATTCATCGTCTTATACGAGTACATATTATTATGTTATGCAGAATCTTTACATTACTTTATTCACATTATCTGTTAATTACAAACACGGCCCTATATTTGATTTTCTCTCACGGACTACGTAATATTCAAGTTGCAATAAATAGCATTTCTGAAATTAAATGGTATAATCAATAGCACTGTGTTTAGAAATATTTAAGTACATTGCAGTGTGCAGGAGGTTCAGTTGTAGTGGGTTCCGTGAATTGTTTGTGATTAAAACTTTTTTTTTATTTCGCAAGAACTTAAATAGAAAATTAGAGTTTTGGCATAATAATATGCTTCCTTATTATTATTTTATTTATTAACTCATTCCGGGAAGAAAAAAAAAATGAATAACACATTTTTTTTAGGCAAGGGCTAATGTAAGGTATAATAGCAATCAGAAAATAATTATTTTTTTCCCCCAAATATTTATTCAGAAAATGTTTTAAAAAATCTAACGACCGTAACCGTTTCGTGGAAAACAATTCAAATAACATGATGCTCACTTTGTGGTTTGACATATTGAATAAAAATAAAACCACATTTAAAACCTTAAGTTTTCATTTACTTATTTACCAACCGGTTTCGCTTTGATCAAGCATCATCAGTGTACAAACTAAAACTAAACAAGAATTACATAGTGCGTGCTCACACACTCGTATAAATACAGAGGAAGACGACAACAAGATAAAAATATAACAAACAGTGAAGATACATTTACATCAATACAAAGGATGTGGGAAAAAACCGACAGACAATTATTATATTCTCGTTTGGTATTTGTACCCTGATGGTGCTTGAGCATAAAATAAGGGTTTTTATTTTTATCACCTAACTTTTTTTATCAAACCTTTTTTATCAAAATCTATTATATTTTTATTTGATACCTAATACCCATTTGTTGTATAAAGTTGTGGAAAGAATTGTAAGTTATATTTCCCCGAATGGTGCGGCGCAAGGGATGATCTCTGCTTCCCACTTTATGTTGAAGAAAACGCTTCAACTCCAAATAACGAGATTTTCCCCAAAAATAAGAGGTTTTGTTTTAATTTAAGACTTCACCGAATGTTTTAAGTTTATTCATATCCAGGAAAGAAAAGTTTAAGCCTCGGGGTGCCTTTAAGCTAAGAAATATGGAATTGTCTCAGTTTTTTTTAACATGTAAGTGGATTTATTTTTAAATTGATTAAAAACATAATTTCGACCGCGTTCTTGCGCTAAAGATACAAAGCAAAATCGTTATTTTAGACCGGAAAATTCACAAGAAAATAACAAACTTTTTAAATAGCACCTTGACACTGGAATTACTTCCGCCAAACCTTTTTTAACACCAATAATAAAGGTACGTTTTATACGTCTTTGCGGAGAAATATTTTACTTTGAATTATATCTGTATTTTGACAAGTTACAATTTGAAAAAAATACTGAATCCTTTAATTAAATATAAAACATTACCTACTTTTAATGAGCCTAGTTTTTTAACTGTTAATTCGTGTTGGAATTCTATTTTATTAGATATGAAATTAAACAAGTGTTTTCACTACACTCACAACAAGTGAAACAAAGTGAAAAAATGGTTTAATTTCATATCTAATAAACATTACTTTATTAGTTTGCTAACTAAAGTAACTAACAAACCATCACGCTGTTTTTCTCAGGAGTAAGCTGATAGGATCTAACATCAAACTAATTGGATTTGGCATACACTACTTGTTTCATTTACATTCTTAAATTGTATCGTAAATACCCTTTTATTATTCTGATTCTTGACATGATCCGACACAAGTACCTATTTATTTTCTTTAATATATTTCTTTTACATAAAACGTGTATGGGGGGTGTGTTATAATTGATTATGTTTGTTATTTCTATTTTTATTTATATGTTTATTTATATGTTAAAGTATTCAGTTTATATTTTCGGTTTGTTTTTTAATGTGATTTTTTTTTAAATGTTACTTAATTTACGTTACGATCATACATGGATTTATGGGTCACTGTATGAAGTAACTCTAAAACGCTGTTTGAAAATAAAATACATTTATAACAGTGATGATCAAACCTTTTTAGCCGAAAGGCTAATTTATCCATTTTTTTTAATTTTTTCATGGACACCATGGTACACACAACTTAATATTGTTTAAATTGCAGTTAGTGGTATCGCAAACCTATTACTTGTATTTTCTAAAACAGTGATTTTATGATAAAACAAATACAGAAAGCATTTTTTTTTTATTTCTCCAAGGCTTAACCAATAAATACTATCGATTTTTATCATTCAGAAATATTAAAGAACAGATAAACTTGCTATTTTGGACTACTAATGTTTTGTATCGTTCGGAAAGTTAGATAAAATTTAGGCAAGAAAATTTTAGTAATTTTATAAACGGAAACCTTTAAATTTTAGTAATTTTATAAACGGAAACCTTTAAATGCATTACGCATAGGCGCTATATAAAAGCGCTGCGCTGCGAAGGTGAAATTTTTCAATAATGACCACGTCGAACCACAAAATTTTTGTCTTTATAAGTAAGAAAATATCTTGTATGTAAGAAAAATCTTATTTTATTGAGCTTCTGATTCAAAACTTTTAAGGAAGACTGAAGTTTTCCGCTGAACCCCTAATGAAAAACAACAGAAACCTTTGGATATTCTTTACCCGATTTTTTCCGCATTTTATCTAACAAAATGGGAAGTTCGAAAAGACTCGCGTTTGCTTATCACTGATCTATAGCGTTTTTTCGACTTCTTCGGCTTTTACATAGAACAACTTAAAGTATAATAAATAAACTAGAATATGGGAGATATGCTAATAATAAAGAGCAAATAATAAAAAAAAGTTAAGAAAGTGTATAAAAATTAAAAATGTGATACTGTTTAAGTAATACAATTTAGACTGATTAAATTTTATTTATTTATTTTTTATTTATATAATACAAACATACAATACAAGATGATCCTTTGTCTGTCCAACTGGGAAGGATTCCCGTTTCAGGACAGCCAAATTGTGTTTTAGTACATATTCTTACAATGGAAAGGAATGGCGATTCTGTCAAGACAAATTTTGAGAACATTAGTAGTTGCATTTGTAGTGACGGGATTGTTTCTTTTTCCTTGAAAGAATCGCCAAGATGTAATTATTTTACCAGGGTCATTTTGGATAACATAAGTAATTTCATACAGAACAGATGAATGGTTTCTTTCGGGAGATAACAAGTACCTATTTATTTTCTTTAATATATTTCTTTTACATAAAACGTGTATGGGGGGTGTGTTATAATTGATTTGTATAAATATATTTGTTTATTTTAAAAAAAAAACTTTGTTTACACCAATTTATAATCATTATTACCGTCAAAAACATGTCGACATCCTGACGAAGAAACCATCGGAAACTAAATTTAGTTATTTCATTTAATTAAAAATGACACCATAAAGTGATTTTGCGAAGTTTGAAGAAAGTATCTATGTATGTATTAAAGTTTACATAATTGACCGCATCTTGTGGTACACCAACACAGAGTTGATTGACAAACCGAATATATTAAAAATGTAATGTATGTTAATCATGTGCCTCTGTGCATGGGTCTTGAGAGAACTTGACCCTCTTGGGGTAGCAGCAGCGTTAGGGGGTTGCAGGATGATTAGGGTAGTGAGATGACATGATGGCGCCGTGGCAGGTGTCAGGTGGGAGAGGTGAGGATTACTTCGCAGCGACCGACCTCACGTTACTTCTCGCACACCAGGCTGTTAGCTTAAAGCTTTGTTGGGAAATTTATTTATGATAATTAGAATCCTAAGCATACTCACACACGATCATTTTTAGATGTAACTAGACTAAGCAGAACCGTTAAAAATTTAGGTAATTTTTTTAAAAAGGGTTTCTGTAGTGTATATATGTTACAGCCAAAGTAATAAATCACTATCTCTAAATTGGGTGGACATTATAAATAATGGCTGAATAGTATATAATATAATATCCGGATTTATTACTTTGGCTGTAACATATATATATATACACATATATATATATATATATATATATTTTTTTTTTTTGTTTACATTTGAACCTTTAACCTCTGCAGGACTATCTAGTTATTTTGACGTTGATAATTTTAAATAAAATTAAAAATAACACAAGTAATATGCATATTGAACATTTAATTATATTCATATTGCTATTTTGTTCCTATTTTATAATAACATCTATCTACATTTCTTTATTTTTTGTTGATTTTTAATAAAAGACACAGGCGTCACCTTATTTTATATGTATGTATCAGATTGGATAATTTACTCGTAGAAGCACCAGAGCTAAGGAAAGCCAAAAACATTTATCGCAAAGTAATTAACAACTAAATAAATCTTAATAAAATTCCGATACTTAGGTTGCTCCCTGTTGATAAAGAACATTCTCTTCTCAATTCTCCTTCTACCCTTACACCTATTACTGACTTCACTGGAGGAGCTCTGCCCATTTTTTCCAATCGTTTGTGAAAATAGAATATATTATTTATAACACATGTAACTAAACTGTTAGACTTTAGTAGAGTATTACACTGCCCTGAAAAAGGTACGATTGGAGCGAAACCCGTCCGGTCGGCATAATATATAATAAAAAAGTGGTGTTAACTAAGTTGTAGTTTTATTTTAAATTACATTGTTATTATCGCCTACTCTGGTAATACAGATATTTTTCTGTCTACACTGTAGGTATACTTATATTTTTATGTATCACTTTTCAGTAAAAGTCTTTTTGGGCGTCTATAAATAAGTAATTAAAAATAAATAAATACAAGCGTTTTTCTATTATAAAAATATGATGTGTAAGGTAGTAGATATTGGCGTGATAGTACGTAATTATTTCAGTCAAAATCAATTTTATTTATCTGCGAGTTCCATCTGCTGAGCAGTGAGCAGTGAGCAGTGAGCTGTGGGAGTGAAGTGGCTATGGAAAAGCGATATGTATTAAAGAAACGTACGCAATTTCCAGCCGGCGAATCTTCATTCGCGTCACGCAATATTTTTTTACAAAATAAATCATTCCGATGTTGTTGAATTTGCCTTTTCCTTGGAATTTATCGCAGTTGTAAAACTGTAAATCATAAGATGAATCGTCCTTTTAGTGTATCCAAGGTTTTCTTGAATAACTTGGTCATTTTTCAGGACCTTTATGGCCTGAACTTTTTTCAATCTTTTAAAATTATACTCGCTTACTTTTGGACAAGTTTGTATTCCATTACGTCGTAGTAAATGGTTTACCTGCCCCAATCATCGTTTTTTTTTGTTTTAGCGTAGAAAAGGACTTATTTTTTACCTTTGTTTGCTTTCATTACAGTGCGTTTATTGTACTTCATGTCGCTCACATACTAAATATGATACGACACGATACTATTTTTGGAGATTCGTACGGGGGAGCCTTGAAGGAATGCATTTTGAAACTCTTAAGTATAACTGACCATATAATGTAATTAAGAATGATAAACAGGTTCACTTTCTGCCTTTCACATGAATTCACTTAACTAATTTTCTTCCCTAACCTAGACACGTATTGTCATTGCATCGAACGTTTACACACAAGTGTATTATACACGCATCATTTGTATCTCTAATTGTTTCTTGTATCTCTGGTGTCTCTTGTGTTTCTTGTGTCTCTCGTGTCTCTTGTGTCTCTTGTGTTTCTTGTGTCCCTTGTGTCTCTTGTGTCTCTTGTGTCCCTTGTGTCTCTTGTGTCTCTTGTGTCACTTGTGTCTCTTGTGTCTCTTGTGTCTCTTGTGTATCTTGTGTCTCGTGTGTTTCTCGTGTCTCTTGTGTCTCTTGTGCCTCTTGTGTATCTTGTGTCTCTTGCTTTTCTTTGTATTATTTGTCATTTGAGTGAACTTTTGTGTATTTTTTAAATTTGCTATATTAAACTGTTTTGTTATTTGAGGTGTGTAGAATCAAATGCTACAATCTCCAAAATGCTTTATTTTGAGAAAACCAAAAGGAACCTATCATTTCAGCAATTACCATGCATGCATAAGGAAATAATTTTATTCACAAAGGGAAACTCATACATACAGAACTGGTTTTAACGCCAAATAACTGATTTTGTAAGTAAATGAGTGAATCATTAACAAAAATGTTTTAGTAGTTCACTTTTTAAAAAAGTGGATATTGCTGCATTTGATTCTACACACCCCATTTAATCTTTATTAAAAAACAATTTCAAGATTTACGAGTGTATAAAATGTCTGGTTAGATTTATGTAATAAGTGTTTGTACCTATGTATGTATTCACTGAGTTTTTTATAACTGGATTGTTCTCATGTGATTAAGATAAAAATCCAATAGAAAAATAAATAAAATAAGGAAGCATTTTAAATGAGGTGAAATTATTTAGAGAAATACCACAAATTTTACTAATTGTTACACGTATGTATGACAAATTTCATACAGTTTGCTTTAAAAAAACTCTGCATATAGGTTGTGGAGGATTGTTAGACATGTTCGCTTTCTAAAATACTTTACTATTATAAAAATTAAATAATTATAGAAAGATTTTTCTCTGATTCTACGCAAAAACTATCAATTTCACTGCAATACTTATCTAATGCGATTACATAAAAATACATTATCCAGATGAATCTGGTTCACGGTACGTAAAAGATGGCACTCGTATAGTATTTATTGCTTGCGCGAATGGCAGTCTGGAAGTTATTGAATTAGTCCCCTCACAGTACCTACACATTCTCTTTCATTATATTATTTCACAATTCAATTTCCAAACTCAACTACGTTCAAACTACTGTACGCTGAACACTCCCGGTACATCCCCTTCCCTTGCTGGTACAGTTCGCCAAGAACATAACCGTATAATCTGCTGGAAATTATAATTATGTACATTTCAGAACGGTTATCTTTGTGACTCTATGAGCTTATTAAAGCTTCAGTTTTTCAAAATAAATGAGGCAACGCAAAGTAAGGCATAACGTTTAGATGTTGATTCATTCATCCTGATCTATACTCAGCTTGCCTCACCTTTCTTTATCGTATGTAACCTCACACCCGAACCTACGTTTACCTAACTCTGGGAGCGAGAAGTGTTATTCAAGGCATGTGTTTACTCTTAAGTTGGCAAACGAGAACTCCTTTCTATACAATTCAAATTTTCTTTATTCATGCCATTTGAATCTGTTTCCTAAAATAGCTTCGCTAAGTTTTTTTCAGGTTTTGACTTGAGAAATACGAGCACCAACTAATGTATATTTGGCACAAAATGTCACATCCAGAACCACTCACTGATTCATTGCTTAAAAACTTCAAAAAATACTTTTACCTGGAAAAACTTTTCAGTGTTTTTACTCAGAGCCGCACAATTTCTACGAAGGTAAAAATCTACAGAAAAAACACAGAAATATAATATATCAAATGATACCAAACAAATAAAATAATGGTAAAAATGGATATCATGATGTTAAAAAGTGATTAAATGCAAGGGGTAGCTTTAAGCTATTTTATTTTAACGGGTGATCGTCATAGATGTCCCTAAACTAGATAGAATAGATAGATGAACAATTTGTCACAACTCTTTTGTCATTATAACAATTAAGACTGTCACACACATTTACTTTTAAAATAATCGCCTGGGATTTGCTACACCATTATATTATATTCTATGTGCAGCAACAGTCTGTAGCAAGGCCGGCTGAAAGTTAGTTTCCCTTATATCACGCGGCGAGCTTCATGTTATTGGAAATATAAATGAAAGCACATTTATTCCAACTCGCAAAGCAACGAAGAGGACATATGGGGTCGTATTGCATACAACTGCCGAACAATAATGACAAAAAAGAACACATGAAACCGGTGGTTAAAAATGAACTCTTTCTGTGATTTTTGATATCAGTAATAGAAATTTCGTTATCTGTGCGTCCTGCGCAACTCTAATTCAACAATCTCAAATTTGCTTTAAGTTTAAAAAAACTCCATACAGGAGGCCTTAGGGAAAATAATTTCCCTCCGGGTTTTTTTATATTTTTATAGTGAACACCTCACAATAGTCCCTATTGCTCCCGTCTGGAGCCAGTGAGACTATGGCACCCCCCAATTGGGGTATGTTGTGAGGCTGAAGGTAAGCGGGGAAGGGAAGGAGATAGGAAAGAGGAAGGTGGGGATGCACCTGGCTATTCAGATCTAATCATTAAACACGGATAAAGCCATTTTAAGCAACGTTTCAATTCTAAATGGTGGTCTTACACCAGGGCGATACTGAGAGAATCTTCCACTCTGGAACGTGCCGCAAATATACTATATATTATTTTTTGAAAAATTACGGGATTATCTAAAATCTTGAAAAATCAGTTCCAATTTTCAAAATGACACTTAAATTCAAACGATATTTGAGTTCATTAAATCAGATTTCACACAAGACTAACGCAAAGCACATACAACCCCCAATTTGGGTATGTTTGATATTTTTAACAGACAATTATTTTTATGGTCATTTTCAAAACTGGAAATGAATTTTAAAGAATTCAGACTAACCCTTGATTTTAAACGGGTGTACAAATTAAGAGTTGTTTTAAATTGGCTGTATTAGTAATTACCTTCTCCTTGAAATTGAATCACTGACACCTATTCACATTTTATTTATTTACATAAAAAAAAACAATATATCAAACATGACAAGGTGAACAATTTAAAAGGAAAAGTGAACAATTTAAATTGTATTTCATTTGTGAATTACAATAAAAGCGAAGCCCTTGCAAATACTCGTGTAGAATTCTGTTCCATTTCATTATCAATTAACTGCTCAACGTATAAGAAAGGTGAAAAACACTTTATCAATCTAAACATGTGATTTCCCGTGAATTTGTTCAAAACCAATAACACCCCTTACCAAATCCAGGCTCATTGTTTAGTTGTTTGTTTGTTGCAAGATGGTAAAGTCTCGTTCGCTTAGCGTCGGAACATAGTATGTATTTGTTTAATGTTGCCCGAAGTTTCGTACCGAACTTTTGAGCTTTCGACTTGAATTAAAGGTGTATCGTAATAATTTAAGGTTACGACCTGGCTCGGGTGTGAATGCGCTGTAAACTTTACACCCCTCTATAAACTTTCTATTGCCTCGTTTGTTAGGCATTTTCCTTATTCGGCGTATCTTGCCATAGGTCAAATTATTTCGCGAAAATGTAAACAATTCATCTCGTCATGCTAGCCGGGAGATAATTGGATGAAACAATTCCTTTATTGATGTTGTGCGAAAGGTGTGCTTTATTACTGCTTTTTTGGTTTTACATCGAATTTATGTTTTATGGTGTTTTTTGCAATTTTGAATAAAGCACTAAATTTATGAGTTCAGTTCAACTCTTGAGTTTATTTATGATAACATTTATATAAAATTGTACGGCTCTACTAATTTCCCCACGTCGACAGATCTCTCGTTCGTAGAACAGTCAAAAAAACATTTTGTTAAGGCTTTCAGTGTTTATTATTGGAAACAAACTTCTTTCAGTTATCTAATTAATAACATGATCCATTGTTACAACATCTTCATATCAGCAATCTAGATTTCTGGTATGGTCCCACGATGCCAATGGATGAGGTTTTTGAAAGATCGGTCATCGTTCCTTCGCGACATGGCTAATTTCTCTTCTATTCTCAATTCATTTTACTCAGCTATCAGCCCCATCTATGATTAATCTCTACCCACATTTATGCTCTTGCGAACTTCTCATCACTGCACTTTGACCAACGATATTTAAGACCCAATATTTATCAATTTTATTATTTTCATATTTATTCTAGAAAAACATCTTGAATCCTGTTTTAATAATTTGTTATATAAACGTAATCATAGACGTGGAATGTAACCATCATATAATATGAAAAAAATGGGTATTAAAATTTTACACTCACACTACCTACTTCCCGGTAGGGTGGGAGTTAGTGCAAATCAAAGTGGTGACAATGCTGAGATTATTCAGCTATTCAACGCCACCTGAAGTCACTTAGTTCAGCACTGATTTGCCTCCGGTAAACTGATGAAGGGAACGTTCTTCTACGACGTGTTTTGATGTTTAAAAATGTTGACTTTCGCAAAATTCAGAATCATTTAGCCCCCCACTGATGCATCATATTATCACAAAAGCTTTGACTGTACCGGATTAAACTGAGTTTACCGGATTAAAGTTAGATCCATCTATTCCAAGGAAGAGATAACCCTGGCAGTTTAATGGTTAGGTCCACCACAAGGTGCTTGTTTTTTACATCTGAAGTCTGCCACTGAGTTCGCTATGACTCGCAACTCTTCAGGGAAGTATCGTGATACTCGTATAAGCAGTGTTTCACCCTTAGTCGAAAGGGTTTTTCTAAATGTGAAATGGCTGGCCAGAAGGTTCGCAAACGCATTTTAGTGTTATTTTGCTGTTGGCAGATTTTTCGTATTCTCAGTTGGTGGTGCAATTTTCGACAGAACAGAGTCACTCCTACTAATACTACAATATGGATTTAGAAATGTGTGACGAAATAAAAAGACGTTTTGTCATTCCCCATAAGTGATCAAATTAATAAAATCCTCCATCCATTCCCAGCCAATCGCTTTACCTAAATATATTCCAGTTTTATGATTTCTGAAAAGATTTCCAAATATAATTTGAACAATTCTTCAATTTTCTCATCATAACGCGCTACATTTCGAAACGAATATTTTCTTTTCCAAAGGGAGGGTGGAATATATTACTTTAGCTATTGAAATGAGCGCGAAATATTATTCCTTTGTCTGGTACGAGTGTTTCTCAGATTATCTCGCTGGATTTTTATCTCATAAGATTGAAATCGTGAAATGTAATCGCAAACTTCTTCACCGATAACACAACACAATGAGGATAATACAAACAGCGGATTTCTTGAAAACAGCTCCACTGCATTCATAATAATTATTTAGGTGAGGATGATTTTCTTTTTATTATAATCAGTTCTTATAACTTTTCCACTGCTTTGCACATTAGGGCTGATAATAAGATTCCTAAGATAATTTAAACCTTGATAAGTCTTCTAATTTTAATCAATTTTACATTAAACGTTAAATAAACAAATATCAAAAAGTTTGGTGTAAAATTAATGTAAAAGTATGTAAAAATGTAATGTAAAAATATGCGTTAAGAAAATAAAGATAATGTTGGTAATTTAGTTGAAGTTTCGATTCAGTTAAATATGACCTAATTGGATAGGGACACGTTGGCGCAGTTGGCAGAACCTGTCCCGCGAAGGCGTAGTTCCTGAGTTCGAGTCCTAGATGTGACCGTAACTTTTTAGATTATTCGTTTGAGTTTCGCTAATATTGACTTCATTTAATCAAAATATTACATTTTGCGGTTTTACTCATTACGTTGGAAATAAAAATATTCATCCTAGACTTGCAGAAAAGTCAATAGATGTCGCATATTAAAAATAAAAATAATGATATAATTTATCCAATACACTATCTAGATAGCATTTAGTTCGGGTTGAATCTTGCAATCACACACAAAATATCAGCCAATAAAAATAAAATTAAAATATGCATTAAAAAAATTAAGATAATGTAGGTAAAAAAATTGGTAATTCTTAGTCGATATAGTTAAATATGACCGAATTGGATACGAACACATTAGCTCAGTTGGTATAGCTCCGCCACTGCAAGGCGTAGGTCCTGAATTCGAGTCCTAGATGTGACCGTATCTTTTTTCTATTTTTAGATTTCCGATTGAGTTTCGCTAAATTTGTTTTCATTTTATTAAAATTAACTATGTGAAACTATGTACAAATGCGGTATTTTGCCTCTTTATAGAGACAAAAAAACCGATTGTGTTTTATTACAAACTAAGTTGTTTATGTCTATGTATTGTCACATTTAGTAAGGACCTTTGGGTCATTTTAGATTCCAAGCACTGTAATAAACTATTTAATTTGTCAGCTTCATTCGCAGACTTTAAACATATAAATTTTTTTATCTTCATAATAAATATGCCAATATCATTTGGACTACTTTCTACGCTAGTTACATTCATCATATCAAATCCATACATCACCACTTTTTGCAAAGAATTGGACAAACTAATCTAATTTATGCAAATTTACCTAAATTGTTAACAGTATTACAACTCATCCAGTTCAAAAATTCCTGGATGAATTGCTCTTTCTCAATAATAATTTAATTTATGGACACCATCCTCCTCTGTCCAGAATGTCGAAACTTGTCAACTCGAGTCAAAGTTTTTGGTGTTCGTCAGGAGGGACTGTTTCACAGAATTCGAAAAAAAAATTGCATTTTAAAAATAATAATAGATATTTTTCAGTTCTGTTAATTTACAGGACAAGTTATTTCTTCACGTATTTATTTTATATTACAGAAACAAACAGTACATTGGTTACAGTGATGAGACAGTTTACAGATATTAAATAATATTTCATGGTGGATACCATGATATGTTTCTGTCTAATGTCTTATTTTTGGAATGTACAATTAGAATGTATAAATAGTAGTGTATAAGTGTGTAAGTATGTTAGTAAGTGTGAGAAGTGGTGGTCTTTGAAGGAATACGTATGCGCATTAAACAGTTTATATCATTAACATGATGCTCCTTTTAAATTTAGGCAGTGAATCCGAGAAAAATTCGATGTTAGAGTTTAGGCAAACATTATTGAATATACACAGAGCTCGCTTAATTGGCTAATTAATTGCGGCACTTGTTTTGTAATTAAGAGGGTAGGTATAACCAGACATTACCGTAAATTTGTCCTTTTTAAATCAAATTCTAGACGTGTTGACTCTTTTTTACAAAAAAACTAGTGTCCGACCGAACTTTCGGTTTCGGTTTCGGTTTCGGCCTAGTTTCGGCAAAAAAATGGGTTTCGGTTTAGTTTCGGTTTCGGCTGCCATCCAGCCGAAACTACGGCCGAAACCGAAACTGAATTCGGGAGGTTTCGTGCTGCGATCGGATATGTTCGGTACACTGAGCTGCGAGCGACGATGTTTAATTTTGCTGCGTTAGCACTCATAGTCGTGTCAGGACAGTCAGGACTTGTTGATTTGCATACGTCAAAGGACATCCTGCTCTGATTACTTCAACATTATTGGATCCCAGATTAAAAAAAACTGATGAAGTTGATAATTGTGCGCGGACGTCGTTAGTGCAACAATGAGCAAAAGCTGTAATTCTGGAGACCCACAGCTATCTTATCTTGTTCATCTAGAATCGCGTTTTCTATGGGAGAAGAAGGGTTATGGGATGCCCATGACTTTTAATGGAAGAAACTTCTGGTGTGGATAATGGTGATCGCACACAAGTTGAGCAAATTATACAAGCCTACTTAACAGAGCCAAGGTTACAAGAAACGCAGATATTTATTCTTACTGGAATTCTAGTCCATTTCTTTCTTTCAGAAAGGTTGCAGTGAAATTCTTGTCGGCTCCACCGACGGATGTTTCCAGTTAACAACTATTTAGTGCTTCTGGTCAAATTTATTAAAACCGGAGAAAAGATTTCTGTGGCAAAAATGTTGATAAAATTATTGTTTCTCACTTATAATATTAGATTGTTTAATTATGAATACTGATAATAATTAATTCATTTAAATTATTAATGATTGCAGCACATTGGAGCTCTTCACAGTTTTTTTTTTTGTTTGAGTTCAATTCTGAATGGTGGTCTTACACCAGGGCGATACTGAGAGTATCTTCCACTCTGGAACGTGCCGCAAATATACTATATCATTTTTTATATTAGGTTTTATTTTTAATCAATTAATTGTGAAGCAACACAAATTAATCAAATGAAATTTATTTGCGCACGTCGGGTACGAACCCGCGACCTTCGGATTGTAAGTCTAGAGCCTTGCCTCTAGACAACGCCGGCCGTATTATTAATAGTATAGCTATTATTTGGTTCGACAAAAAGAGGTTACCTGGAAAGTTTTCCGGGAGTTTTGAAAATTGGTAATTTTTGGCGGTTTTCGAATTTCAAATTTGCCAACTCGTATCTTTGCCGGTCGGATAGTAAAATATTTTGGAGAAATATACGAAAAAAACGTAGTAAAAACGTTAAAAAAAAATTGTTCGTACATTAATTGTAGGTTTTTTTAATTTTGTACATACATATTTTTATCGTAAAATGAGTTGGAAAGGAGATATTGTTAAAAAATTCTATTAGGTGCCATTTTTCGAATATGGCAGCGCGAAAGGCAAAGATACGAAGTGGGAATGTTGAAATTCGAAAAGAGCACATCGAAATCTATAAAATTACCGATTTTCAAAAACTCCCGGAAAACTTTCCAGATAAAACTACCAAATAATTGGTCTATAAGTATTATTTGCATAAAAAATATTTAGTTGTTGAACTCAGTAGATAGGTAATTTTTATTTTTATTTTATTGAATTTCATTAAAAAGAGTTTCTTGCAAAATGACCAAAGTTTAGAAGAAATTATTTTGTTCCTAAGATGTAAGATATTATAAAGTATTTTTTGTTTAGTGTACCTAAACAAATTAGAAAAAAAAAATTTTTTTGTACCTATTATTTTATGTTATTCGTAAATAACCTTTAAAAAGAAATAACAGACCTACCATTTCTTATTTTAATATTATTTACCAAAGAGTTCATTTGAAATAAATATACCTAGAATAAGTAGATATATGTATTTCAAATTAGTATACCTAGAATAAGTAGGTATATTTATTTCAAATCATTATTTCAAAAAGCACAAATAATTTATTTGAAATACCAAGAGACAATATATGTTATGTTTATTATTAGTTCAAATATCCAAGACGGGATGTTTAATATAAGATTTTAAAATAAAGGCTGACTGATTAAGATTGATTATTTTTTTCCCATGATAACATGACCTTATATGGAAGTTTCGGTTTCGGTTTCGGCCGAAACTGAGATCAAAACCGAAATTCGGTTTCGGTTTCGGTTTCGGCAGTAAAAAGTAGTTTCGGTCGGACACTAAAAAAAACATAACTTCAATTTTGAAAGATTGTTATTTTATCTGATAAAAAGCATTTTTTAAATTTTGAAAAACTAAGTATATTTTTAATATACTAAGGTTATACCGTTAGTCGTTGGCAGATTTGTTCAATTTTCAAAAGAAATATTGTATTATACAACACAAATTTCAAATCATATAGCAAAATAAATCAATACATAATCTAGTAAAGACACTTTTCAGAATTTTAATTTTAGTTCAATTAAAATCATTAAAAAATAAATCCGAGAAATTGTTTTGTGACGAAAATGCCTAAGTTTTTATATTTATTTTAGGTCTTACAAACTAAAATATTTCAAATTTTTTTAACACACTTATTTTTAGATATGAAATTAAACAATTTTTTTCACTTTGTTCCACTTGTTTATTTACACCAGGACCGGTTTCGTCCTACTACGGACATTTTCAGACTGGTAGTTGAAATTCTTATGCTACGGAATTTATACAAACTTAGGCACTTATTTTTTTTAGACATTGAAAAATATAATAATAGTACCTACACGATATTTAATCAAATTAATAATTAAATTTAAACATGTATCATCATGCGTTTTGAGTATTTTCATTGCTTACGTGAATGTAGGTATATATTAAAGGAAGTTTTGAATGAAATAAATTGACATTAAATTTTTAGTTAAAAAAATTTGATGCTGGGAATAATCAATCTTTCTCATCGGAACCTCCCTGTACAGTTGCAAGCATTTTGGAACTTTAATTTTCAGCCGCTGGTCAATGGGTCTAAAGCATGTGGAATAGTGCTGTAATAAAAATAGTGCTGTAATAATAATAATGCTGTAACAACAAATCAAAAATAAAACGGCTCTATTTAAAATAATTATAAACCATTATCTTGAACGTGTATTCTCCGCGCGTAGGCATTACCCACGCAATATTAAGCGTGGTAAAACAATTCACGTATCATGTAAACAATATCACACAACTCTTCCATCATCCCTCCCCCTCCCCATCTCCCCCCTCACCACCCTCAAGGACGTCCCTTCAGCACGAGGGATGACGTGTACATATTCAAAAATGTCAAAGCCAAAGAGATGAGTTATAACGAAGTTAGCGGTCCAAAGCGAAGGAGGCAGGAGGCTGCGTGTTGTCGCTGTCACAACAGACGTTTATTGATAATAATCTTACGTTTCTCGTCCTCTCTCCTTCCTTTTATCTCGACCCACACCTGTTTCTCTGACGTTTTAATTATTATCAACTTTTCATTCTCTCTTGTCTGTCGTTGGCTCGGTCTAGTACTGGAAGTGGGAGGGCCATTGTCGTGGGATTCATTAGGGGAGCTTTCAGCTAGTCGGCGATTGGTAATTCTCATCGCTTCTCGATGCGCTGACGAGAACCAAGATTACACTCTTGACGTTTATATATACTTTTTTGGATAACCAGCCATAAAAGGTCATCCCTAACATTTCAGACGAAAAAATACTGCCAAAATAGGTTACAAACTTTTTCGCTTGAAAAAATCTTTTCAAGAAAATAATAATTGCACCTGATAATGAACAATGGTGCAACAACAAGGTGCTCTTCGGTAGTTGTGATTAAAACGACTACTGGGCAGTGGAGATAATTTAGTACCTAGACTTGCAAATGAGCATGCTCAAAATGTAATCCACTATCACATATTAATACGAGCGCAGACCCGTGAAAAATCATGCGACATTATAATGATAGGATTTTTGAAGCTGAATGAATATAAAAAAAGTATTTGCCTGAAAATTATGACGTTTGTTGAAAATTAGAAGAAATACTCTTTTCAAATTTCGATTTATTAATTAATTAGTTATAATAATAAAATATATATATGTACTTTATCGCATACCTGAATTGTTCCAATAAAGAGTTCGAATTTCGAAAATGACACTTAAACTCAAAGCAAATCCAAATTCTAGAGTTTATTGAACCATTTGCTCCATACAAGAGGCCCTGAGGAAAATAATTCACCTTAAAGCCTGTATTATCTTTGGAGAAGCGTGTGGAAGGTCTTTTTAGGAAAAGGCGAGTGAGGAAGTTCTGGAAAGGAAAAAGGAATGAGGGGTTCCCAGGAGTTACGGACGCATCAATCTCACATTTTTGGAGATGTCAAAAGATCTCCCTCGACCAGTCTCTCCCGATCCGGCATACTATGCAGTTGGTAGTTGGCGCATTCGCCGCTAAGATTCGGATATACCTCACTCACTCCGGGAACCCCTACTAAGTCACGTATTGAACCACTTGGGGTGACCTAGCACCAGAGGTGTTGGTTTTCCAATAATTGGTTCCCGAGGCAACGGTACCCATACCCGCCTCTCAAAATAATAATAACCGAAATTAGTACTTTTAATTCTTCATTATTATTAATCATGGCCAATGGTCAATGGATGAATAAAATAACGATTTTGCTTAGTTCAGATATTCAGTCGGTTTGAGAAGCAGTGCTGTCCGAGCGCTCACTGCTCAGTGCTCACTGTCGCGTGTTCCGGCGTGGTCTGTATCTGTCACGTTGACATCGCCTAGCTGCAGTCACAGGCGATCTAGCGCCAGCGGACAACCTCAAATTGCTCATGGCTGTGGGCTCAAACAATGAGTGACTTGATCCTACGATCGTCACTAGTGACGACACGTGACCGGTGAACTGACTTCAAATCCGTCAGAGGTGTGCCGTTATTCAGGTCTGCGCTTTAGCATTATTATTGAGGATATTTTGCTAAAACTCCAAAATGTATTAATGTCTACATGAAAGAAAACTCCAGCTATTAGAAACATTAAATCCATGTAATGAGCCGCACATTAGTATTTGGGAATACCATTTTCAGCATCTAAGTATCGTAGTTTCAGTAACAAGCTTCTTTTGATTAAAATAATAACTTTAAGCTTGAGTCACGCTTATTTACTATTTTCTACAACATACTAATTAAACCTTCAACCACTCTTTAACCCCACTGAAACCCGATCATTTTCTTTCAATTTATTGGATCTGCCGTAACGACCTCTTCCGTTACGTTTAGTAAAATTTAATATATTCAAGAATGTGAAATATCTGAAATGAAAATATTTTCATCGATGAAGACAATATTAGCGAAACTCAGTCAAAAATCTGAAATAGAAAAATCAGAAAAAAATTCTGTCATATCTGGGACTCGAACTCAGGACCTTCTATGAACAAAATATTTTCGCAAAATTCTTTACTTAAACACTATGTTACGGTCGAGAGGCAACGCTCTCGACTAGCAATGCGGAGATTGCGTTTTCGCGTTCGCAATTTTTTTTTAACCTAATCAGGTATTATTTCACAATTATATGTATTTAAAATAATAAATGGCGTATTTGTGGCTCATTCTAGAGTGGTAGATACTCAGAGTATCGCCCTGGTGTAAGATCACCATTCTGAATTGACATATAGCTTAAAGTTGCTTTGGCCGTGTTTGGTAAGCAAATCTGAAATGCCAGGTACTTCCCCACCTTCCTCTACCCTATCTCCCTCCTCAGCCCACTTCCTGCAGCCTCACGACATACCCCATATGCCATAGTTTCGCTGTCTCTATATGGGAGCAATTGGACCTCTTGTGAGGTATTCCATATTTTTAAAGTGGATTCTACAAATCCTCTAAGTTTTATTTGTAACTCATAATCTTGAAACTTGGTTTTCTATCCATATCTAAAAAGATTTAATTCAATAACACAATAATATGTCGTAATATTCATTACATTTAAAAAACATTATTAATGGACAAGAATCGAACCAATAATATAACAAATCTCGCGTCAAATGTACATCTATTTTACCTCTACTGAAATAATAACCTACAAGTAAGAAGAAGTTAAGAAAAAAACGTAAGAAGATTAAATTAAATAAAAATCGGTATAATAAAATATTTCCGGGCACAAAAAATAGCCCGGTATTGGAAATCGCTAATGTAAGGAAGGTCATTGTGTAGGTACTCCATTTGTCCATAATTCGATGTTTAAATTTTATTTTAATAAATTTTTTAAATCAATAAATTGTGTCACAAAATCGTCGAAAATTGTTTGGTCCAACGGTTGTGAAGTTATTGTATGAATATTAATGAATTCAGATTTATATATCGGCCCCAAATAATCCTTTGTGTTTCAGTAGAATGCCGACACAAAACAAAATATGCAATTGACGTGAAGAAGGTGAGAGTGGGTGTCTCGGTGGCTCGATGGTTCGGAGGGTTCACACAAGGGCCAAATCATTGGGGAGGGTCAACGAGCAAGTTAACTCTTGGACCGACGTTTTGGAGTATCCTTCCAATATCATTTGCGTTGTGATTAAGGACCGAACTTGAAACGGGCACTCTTTCACGCGTTGAGTGTGCTGTGGCTATATCTGGTCGTGAAATTATTTCAATCGGCAAAAAGGGTGACATTTTTTGTGAACCATCTAAAAAATACTATTTTTTATTTATTTATTTGTTAATTTTAAGTTCGCTCATATCTTCGTGTGTGCTAATTAGTTTTATAAACATATAACCGTGATATATTTTTATAACATATAAGTGAAAACGGTCTTGTGATGGCAGCACTGCATTTCTGGCAGGGTCCTATTTACAAGCGATGGAGCCAACTCCTGATGTCATAGTTAAAAAAAAAAAAAAAAAAAAATTCATATATTTTTTTTTTTTTTTTTTTCTGTATTATTTTTATTTTGTTTTATCTTACTATGTGTGCAGTATTTCACAATATATATGTATATTTTTAATATCTATTTGATAATATGTTCTATGTATAATATGCAGCTCGTGGGATTGCACCACCCTCCCCAAGATCTGGAATAAACAATTACAAAAAAAAAAAAAAAAACATTTATATTGTTTAAAATTATCATATACAGTCACAAATAAATAAAAAACATTAATATTTGAGGAAGACATACTTTCTTAATTCGTTTTTAAACTTATCAATATTTTCTATCTCAGCAATTTCATTCACCCGGCCAGTTTTATCACAGAATTAGAATTATTCAACTCATTTCAAAGTTTATTTTCAAGTTTTGTAAAATTTCTATTTAAACTGTTTTTTCATATCATTACAGGCCAGTTACTTTACAGAACTGAAGTAATACAGATCTTGAATAGAACCTTCAGTTTCAGTGCCGGCAACACGGGCGTTTATTTAATATAAATTGGTTGATTTATAATTTTCTCACTGCCTCACTAGACAAAGTCTGTTCCGAAAATTAACTTCGAAATTTGATGAATCTTTCTAATGCTGGGAAATAATTAAGCTATATATAAACTGACTGGTTATTAGTGGGCTGGTTTTATATCTTATTATTAAAAATACAAATTTCTATTGTGTGTCTGTCTGTAACTTTGGTTCTTTTGGTTTGTTTTGAATTTTAGTGTAATTTTAAATATTAAAACACCTAAGTGTGAAAACTTCAAACAAGCGATGAAGTCTATAAAGGTGTCTACCTATTACATAATATGTTAAAGGAAATTATTTTATGTAGCATTCTTGTCATAACAAATAAGCTCTGTGGACCACCGGGCCACTATCTCGCATCACTTATAAAGCCACGTAGAACTGTGGTACATTTTAAATTAAAACGTATTAATAGCTTTAAATACCTTAAGGCGTCAATGGCTGGCGCTTGATGCAAAATGCGAGGAATTTTAATTGAAACTCGGAAGAAATTCTCTCACAAAACTCGTTACTCGGCAACAGAAAGTTGCGCAGGGGTAAAAAAGCCCTAATTACAAACGAAAAATGTGCATTCTTTTGCTCTGCTTGCCCCCATTTCTTCTCATAATAGTCCACCACACTTCGGATTGTGTGGATTGTCTAGCCAACGAAAAATAAACCCGCTCTGCTATTTAACTGGGAAACTTTCTACTGCGGCGTCTAATGTTATTTTAAGTTGCTCTGGAGGCGGTGACCAGCAATTTAATTTTTTGTGTATAAATAAATTTAGAGCCTAGTACGGTTGCTAACGATTACAAAGCGTCATTACATAGTTTAGTTGCGCATTTACCTAAAAGAAAGTACAAGTTCTCAGAGTTTTTTTCGATGTTTGTTTTTGAGGTAAAAGAAAGTACAAGTTCTCAGGGTTTTTTTTTCGTTGTTTGTTTTTGGGGTGTTATGCCGTGTTGCGCTACCTCCTTCTTTAGCCGACGTTTCAGACAGCGTTGCAGTGTCCATCATCAGGGCAGATCCGGCAGATCCGTATAATCCGGAAAATCTAAAAACGTATAAGTTCTATTCTAATTTAAAAACGGGACTATACACGGAGATAAATGTTATTCTAAAATAAGTACGATCATTTTATTCGTAAAACGGTTAAAAACGGGACTGAAGTTCTTACGAACAAATTAACAGGGTTTCCATGTTTATTGGCGGGAAAATGTAAGAATAAATTATTATTATTAATTATTAGAACAGATTTCGTAAGTATACCAACAAATTATTCTTACGAATAAATTATTAGAATAGATTTCGTACGTATACCAACAAATTATTCTTACGAATAAATTATTATTATTAATTATTAGAATAGATTTCGTACGTATACCAATAAATTATTCTTACATTTTCCCGCCAATAAAAATGGAAACCCTGTTAATTTGTTCGTAAGAACTTCAGTCCCGTTTTGAACCGTTGTACGAATAAAATGATCGTATTTTAGAATATCATTTTTCTCCGTGCAGAAGTAGTCAATATCTATTAATTTTTCTCTGTTTACAGATTTCATTACTATTTATATACATATACATTATATTCTAGAAAATGTATTGTATTTTAAAACATTAAATGAAAGCATTTGTATGGAAAATACACGGTGAGCATCAACATTGATCGGTTGGAGGGTGAAGGTAAAGCATTCAATTACGTTTATTGTTTTAATTCAATATTCCCAAGATAGCTCCGAGATATCAAATCAATTATCATTTAAGTGCTTAATATTCTGGAACACTTTCAGCAACTATTAGGGCCGTGTATTGAAATTGGGGAAATCGCAATTTAAAC
Source organism: Limnephilus auricula (assembly GCA_951813805.1). Classification (NCBI taxonomy): domain Eukaryota; kingdom Metazoa; phylum Arthropoda; class Insecta; order Trichoptera; family Limnephilidae; genus Limnephilus; species Limnephilus auricula. The sequence continues at coordinate 41,292,832 of OX638390.1, forward strand.
GTGGTCCGTATTTATTATTAGTTGATTTAGGGTCTGAAGCCTCCGTACTTGTAGTTATTGTAAGGGCAGGGAGAGAATAGCTTCAACCTGGCTGCTATTATTAAATTTCTCATGCCATTCGCTCAGGTTGTTTAAATATGTATTTTATTGCGCAATACAATACCTATTTGAGTTAAATTTTAAGTATACACTCGGCATGTTCGCGAAGTTTCCTTTCAACAAGTTGCAATTATCCTTTTGCTAGAGTGTTCCCCGTCTAAAGCACTGATTACGCATTTCCCGACCATGTTCTGTGAAAGGCGTTCCGTTTTTACGTAAATCCTTATCTGTGCCGATCTACAATACCATTTTCTTTTCACACCTCGGCGTCCAAAATGAAGACTTATTCCGTTGATTGCTATCGACCGCTGGTAACGACTTTATAAAGCGTTGATAAAATGGCCGGCAATTTACGGCCTCAAACAACTTCCCGCGCAAAGTATTCACGAGTGAATTTCATTAACATCGATACAATGGCGTTCGAGGCATTTGCATAACACAGTCTCCTACATAGTTGTTGAACTCCGCGGCAGGGGTTGTAGGGGTGTGGAAGGGGTTGGGAGGATGCAGTGGACTGCGGGAGAGCCTCCTTGGCCACCCTGAACTGAACGTTGAACGTTGAACGTTGAACGCTGAACGTACCCGCACTTAGAAACATGACAAGTTTTCTCATGTATCGGGTCAATCTGCACATTTCCTTGCATATAAAATACCCACTTGCTAAACTTACAAGAATAAGGCTGCCCGTTGAGGTCTTATATCATTTTACGAGCTGATGAATACATGGTGGGACACGAGGAACGTATTATCAGCGGATTGTATTTTTCTCATATAATTTTACAGTACTATTAAATTTGTGAAATTTGAACGTAGTACTTTTTCTCGTACAGGATGCTGGTATGTACTTTTGAACAATATCTAGCAGAAGGCAATGCTACTAGATAATTATAATTTTCGTAAGATTTTATTAGCGTGATTATGAAAATAGCTTACCGATAGCTAACCTTAAAAATGTGAATCCCTTCAAAAATTCCTTAATTATAAACCTGCAAAAATATCGGCATGATTAACTTTCCCAAAATGTATGCAGTAATAACCTCGAGGTACCTCTACCTTATTATTTTTAAGAGCTTGTGAATAATTTTCTTTTTCCCCAACAAAGCCCGTAGTTAGTCAGTGAAAACTGTGAATACAAATTAACATCTTAATTAAATGAAATCCGTTAAAGTTAATTCACGAGGAATTCTCAATTCAATTTGCTGTTGTTTTTTTTTCCTTCTTCCTCTTAAAGTTGTACGAGAAAGCTCTCGATCAAATGGATGTTTAAACATTTTAAAACAAATAAGTGATTTAACCGTTTTATTGTCTCTGAAGTTCTGTCACAACAAAGGTTATTTTCGCCAAAACTTTTCTCGCTTTAACTTCTGAGAATTTGTCACTTTTTTGCATAAAATTATTTTGATGTGTTTTATTATCCCTTTGCCACTGATGTTACGTCTACCAGACACTGCAAAATCTATGTGCAGTTTCTATGTCATTTCGCAGCGCATCGTTCTGTCTCGCTCAGTACCTTCTTGAACCAACCTTTTAGTAGGGCAACGGCACAACAGCAGCCGTGATGATTGCGCGTGAAGGGTTATAGCAGCTGGTGTTCACGTGGTATAAAGTCAGTAATCAGTTATGAACCTGGTAGACGTTTTGTCAGTAAAATAAATGCTTTACTGTCTCATACCAGTCGTAATCTCAGCAAAATATTTAAACCGCATAGTATTTCACAGAAATCATCTCAGTATTACGTAATTGTTTTTAGATGGTGTGCGATAGACTTTCAATGAGGAAAGGGGCTACTGTGATACATACATTTGATGTGGTAACGGTAGATATAAGAGCTGAAGGCTTATTTAAGACTGGGCGCCACTGGGTTCCTTTCGGAAAATCGGGAACTCTTTCTACGGAGACATGGTCTCTGTTTTTGCATTGGTGTGAATGTTTAATGGTTTCTGTATCGAACCAGAGGCATGTAGGCCAACAGAGCCTCTGGAATCTTCCGTTAGCGCCTTGCACCGCAACGTTTTCAACATAGTTGGTATTTAAAATTATTGACTTGATAAATCAAGAATTTGCGGCGTATATAATTACACTTACGCAAATAATACATTTTCCTTCCCGGTTGTACGCAATAGCAATGATAAACCTTGATTAAAATTGTCAATTTTGGACACAGAACCGCCATTATGTTTTATGTTAAGGATTTTCACTGTATCACCCAAATTCTTAAATAAAACAAGCATTTATTATCTATCTGCTTCACCAATTACTATATAAGATTGAACACAAAATTCCGGTAATAAAATCCAAATATTCGTGACAAGTCGAATGGAGATCACAGTTCCCCTTCAGCATTCCGAAATCTAAACATTCAAAAAGTTCTGTCGCCTAATCAACAGAAATAAACGCCAAGCCAAAAAATATGTTACTTTCCGGTCAGCTATTTGTTAAAATTTTAATAAATCTAATGGGGCTTAGTTAATATAAACTTGTATGTTTTGGGTTTTTGTTAAGAAAAGAATTATTTATAAATATTTTTAAAAAAAATCCAACAGGGACGTCAGCTGAGGTTAATAATAATAAGAAAATTTAGCTGTGATTGAAGTATGAGGAAGAACTCAGAAGAAGTAGAAGATCAGTTTATTTTTGTTAAAGAGTAAATCCACGAAGAGGGTGAAATTTCTGGGGAAAGTTTGAATAAAGACACAAACAATCCAGAGCAAAATGGTTAAACCTTAAATTGCGATAGTTACCACAGCAAGAATGTTTTCTTTTGGTCGAAAACAGACATTACAAGGATATCGCGAAACACCTCCATGCAATTTTTTCATTGCCAAGACAAGATGCTGAGCAGATGCAATTTTTTGGGTATGAAGTGCTTTGGGAAAATATATTCGACAAGGAAGTGACAGATACATTAGTTTCCTGCACAAATAAAAGGCTACAAGAATATTATCAGCAGTTCTCTAATACGAGCTAAAAGGTACAACTGCTTTGGAAATTCGATCTTATGTTCGATATCGTTAAGAAAATACGACTCTAAGGATATATTATTTTATTTTTTAAGTGCATTATTTTAAGCAATGAGAAAGCATTTTTTTTTTTAAATAAAAGTTTAATGATTTCGGAAACCATAATAAATACATAATATTTTCTTATAAATGAGTTTTATAAGACAATTTCCTGCAATAATTATTTTAATATAATGGTACCTAAACACGTCTGTCAGCACCAATCATCAGAAAGAAAACAATGAGTAAACCTCAGTGGCAGGGGGTTCTACTTAAGTGTTGGCAGAACAGTTTTGGATAATTGACTGATAATTGCCAGGTCGTATTTTATCTCAACTGTTTTGCATTTCGTCTCTCTGTATTTTTTTTGTAAGTTCCGTTTCCGTTTAAAGATTTTATCAATTCAGAAAAGATAATTGTTTTCAAACGTGAAATTATCGTATTATTTGAACTTTGATTCGCATTTTTTTAATAATAATGGTACCTACCTGCATAAAGAAAGTTTGAAAAAAGAATTGTCATTGAGATAGTGACGTTTCTTTTGACAAATCATATAATTCCTAATTTCAAAGAAAAAACTGTTATACGAAATTTAAGGTTCATATTAAAGTAGGTAGGTATTGAAGAATCTACTTACAAATCTTAAGATTTCAGGGGAAAATTTGGTTTTGACATTATTTTTTATTTTAACATTATTTTTTTAATGCAGGGTCTACTGTTCACAGAACTACTTGGTTGTATGCCGGTGTAAGAATAACGTACTTGCATTTTTTTATAAATAATATTTTTTTAAACCAGCAGAAACACTTCGCATACGAGTATGTATGTAAAATAAAAGAAGTCGAGACTTTCAGTAATTGAAATTCACGTTCGTGGCCGTATGTTTGCTGGATTCACCAGCAGTGCCATAATATTATAAATATGTTCTCTCGCAACCCCAATAGAGAAATAACGTATTTGAATTGGCTTACCAAGTGGAATACGGTACAACCTCGAATAATACAAATTTGAATGAGAAGGAGATAGCGCTATACAGCTGTAGGTATAGCATAGGGTATAATATAGTACAACGTGAACCCTTCCAGCAACACACACAAGAACATCTTTATACGTATGTGTATGCTTGTGTGTATATTGGAGCAACCACCGCCGTATTTTATCTCACTTATTTGAAGTACAAGTTGTGGCCATTTAACCCTTTTGGTACCGCAGAACGTTTGACTCAATAGTTGCCCCACCGCTCGGTATATCAGCATTACGGTGGGTATTTATGAAGCACTGTTTCTACGGGCTGCCCATCGATAGTCAAGAAACTTAAAGCTCACTTAAGACAAGGGTTAAGTTATGTTCGAAACTACTTCACGATGCATGGAGGCATGTTTTATCATGTACGGTTTTGACCACCAAACAACAAATTTTGGACTTGTGATATTATGATTTGAGATTTTCACGGCCAAAAGTTATCGTGATTATTATTTGCATTATATCGTGTTGCGCTTACTCCTAATTTAGCTAACGTTTAAGGCGGATTTACATGACGATTATTCAGCGTTACAGTGTACATCTGTCCTGATGAGCATCTCAGTCTATGTGCAAGTGCATGGCTTACATTGATTTGATACAAAAAAAAGATTGTACGAAGCACGTCCATTTACCGAATCTTACTCCATTTAAACAACAACAAAAAACAGTTTACTCATGAAAGCTGTTTTGCCTTCTGAAGGCATTATCAAACTATCAGATTAACTAAAATTTACATTTGCAAAGTAATTGTAAATTTTATTTTACAAAGTTTATTAACTAAAATTTACATTTACAAAGTAAACTTGTCGACAATAAAAGTATTTTTTGTACAAAAGTTTAAAAAATGATCCATTCGCTTTAACTATATTTTCATTGTCCTGGAAAGATATGTTTTTAAGGTCCATCTAACTTATAACAATCATGATTACAACTGACAGCTCCCATAAAAGCACCGCGTATTCAATTTCGTCAAAGTCCTGATTGAAATTCCAATTCGTAAACTAACACGCCACGAAGGCCGCCATTTTTCCAAGCTCGCTATTCATTTTATGTCTGTAAAATCAATGATTGTTCACTGCGGTGAATTCAGATTATTCCGATACGACCTCCGCCGAATCCACATTACGACACTATCGGGAGGAACACTTTGTTTTCTTTGCTGCACCGCGCACAGTTCGCTCCTGCTGCGGCCGTGGCGATTGGCTGGGAATGGGCGAGGGGTAGATCGGTCACGTGGCCGGCAAATAGCGAAAGAGGCAAGGCGAAAGGAAAAGGGTGGAAAAGGCTCCGAAGGAAACGGATATTTGTGTTGAGCGGAAAATGGCCTCGGAGGGCGCGAAAACCATTTCGTTCATGTCGGCGCGTGCTTCCTGAATTATGTATGTTCCCAAATTTTTTATTTCATTTTTGAAAGCCTCAGGAAGCGCGATAAATCAAGAACATGTTTTTGATATTCAAAACGAGACGGTGACTTATGGCGTGTTTATACGCGCCGGTTGCGGCAATCAAAGAAATCCTTTGTCAGGACCTCCGGATCCAGGACCCTTTTCATCGCCAGAAATACGAGAATAGCCATTGCGTGATTCATGACGATTCATATTTGTCGTCAAGTCCGGTGGAACTTCCTGCCCTAAGCTTCCTTGGACCAGGATATTTGGAGTCTTGCGTAAAATCTATAGCATATGTGATTTGTGACCCGTTTATGAACCATTAGTATATTGCTTTTTCTCCACTTCATACTTCAGATAAATTCATATTCGTGTTAATTTATCTGATATATATTAATTTATCTTACAATAAAAATATATAAATTTGTTTTAGACCACTTTGAATTTTAATTAAACTCTACCTGTTCCGGAAGAACCCTTCCTTCGTCAGGAGAATATAAAGACAACCAGAAAAGTAAATATTAGAATCACGGAACATTTAAGATGTACAGATGTAAATAACAATAATTTTTCGGAGTTTGCCAATCGTCTTATTTCCACCAATCATACTTTTAATAAAGACACAGGGGTAAAAATTCTTCACCGTAATAATAAAAGCAAAAAATTAGATAATTGGGATGCACTTGAAATTTAAACAATCCCTAAATAATAACGCAAGTATATTGAATAACCAAATTATTTTATCGTTTAGTCCCATTCTAGATATATTTCCAATAAACCCATCTGTTATTGCCGAAATTCCCGCAATTACCCCTTCCCCTTTGTTAACCTTCCACTTGAACACCTAATTTTTTTTGTATATATCTGTCGATATTTTGTACCATAGGTTAGTTTTAATATTCTCCTGACGAAGGAAGGGTTCTTCCGAAACCGTTAGAGTTTAATTAAATTCAAAGTGGTCTAAAATAAATTTATGTATTTTTATTGTAAATTATAGCGAGCCCCAAAATTAATGCTTATTACTAGTAGGCGGCTAGGCGGTGGCAAAACGAAGAATTCCAAGTTGAAAATTCGCAAAAACATCATTTGGAGATATTGAGGTTTGAAGTTTAGAATTGATTCGTTATTACAAAAACATATCATTTCAAAAATTCAAATTTCAATATCTCCGAATGATGTTTTTGCGGATTCGTGACTTGGAATTCTTCGTTTTGCCACCGCTTGACCGCCTCCTACTTATTACGAATATGTAATTTATTTTATTTTACAACCTTCAACTTCGTGTTCAATTCTGTTCACAGAGAGAATACAGGGACTTTGCAATGAACTACTGGATGTCGCTGATACTTTTGGTATAATTTTTGACACATTCAATAACTAATTATTTCAGCACTTTTTAGTTAATGTAAATAACGAGTAATCATAATTTATGCATTTGCAAATAATAATAATATCTTTATTGAAAGAAATTTGAATCTATAACTAAAAAATACGTGTTCAGTGTTAATGGTTTATATTGGCTTATAAATTAGAATAAGTACATAAAGTTAACAATGTAAGTAACATATAAAAAACGTGTAAATAGTAGGTAAAATTTAATGAATATAAAAGTTTAGCTATAAGTTGATTTAGTTATGTGTTTAATTATTCACACTATCTTATTGAATTTTTAGCTTTTAAAAGTTAGGGTGATAATAATTTAGTGTATTGTATTTTTTTTGTTTAAAATATTTTTTTAATATTATTCTGTTGTTTTCAATGTATGTATAATCTTTATGTAAAAGCCTAATGGGCATTAATAAATAAATAAATGTACGAGTTTGCTACGGTGGTGAATGGAAACGTTTTGTATTTTATTACACGTGAACTTTCGAAGCTTTTAATTCCATCCTTTTCAAACAGAATTGCTTTTAATAAAGTAAAACCTCCGCGGCATAAAACTTCACAAAAGCTGCTCTAGTCATCTATTTTATTTGGCGCTGACGTGAGAACCGGAAACATGTTTTAATATGCAAATAGGATTTCTATTATGGCAACGAAAAACAGTTTCATAATTTCTTGAATATTTTCTAAACATTTCAATCAGCACGAAACATTTGCATCGTGTCATGCTTGAACATAATTCGAATAAAGTGTTTTAGAAGTTAAATTTTAATAATATAACTTCGTCATAAAGTTCAATAAAATTCTAATCAAACAGGTTTAATTTCAGTAGATGTATTATAAAAAGAGAATTATCTGAATATAAAATCTGAAACAGAAAAAATAGAAAAAGATACGGTCACATCTGGTACTCTAACGCAGAACCTACGCCTTGCCGGGGCGGATCTCTACCAACTGAGCTAATTCGTCCCTATCCGATTCGGTCATATATAACTGTATCATACTTCGACTGAGAACTTACTACGAATATGAACATTATCTTAATTTTTTAACGCATATTTTTATTGGCAGCTATCAAAATAGTTTCCTCGTCAGGTTTAACGTATAATGAAAAATAATAGATTTTATAGTGGGGTATAGTGTATACAAAGTGATTTATATTATTTGTTTTTGGGGTGTTATAAGTGTACGTAGTACGTAGACGTACTTAAGCACACACTTCACCACAATCATTTACACTTCTGCCCAGATGATGGACACTGTAACGTTGTCAGAAGCGTTGGCTAAAGAAGGATGTAGAGCAACACGGCATAGCACCCCAAAAACAAATAACAAAAATATTTTTGGCCGTGAAAATCTAAAATCCTATACAAAATGATTTATCTTCATTAAATTACAATAACTCCTCAAAGATTGAGAAATTAATTTGCGCTTAGTTAGAAGTCAAATTTCATTTTATTATTTATTCAAGTAATTTTTATAATTTTGTAATACATTTCGTAAAAATGATGACTTTACTGGGTATCCTTTTCCAAAGTCATAATTAACATTGGTTTAATAATAACAATGAATTAAATGCAAGATAATCCTAGTTAATAGGTACTTAGTATCAAGAGATTTACTAAAATAATAATTCTTGTCAAAAATGAAATCGCCTGTTTTAACTGTTCCAACGAAAAGCTAACAAAAGTCGTAAATTACTAATACATATTGTTAATACATTCTAAGCCCAATAACTTTCAAGTGTTTTTTAAACATAATGCTTACTTTTTCAGTGATTTACTTCTAAAACTAACATAAAAACCAAAAAAAAATACATATTTTAAATACAGCAAATGTGAGCTCGGATCAGAATAAGTTAATAAGCCAATCCCATTTTTATTTGAAACAGTAAATCTTCCAAATTTCCCTTCTAATTCGTATTATAAGCATTAACATTTCGTATAAAATCTTAAACAGCATCTTTAACACTTCGCACTTAAAATAACTCACCCGAAAGTAATTTTCATTACGACTGGCCCCTGAAAAGTATACATGATGAAATTGGACTTAAATTAGGCAAGCATTTTCGTTTCCCAGCAATATATACGTAAAAATATGAATATATTCGTACATTCAAACGCATTTATCTACATACACATTACGTACATAGATAGTAAGGTGCATGTATGCATACATCGCAATACATACTCGTATAAGCTTACGTATTATATATTACGTATATCACAGATAGGCATGCTCGTTTATTCGCACCCATCCCGTCCCTCCCGGTGGCGGAAGCCGCGTACAGGTTCCTCGCTTTATTAAATTTCAGATTTTTGAACCGTAGGACAAAGGACGATCTATTAAAACAACGATTTAATGTACACACGGCGTCCGACGTGTGGTACTAAAATACTTTTTACAGTATCCCATTTTCCATAGCACACCACTGGGGGCGCAATGCCTCACTGGGGCTTTATTGGAAAATGGATAGAATAGCCACTGTTAGTATGTAACCAATATTTAAAGCCGATATTGCAGCTGCAGCCGTTGATAGCTGGTGATTTTCGTTTTTTAAACCTTTCTATTATTTTTATTAATCTCCGTAATGGAAGATAATCCTAGTGTGCTGCTGGTATCGATCAATTCCCGCAGTGCAATTCCTGCATAAATACATAAATTGAACAAAGTACTAAAGAAGCAAATTAATAGCATAATGATGTTACTATTTAAAAATAATAAAATATTTTTAATAAATTTAAAAGTTCATAAACTTCGCTGCGCATATAGTATATTGGGCATTTGCGGGGCAAAGGGGTATTGCGGGCGGGTAATAGCAAACTAGTGCGCCAAATCACTATTAAGACTTATCTTTACTACGAATCGGTTTACATTATGAATATAAAAAAATATGTTATGAATACATAGAAGCTTTTCCTACCTTTTCAATGTAATAGAATTAAAATAACGTTATTAATTACGTTACAGAAAATATAAGCGCAAATTACTAAATAATTTATTTTTTCATTGGATAAATATGAAGTTATATAAGAAACAACTTTTTCCAAATATCCCTTTATGGCTAAGCTTATTTATAACTCAATCGATTGACTAACTTTTTTTTCGTTCTTGTAGAATTATTCATAAAAAAACAAACTATTATTATAAGCAATAATTATTTGCCTGAAACACGCATCCATATTGAAAAAACCTCCCGAGAAAATATACATGCTGCCGACGGGACTCGAACCCGTGCCCTTCTGATTGCCGGTAAGGTGCTCTAATCCACTGAGCTATAGCGGCTTATCTCTACCCGCTAAATGATTCAATATATAATAGTGTTTCATTCAACAATTACCGCTTATTACATTTTTTTCACCTGCAAACAACCAACTTTATGTTTATATGAGAAAGGCATTGTAAGTGCTAAATTTCTCACTAGGTGACGTCGAGACATATGATGTCTACATTTTTTGGGAAAAATACTTTTAACTCGTCAAATATTAATTATTATTTTTTAAATTGATAAACTAATGTTTAAGACAAGAATTCTTTACGCATATCACAAAAGGGTAACAACACATTATTATAAGCAATAATAATTAGCCTGAAACACTTATCCATATTGAAAAAAATCTCCGGAGAAAAGATACATGCCGCCGACGGGACTCGAACTCGTGCGCTTCAGATTGCCGGTATAGTGAGAAATTCAGCACTTACAATGCCTTTCTCATATAAAAATAAAGTTGGTTGTTTGCAGGTGAAAAAAATGTAATAAGCGGTAATTGTTGAATGAAACACTAGTATATATTTAATAATTTGGCGGGTAAGAGATAAGCCGCCATAGCTCAGTGGATTAGAGCACCTGACCGGCTATCAAGGGTTCGATTCCCGTCGGCGCATGTATCTTTTTGGGAGGTTTTTTCAATATGGATGAGTGCTTCAGGCTAATAATTATTGCTTATAATAATTGTTACCCTTTTTGCTATCTATATATGCTATAAAAAATCTTGTCTTAAACAATAGTTTATCAATTTAAAAAATAATAATTAAATAAAAACAACTTTGGCGCTACTTTCCTCGCGCAGATAATACCAAAAGTTCGCGGAGTTTTCAAGGGGTAAAAAGTCGAATATTTCTGGCGTTTATATTCCTTTTAAAAAGTGCTATCTAATGATTTGTCTCTACCTTATATCACATATTAGTAAACGTGTTATGATTACTCATCACATCACTATGCCATAAGTATTTAAGTATGTCTGTTGTACTTTATCTATTTCGGACAAAGTATTCACAAGTCAAAGAGGTGTGTACGCTGTTTCGCACTTTTTCAGATTTATTCGTTTTTGACTCGAAAATTCGTCGATTAGGGAGGGCATCCACTTTTATTACTTATGCATTACCATCATCGTCGACAGTAGAGTGTTTTACCTCCAGTACTGTACTGAATGGTACATTACTTACCAACGGTCATGTCTATGATACGCTTCAGATATCGATATATTTTCATGAGTGAGGTTAAATTCAAACGATAATTATTTTTGTTACTGATATTGTTTAATTTATCAGGTATCCTTCAATAAAAACACTTCGTTTTAAATAAAACAAACACTTAGCATTAAACAAACATTTAAAATATAATGCCTAACCACAAAGTGATTGCTTCTTACGAAAAAAAAAAAACACTTCGTTTCAAATAAGTATTCGACATTTATTTTACGTGGTTTCCTTTAACATTACTTTCACTATTCTTTAACTTTATACTGAATGTGTTCCACGACGGCTCGGTCACTCCTTAGTCGCTCACTCAGTCACTCCTTAGTAGGCTTGTTCGGGGAAAAAAGAAAGAGTTAAAGCCCTAAATTGTTTTTATAAAAACTAACACAATGAAATGCAAACTACAAACAACACACAACTGTCAAAATTAACGTGACCGGTTGGGTTGTTGGGTAGATATCTGTTTTGCCGTCAGATAATTAGTTTCTAAAATCAATTCCAGGGGACAGCTAAGTGGTGAACCTATTATACATTTTAGTGCATACGTTGACGAGGCAACTGAAAAAAAAACAGTTTGCAACTAAACTCGCTATCCTGTGTATGTCAATGTGATGGTCCGCACACTACAAAACTTCTCAAAAACCCGTTGTCACTGGCAATGCAAGCAGTGACTCGAAACTCGCCATGCTAGTTGCTACGATGATAGCTGATTGTTCTTCGTCTATAGTTAAACAAGTTGAGATAATTACTGAAATCATAAAACTGAATAGCGCCGTCATAGAAGTTTGGTTGGAAACCATAGCAACCAGCCAGTTTTAGTTTGGTTTCAGTTTCTCCGGTCAGACCTAACAGTTTAGAAGGGCTATTAAAAAAAAGCGGCACAACTTACAGAAATGAAGTTTATTTTATTTTATTTTTTTATTATTTTTTTTATTTAATAAATTTTTAAATGTTACAGATTTTGACTTTTTTTAACTACCATAGTAGGCTAATGCCCGTGTTGTGGTAGTCATTCGTAATAAATATATGAACTAAAAAATACCTTTTTTATAGAAACAGAAAATAAAAACTATGGTAATAAATAATAAAATTTATACATCATGCCGTTTTATGCATCATGTCCTGAATATGACATCAGAAAGATGATGGACCCCAGCAGCGATACATTGATGAAGGCGATTTCTGAAGTTTTCCGCTGCATCTTGGCACATCTCGATGGGCATAGCGGCGATTTCCTCCCGAATTCGATCATTGAGTTCTTTCAAGGTGTGAGGCCAATGTTTAAAAACTTTTTCCTTGAGATAGCCCCACAGGAAGAAGTATCAGAAGAGCACACGGGCCATCCCACGTTACCCATCAGAGAGACGAGGTGCGCAGGGAACATCTGTCGCAATTTGTCATTGAAACTCGAGCAGTATTGGCCGTAGCACCGTCCTGTTGAAACCAGATGTCTCCCATCTCCAATCTGTTTCCTCCGTTAGTTCTTCCATTTGAGGTTCAAAAAAATTTTCCAACATTGAAGCATTACGTTGAGCGTTGACAGTCACGGTTCAGCCATTCTGGCCATTTTCAAGAAACGTGCTGACGTCAAAGCCCCGGAGTTTTCTGGACCAAACCATGGCAAGGACTGAAAACGACACGACCCTCCCGACACAATGAGACCACTCCCAGGTTCTTACCCCCTACCACACGGGATGTACCGGCCTTTCAAAACTGCACTGTCTGTTTTGCCGCACCTTGTAGTATTTTATGCCACAGATGGCAATAATAGTAAGTTATTGGTTTTACAGATATTTTTTAAAAATTTTACCTGTGTTACTTGCCGGAAATTTAACTCTTTTCTTCTTATTGATTATGGCAGAAAATCTGTGCCAATTTTAACATACTAGAACGCAAGTTTCAAAAGATTTCCCTGCTTTAAAAACTATATATTTAAATATTTTTTAAGTGTTTTGGGTACATCTAGTTTGGCACTGGCGAAGGCCATCGCTTCTTTTCAACCTCAATGGTGAAAACAGTTTGCAAAACAGATTCATTATATCATAACGCCCGTCGGAGTGAAATAAAATTTCTATTTTATTGCCGAATTCAAACGAATGTATAAAGGTTCAATCAATTTTCAATCACCCAGCTTTAAAACTGACTGTAAATTGGGAGTCATACATAAATGGCATGGGCATTATCATTAGGGGAATTCCAAAACCCAACTTGATTTGCGGGCTCATTATTAGATACACATTGCGTAGTAAATACGAGTAGATTATGTACAGACGTGCGTATTTACAGTAGCACAGCAAACCGTGGTATTGTGTAATTCAATATTTGAATCGAGCAGGTGCCATATTCAAAATTCATTTCAATAGAAACTATCTACAACACCGATTAGGAGTGTCAAGTGATCAAATTATTTTTAAGTCGCTCTCTCACCTCTATGATTAATTAATTAACTATGGAAATATCGTTTCAAATTCTTTAGCTATTATCGTGATATATTTCTGGGCTACTTTGCCTCTTCACACAAAATGCATGGAGAACGGATTTACGGAGGTAAATTAGATCCACAAAAAAACTGGCTCATATTAATAAAGATGACGCACTAAATTTAATAGTTTTTGGAAACCGGAACTTGACGGCTACACCAAAGCTATACGCCGAAAGCTACATTTATTTAATTAATTATTTTACTAAAATGCTGGCCCTAAGAGGATTAACACATCCATCACGGTGTCTATTCATTATAGGATGGGTGGTGCGCATGGTGCATTTATTAAGCTTTTATAAATAACTCAAAAGCACATTATTAAAGTTATGTATAATGAAATAAAATATTATCGACCGTGTTATTATACAAAGAAACTAACAGATTTATATTCGGTAAATTATTTATACCGCAGAATAGTAATTCTACCTAAGAAAACAATTCTACCAAAGAGACAAATAAAATATCACACTTCATAAAAGAATAAATATTATGACTGAATGAATCGGCTGTTGAAACACTTTTTTAAACTCTTAGTAAACCTAAAGTTTTTTTTAATCATATCATTTTAACTAAACTATGAAACTTTTATGTTTCACTTTTCCACTTAAACATTTTTATACAAACTTGCGTATAAAAATGAATGTGAACTAGAAAATAAAACGGATTAAGCAGAAATTAAAAAAAAATAATAATACAAATGATACTAATGAATATGAATTTTATTTTATTTATTTATTAAAAGAATTTTATACATAGTGTACATATTGTGTTATTTCGCCCGCCATGCTAGGGATGTCCCTGTGTTATGGCGGGTGAAGTATGCAGATTATAATATAATTTAAGGTAATGAAGTACGTTTACTTGCATTTATATACCGTGACTTTAAATTAACTTATTATACTTCGATACTTGTTGATAACTTTTAATATTTTTGTTTACATTACTCACAAACAGGCAGTGCCTTAGTGGGTACCCATAACATTTATATACTTATTTTTACATACGTCTTATGTTAAAATATTAATATAAATACTTTATTTTAAAAGTATGTAATTTTTTTTAGTGTGTGAAGAACTTTTTTATTTTATTTTTCATTTATAAAATACATGATAATACACATTAAAACATTAACATATATGATACATTAGATCACCATACTAGGCGACTGCCTGTTTCTTGATGACGAATGGAATATAGTTGCTTTGTGATGTCCAGTGTAAACATAAAATTTTAACGGAAATAGAAAATATAAAAAAGAAAACAGTGAAATGAAAATAAGAATGAATAAAAAAAAATAAGACGTGCTATTATGCAGGATTAGATCACATACATAACTATTTTTCTAGTTGTATTTGTGTACATCTATGCACACACATATTCATATACAGACACGCATACATACTTATACATATATATACATATACATAGGTTTTTACTCATACACACATATATATATATTTACATACATACATATACCTACATTTACTTACTCATTTATTCACACATATATTTTACCGACAATTACAGCACTATCTGAGTATGAGAAACAGGCTACTAACATTGTCACATTCACTCGTCAAAAGACAGGAAGCGCCTTTATGAAAGTATGATATTTAGCTACAGACTTTATTTCAATTGATAGATTAATAAATATTTTAGAAGCAAGAAAGTTAAACTGTGATTCTGCCATTGAGGTTTTAGTTACTGGAATAATATAGTTGGATTGGTTGGAATATCCTATATTATGGTTTGATTCAATTGTATATTTTTTTGTAAATTTGATTTTAAAATAGGATGTTATATTTTTTACATTTAAGGATTTTATGTTCAGAACTTTGAAATCTTTAAATAAGTCCTTCGTGGCATGCGTATAATTTGCTTTGTAAATAATGGAAAGAAATAAAGAATTTAAAAAAAACGTTCATACATAATCTCACAGATCACCACAATCTATGCTATTTATTTATTTAAGGAACATAAACAGTCTTAATAGTTTAAGATACATAAAAGGATGACAAAAAAATCAGACCAATTATTAATGTTCACAGATAGGTATTCAGAAATATAAAAATTAATGTGAACTAGGAAAAAAAACGGATTAATCAGAAATTAAAAAAATAAATAATACAAATGATACTAATGATTTAATGAATATGAATGAGTAAATACTTATGTTGGATAAAGAAGGAGAAGGCGAAACATAATATTTAATTCAAAAATTTATTACGTTTATACTTTTGGCCGTGAAAATCTCAAATGAAAACCTGCTTTAGCTATATTTTGTGCCTATCTAAATCTGAGTAACTAAGCTTTTCCCTTCCTTCCCCATTCTCGTTTTTTTCTCATTTAAAATTTCACCTAACGTTATTTTTGGTGATGTTCACGTAAGAAGAAAAAAGTAAATATGTGAAAGGAAATATGCCACCTCGGAACAGGCTCAGCCTAGTGAGGTTGCATATACCTAAAAGAATGTACATAACATGTATTTTTTTGGTTAATAAATAATAAAAAATAAATAAAAAATATATATATATTTCAACTCTTTATTTTCCTCATTTGAGAGAATATTATTGTGTTGATTCTTTAAAGCTCTATTATATTTCTTTGTAAAAGAAAATGTGAGCACTTTAAGTTAATATTGTATCCTACACAACCCATTTGAATTCCATTGTGGCTGATCTTATCCCCTCCAGCTCCGCAAGAGCGAAATAATGCTACCTTTTACCTTCGAGTGGCTCCATTCTTCCCGCTGTAATCAAGAATTAAAATTTGTTTGTTGTGAATTCAATATTTCTTTTTGGCTATTCATCAACATTTTATCACAATTTTCCGGAGAATTTAGCTTAAGAGGGTATTACCAGAGAATACCGGAAATTAGTCCTTTTTAAATCAAATTCTAGACGTATTTCCTCTTTTTACAAAAAAACATAAATTGTTTTTAAAAGATTGTTATTTTATCTGGTGCACGCAGTTTTAAAAATTTGTAAAACTAAGTTTATTTTTAATATAATGCGGTGATACCGTTGGTCGTTGGCAGATTTGTTTAATTTTCAAACGATAGATTCTATTAAACAACACAAATTTCAAATCATATAACAAAATAAATCAATACATAATCTAGTAAACACAGTTCTCAGAATTTTAAGTTTACTTAAATTAAAATCATTAAAAAATAAATCCGAGAACGTGTTTTGTGACAAAAATACCTCGGTTTTTCTATTTATTTGAACCAAAATATTTCAGATTTTTTTTACACACATATTTTCTTCAGACAATTGGAAATTACATTTGAATTTAGGTATATATTAAAACAAGTTTTGAATTAAATAAATCGATATTAAATTTTGAATTTTAAAAAAATTGATGCGGGGAATAATCGATCTTTCTCATTGGAACCTCCCTGTACAGTTGCAAGCATTTTTAAACTTTTATTCTCTGCCGCTGGTCAATCGCTCTTAAGGAAGTGAACCTAAGTTTACGGCAGGGAAACGAAAATTTGGTAATCGAACCAATATTAGTTCTTACATAAACCTAAACTTTAAAATATTATAATATAGCGAAATGCTGATATACCAATTAATATAATCAGTATGTATTCCTCTGTATTGTAAAACAATGTTGAAAGATACCTATTTTTCTAGGTGGCCAAAAAACAGGACCATTCCTACCTATTTCATTTTGAAATGAGAATATGTGCTTAGTTCCTACCGGGATGTCATTTATCCCGTTCCTACCTCTACCCAACCGTTACTTTACTGAAATTTGGAACAGTGGCAAGAAAATAATGCAAATTCGAGTGCATTTGTTTTGAAAATAAAAGTTGTTTTTGTTTTTCGTGTGCTTAATCTCATTTATAAGAAGCATTGACGAATTTGACCGTCTTAGAAGTAGATAATATTTTCAATCTGTACTTATTCGTTTTGTTGTGGTGATAATTGCCTAAAGGTATGGCAGTAGAACTAAATAACTATATTGTGATTGTATTGTTGCACTCCTTTGCATAGATACATTCATACAGTGATTAGTCATTCCTTTTTCCTTGCGTACCTTAATTTTTCCTACACATGGCATATCACCCGTTTTCAGCAAACACCATTTCGTTTGGTTTCGTTTTTAGTATTTACAGTCCATTATGTGTATGTGTATCTGAAGCTGCAATTCGTAAGCAATCTGTTTTTGGGAACATGTTACACATTTTTATTTTTTATTTATTTATTGGCTAGCCAACAGAATACATCACATAATTTTTACAGTAATTTACATAAATACATGGTTGTAATGATGTTTCTAATTACAGGTGAGCACAACATTCATCACAATATTATTTATGTAATAATGATTGGTAAGTTACAATAGTGATAAATTTAATGAAATGAAGGCAGTAGTGTGACGGTTGTTTTTTTGCCTCCTAGTTGCTAACTCCCATGGATTTTTTCTTGTGTGGTTTATCTTGTGAACATTTTTTAAGCAAAATAAATCGGGGACTTACAATTTTAGAGAGACACTTTTTATTTTTTCTTTATTCATTATATTTCAATTAGTGATATGCTATGCCTATCTCAATAGGAATTCCTGTATTGAGAGCAGGCGTAGTTTAAAAAATATAAGCAAAATATAAATAGCAACACAATAATACTTTAAAATATATGACAATCAGCATCGGACCAATAGCTTATAAGCGGAGGCGCAGTTTATAACATAATCAATTTATAACAAAAAACAAATAACAACACACAAAATAGATCAAAGATAATCAGTACCGTCTCATTGGAAATTCATACTTATAAATTGGTATTGATAAAATCTTCGATGTTAGATCTGCCTTGGCTGATGATCCAAGATCATCAGCCAAGATTAATATTTCAAATAAGTTGTGTTCTATCTAATGGCCAGTAAAAGAGCATTCTATATGTTTTTATTCTGTTGCAAAGTATCTTTAATTTCTTTGACCAAAAGTTATTTTAGCAAAAGAGAGAAGTAATCTATTGTCTAAATCATTTTTTCATCTTTGTCGTGCTAAATTAATAGCATAATATATTATATACATATATTTATTATTTATCTTAGTCCTTCAAAATTCAAATGAACTATGGTCACCCTACTTTGTTTACATTGTAATGTGCCAAGACTGCCAAGGGCCTTTAGCTTGTCCAGTATCTGTGTAACAATATTGTTTTTTGAAGTATCATTTTTATTTTACCTATATTATTTGTGTTTTTTGAAGTATTATTGTGTTTTTTGAAGTATTATTTTTGTTTCCTTTTGTGTTATTTTGTTACTTTGTAAATAATTGTTAACCTCAACACAGGCTTGTCCTAGTGAGGTTAAAAATTGTATTGTAAACTGAAAACTAAAATGTGAAGAAGAAACAATAAACAATAAACAATAGATTTTGACCATTGGTTCTAGTACCTCGAGCAGTTTGGACATTTTCAAAGGCCTGTGTTTGAAGAGGTATGCTAGTATGTTTTTGGCATAGAGTTGCCTAATGTCTAAAACACAGATTCTCCTAAAGATCGGTGGTTAATCCATCCTAATAAATTCTAATAAAGTTAACTCTAATAATTCGCAGGGCAATTGTGTCTCGTGATATTATTCAACGCACCTGGAGGGAGGTCAAATATCGCTTAGATGTTTGCCACCATCAGGAGGGAAAATTAAGATTTATTTGTGTTTTGGTGTATAAATAAATAGTACACCTTTTATACAAATTTTCATTTTTAAATCAGGGGCACATTTTCAATGACCCTGTATTATTTAAACGTAAAGATTTGTCTATTTCATACAATGATAAGCTACATAATAACATAATATTGAGCGCAGAGTTTTTTCTATAAAGCTTATCGGGTGGTACAGTTTCGATACAGATTATGTACCCATGCTTTCAGGGAAAAGGTAACATTATAAAAGTGGCTCCTTATTTCCGAGAGGTAAACATATTTCGAGGAAAATGTTTAATTCCCCAAACTCATCAATATTCATCAGTCTCTGGAGAATAGGAACCGCGCGTCCATACTTTTATACCTACACTTGCGGTTGATGGATCGACTAGGGCCCACAGCGATGGTCGTGGCTAAACGCGGATACTTCGGACTTGCTTTTCTTCTCTTGTTATACGTACACATATTTTATACGGTTAACCTCGCTCAGAACGATTTTACACAATATGATGACAGACATCGGTGAGACTTAAATAGATCAACCGTTTGATAATGATTTTATCTTGAAACTTAAGCTCTTTCTCTTGAGATTTTGGTAATATTATTATTTTATTATTCTGATTTTGGAAAGATGTTTATTATTTATGTATTGAAATAATGTTACTAAAAATATCTCTAAACCAAACGACACAATTATTTTGGTGAATAAGTTAAAGAAAATGTAATAGTTATAATAAAAAAATCTTTCTTTTGTTCTTTTTTTTTAAATTAATTTTACACAGAAGGCCCTGAGGAAAATAATTTCCCTCACGACCTTTGTCATCTTGGAAGATGCTTTGTGCAGTCTTTTTGAGGAGAGGGGAGAGTGAACATGGGTTTTGAAGAGACCCGTGTTATAGGAGGGAAGAAACACAGAAGTCGGCAAATCGTTTCACAGCCGAGCTATTCAACTCAAGAACGAATCGTAACGAAGCTACCCGTTCTCATGAGACAAATGTCAACCGTATACTATGCACTGGAGTGTGGTTAATCGAAAAAAATAATTACTAAAGCTATACATCATCTAGAATCTAGATCACCAAATTTATAAAAATACTTTTATCGATTTCATTGTGAAATTTAAGGTTCCATGAGGATAATAATTATAATGAATTTTGATAATAAATATTTTTTTAATAAAAGAGACACTTGATATTTCTATAAAATCTGATAAAAGTTCTACATTTGAAATCACGTAAAAAAATCTCCCAATAAATCACTGGCTGTAAAAAGTGTCCCAATTGAAATGTCTGCAATAATGACATTTATCAATTTGATGGAAAAAGTATGAAACCTCAACCCCTTATAATTCTATTAGGCACTTTTCGGCTGTCACTCGAATCCATTCAGGGAATGGAATGCCCGAATTTAGCAAGTTGTCACTTTTTTATTTTATTTTATTACCGGCAAATAAGGTTAGGCCGAGGAAATGACTCCGTGGGAAGTGGCAGGTGAGAGAAGGAAAACTCCGCAGCTAAATCAATACGCCAAACCAAATTATTTTTCGATAAGAGGTTTGTCCCTAAGGCGAGGTATTTCTGATTATATGTTTGAACAAATGTTTTCGAAGATTTTTTTCCCAGAACACGAATTTCCACGGAAATAACCGAAAGCTTTTATTTTTATTTCCTTAGAATTACATTAATATGTGGCGAAGGAAAATATGGTTAGTCGGAAAATGGGAATAAAGGATATTTTCCATTATCAGGAATAAGGGTGATCTTGAATCTCGCAAATTATTATTTTGGGGATGTCCATGTTTAACGAAAATCGATCTATATTTTATTCAACCCTAAAGAAAAGTGATTCCTTGCCTTTCTTGTATTGTACAGTGCTTAATGATTATCAAAGGCAATACAGGTAGAATATTTTTTTTTTAAATTAATCTTTAACAACCCGGAAAAAATACAAACACAACTAATAAATAACCATTTTTTATTTTATTTTGTATTAATGTACCGTAAATGGTTGTTTATCAGTTGAGTAATATTTGAAACACGTTTACTAGTATATAACTATTAACGTTAGGTGGGTATTCAGTAATTTGACAAATGAGGCTCAAACGTACTGTCATTAGAAATAAATGTCACTTGAAACAAAAATAAAATCATCTATTATTTATTACATATTGAACAACAAAACTTTACAAACTACGTCCATCGGATCGTGTTTCACGGGCAGTTATTAACCTTTTAAGTCTTCTCGGGAGCATCACCGTTAGTAAGTTAATTTTGCAGCTAAGAAGAATCAAATGCCTGTGTTGGCGGCCTCGCGTGAAATTATCCGAGACATAGAATCCTATTTTAGCCAGAATATCTGTTTATATTTAACCGTTCAGAATATTATTAACTATCAGCAGAGATGCTACATCCCTTCTGGAACTAAGGCTGCAGATACCCAGCCGAGATAAATGCTGTCGGAAACAACTATGGGTAGAAACCTAACTCTTTCACGTAGAGGTATAGTAAAAAATATTTTGTATATTCTCGATCATTATTCCTCTGGTCCTCTGGCCACGTATCCTCTAACCCCCATTCCTGAGATCACGTATTCAATATTCTATGGACTTACGTAATAGTTAATATAACCATGTACCTAATAATTTAATTTAATATACATTATAATTTCCTGTGTGTCTTAATAAACAAATCTTGTTAGAATTTCAGCAAAGTACCTACTATAGCACCGCACGCGTACCTACCTACATATTCCTATTACGTCAAAGATTTTACGTCACTTTATTCATTTAAAATACTCTTCACTGTCTTAGTTAGAAGTAATTTAGAATATAATTCCACTATTTGGTCCACATACTATAAAGCACATCAAGTAAAAATTGAGAGAGTTCAACATAAATTTTTAAGATTCATTAATTTCAAACTCTCCATACCCATTGAACAAATCAATTATGATATATTAATGAAACGACTTAATTTAACTGACATATCTTGTAGAAGAACCAAGAGCGATATGGTACTTTTATTTAAATTAGTAAATGGCACAATTCACGCACCTGACTTAACTAAACTAATAAGATTCAGAGTACCAAATCGTAACACGAGGCTTCCAGAGCTGTTCTTTGTTTATCCTTCGAAAACTAATTATTTCATTAACTCCCCAATCCAAAGACTACATAGGCTTGGAAATAAATTTAGTTCAGTTGATATTTTCGCTTATTCCTTATCAAAATTTATTTCTGAAATTTTAAAAATTCTGTTTCCCGTTTACTAAACAATGATGTAACATAATTTGTATATTATTGTTTATTTTTCTATTATTTTTGTATTATGATTGTTGTAAAAGTTCTAAGGGCGTGAATAAATAAATTAATAAATTACACAGATTTGATAAATACTGTTAATACGCCAATAAAATCGTTTATTTCAAAACTCACCTGCAATGGAATGTTTTCAAACTAATAAAAATGATAATAGTAATGAATAAATATCCAACCACGCATACTTATCATTATAATAAATTATCACTACCCGTTTAATCAGCGACCTGTTTGGGTAATAAAATTAAACAACCCATGGCTTAATTATCACCGAAAATAATTATTTCAGTCATTCCTAAAATATATCATGTTTGCACAAAAACTCTAATTTAGTTAATAAATCCCATATTAAATTAATTTTATTACGTAATAATAATTGATTTCGAAACATTGACTTTGTGGCTGTTTCAATTTAAAATGTGGTTTATAAAATTGCCCCTCGTCCTGGATTAGATATTCAGGCAAAACGAACTCGAAATCCATTGCACCTTTGGGTGGGTGAAACCCCCTCCCCATTTTCTACCCCCTCCCCTTCCTAGTAAACTGTGAAGCAATTAATTTGTTTTATTATGCAATTTATAAATGTGCGCCTTTATTTATTAACCGTTAGCGACCAAAATGTTCGCTGTTATATTGAAAACTTTAATTGGTAAATTATTTCAAATAATAATGTACAAGGAGATCAATTTTGTCATTGGACATTTTTAATGGTTTTCATGCATGTTTGTTTTAAAATGCGTGGTGTTATTTTTGGGAATTGTTAAAAATTAAAAAAACATTTTTTCGGCACTCACTCGGTAAGAAGCAACATCTCTAAAATATTATAATATATTTCATTTCTTCAATCCTCATACGAATGTGTTTAATTGCTTCATCATTTCATTTTTATCGATAAATAAATCATATCAATAAAAGACATCGTCAATAAATATAAGCTCAGAATGTGTAGCAACCACATATACTATGGAATACTTATACTGGGAAGAAAGGACAAATAGGCTACAAATTTATTTTGTCATAATAATTTAAACATGATGTTTTTTTATGTGAAAACCGCACGGAAGTCCCAACTGCTTTCAACCATCCATCAGAGCCAGTGAGGCTATGGCATCCCCAATTGGGGTATATTGTGAGGCTGAAGATAGTGGGAGGAAAGAAGATGTGGCAGAGGAAGGTGGGAAAGTACCTGGATTTTCAAATCTGACAAACATGGCTTAATCCATTTCAATTAACGGTTCAATTCACTTCATACTTGAGATAAATATTGTATTCTTATTGCATATGGAGGTAGAATCTGCAGACAACCCCATGTGGCGCTTCGTGGAACTACCTTGGTGTCTGAACTGTGTACTTACTAAGTGTGCTTTTGTTAGAAATAATAAAAAATAAAAAAATTATGATGCTTCTGGTGAACCTTATGCCTCCCTCAAATGTCTTCAGTTTTTCGATTATTGTTGACGACCCACACACACTCATCAGTCTATTGGCGTTATCTGTTGGCGTTCTTCTCGTAGTTCTGCGTTTTTTTTCATATAAGATTGCCCTCCCATAAAATAGGAATTCGAAGTGTTACAGTTTTACTCTACTTACGTAGATGTTGTTTTGAATTGACTAGCCATCCACAAATTTTGACAGTTATGCCAATTCTTGGTGACTCTCACTCATACTGAACCATCATTTGTCTTTATTTATGTCGCTAGTCTATCTCGTCTACTTCCGTTTATGGCTACTACCCGTGGCTCTATCCTACCGACTTTCTGATAAGATGTTGTATTTGTTTCAGACCCCTGCGATACGCACCAGTGCCCCTCCCCGCAGGTGTGCCAGCTGGATGGGGCACGCGTGCCCGCCTGCCGCTGCGGTGAACTGTGCCCGCTCTCCCTAGACCCTGTGTGCGCCTCCGACGGGCGCACGTATGCAAACGAGTGCGAACTACGGCAGGAGGCTTGTCGGAGCCGCAGGCAGATGAGGATCATCTACAGGGGCAAGTGCAGCTCAGGTAAATCAATTTTCTCTAGTCGTCTGTTATATTATATTCAGGTAAATACATATTCTCTAGTTGTCTGTTATATTATATTCAAGTAAATCAATATTCTCTGGTTGTCTGTTATATTTTTGTCAAATTAATGTGTCAACCGAATACACATTGTCATGGCTATAGCGGGAAGTGGGCTTTGATCGTACATTATTATATATCAGGTAATGAGCTGTCTCCTATTTTTTTTTTAAACCGTTTAATATCTACAAATAAAATTAGTTTTTCGATATCTCCAAAAATTACGAAGTTATACGCTTTTAAAGTGAATTTGTGGAAAACGTATGTTATAGTGTCTCGTGAAGTCACGCAAGAAACGATTCAGTATAATTCATAGGATCTAGCATCATTGATCCCCTCAGCACCGGTGCATAGTCGGAAAGCACACCAAACTCGCCCTCATGGTTGAAATTTGTCACATGAGAACGGGACGTTTCTACAACTCGTTCTTGAGTTCAACAGCTCGACTGTGCAACAATTTACCGGCCTCTGCGTTTCCTCCCTCCTACAAGACCTACGTTTACTGTTTCCTCTCCTCAAAAAGACCCTCCACGCGGCGTCTTCATAGATTACTTAGGCCCCGAGGAAAATTATTTTTTGTGTGGAGTTAATGTTAAAAAAAAATAGAAATAATAAATAAAAAAATGATTAAATTCGAATAGCAATACTGCAGAACCGCCGCGCATATACCGTGATGTCACAGGCTTTTCGACCGGTCGCAAATGTCAATATTTAACGACTTTCCAAAGTATTCAAATTTTCCAAAAATGCCAAAAAATTTTTTAGAATTACGAATCATTTTTTATCATATAAACGGAAAATACTATTCGAGATGAGAGAATCGAGAATTCGAGAATCCTGTTAAAAATGTAAAAGTTAAAATTGAAAGTGGAGACATGGACTTAGAAACACGAGAATACAGATTACTGTATTTTGAAAAATTTTCTGTTAATTTATTGTAGCTATTGTAGCATATATGAGGCATGCACGAGCAAAGCTTTCACGTAATATTTGATTATGTCCAATCTGACAGCCGACTGAAAGCGCTTCTCGGCGTACGTGGGTACATCATAATATATTGAAATACGAAGAAAACATTTCTTTTTCCACAGATTTTCTTTCATAACTTTACCCCACGCCGTAAAAAATATGTGGAGCATTTTTTGTAAGGATACAAACATAATAAAAGTAATAATGTACATCGCCTGGGCCGCACACACTTTTTGTAGAATCAGTTCTCGAATTGGTCCGTTTAAAAAATAAACATTAATTATCCGTAGCTACTTTAATAATAACCGAAAAACCATAAAAAAGGTGTAAGCACTTCTTCAATCGTGATCCAAAAGCTTACACAAACAACGCAACAACCATTAGATACATATTTGGGTTGGCTTAGAAAATAGTGTAATTAATATATTATTTTAATTGGTTTTTAAAACAAAGTATTTTATAAGATAATGCATGTTTTAGTTTCCGTGAAAAGAAATGCAAGAAACAACCCTAAATAAAGTGTTCATCATGTTTGACGTACTAGATATACGCCAAAAAAAACAAATTTCAACAAACACCAATTATCATTAATAAACCAGTTAGATAAGCGTACAAAAAACATTAAAACTCTGACGGTAAACACAAGCTTTAGGAAAAGACACCATAAAAATACAAAGCAAAAAAAGCACTCAACAATCTTTCACTCTAAACAAAAAATTGAGGAAATGAAAAACATTTCACATACAAAATTGAAAGATGGATTAAAGAACAAAAAAGGCAATTTTACATAAAATTACAACTTAAAAGAATAAAATAAAAAGTTTTGCACAAAACTATCACAATAAATACTTCATTTTGTATTATAATATTTGACTAACGTTTTCATTGCGGCTTTCACTGTATTATGTTTTACTTCACCTCATTTTATTTTATTTCAATTCGTATTTATTAATTTATATTTTTATTCGATTTTATTAAATGGTTAAATGGGGGCCTTAACGCGGGCAAAGCACCCAGTGAGGCCAACATTATCAAATGATATTTGAAAATGTGTAGTGTTAGTGAATATATATTTTTTTTTAATATACAATCAAATTACATCATACGTTATGCAGTTAGAAGAATCGCTCAACACATTTTCATGGCATGTTTTATTTCACAGAATCACAAGTCATATAGAAATGATCAATCTCAATAGGAATACTTGATTAGCGGGTTACACAACGCAATTTACTTGGCAAATCTGAGAACGCGACCTCAATCTATTTATTTATTAGTGTCACTCCCCAAAGCTGTCGATATTCTACGAGATATGTAGGATGACAGAAAAGGGTGTCCGGGGACTTCTAACTAATGCAATTATTGTTAACCGATAACTTTATAACTTTGTGTCACGGGATGATGAGGGTTCAATCAGGGGAAGCGCCACAACACCTAGTGATTTTATTATTTATTTCGTTTTCCAGTGATAATGCTGAGTCCGCCTTAATTTCATCGTGTCATGGTCAAAGTTACCTCCAATGACGTATTAAAGAATGGAATTGGACGTCTACGTAACTTTTTTAATACGATATTACGTGACTTAACGGTTCCGTGCGGAGTTAATAATGCACACACGCCGTTGTGTGATGATATAATTATACGATGAACTGGCGAAGGGAAAAATCCTGTCTATTTTTAAATGAACGATTATTTTAATTGGTGCAATTTTAAGGCAGGAATTATTGATAGATAATATTATAATATCAAAAAAAATCGTGGCTTTCATTTTGTAAGAAATAAATGCTGTTTATATTATTGGTATGCTACGTAATTGAATATAACATTTTATTATTGTAAGTTCATCACTTTGTACCACTACCCTTAATTGAATAATATTGAACAAAAAGTTGATCGAAATGTCAACCCTTTGTATAGCCATTCAAACAATAGGACGCAGCAATCATTTTAACGTGTAATAATGCTTTAATAGTGATTTTATTACGTAATGAATTAACATGTTGTTCATTCAAATTACTAATTGCGTATTCCCCGAATAATGAGATGCAATAAAGCGCTTTTTCGCTGATAATCTATAACCCTATCTGCCCGCAAATGAAATCTATCATTCGTGTACAGTAATGGGCTGTAATGGAAATTATCCGCAAAGCGCCAGAAATTAGAAGAGCCCAATGATTTCTTATGAATATCTTTCTGATCAATATTCCTGTATTAGATACTTATAGATAGTTACTTGTATTATTGCTCAGATCAACTTGTGTATTTAAAAATGAAAACTCGCGGAAAAGGTTCCAGGGGATCACAATTTTTTTTTTGTTTACCTTAGCTCCACACATGAGATCCTGAGGGAAAATACCCCTCAGGGCCTATGTCATCGTTGGGGATGTTGTATGAAGGATATTTTTAGGGAAAGGAAGTTCTGGGAAAGAAAAGTTATGAGGGTTGGGTAGAAATCTGGGGGTCAATGGGTCTAGGAGTGGCGGACGTACGAATCCATTCTTTCCACCGCGGTTCAAGGTGAAGGCTTGTTATGCATATACCTCTCCAGCGTTGGCGCCAGTCTTATGCAGTGTTACGCATCCTCTTAACTCGTCTAGGTTAGGAGTCCGACAACCCATGAACCTTGGTACCCCTGCTTGTGACCTATGGCATGGGTTTTGGTTATCCAATAAATGGTTCTGAGGCGGCGGTACCCATACCCGCCTGCCAAAATGAAACTGCTGTTGTTTTATTCATATTAATATTATAACTACTGAACATTTTGATTGGGCGTTGGTCGAGAGAGTCCGGCTGGAGAGGTCAAAAGTGTCTTGCTTGCTCAACCAGTCTCGCAGTAGGCAATTCCTCCGCCAAGACCTGGACAAACCTCACCCTATGAACACGGGAACCCTTGCCAAACGTAGTTAATCACTTGGGGTTGCCTACAGCAGTAGTGTTGGTTATCCAATAAATTATTGCTTGTTCCTAATTCACTCATCGGTTTTTCTCTCTCGCAAGAACACCTAGAGTTTCACCTTTGTGTGTAAAAACAATCCCAAATCTATGCACGGATAATTTCCCTCAGAGTTTATGTCATCTTTGAAGATGCTGTGAGGAGGGTCTTTTTGAGGAGAGGAAGGAGTGAACGTGGGTCTTGAAGAGACCCATGTTATAGGAAGGAGGAAACACAGAGGCCGGCAAATCGTTCCACAGCCAAGCTGTTGAACACAAGAACGAGTCGTAGAAGCGTCCCGTTCTCATGTGACAAATGTCAACTGTGCACATATGTTAGGCGCGCGTTTGGCGTGTTTCCCGACTATGCACTGGTGCCGAGGGGAATGACGCTAGCTCCTCGGAGCATCTTCCATTGAAATACCGGTAGAACAAGGATAGCATTCCCACCCTACGCCTGTGATCTTAAGATTGCAATCCGTTTGTTAAGACGGGAGAATCTATCGAGACTAACCGTCTAGTCTAGAGAATTGTGGAGAAAATTTCTGGAAAGGGGAATGCAATAAAATGTGGATAGCGGTATCACAAAGTGATCTCAATTGATATCAATTAATCTCAAACTATTTATTAATATGTAGTTGGTAGTATTTTTCACTTATAAAATAATATTATTGTCTATACGGTGTAATATTTCTATGACAATTTCCAGAACTGATTGTCATTTTCAAACAGATCTAGGAATATTCATAATAAAACCTTTTGCCAAATTTGAATAAAGGACCCAAATCAAATGTTGAAAGATCAGCTAATGGTGCAGCTGCAAAAAATGACCCGATTTTTTGCAATTTTGCCAATTTATACAGCCGGACTTTATACAAATTGATTTATCGACATTTTATTCGAAAAATGTATCAGGAATGCGTGAAATTTAACTAAATCGGTCAACCTGCTTGGATTAAATATTTTGCTGACAATGCCAAATTGTTTTATAATGGTAGGTAACAATCGTTTTTTATTGGAAAATTAACTCGCCAAGCTTATTAATTAGGTACTAGCAGACGTGTATCAGGCGTTGATCGGGATTATGGAAGGTTTTGAGTAAAGTTTTGAGGTTGTAAATTCTAGTAAAGCGGATGTTATTTTAAGCTGAAAATAATATTATTTTTGATAAGTTTAGTTTTTACTTAAAAAAAATTACTTCAACGTAGATTTGAATGTTAACCAATGTCGCCAGTCTCTTATATTTTCCTGGTCCAAATTTGTATATTAGATTTCTTCCTTTTTATTTGGAAGATCGATTTTAGAAAAATAAACTTATAACTTAAGCTTTTCTAGACATTTTTATGATTACTCATAAAAATGTCTAGTAAATTATTAATTTTAAAAGTAATTATATTTTAATAGACAGCCCTGATTTACGGAGCCAATTAACTAATCGATCCAAAAGTCCATTTTATCGTAAAAACTTGCTCAAGCTCCCGGGGTGGGGTGGTTTTTGGAAATTTTATGACGACAGTAACCATCCTCCTCTTTTAAAGTTCAAAAAATTTTGATTTGTTAAAAAATCGTGTAGTGTCAAAAGATTTGTATAAAAATCAAATTCACGCGGCATGCTTGGTGTCCGCCAAGCGACCACCCACCACAGTCACTTTCGTTTATGAAAGAGATATAGGTATAGGTAATATTGGGGCTGAGTATTTAAGTTACTCGCTTGTACCTAGATTGGTTGATAATATTTCGCAGAAGTAGATGTGTAGAATGTAGATGAACTGCACAAATTGTAGTTACCAGATACAAGAAGGCCATAAAAGCATACTTACCTCTTCAATATATTTATACAAATCAAACTTTATTAAATATAAATATTGTCTAATGATTAGTCCTAAAACAAACAGTGACACTTCTGACTCAATACTAAAAAAAATACAAAAAAAAAAAATTTAAATACATTTTTATATTCCATGAAAATCATAAACCAGTACACAATATTATATTACATCCCATTATATCCTTCGAAAACATTTATCAAATTACATGGGCATAATTTTATAAACTATTCAAATTGATATTTTCACTGAATATTTAAAGGCATGTAGGTAAAAACTAGTTTTATAGTGTTGGTGAAAAAAAAATACCTGGTTTAAAATTCGTAGCACCATTTTTTCAAAGGCACCTTCATTTATTATCAAGTCGATATTATAGTCAGTCTGAAATAATGTTATTTTTGAATAAATTCGCAATTTGTAAGCTCATTAACCGTGAACGTCTACAGTCAATTTATTTTATCTGATGCCCGATTTTTATTCCGTTTCATTATTATTTTTGAATCACATCTAAAATAAAATTAATGTGCTACGGAACATGAAATCGGTTTTAAAAATCGTAATTCATTCAGTTAACGACCGGGAAAATACTCGGTCCTTTTTTATAATTGTATAATGTCATTTTAATTTATGTATTGTCATCGAGTTAAATTTGTAAATATCAATATAAAATACACTTCAAAGTACAATATGATATTATCATAGCTAATGATCATAATCATATTATTGTTTGTACATGTTTCAATACGGAACAGTTAGTTTTCCCCTTTATTACTGATTACTGCCTTCCAAAACTTACGTCCTTACCTTACCCTACTTTGATGAGTCTCATCGTATGGGAGGATTTTGTAATTGTTTTATACATCTTTGTCTTTGGTAACGTTTTCCATGCGGAATAGCTGATAACATTTTGGTTTGGAAATATTTCTTCAGGAATTCTAATCACACGTCCAAGACACCACGAATGTATTTTTCTTTTATTGAATTACCAGCATTAAATAGACACCGGAAGTTTCTCGAATAGATATAATTGGAAAATATCTGATCACTAATTATGATTAAAAATTAAGACATAAAATCTATCCTTTGTTATATTTCTTGTAAGTAATTAAAAATAATATCCAGCAAATAACCTGAATTCAATGTTTTGTGAAACTTTAGTAGCAAGAATAATAATATTAATGTGTAAATAATTCCTAGAAATTGTGAGTTTGTTGAGATCTCAAAAGACAGATAAAACTATCATATTTCTATGTCGTACCTTCAAGTAAACAATTCAGAGATTCCATTAAAATATCATTGACTTACCCAATCAATTTTACTCAGAAATCAGGTTTTGGTCGGGTTTCTGTTTTATTCCAATTAAATGAACAACTGAATCTATAAAATAAATCTGCGAATCAAAAACAATTCTAACGAGACGAGTTATTTAAAAAAAATTGAACAATTCATAAAATTTATAAAATTAATTTTTAAGCTCGGTGTAAGTTCTATTAAAGTTCTGATATTTTATCATTATTGGCCAGTTGCTTCATAAAACTGAAATAACCACAGAACTTGAATAGAAGTTTCACCAAATGCAAAAATAACCTTAAAAATGTGTGATGAATTATTGAAAGTCTTTGAAACAACCCAAACTGTATTTTTTTCTTTAAATATTCGTTTGACGAAGTAACTTTTTAAATAATACATTGCCTCGTATTTTACGCTTTTTGATGAAAAGGGTCATGGCAAACTGTGATTTTGGGATTAATGACTGCCACTCAAGAGTCTCAACTGTTCCTAACCGTGAGGCTAAAGAGGAGGTAAAGATGATGGAGAAGAGAAATGTGGGGAAGTACTGACTATTCAGATTTGGTCACTACACACGGATAAAGCCATTTGAAGCAAAGTTTCTATTCTTAATGGTGTTACACAAGAGCGATAGTGAGAGTATCTTCCATTCTCTCAATATCGCCCTGCTGTAAGACCAACATTCAGAATTGAAACGTTGCTTGAAATGGCTTAAGCCGTGTGATGACCACATTTAAATAGACAGGTACCTAACCACCTTCCTCTTCCCCATCTCATTCTCCTTCCCACTGCCTTCAGCCTCACAACATACCCCAATTGGGGATGCCATAGTCTTACTGGCTGCAGACGGTAGCACTTGGTAGTTATTCACATATTAAAAGACAAATAAAAGACAAACAAATATTTTAGATTATTCAAAACCCAAGAATGTTCGCATCTCTTGAAAAAAAAGATATTTTAATCATTTACCTTATTTTATGATTACTTCCAGTCTGATGTTCGTGATTAAATAAACGCAAATCGTTCATTTTCACCGATTAATTTTACCAATCAAAATTGACATAATTGATGAAGTATAACGATGTTGTTTCCTTTGCGCAACACCCAAACACGGAATGTTTACATTTTCAAAGAAATTTACCTAAGTGGGTTTGCCGTACAAACATCTCACAAAGATGAATTCCTAAGCAGTCCGCCCAGAGAAACTAATTTTAATAAATTCACTCCGGCGCCGGGTATATTGTATTTCAAATGAGAGTAAATTTCACAATTACTCCGGCGTTTTGTGAATAAACCGAGGGAAGAGGAGGCGTTATCGGGAGAATAAATTTCATCGTAGGTACACTCCCTGGTTCTCTCTTCCCTGTTTCCTATTCCCTGTTCCCTGTTCCCTGTTCCCTTGTTCCGCGCCATGCAACCTACCACCGAGCACCTCAGGGCAGGGGTGACATTTCCTCATTTTATTAAGGTTTAAAAACAATTTAACCGTTAATTTGGTTCCTGAAGTAAAATTAAAATAAAACTTTTCTAAAAGATGATGTGCACGTATATATATATTTTTTACATTAGCTTCGTATAAGGAAAATATTTCCCTCAAGGCCTGGTATCCTGGGGGATGATGTGCGTGGGTTTTTTTTATGGAAACGAAGGAGAGGAAGTTCTGAGAAGAGTATGAATCCTAGGGTCAGTTTGTCCAGAAGTAACAGACGTATGATTCCATCCCTCCAACGCAATTAGTCGAGAGAGTCCAGCTGGAGAGGCCCAAAAGCCTTCCTCAACCGGTCTCTCTCTATCCGATAATCCCTGCAGTAGACGGGCAGACGCATCCGCTGCCAATACTTGATAAATCTTATCCCATGAATCCGGGCACCCCTATTTAGTCACCAAACGTAACGAATCATTAGAGGTTACCTATGGCAGAGTTGTAGGTTATCTAATAAATGTTTTACAGGGTGGTGGCACACATTCCCGACTCTTCATTGACGCACTCTATCCATTATCTATATCAGGGTTTTCTTAATCTTAGCGAATTTCCTAACACGCATTAAAAAAAATTTTAAAATCTATGAACATTTTAAAATGGTGGCAATTCAAAGTATGAATAAATTTCTTTCACTGATAATTGATTATTTTTGACAGTCATTCGGTAACGTCTCAATAAAACGTTTGAGTTTCATCCCAAAAACGTTAACATTATTCTTTTTTTATTTATTTATTTATTTATACTGGGTTTTGACAGATGTTCGCACTTACGTGAGAACATCCAATTATAAAAACTCAGTTATTGTGCAAATAGAGACATACAATTACAAAAAATCTACAATTACATACAATTAAATACAGATACATACAATTAGAAAAACAGAAAAATCACAAATAATAAAAAATAAATAAAAATAAGTAATAAAAAAAAATAAAAAATACAAAATTTTATACAAGCTCCTCAAGTAACACATTTTAGCAATCAATCATATGTGTGACCAATTAATAAGGTGAGAAAAATTGCAAAATTACATGAATTGGCGAGTAAGTTCAAGTCGAGTTTTACAAAGATTTATTAAGATCAATATGTACAATTTAAACTATCTAATCAATTCCATTTTGAACACAAAACATTATTTTAGACATTCTTCAATAACAATAATATATGAAAAATCTTATAAAATACACCACAATTATTTTTGTTTTCAAATCGCTCGAATCGTCCCTGTTTGCTAATAGTTCACAAGGACGAGTATAGGTACAATTTGTACCGCAATAAAGTGTAAACTGCGGTTGATAACGCGGTCCTGGTTCGCCAGTATATCTTCCTTACCCTCCTATTAATAATAGTGTGTTTGGTGTTTCAAGATTGCGCGATAGAAGCACGCCTATCTATTTGTTCCTTCAATATATCGCTTTTACGGGCTTTTGTAGAAGATACATACGTCATAATGTGTTCGTGGGTACCTACGTGAATGTGATTTCCATGAACAATGGGAATTATCAGCCAAGTTTAGTGTTGGTTACGATTTCAGATGATATGATACAAACTAATGGACGGTTTATGATACATTTAACTACTTCTGACCGAATTATTCAAATAATATCAGCATTGTCGGAAATCAAAGAACTCATGTTTGGTTCTGCTGCCCAATATTCAAGTTTATATAGATTTTTAGAGGTCGTATAATTACAAAATATAAATGTTCATGTTCTCGAAATCGACAGTTTAAATTTTAGCAGTTTGTACACGTTTAGTAAACCAAAAATAAAACCTATTTTGGATTTCCCCATTTTGACTTTATGTTTTGTTATGAAACGTTGGCCGAAGGAGGAAGCGCAATACATTATTATTATTATTTTCTTTTGCTTGTATTTAACTGAGACGTACCATATTAATCATATAAATAAATAAATACGACTTAATAATAAAGACGTTATTATTATTCTTTATCACAGTAATGCTGCAGCTCTTTCTTACACACTAATAAATAGTGAAACTAAAGGATGAGACAACGATGTACGTGTGTTTACTTCCTCCAAAGGAAAAAAGGTTATCATTTTCTTACATCTCTCTCACTCGAATTAAACAAATGAGATGCCGCGAGCCATTGGCGTCGCCGTTCGTTTTCCGGGGAATACTAAAAGCAGCTATTCTCGTTTATACGTGAAATGAATTTCAGTCGTGAAATCTCAAATTATCACAAAAGGTATAATTTGAGATTTCCTTATGATTTAACCTAACATTTTAGCCGCTTTATTCCTGATTATAATGATATGTAAATTATATTGCAGTTTATCTAAGACTGTGGCAGTATTGTGTTTATTTTATGAAATTTCTGTTATAAGAGATATTCATGAAAGCTGTGACGCAGCTCTCGATGGTTTATTATATTAACTTTCACCCAGGGCACACAATAGCTTTCAACATGAAAAATAATGTCACAATTTTCAGCCATCTTTGCACCGATACTCCTACTTCAGCTCAACACCTCAGTTGCCAGCATTCTAATTTACCTTTTCTAAGAATATTTGTGTTTTGAAAAACGGCGAGGAGTTTCATATCAAAGCGGTTACAATGCATAACTTAAAAAAACACAAAAATTACTCTGGTGTTAAAGTTCCTTGTACGATTTACTTTGGAAAATGCAAAGGGCATTTAACTAGCTATAGATTTCTTTGTATGTACGTAGAACCCTTTTTTGTTATTTGTTAAATTACAGTGTTTGTCAATAAGATTTCCTTCCAATGAAAAATCCTGGATTTAATATGCTGTAAACGAATCTAAAAATTCTCACATATACATATGCATACATCATAGAAGTAATAATTTTTAAAAATTCTACCTTCTAAACATAATCTCTTTTTAAATTGTTTCCAGAACCAAATATCGATTACATATTTAAAGAAGCTTCCATTATAAAAATATGTAATGAAAAAAATAATAAAAAATATCAAGATTTTATACACTAATGATAAGTGGAAATCAATTTTTTTATGTTTAAATATATATATATGTATATGTATATACAAATATATATTTTTGTATTTTTTTAGTTTTTTGTTTTGTTTTTATGTTTCTAATGTTTTTTTAATGCAATTGCTAAATTAATTTCCCTACTTATTTTTATTTTTAAGTTTTTTTTTTTTTTTAATATATAGGTATATGAAATGATACTGCTACCCGACGGCATTTAAATTGAAAAAAAAATTGAATTTATTACACCTAATTGAAAACAACACAAATGCAAAACCATTATATTTACCAAGCCATAAAAACTACAATAATCTTACTTCTGAATTGCGCTGTATTTCCAACTAATCAGAAAAAAATTAAACAATTTAAAAAAATGTATTATAATATAACAAAATATATTATAATATTTAATCTATGTAAGAATCGTGGTTCCTCACAACAAGAGCTCTTATTTTCTGATAAGGTGAACATGACCAATCATAACCCTAAATATTATATTTTGTAAAACGTGTAAAAAAAAATGTAACCCATATGTTTTACATTATAATTAAAATATATATATATAAATTTAAAAAATAACAAATATAATGGATGAAATATGTGTGAAATGCAATTCATTACGTACGTATCATCAATGTGTTTTTGTAAGTTCTTCAATCCGAGTGATTGAGATTTCTTGAAATGGTTCGTTATTTATCGAGATTGCAAGTTTCTGTATTTACGTTATCGTAAGGTTTACAATGAATATTTAACTGGACCAAATGTCCTTTCCACAGGAGACTCAAATCAAATACTGTCGGAGCCAAGCGCTCTATCAAATGCCGGCTATTTCCGTTACCTTCCATGCATTAGACACGAATACAAAAGACACAATACATGACACTCTTCTAAGGTACTAATTAACTGACATTTATTCAGTGAGACACCTAAAAACTACACACAACCATCTATACTAACGACATATGTTGAAGGATGTTGAAACTACATGTCTAGTCTTATATACTACAGTTTTATAAGTAAACGCGATCCCGAACACCGACAAATAAAAAATAGTTAAAATACGAGTGCACATTAATAAAAAAATTCACTAAATTTAGTTCGGTATGGAGGGTTAATCCCTCTCAATGGCTCAATACAGGTATCTCGTTACGCGGGAACTCGTGAAAGAAGATTTCTTGTTAAGCTCGGATTGCGCGCAATTCAAATATCAACCCCTAACAAGTGTAGGCCCGTTCCACTACGTGTCCCACTAATGACGGAGTGCCCGACTCCACTTAATAAATGCACACGTTAAATACACCAATATTTAGACTAGAGTGGAGCAATGAACATGGAACATACTAAATATTATGCGGGAATTCATTAGCAAAAAGGCGTTTTGTAGAGAGGATAAAATTGTTCTTCAATTTCTGGAATTCTAACCAGAAGGAATGTTGATTTTATAACTTCTGAGTTTTTTTTAACTTTAATTTAATTTAATAATTTTATTAATGTCTGCAAGTATTTTAGTTTTTTTTATTATTGAGACAGCTGTTTTGGCTTACAATGCTATTTTACCACATTGAGACGACTTATTTATATGATTTTAATTATCAATTTTGAAGGTGTATAAATTTATTTATTACAGGTTGCAAATTAATGTTTAAAAAAATTATGGAATTTTACGAATTAAACCGAAAAACAATAAATAAAAATAATAACTTGTGGTTTAAATTGTTTTTTTTCCTTCGGAGAGCATGCAGTTCAAATCACTTTCTCGGATGTAGTAGATGTGTTCAACTGCAAAGACTATATTATAATATTTTGTTAAATCGAGGCTATACTAACATACTTCAATAATAATAATTAATGAACTTCAATACTTGGGTTTTAAATAATTTAATTGCATATTTTACTTCATGCTTACTGTTCTACAAAACTAATGTGTACATATATCACATTTTTGTAAAAGCCAGCGTTGATTAAAAGTGCTTCTTCATTTCGGACAACGTTACACTGTCCATCATCAGGACAAATGTGTATATTGTGGTGAAGTGTATGTATATGTAATATCGCATTGCGCAGGTTAATTTTCTTAGGACCGGTATTTCAGTATAATACTTAGTAGTATAGTCGTCATTTACCGGATAAAAACAACTATAAAGCTTAGCCCTGTCATTCTCTCTATTAAATTAGTGTGGTTTTCTGAATTTCATTTGCCTCCGTAATAGGCATTCTCATTGAGTTATTTCTTTTTATCATAACTTCTGCCTTGCACCACTCACCGATATTGTTTGTGTTGCTCTTGCATAACTAGTAAAATAGATAACAGTGCTTTAAATGAAGTAGGTAAACGCGTACAAATTTCTTCTCTCTACTTACATATCATCTTTCTGCTCATTCCTTTTATTTTGCTAATCATCACGCGAGGGGTTGGGGTATACAATAACAATAATAACGATCGATATAATATTATTACAAAAGCCTTCCTGAAATCCTACCCTTTGTTTTGAACGGCTTTGTCTCAATCAATCAAAAGCTTTTCCTTAAATAAATTATTTGTAAGCTCCGTGTACCTATAAAATGTAGGTACATGATCTTTTTATCATGTACCTACACGTTTGCGTGAATTACAAATTATGCTGGTTTTTACTTTATTTATAAAAATATCAGAAATAGGGAAGCAGTTAAATATGATGTTTGTATTTTTTTTTCTATAATACCTACCGTGGTACCGTAACAATAATTATGGATTTGTTCGTATGAAGCAGTTACTTTGTGATGTGACATTATAATTTAAAATAAAACAATAACTTTGTATACAGCACTTTTATTTTTTTATACTTAATGCCGACCGGGTTTCGCTACAACCGTAGCTTCTTCAGGGCAGTATATTCTCTTTAAGAGAATATACTGCCCTGAACCTACATAATGTACAAACTTTGCTATTGAAACTAATAAAAAAATAAAAAATAGGCATAGAGGGGCGAGGGAGGCGCGGGCGGAGGGTGCCGGATTATTGGACGTATCGGTCTAATGAAGTGCCGGATTAGTGATATTGTACTGTATCAGAGTTCCCATGGTAAATTAAATATATTAATTTATGGTATGTTTGCTAATAATTTGTACAGGTTTCCATAGTAAAGTTTGTTTAATTTTTTTTTCATTTTACAAAGAATTTTTTGAAACTGGTCAGTTTGTGAAAAATTGTTGAATGTCAGATAGTTTTATTGTTGTTGTTTGCTTCCATACATAAGAGACTATTTCATCCCCAATAGTATGGAATGATAGGGATTGGTGGGAAATAAAAGTAATAATAAGGTTAGGAGAACCTGACGATGGTTGCTAAACATAGATAAAGCCTTTTTTTTCTGACTGGTGGTCTTTCTAGGTCGATATTTAAAGCATCTTTAACTCTGTCATGCATATATGTATTCTAATGTAAAAAAAAAAGTGTTACTTAGTGGTGTATACAAAGTTATTGTTTTATTTTAAATAATTATGGATTTTACTTAAAAGATAATGCACACTTATTTTGAGAGACTTACATGTTAGTATTACGTTTTTTTACGTTACTTACTGTTACATCTTACGAGCATCTGTTATCGGTTTAAATATTTTTTACTGATTTATATATTTATTATATATTTCTATTTACTGTTCTGCGTCTTGATATTTAAATTCAACGTTCAAATTATTGGTATTACCTTCTTATGTTAATTATAATTATATGTATATAAGTTAAATTATAATATGTGCTGTTTAATGCTCTGAACATCAGATTTAGACTCACTTGGGTAACATGTTACTGATTATTCCATATTTTGCTTATTTAATGTTAAATAATAATAACATGTACGTTCTTATTACTACCACTAGATAATATACAATATACATACATACCCTGTTTATGATTACTTTTAAATTTTGCATAATTAAATGTTACTATACCACGTAAACCCCCATAGGGCGTTCTTCAATGATAGCGAGCATCCCTTTTATATTATTCTAGTTATTTTACAATGTTTTAGTAAACTACTTACTGATCCGTTGTATCGCAGCGAGAACTTGCAACTCCTGCATGAACACCTACTTATACTTCTAACTTAGACCACTTGGAAAAAGTACAAAGGAAATTTCTTAAGCACGTTCAAAATAAGTTAAGACAACCTGTCTTGGTAATTATTGGATATAGATGGAAACGGTTAATACGCACTATTTTTGAAAAACTCTTTTGATTCACCTTAACTACATTAAAAGACAACTATTTGCATTGGGGGCAGCATTTTAAATTTCAATTACGTAAAATTAAAATTTGCTTCGTCTTCTGAAATTTTGCCCATATTTGTAATGACTGTCTCTTTGGTATGTTGATATTCCTGAAACATGTTTATATATAACGAGCGGCTAGAAAATTTTGAAGATGTCACGAAATCTGGGCGTATTACGTAAACTAATTTAGGTAACGGAGTTTTGGAAATAAAATGACAAAAAAACGTGTTTTTTTTCTAGTAATCATTTTTTTTAATAATACTTTCACTTTTGTATCACAAACCATGTTACACAAACCTAGCGTAGCCGCTAAACTACTTGAAAACTGGGATGTTTTTTCTAGCCGTGACACGAGCAGGCGCTATATCATCATAGAAATAGTTCACTTAAAAAAATTAAATTTTAAGGTTAAAAAAAAAAATTCTTGTTAATAAATTTTAATCACAACGCACGCAATTCATGCGTATTAGGTAAGTACTAATTAGGCGTAATTTTATATTTTTAACATTAAAAAAAAATCTAGCCACTCGTTGTTTTACGTATAGTATCAAGAATACCAACATAACAAAATGACATTGGACAAAAAAATTTGAAAATGTCGGTCATTTTTCACAGAACGAAAGCTAATTTTAATTTTACGTAATTGAAATTTAAAATGAAATATTTTCCACTGCCCCCAATGTAAATAGTTGCATTTTAATGTAATTAAGGTGAATCAAAAGATGTTTAAAAAAAGGGCGTATTAACCGTTTCCATCTATATCCAATATTTTACAACTGTCTTTAATATCTGTATAAAACATTAATGCACTTTTTTAAATTACTAAATATCATCATCCACCGCCTTCAAATGTTGTATTATAAATGTAGCAACCACTCGAAGTTACTATAACGTACCTCAAGAAGTTGATTACTTCAAACATCTGCAAGAACTACCAATATGCGTGTATTTGTCCACCTAGCACCGTTCGCCGTCACCTCGACACCCAATACTTCTACAGAAATTTTCCTATTAAATCTACTCGTCTCCGCCATCTTTTCCACTGTGACAACCATGGCACTAACTACTAACTATTCATACCAGTCACCACTAGCACGATTTCACCTAACTGACAATATATTTATATATTATTCGATATATATAAAACCTCGCCGTCAAAGGAAAAATAAATACATAGTTGTGAAAAAACTGATATGTATTTCTGTACTATGTTTATAACATGAAAAGTGTTTATTGTACCTTATGATATTTATTATATGTACCGATATATTTTATTTCTGCGTTATGGAAAAATTTCACTTGTGTTCATAAATAAAAATATAAGAAGGTAAAGTACTAAATAAATAAATAAGTACTTAATTTAAATTAAAATTGACTGGGCATTCAAAAGAAAAAAGTCACATTGTGTGTAAAACATGGTACCTGAGTATGTTTCCTAAATGTGTTTCTGCCATGATCCACTAAATTGTTTTCAAATCCACAGCCACCTGTATTTTGGATTTAGTATACTTTATTTGGCGGAAATATTTACATACTTTGGATTTAGCAGGAGTTCATTGCCATTATTATCTTATCATATAATCAACGTCAAATAAAGCCATGTCAAACAAGATTCTAGCGCAAAGTAACTGAAATATTGTACTTATAAATACTGAGCTAGAGTAATACTTTGTATAACAATCCTGAAAATACTACGAATTCTCCTGTAGAGCGAAAAAACTTGTAGAAAGCGGAATTATTTCATAAATTTAAAATCGGTTTCTTAAAAAAATACAATTCTTTTTACGGCCTTCCTTCTTGGAAGTTTGTATAAAGAATTAACAGCTTCAAAGGTTAAATCATTTAATTTATTCCGTCCTGCCGAAATTTCAATTTTCTTTTCTAATTACACACATTATTCTCAAAGAAATATTTTTACTCGTTACTTGATAAAATAATGTTAGTTTTATCTTTCGATAGCCGGTATTTATCTTTCGATAAAAATTACAAGGCTATTTATTTTACCCGTTAGATCACTAATAAATGGTCGCCTAACTTGTGTGATTTGATTTTCGATTCATAATCAACTTACGGCTTCTCTGTAGCCCCAAATAAAACGAAATTATATTCAATATCCGTTGCTCAAACAATATAATAGAGCTTCGGGCTGTGGGAGCTTTTCATTTGTTGTTCCAGTTTCATTGAGATTCTCCCCGCCTCTCTCCAGGCTATTTGACCCGGGGAGGTAAACGCACAAACGTTACATGTAGAATTGTGGAAGGCATAACTTTGACCAGGGATTGCTTAGTGGGTACTATAAATTATACCAATATGAACAGTAAACTTCTTAATAACCACACGGAACATATGCATACTAAAGCACTTAACAGCTCCGGACTAAAGCTTCTCTTTCATGTGTTAAAATTATATTAGGGTATTCAAAAAATCTAATTTTCTGTGACATCTCCACAAATGAAAGAGCAAGACAAATTATCATTTAATCTTCATTTAAGCTTAATG
The DNA here is from genome assembly GCA_951813805.1 of Limnephilus auricula. Taxonomy (NCBI): domain Eukaryota; kingdom Metazoa; phylum Arthropoda; class Insecta; order Trichoptera; family Limnephilidae; genus Limnephilus; species Limnephilus auricula. The sequence goes on from OX638390.1 coordinate 41,335,942, forward strand.
CACACAGCACAACATAAGTATAAAGTTGTAAAAAGTATATAAAAAATAAAATCTATAAAATAACCAAAAAATAAGTACAAGGAGTATTAAATATAAAAAAAAGTTACGTGTTATAAATATTATTAACTAGCGAGTACCGGGTATGCGTTGCAATGTCACGGAGCAAGCCACATACGGCTATGTAGCTGCTATCGTCAACCGCTACTATGTCTCTTTTGCAATTTCTCCCTTTGCCCCTTTCTCGTCCCTCCCCCGTCCTTGTATCTCCACTGCGGGTTCTCTCTAGGAATGCAAGGTTTTTACAACAAAAAAAATATCAATATATATCAAATTAAGTCGATATTGATATATCGATATTGGTCTAGTAGGCCGATATATCGATATTTCTTCTGTTTTTAAAAGCTTATAGAAATCCAATGAAGTTTGAGTTATATCAAGCATTTATCGATTTATGTATGTAATTTTTTGCACTTATATAGGTATATAAAATGTGTCTTTTTTTTCAAAAATTTATTGCCAAAAAATAGTTCCAGTATTTTGTAACATCTATCGAACTTAAAAATAGTAATAATAGTACATATTAGAGTAGAGAAAAAGAATCATTTTTTTAGACGGTCAGTGTTGCCAGTAATGGAATTTTACCCGATTTTGTGGGTATTTTAATTTGGGCGCGTTTTTCGATATTTCGGTACGATATATTGATTTTTTTGATATTGATATATCGATATCGGCGTGTTATATCGATATATCGTTGCATACCTAGTCCTATCCCATGCTTCCCCGTTCCCACTTCAGTACCCCTTCGCACAGATTGCTATGTAAATATATCCAATGTAATGCAATAAATAAATAAAGTGCCCTAGTTCCTCTCACTTGTGGCGCTTGTATATTGTACATAACTCAATCCATGTATGATTAAAAACGTCTAATTTGGTGGTTATTCTAAGCAAACTGTTTGGGCCACGGGCTGACTACCAGGCGGTGGTTGGAGGTTGTCGCATCACTCGGAATGCCAGATACTCCGGGAGTATTCAGTATTTCAGTAAAAGCACTCTTGGAAGCTTAATGTAGTGAGGAAAATAACTAAGCGCACATTTAAACGTGCCCTGAGGCGCGCGTGTGCTTTTAAAGTCCATTACCCCTGAAAATGAACTAATTCGAGGCAGATGCACTGCGAGCTAGCTACAGCAAAGCTCTACTCCGGCGGTACAAATTCACTTAAAGCACCGCTTAAAACAGCTTTACCCGATATATATTTTAGGATTTCATATGTGTTGGTGTCTCTTTAAGGGTTTAATTTGAATCATATGATAAACCGTTACGTTTTTTTTTTTTAAATATGTTTATTCAGTTTTAATTCTACAATATTTTATTTTACAAATCTTACGAAACTGATTAATCAGTTTGATTGTAAGAAATCTCGTTCATTCTTAAATCATTCAGATAGGGTAATTCCAAGTTTTTTAATGTACCTAATAATAAAAATCAATACTTCATGCAATGAAAAATAATAAAACGCTTTACTTTTTTATTTTAAAATACCGGCATCAAAAAGCCTAGGTTTTTTTAGATAAATGCCAAAATAACATTTTTATGTATAAATTAACCCCTCAGGTTAATTTATTCGCTTTGGTAACAACTCATATCGGTCTCATATAAATCATTGTAACTATCACGGTGAGAAATAGATTCTAAACAGTGTTAGAAAGAGAAAACACCACACTTTTTAATCAAATCTAAAAGTTATCCACAAAATAATTTTAATGTACACTTTTGAAACTAGCTATCACTTTGTGGTTATCTATTTTATAATTAAAGGAAACAATATAACTTAGTTACAACCACTGATTTATTTAGTTACACGCCGACCGGTTTCAAAACAACCGTTCCTTCCTCAGGGCAAACATATAAATTATAGCCCTGAGGAAAGTAACCAAATAAATCAGTGGTTGTAACTAATTAACATTGTTTCATTTAATTATTAAATATACACCTTTATGAAACCAAAGTTTCCGGCTGCAATTTGAAAAGAATTATTTAAACTTGGGGGAATTATTTTTACTTGAAAATTGCATTAAAAAACATGTGATAAACAAAAATGCAATGATAGCTATTTTTAAACCTTTTTATGTTTGCCTTTGAAGTCGTTATATTCAATAATAATTACATGTTTATTTTGAATTATAAATTTGAAAGCGTATAAGAATTATTTAAACTTGGGGGAATTATTTTTACTTGAAAATTGCATTAAAAAACATGTGATAAACAAAAATGCAATGATAGCTATTTTTAAACCTTTTTATGTTTGCCTTTGAAGTCGTTATATTCAATAATAATTACATGTTTATATTGAATTATAAATTTGAAAGCGTACTTTAACTTCAAAAACAGTTTCAATCAAATTCAAACTCAGTTTTCGCACACGTTCAGAAATATTGCATATTTTATTTCAAAAAGAAATATATTGACCTTTTAACAAAATATGCCCAAGGCCTGAGCGGTTAATGCCTATGAAGAAGAATTGAGAACGAATGAATGAACTAGAGATAATAATTAGTTTCTAGAAAATGAAATTAGCAAATAGTATATATAAGTTATTTAAAAAAAAAACTTTTATCATTGATGTAGCTATTCCAAATTCCTGTAATATTGAAAAATCTGTTTCTGAAAACATAAGAAAGTATACAGATTTAGGAAATGAAATTAAAAGAATTCGGCATTCTCAGACTATAAAAATATTACCATTTGTTATTTCGGCTACTGGCATTATACCTAGCTCTCCCATTAAAAATTTAGGCGTATTAGATTTGTCAAAGAATTTGTATATAAAAATGCGAAAATCAGTCATTTTAAATACATGTAGGATTACGAAAGATTTTTTAAATATTTATATTGAGGGATCATTAGGATTTATCGGTCAAATTAGGATTTCCACCAAGCCGAACCCTCTGATATGAAAATATCTGGAGTCAGTGAATTATTTTCCCGTTTAATAGTCTGGTAGGTTAACATGTTGTTCTTGTATTGTTTTGTATTAATTATACTTATATAATACACTTGCATAACGTGGATTTACTAGATGATCATTTTTATGGAAAAGTGTGTAAAAGAATTTAGTTTTTCCTACGGGGAAAACTAAACCCGAACCTAAAAGTCTGGTGCGTTAATAATAAAGGGTTAAATAAATTTTGATAATCAAGAAAAATTTAAATGCGTCCGTACTTACTCCTATTTATATTCCGAATTTCATCCTTCTATTTACCTAACCAAATCTCGTAACTTTAAAACAGTATTATTTTATGGCAAAAATGTTTTATTTTCCTCCTTCCGGATAAAATTTCGGCGGATATTACAATATTTTAATCTTTTCATTATAATATATTGATGTTTTGAAAGTTTTTCTCGTTCAAATTTTTATATTAGAATTTTTCAGCAGTGCGTCATCGCTTTCATGTTTTAATTTAAAGTCTCTCAAAATATCATCATAAAACTCGAGGACATGTTTTTAATATGTGAAATGCTGCGTTTATGAAAAAAAGTGGGAATATACATAATACCTGTATGTTTTTGGGACGATTCTAAAAAGAGTTCAATGCTTTTGGAGAGGCTAGAACCCCCTGAAAGCGTTCTGCGCTACCGAATTCTTCACTCCGCCAGATTCAATCGCATGCAAATTTTCGCTTAATGACTTAGGAAAATAACAGGTCAGATTGCAAGTGCTTGAATCTTGGGTCGTATCTAGGTATGCACAGGAAACCTGCAAATTTTACTTTTTTTATTTTTTGGATTTTAATCTTAGTTTTTTCTAGAGATTCACTCTATTATTTTTAAGTACAAAAATAAAATGTAAACACTTATATTACCTACGCACAGGCTGCGCCTTAGTGGGTTTCCCTTTTTATTATTATTGAACTGTAATTTCAAATGTAAAAAAAAGGGAAAAAGATCCGAGGATCTCTGACACGCTAACCAATGACCAGGAGCTCGAGCACAGTAAAAATTAATAACTTTACAATAGCGAATTGATAGGCCTAACTTCCGACGATTTTATGTCGATGTCCCGAGCACGGTCATTCCATTAGCAGCCAAACCCACACTGACAGGGAATAAATAATAAATCGATATACGCTGGCAACACTGAAGGTATTTTCTATGAATTGACACTACGAAATGTCAAACCCCAAGCAATTACGTAAAATTATTAATAAATTGGCATGTTGAATTGAAATAATAACCTAAATATGTATTAGGAATCCGCATTTAATTTTTGACACAAACGTAAGTAAATTAGTTTATGCGGTCAAGTCTCATTTTAACCACTTTAATTTCTCAAAGATCGAACGGAATAAATTGGTCGCGTCTTTGTTGAATTATTGAAGTCTAGTAGTTTACCTTTTTTTCCTTTATTTATAAAATATTTTTTGTAAACAGTTATTTTACATGCTTTTCAACTACCAGTAACTAGACACATACCAGTATTATGGTAGTCGTACATCCGTTCATTAATAAGCCAGTATTTTGCATAACGAACGACATTATCCAAATAACTGCATTTATTGACACTTATCCAAAACTTATAAGATATTATGGAGGCCGGGCTAAAAATTTATCAATCAACTATAGGAATATCTTTACCAATTCTACCTTTTGGAATAACAAGGTTGCATCTGTTGCGATAACGTCATGCGATAATGAACTCTATAGAAGCTTACTATAGATCCTATTATCGAATAACGTTTACGCAACAGATGGAACCTTGTTATTCCAAAGGGTCGAATTGTTGACCGTGATCGCAAAAATTGATTACTCACCATAGATTTTTTTTTTAATAGAGAAACCTTACAAGAGTCCCAACTGCTCCCTTCTGGAGCCAGTGAGACTATGGCATCCCCAATTGGAGTATGTTGTGAGGCTGAAGGTAAGTGGGGAAGGGAAGGAGATGGGGAAGAGGAAGGTGGGAAAGTACCTGGCTATTCAGATCTAGTCACTAAACACGGCTAAAGCCATTATTAAACAGCGTTTCAATTCTGAATGGTGGTCTTACACCAGGGCGATACTGAGAGTACCTTCCACTCTGGAACGTGCCGCAAATATAACATATATTATTTTTATTAATTAATTGTGAAATAACACAAATTAATCAAATAAAATTTATTTGCGCACGCCGGGTTCGAACCCGCGACCTTCCGAATGGGAGTCAAGTGTCTTACCACTCGACCACGGACGGTCGTCAAATTACAAATTTGCTCAATATCGTAATGAAATAGGGTTTTATCGATCATCCATGCTAGACCTTCAAAGTAGAAGGAAACTGTCGACCAGTTTATTCAATTCTGAAATTCATCGTTCAATCAGTGATCCGTGGCTTACAAGAACGTGGAATAAATAATTATTTAACTTCTGCTTTCAATTACTTACTTTGGTTAGTATTTCGTCAAAATCACCGTAAGTTTAGTTACTCTTGTTTGTCAAAGTATCCTTCTTTTTTGTCACCTGTTTTAATATTTTTCAGCTGGCAGACTTATTCGATCTATCTGTTATTGTTTCACTGTAATGCCATACAAGATCTAACTAAAGGACCGCACGTCAAGGGATCTCTCAATAATTTCCATGCGAGTTTTTCAGTGTTCCGAGACTTTCCTGAATTTCTTGTTTCCTTTTTTAACCTAACTATAATTTCATTAAGTCAATTCTTCTTTCATGTTTGGAATAGCGGGTCATTGGAATTAATTTTACTTTATGAATATTTACCACTTATAGTATTGTTAGTTCTGAAAGGTTAAAGGAAGATTCTTTAATAATAACTATGGATTTAAATCCATTTTATTATTAAATTAAATTTAAATCTTTTAAATATTAGTATTTAAATAGTAATTGGTTTTTAATGAGTGTTTCTATTTTTTTCCAACTACAAAAAATGTTGCAAATATTAAAATATTATAAAGTATTTAATCGTAATATATAAAATTCATCGTTAACAAAATCTAAACGTCAAACTTATTTGTATTATTTTTTTTATGAGAGTGAGACTATAGCTTCCGCATTTGGGGTATATCGTGAGGCTGGAGGGTGGAGGGGAAGTAGATGGTAAAGAGGGAGGTGGGGAAGTACCCGGCTACTCAGATCTGATGACCAAACACGGCTAAAGTCATTTCAAGTAACTTTTCAATTCTGAATTGTGTTCATACACCAGGGCGATACTGAGAGTAGCTTCCTCTCTGGAACGTGCCGCAAATATATTATATTTTATTTTTTATGAATTAATAGTGAAATAATCCAAATTAATCAAATAAAATGTATTTGCGCACGTCGGGAATTAAACCCGCTGACGTTTGAAAAATAAAGGGATAATCTGAATTCTCAAAACATCAATCGCAATTTTAAAAACGGCAATTAAAATTATTTTCATTTAAAAAATATTAACTCGTAGGTAGGTGCTTTGTCGCTTGTTAGAATTTTGCAATCAATCTCATACAATTTATTTTGGAAAATAAACTTAAATTCAAAACAAATTTGAGTTCATTTTACCAGCTATCACAAAAGAAGATTTCACACAGGACAAACTAACGCAGAGGACAGACAACCGAAATTGGTACGTTTAATAATTTCTTTGAAGTTACCGTTAATTGGCGGTAATCCACGAATGTTCATAAATCAATATTAATTATTATTTACCGGAGAAAAATTCTCATTACTCATCTATTTACCTATTACAAATTAACGATAAGTAACTTAATTAAGAACTATAATAATAAGAAACGAATTGCGTAATTTGTGGACTCGAAGTTCATACAAAGTTCTCGAGAAATACGTCGTTACATTTCATGAGGGATCTGAACTCTCAGAAGCGTCTTTGCTATCGTTATGATTGAATACAATCACAGCGTCAGTAGTCCACCCCCTCCAGGCCCCTCCTGCCCCATCCAGCCTACAGCCCTCGGGCGAGGTTCTTTGGCTGTGAGGGGGATGTGGCATGTACTCCGAGCTACCGGATCTGCTGACCTCCGGAACTACCCGGGAGATTTACCTGCGGCTGCCAACAGATTTAGGCGGGTGTTTGTCGGTTTCTCATTACGGGGATGTTTATTTAATATAGCTTAAACGCCCCTTATACACTGCAAACTCTCGATCTACAGCACTTTGGTCCAGACTGTAGCTTATCTAATGGGCTTTTTATGTATCTCCTTAATAAAGTTTGCTATTATAACCCAGACGATGCGTGTGTGTGTGTGGGGGGGAGCTTTCTTAAAACACACATACTGGCACGCCGTACAGGGCTGCTCTTTGTGTAACATATTATTATCAGAATGGTTTATCTTAAAGTTTCTAAGAACAATTTTGAGAAGCTGCCATGTTAAAAGATACATCATAATGAAAGATAAGGCAAAGTACATCATACTGTAATCATGTAAATATTTGGCAGGTTTTAGTTTGTGCCGAAAATTAAACGATACAACCTTTCTACATACATAAGCCATATCGCAAAGAAATGAGCTTAAGCTAATTAACAACTTCTTGCCAAATTAATTAAAAGCGAGTGAACTTAAATATCATTTAAAATTAATAGTTAGACAGTAATGCTTAAGGCCCAGGAGTAAGCGTTCAAAATGAAAAAGGGGGGATATTTAAATACGAATGTTAGAGGGAGCGCGCTTATATTGAAAACTATAATAATTAAGCGAAAATTGTGAAAATGACTAATAAAACACGACTCTTTTAAAATAGAGCAAAATCTCTCGACAGAAATGCTTATGTTGCATTTAAAGATTCACTGAACTTTTTCATGCCCCATAACACGTTATATCGAAACAAAATTTGTTTTGAATAATTTTCAGAGTATACTTTGCGTTTTTTTTTCCCATCGAGGGAGTTCCAGCTCTACAACTGTATAAATATTATCTTAAAAAATAACTTTTTTTTTAAACAAATAGTCTTTCTAATAAAAGTTTTTTAAATTTTGCACAACTGATAAACGACCGTTTACCATTCAAAAGTGGTAATTTATCATTTGTATAAAATTTAAAAAGGGTTTATTAGTAAGGGAATTAGGGTTAAACATTATAAAATAATAGAAATTCGGAATGCGGGGGCTTAAATACTTTACGAGTAATTCGAGTGTGTAAGTTTGGTAAAAACAAAAGCTCAAATTAATATACAGTTCAAAACATAAGTATAAATTGTTTACTACGTCTAGCCAAGAATAGAATACCAGTTCTTAATTAGAATTCTCGACTTCCGTTTGGCTACCCCTAAAACGAGTTCTTACAAAGTTTTTAATCTAATGTATTCCATTCAAGGAACGCGCCGTGCTTTCTTGCTTTTTTATCGGGAAACACTCCGGAAGCTCCGAAGTAAACAGATGTATGCGCGATAAAAAACTTTTCCCTTTAATCTGCGGGAAACTGTTTACTTTTCCGCACCGATACACTGACAAATTGAAAAATTCACAGCGCGATATTTCTTCTTGCGCTACTGCTGTGTGTATACTGCATGCAATACCGTCCAATGTGCAGTCTGCTATATGCAGTAAGCACTATAAGGCTATTCGCCGCATTCCCTGGTTCCCTTAACCATGCTGCTTTCTTTATTATAAAACCTTTGTACGTTCTTGCTCTAGACAATTTGTCACAATTAAGTCTCGCGCTGTATCTTATGTTCATTCCTTATCCCACACTGAAAACTAACCACGCAACATTCAATTTTTCAGAAGAACGTGTACAACATACTGTAACATCTTTCGGTTTTCTCAGGTCAATTTACTAAATGCATACTAGAAAAAAATACTTTTATGACAACTTATTTCCCCAGCTATGTGTTATAATGGATGTTTAAGTTTTTGTTTTCTCATTTTAATTCTAATTGCGTTGTTTTTTCTCACTATTATTTTGTTAGTAGTTAGCGAAAATTTCAGATTGACGCAACCAACTAAACAAATAATATATCACAATATGTGTGCAACATTATGTTTTCCAAATAAATTAATTTTTTGAATATATTTATTTTTTTAATAATGTAACGTAATACCAAGATAAGGTTAATGTGGGGAGTTTTTCGGAATGTGTTCAGAAGAATGTGAATAAGAATATAAAGTACTTATTTTGAGAGTGTGGCTTCCTCCAGTACGGCTGCTCCAGTGTCGGTTAAATTGTTAGTTTCGAGTTTAATCAAGGTATTTCAATTATTTGTTTCGTGCTACCACAATTGTTTGACCACATTTTTTGCTACGGTAGATACACTCTCTACTTGAGAGAAGACTTATTGGAAAAGTTTAATGGAAACCTTGCATTGGTTTTTAATGATTATTTATTTATTATTTATTAACGCCCTTTTAGGGGCTTTAACATATAATAAAAATTATGCAATTTTTATTGTACATAACTGAACTTCCTCAATAACAACATATCGTATTTGCTTAGTGATAAATTGGAGATGTCCACTGATTTGGTATAATTATTTCCCTCCTTTAGTTTCCTGAGCAAAGAGGCAACATATAGTGGTTAGTCCCAGAATTGAAATAAATTCCGATTTCTAGTAATAAGTAGTGGAATCCGAAAGCTTCTCAATACAAACAGTTGTGGGCTATCAACTACATTATTTAAAATTTTATTAAGAAATACCAATTTAGTGAAATTCCTTCTCTCTGACAATTTAACCATATTTATATCATTTCAAAGGATGTTCTAGTTCAACATAATTTCTGATATACCCATTTTAAACTTTGGAAAACATAAGAATTTATTTTGTGTTAATTCAATTACTTGTACATGACTATCGTAATGTTGGTTCCAGACGGGAGAATTCAACTCAAGTTGATTAAAAACAAAGGCTAAATATAACAGTTTGATACACTTAATTTTTTTTAAATTTATTATTAGCCTGATTATGAATTCTAATATTTGCAATTCCTTATTGGAGATTTCCAATATGTGGTTAACAAATGAAAGATTTGGTTGAAAAGTGATGCCTAAGTTTTTAATTTGTGTTAAAATTTCTAGAGCATTGTTATCAATATTGTAATTAAAGATAACTGGATATTTTGTTCGAGAAAATCTAACTATTTGACATTTTGAGATATTTAAATCAATACTATTTTCATTGCACCAAATTAACAATTAACATTGATATTATCTTGAATTGTGTAAGAATGTAAATATTTAGAATATATCTAAAAATTTTAGGTCATCGGCAAAACTATGATAGATACATCATGAAATATTTTTGTAATATCATTCATAAAAAACAATATTGGATCAAGATGTGAACCCTGTGGGACTCCACTTGTTGCGTTTGAGGTCATCAGCAAAAGTAAAATAAGTATCTACATCATTTTTCGAACAGTCTAATTGGTCATTAAAAACACCATTTTCAGATACCCTTTTACGTTTAAATGTGTGACTTAGTTGGCAAAATTATATAATGTAACTTTTTAGTAACTCAGTGAGTGTATTTGCAGGGGTGAACCCGTGCTCGAGCGTGCAGTGTGGGCCCGGCGAGCAGTGCTGGATCGGACGCGCGGGGGCGGCGGCGTGCTCGTGCGGGGCGGACTGCGAGCCCGTGCTGCGACCAGTCTGTGCACGCGACGGCACCACGCATGCCAGCGCTTGTCACCTACGGCGTGCCGCATGCCAGCAAGGGCGCGCAGTGCGCTTGGCGCACGACGGCGCTTGTGGTAAGTTTACACCTAAATATTAGTTATTTTCTGTCTAACGTTTAATTGTTTTCGTCTATTTTTGTCTTCGTCGGTTTTCGTCTATTTTGTATCTATTTAAACCCTCAGGCTAATTTGTTCGCTTTTTGGATATAGACATCGCTGTGTCTCCCTTACTATGAACGGTGTTAGAAAGAGAAAAACCACGCTTTATTTTTAAAATCGCTTGGACACATAAACTTGTTTTCACGATAATTTAACGTAGGTAGACATAGGAATGACGTATGTCTACCTACAAGTTAACCATCAAATAAGTAAATTGTAGACCTTTATAAAACCAAAGCTACGGATCGGAATTTGAAAAAAAATTATGAAACTTTGCGAATTTTTTACTAATTATTTTACGTGGAACGACAAAATAGTGAGGTGACAATAACGTCTAATAAAATCATATGTATTTGCATGCAAAAGTTTTATATTTTAAAAATCATATGATTTAAAAAAAATGAATGCGTATTTTTTTCTTTCGAAAGCAATGTTCAGAAATATTGTGTTTATTTGAATTTTACTTTAAAGCGGAAATATTTTGACCGTAAATATTTTGAGGTGCAAGCGTTTAATTGTTTGTATCTAATTTTGGTTTTCATGTCGTAATTCAAAGTTAAAGCTTGTTGCTTGGTACCAACTGGATATATATATACCTTAGGTAGGCCAGGTTGTTTCTAAAGTTGTGGTTTAACCAAAATTACATTATTTAGTTAAAACGTCATATTTTCATCTCCATTCAACCATTTAAAACTATTTTCGTACGTTGGTTTGAATAAAATTATTAACCTTTGTATTGGCTTAAATTTTAGGGATTATTATAATAGTTTATACGGTGACCTGACAAGTGATCTCCCTAGAGTTAGCACCCCGCAATTATGATTAATATAAAATTATAATTTTGTATGCATTATTTACTAATTTCAAACCTAAAATCAACATTAAAAATACATTTAATAATCGGTTGGTATGGATAAAAAAGATATTTTTTTCAATGTCAAATTTTGTATTTTTATGCACTCACAAGTAGTATTGAAGGCCGACGTAGTCGAAGGGTAAGGCCCTCGACCCTCAATGCGAAGGTCGCGGGTTTGAACCCGGCGTTCACAAATAATTTTTATTTGATTAGTTTGTGTGATTTCACAATAAAAAAAATTATTGAAAATAATGTTTAGTTTATTTGCAGCACATTCCAGAGTGGAAAATACTCTCAGTATCGCCCTGGTGTAAGACTACCATTCGTAATTCTAACGTTGCTTGAAATGGCTTTAACCGTATTCGGTGACCCCAGATCTGATTAGCCAGGTACTTTCCCACCTTCCTCTTCCCCCTCTCCTTCCCCTCCCCACTACCTTCAGCCACGCAACACACTCCAATTGGGGAAGCTATAGTCTCACAGGTTCCAGGCAGGAGCAGTCGGTACTCTTGTGCGGTATTCATATAAAAAAAATTAAGAAGTTATTTTCTTGATGTTTTAAACTTTTATTATTCGGCGGTACATTCTGCACATCCCTTCGGGGACACTTAGTTATATTTTGTGTAAATAGGTTTACCGTATGTGTATACGTATATAATAGGTACCTAGAGAGACTGCGTTTTGTAATTTTATGTCGGAGGGCCAACTGTCGGGGGATCAACTGAACCACTGTATACACTTAAACTAAAATATAAAAATGAAGATTATGCACCTAGCAATAGAGGAAGGTAATCGTAGCATAACCCTGGGGAAATACTACTATTCTGGATAGAAACTTTGTTGGAAATGGCTTTAACTCTGTTTAATGACCAGTACTGAATAGTCAGGTACTCCTCTACTTTCTTTAGTCTTGCATCATGAACGATAAGAGCTTTTATAAAAGTTTTTTCAGCTTAAAAGTTACTACTTACTCTCTCATATACACCGTGGCTGAAATGGTATAGGCTTTCTAAATGATTTATTACAAACTAAAGCCATTATTTATTATTGTCGTCACCGTGACTGAAATGGTATAGGCTTTGTGAATGATTTCGTATAAACTAAAGCCATTATTTATTATTTTCTTCACCGTGACTGAAATGGTATAGGCTTTATGTGATTTTGTACAAACTAAAAAAACCACGAATTATTTTGTATAAAATTAAGCCATTATTTATTATTGTAGTCACCGCGACTGAAATGGTATAGGCTTTGTAAATGATTTTGTACCAACTAAAGCCTCTCTAATATGTATAGGATGTGTTAATGTTTTTTCATAAACTAAAGTCACTATATTATAGTCGCCACCTTGACTGAAATGATATAGGTTTTGTAAATGATTTTTCACAAAATAAAGCTATTCTATTACCCATAGTCGTCACCGTGACTGCAATTACTTGGGCTTTGTAAATGATTTGCAAAAACAAAACCCGAACTATTTCAGTTGCCACCGTTATTGAAATGGTAGGCTTTGAGAATACGCTACACGCCTGGCTCAGAGAATTCTTGTACGACATCAAATCTCTCAAAAAAAATCTATATACAAATGACATGCCGAAACCATTCATCCGTAAAGATCCACTGGGTAGAGAAGAGAGTACAAGTGAATTCTGGTACGACGTCAAATCTGAAAAAAAAATCTATATACAGATGACATACCGAAACCATTCAACCGTATAGATCCACTGGGTTACAAGAAAGTGTAAATGTTTCCTCAGTACAGCATGCGCCCTGGTTGCGCAGTAGATATTCACACAGTATCGAGCCTTCACTATCAACAAGCGACCGTCAACAAAAAGAGATCGCTTTCCAATGTTGCTATTGCTCCACTCTGGTCGATGGTTGGGACTCGCGTGTCGGAATATTGCTGAGATTTATCGGCGAACGCAGATTTGTTTGCGCGAGAAGTAGAGAGCGCGGGTAGTAGAGAGAAGTAGAGAGGGTAGTAAAGGAAGGCTCCCGATAAATAGATTTAGTCAGCTTCGGCCGCTCCGGAATGGCAAACAAAAACTTGCTATTTTCCATCGTCTTACCATTTTCGATCCGGAATCTAAACATGTTACCATCGATTTAGAACTTACTAGGTAACTCTTGTATATAGATTAGCCAAAACCCTCGACATTATTAAACTGGTTTGCTTTATTCATTTTATCGTTTTTTCTATCAAATACGACATAAACCTCCCATCAAATTTAAAAATAAAAATCATCACCTTTTTATGTATAATTAACTTAACGCAGTATTTTTACGCAGTTTGTTCTGACAGGTTGTGTTTTTTCCGCTCCGAGTATTTATTTCTCTAACGTCGGCTCCTCTGGCCTAATACCTTTGAAAACGTGTCAAAACACGCATTTTAGTGAAAGCTTTATAATTTGTTAGTGACATTTGATTTTGCATTGTGCTAATAGCGGCAAAAATGAGTTTAAAGTTTACAAGTGCATTCAGGACACAAAGGATTCCACCACAGGAAGACATCTAAAAAGATAAGACTCACTCATATTTCACTTATTATATTGCTTGACGATTTGTTTATTTTAACACAATTATGTCCCGAAGCTCACGCGGTCAGGGCAGCGGTGTTCAAATACTGTGTCACTAAATTTGACGTAGTACATATATTGTTGTTAATTTCAGTTTGCAGCTTTGTTCACACTTTCAGTTGGTAAGAAAGGTTTGGGAGGCACTGAACTCGAATTCCACGTGTTGACATACGTGGGTCATGTTTAGAATTTGGACAGAATCAGTCTCATTTACTGCTTTGGGCCGCTAGATGAGTATTCATCCCATCATTAGAAATAAAAAAATAATAAAGCTATATTAAAACAGCATAGCTACACACGGATGGCGCCGCATAATCGTATATTTGTTTACTGATGAATTCGTTTTTTTTTTAAATTTTGTTTATCAGCTTTTATTGAATGACAAAAATTATTTGAAAGTACTTGTTCAACTTTATTGCAAGTGTCGAGTTGATCAATGTGCTTAAGTGAATGCTTTTAAGGATTTACGCAGCACAAGTGTGACTTGCACAGGATTACAAAGGGAAAAGTTTTGAGAAATGATATTTTCAATTGATATTTTGTTAAAGGTTTATCATTGTTTATGCTTATAAGTCAATTTTATCCCACTAATCCCATTAGAAGTAGGTTGATGATGAAGAGCCAAGAAGAGACATTAAGATACAAGAAATAGCAGGAAGAGCCAAGCAGAGTCCACATGAGATGAGAAGAATCAAGAAGAGGCAAGAAGAGACAAGAATAAGTAAAAAGGGCCAAGGAGAGACGAAAGGATTCCAGAAGAGACAAGAAGAAACAAGAATAGAAAAGAAGATACAAGAAAAACTACGAAGGGACAGGAAGATCCAAGAAGAGCCGAGAAGAGGCAAGAAGAAGGAAGACATAAAGTAAAGAAATACAAAATCATAACGCTCAATCCATTCCCTTCTTCCTGCCCATCCTAAACTCCAATATTGGCTTATTAGGTTGCCATGTATACCGGTCGATTAAACTCCAACCTCCTTCCTATCCTCAGAGCACTTGTTCCTAGTCCTAACAAATCAGTGCCCCCTGGTGTACCGGTCTCACCGGGACAGGATTGCTCCTGGCTGGGGTGGTACAATCGTATCGTATCGTATATGGCCAGGATTATAATGCACATTTCTAATCCGTTTCATAGTGCTGAGCCGTGAAAACCACAGGATATTATGCTAGTTTATCTGGATAGTTAGTAAATAACACTTTCATGAAAATGGAAAAACCACAGACCCTTGAAAATTTGCGAAATATGACTTTACAACAAAAAACGCATTTTAAATTTAGAATTAAAATCGTTATCTGTTGAAATATTGTTTTCCCGTTTTAAAAGTGACAATAAAAATATTTTTTCTTACAATTTTATATTATAAGTAAATACTTTATTATTAAATGAAACAATATATCTTAGTTACAACCACTGATTTATTTAGTTACACGCCGACCGGTTTCGGAACAATTGTTCCTTCTTCAGGGCAAACATATACTGTTTGTTTCATTTAATTATACAAACTATTTGTTTCATTTAATTATAAAATGGATAACCACAAAGTGATAGCTAATTTCAAAAGTATAAATACTGTTATGGGATAAATGTAAATGAGACTAGTTGAAAAGGTTGTTATTTGATGGTGTGTGCCAATGTCAGGCACTGTGGCCCGCAAATTAACTTTGACTTCCGTAATGGGAAGTCTTGGACGCCAAACCCTGACCAAAGTCAGAGTATGTCAATATGCGGAGAGCACAAGTACTCCATCATCAGAGCATGGGTCATACATTGCCATGCCATCCCTGTAAAGGTTATTAGGTTTCTCTACAAATAAAACCAAGGTAGGTAAATAATATAGACACTGTATTGTGCTGTTAAAAAACATAATAATGATTATAACGGTAAGGACTCACCCCCGGGACCATAGTACTATTTACCCTATGCTAATTTAACTATAAAATGAGCACGGCGGAAGAACTGCTGGTGAAGAGAGGAGAGGCCCATCTCGCCTCCACGCGGTGACATCATCGCCTCGACATCCGTGGCATCCAGAAGATACGTCCTCTGTCTCGGTCGCCAAGTAGAAAGGGACCCTTGTATCCATCTGCATCCGGGAAGACCATGCAGGCTTCCAGCCGTTTTATAACGGAAGATTTATATGTGAGACTCGTATCATTTTAGCGGCACTTTGTTCGAGCACGGCGGCTCCCGTTTTAAATATAATCCCGACCGGAGATCACTCGCTGCGGATTAATTACTCGCGGCGTGTCGCCGTCTTACATAGAGCGATTCATTCGATTAATGCGGAATAGACTCTTCCACAAAACAAGCCGACCGGCACTATGTTTCGAGTTTCTTTCCGAAACTAAAAATCTCGCTTTACGCGCGGATGTTTACTAGGAAACTTTTAATTGATAACTTGGACATGATTCTACGCCCGTATGATAACAATCCAACCTCAGGATTCCATTATGCCATTTTAAAACTTAGAAATAATTGACCGTTGTTTTCGAAGCGAGTCGCACAATGTCGCTTCCAAAACCAGAGTGAGGAAACGGAAACGCCCCCAGGCTGCCCACGCTCGCGCCGAATAAAATCTACAAGTGCCGCCAACATGATAGACTAACAATAAATAACGATAGTACCTAACTACTCGATAAATAAAATATGAAATAAAATAATAAAATAAAATCGCTTCATAACAATACCCCCCTTCCCAGAAAAATGTTTGCCCTCAAACAAAACTATCAAAAACCTCAACATGCCCTGAACTGGCTAGGTTGGTCCCGAGGAGTATCTAGTAAGAAAAACAACAAAAATAAAACAAACAGTAGATGTGAAACACATAATACAATTATCAGAGGTAGAGAAGAAAAAAAAATATAAATAATAATCCTTATACAATAATCTTATGACGAATGAGTGCATCGCAATCCCAATCGCGCCTATCCAACGTGTAGGGACGGACAGTAGGCTCGCGATGCAACCATTCTCAACCTTAAAACTAGAAAACCCCTTTAACTTAACAACAACTTCTTGTAAGATGATACGTGAATGGACAGCAAGCACCCCTTACCACAGAAAAAAAACTGGGTGATTGCAATATTGTCTGTATCCGAACACTGCCATTGACGTATAATCTGGAACAGAACACTTAAACTAACTTAAAAAAATAAGTCTTAAAATTAAATACATACATTTTTATGAATAAATCACTCCTCCAAATACGACAAGTTAAACTCAATGCACTAGGCATCACTGTTCCGAAAAAAAATCACTGAATTTAAAATTGCCTCTCGTAGGCCGAAAATATTTGATGGGTACACCATCTACACTTCACTGACTCTACATCCTTTAGGATAAAAATACCAATCTTCTTTTGGAAGGATATTCCTAACTAACCTCCTATTCTGGTCCTTGGGTGTACAATACTTAACTAATCAACAATGATACCATGTTATTTTAATTTAAGTAGTATTAATAGTATACAACCATCGCATCGGATGGTGCCAATTTTAGAGAAAACAACCAACTTTTCAGAAGGTGTGGTTTGTTAATGATATATGCATCTATAATTTAGTGCAGTTATATAGGTATACATACGCCCAACTCTATAGAAGGCGTAAGCAGTAGATAAAGAACAACTTTAAGGTTTTCACTGTAAACCGTTGTTCAACCACAGAGTATATAATAACAAAGTTATAAGTCTCTCAGGACAATAATAACAGTATACAACCAAAATCTTATACAAACAAAAAAACCTACTTCCTATGTTGCTTTAAAATGTGGAATCGTTCACATCGTTCCACATTATAATTTCTGTAAAATCTTATAAATCTCTTAGAGAACAAATAGTGATACATAATAAAAAACAAGAACATAACCTAAAAAAAGGTATGCCTGAAACACACCGAGATATAGTGCGGACATGTCCGTGTATTTCAGGATACAAAACTTATAACTAATAATCCTAGCTTATTCATCTGTTCAGTCGACGTTCAAATTTACGTCTGTTTTAGCGTTAATACTATCGATAAATTTATACTTATACATGCACATATGTATTTTTAAATATATATATTCTCAACTCGAGCATTGCCACTAGAGTTGAGGTTGTTATTGTAATGAAACAAACCACCCTCATCATCAATGTTACAAAACACCCCCGCGAAGTAAATAACCCATTTCCTTAGAAAAGAACCTAAGACAGGACTAATGACTGTCAGAACGCATGGAACTTCCATCTCGGTTGATCAGGCCGGATGAAGTTCCGTGCATTGAAAAAAAAGTAATAGAAAAATGAATAATATAAAATTCGTTAAACCTAACAGTCCCTGAGAAAGATGGCCAGACTTTCTTAGGTACTGAAGTGCAGGGACTACATAGGTATGTTGTCCAATTTGACGATATCCTTTACGTGGAAGTTGCCGCACACTTTGCCATTCAAGTCTGCTAAAGTATAAACGAGGTCTGATTTTTTCTCTACCACTACATTCTGCACGAAGCGTGGGGATAATTTTTGGGAGAAATAATTCAACGCATTTGATTGTACGAAGTTTCGTCTCCACACTATGTCACCAACGCGATAAGTGACGTTTTTCCTACGCAAATTGTAGTGGTTAGCCCCCTTTTTGTACGCCTTAAGTAGAGCATCAGAGACTTGCTCATAGACGTTTGCCAAACCTTGCAACTTTTGTGCATATATGGTAGGTGAAGCTTCCCTTTGAGCGTTGCTATCCCCCTCGTGAATAGGATTACGGTGCAAATCTCCATCAAGTATCTGCTCACGGCCGTGCATTAGAAAATACGGAGTAAAGTTTGTCGCGCAATTGACGGTGTTATTCATTGCAGACTGAACTTGTGGCAAAAATTTTGACCAGTTACGATGGTCTGATTCGACTAAAATCGATAAGGCAGTACCTAATGTCTGATTGTACCTCTCAACCACATTATTTTGTGGGGTATAAAGAGAGTTGTAAAACGGTAAAGGAATATTGTAACTTTTAAGGAGTTCTTTGAACTCTTTCGAAATAAATTGAGGACCATTATCACAAACAATGGTCCTTGGTACACCATGTACCAGGAAAATGTTTTCCTCTAAGTTTTTCACAATGCTGCCCGCGGTGCCTTTGCGCAGCGGGAATAACCAAGTAAACTTGGAGAAAACATCTACACAAGATAAAATGATTGTATGTCCGGAGTAGCTACGAGGCAATGGACCCACTAGGTCTAAGGAAAGCATTTGCATAGGCCTGTTTACCTTCTTAGGGTTTGTAGAAAAACCGTTCGGTGGTGCCGTACTGATCTTATGCGCCTTACAAACAGTACATTGACCAATAAAATTTTTGACGTCTTTGTACATGCTAGGCCAGTAATACCTAAGTTGTAGCTTTTTATACGTTTTGAAGACTCCTGGGTGACAGGCGCGAACGGAGTCATGGGAGTCTGAAATAATATTTTTCCTATCCTCTTGAGGAATGACCCTTTTCCATGCGGTGTCCTCACACAAGTCCAATTGGGTTTTCGTGTGACGATACAACTCGTTGTCTTCAATTCGGAAATTTAAAAATCTTTGCGGAGAAATTTGGCAACCCTGCCATACATTTAGGAACCATTTGTCTGACGTAGAACGATAGTCTATTCCTGATATAAATGCAAGATCCTTACGAGAAAGGACGTCTGGTACAATATGTTGCGTTCCTTTACGATGAACGACGTCGAAAGTAAATTGAGAAAGTCGAGTACTCCAACGCGCTAGGCGACCACTTGGATTCGATAAGGACCCCAGCCATTTTAGACTAGAATGGTCTGTTACTACTGTGAAGTGCGCCCCTTCTATGTAAGGCCTAAAATGAGTAACGGAATCCAATACCGCCAGGAGTTCCCTTTCAGTGACACCATAGTTACGTTCGTGGTTATTAAGACAACGTGAGTAATAAGCAATCGGGTGTTCCGCACCGTCTACGGTTTGAATCAAAACCCCACCAATTCCTACCGAACTGGCGTCGCAGTGGATCGCGAAAGGTTGTGAGAAGTTGGGACAACTTAGCACTGGGGCACTTATAAGAGCTTGTTTTAAATCATTAAAAGCTTTTTCGGCTTCCGGTGTCCACTTGAAGTTGCTGACACCGTTTTTTGAACCAGTAAGCCTCGACAAAGGAGCTGCTATGCTTGAGAAGCCTTTAATAAAGCGTCTAAAGTAGCCGGAGAGGCCAAGGAAAGCCCGGATGCCTTTCGCATTTTTAGGCACCGGAAAGTCCTTTATGCTCTCTATCTTTACCGGATCTGTGCGCAGACCATGTGAATCTACAATGTATCCCAGGTATTTAAGTTCTGCCCTACAAAATTCTGATTTTTTTTGATTAATGGTAAGACCCGCGTCTCTCAATCTTTCGTACACGCGGTTTAAAAGTTTTAGATGTGAATCTAAATCCTCAGATATCAAAATTAAGTCGTCTAGATAGCAAAATGCGTTATCATCAAATTCTGGCCCAAAAAGGGCGTCTGCTAGTCTTTGGAGCTCGCTGGGTGCATTTTTCAACCCAAACGGCATTCTAGTAAATTCAAAAAGTCCGCGACCTGGAACGACAAACGCAGTTTTCTCGCACGAGTCTTTTTCTAGCGCTATCTGCCAAAAAGCTTTCGATAGGTCTATTGACGATACGTACCTTGCGCCTCCAAGTTTGTCAAGAATCCGCGCAATATAAGGCAAAGGATAACTGTCTCTGATGGTTACGTTATTTAATTTGCGGGAATCAAGGCAGAATCTCCCTGTACCATCCTTTTTTTGAACTATTAAAACTGGGCTAGACCATGGTGAACGAGACGGGCGTATTACCCCTAACTTAAGCATCTCGTCTACTTCGGCGTCAAGTTGACGTTGTCTTGCCGGAGACAGTGGGTAATAACGTTGTTTAATAGGCGGGCCTGTTGTGTGAATCTTATGTTTGACTAGATGAGTCAACCCCAGCCCTTTGTTTTCGTAAGAGATGGATTCAAATTTTTTGATAATGTCTGAAAGAGCTTTATTTTCTGTAGCTGTCAGAGATGAGGCAGGCCAAATTGCTCGTACCTCATTGATTTGTCTGTTATGTTGAGGTGCGCGACCCTCTGAGAACAGTTCCGGCGCGATCCGAAACTGTCTCCAAAAGTTCACGCCTAAAATGAAATTAGGAGTCAGCGATGGGATGACGTAAAAAAGAACCTCCTTTGTGGTTGAATTGTACGTCACCGGCAAAGTTAAGGAACCTAAAACAGGTTGACAGGTACCGTCTGCTGTAGTAACCTTAAAATCTACTTTAACTAATTCTACCCCTAAATCTAAAAATATCTTATAACTATCTCCCCCTAAACAAGACACGGAAGCACCACTGTCCAACAGTGCTTTATAATTATTATTTAAGACATAAATGTCGGCATAAGGACGGTCATCCTCTATACTATCCTTCCCCTGCGGCAGTGCGTCCACTGTCTGAGAAGACGGGCTAGAAAGGAATTGTTGTACTAGGCGGAGCCAACGCTTCCACTCCCTCTTTCTTTGTGCACAAGAAGGGGCGCGGTAAGATTGACTCTGTCCTAGTTTTTTGGATTCTTATTATGCTTCTCATTCTTAATACTCCCAACTTGTGGTTTCTTGTTATCGCCATTTTTTTTCCAGCAATTTGCGATTAAATGACCCTTGGTATTACAAAAGGTACAAAAAGTAGAATTAGGTTGATGTTTTGGAGGGCCCGATGCAACAAAATGGTTATTATTACTATTGTTTGTAGGTCTATAATCCCTATTAGTGTTGTTAAAATTATTATTATTGTTTGTAGGTCTATAATCCCTATTAGTGTTATTAAAATTATTATTATTGTTTGTAGGTCTATAATACCTAGTATTGTTATTAAAATTATTATTATTTTTATTACTGAATGTTCTGTAATCGTTTTGATTGTGAAAAGGTTTATTATATTGGTTGGCAAACGAAGTAAACTTCTTAAAGTCCCTTGTATTATTTTTTTGTTCTACTAATTTCGACGTCGCCGAAGACGTTGAAGCCTCCGTGAATGACTCGAGTTTAGCTGCGCACCTCGTTAATTCTTCAAAAGAATTAAAATCCCTAGATGATAATAAATTTGCATACATAGGTGACAATGCTTTCATGGCTATTCTTAACAGTTTAACATCCGGAATTTTAGAATCTAATTTATTGTTAAGCGCTTTCAGTCTTAAAGTAAATTCCAAAACTGACATTCCATTCGGTTGTTTAAAATTGAAAATCTCATTTTCGAGATCCAATTGCTTATCCTGTCCCTCAAATTGTTTTATTAACAAGCAGGAGAGGTCTTCCCACTCCAAGTCTGGGCTATAAATTGATCTATACCATAGAAGTGCTAAACCGTCTAAAATTTCACTGAAAGATTTAACTAAGTCTTTATGCGAAATGTTTCGTGTCCTACAACGCTCTTCCACCAGTAACAAAAAATCTCTTACGCAGCTTTTTCCATCGTATTTAATATCCCAATTAGTAACCCCCCGCGAAGATGATTCTTTATAAATAATCTTGGTATGTTTAATAACCGTGACCTTCTCATCTTTTTCAATATCTGAATCTAGATCCGAATCGCTTTCCTCCATAACCACGTTTAATGATTTCTTAATTGTTTTATTAAAGGCGCGCGCTTGTGTACGCAGCGCCTGAACGGTGCTCTCCGGTTCTATAGATCGCGAAGCTAACTCCTTAACTAGTTCTTCCTTGGAGGCATTATTAACATTTGGAATTGGGGTAGACATGGTGAAGGTTTGTGGCAGGCTTGCTACAATTAGAGAAAAAAACAAAAAACAAAAAAAAATATATATATATATATAAATCCCCAATAAAACTCTTAGGTATTCCCAAATAATTGCCGAGAATTCTAAAAGGGAATTTATTATTTTAAGTAATACTTTTAAAACCGTTTTCCAAAAATAAAAAAAAATATTTTTGAAAGAATATTTTTGACAACCCTGTTTTATGTTAATTAGAATTTGTGACAACCCTGTTTTTTGTTGGTTAAAATTTGTGACAACCCTGTTTTTTGTTGGTTAAAATTTGTGACAACCCTGTTTTTTTGTTGGTTAAAATTTGTGACAACCCTGTTTTATAAAACTAAAATAAGGAATATTTTATCGTTGTTCAATACTCCTGCCTTCTTTCGTCATTTATATGTTAATGAAACGGTACTTCAAAAACAAACAAATAAAGATGAAAACAATTCTCGCGAGTACATTTATGTATAGTGCTAATAAAATTGGACGTGCGTAATTAGGTAATTTAAACAAAACGACGTACGTAATTAGTTTAAATAAAACATATTCACAACTTGAGGCCGTCACAATCCACAATAATAGTGCATGCATTTGTTAATGTGCGAAATAAACAAAGTGCATACACGTCAGTCTTATTTAACGTGCGATGTTATCAAAATAAGTACTATAAATGTCAGTTTGACGTATGGAAAACATCCACACCATTTGATAGGTAGTAGATATTAATAACTTTAATATTTACCTAAGATGATATGCAAACCGAAATTTGATTATAAATCAAATTTAATTCAAGAACACCACAACTTAATAAAACATATACCATGCCTATCTATGCGGTATTGAATAATGCCAATTAACACGTTTATATAATAATTATTTATAAGGTACCTGCAATATTATTGCGCACAATATCTAACTACAAAGTCACGCCGGTAACAAGACCGGTGACTTGGAATAAAGTGATTTGTTGACATTTCAAATCACTGTGACTGCAATTATAGGTTATGACAGCGACCGTTTATTATCAACAAACGAAATTAACACCCCCACTGAACAGATGAATAATATTGTTTTACACAGACTACATATCAGGGCGAAGCAAACGTTTACAGGAATGGCATAACTCGAAACCATACCGCGTATGAGCGCCAAATTGTTATGGGATAAATGTAAATGAGACTAGTTGAAAAGGTTGTTATTTGATGGTGTGTGCCAATGTCAGGCACTGTGGCCCGCAAATTAACTTTGACTTCCGTAATGGGAAGTCTTGGACGCCAAACCCTGACCAAAGTCAGAGTATGTCAATATGCGGAGAGCACAAGTACTCCATCATCAGAGCATGGGTCATACATTGCCATGCCATCCCTGTAAAGGTTATTAGGTTTCTCTACAAATAAAACCAAGGTAGGTAAATAATATAGACACTGTATTGTGCTGTTAAAAAACATAATAATGATTATAACGGTAAGGACTCACCCCCGGGACCATAGTACTATTTACCCTATGCTAATTTAACTATAAAATGAGCACGGCGGAAGAACTGCTGGTGAAGAGAGGAGAGGCCCATCTCGCCTCCACGCGGTGACATCATCGCCTCGACATCCGTGGCATCCAGAAGATACGTCCTCTGTCTCGGTCGCCAAGTAGAAAGGGACCCTTGTATCCATCTGCATCCGGGAAGACCATGCAGGCTTCCAGCCGTTTTATAACGGAAGATTTATATGTGAGACTCGTATCATTTTAGCGGCACTTTGTTCGAGCACGGCGGCTCCCGTTTTAAATATAATCCCGACCGGAGATCACTCGCTGCGGATTAATTACTCGCGGCGTGTCGCCGTCTTACATAGAGCGATTCATTCGATTAATGCGGAATAGACTCTTCCACAAAACAAGCCGACCGGCACTATGTTTCGAGTTTCTTTCCGAAACTAAAAATCTCGCTTTACGCGCGGATGTTTACTAGGAAACTTTTAATTGATAACTTGGACATGATTCTACGCCCGTATGATAACAATCCAACCTCAGGATTCCATTATGCCATTTTAAAACTTAGAAATAATTGACCGTTGTTTTCGAAGCGAGTCGCACAATGTCGCTTCCAAAACCAGAGTGAGGAAACGGAAACGCCCCCAGGCTGCCCACGCTCGCGCCGAATAAAATCTACAAGTGCCGCCAACATGATAGACTAACAATAAATAACGATAGTACCTAACTACTCGATAAATAAAATATGAAATAAAATAATAAAATAAAATCGCTTCATAACAATACTTTATTGTTTGACTGAATTATTAACACTTCCAGTTCCAATTTAGAAAAAAACATAAATTCAAATAAAACCGAATTCATTGAACCAGAGTTATGATCACTCACATACAGACCCACGTCCAAAATTATTATATTTGATGATAGTATTACACTTGTTAATGTTCTGATACTTACTGATATAATATACTTTTAGAAGAATGAATTTATCATGCATCATAATTCACTGAAGTTATTTCAACAAATCATGTCATATTGAAATACCTGTCAAATATAATATATTCACACTTGGCTGTGACCCCAATATGTCAAATAGTTTTAGCACGTAACGATATCGACTTGGTGGAATGCGATATGTATTGATGCACCATTATCGACAATCCTACCTTATGTGTTATATTGCCTATGTTAAGGTTATGGGAACTGTAGTGTATAGACATTTATTGTTGCAAATAACTCTGTCGTCTCGAGCAGCGCGCGCGCGGAGTCGCGGGGCGGGAAACGGCACTGGCCGAGAGACCGCGGCGACGGGAGACGCGTTAACGCTGGTTGCGAGCCGATATCGGTGTAGTCTATTGTTACTTGTTCTTTCCTGACATTAGCCTTAGTCAAAGTGCACATTACAGGAACGATGATGCGTCGGTAGTATAGTTATCATACTTACCAGACTTGTCTATTGGGTTGCAAGATGCGTAGAAGGGCATTCACTATATTCCATATCAATGCACTCACCTCCTTTTTTGCCAACACTCGACGGATCCGTGTCGGCGTAATGTGGAAGTTTAGAGTAGGTATTTCGTTATTTTGGTATTTTTCCGGGCAAAGCCGGGTCTATAAGACGGAGGTGTATGTAGACTCTGGATACATAAAAGCACCACTCTGAATAATAATGCTTGGTAAATATTTTGCATAAATCTGTATTTTTTGGGGAATATCGGCAAGACGTAAAATAAATATACAAAGATTGAACATTCTTCTTACGCATTGACACCCGAACCTTTCTGGGGATTATTGACCGCCATTTTAACATAATCTTAAAACGAATATTTTATTACATTTTGTTGTTAACGATAGTTTTTTTATTGATTTAAGTCGTCATTTTAACATTGCCAATATAATATTCCTACCGTAAAAATAAAATTTAAAAATATTGTAATTTTCTCATTTCGATGCACACCCTAATTTCAAAATTTCGGTAATAATAATTGTGGCTATTTTTTTCATCACTGCTTTTTTAGTGAAAGGCCACTTCAATGGCCCTTTTAAAAGCCGGAAAAAATTTAAAAACAATTTTTTAATTACCTATAATTTATTAATTTTTACGTTGCTTAATAACTGCAACAGTAATGTCAAGATTGTCAATACCAAATCGTTTTTAACTCCCTTAAACGACGAGTACACAGCTTAGCTAACCAATATTCGGATATTTTTAATAGCAACGGAGGAACTTACAATAAAGCATTTCACACATTTTTTTAAAACAGTTATTAGAAAACAATGGTGGATCACGTGTACAATACTAGGCTTACACAAAATGAAGGGTTGATAGTACCTAGATTTTCTAATAAACATGGCCAGCGAACTTTTGAATACATTGTTCCACTTATATTTAATATGCTGCCATATGATTTGAAAAAATGTTACTCGACACCTAAATTTGCGCTATTGTTAAAAACATGGCTATTGGAATCAGATTTTCTGTATTGAATGACTGTACCTCTTGCACTTTAAAATTTTTTAGACTTAGTATTCTATTATTTTTTATACTTATTTATGTTTTTATTATGTATTTTATTAAATTGCAATTTTTTTCTTATTGTATTATACTTGAGACATTTAAATTGTACAATGTTTTGTTCACACTGTTTTCCTGCAGACAAGCTACTTGCAGTAGCTTTGCAGGTATATTGTTAACATGAAAAAAAAATCTGTTTTTCTGTAATAAAAAAAAAAAAAAAAAGACATTTTGTTTCCTGTAGTCTGATTGTAAATTTTCGTTAATTTAAATCATATTAATATGTTTACACTGTCAGCCTTACTTAAAAAAAAACACTAAGTGTTTTTTAAACGGTGTTTTTGTTTACACATTGTATATAGACGGTACATATTAATTTTCTGAACGTTACTAATACAAAATGACATTATTATGAACACATTGAAGTTCGGTGGATCTGTGCATGCCGGATCCGCCGTATTTTTGTTTATTATTTTATAATTCAACATAATTAATAAAAACAAAAAATTATCATAATTAAAGCACTGCACTAAAAGTTATAATACATACATCTTTAAAATAGATTTTTGTTTACAAAATTTCTGAATAACTGTCCACTGACGCAAGTATTTATGATTTTTTATAAATTTTATTAAACTTACATAACAATTGACTTAAGCTTTGATGTCACATACCTATTTTTAAAGACACCAAATAAAAGCCAAAAATATTTTACTTCATCTTCGAAAATGGAAACTGCTGTATTCCACATGAGCGAATTCTAAATTTCTTTTGAAATAATTCAATTGACGTGAATCTTTTCGGCGCGATTTATATATCTTCACACGATTATTAAGTTCCCGAAATCGAAATCAAAATCGAAACTATGGCAGCTATGCTTAAGAAATGTTATGAGAAATATAACAATGATGAATACATGTAACTTATAACTAAGAAGTCATAATAAAATGTACAGCGCCCTTGAGGTGATTTCTCACAAAAACGGCGCTCTACAAATTATCCAATTATTATTATTATTATTATTAACTGAAAAAACTCAAGGTTAATAATTCTGAATTCTTAATAAATACTGTATTAATTTAATTAATCTTTGAAACAAGCAAAAATATTGAAATCACATTTAGCGTTTGCGAATAAATTTCCGATGAAATGGAAATTTTACAATATTTCGGCACGTTGCTCAATTCGACGGCCGTAAAAGGCGTAAAAATAATAAAACTTCCGAAGTTCAGGGCATAAAGATTTAGAGTTTCTTGGCCCAGTTCCTCCCCCCCCCCTCCCCTTCCCCGTGCGCCCCTGTCACTAACGAGTCGGATATTTTCGATGTAAAATGGCAGGTTGGGTAATCTCAAGTAAATCCGCTCGGAATTATCCCCGCCTACGAAAACAACTTTTTCATGAATCATTTTGACCCCTTCCTATCGCCCTTTCCCATTTTATGGAATTATAATTAAAACGTTACAACCTACATTCTACCCTCTATCTTCTCTGGCCAAACAAGCGTTATTATCAATTCATAACAAAATCTTTTTTTTTAGGAAGACATTCATTCCCGGGTTTCGAATAACCTGACAATATTTGAAAATGTCCTGCTATACCATTACAGTAAGTGGAAAATGTTGCTTGTGTCGTGATAGCCGGCCGAGAAACAAGGGACTCCTGGGTAGGACCCAAACTCGATGCCAACTCGGCAATATTCAAAATCTGTTAATTATATTGTCCTATGACGATGTCAGAATCAAAACGTTATATATTTATTATTTCATCATAGCAAACTTATTAAAACAATATCGTTTCAATAACTTCCGACACTTTTTATTTCTTTCAAAATATAGCTCCCAGTGGCGGTCCATGACTTACAAAAAATTTTTATTTTGAAACAAAAAAAAAGTGTGCTTTAGACCACACGACTGGAGTAAATACTTCTTTAGTAATCTAATCTTCTTTCTGGCATCGGATAAAACCATTCCAATCATCAGTGTATAAAAATCTATATTGAAGATTCGTTTGGATTGTTACCAACCATCGTGTCAAATGTTTCAATGCGCTGAGTTCGCACACTCTGAACGAAAATTTGATTAATTTTATTATAGGAATTATGCAAAGAATGAAATTGTTGATTTAATTCTTACAAAGTTTTCAATAAATGCCAGCACCCATTCCAAGCGGTTTTATTATGGATTTGAGCACTGCTGTTACGATTAGATTGTGAGGAATGAACCTCAAAATGAATTATAATTCATTATCGTTCGCCTCCGTAACTTTCGGAACGCCCTATATTACCCCTCAAGTCAAGCGTGCGTAAAGAAGTATTTACTTTAAAAAAACATTTTTGCTACAACCACATCAATAATGTCGTATTTTTCATCTTAGCGCTCTGGCTCACTTAAAAGTCACGGACCACCTCTATAGTTAACCACATAATTTCGTTAATAACAAAAAGATTTCATATCCCTTAAATTCGTATTTCGAAAATAAAATACCATTTATTCCAAAGCAATAGTCAGTTTTTAAAATGTGCTTACAGTAATAGCGCTCCACACAAACCAGACATTTTATTATTACCTATAATAAACCTATGAAGAATATCTACATTTGGTGGACCACCTTACTGTATGTAAGGAGTGGTTACCTGTATGTAAGGAGAAAAAAAGGTGAAATAAATAAAGATGAAATTCTTCTTATAATTTGTAAAGAATCGTCACAAAGGCAACTTCCCACGCTAAAATCGAAATAAATTGTAGTCCCACTTCACTCTCAAGGAATAATAGAACTACCAGTTTTATTTTTGTATAATTAAGGTGATCAATCGTGTTGACTGAAATACCAAGGAAAAGCATCATTTTAATTTCATAAGTTTTCTGTTCACACATTTTGTTAACTTCGCACAAGAGTCCTGAGAGAAATATTGCTTCAGATATGCAGATTTTTATACATATGGTAGTTACATAAATTTTAGCATGCCCAACCATAATAACGTATTTACAAATTCATTATATTTCCAGAATAAATTTATAATTATTATTCGGGTTTTCGCACATTCGGTTTCTGATAGTAATTCTAATTTTAGGTAAAGTAAAATTTGTTACACCAAAGGGCCTAGGGGGACTTAATATTATTATTATAAAGTATCACAACTCAGAGGTTTAAATACGTACTCTACTACTCGCTCGTAATACGGAGAAGGACACCTGGGAAACATTTTTCTTCATGTTTATAAGAATTATGAATTTAAATACGTCTACGTAATTCAGTGTGCAGGTCTTGCATATATTTATGTTGCGTTATGTTATACCACACCTAAGTTCCACTATCCTGACTACATGGTTCTACGACACCATTGGGTGTTAAGAATGGAGATTTTCGTAGTCTATAATGACACGACTATCATTTTAGGCGACGCGTTAGATTTTTTATTTCGATTTGTCAGCTGCCCAGTAATCAGTGGAACTTTTGAAATTCTATTTGGGAATTCGGGTGAAGTGGGAATAGGAACGATCTGGGAAAGAAGGAGGTTATGAAGGAGTGTTGGTTATTATTCAAACCTTGTTTTCAAGTTTTGTAAAGCATTTCAACAACGTTTCGATTCTGAATAGTGTTTGTTTCCAAGGTGATATATACTTCTCTCTGTGAAAATAAGCAAAGGTACATTTTTTTACATTTTTTCCTCTTCTATACCTATATTAAAAAATATGTTTTAAGGTTTTTAATTTCGGTATTTGAATTGTCTCAATTCCATTAATCACGTTTATGTATTAGTTATTTTCCTAGCTAAACTTAAACTCTTAGCTAATACTTAATCAATTATCCTCGGTTACTTTATATATTTTTCCCGTCACGTTTCCAAGGGGATTCATTGTAAATTCTTCCCAACCCTGCTTTGCTGAATATACTGTTATTTTAGAATTTCTAAATAACTTTGTTAACATGATCTAAATTTCAAAGTAATCTACCCACAGATTTATATATTCGCGTATAAAAGATAAATTATCGCCTTAAATTTCCGCCTAAATCCACTTTTTCGTGGAAGATGCAAAATCCTTGATTTTTTTTATTCAGCAGTGGATTCAATATAACTGATAACAACAAATTAAAATAAATATACTTGTATGTAAGTCGAAATAATTCGATTTACAAAAATCACGTCGAATATCTCAAGGGAGAAAAATCAAAAATATCATTTACCAAATATACGTGAGATGTCAATATACGTGTAGGCATATTATTTTTTTATTCAAACTATATTATGTGAGCTACGCTAGCTTGTGTATTGCCATGAAGGTTTTTTAAACGCATTTTTAAAATATGTGAGCATTTTCATGTTTGCTAACTTTTCATAATAAAGGTTCCTTCACAAAAGTAAGATCGTTTACCTCAAAAAGTTTTACATCTATGTAAGTTTTTCTTTGCCAAATTTAATGTTAGCTCTCTTGACATAAGTATCAACCATATCAACCTTGGAGGATTTATTATTTCTCCGTGATATCTACCCACGAAAAGTTCTATTCAGTCACTGAGCATAAGGCACTTTTGTTTCACTGAAATTTAAATTTAAAACATTGTCGTCAAATACACTTTTTTTTTTACACTTGAAATGTCCCCATTAAACTCCGTTTCTAGAGGCTTTCAGCTTTCTACCTCATTGTGATAAACTGACAAACTTAACGCGATAGTTGTCCTTTTCTGCTGATCACAATTTGTTCAAAAGCTGAAACAAACTTTGAATCGGCTTTGACGGGAACATTTCAGTTAAAAAAAAAATTTAATCTCTCTCTTCTCGCACACGGAAATACACCCTAAACACACTTTTATCGTATTTCTTCAGTGTATCTACATTATATTCAGTGAGGCTTATCTACAACGTAACTTTTCCCCCTTTTTTAACATCTTGTTTTCCTCTTGTTAAAATGTCTGACTTATTTGTGTAATTATTTTTTTTTCTTATTTAGGCACAGCTGGCCCGTGCGCTAACATCACGTGCCCGTTCGGCGGTGCTTGCTCAGCGCGCTCGGGCCGCGCCGCGTGCTCGTGCCCGACGTGCGGCGCGCAGCTGGAGCCTGCGTGCGGTAGTGACGGGCGCACCTATGCCAATGAGTGCAAACTGCGCGAGCGCGCATGTCAACTCGCCAACGAACAGGATCAACAACGGGACACCCTGGTGCTGCTCTACAACGGGACTTGTGGTAAATTTATTTATTTTTTTAATGTTACGTATGTTTTATCAACATTCAAACTGTGTTAGGGATCTTCAAGAATAATAGGTACTTATTACAAACTGGTTTATTAATTATCTTCAAGTGTTAACAATATATTTTACTTTTGGGTCTCACGACCGACTGTAACTGTCTATGAATTAAGAAAGTTTTTAAAAGTCCATCAGCTGTACTGCTCGGGTGTATCTTTTCACACTACTGGACATCTATCGGAACTTGATATAAACTCTAAGCCTAACGGCATCTATCAGAATCAACTGAAACTACGTGTCATTCAAGGACACTACATTTAATGTGATGCAAAGTCTCTGAGGAGTTAATGATTGGAATGTTTTAAAGGCCATCCCAATGTTGATCAAAAGCTTAAACGGACCGAGGGTTGGCGTTTAATAATGCCATCCAAACGATAAAATTTCTTAACTATGTGAATTTGAACACCCCCAAGCGCACACTTTCAACTTTATATTACGTTGTTTTTGGCAATAATAATGTAGAGGTGGAAGAGGTGCAAGAAAATGATTTTTTTTCCTTTGTAAGAAACAGACGTACGTGCATGGTGCGTTTCATGTTTTGTCTCACAATTATTTAATGTGATAAGGAACGTATGTTTATTTCCTTTTTTGTTCTCTCACGGTACCGTAATCGTTGATCGTCACGGTAAGAATAAAAGCGCTCAATAAATTCAATATGTCGTGAATTAAAAATGGAAATTACTGGAATATTACTTTTTACGAAATCGGAATTAAAATACATTACTTTCCATTTTCGCTACCTTCAAGTTGAAACGAAGTGTGATTTAAATTATCTATACGTATTGAACATGCCTGAATAGTAAAACTGTACCATATCTGTACCATGAAGTACATAATTTTTTGTGACGAGATGAAGTGTCGCGTTTGTGTCTGTGGTCTTAAGGATATCTAAATCAATGTTTATACAAAGCGTCTGCTTCGAGTATTATGCACTATATTTGCAAATTCCTGACGCCCAATACAAAGAAGAACCTGGTTTATTGTGTGATCCCAGTAATTGAGATTCCTCGAAATATATTCGGAAAAACTCCAATAAAGGTCGAAGTTCATCGATATTACAAATGGCATTTACGTTATCATAAATTTTATAATGAATATTTAACTGGATCAGACGACTATCCTATCGGATGCTATAAGTATTTATGAAGCCCGAGAACCTGACTTCTGCGGGAGCCCAGCTATCTACCGTGTATCATCGATTGCTTCCGTAACTGTTCGTGCATTAGGCACGATGACGATATTCGCCACTCTTCTAACGTACTACTTAACTGACATCTGTTGAGGCACTTAAAAACTACATATAAATATTGTAGTGTTTGCCTTATCCACAGGCAGACCATTATTCATTGTGTTGGGCTCTTTAAAAAATAGGTCCTTGTTGCAAACTGGTTTATTATTGATATTAACATAATTACAATATATTATACTTCTGGGTCTTACGACTGACTAAAACTTTCTATAAATTGAATCTGAGGGCACGAGCTCTCGTTGACTGTGAGTACTCGCCGGGTGAATCTACTCTAACTCCCGACATCTGTCGGAACCTGACATAAGCTTTAAACCTACCTACATCTATCAAAAACAACTGAAACTGCGTGTCTGTTGAAAGATTTTGAAAGTACACGTAAAATACTGTATTCCTCAAAGTATGTACAACTTTAGTGTATCGGAACACCGTGTAGAGTGTAGGTTGTATGGTATGGGAGGTAGGAGTGGGTGGGATACATCTTGCTCGCAGTTCATCACTTGGTGACACGACATTAATGAAGCTTTATATTTTTTACACCCATAAAGCACAGGCTGTTGACTGATGGAGGCCATTTTCTCAACGATTTTTTCGCAAGACTTCATCGCAAGCCGGTAAAAGCGGTATACGAGTATTTATGACGTACATAATGTATCACAATATATAACCAAAGAACTGCCGGTTTGCTAGACACCTTATAAATTCGAATATATTATATGTTAACATGTGTGGTTTACATATAAAGTTTACAAATTGGATGTTTAAAAAGGACAACTTTTATTTATAGATAGTAATACCTTCGTAACACTTCGCGAAATACTCCTCGTCCTTGAAGGATGATTCGGTATCTCCGTTGTTATCTTTTACGTTGAGTCAGCATTACGAAACAATTAAGATTAAATGGCAAAATCCACCGGAATTCCGTCGTGCGTTATCGGCTGTCAAATTTCTGTAATTTTCTATTGCTTTCAATGGCTTGTATATTTCTGTTGTATGTTGATGTGGAAGTGGATTAATTACCAACTAATTAATCATTTAAAACACAAATTACTATTTATTAGTTATTGTAACTACTTACATATAAGTCTAATGGGCGTTTATAAATGACTATCCGTTTGTCGTACAATTATTACGTGATGACATTCGATTCACAAATTTTCCCCGGACTGACTTTAAGCGGCAAACGCGCCGTTATCTCTGGCGTTAGGGTAACAGCATTTAAGAATCGTTTCTTAACGCAAGCGCAGTATTATGAAAACTGTCAAAATATGTCATATACGGCCAAATTAACACACGTTACGCAGTCGAAATATGTCGTATACGGCCGATTTAACACACGTTACATGGTTGAATTATTTCGTATACGGCCGATTTAAAACACGTTACGGAGTCGAAATATGTCATATACGGCTGATTTAACACACGTTACGCAGTTGAAATATTTCGTAAACGGCCAATTTAACACACGTTACGCAGTCGAAATATGTCGTATACGGCCGATTTAACACACGTTACGCAGTCGAAATATGTCGTATACGGCCGATTTAACACACGTTACGCAGTCGAAAAAGATATAGAATCACCCTTTTGAGTGAGAATGTAGCTCTGCTTATATGGGGGTATCTCTTTATAAATAATAAATTGGCTCCAGTATAAAAATAAGCCCTCAGTAGAGACGACCTTCTCAACTCTATTTCTAACATTTCCCTAATACCTAGGTACTACTAACCATAATAGCCGTCTCGGGTCTAAGAGCCGTTTCTGCCAACTATTACACCGATTGGGATATAAAACAAATCCCTGGCTACATCTCGTTAAAAAACGTGTTTAATCTTTCATGCAGAATTAAATAGTATTTATACACAATAAGAATTAAATAGTATTTATACACAACCGATCCTTTCGTAAAGTAGTCATGGAGAATGTACCTTCTCGTTATCAAAAACTGCTTCGTTTTATTGATAAAGTTCGATTTAATGCTTATAATATTTTGTCGAAGGAAGCAAATACTTTTGGGTGTGATATTTTATATTAAATAAAAAACACACTTTTTTATGAATACACCACTTTTTATTTGAATTAACAAATGACCGCCAGGTGTTTTCACTTATCTCTAGCATCGTTGGGGCTTATTATATTAACTAAAGATAATTACGATAAATAAGAAACACTGTTTCACTATTTTCTCCCTCCTACCTACCTATCCTATAATTAGTCTCCTTCTTTTTATTTGTGTTTCTATATATCTCCAATAAGGTGCCTTCTTTTCTTTTTGGTTTCACTTTCACACATTGTTTTATTTTCTTACATAATGTGTGTCTGTACGTAGTTATCTTTAGTTAATTATATATAATAAGCCCTGACGAAGCTTGAGATAAGTGAAACCTGGTTGACTGTCATATGTTAATTCGAGTAAAAAGTGCGAAAAGAACTTTTAAGAATTGCATTTATCGTTACATTGGGAAATATGTTTTGGTAAATAAGTTTATTAATATTGTTAATAATCTATTTTTAAGCGTGCCTTTCGAGAAACATTCATTTCAGTATGATAAAATAATATTGTGTATTGTGCTTCAGGGTAAGTTTTTTCTAGAGACTCATCCAAGAAAATACTAAAATCCACCCTTGAAAAAATAATGTGCAAAGAATATACAAAAACCTTAAGTGAAAAAATTACTTTTCACATTACAATTATTTGTATTCCCCAGATACAGATCTCAACTTCAGAGTTTTTCGGTGTGGGTGGGATGCGTGTTTATTTTCGGGGCTTTATTACGACATTATAATGAGATTTCTAAAATATCCCCATCTGAACAATGAAAGAAAACCTTCAAAAATATATTTGTGTAAGATTTACAATATTTTTTAAGTAATTATTACCTATACATTTTTTTTGTATTTTGAAAAAATTTTGATAATTTTTTTAAAGTTTTTATTCTAGAAAGAAGAAAATAACATTTTCACTTATTTGACTAGAAATATATTTTACTTGATTTTGAACTAAATACGTTTTACATTACTATATACATGGTATAATATTATTCTGTTTAACTATTTTGTTTATTAAGAATAAAAATGAATGATTTTTTTTTTAAACTATCCAATCTATTTTCGTTTTTATTTTATATACGTTGCTTTTTTATATAAGTTGCCCCCCTCGTAACCAATGGATTGTTTACAATAGTTAGTGTGAATGGTGTTTAAATGTCTTTTTTCGTGTTGTCGTGTAACATGTTTGTGTACTTGGGACGTTTGGATGAATTCTGTGTTTGTATGTATGGGTTTATTATTTATTTTGTATGTTAGGAGACATGTATTGTATTCGTACAGTTTTCTTAACTGGTAACAGTTTTGTTTTCAAATATATTTTTTGTGGATGTTTTGGATACGTAGTGAATTTTTTTTTTGATTACCTCGTTCTGAATTACCTGTAATTCATTAATTTATGATTCACACACATTTCCCAAGATTTCAATTAAGTAATTTACATGTGAGTAATAATATAAACTTTTTTAATTTAATTTTTAATAGATATAAATACCTGCTAAATACGCTAATAAAGGGTGTGCTTTTATCTTTAACATATTGTATACGTCTTTTGATCGTATGCTTCCTGCTCCCTGCCATATTGCTCCCTGGGACCTCGAGATCATTTCTTGTGTGATTTATTGTGATTAACCTTTTGAAGTAGTTTTGACGAACATCAAGTACAGAGTTAAAATTATAGAATTATAATTATTAAATTAACATCAGTACAAAATTATAGAGTTCATCGCTAGAGAACCTATAGGGTTTTCGCATAATGACTCTAATTATG
The DNA here is from genome assembly GCA_951813805.1 of Limnephilus auricula. Taxonomy (NCBI): domain Eukaryota; kingdom Metazoa; phylum Arthropoda; class Insecta; order Trichoptera; family Limnephilidae; genus Limnephilus; species Limnephilus auricula. The sequence continues at coordinate 41,373,211 of OX638390.1, forward strand.
GATTTCTGGGCCTTTCCAAGCGGATCTAAAATTGTTCTTCCTGACTTAAAATTTATAATTTCCTGCCTTTTTAAAATATCTTTGATGTTCAAACAAGTGCTCTTAGGAATTATTAATCAATTAAAATCCTTTCACCCCTGTATTGAGTTTTAAATGTTAATTGTGGTGGAAGGTGTGCTGGCGCTAGGGATGCGCATTTAGAATGGGTTATTAGGAGGATGTTAGCATTATCAAAGGGGGGGAAATTAAATAGCGTAGGTCATCTGTATTAGAAATTAAATTTATAATTTAACCAAAGCGTGCAGCAAAAGTTAACAGATTTTCCTTGAGAAAGAAGGACATATTTCAAGCTGTAGTAAAAAATGGACTGTGTTCAATAATTTAGAATTAAATTTACATAAAATATGGCATTTCAGTGACACAACTATGGGGATGGTAAACAATGGATGTTGGAAGGGAATCTGATTTATATGGATTTCCCACCGCATGTTCTTGTTGTGTTATTACGTCACAGATAATCAATCACTTGGCCGAGCACATGCACAAGTCTCCGTTTGAATCGATATTAAGAGCTGAGAGATCAACTCCTATATGAGTTGATCATTGCACTGGTCCCTAAAGACTTATGGATTTCGGGTAGGTGGGTTGAAGAAAGGTATATGTATATATATATATATGTATATATATATATTTTTTTTTTTTTTTATTATACAATACCTCTCTAATTGAAAAAAAATCGTGTTTGGAGAGGGAGCACTATAAGAGTTGACAGTACTATACATATTTAACAGTTGTTACAATTGGCGTGCATGTAGAACTACTATTTTATACATAATATAAACATAATTTGGCATTTTGTTTGTACATAATAGAAATATAAGATGGCACATCGTAACAGATACTTAATTCTAATTAATAGTAAAAAGTTTTTGTTTAAAAATTTCATAATTCCTCTCGGATTGGATTTCTTTAGGGAGTTCGTTGAAGCATTTTATGGCAATGATGTTGGGCTGTTTTAATATTAAGTTTAGGGATTATTATTCGCCCTAAGGTTCTCGGCCTGGTGCTACAAGACTTTGTTGTTAGTTTATCTTTGTGGATTTGAAGTAATTCGTTTTTTTCATAAATTGTCTAATGGTTTCTTTAGAATAATTTTGACGAGTCTTCTATGTACTATTTTAAGTGGGGTTAAGTTGGTTTTATACGCTCCTTCCCAGCCGATTATTCCGTATTATTCCGTATTGTAGAACTGATTGGGCTAATGCATAGTAAACCTTTACTAGCATAGATTTATGTTGAATATTTCTTAGTTTGAGGAATACGTAATAAAGTTACAATATAGTTACGTCAACACAAGCAATAATATTTTAACCAACATTCAATCCCATTACCATTTTAGGGTAATTCTGTAGATTTGTTATTTTGCAGAAGCGTAAATAGTTATTTTTTCACATTTTGTGAAAAAAATATGCTACCCACTGTGACAAGCTACCAAAAAATTTTACTTCTCTTGTTCATCAGATACATATATGCAGATGCACTACTTTGAAAATAACTTTTATACATAGGTACTGTTTTCGGCTTAAAATATTCTAGAACGTATCGCATTTTTCGTAATTCTATTCTTGAATATCATATTCTTATCAAAGTTACTAATTTCAGTTGAGAAAGTGTGAAATAGTTGTCTTGCGTGAAATTTGGTCCAATGAACTCAATTTGCTTTGAATTTAAGTGTCTTTTTAAAATAGGAATTAGTTGTGCGAAGAATTCAGACACGTGGTAAAGTAGTTATAGTATTCATGATATATAAAGCTGGACAAATATATGTACGAAGAGATATCGGAACACCTGCAATTCTTGTTTCTAATGCGGACAAACTGGCACAACTCTCACCAAATTCATCACAGTAATAGTTCTAAAATGATCATGTATTGCTCGCAAATTATTTCTCCAGCTTCGATTCTTAATACCGCCACCAAAAATCAACGAAAGTATAACGCTACATTATCTATTTTACATCAGATCATCGAATATCGGACGCGCCCCCCCGAAGGTACAAACCACTCGAATTCTCAACTGTTTCCCAACTCTCGATCAACTCAATTAATTTTCAATGGATGATTTCATATGTAAACAAATTGAAAATACCTACAACATCCAAGAATACGAATGTGGAAGCATAGACACATGTAATGATTTTTTCCCCCCCAAGTTTAAGGGTTTATTCATACTACACCAAAATATTCGAAGTATTTTCAAAAACTTTGATGAATTTATTATTAAAATCAACAACTTAATATTTCAACCAGACTGCATAATATTAACAGAGACATTCACAAATGATGAGTCACCAGCTTATCAGATACCTAACTATACATACATTCCGACAAAAGTAAATATAAATAAAAATAGTGGAATTGCAGTATTCGTTCACACCAATTTCAATATTGTCAAGATTTTAGAACACCCAATACCACAGACTAACTGTATTCAAATCGAAATAAAACTCGACAAATGTATTTATCACATCATTGCCATTTACAGAACACACGAATCAAATATTGCACTATTCATTAATGAACTAAAAAATATCTTACTAACTCTTAAAAATAAAACCTGTTTTATTGCTGGCGATTTTAATATTAATATTAACGATAAATCCGAAAATATTTTCAAAAATGAGTATCTAAATTGTATGACTGAATTAGATTTTAAATCATGCATAAACAAAAATACCCGAGAATTAAATGGGCAAAAATCGTCCTGTCTAGATCATATTTGGATAAACATAAAATTACAAAACCTTTATAAAATCAAAACAATGATTTGGAAAACAAATATTACTGACCACCATACTTGTTTATTATTATATGATAACGACATGAAATCAGAAATAAAAGCTCCAATTACGATTAAAAAAACCACAAATATTGCGATGTTAGAGAAAAAATTGAAAGCAGAAACTTGGTATTCAATATTACAATCGAACGATGTAGAAAAATGCTCAAATATGTTCGAAATAATACTCATGAATCATATTGAAACCTCCACAACAGAGGTGTCATTATACACGAATTCAAAATTTAGACGTATAAAACCTTGGATCACTTGTGGTCTAATAAAATCTATTAGAGAAAAAGAAAAACTATATAAAAATACAATTAAAAATCCACACGATGAAAAGGCTAAGATCGTACTCAAAAAGTATAGAAATAAATTAACAACATTAATTAAAATAAGTAAAGACAACTACTTTAAAAAAATAATCTCTACCTCAGAAAACAATATGAAAGTTATTTGGAAAACGGTAAATTATGCAATTGACAACAAGAAAACAAAAAACTCTATAAAATACTTAAATCATGAAAATAATATTATAGATGTATCCAAAGACCCTAAATTAACAGCAAACATTTTTAATTCTTATTTCTCTAAAGTAGGAAATAAACTCGCTGAAAAAATCTCAAAACCATTACACACACCAAAACCTAACACTAATAATACACAAAACCGAAATACACTATCCACTTTTAAAAAAACTACTGAATCTGAAATACAACTTATTATAGAAAACATGAAAGACGGATCGTCTCCAGGTTTTGACCACATTTCTGTGAAAATTCTTAAAACAATGAAAATGTATTTACTTAAACCTCTTAACCACCTTATTAATCTCAGTCTAACTAAAGGCATATTCCCAACAAATTATAAAAAGTCCATAATATCCCCTATATTTAAAACCGGTGACCCACAAATTGTTTCAAATTATCGACCGATATCTCTAATATCAAATATAGCAAAAATATTTGAAAAAATTGTAAAAAACCAAATGGTAGATTTTCTAGAGAAGAATAAAATATTACACTGCAATCAATTCGGATTCTTAAAAACAAAAGGCACACAAGACGCAATAGCAAATGTAACATCATTAATATACTCCGCACTTGATGAAGGAAATAAATGCGCAGGAATATTCATAGATCTAAGAAAAGCATTCGATAGTATCTCACATATAAAACTTATTAAAAAACTGAAAACAAATAACGTCAATGATAAAGCCCTCCAATGGATAGATAGTTACTTGAACAATCGTCCACAGTTTGTTAAAATAAATGACAAAACTAGTGCCCAAGAAACATCAAATTTTGGTATCCCACAGGGCACCGTACTGGGACCAATATTGTTCATTTTGTACGTAAACGACATATTTATTCAACCTTTACATGGACAAATTATCTCTTACGCCGATGATACAGTTCTTATAATAAAAGACAAAACATGGGAAAAAATTAATTTAAAAGCCACAGAGGATATAAATAATCTAAAAATATGGTTTGACAATAACCTCTTGTCGTTAAATAGTGATAAAACATATGTCATCCCTTTCGAAATTAACACTAACAATATACCACCAAATCTTCAAATCATCTTGCATAATCATTCTCTTGCACAACATGACACTAATCACTGTGAACAAGAATGTTCACTCCTGAAAACAGCGGATAAAATTACATATCTTGGAATAATCATAGATAAAAACCTAAAATGGAAAGAACACATCAGCCACACAATAAAAAGAATTAGGAAATTAATTTATATATTCTTACGAATTAGAAACTTCTTATCAACGAAAAATCTATACTCAATATACTACGCATTAGTACAGTCTATTCTTCAGTACGCCATTATCAGTTGGGGAGCAGCTTACAAAACTAGTTTGACCCCCATAGAAATTGTTCAAAAACTCATAATAAAAATTATACTAAAAAAACCTCCAGATTTCCCCACTGAACGCATATTCGAAGAATTCAAAGTTCCAACATTTAAAAACTTATTTGTCAAAAATTCAATCATACAAATTATAAAAGAAAAAGATAAATACCCATTCATAACTGAAAATCGTACTAGACTTAAACATGTATTTTTATGCCCCAAACTAAACACTTCTTTTGCCCAACACCATTATACACACCAAGGAAAATACTTATTTAATAAACTACCAATAGAAATCAGAAACATTAATAACAAAGTACAACTGTTGAATTCTATCAAAAAATATTTTAAAGAAACCACCAACAGGAAGACTGCTTCCTCTATTTACACATGAAAGTCTCACTTATAATAATTATACTTGTTTTTCTTTTTGATGAATAGATAGATGTTTATATATTTTAGTTACTGTATTAACTGTACATACGAGTATGTGAAACACGTGATTGTATTAATTTAACATATATGAAATGTAAACTCTTCTTCCATCCACAAGCAAATGCTTTTAATGGAAGACCAGTATGAATTAATATGTACCATTCTTAAGTAAAAAAAATAAAGAAAAAAAAAAAAAAAAAAAAAAAAATATTAACAGAAAAATTATTTTAATTAGATAGCAGTCCATTTTTTATTAATTTATTAAGAATGACTTTCCATCTTAAATATCAGCAAATTATTATTAATTTTTAATGTTTTTTTAATAGTTAAAATAAAATTTAAAGTTTTGTGACGTCTTACGGAGCGATGTGACGTCACCAACTACCAGTAACTTATTTTTTCACCAACAGGTCAACTCAGTACTAAACTGGGATTAATTCGGCCGGTCGGATAATTATAGTTATTCTATTTCCTTTTGTATTACCGTGAGATATGTGATTTAAGCAGTGTTTGAAAAATATAACATCACGGGGTTTGCATCTAAAAACTTACCATACAACATTACCAAATAAAAGTAATATAAGTATTGATAAAAAAAGGGTTAATTTCGAAAGATTTGTCGAAGTTTGGGTTTTCTTCACTTTTAAATGATTATTTAAAAAATCTACGTAAAAATAGTGTATGATAAAACTTCTATTTTCAGAATCAGCGTTTGTTTATCTATATAACTGATCAGTGGCTGAGTTGGCATAGCATTTTGGTCTCCCCCAGGCGTCCCGTATTCAATTTCTTGGCTGGCTAAGTCCTCCACCACGATGCTAGCAACATTTTACGCTTACTGTGGTGGCGGTAGTAGGAGATTTTCAAACATTGTTAGGTTATTCGTAACCCGGAAACGTTTGTCTTTCTTTGTACATTGAAGGTACATTTTGAGGTACTTTATAATTATCGGACCGGCCGGATTAGTCCCATTTTAGTACTGAGTTGACCTGTTGGTGAAAAAATAAGTCACTGGCGGCTGGTGACGTCACACGGCTCCTTATGACGTCACATAAACTTTGAATTTTAAATTTATAATATTTGCAAATAAAAATAAGTTATCACAGCAAACATTTAAAAATTGGTCGTTTCACCATATTCTCGTATTTATGTAGGTCACATAAAATTTGATCGCGGGATGGCTTTAAATGGATTCAAATGCATGAAGTTGGAAGTTAAATCAACATGGAGACGGATATCCTTCCTCTCCTGCACCATCATGTACAGCGGATTGTATATATATACATTCATATACGGCGGTACTTATGCACTTGCACAAAACTACCCCCTCTAACAAATGAACTTGTCGACTCGCAAGTCGAGAAACATGACGTTCAGAGGCGCTCCTTTATCCTCCTAGGTACAAGCCGAGGTACGGCTAAGGAACGGTAAAGGTACGGCCAAGGTACATCCCTAGAGATATACAAGGATATTCAGGTCGTATCCTCAATCCTGGGGTGGTTACTGTCGGCCGGAACAGTGATGGTGTGTATGTCTATGCTATGTGCTAGAATAATTAGTAGTACTTTTTTTTAAAAATTTAATCAAACAAAATTTATGTTATGAAATAATATTTCATAATCTTAAGTAGGCACTATTTAGGGAATTAAAGGATTATACTGGCAACACAGAGACGGGCGGAAGGAGGAAAGGAGGAGAGGAGGAGAGGAGGAGGCCCGTCGACACTTTTGCTGCGAATCGCGATACTGATTAATTTTAAACTAACTTACAATAATGTAATAAGGAAGTTGAGTTCTTTTATTTATTTTTTTATCAATGTTCACATGCAAACCTAAACACTAATATTTTTTTAAAGTTCGTTTTCATACTTAAATTAATTCTATAAGTTTGAATTTTATTAAGCCCGAAAATTTAAGAAGAAAATGTTTCTTTCGCAGTGGTGTGGAATTTTCATGAAATATTTGGGAATTTTATGAAACGAAAACGTTTATTGCATTAATCGAAGAACTCAAGAAAAAGGGGCTGAATTATCTATTATGTTTATATTAAAGTAAGTGCACAAAATTTGCCTATCACCCACCAAATCATATAAAATCGTCCCCCAGAGTACTTCAATTTTTTTATTTTTTTTTATTCATTAAATTATGGTTGTTTTGAGGATTTTACGACCGCCATGCTAGGAACATACCCGTGTTGTAGTGGTCGATCTTTGATTTGAAACTCTTGATCTACTTAAGACGAAACCGGGCCGCGTTTCGTCCGTATTCATTCCTCAATTTTTTCTCTAGATTTTGACTCTACTAAAAACATTTTGATATATAGATATCGACTACCAGCGCGTCAGTACATTTTGCTTTTTTTATGGGTTGCTTCTTACAGGAGTTAGGACCCTCCAAAATCATTAAAATTTCCAGGTTTTAACGCCATCAACACAAACTACACAATTAATTTTTTTTTTAAAAACCTACAGATATAAGAGTATTTTCTTCTAATACAGTTAGTAAAATAAAACTTTAAAATTCGTACAGTTTTAGAGGAGAAAAGTGGGGAATTCAAAACCTCGATTTTGATGATTTTAATCAGGTGTTTCCTGCGGTGCAATTATCCCTTTTCTCTCAGTATTAGGAAAATAACTATTGTTCTAATTTCTCGGCGACAGGATTTCCTCTCAAATGGTCCACTGATGGGCAATATTGACTGGATCGAGAGAATTCGAATAATCAGTGGAGCTATTCTAAGATTTGTTAAGGAGTCATATCTATTTGTGCGAACAGATATACTATAGAACTAGGGCCCACTTCTTAGAAGCAGCAGTCAACCAGGATCAGAACATTCCGGGCACGTGCTCCCAGATCGGTTCCACAACTAAATCTCCCTGTACCTACTGTTGCCCTGTATCTACTCCACGTCTTAATATCCCACTTATCTATAGGCCGATAAGGAACTACGCACAGCGCGAAATATTAATGCGAAAATTCATTATTATTATAAATGACTAGGGACCTGAAAGTTTTGCGTTATTTTTGGCTAATTTCGTGTTATTTTTTTTTTTGGAATTTTTGGGGAAAATTTTCAACAAAAACAGTGGTTTTTGGCAACAAAGGTTAAATTAAGTATAATTTTTGATATTTTCCACCAAACATTGCCGTTTTATTAACCAATGACAGCACTCGGAATCTTTGACGTGAAGATATCTGCATTCCATTTTATGCCTATTTTCTTGTGAAAGCAGTAGGCCATTAAAAATTTGTAATATAAAATATTACATTTTTAAAATTGCATGGTTCGCATATTTTCGTGAAAATGGCAAAATTGGCGTTTCGCATAAAAATTCGCCTTATCGCAAACGCCAATTTTTCAGGTTTCTATATATGATTAATCTTTCTCCAATAATCATTACGTTAAGTCTACCTCCGATTGTTAAATGTAACAATGTACGAATTATAATTATTTCAGCTTTAAACCATGAAATGGGGAACCAACTAGGATGGGTTGTTTCACAGTATTTGAACAATTCATTTAATTTCACGGTTAAAATTCAAGTTCTGTCATGATTTCAACATGGCTTGAAGCGTCGATGGTTTCACAGTACTAGGATAATAACAGAACTTGAAAAGGACTTTCATAGAACTTAAACATTATCTTTGAAATTTGTTAAATTTTCAAAATTTTGTGAAAAATCCGTCCAGTTATGAACTTAAATATTACAGTAAATATTATTAAATTTGAACAAAATACTACAGAACTTAAAGATTATATTAGAAATTTGATAAATTTTGTGAAAAATACGTCCTGTTCCTTTATGAAAATCAGAATATGAATGACGGGGACTGTGACCAACTTGGAAGCATGTGGCGAGCAGCTAATCTGGAAACTTTAATAGAGCCATTTCTAATCTCTCCTGCTTGTTTATTGAGGTTTTTTATTGATTAACGACATTATAAAGTTATTAAGAATTCGTAGCCTTTGTTTTCCCATAAAAGTTTATGTACAAAATAATCGTAAAGATTAGTTTCAAAGGAAAAGTTTTACGCGTATGCATGTAACGGTTACATGTTTATCATTAATATTGTTTACGTGCTGAGTGAGGTTTCGAAGTTGTACTTTAAATCGATTTTTAATAGACCATTTGGGAAAGGCGTCCATATATAAAGTACAAAATAATATTGTTTTACTCGCCGTATAAAATGTCGCATTTCGCGGCGATTTAATCGCGCATATTTTGATGGGCGATTTACTTTGAATAAAGCGGTGAAACCCAAAATTTCACTTAATCCCGCTGCTCCATAAAAATAAATCGTTTGTAATCACACCGTACATTCAATTCTACTGGGCCGAGGTTATTACTACTATTGAAGTAATTTACATGGCTAATGAAATATAAAGCAAAATCGGAGAAAGCTGAATCAGGAAAGGAAATGAGTAGCAATGTTACGGTCACCATGCTGCCACGTGGCCTTGTGGCCAAGTTGCCAAGTGTAAACTCCATGAAGTGCGTACACTTCCCGGGTGAAGCCACTTAGCATCAGTAGTGTGACCACGTAGGCACATTCCATGTAAACACTAATGCGAGTGGAATTCTGTCTAGAATTAAACGAGTTGCAAATGAAGGGCTGTCTAATAAAAATAAACTCTAGGATATTCGACACTGTTTTATGAAGTTCATTTTGTTCCAGAAACGTGTGACGAGAAGAGATGCGAGTTGTACGGGGTGTGCGAGATGGAAAGCGTTGCCAAAACGAAGTGTGTTTGTCCTGGAAATTGCTCCGAAGCCGACACGGTAAGTTAATACAATTATTGATGGACCATCAAAGAGAGATCCATGATTACATTATAATGTTTGACTTTAGCGGTATTGGGAAATGTTTTGCACTTGGCCTATTTGTTGGGACAGTATTTCGGATATCTTCTGGATAGGTGTAGATATTGCATGAACACTACAAGAGTATCCGAAATGTTGACTTAAGCAACACTCTTTCTGCTAATGACCAATTAAGTCGAAGCTCCTTATCCCGAAGGCTTTATTGGTAAAGTAACATTTTGCTGCTCTTCAGGAAAAATAAAATTAAGAAAATTTTCTGGTTGATTCATTCCTGAATATGTGTTTATCGTTCAAATATAGGTTGTCATGAAAAGTAATGTTGTATTTTAATGAACCATTAATTAAGTTTTCGTGTCATTAACATCTTTTTGCCTATTCCGGAAGTTTCACAAAATATCACTTAATACATTTCGAAATGAGTGAACAGTAAATAAATTTGTAAGTTCAATGAGATCAAGTCAAATAATTGCATTATTTAGTTCGTATTAAAACCTTGAAAATGGAACTATATCAATAGCTAAGACGCTTGTCCCGATAAGACGAGATATCGTAGGTTCGAGTCCCAATTGCGATAAACTGTTTCATATTTTTGTTCAAATTTGTATGTATTATCTTTTTCTTCAATAATAGATTACATTGATGGGAATTACCTTTCTAAAAGTTATTATGGGAGAGAGTTATTCTATAAAAATTGAATATTTTTTTCCTATTGTAATGTGTACTCAATACTTAGACTTTATCAAAACCCTATTCAGATTTTGACTTGAAATTATCTTCTATCTGTAGGTGTTTTTTATCTTATTTTCAGTATTGTTTTATTCATGTATATGTGTTCTCTTGTTTTGTTAATGTACAATAAATTTGTCTGTAAAATAATAAATAAACGTAAGACAACACAATACTGTTAATGGATACATTTAACTGTATCGTTGAATAAAAAGATAACGCTAATAATCCAAACGAAAATATGAAAATGAACAAGACACAGAAAATAACAGATAACGGTCGCAACTGGGACTCGAACTCAGACCCCTCGTCTTGCCGGCTTTACGGCTTTACCAATTCGGCTACTGCCAACATTTATTTAAACGTCATATTTCTCAATCTAATATTTCAAATTTGAGAATCAACAATACTAGCAATACTTCGACTATTTTTTTTTTCAATTATCGGCAGATACCTTTTTCATCAGAGGTTCTGGGTTCGAGTCCCAGTTGCAACCGTTATCTTTTATTTTCTGTGTTGTTCATTTTCATATTTTCATTTAAATTATTAGTGTTATCTTCTTCTTCAATGATGTATTAATTTTCCTTCAATCTTCCCTCTTTCTTACTCCTGTTTGATATGCCTGTCGGAAGTACTTGTACAGTATCATTGAGATGTGATGGTGTTATCCTCAGGTGTTGGAGCCAGGATCAGGCGCTCTGGAGTCGGGACAAGTCTGCGGCTCTGATGGCAGGAGTTACCCCTCGGACTGCCACCTGCGCAGCTCTGCCTGCCATGCGCAGCTAAATATAACAGTGGCCTATCAAGGGGACTGCGGTGAGTTCACAAAAATTCACAAAGTTCATATTTCAAATGCGTATTTCTTTTTTTTGGTATTTCTAAGTATTAATCTTGACAATAAAATCAGATTTCGCGATTCGCAAGGATCTGCGCTTTTTAGCTAACTTGCAATTTATTCTCAATCCTACAATTAACCTGTGATTTTTTACGGGTCTGCGCTAGTAATACATTATTCATCATATTCTGATAAGAATCGAATAAGTAACAGATGTTCAGCTTTACTAAAAAAAATTACGAAATACACGTATTTTTTATTCACAGGGGTCTGAAATTGTCTGTTATTGGCGAAGGCTTTTAGTTAGCGGAGATCTACAATATTAATTCCCTGAATACGACAAAAATCCTTTTTGTGTGAATGCTCTACTAATAGATATATTTCGAAAATAAATATTTTAGATCAATATGTTTTTATGGTCGTTACTGTCGAAATTATTCATACTAGAAAACCACGCACCTTTAAATGGTGCAAATACTGTACGTAAGTATCGTCGAAAACGCTAGACAATACATGCTATTTTGACAGGTATCATTTATTCATGGCAAGGGTGCCTCTCGCGATTTCTTTTGCTCGATATCGTCAATGATACGAAAAGATTCCCCGGCATTTATTACAAAATAAATACTAACGCAAACAACAAGCAACTGATCGTTAGGTCAATCAAATCTGTAGGAAACATTATTGTACAATAATGTTTATCATTATTATAAGCTATAATTATTAGCCTGAAACACTTATCCATATTGAAAAAACCTTTCGAGAAAAAATACATGCCGTCGACGGGCCTCGAACCCGTGTCCTTCTGAATGCCGGTCGGGTGCTCTAATCCACTGAGCTACGTCGGATTATCTCTTATCCGCCAAATAATTCAATACATACTAGTGTTTCATTTAATAATTACTGCTTAATACTTTTTTTTTCCTCTTCGAGTCGACGGGTTCGAGTCCCGTCGGTGGCATGTATCTTTTCTCGGGAGGTTTTTTCAATATGGATGAGTGTTTCAGGCTAAAAACTATTGCTTATAATAATTGTTACCCCTGTTATGCATAAAAAATCTTGTCTTGAACCTTAGTTTATCAATTAAAAAAAATAATAGTGTTTATCATTGTTTATTGTATACATTGAGAATTGGCAGTAAACATTTTCCGGAACAGAACCGATACAGAAATCCAATATTCATTGTTATCGTTTTCGTTCGCGCCGTTAATATTTAAACCTCTTGCTCTCCGCATCTCTGGTCTCCTGGCAACACAGCTTCCAGCATCTCTACCACCCCGGGGAAATATCTACCCCCAACTAAAGCCCAATATGAATAAATATCCTTCCTGCTTCTTAACTTTTATGCGAGGAATTACTGTTTTTATAGCAAGCAAAAAAATGTTTGACCAATTCACCTTATTTCTAATTATCGGGAGAATTTAATTTTTAATCTATTCCATCGATTTCCTACTATCGCATCGATTGAGTAGGTTAAGATATTGGTATATATTAAGAGGGTATTACCAGAGGATACCGGAAATTAGTCCTTTTTAAATCAAATTCTAGACGTATTGACTCTTTTTTTCCAAAAAAACATAAATTGATTTTGAAAGATTCTTATTTTATCTGGTACACGCAGTTTTAAAATTTTCGAAAAACTAAGTTTGTTTTTAATATACTAAGGTTATACCGTTGGTCGTTGGCAGATTTGTTCAATTTTCAAACGACATACTGTATTAAACAACACAAATTTCAAATCATAAAATCATACAACAAAATAAATCAATACATTATCTGGTAAACACAGTTTTCAAAATTTTAATTTTAGTTAAATTAAAATCATTAAAAAATAAATCCGTGAACGTGTTTTGTGACAAATATACCTCAGTTTTTCTATTTATTTAAGGTCTTACAAACTAAAATATTCAAAAAAAAAATTACCCACTTATTATGTTTAGACATTATTGAAAAATCATAAATACTTATGTTAAAAAAATATTGTTTAGACACTTGTTTAGACATTATTGAAAAATCATAAATATGAGCAAAAAATACTTACAAGAAGTACACGTTTTGAGCATTTTTATTGCTTACTTGAATGTAGGTTAAAGCACGTTTTGTAATGAAATAAACCGACATTAAATTTTTTATTTTAGAAATTTGATACGGGAAATAATCGGTCTTTCTCATTGGAACCTGTTGTACCAGTTGGAACAGTTGCAAGCATTTTTAAACTTTTATTCTCAGCCGCTGGTCGATCGCTCTTAATTCTCAGAACTTTATGCTTGTTTTACGTGAAACAATTTTATTTTATCAGAAGTTAAATATTTGCAGTAAATTTGAACTTCTTTTATTTTTTTTAAATTTTCCATGCTGGCATTAATTTTTTGTGTTCTTTGAGAAACAATTCATTTTAAAAAACATGTATACTAAAGGGTAAACTTAAAATAAACGATAATCTGCTAATTCGTGTATGAAGTAATTTAATTATTTTATGAAAAACCGTTTTTGCAAGTTACGGTCCATAAAATACTCAATCCTTCCAAGAAAGGCATAATATTGAATTGAATTACCTTGGCAATATTGTATTTTTAAGCCTTTCTGCAAAGAATTGGGTTTTTATACAAACAAAACTATTTATTCATATTGTATTTACGGGCGCGCAGAGTATAAATTATTTTAATTTTACCCAAAATTTAAAAAATTAAGCAAAGAATACGTAACTATGATTTAATTTATTTTTTAAATATTTGAATTTGGCAGTCACTTTTGGTCTGGGGCACTAAAGAACTTGAATAACCCCTCGACGCTGTGCAGAAACGGGCGATGCGCTTGATAGATTCACCTTTAGATCAAGATTGCAATCTTTAGATCACAGGCGTCGGGTGGGAATGCTGTCCTTGTTCTACCGTTATTTCAGTGAAAGATTCTCTGAGGAACTAGGGTCGTTGTTCTTTAGGTACCGGTGCACAGTCAGCAAACACCCAAAAGTCCGGAAAGCGCTCAAAATTTCTTCATTGTTGACATTTGTCACATGAGAACGGGTCGCTTCTACGACTCGTTCTTGAGTGTAATAGCTCGGCAGTGGAACGATTTGCCGGCCTTTATGTTTCCTCCATCCTTATATCCTTAGTTATTCCCAATTATATAAAGATTAACGACCTTCAATCAAATTTAAACAATTCAGTAATTGGGGAAACTTTAAAAAGGGAAACTTTTAAAGGGTCTAGAAATTGTTACATAGTTAATGCCCAATAAATACAAAAAAATGAAAAAGGGTCATTACCATTAATAATTTCCAACATTTTACTCGGAAATCAATAAAGGCATAAGTAATAAAAATAAAAATACCTACCCAGAAATAATATATGTATATACATCGTCTGTAAGTGGAGCAAAACTCAGTTTGATGATGCCTTCAGAAGGCGAAACAGCTGTCACGTATCACACGTCATATTTTCAATAATAAAAAAATACTTTAAAATGGAGTCCTACAAATTAAACTTGATAACAAAAAATCTTCGAATTTATTTTTGTAAAATAATTTTTCTATTAATGTTTTATTCTCAATAAATGGGGTGGGTATTATTTTCAATAAACGGTTGTAATATTGATCCAAAAATCTAAACTGATACGTCAATTCGATTGCTTCAATTAATAAAGAAGACATTTATTTTTGAACATCGAAGTTAATTGTTAAAAAATAATTGGTTGGGAATCGAGAAAAGTTTATTTTACCTGTTTTCTTGGAAAAATCGGAGAGTGAATATTTTAGTACTAAATTTTAAAATTAGGTTGCTTAATTTCATAACGTAATAAAAATCATTGGTTTACCTACTTTTTTAATTTCTAACGCAAGTTGCTTAATCATTTGTTTGAGGCCACGCGATGTAACTACGCGAGACAGTCTGAAGGGAGCACATGAACAGAAAAGAATATTCAGGTAAATTGAATATCAGGCTTTTGTATAAAACGCTTTATTTTTCTTTGAGACAACCATGTATCTTTAGTAGACATTTTCCATAGTTTTAATGAGAAGCAACACACCTTTTTTTTACGCACCAGATTTTCAGGTCCGGGTTTAGTTTTTCCCATAGGAAAAACTAAACCCTATTTTCGCTTTTAGGCAACATATAAGTAATGCCCTTAGTTAGAAAATTTGGAAAATTTTGAGTTTGTCTAACAAATTTTGAAAGATTTTTTGCCAAAAGAGGATGTAAAGTAGTGAGACGTTTGTATCAAAAATTATGTATCCAATCGCAACCCGTGGCTTTCCAATTATGAGTATTTTTAATAATTTTGGCTAACAATTCAACCGATATATCAGAAAAACTCATTTGTTCAATGTCTGAACAATTGAGTTCTTTGTTTTCTATCCAGGGACCTGACTCATTGTGTTTTATATCTTTACTCCAAATTTTAGTCCAAAAATCGTGCATATCTGTTTTGGATGGCAACGGAATATTATTATTAGAAATAATATTTTTTTTATCGTCAAGTTTGGAATAAAATATTTTCTCATTTTTCTGGAATAATCTATTATTATTTTTTTATTATACGTATAATTATATCTTTTTAATCTACTAGTTTTTACACCTAATTTTTGTTTTAATATATCCAATAAATCATTATTATATTTTCATGTGCTTATTATTAATTACGAAATACCGATTTTATTAAATTATTAGCGCGATCACAGAATAACGTAAACCCAATATGGAAGTATAAATTTAATGTAATAAATATTTTTAGCTTGGAATAATTTAACTTTAAACTACTACTTATGTAATTAAAATATTTTTTTCATAAAATGTGTTTCCTCCTTCCTACTCTTTCCTCTCCTCAAAAACACCCTCCACACAGCATCTTCAAAGATGACGTAGACCCTGGGGAAAATTATTTTCTTCAGGGCCTTCTATGTGGAGCTAATTTAAAAAAAATAAAAAAAATCAGTGGACATTTGCCAGAAAAATCATTTTCCTCCCTTCCTCTGTGGAGTTCATTTATAAAAAAATACGTACTGTATATTTCTAAATTAAAAAAAGAATATGCAATCCAACAAAAACTGATGACGCATCTCATTCCTAAATATAAATCCCTAAGCTTTTTGAATTCACGATATATACCTACGTCTCAGAGATCCTAGTTCCACTGCAATCAGGGATAATTAGTCCGTCCTTTGCCATTTACATATTTATCTAGGGTCGGTTCTCGGAATAAGTGTTCTCGGTCATTTGACTGCAGTCACCATTCAATAATACGCAAACTCATGCATTAGCCCTAAGGATTCGCCCTTCAAGTCCGATAAAAACAGATATTAGTGGAATCTAAGAAAACGATCGTAACCAAAATAATAAAAAATCTGATTTTATGACCAACGTTATGTGCCAGAAACCACTTCTGGTAGCTCTTACTGAAACACGGTTAAATTCGGGTACATATTCATCGGATCATTCGATGATCTATACCACGTCTTCAGATCTCTCTCCTTCAAACTCCATGGAAACCGTGGGTTGAAGACTAATGGGTAAAAGTGTCTCACAGATGTCATTAAGTATTCTAAATTTGTAAACTCTATAATATATTGGTTATTGGTGTATAACAGCTTTGTGGAGACTACAAAAAATAAATAAATTTAAAAAATGAATAGCAGAGCTTAATTTCCAATCATTCTGATATACTACGACAAGAGATATAGTTTATATTCATCGTGATTTGTCTCTTCTGGCAGTATACGGTTCTTCTATTCTGCTGAAAAAAGCACCGCATTATCAACATTATATTTTTTTTTATTTCAATTTATTTCACCTTTTATACACAACAGTTTTACAATTTTTATCATTGTTTAACAATAGAATAACAAAATAAAAAATAAAAAAAACAAAAGGTATAACAAAAAAGTGAAAACAACTTCTTTTTTTTTTCTACACCAATTAAGAGAACTGTCTCTTGAGCTTGATGTAGGAGTTATATAAGAATATACAATTTTTTAGTCTATAAATAATATAATATCTTGGACTAGATTAAGGAAACATTATAAAATATTTTATGGTTTGATTTACAGGATTAAGGTTATAGGATTTTATTGCTGACAGTTTTTTAAGAATAGTTTGACCCTTTTCTGGAATAATGCTAATTCTGTTATTTTTTTTTACTTCTTCGGGAAGGCTATTGAAGTAAGTTATCCCTTTGCATACATAATAATTTTACATTTGTTGGGTGGAAAATAATGGAATTTGGATATTATATTTACGACTTAATGATGAGTTAACTTTAATTTTTTTTAGTGTCTTATCTTTGAATATTTGTAATATTGAGTCTTTTTTATAGAGATCTTCAATTTTTGGAACTTCGAAAATTTTGAACAATGTTGCAGAAGGGAATGTAGGTTGTTTTTTTAAAATGACTTTAATAATTAGTTTTTGTACCACATTTACAGGGTTTACAATTTTTTTATAAGGACCTTCCCATCCAATTACATATATATATAACAGAAAACACGTCTGGTTTTTATATCCGTGTGTTTGTGAAGATACATAAATCGTAGCTGGGGTTTTAAACAGTTTTCCGAACTGAAAAAAACATACACATTTAGAACGATTTCACAACTATCGTTACATCTTAACTCGAAATGGAATTTTCAAACCGAGAATATCCTTTTAACGGTTTAGCAGAAGTTTTCTTTTCTTTTGTGGTATTCAGTTGGTGCTTAAAATAGCATTTTATAACGTCAGGAAGCGATAATCCTACGGGTGCAGATGTTCCAATTTAGTTTATAATTTTTTTTCTTTTTTAAAAGATAGTCTGCTTCTTTATGATCAGTATAAATTTCTACGGTGAAAGCAAGAACGTGAACGTTCTTTAAGCTGAAGGAACCATTATCGCTTTAATTCAGATCTTAGCGAAGCGGTTGCCATCTTGATTTCTTAATCAGTGATCACGAACAACTCCCGTCATATCTTAATCCGGCCGCGACAAATGGGGGCGTTCAATAATTAATTTTCATTACGTGCCCGGCTTCCGGTGTTCCGGTCTTTCCGGGAGGTCCTGCGAACTGCGAGGTGCACCGACACTGCGGAGACTTAGTTCCTTAAACCGGGAGATAAATCAGGCGACCCGGGCGCACATACGCCAGCCCCTAAATCTCTAAATTATTGCGGGAATATATTCCTGAAATTATTACGGGCGACGTCCTGCTATATGTTATTTAAGGTACTGCGGCTGCTGCGTTTCACCGATAAAAATTTTAAATCCAATTAAGTGCAATTTAGGGGCGGTAAGCCATACAACATGAAACCATTAAAGCCTCTGTTTTTAGCAAGTGGTGCGCCGACCTACATACACGAGTACCTACCTATGTAGACGAGATAATAGAATTTTGGTGAAAAATGTTGTTACCCAATATGAGCCGCTTTATTTGTAGTCTATTTCAGTAGCTATGAAATTCGATTCTCTAAAATCTTCTATGTTATAAACACAAAAAAACCGCTTTACTGCTCAGAGCTAGTGGGAACATATCACCCTTTTAGAGGAGTAAATTTTGGAATTAGGGTGGGGAGAGAGAAAGAGAAGTGAATAATATGACATACATTACAGCTTTGATCATTAAAAACAATGAATAAAACTACATATAAAATAATGATATATGACTATGACTTTAATTTATTTAATTACTATTTAAATTTGAACACTTTATTTATCCTAAACTCATTCTTTATGTTTTTATAAGAACGTTAACGAATAAGAAAATAAATCTCTTCTTTAATAACCAGTCAGCTGCGTTGGCTTCGCGTTTGGGTCCCATCAAGGCTTCGCGTTCAATTCCTCGGCTGGCTAAGTCCTTCATCACGACACAAGCAACATTTTTCGCTTAGTGATAGTAGGACATTTTCAAATATTTCCAGGTTATTCGTAACCCGGTTCATTTTTTGAAAAAAAAAACTTTTTTGTGTCGGAATCAACATTGTATTATGCATTTTATTTACGTTATTTATTTAATTCACTTATTTAATTTTAATTCAATTATTGTTTGTACTTAGTAGTTCAACTAATAAAATGGATAATTGCACAGATAAATAATTGTGGTCAGTCAGGCCGACATGATTCGACTGCCATCCAGCGCCGCACACTGGCACATTCTATAGAATTTACTCACATTTGAAAAGCACACAATTTTTGACAGCGAACTGTATTTCCGCGAATCAAATTTTTTTAAATCATATTTGCCTCTTTTTATAACCTTTTTATCTTTTTACATTTTTAATTTGTACTAATTATGACAACGATGTCAAATATGTAATACCTCGTTTCTACCTAACAATTACTAATGTACACAAAACAATATTAAATAATGTGTGTATTAATAGCAATACGGAATTTATATTTTAATAGTTAAAACTTTATTATTACCTTCCCTTAATATACTCTTATAATATGGTTTATAATATATTTTATATAGGCTTATAATATATTTTCCCCTTGAGAAAGAAGTGTTTTCATAAATAGGCGCATGCATTTTGCACAAAATTTCTTACCAAGATACAACCATTTCAATCGAAATAAGGAAATGAAGAAAAATATGTACAGGGGCGTACTTGACTTACTTTTACCAGATATTCCTGACATTGTTAAAAATGTTAATTTTTGTCTTCGGTGACTTTTTTCAATTTTTTTTTTTAAATTGAACATAAAGATTTTCTTCCGAGTGTCGTCACTGGTCACTCAACAGTTCAATCTCTCACCTCGCCCCTACCTTTCCAATACCTAGCGGTTTTTTTGTGTTTTTATTTGAAAACCAACATCAAAAATGTCACCGGAGATAAAAATTTAATTTACATTTTTTATTCCAAATAATGTCAGAAGTCCCTTATTAAAGTAAGTCGAGTAAGTCCCTCAATACCCTGTGTATATAAGGTGTTAAGGTACGCACTCGACTTACTTTAACCAGTGATTTCTGACATTATTTGGAGTAAAAAATGTCAGGAATCACTGGTTAAAGTAAGTCAAGTACGTACCTTAACACCCTGTATAATTAATATATATGTACGTTGTTAGTTGGTTTTGGCCAAGTTTGTGTTAAAATACTTCAGTGTGCGACAGGATGAATCACTAACAAAGGTTTGAGTGAAGTTAGTCAGTTAATCTACCGATGCCCAATAAATTATACCTCTCCATCCCTCCTCCCACTCACAACTCCCTCTCGTCAGTTGCAATAAGGATCGGCAAAGGGGAGCGGATATCGTGTTCCTGGGTCAATCATTGGGTATTAATCTAATCAATAAACTACACGGAATATTTGTTGCTTCTCCGTCAGTTGTTTCAGAAAATTATAAATGAAACGAAAAAAATATATAATAAATAAATAATCAAAAAATATGAACAAAACGATTAAACAGTAGGGTTGTAAAATTTAAATAGATTTTTTGTTCGGATGTGTATTTTTATGTGAATACTGCGCAAGAGTCTCAACTATTTCCAACTGTCTGGCAGTGAGACTGTGGCATCCCCAATTGATATTTTATAAGGCTGAAGGTGAAATAAAGAGGCGTGGAAGAGGAAGGTGGAAAAATACCCGGCTATTCAGATCTGGTCACTAAATAAGGCTAAAATCATTTTAAGCCACGTTTCGATTCTGAATGGTGGCATTTCACCAGAGGAATACAGAAAGTATCTACTCTTGGTAATTTTTTGTTTTATTTTCGTTTCTAGTTCAACACAACTATTTTAAATTTTTTATTTTATTTTTATTTTTTTTTATTGGTAAGAGACAAACAGCTTATACATAAAATATAAAGATAAATATATACATTGTTAAATGAAGTCAAGCCAAAAAAGTCTCCTATGTTAAAGTTGAATGGAGATGGAGTTTTATTACATACAATTAGTTTTGGGTGAGAAGGAGAGGAAGAGGAATATAGGATGAGGATAGGAGATGCTCCGAATACATTCCACACTCTTGTATTAATTTTCGATCGTACGTGTTACTTCTAATCGATATTTGTGAAGAGTATTGTTAAATATATCAATATTTTGAAATTTTGTGTTATATTGTGCAAATATACGGGGAATTGGTGATTATTTTCTAAAGTTAGTTCTATGTGTAGGCAAATGAAACAAATGGAATTTCCGTATTGATCTTGTCGGAATATGAATATTTTTTAAGTTGGTTAGTTCTGGCGAGTCCAGGCCATTATTAAGAATTTTAAATAATAAGATTTGGTCAAAAATTAAACGTCGTGTATGAAGGGAGTCGAAGTTAGATTCGGTGTAATTTGAGAAGTTTATGTTTTTTTTATAATTAATGTGTTTAAAATTTTTTTTAATTCTTTCAATGTGAGCTTGGTAAAAAGGAGTCCAAATCGGTGTGCAGTGTTCTAAGATTTATACTTTATAGAGATAAATTTAAAATAGAAAAGTAAGGATATAACAGAAAGATGCCGTGCCAATAAGTCAAGGCTTAAACAATAGTTCGCTGAACTCAATAAAACTGAAAAACAAATAAAATGTTCGAAAACACTTTTTTTTAATTTTCCAAGTCCAGGTCAAGTGGAAAAGAAGTATTTGGCTGAACGATAAACTTTAATAAATATCCCAGAGATATGTTAATTTGTCTTCGTAGGCTATTGAGTAAAAATGGAATAAGCGTTGTAAAAAGGGTCAGATTAATAATTTTTTGTTTGTTGTTTATGTAATATTTGTAATTATGCTATTTCTGTTGAGTCCAATTTATAAAAAAAATAACTGTTAGATAATTATCAAACACGTGTTCCACATTTTATTCGTAAATTTGATGTGTGAATTTGTTTCACACGTGTTTTAGTTCTCAAATTAACGATTAAAGTGTTCATTATCGCTTTCTCGTTCTACCGCGAATGTCCCTGTAAATACTCACATGTGGTCCACCCTTCACCCTTCTCTGTCCTCCCTCTCGTGTGGAAATCAAACGCCACATTAATTAATTAGCACTATCGTTGCGATACAAATGTGTTCCGCATATAGATAATATAGTATTATTGATCAACGTCATAAAAATACTAAATAATGTAGTTCTACAGCCACTACACAGCTCTGCAATGCATTACAGTTGATATTCTTGCCTCCTTCGGCGCAGGCAAAGCCTCGATATTAATTCTTCTTGATTTCTCTAAAGCATTTGACTTACTGAGCATTTCATTGCTTGTTTCAAAGTTGCGTTACTTTAATTTTAACGATGAAGCAATAAAATGATTTTGGAGTTACTTCAAAGATAGAACTCAGCGCACAGTTTGCAGGAATATCAATGGGGCTCTAAAATATTCATTGCTATTGCTTTCTACATATACCACTGACATGTTGCAATCAATTGAATAACGCACAATAACATTTATTGTTTGAAGTAAGTAACGCTCCAGTGGATATGGTAAATGGTTACAAGCGTAGACCAGGGCAGAAGAGCACGCCTTACTTCTCAATCCTTTTAAAAACCGCGCGCAACCTTGGAATCCTGATGGATGATAGATTAAGATATGAGGAACACTTTAAAAGGAGGTCATAGTGGTTACTATTCGAGGCTTCGGCAGTTTTATAACAAAGGGGATTATATATCAGCAAAATTACGTAAGATGTTTACCGATAGTCTTGTTCTTTCTGTGTCGGATTATGAAGACACGGTATATGGTCCCTCTTTATTGAAAAAAAATATAGAGCAAGTGCGACTTGTCCAAAATGGACGTGTCCAATATTGCTATATAACCTCTATCGGCATCGGATACTAAATATGTCGAACAGGAGGAAGTAACATACAATCTGTCAAATATGCAGTTTGATGAATTCGAAGATTCCTGCCTATCTGTTTGACAGACTGCAACGGTCCCATGACTCATGCATAGCCAAAGATATAATTTACTCGTTCTCCCCAGACATTAAACTCCTGTATTTCAGGATAGTTGCAGCTATTCATCAAACATATTTGGAACATCAACATCATTGCAGTGTTTCAAGAAGCTCGGTAGAGAATCAATGCTGACTGCACCGTCAACCACACAACATCATAATTGATTTAATTTACAATTAAAGAGAATACCTACTTGTGTTTATTATTTAATTTGAATTTATTTACTTTAATTTCAATTTCGGTTAGTTGATTTAATCTGTTATTTAATTTAATTTTAATCATAATATTTCATTGACCATTTTTGTCAATGGAACCAGTGTAATAAAAAAGACTAAATATGTAACAATCTATTTTTTTTTTATCACCAGATTTTCAGGAACGGGTTTAGTTTTTCCCATAGGAAAAACTAAACCCTTTCATACACTTTTCCATATAAATGATCATCTAGTAAATCCACGTTATGCAAGTGTATTATATAAGTATAACTAATACAAAACAATACAAGAACAACACGTTAATCTACCAAACTATTAAATGGGAATATAATTCACCGTCTCCAGATATTTTCATTTCAGAGGGTTCGGCTCTGTGGAATTCCTAATTTGACCGATAAATCCTACTGATCCCTCAATATAAATATTTTAAAAATCTTTCGTAATTCTACATGTATTTAAAATGACTGATTTTTGCATTTTTATATACAAATTCTTTGACAAATCTAATATGCCTAAATTTTTAATAAGAGAGCTAGGTATAATGCCAGTAGCCGAAATAACAAAAGGTAATATTTTTATAGTCTGAGAATGCCAAATTCTTTTAATTTCATTTCCTAAATCTGTATACTTTCTTATTTTTTCAGAAACAGATTTTTGAATATTACAGGAATGTGGAATAGCTACATCAATAATATAAGTTATTTTTTTAATTTTGTCATGTAAAACTATATCAGGACTATTATGACCAACTGGTCTGTCTGTTAGTATAGTTTTATCATAGTAAATTTTAAAGAAATTATTTTCTAAAAATGAATTTGGTTCGTATTCATAATATGGTACTATATTATGACAGTCAATCAAGTTATGTTTAATTACCAAACTTTGGTGAATTATTTTTAAAACTTGATTGTGCCTAAATGTATACTCAGACGGCGCTAATATAGAACATCCTGATATAATGTGTTCTATAGTTTCCGGAAAAGCCATACATTTTTTACATAAATCATCAATTTGATTTTGATCTTTGATAATATGCTTCCTATAATTTTTGGTATTAATGACTCTATCTTGAATAGCAAGCATAAATCCTTCTATTTCTGCGCTCAACTCTCCAATACTCAACCATTTGTTTGATGAAAGTTTGTCAACATACGTTTGGTTGAGATAATTGAAGTGTTTTGCGTGAATAATTTTATTTGACCAGGAATCTAATAATTCCTGGTTGGTATTTATAAAAATGTTGGCATTCTCGTCGTATAAATTTAAAGATGAAATATTTCTGTCTGCCTTGCAAATTATTTTATGCAGCTCTGAGCTATTAGCTTTTCTATGGAAAAAATTTCTGAACATTTCTACCTGATTTTGTTTTAAAGAGGTCATTTTGACTATACCTCTACCTCCTAAATTTCTAGGTAAATTAATTCGTTCTATGGCTGAATTTGGATGATGACAATTAAACTTTGTTAACGTAGTTCTAATTAATCGTTCTAAGCTATCTAAATCTGTATTAGACCATTTAATTATACCAAATGAGTACGTTAATAGAGGTATTGCCCAACTATTTATTGCCTTTACTAATTTTTTAGCAGATAGATTGCATTTTAAAAATGTTCTTATCCTAGTTTGAAATTTAATCCTAATATCATTTTTAATACTAGTATGATCTAATCTATTCGATTGCGGGTATCCTAAGTATTTATAAACCTCATCCCCTTTCATACTTTTAATTTTGAAATTCTAAATATACCCTCATCTCCATCTATAATTTTGCCTTTCTCTATATGGATCGTTCTACATTTATCTAAACCAAAAGTCATTTTAATATCATCTGAAAAAATTTTAACTACCTTAATTATTACTATTATTATTAAATATACATGAGTTTTTCCATGGAACAGAACAAAGAAAATAACCCGGGATGACGATGTTGAACAAAAATCGTATATTTATGAGTACTTTTACGTAGTTTAGATCAGTAAATTAATTACTCTGTTCATGTACCATATTCGATTTATACCACTCAATTTTACCAGTGTAAAGAAGATATTTTAAATAAAGCCGCTCCACTCATAAACATATTAGGCAAAAATACAAGTTGCCGATTCAGATATGTAAAAAAAACTTCTGGTCATCAGAACTACATATACCCTGGAACCAAATTATTTAATGAATTACCAGAAAATTTAAGATCCCTCAACGACATACTCATATGAACTGCTTACTGTGGTTTAAAGCAAATAAGATTACCGTTTATCTCTAATTTTTAGATTCTATGAGTACTCTAGGTAGTATATACCACTAAGACGTTTTGCAAACTTGCCATAGCGCGTCAAAAATCTAAAAAAGATTTATGCTGATATTTGCATCTGATTTTCAAAAAGGAAATCGGATTTCAATGAAACTCTCAACGACTTGATGATTTAAAAAAACAGTCTCCAGTCAAATTTCTCCGAAATAAAAAAAAGTTTGATTAAATTTAATAAAAATTGAACATTTGAAGCAGGTAGATACTGGCAGTACTTACAGAGGCGGAGTGTGGCGCACAATCGAGTAAAGTGCATTCGCTTCTGGGTTTAAGGGCCGCAAGTTGGTTGCTTGGGTCGAATGGCCCCGGCCGGGTTGCTACTTGCTACTGGGTACTGGAACTTTTAAAAAGTAAGAGTTTCTCGTTGGCCATATCAAGTTGCGACTATCAAAGTGGCTCCATTGTGCAAGGAGAACGTTTGAAGAGCAAGTTGTCACGAAGTCCTGCACTTTAAGACTTATTTTATAAGTTTCCTTTTATGGTGATGTGTCCTTCGTCCCGAGCACTCGCTCGCTGTATTCGCTGCGGTTATCATTAACCATTTTATTCGCGGCGAATATACTGAAAGATAAAAGTTGCGAATTTTTATAACTCGTATTATTATGCTTATGGTTCGTATCTTTCGTCAAGCGGGAACTCTGGCTTTAAGGACGCTGGAATTTATAGGGGATATCGCAACTTTATTGAGTATTTTTTTAACGTGCAATAACTTTTCCATTATACGCATGAGGCTTCCTTATTTTTATTACTTGATGTGAAACATCAATATTACTTTGAAGATGTAAACATGTAAATGACGCATGTTTTTTTCATTTCTTACATTTTGGGAGTGTTAAAATAAATTAAAAGTGTACGATAATAATTTCACTTATACCCCCCGATGGAGATGCAAGATTAGATTTCACTTATTGTAATTCTCTTTCTCCTTAATCCTTTGCAGAGATATTGTCTTTATTATTAGTACTGGGCCTTATCTCAGTATTATTCTGTTTGATGAAAAGGCTTTGGTTCTCAATCAATCTTGAAACCACAGTGACTGTTTATTATTGTTTTACGCATAATACAATATGGTTTAAGAGGACACACGTCCTTATAACTCGCTAGCTAGATTTTGTCTGGTGAGCTCTGGCCAAAGGAATTATTTGCCTCTCTCTGATCGGCTATGCTCGGTACACGTCGTAACAGACACCGTGTGACCCGACCATATCATATAAAACAGAAACAATGATAGAACAGATCACAACTTATATTCCTTATTATTTTTTTAATTGATAGACTAATGTTTAAGACAAGCTTTTTATGCATAGCACAAAGGGTAACAATTATTATAAGCAATAATAATTATCAGCCTGAAACTCGGCTCCCGTCAGCGGCATGTATCTTTCTCGGAAGATTTTTTCAATGTGGATGAGTGTTTCAGGCTAATAATTATTGCTTATAACACTTATATTCCAATATATTACACTAATTATCTAATTGTTTTTCTCGTTTACAAATCCTGTATATTTTGTACCATTTTATATGTTAATCGGAGCCTTCATTAACGATATTCTAACTACTCCGGAATGAAAACTCTTCTAGAATTTTTCTCTGCTTCTCTCAGTAGCTTTTATGACATCCTAGAAAACCTTAGTTCCTCTTGAGTACAACTAAAATGTAAGATTTTGCCATCATTTGTGCATCAGCGATATGCATATCTGGCGCGAGACAATTTTCATGGGGGATTATGTGGGAAAAAAATATTGGAAAATAACCCACGTAAAAGAAAATCTATAGTCACTATTATTTTCTCAGTAAATCGGCCCAACATTAGTAACAGAGGTAAATAAGTCGTCTCAAAGAGGCCCAACCATAGTAAGCCGAAACAGCTGTCACAATGCTGAAAAATTTATATACTTGCATAAATAACATTACTAAATTTAATTTACATTTACTTTTTTTTAATTAAATGGAATTCTACTATTTAAAAACAAAAAAATTATTCAAAAATAATACCAACATTACATATATTTGCATTCCACATCGCGTTTCATTTACTTTCAGTTTTAGTACGTCTATTGAATTAAGTTTTCGCATTTCAGATTATGTATTTACTTGGGCCACCACACTAAAGGTGTGTTTATGAAATTTTGAATAAATCCCTTGTTTCGGATTCAGTTTTCTGTAGCAATTTATTCATTTCGACACACCCACCGTGGAATAATCCTCTACCCTTTTTAACAGCCGAGCAGCCCGCGCCCTCCACCCGCGTTACTAAAATATTAAACACAGAAATTCTGCCACCAACTTGGCTCGGTTTAATCATAACCAAATTACTAATTAATTTTCTAACACGTGTATGTGCTGATTAGTTGACTAACTTCGGGGCTATTTTAAATTGTTTCGAAGTTTCCGACGAGTCGTAGTTGGGCGGAGTCAGACTCCGCTTTAGGTTACATTTACTATTACAGTTCCAGTCACTAATGATCACCTACGAAACAGACAGTAGAAAATAGATTACTTAGCTCCAATTACTTTGTAAATTACACCTTTCAAAATAATATTTCTAAAATGAAAACTTTTTTTCAGGGAGTTGTCGTAAACATAGTTAGTTAGTTTCGAAATTTCAGCGTAATTATGCTTCAATTCATTTATTTTTTAGTCAATTCAAAGCTGGTATTAATGAAGCAGTTGAAAATAATGATATGTTTAAACGGTATGTAAGAATGAAGTTATTTTATGTCAATCGCGTACATGAATAGTGTCCTCAATGTTTTATTTTTAGATAATCAAATAGGTTGATTGCCTTCGTCAAAAAATATATATTTGTGGTATAACAACTAGTGACAATGCTGCCGTATACTTCCTATGAGAAAAAGGCCATTTTGTAGTAATTTCTCGATCAAAATTTATTGAAATTCAAAGTTTTAAGTTTTTTTTTCTAATATATATGTATATACCCATTATATTTAGTTAATATAATGAACTCTATCGGAGCTTGAGCCAAGCCAAACGTGGTTGGCTGTCATTTGTCATTTCATTAAAAAATGGTGTTTTACAAAGTGTGTTCTTTAATATATATAGTTTTACAACCCCCAATTTCATTGGAAATTAGTTAGGAATAGTTTCGTTGCATAATTCTGAAAGTCTAAAAAATAAAACAGATGTGATAAAGTATTAAAGGGATTTAAATAAAATAACAGAATTCCAAAGAGTAAATGCAACCCATTTCAGCACAATCTGAATCTCAACATTGTCGTTAACGTCATGTATATTTATTCCTTTAAGACTTTTCTGTGATTTTCATTAATTTAGGAATTGGAGTTCATTATTTTTGAAGAACTTTGGTACTACCTAGTTCTTTATTATCATGAAAAAACTGATTTGTATACTTTTAGGCTAGGATTGATATCTTCATTCGGTCAATCATGAGGATGGTGATATTTTTGACTGCAGAGATAGCGCAACGCTACCACAAGTGATAGATTATTCTAGTCAAGTCTGCACGTAGGGAGGGGGGTAAGGTGAAGTCATGAGGGTGTGTGTTTGTATGTATGTTTGTGTGTGAGTAGTGGCAGCGATGAGGCGGTCCGGTGATCGAACCGCAACGGGCACATTCCAAGCAGCCAGCGGTTCACCGCAACCAGGGCGCAGGGTGGCATAGTGGCATCACAGCCTACCATAATATAGTATACAATGCACAGTCACTAGTGTCTCCATTGCCTTAGGGTGGCATTGACCAGTGCCAACTACCCACCCTTGAACAGTGCTGAATTGTCGTACTCAAAAATGTTTTTAAATACTTTTGTGAATACGAACCTCTATAGCAAAATGTAAGGCAGGAGAAGCAGACGAATAATATCACTTGTGCATTTTTTACATGAATGGATGACTTTTGTGGAAAGGAAGGAGAGTAGTGGTTAAAAATCTGGAGGTTGGTACATCCAGGAGTGTCGGACCTATGAATACATCCCTCCCACTAAGGACGGACCGCGTTGGACGGATCACGGAGGTCCAGTGTGAAGGTGTTATCAATTGTCATGTCAGTTTCCATGCTTCGCAGAATGTTTAGGAGTGAAGTATCCTGGTTCAACCAGGGTAATTGGAGTGGAAATCATGATCCTCGGCAACGACAATGAATCATGAAGAACTTTTGGGTCTTTCAATTATTGTTAAAAAAAACAAGTTGTTTGTGAGATATCCTTGTTTTCTCATCTGAAAAAAAATTGAAACTGAACAGACATCTCACACTCAAATTGTTTGTATTTACATTTTAAAATCGAGCGTCCTTATTGAAAGATCCTATAAAATTGTTGATAGTGTAGGTGTGAGAATTGCTACAATATTCATGAAACGTAGCTATATAAATAAGCATTTACGGTAATTCTTTCAAACACTCCACTGAAAAAAATCTCTTTTGCCTGTTGTAGTAGGCAAGGCAGTGCTGTTAAATATAACAAAAATATGCTTTCATTCATGTGAAAAAATGGGCTTGTAAGTCTCCTTTGTTAAACATCACCCAATATTTCGATATTTGTTCAAATATGAACGTTGTTCGACACTATTGGATATTTCGCTTACATCCGACGCCTGCCGACTGGGAAATATCTATGGAACTTCACCCCTGGTCTAGTTTTGTATGACGAGCAGTATCCCCACTCCCACCCTCCCCTCGAGGGCTGCAGACCCCATTGCTCCGTACAGTAGGCTCTCGGGTAGAACAATGCGCTGTTTGTAAACAGGAGACTACACTCCCTGCACACTCCACACACTATACTCTACATGGTCTACACAGCAATCACCATACACTACACGAGTGTGTACACTGTACACTGTACTGTACACCTGCACAACCCTCTGGCACGATGAACCTAGTCAGTGCTACTTCTCAGGGCAACCTGACCTCAGCTTCCGTGGTACATTTGAACCACTGTTGATTTTCAATAGATTCTACAAATAAGAATATGTAGCGAGGAAAAATATTATTTTTGTATTGTCGGAAAATACTGAAAAATATATCTGCACAAGGAGAATATTTCGGCAGCTTTTTTATATTCTAAGGGCGCAAGATACTCGGTATTACTTAACCTTTTCTAATAGAAAAATATGAAATATTCGTGTTGTGATGAGAATACAGAATACATAATGCTTTCTGAGATGTTTACATAAAGAGAATAATAATACTGATAGAATAGTAACAGAAATATCAGTTTCCATCTCCATGCTTGCTAGTGCCTTTATATGAATGTAATATTAATGTGTACAGTTTTACGGTAGTTTTAAGGAACGTATCTAGTATGTGCCCTCACAATACATACTCATAACTTCATGTCCTTCATTAACACAACATATGTTATTTTTTACTTCCAAGGACTTTTAATCGGACTAATCTTTTCAATTAACCCTTTGAATCACAGGAGGACTCACATAGGTCTCACATAAATCGTTGCATCTCCCTTACTGTCATGGTGAGAAATATGATTTTACCGGTGTTAGAAAGGAAAAACTTTACGCCTTATATTCTAATCTAGAAATGAACCATAGAAAAATTTTTATGTCCACCCTATAAAACCAAAGCGGATCGCAATTTGAAAAAAATGAAGCAACTTTTATTAATTATTTTTATGGAATGAAAAAAGTTAGGTGAAATGCTCATTCCACTTATTACATTTGTCTTATAAAATGTCTATGTATTGTTATTTTGTTTCATTATATTTTAGTTAGGTGAGCCATTTTACAAACTTTTTTTATTTTGTGGTAAACATTTTAATGCTTCAAAAATTACATCTTTATTTCAATGCGTATTTCATTACCTTTCAAAAACAGTCTTTAGTTTTCAGATATTTTCTGATACTCTCAGTATCGCCCTGGTGTAAGACCACTATTCACAATTAAAACGTTGCTTAATAATCCCTTGAGCCGTGTTTAGTGACTAGATCTGAATAGCCAGATACTTCCCCACCTTTCTCTTCCCCATCTCCTTCCCTTCACCACTTACCTTCAGCCTCACAACATACCCTCAATTGGGAATGCCATAGTCTCACTGGCTCCAGACGGGAGCAGTTGGGACTCCAGTGAGGTATTATCCATAAAAAAAAAATTTTAATGTTCAAAAATATTTTATTCATTGGGGTTTTATTGCAAAGCGGAAATATTTTTACCTTCTGACAAAATACGTATGATTTTTGAAGAGTTTAGAAACTGGATATCGGTTTGGACATTTCCTGACTCAAGTATTAATTAGTATGCCAACCTAACCTACTGTAAGGCGAGCTGGATTTGGAGAGACTGGTTGAAAGAGACCTTTTTACCTCTCCAACAGGATTCTCTTGACCCATCGCCTTGCACATCAGTGGAGGGATGAATTCAATTTTGCGTCATTTCTGGACACTCTTATTCCCAGATTCCTACCCATCCCTCTTTTTCCTTCCTAGATCTTCCTCTACTTCCTTTCCTTAAAAATATCCTCCACACAGCATCTCCAAAGCTGATGTAGGCCCTGAGGGTAATTACTAGTTATTTTCCTCAGGGCCTCCTTTGTAAAGCTATTTTTTTTTTAAGTAAACCTTTGGCCCTATGGCGTTTTAAGCCCTCAAGATCTTAAATTCGATATCGACCAAATGTCTTGAAAGTCCAAATGATTTGATTTTACATCAAATGTGACAGTCGTTGAAACCAATAATAATTGTTGGTGTTGCTTTCTAGGGGCTATTAACTGTCAATAAAGAACCTAGTTGCTTATTCGATTCCAGGTTAATTGGTAACCACAAAAACATATTTGTGCAATTATCAATGAACTAGCATTTGGAAATGTCTATTTGAATATTATAGATGGCAGCACTTCCATTTGTATCTCGTACGTTGAGCGAGTGTGTGCGTCAGACGTTAATTTAAATGTTATTTTTATCCCCAGCCCTGTGCGAGAACATCGTATGCAAGTACGGCGCACGCTGCTCTGCGGGCGAGTGCGTATGCCCCAGCGACTGCGCGGGTTCTGACGCAGAACCGGTTTGCGCCAATACCATGACCACCTACTCCAGCGAATGTGAGCTGCAGCAGGCGGCCTGTCTGCTGCCGGGCGGGCACAAACAGCTTCACGTCATCTTCTACGGGGACTGCAAGGATCGGTTCGCGGTGGCCGGACCGCCCATAGCTCTAAGTAAGTTCAGTTCATTTTTGTAGCGTTTGCCTTATCCACGGGCAGACATTGTGTTGGGCTTCTTCAATAATAATTATAGGTCCTTATACAATACAGTTTTATTTACAATAATACGCGTTTACAATATTAATGCTTCTGGGTCTTGCGATCGGCTTCTACTGTCTAGGAAATGAATCTGCTCATCAGGGCTCTCTTTGGTCGGCTATATTCGCAGAGTGGCTACTCCTATAACTCCCTGATATCTGTCGGTAACTGGCGTAAGCTTTAAGCCTACCGACATCTATCAAAACCCACAGACATTATATGCCATTCAAGGACACTACATATTGATTGTTCGGGTTAGCTGAATACCTCGAAATAAACCGTTTTTATCGTTAAAGCATGTAAGAGGTCATTAAAGTTAATGTTAAAATAAAGTCAAAATTGAAATATAATAGTAAATTTATTTTATATACTTTTAGGTTCCTTGTTATCTAATAGTTTTTTAATGTAGGTACGCCTTCGACCAAAGAGTTTGGTAGAACTTATAAGTAGAAACTAACTTTTTTTTTTTAAATATAAAAGTTCTTAGATCTTAAAGGGCTAGTAACTATAGTAAGCAGATCGGTCTAGTTTTTAATAGTCGTTATGTTAGACAATAGCAATACAATAACTAACCATTATTTGAACTTCGGCCGAGCCGAAGTTTCGGCTGGTTTGTGGCCGAAACCGAAAACGCGGCCGAAACTCGTTTATTGGACGAAATTGGCCGAAACCGAAAACCCAAACTTTGGTCGGTAACTATTTAGCTTATAAGTGAAAGTCAGTCGATTTGATTCTGAGAGAGACGCTTTTTTATGTGTTTATGCCTTAGGTTAATCATACTTATAATATAATTAATTTCTTCGTCTCATTTCTTTACTTAATTTCGATTATAGAAATAAATATAACGCTATATGTATATATATCGCACATCCCGTAATTAAAGTGTCGTAAGTCAAAAAAAAATCATTTTACAGGAGAGCGAAAATAAATGAACGAATGATGAACAAGCGCTCCCCTCGAAAAGAGAAAATAATAATAATTGGATAATTTGTAGAGCGCCGTTTTTGTGAGAAATCACCTCAAGACTTCTTAGGCTCTACCTAGAACTATTATTTACAAATAGATACAGAAATAGTAGATACTTTAGCGACATGTTGCGGAGATGAAGTGAATACGATTTTCGTGGAGCATAGATAATCACAATCACTTTACGTTTCAGAGATAAAACGTAAATGGAAAATTTTGACATACGACACATTTCTATGGGATGTGCGGGATAACAGAAAAATCAATGAATGGTTTGTCAGAATCAGATCAGGAACTAATTCACTAACAAACTAACATTTTGTTCCACCAGCGACCGCCATCCCGTTACCCTTCCCACCCACCCTTTCCGAGCAAGATCAAGAGAACTCCACCTCCCTCCCCGGCCTGACGGAATACCCTGAGCACTCGCTGAGCACCCTGGAGCAGCTGGCTTGCAAGGACATCCACTGTGACTACGATGCCACCTGTGAACTTGGCTCAGACAACTTCCCGCGGTGCTCCTGCCTGTTTGACTGCCCTCTGGACGAGACCAGCGAGGACTACTT
This sequence comes from Limnephilus auricula, assembly GCA_951813805.1. Lineage (NCBI taxonomy): Eukaryota > Metazoa > Arthropoda > Insecta > Trichoptera > Limnephilidae > Limnephilus > Limnephilus auricula. The sequence goes on from OX638390.1 coordinate 41,407,870, forward strand.
CCCGGTGTGCGCTTCAGACATGATGCTGTACACCTCTATGTGCGCCATGCGGATGGAGGGATGCCACAAGCAGATTGAGCTTAGGCTCAGGCCGCTGGAGCTTTGCAAAGGTGGAGGTTACTAACATTACTTTTATTAATCTATTAACTAAGTATCCAAGGTGACGGGCCTAAATCCTGACAGTGCTCTAATAACTGGCAGGGCATCAATAAAAACCGTTTAATAGTCCTCCATCATAATAATAATTGGATAATTTGTAGCGCTGTTTTAGTGAAAAATAACATCGAGGGCGCCATACAAATATGACTTCCTTTAATAATTTCTGATTCTATAGATATGTTTGTCTGAAAATATAAGTTTTAAGTTTAGGGTATAGCAATGTATTTTATAATACTGGCTTAATTTGTAAAAATCATCCCTTAAAAAACAGTTTTTTTTTACTATGATACTCGTACATCAATTTTCAAATAACTTTCAAAGCTTCACTTTTTTTACTGAGTATTAAACTTTCCTAACCGGGGAAAGGAGTCATCAACGCTACCAACTGAGCCAAATCCCGGCTGGATAAGACCGACATTTGTTGCGCATATTATCTTCCTGACGACCGTCCGTGGTCGAGTGGTAACAACACTTGACTCCCAATCGGAAGGTTGCGGGTTCGAACCCGGCGTGCGCAAATAAATTTTATTTGATTAATTTGTGTTATTTCACAATTAATTAATAAAAATAATATATACTACATTTGCGGCACGCTCCAGAGTGGAAGATACTGTCAGTATCGCCCTGGTGTAAGACCACCATTCAGAATTGAGACGTTGCTTAATAATGGCTTTAGCCGTGTTTAGTGACTACATCTGAATAGCCAGGTACTTTCCTACCTTCCTCTTCCCCATCTCCTTCCCTTCCCCACTTTCCTTCAGCCTCACAACATACCCCAATTGGGGATGCCATAGTCTCACTGGCTCCAGACGGGAGCAGTTGGGACTCTTGTGAGGTATTCTCTATAAAAAAAAAAAAAAAAAAAAAAAAAATGCAGTCAAATTTAATAGAAATGTATATATGTGATTGTCGCGTAAGTTAATAGATAGAATGCATCATCGACAACAAGTCTAGCTGCTGAGTTTTAGCTCCGATAGGATGTCAGGAAGTGGGTTAATTTTTACTTCCAATATTCCATTTTAATCTTTCTTTCATTAATTCATTCAATCAAGAAAACAAAAGTGAAATTTAAATAGACGTATTTAGAAAGCACCTGGTGGTTGGTGGTGCCATCTCGAGATGATTCTCTAGTTGATAATGATGATAATCCAAGCAGTGAACCCAATATGGCAGTAGACTTTGTAAGACTGTTTGTGATTTTGTAAAATCTTCTTTAAATCTGGCCAGTGAGTGAATTTGGCCATACCAATTATTGGTGTCAAAAACAACATGTTGTTTTTTATTTCGCTAGCCTTCTGAAATTTATTGTTTATTCAATTGGACAAATTTATTATTCATTTTAGTCACCATTTAAAGTTTACCAATCATTAAAATTTTTATGTGTCTTTGAGGTGCTAGGAATTGGATTCTTTACCGGATGTCTCTGAAGTGCATCATTCCTAATTCTATACTTATGAGCAGAAATCCTACTTTTTCCATTTTTCTTTATGATTGCAATATTGATTTCCGACCACTACAACAGGTTGAAAAGTGGAATTGAATTTAAGAAACTCCGCTGTTTGTGTTGTACTTGTATACATAGCGTGCAAGTGTGGCCTTTATGATGATATATCTGCTTTTGAGTAATTACCCAAGAACAACTTGAAATCATGAGATGATTTTCCTTAATAATATAATACCTAAACCCTACAAACCCGCACTTCGACTCTTCGTATTGAAGTTGAGCCTGACGTATAAAATTAATTCAATTGTGTTATATTACCGCGTGTTGGTTTAGCTTCAACAAGATACATTACATTGAATATGTTATTAGCTAGAATCTAGTCCATCAACGCTAACATCACCTCCTCACGATCGCATCTCTGAGCGTTATTGCTGAAGCCAATTGGCGTTTCCATTTGTGCGTAATTTATACGGCAATTCCATTGATTCAATATTTAGTTCTCACTCCGGCTGGGAACATAACAAAGACATTGCATTAACGGTTTGTTTATTTAATCAGGCTAACAGACAGTCTTGTCAATATAATGTTGACGTAGCTGCAGTGGGGTAGTCAAATTTCGACATGCAACGACATGAATTTTAATCCATGGATTTTCTCTTTTTTCTACGACCGTAACGGCCGTTGTTCCCAATCCTACTGATCAACTGTTGAGCCGAAATTTTGGCTCAACGATTCTCAAATGCACAAATACGCTCTTCCGAACGCAACTCTCCGACCAACAGGCGAATCGAGCGTTACTGAACAAATCATTTAAGTGATCGGAGACTCAGATTGATCGATCGAAAAGTTGGGAACAACGACCGTAAGTGTGTGGTGCTTGTATGCTTCTGGATATACTACCACTCCTTAATTATGCTCAACTCTATTTCTCCAGGCTGAGTTAGTTTACTATTATAATTCGTCTCAGGGCTCTTATTAATCTTGATTCCAGAAATATTTTACAGACATTATTCATATTTATAATAGATACTTACATTAAAATTAATGTTCGGTTAAACTCTGTAAAGGACTAATGGATCCAATATATTAAATCTAAATACCAAATAGGAATACATATTAATAAGCCATACCCCAATCACGAAGTGCCTTGATACAACAGAAGTCAAATGAGAGATAATAATGTACCCGAATATGGAGCTATTTACTATTCATGGCGGTTTTAATACAATTCTAGATAATTATCATACGAATTGTTATCACTCCTCTGGAGAACGCGCTATATATTATTTAGCTCTTAGCAAGAACTCAATTCGCCTGATTTTCAAAACAAAACTTGTCTAACACTGGCAGCCGTTCGTTCCTGCGATAGTCTTCAAGAGTTTAACTGACTCTCTAAAAGCAAAACCATCTGCATTTACTTGTAAAATTCCATGTTTTATAATTGACCCATTTTTTCCGAAATAATACAGAACACCTGTTTACAAGTCTTGAGCGTGTAAATGGCCCCAAAATATGCGGGCATTCTGCCCTCCAAAGATTTGAAAGGAATTTACTTCGCTGCGTAAATATCTCAAAAATTGTAACCACATAAATTGCCTTATTGCATATAATATTTGTAAAGTGGCACTAACTTGTAAGCGATGTCTTCCTACAAAGAAAGGCTCTTAAAACTTCTAGTTGATTCAATATTCCACACAAACGGGACCTCTCCCAAATTATACATTATGTTTCCCGTGATTTAAATTAACGTCACAATAATAAAATTGAATTTTAAATTTCTGACCAAACGGATATTTCGGCAGAAGGAGCTATTTTTCGTTTGGCGCGCTTAAGACGATAGACTTCGCTTTTCGGCCCATACAAAAAGGACGCCCGGGAAAAAACACTTTTCTACATCGAAAATTGCACAAAATGAATATATTTTTTTTATACTGCCTTCTAGAGGGTGAAAACTATGTCGGTATGTTTTCGAATTTTCGATGCGTTTTGTATTAACGTAAACATTCAGTGTCAAACATGTACGATTTATCAAAAAATATTATTTAAGGAAAAAGTGCTGCTAACTCAACTCTCATAAAGAATTATAAAATTATAAAAAGCTACCGACGTAGCTTCTTCTTTCTAAAAAATATGTATTTTTTTAAATTTTAATTTCGTGAAAGTTTCGATATAGAAAAGTGTATTCTCCATAAACCCCTTTTCGAGCGATTTCTGTAGGTAAATTTGAGCGTTGTCTCATTCGCACATTTCGCATTCGCATGTATTGTAAGTATACGTGGGCTTATTGTGAGCGGGACAGAATGACAGACGCGAGTGAGACAGACGTTCAAAGTCTAGCCTCTTAAACTGACAAAGTAAAATTGGCGAAAAGTTTCAGTAGCTAGTCTATGATTAATTAAAAGATTTACAATACCTTGGCAGAACAGAATTGTCATGCCTGTGATACTATGCCCAAATAAAGAGTAATTTAGCCACCTTTTTTTTCCACATATAGAGCATATTTTGCGCTTGATAACACCTCAAACAATTAATGAAATTTATTATGTAATTTTTTTTTGCTTTGTTTATTAAGACATACATAGTACATTATAATACAAGTTGTAAGGTGTATTAAATAAATTATACGGTTATAGTACCTATTAATGAAATTTATTATTTTAATGAAATCTTTTCCTCAAAGATATTATTGATATCCTTTAAAATTTAAGTGTAAACCTTAGAAATATCTATATCATAAAACACTTTATAAATTGAAGATGCATCAGAATTGTTTGTATTAGGTATATTGTTGCATATTTTTTTTTATTATGGTCCTATATTTAAATGTCGTTATTTTATTGGTCAATGACATAAACATATTATTCACTGTCATATATAAATGTATAGACTGTTTATAACGCAGATAAATAAAATAAAAAAATAAATAAAATAAAAATAAATTACGTAAGTCCTTAAAATTTTATTCAGTAATTTCGCCTGAAAAAACTTAATTAATTATGATGAAACTGATTATAAGAATTAAACATTGGATCACTAATAAAAACAAAAATGCAGAATGTGGATGGAGACAAATATACATTTAAAAATCAAGAATTATATGCTCACAATTTACTAATTGTAATTGACTTTTTAAATTATTTTATTGGTTAAAGTTTAATAAAAAAAAGTTAAGTGTAAGTAGTTTAAAATAATGTATAGGTATCACGCCAAGAAATATAATAATTTGGTTTTGTATGTTTGCAAAGAATCATGAAAAGTGTAATAATTTTTCATAGTGTGTGTGAGTTGTGATTGCGCGAGTAATTGGTGAGTTATTTGCTGCATTAGTGTTGTGGGCCAATAAATAATGTAATTTAAGATATTTTCTAATACATCTGATCTATTTAAGTGGTTTTATGGCTAAATTGCTATGAAAAGTAGCTGGTTAAGTCATATAAATTGATAATTTTAGTTCAATAAACATTTCATATACAATTCATGAAAAAAGTTCATAAGTAAAGCAGTTAAAAAAGTGCAGTTGGATTAGTAGTTGGGACCATAGTGCGCTGCGCCGATCTTATTATTTATTCGGGGATTTATTGAGTGTATTCGAAATAGGTTCGCCCTAGCCCTGTTTTATTGGGTTACCTTATCCAAAAACCTAAAAAGGTTTCCTCTTGATATCGGATCAATGCCGAAAAAACTTAGGCTTTCCGCGAAGAGCGCGTACCTATTTAATGAAAACTATTTAAATATTTTTGTGATTCTTTGTTGTTGAATATTTTTATACTTACGCTCTTTTTTGATATTCGTCTAAAGTAGGTTTTGTAAATCCACAAAAGAAAATATTAATATAATAATTGAGAAGGGTATGGGTTGAATTTTTCACGAACAGTCTTTTCCTCTATTTTATGTCCATTAAGTTGTATAAGATAAAGTAAAGAATGTAATATTGTGTACAAACGCCTTTGAAAATGTTGTCATTTCAAAAATAAAACAACGGCGCGCACAATCTGTTCATTGTTCATCTCATTTGAGCAACAAGTTATTTAGACCTGGGTCTCTGGCACGGTTAATCGATAACTTTGTTTGTTGCTATATACCTTTTTGGTTTTGAAAAGCGATTTCGTTTAGAAGAATTTAGATATAGAATTTTAAGATATTGAATTAAAATGTTAAGACGATAGACTTCACTATTCGGCCTATACAAAAAGGACGCCCGGGAAAAAACACTTTTCTACATCGAAAATTGCACGATATTTTATGAATATATTTTTTAATATTGCCTTCTAGAAGGTGAAAGCTATGTCGGTATGGTTAGATACGTTTTTAGATTTTCACGGCCAAAAGCATTTTCGTTGTTTGTTTTTGGGGTGTTATGCCGTGTTGTGCTACCTCCTTCTTTAAAACTTCTCTGTAAACTTGGCCATCCTGATAAATCGGCAATCGCCGAGCACTTAATTGAAACCGGCCATTACTTTATCTCGGGACCTTTTTGATTTACACCTGCATCTGAGTGCAATCGTTATCGAGGAAGATTGGAATAAAATTGACAATATAACTTACCAACAAGCACTAAGATGTAAGCAGTCAACGGATGCGAGACAGAAACATAAGTTCGAGAGACTCAACCAAGCCAAAAAGGGTGATCGAAAACAACTTGATCAAAATAAAGTTGTTATTAACATTTCGACCCTTGCGCTGAGCCCAGATGCAACCTCAGTGCTTGCTAAGGGGATGAACTACGCAGTTGCCCCCAAAAAGATACCTGTGGAATCTATCGTATGTGGTGTGGAGACAGCACTACATACAATGATGAAAGTACACAAAATGTCAGAATCGCAAGCAGAGAACATACGACAAGAGACTTGCCATATTTTGAAAAGGGCTGAAATACCCCGCCCAAACATCACAAAAGGAGAGTTTGCGGCCCTAAAAGAATTGCGCGCCAATGAGGACATCTTGGTTCTGCCAGCTGACAAAGGAAATGCCACTGTCGTGATTAATACGGTAGACTACATTAAAAAGATGGAAAACTTATTGTGCGATGCCGGCACTTATAAGAAAATTAAAAACAATCCCACCAACAAAATTGACCTGAAGACTAGGGAGTTAATAAAAGCTTCCAGCATTAGGAAAGAGGATCGATCTAAGCTTTTCGTAAAAGCCTCCAGAACTCCTGCCTTGTACGGTCTTCCGAAAATACATAAAAAGGATATCCCAATGAGACCAATTGTCAGTGCTATAGGTGCACCGACGTACAAACTTCCCAACACCTTTCGAGATTGCTGCAGATGCTAACTGGAAAAACTGAATCATGGATTAAGGATTCCGCAGATCTGATCACTAAGCTCAAAAATGTTAAGACTGAGGAAGGAGATATCCTAGTCAGTTTTGACGTAGTGTCCCTTTTCACAAATGTGCCACTAGAAGATTCCATGACAATGCTCAGGGAGATCTATGAGGAAGACATTTGCAAACTTTTTGAACACTGCCTCAAAACAGGTTATTTTGCATTCCAGGATGAACTTTTTGAGCAAGTGGAAGGAGTTGCGATGGGCAGTCCATTGTCGCCAGTACTAGCCAATTTTTTCATGGAGAAGTTTGAAGAAGTGGCACTAGACACAGCTTCGGCTGTTCCCAAGGTATGGTGGCGTTATGTCGATAATGTCTTCGCCATTTGGCCTCATGGAACAGAGAAATTGAACGAATTTCTGGATCATCTAAATTCACTCCATAGTAAATTAAGTTCACAATGGAGCTGGAAAACGACGATAAAATCCTGCCTTTTCTAGATGTGGAGGTGACGCGAAAAGAAGATGGTAATATAGGACACACAGTATATAGAAAACCAACGCACACAAATCGGTATCTATATGCCGATTCGCATCACCACCCAGCGCAGAAGAGAGGTCTAATCCATACTTTGGTGACCCGAGCGACCAGAATATGCGAAGAAACAAAACTCGGAACAGAACTTATAAAGCTGACCGATGCACTGGAACGCAACGGTTACCCGACAAGGCAGACAAGGCAAAGAGCCAAATCTACACCGAAGGAAGTCAGAGTTGAACAAGAGTCAAAAGGCTGTGCTTTCCTTCCTTTCGTTCACAATGTGACAGACAGAATTGCCAGGATGTTGAGAAAAGAAAGCATCAAGACTGTCTTCGGAACCACAACCAAAATCCAAGACCTACTGAGGTCTGCAAAAACTAAGTTTCCTCTGGAAGCAGACGGAGTGTATAAACTCAGCTGTTCCGGATGTGACAAGGTTTATGTAGGCCAAACAGAGCGGACGATTTCCAAGAGGATAGCAGAACAATTTCGTGCTTGTAAACTTGGCCATCCTGATAAATCGGCAATCGCCGAGCACTTAATTGAAACCGGCCATTACTTTGGATTTGTTCCTGAGGTCCTGGGAAGACCTAAAACTTATAGATCACGCCTGATTACGGAGGCAATTGAAATCTACAAAAATCCAATTAATATTAATAGAGACGACGGAGCTAAGCTCAACAGCTCTTGGTATCCGGTAATTGACGGCTACACCAAAGCTAACCGCAAAAAACCATGTCTAAGTATACTTTAATAACATATAACAATACAATACAAAAGTATAAAACCATTTTGTTTATACCTTGATATTGGCTACATTCGCTTCAGATTGGTTTTTCTAATTCTAGAATTCGCCACAAGATGACGCTACTTTCGTTGGACATTTCGTTACATTTCTCCGTGGACGGGCCCCAGGCTAACGTAAATACTGCGCTTTCGCGAAATTTCCCTTTCAAAGTAGTTCACTTTCTTCTGAAATGAAGCTGACGACACGGTATCGCTTCCAAGTAAATAAGCACACACTTAACACAACAAATTCACATCGACGGATCTGCCCTGATGATGGACACTGCAACGCTGTCCGAAACGTCGGCTAAAGAAGGAGGTAGCACAACACGGCATAACACCCCAAAAACAAACAACGAAAATATGTCGGTATGTTTTTTTTTTAATTTTCGTTGCGTTTCGTATTAACGTAAACATTCACTGTCAAACATGTATAATTTACCATAAAATATTATTTAAGGAAAAAGTGGTGCTAACTCAATTCTCATAAAGAATTACAAAATTATAAAAACATATCCACATGGGTTCTTCTTTCGAGAACAAATTTTGGGTGTAGAAAAATGTTTTCTACCGAAACCCTTTTTCGAGCGATTTCTGTAGGTAAATATGAGAGTTTACGGCAGGTATCCTATTAATAATAATAATAATAATTGGATAATTTGTAGAGCGCCGTTTTTGTGAGAAATCACCTCAAGGGCGCTGTACATCTTATTATGACTTTTTAGGCTCTACCTAGTACTATTATTTACAAATGGACACAGAGAACATACTTACCACACGTTTTGCATTCGCATGTATCGTAAGTGTGTGTTAGCTTATTTATAGCGGGACAGAATTAAAGACAATTAAATAACACGTAAACGTTCCGCGTGTGGTCCAAAGTCTAGCCTCTTAATTTATTAGCATCGAATTAACTATTGTTGAAAAAGACATCGCAAAGACAAGGGTTACAATTAATGACATTCAAACGACTTACAAAGTAGCTTCTTGATTTTAATGTAATTTTCCGTGTGTAATTATCAATGTTTATAATACGAGAATTATTTAATTTAAATTATTACTCGCTTCTATTTCGCTAGAAATTCGCAGACAGGCCAAATAATTTCTGAAATAATTGCTCTTATAATGTATGCATTTATGTAAGTCTGAATTCACTTGTATTTCGTGTTTGTTTCTCGTTTCTCTAACCACTTTACAAATGCCTTATTAATAATTCAGACTCAAAGCAGGTGTAGCTATATGTATTGTACAGATAATATTATGAATTTGTGTTTTACAGTGTGGAAGTGTTACCTAAGCGCCCACCAATGTAATTAAGAACGATTTTTATGAGTGAGGTTTCTATAAGGGTGGATGATTTGTATTGAAGGTTTGGAGTCACGGCCGTGCGCTGGGGGTTCTCCTGTCAGAGACGCCGCGGGGAGGGAGGTAGACTGCGGGGGAGGTCCCTCCAGACAGGATTGTCCCGTGGGGAGCTACTGCCACCACGCCGCCACCTCCACCAGGTGCTGCTTCAAGAGTGAGTGTCATCTTTCAAATCAGTTCTAGTTCAAATACTTTGGAACAAAAAATATCCCTTGTAAAACTTGACCATTATTTTTGTTTTACGGTGTCACACAAGATTCGGATTAGGGACCTGGTTTATTTTTAATAATTATTTGTGAAGATAAATCAGAAAGGAATCAATTTATACTATAAAAATAAGTGTACAATGTGCGTGCTGCTAAAACTCAGTTCCGGTACGATTAAGAGAGTTATATGGTGTGGTAGGCCTCTATCCCCCATCCATGAAGAACGTTCCCGTTTTTACCTGAAGGGCGTGCTTTTGAAGATAAAAGGACTGGAAGTTTCGCCGAACGAAATTTCTAGAACAGTTCAGAACATTCGAAGAGTATTTGAGAGCATTCCACAACATTCCAGAACATCCCGGAACATTCTTGAATGTTCGGGAATAGTCTGGAACGTTCGGGAACATCCCAGATCATTGTAGAACATTCCAGAACACTCTAATGTTGTGGAATGTTCAGAAACATTGTGGACCAGACATTTGTTCTATGGGTGGGGGATAGAGAGCTACCACACAATCTCATATCAACTTCCTGAGAGAAACTCGGTACCGCAGATACTATCTATTAAAAAAGTCACATTAATAATATGGTGGTAACTCTACTAAATATGTATGGGTATACTTTTCAATATAATAATATAACCACTGAAATAGATAAAACAAAAATACAACTATCTTCACTCTTCATGAAAAGGTTATTATTTACAAAAATAAACATTCAGAGTAACAGTTTGGTTTATCTTCTAGATGAGACTCTTCAGCGCAAGAACTGTGAGGAGTCAACTCATGGCTGCTGTCCCGACCAGCGCACGCCAGCCGGCGGGCCCGCGCAGGCTGGCTGCCCCAGCACATGTGGCTGCCACCGGCTGGGCGCGCTGGCCGACACGTGCGACCCGGACAGCAAGCAGTGCGCGTGCCGACCCGGAGTGGGCGGCTTGCGCTGCGACCGCTGCGAACCGGGCTACTGGGGACTTCCGAGGATTGGAGCGGGACACAAGGGCTGCATTCGTGAGTCTTTTTCGTATATTATTTCACAATAGCAAGAATTTCATCCTCGCGCTAACAATTACTCAAAATTATTGGACAGAGTCCATTGGCCGGCAATAAAAAACCTTCTACAAGACAGCTATGGCTTTGTTTTCGGAAAGAGACCGACTGAAACATTTTAATGTTAAGAAAGGGAGTTCATTCTCGTTGTTTCCATTTGCACACTTATATTGGTAAACTTTCTGCAGGAGTCCGATCAATGCGAGAATTTTTTTTAATGAGGGACGAAATGACTATCAGCTGTTTATCTGTTGCAGCGTGCGGATGCTCCATGTTCGGCTCAGTGCGTGAGGACTGCGAGCAGATGACAGGGCGCTGCGTGTGCAAGGCCGGCATCCAGGGGCAGAAGTGCACTCTGTGCATGAACCATGAGGAGGTGCTGGGACCCAACGGCTGCTTTAATTGTAAGCATGTTCAAAATACAACCTAATAAAAGTGCAGAACGTATAACTTCTTATATACTTAGCTCAAATAAACCTCTGTTTTGTCTTTCCATCTTCCAGCTGAAACGGGAGCCATGGCCCCCGCGTCCTGCTCCGATATCGTGTGCTACTTTGGAGCTGTGTGCGTGGAGGCCGACGGTCGGGCCGCCTGCCAGTGCCCTGCTGCCAGTTGCCCAACAGACTCCACGGATCCTTCCATGCTGGTAAACCGATCTACCAGTTCTCCTACCTTCCTCTCTCTTCATGCACCAAAGCTGTTGCATGAGAATGCATAAGATTTTCACAGCCCGATTCCATTGAAGCTGCTGAGAGATGCATGAACCTACCGGCTGCTCCAATATTACATATTTAGTATTTAGTCAGATAGGAACCTACTAGGTAACTAGATTCTAGAACAGTTCTTTAATTACATCACTGTATTCTTTTCATTTAGTTTATTGATTGATACAACAATTTAAGGGACTACTATTATGGCGGACTAACTACTAACTTTGATGATGGACTAGTATAGAAAGAGGCTGAAAAAGATTTCACTATTCTATCTATAATATGAAGGCTCACCTATATTGTCATCTTACTCACAACTATGTAAAAAATATATATCATCACATACGGATTCAAATATACAGGGTGTTAAGGTACGTAATTGAGTTACTATAACCAGTGATTCCTGACATTATTTGAAGTAAAAAATGTAAATGAAATTTTGGTCTCCGGTGACATTTTTGATGTTTTTTTTTTTTTTTTTTCTACAAAAACATAAATAATAGTAGGTGTTGAGTAGTTGGGGGCGGGGTAAGTGGTGGGGCGGTAACTCGGCTGAGTGGCCAATAAGGTCATGTGAAAGAATTTTTTTTTTGTTTGATGTTGAAGAAAAAATATTTTGAAAAAAAAAAAATTTTACATAAAAAAAGTCACCGGAGACCAAAATTTTATTTACATTTTTTACTCCAAATAATGTCAGGAATCACTGGTTAAAGTAACTCAAGTACGTACCTTAACACCCTGTATATCATCACAACATTCACATACGGATATGCTCGCCGATTCACTCGTGTTCCTGCGTCGGACAGATCCACCGAGCATATCCGTATGTGAATGTTCCTCTTTACCCAATAATAATCGTTGTTGTAGGTACCCACATAAATGAATAATTCAAGTCGTCTCAAATAGATGTGTTATTCATATTATTGTAAACTAAAAGCAAATCAAATAGACAAGCTAAATATAAGTAAGTATCTACGTAAGTGTTATATTAGGTACCTTTGTAAAACGAAGTTCTGAATTTTTAGCTCTAAAGTAGTAACAGACTCCCACCCATTGTCAAACAAATTACAAGAAAAAAATACTAAGTAAATAACATCATCAAATGTAGGCTTACCGAATTGTGGGAGAAAATTGATCAGTATTTTAAAATTATCGTTATGGAATCTACTGAAAAAAACCCTACCCAAACCTTGAAGTTAATTAAATCATAGAAGTCACTGAAAACATTGAAAATCCTCCATCCCAAACCTAGTTTCCCTAAGCACAGAATCTCCTAATAAGGAGGACTAAGAAAATATTCTACATCTCTTTTATATTTATTTATCATATATCTCTTTGAGGTGTCAAAATTAATAAGTAAGTAAATTTTTTTATTTTAAATGTATTATTTTAATATATTTTCAGGTTTGTGGTAGCGATGGCCAGACCTATCCATCCGAGTGCCATCTCAAGCTTCAAGCGTGTCGCACCCAGGAAGACGTGGTGGTGCAAGCCTTCGGGATCTGCAAGGGGAGTGAGGACATTACCGGCACAGCGCTGCCCTCCAAGCACTACTCCCCGCTGCAGTTCACCCAGCAGGATGATAACAACTTCCCCTCCAAGTCCACTCGACACCTCCTGGTGCCAGATCCACGCAACTATTACAATAACTATGGAAGGGGGTACGAAGTGTCAAGAGATAAGGATTCTACCAGCAGTCTCGATGGCGATAAGGGGCCACACAGAGGTAATAAAACAAACTAATTATTATAAATTTGACTATTTAAACATGGTTGAAAACTGTGTGTGATCATGTTAGAAATCTGGAGATCCACAAAGAGTGCAAGACCGATGTAAGCATAATTAAATGAGCAATATTAAGAAAGGATGGTTTGGGCAAGTAGAGCGAATGAACGATGAAAGGAGTGTAAGGAGAATATATGACGCAAATTTGAATGGTAGAAGAAGTCCAGGATGCCCGAGGAAGACATGGTACGATCATGAAAATCTTGAGTCGAGCCATGTCCAGAGTCAGAATAAAAGAAGAGTATGCGTGGGGGTTAATGTATGAATGTGAACGGAGCAAGGAGTGTGTACCAAGACCGAGTTATTTGGCGGTCCGTCGGTTAGTTGAACACAGTTCTGCGAGATACGATTTAAGATTATCATTAAATTAAAACAAATCACTTTATATACACCTCTTTATCATGAGATTATCATGGACAAATGTATTATCGGGATTCATTTTTGGGGTATTACACATCTGGGGTGCTAGCATGGCCGGTCGATATGAAGTTACCGACCGATTGTCGGTAACTTCTCATCGTTCCCTAGGACAACTGCAGATCGCAAACGAATAGGTGACAGTTCACAATGACTAAGTGTCCTTAATATATTCGATATCAACTGTCCTTTGTACGTTAGCGATCTGCAGTTGTCCTAGGGAACGATGAGAAGTTACCGACAATCGGTCGGTAACTTCATATCGATCGACCATGCTAATATTCTTGCTCTGATGATGGTCACTGTAATGCTGTCGAAAACATTGGTTAAAGAAGGAGGCAGCGCAAAATGGCATTATACCCCAAAAATAAATCACCATAACAGTTTAGCGTGTCCAAAAATCACACATGTATGTAATGTCTGTATGCGTTTAGTTGAGTTTAGCTTAAGGGTCGGTAGTAGGTACCCGCAAGGGCGTCGCCAGCCGATAGCCCAGGGGGGGGCAAGTTGATATGGAGAATAAGAAAAGTATGAATTGTAGGTAAAGTCAAGAGCACATGAAGCTTTTCACTTGTAATTCGAGCCTTACATATATTGTAATAAACCATACAGAGTCCAACATGTAAAGCTATACAAGCTCTTGACTGTATAATAATTAAAACTTGTAAATAAGTTAGGTATTACATTTATTAGAAAAAAGTACAGTGTAGTTTTTTGTAATTACCAGATTTTAATATAAGGGTCAACAAAGATAAGGTTAATTAAAACATAATCTTCGGGGTTTTTTTGGAAACTTCTCGACCACTTTATAATGAAAATCTTCTAAGTTTTCATAAATAAGTTTTCTGTGTACACTCATCATGGCCAGGACTTTTTCAGAATCTCTAGGGGGGGCAGCTGCCCCTCCCTGCCCCCCTTTGGCGACGCCCTTGGGTACCTGTCCAAAAAGAAGAAGAAGGAGAGATACGACAATACGAACGTTGGAAAGAGCGCGCAAATATTAAAAAATCATAAAATTCAAGTGAAAATTGGGATAATGTTTAATAAAACACGACCCATTTACAATAGAGCAAGACATTGTGAATTTTTTCATACATATAACTTGTAAAATAACAGAAACAAGCGTGTAAATAATAATTTTCGGGCATAGGTACTTTGCGATTTATTTCTATCGAAGGAATTTTATGTAATTAACTTTTCGACTCTACAAATTATTATCTTAAAAAATAACATATATTTTTTAAAGAACTAAAAACTTAAAGTGTTCAAGGGACGTATGTTATAAATCGATAGAAAATCGGAATTCCGGCCCTTAATTTGAAAGATCAAAATTGATAAAATATTTTCAAATACCTATTCATATACATTTTCTAAAATCTTGAACAGATAATCATTTAATTGGCCTGTCTGTGGTTTAGGAGTTGAAAGGTCTTGTGAAATAGAAATTGGTGAAATCAGTTTTCAATCAAATCAGTATAGATTTCACTTCTGTGAATTCATGTTCGGTAGATTGACAAAGTCAAGAAAATTGGACAACTTTCATAGTACAATTACTGCCATCTATGTAATAAAATTCACTTTCCTCATTTTTCAAGGTGGATGACGGTTTTTCAATTAAATTATTGTGTAAATATTAAAATCTTTTTTTTTTTACGGAGTTGAACCAGTAGGGTCTCCATCTAGTGCATTTTTTAAACAGCCATATTTGTTTATTGAAGACATACGCAGTACATTATAATACAAGTTATAATGTATTAAATTATTACATGGTTACAGTATCTTTTACATAAGTCCATAGAATATCATTAGGTAGTTTCGCCTGAGATGTGAACGGTTCTTAAAACTTAATCAATGGATGAATGAGTGATATTAATGAAAACGTTAGTGGAGATAAAGAGACATTTTAAAATCAAGATTTATTTGCTTATATCCGTGTCATAAAAGGAACATGATTGTATTGTAACATTGCAAATTCCATGATTCCAGGAGGATTTGGACCCTTGTACCGCCCAACGCCGGCCACAGTTCGCGCGCCCCCTGCGCTGGTGGGTGACTTGTGCAGCGACCACGCGGACTGCCTGGGGGTGCCCAGCAGTCACTGTCACCGCGCCGCCTGTCTCTGTCAGCCCGGACACCGGCCCGCCGCTGATAGAAGGGAGTGCATTCGTATGTATTTGAATTTAATAAAATTGTTTGAAAAGTGGAGAGGAAGAAGAAACGCTTTACTTTCAATGTTTCGCCTTGATAGGAGGAAGTCTCACCTATTTAGAAAAACAAGCTGCAGTTAAAACAATCCAAAAACAATTACAACAATCCCAACTGCCTGGACTATGGCGTATGGGTTATGTAGTGGGTAAGGTCGGGAGGACCTGGCTATTTAAATCTGGTCACTAAACAATCTAAACATGTCTAAAAAATTCAAACAATATTTCGCTTCTGAGAGTACAATATTAAATACTTCACTAAAAGCTGTCTTATTACATAATATTGATAGGTACCATCACTCGACCTAGTGCAATGCATAAACATGTATTTTTTTAATTCCCCTCTCCTCCCCCGTCCGCGGAGGGGTGTTCCACAACTTTTTTTGGCAGAAACGGCAGATATTCATTTATACTGCCATGCTGAATGCATGACCAAAATTTCATGAATGCACAAATTTTGACATTGATTCATCAAACCCTTTTTTACCTGTACCGCACTCTCTTAAAATACTGAAAGGGTTTCTCACCATCCTCCCAATAGCTTATCTACACTAATAACGAAAATTTTCGATTTACGATTTACGGTTTATTTATTTATTAAGTTGGAGTTTATAATTCGGTACTTGAACCTATGAATGGTGGCTATATATTGGATAAGTTGACCGAGTTTTCTAACCACTGCGAGCATTTTATTTTTATTTTTAATAATATTCGTTATTAGGCTAGATACGCTATTGGGAGGATGGTGAGAAACCCCCTGATAATAATTAAAATATTTGAATAAATTTCTCAGGGCCATTTATTGTAAAACATCACATCACACCATCTTGAAAAGAAATTGTTAAAATTATCAAATAGTTCAGTAGTTCTGGAAAATATAATGTGACTTGTTAGTATTAGCAATAAAAGTATTAAATTGAAGATATTATTCAATGCTTTCAGCTACAAATGAAGACTTTACAACCACAACTGAGGAACCAAGAGCTTGTTCGTCGGAGCCCTGCATGAACTTTGGGACATGCATTGACCTGCCAGAATCCACATTCACTTGCATTTGCGATTCCCAATTTACTGGGGAACTGTGCCAAGACAGAATACCATCACAGGAACCCATTAATTACATTGAAACCCCCTCCTTTGATGGGCGGGCATACATCAGACTTAAGCCCCTTAAAGCTTATCATAAACTTAACATCGACGTGGAATTTAAAAGCTTCTCAGAAAATGGTGTAGTGCTCTATGATCAGCAGAAATCTGACGGAACTGGAGATTTCGTTTCTCTCGCCATTGTCAATGGATTCGTAGAATTCAGGTAATATTTAATAAAAGAATTTTTGCATATCTTTTATCTCTCAATAATTTGTAGATTTTCCTGGAGAAGGGCATTTTGTTTATTTAATAGGTTTTGTGATTTATTTCTAGGTATAATTTGGGAGATGGCGTTGTCGTTTTAACATCAGTTGAGAAAATACAATTGAACGAATACCACAAAGTATCAGCGAAGAGATATCATCGTGATGGAATTCTCAGTGTGGATGACCATGAAGATGTCGTCGGTCAGTCAATGGGAAGCCTCAAAGCATTGGACTTGTCGGAAGATACTTTCATCGGAAGTGTTCCTACAAATTACACCAGGTATGTCAATAATATTTTTGCTCAAAGACTGTTGTAAATTTCTGTTATTTTTTATGTTTATGCTTATATCATTCACTGGTTTCAGGGTCTTCGATAACATTGGTACAAAACACGGTTTCACCGGCTGTGTAAAACATCTGCGAGTCATTCGACACCAAGTTACAAAAAAACTTGGCAGAGATGATGCTGCCATCTTAGCAATGCAAAATGTTAGAGAATGCACGTCTAACCCGTGCGTCAGTGCTCCGTGCTACAACGGAGCTACTTGCCATGCCAATGACGATGAGGAATTGCAGTACACCTGCATCTGCTCCGGGAGCTACAAGGGGACACAGTGTGAAGAGAAGGTGGACCCTTGTGAGACAAATCCATGCGGAAAGGAAGAAGGGGTCTTCTGTGACTCGACGCCCGCCGGGGAGTTTGTTTGCAAATGCCAGTTTGGAGGGAAGCTTGTGACAACGGAAGATGTGAAGACCTGCTCATATGGTAAATAGTTTATACTTTCAGTGCTGATAAATCAGCATTATATATTGAAATATTATTTTTAGAGTTTCACACAAAAAAAAACAATATATACTTACCATAATTAAATTTCTACATAATTTAATTGTGTAATTTACAATACCTATCTTATTAAGTGTAACCTGATGGTGACCGAACAATTCAACAGTGTACAACTTCATCACTCCCTTGAAAAGTCATTAAAAGTGATGGCAAAAAAAAACTTGGTTAAATAGGTTATGTTAGGTTAGGTTATGTTTTTTTTTCATTATTTTTAATGTTTTTCAAAGGTTTGTTGAAATGGGGATTTGTTGAGTTGTCGTGAAACGAACCTGATCTGAGGTAGTCGAAAGGAATTTACAATAAAAATATTTCAGTGCAATATTATTGACAGATTAGTTAGTGTTAAATTCAAATATGTGAAAGAGAAGAAAGAGAGTGGAAACCCGGTCACCGAGAAATTTGAGCAATATGTATTCTACCAAAACTCTTGCTGTTATTGTCGCTCTTACTCCCCCTAATACTGAACAAAAGGTACAACTGCACCTCAGGCCGATAGTACCTAAATAAAATCATCAAAATTGTGGTTTTGTATTCCCCATAATCCCCATTTTTCTCCTCCAAAACCAGACTGATTTTTAATTTTCTGTTTTTTGCTTTCTGTATTAGAAGAGAATATTCTATGTCAGTTCATTTTGCTTTTTAAATATACATTGCCTAGTTTGTCTACTGAACTGTTAATTACGTTCAAACAGGCAATTTTAACGATTTTTGGAGGGTCCTATCTCCTAACTTATCCAAAAAAGTACAACGTACTGATACGCTAGTGGTCGATATCTACATTATATTAAAAAAATATTTGCAGTAGTGTCAAAATCCAGAGTGAAAATTGGGGGATACGTTTTTACGGACTCCAATAAAGTTTCCTCTTATTAAAATAGGTACTTAGTGCGTAAAAAAGAAGAAATAGAGTCCATTGATAAGTGTATGGTTAAAAATGCTATTAGATGTAAGAAATAAAGAAAAGTGAAAATGCACACAGTACTATTAGTGATGCATAAAGAATAACAAGTTCTACATTACAAGGTCTTCAATTTTATTGTAAGAATTGTAATAAGATAGCCACACTGTCTGATACAAAAACATCAATGTACTCTGGACCAATGTTACAGTTCGCAGAAAATGAAATCAGAGCAGGAACAACTTACATGAAGCCTCCAGCAAATTTATGTTGATAATAACTTATCTTTTTCTGTATTTCTTTAGAAATGTCATCTCTCCATGAATCTTATGTGCCAGAGTTCAATGGAAGCAGTTACCTTCAGCTACCCAAACTGGACGGACTAAGCGACGCATTCCGCATAGAGCTGTGGTTCCTGACCAAGAAACTCTCCGGAATGCTCTTTTACAACAGTCAGTCCAGTAAAGCAAAGGGAGACTTTATTTCCCTCAACCTGGTGAATGGCTTCTTGCAGTTCAGATTCAACTTGGGGAGTGGAATAGCAAACATCTCGTAAGGATTATTTTCATTTTATTATTTATTATATTCACTGCACTGCATTGTATTGAAAAAGAACAATATTTTACCAAATGCCATTTTTATGTTTATTCAAAAAAAATATGTTACATGGTTTACAGAAAATATATTACAATATATAAAGTAAACATTTCACATAAGTTATATACGGGGTGTTAAGGGACGTACTTGACTTACTCCAGCAAAATCTAAATGAAATTTTGGTTTCCAGTGACTTTTTTAGGGCAATTCACCCCATTGTTTTTTTACATTTTCGAGTTGGGAGAATTGATATTTGCCTGAGTTTTCTTTAATTTTAAAATAATGCAGTTTTATTATATTAACTTTGTTTTATATTACCTTTGCTTCTTAAAGATACCCGGAGAAGGTGACCAAGGACAGATGGCACAAGGTGAGAGCCTTCAGGACTGCTCGGGAAGGAACATTGCGGTTGGACGAGGGACCCGCTATCAAAGGAAATTCAGCCCCTCCACTCACAGAACTCAACCTGGGTCTTCCCGTGTTCTTGGGATCTCTACCGTAAGCTTTAATTATCATTCTTATAAGTACAACCTTCAATAACACTTTGACCCCTCAGGCCTTGACCATATTTTGTCAGAGGGTCAAAATATTTCCGCTTTAAAAATTTCGAAAATTGTAATAAAATAAGCATTAAAATTTTATAAATCAATTTATTAAAAATTTTTTAAAGTTTCATAATTTTTTTTGAAATTCCATACCCAAAATTTGGTTTCATAAAGGTTTACATATTACTTGTTTTGTGGTTAACTTATATATTTAAACATAAGGCTTTTTGTTTTCTCTTTCTAAAACTGTTTATATCACATTTCTTACTATGATGGTAAGGGAGACTCAATGATTTCTGTGAGTTGTTCCGAAAAGCCAACAAATTAGCCTGACGGATGTAAATTTTAGCTACCCACCTTCAATAAAAAGACTGACATTTCGTATAGCTGAACAAATTTCATGAAAGTGTATAAACCAATTCATAATATAATATATTTATTAACATGTCAACTATTGACTTTAACTATAAGGATTGCATTTTCTGTTTTCAGATCACATACAAAGCCGCATCGCTTGTCAGGAATCACAAGCAGCTTTGTCGGAGCCATCCAGCAAGTGTTTGTTAATTCCATTCCACTCATTCTTTACAACGAAGACACTCCTCAATGCTCCATGCTGCCAAATGAAGAAGTATTGCCGTGCGCCACAGTCGGGACATCCAGATATTCAGGCTTCCCGTGCTCACACTCCACCAACCCTTGCCAACACAACGGAGCCTGCGTGCCGATGCTCAATGAATACAAGTGTATCTGCAAGGAAGGGTTCGAGGGGAGAAATTGTGAGATAAAGCTGCATGCGGAAATCACAGATAACAACACCCCCGTCAGATTTGACGGGGAAGCGTACTTCGCCTACAGAAGTAGGGGCGGCAGAAGGTATTTCTAAAATATTTTGTTCATTTAGAAATTAAAGATAAGAAAATGACATTGTTTTAATAAGTTAGAACAATATTTTGAAATATGGTTTAACAACAAAGCCTGGTATAGAACGTTTTACTTATTATGTTTCCTTTACTAATCACTACTAATACTTTCAGTACTAACAGCATGAGGGATGCTATGAACATCGACAGCTAACAACGAGCCACACCGAAAATAGTCTAAAATTATTATTGTTTTATATCTTTAATATTTTATAGTTTGATAAAACATAATTATGGAATAACTTGTTAACACTTCTTCCACTAACAATAATTAATGTAAGTGCAACCCTGACTAATTCTCAAATCACACAACTATATTATTTTTTCAATAATAACTTACTTATAATTTTAACTTTCTGGTCTATTATACTTTATTTATTATTTACAGAAAACTTCCTGAAAGAGGTATGCGCTTAGACATTAAATTTCGCACAACTGAGAGCTCTGGACTGCTAATATGGAGAAGGAAAGGTGGCATTGGACAGGGAGACTTTCTGGCCCTCGGGATTATAGATGGTTATGCTGAACTCATCTACAGCGACTACAGTTCCCGGAACATCTCCTCAAATCGCAAGGACCGCTGGTACAGCACCGTGCGCTCTCGAGTCCGGGTGGACGATGGATTATGGCACACCGTTGTCATCAAACGGCGAAAGAAGATGTCCTTGATACAAACTGACGACCAACCATCCATCAGAGGTTACACACAGTTGCCAATATTGACAACGAAGGCAAATCCTAAATTATGGATTGGTAAGTTATAAAAGTAAATAACCTCTATTGAAAACTGACAACCCCACAGATCTATCAAGTCAGTATGAGCAGTAACCAATAACCGGTTCACTTTATGTAATATCTGTTTGTCTGTAATCCTATACAGAGGTATTATTGTCTTTAGTATTAGGACTGGACCCTTTCTCAGTAGGTACTAATCTCATACTCAGTATGCTGTTTTATTTCCTATTTTACATTAGTTCTTTGAAATCACTGTTTTACATTAGTTCTTTGAAATCACAGTGACTCAGAAGACACAGTGAGTTTATTGTTTTAATGCACAATACGAATATGATTTAAAAGGACATTCGTAATTATTTTTTGCTAGCTGGAATTTGTCTGGAGAGCTCTTGCAAAAGCAATGACTTGGCACTCTCAGATCGGTTATGCTCGGCACACGTCGTAACCGACACCATGTGACCTGAGCGTAGCATAAACAACAAAAATGGATCATAAATATTCCAATATATTACACTTTACTTTCGGCATGCTACAATATAACTTTACAGACCAGTTGTGTCGTATTGCCAAGAGCAGCTTTCTTACCAACTCTGTTGAAATGTAGCTATTGTTTTGCTCAAACAAAACCTCTGTTTGTTTCCAGGTGGTGCACCATCTCTTCCGCACGGACTTCCGCCCCAACTTTACCTTGGCCTCAAGGGTTGCATCGCCAGTCTCAAGTCCAACGGGCGGCCCCTGAATTTGCATCACCCCCTCGGCTCAGTCAAATCCATCGAACAGTGCTAGCTTGCTGTTACCGTATTAATTAACTAAGAGACTCTGTTGTTAACCTTCCTAAGCAGCTGTCGCATATTTATGTGATCCATCAATAGCTATTCCCAAATGCCTATTTCTATCATAAAATTTGATCCATGATGTTTCAATGAAACACATACCTTCATTGTGTCAAAAAGTACTGCATGATGGGATAGATTGCGTTGGAAAGGCCAGCATTGTAAAGGTTAATATTGTACTTTTAAATATGTGGATATTTGT
Source organism: Limnephilus auricula (assembly GCA_951813805.1). NCBI lineage: Eukaryota > Metazoa > Arthropoda > Insecta > Trichoptera > Limnephilidae > Limnephilus > Limnephilus auricula. Next base: position 41,430,735 of record OX638390.1, read on the forward strand.
AAATCTAAATAAAGTTACTGTAAATACATAGATTTAATCCCTTGTAATCAATCATTCATAGTATACATCATAATAACATCAAAATTCATTATAACAATTATTATTCGATTAATGCGAATTATAAATTTAAAAGCATTCATTTAAAATTTTTTAATAATCTGTTGTCTCCGGTGCTCTGACTTAAATATTACAATTGGAACTTATAATTCTTAATAAGTTCTATTTTGTTATTCTGTATGAAGTTTCCTCTCAAAATAAATCAATCATACATTCTTTTCATCAATAGTCATTTATCATTGTCGGTCATCCTCTAGATTTTAAGCCTTAATAATTATTTTCTACTTGTTGATATAACGCTTTAACTTTTATAACTTCTTTGCAATGAAACGTCTGAATCTTGATATTGTAAATAATGTAAATAAAGAAAATAATTAGATAAAAAATGTATTAATTATTCTTACAAATATGATTATTGATTAACAATAATCTAATGCTGCTATTTCTGAAGAAGTCTGTTTTTGTATCACTTTTCTTATTTTTGTATATCAAGAAAAGTTACCTTTTAAAACTGTTCAAACATTCTCCTCCTGTTCATTAGTAGGTTAATTCATTTCATTCAACTTGCAACATCTGTTAAATCTGACGAACGGGTCTATAGGAACCATACCTGCTGTATAGAGAATAAAAAAATCAATTCAATTTCAATTCAATTCAATTTCATTGCCGGCAACCCGGGCGTTTATTGAGGTAATATAATATTTTATAACAAGTAAGTTACCCGCCTCACTAGACGTTGTCTGTTCTGAGACGGGTAAAATGATAATAGTTTTACAAAATATTATGAAACGTAAACCATAAATGTCTCTAATTTACTCCAAATTTTATCATAATAATTTTCCAAGTCCTATTAAAAAAAAAAAAAAATATTTTATAATTTTCAGACAAAGCGATAAAAATTCACTGCTACCACCCACATTATATGTGGATGCGGACAAAACTTAAAGCAGTTCTAGTAATTAAAAGGGCAAATGGCAAGTCTAAGGTTTTGTGCGATAGTGAAAGAACACAATTTTCGAATCGCACTCATACCAATGACATTTGTGACTTTTAAAAGCTTGATTCTCTATATCAATCCATTGCATTTCTTGGTGTGGTGGTGGTAAGAATCCTTAATTCGTATTTAAACAATTTCATTGGATAATAATTATTATAATGCGCCGAATATTGAGGTTTACAACGTTCAATATTCTTTGAATTTCTTGTAAGATCCTGATTAAGTGATTTCCCATGACAAAAAAGTCAACTTCGTTTATTAATATATTACATATTTAATTTCATCATATCAATATGAATAAAGATGCAGTGTAAATTCTACTAACATTAACTTTAACAAATACTAATCTTAACAATCCCTAGCAATATTTCCACTGAGATAGCTATTCTCCGGTAAAATATAGCTTTAAGACAAATTAAAAATGTATCAATAATTTTACACGTTTGTGTATAATATTTTTATGCTTTTAAAAGAAGGCAGCGCATTTTAGTTTATGTAGTATGTTAAAAAGACTGATGTATTTTATTTACATACATGTCACTTTATTTATTTTGTACGTAGGTACCTACTTTCTAAATTATCAGTTTCATTTATTTAGCTTATCATAAAGTCTTTTCGATTGTATTACTATGATATTATATTATGTACTACTCTAATAAATATATTTATGATAAATTTATGCTGACAATAAAGAATTCCATAAAAAATATATTATGTATTGTTCTGCCTAATTTAGATATGTAATAAAATGCCACACTCATAATTAATATTTTAATTTCAATTTATTAAATTTTAATTAATTTGTTAGTTAGTAAACTTTCTCATTACTTTCACAAACTTATTGTTTGCAGAATTTTCATCTATTCGCTCTTAGTTTTTTATAATATGGCCTGTGTAATTTTTGAAATATCTGAGTTGGCTTTAATATTTGTGAAACATGTTGTAATTATGTAAAAATTATAGTCTGAAATATTAAACGATTAAAAATTACTATAATAAATAAATTATAAAAGTTTAAATAAAGCATATCATGCCCTCAACATGTCATACGACTCTTTATCTGTCGACATATCCAATAAAATAAAATTATCATGAAATTAACAATAATATGTATTTATGAATATAAAATTTTAAAAGATTATAAATAAATAAGGTATGAAATACATTGTAAATAATTGATCACTTAAAATAAAGTAATATTTTAATGTTCATAAAGTTTTCTTATTTAACAGGATGAACACGGTTAAGAGGGAACTGGAGGCCTAGTCTCTATCTTTCGGTTTCACAAACAAGAACGTTTGCCGTTTAATCTTTCTTGGCGGTGCTGTCAACTAAGCGGTCACAGTGTGTTTTTACTAAAATATCTTTGTAAATATACTAAACATAGAGTTAATATTTTGGGTATTCCTCCACAATACATTTATGTATTGGATTAAATAAATACAACATATAAATATTTACTGAGTGTACAGCACCGGAGAGCGAGGAAGTTTTTAGCACGGTAAGGGGAAGGTTAATAAGGTTTCGTAACGTAGGTACGGACGTTGTGAGAGATAGAGACTAGGCCCCCTGGGCGGCATTCTGTCCATTCAAACATATTCCCCAATATATTCCCCAATTTCCTCAACGGATTTTGACACTAGTGCAAATATTTTTTAATATAATATAGACCCCTGGGGTGTCGGTACGTTTTGCTTTTTTTGATAAGTTACTGCTTGTATGAGTTAAGACCCTCCAAAAATCGTTAAAATTGCCTGGTTTGAACACCATCAACAGGAAGTACGTATTGTCGTGGGAGCCCGCAGAAAATTTTCTAGGGGAGGCAAAATATTTTTAGTAATGTTTTAATGTAGTTTTAATTTACTGTAGCATTTGTATGGTAACGAACGGACAGGACACTGTAGCAATGAAGGGCATACTGTAGCAACAATTTTTTTTATTAACACTATGGCGCTCCGCCGACGAGGCAATTGAAACCAAACTAAAACCGGGTGGTTTCTACGTCTTGATTGGTCAAAAAGCTAGTTTAACCATAGACGAAGAACAATCAGCTGACATCTGGCAAATAGCAACGGCCGGCCACGGCAATCAGCAGTGCGAGTCGCGAGTCACCGCTTGCGCTACCATTGACAACGGGTTTTTGAGTGATTGTGTAGTGTGCGTGCCATCACATTGTCATAAAAAGACAGTTGCCAGTTGACAGTTTTCAGTTGCCTCAGTGAGCGGATCGCCTATATGTATATAACAAAAAATATTACAACATAAATTTAAAATAATTTTTTTTTTTTAAACAAGAACTGGAGTCGTCTGTTATCGCTACCAAACATATCTAAAATTATGTCCATAAAGTCTTTTTTGTTGCAGTTCACTTTGTCTCTGTGTACGCTTAACATGCACAATCCAGACAGACGTTCATCTGACATTGTAGATCTAAGCCATGTTTTTACATGACGAAAATCTTGGCTACTTTTGTATTTTCGTATTTTCCAAAAATCAAACCAACTCAAGGTTTCAGTTTCAAAATTATTAATGTGGTATACCTGATTAATAGTAGACATAATATCCTTAAATTGTTGACGATTCAGTTCACACAATTTCGAAGGATGTAGCTACGCTAAGTTAAATTGTGCACTGTTGGCTTCACAAAATCGACTCTCCATTGGGTAAATCAGAGAATCTAAGTATGGAACGTAAACTGTTTTTCTGAAGTACTCTTCAACACTTACTTCGGATTACTTCGATGCATTTGTCTTCCACACTGTCTTGGGATAATCAGTTCAATATCCACTTTATGTGCGAGTTGCACTGTTTTCTCAAAAATATCCCTGAAATAGTTATCGGAATCACCGGTGAATTATACTACTACACTGAGCAGATTTTGGACTTATGGAAGATCAACTTGTACACCTTGAAGAGCCTGAGTAACTGGTTCCAGTATGGCAGAGTACTGCGAAATAATATTGAGACAAAATTAAAACGTGCTGGACTTTGATGAGCAATATAACTGATGTGCACCCTGTCGTGTATTTCCACTTGCATGCAATGAAAATTCTTCCAGTTGACAATAAATATCTTCAAATTTACTAGAAAAACTTCGAATACTTTTATACTTGCTTGTCCATCTTGTCTCACACAGAAGAGGAATATTTGGGACAGAGGACCTCCTTTTTGGGCTTTCACGAAAAAATGTAATAATTGCTTTGATAGTACCAACAGTATTTCGTATCACTGTAACATTATTAAGATCATTTACTACGAGATTCAGTCTATGCGAGGCACAGTGAACAAAGGCAGCCTTGGGGTAAATACTTTTAATTTTTGCCTGAACACCATTTTCTTTTCCGGCCATTATCGAGCACCCATCATAACCTTGACCCAGCAGATAATTAAGGAGAAGACCAAATGTTTTGCAATGTTGAATAATACAATCAGATATCGTGGCGGCATCCATACCTTTCAGCAGAGAAAATCGAAGGAATTCTTCAAGAATCATAGCCTTCTCACTAGACATATCTACAAACCGGACTTCTGTTCCTAAGATATCTACTGTTTCATCGGCTATGATCGAGAATCCAACAGCATTGTTAGCAGCTTTTACAATGTCTTCTCGCGGAGCTTGTTCAGACAAATTGATTAAATCATTCTGCATTCGGTGTGATGTGTAACGTGCATTTCCAGCAGCTGTATCAAAATGGTTTTTTAAAATACTGTCTCATCCCTTAATTCGATACGCATAAAGTTGTTCGACATTTCCTTTGGTGCTATCTTCCCCACGAATTGCCAAATCATTTGTTCCACAAAATAAGAATGTTGAAATAATAGGATACAGTTTCTTTCTGTTTTATCAATAGTTATTATATATCTGACACATAATATCCTTATTTGGATCTCATATTTGGATCTAATATTTGGATCTAACATTATTTGACTATTTTCAATCAATCAAGTGCTTTCCCCCCCCTCCCTTGCTCACCCATATTTTAAGGTACATAAAGATCTCGTTGTATGAAATGCGTTTTTTTAAAGACCGATACTATATTACTAAAGCGCCATTCAGACGTTTCACTAATCGCTCATTTCCGCTTTTCATTCGGCCTAGTTTACTCGGAATGACACGTCTGAACATGAAATGAATCGAAAGTGCCGAACACTGCCGAATGAAATCTTCAAGTGAACCGATCCAACAATGTTGGATATTTTCCTTCGGCATCCTTCACTCGCGCGCGCATGCGCGCGGAAGAGAGCAAAGTGAATCGTCTGAACACCGAGTGAACTCTCAATCAGTTTGTCTCGCGTCCTGTACGGGAAGGACCATGAAAGGACGCTATCAAATCACACGCAAAACGTCAAAATGGTATTCGTTCGGCTAATTTGTTTGCTTTTGGGAACACCTCTCATATAAATTTTTGGGTCTCCCTTATTATCCATGTATTTTATATGTTTTTTAATATATGTAAGATTATTAATTTGTAGGAAAATGTTCGTAATAAAAAAAGTTAAATCAAATTGTGTTATTATGCCATAAAAAATAAAAAAGTTTATAAGACGACAAAATACTGTTTTTTTTTATTTATTTTTATTTAATTGTGACAACAAAATTGCGTAAAAATCGATGCATCTGACATGTTTTTCCTTAAAATTCGGGGCCGGACTGCGCTGGAAAACAAACGAATTCCAGCGCGGTTGACCTCGCTCGGCGACGCTGTGGTCGGAATGGACGAGTGAACGCTTATTTCTATAGCGCCGTGTGAACATGGAATGAAACAAAATGGACGATTAGGCCGAAAAAACATGGCGGAAACCTTGACTCGAGTGAATCGTCTGATTCCAGCTTTATGGATAAGGGCCCACAAGCGTGGATTGCTTAGGGCATCGAGTAGTCTTAATCCGGCACTGCCGAAGGTAAGTGCTGAGGGGAAGGAGACGTGGAAGAGGAAAGTGGTGTATTATTTCTACCAAATTAGCGACGGTAGAAACAGATCAATGAGAGCTCATGAATGGTAACATGGTTTATTCCATTGTTATATTATTTCGTACTTTAAAATATCATATTTTGAGTTGTACAGTACCTATACCTACAAACGTGGTAAAGCCTACATACCGGAAATAGTCACATTTTATTTTTGCGCAAATAAATCACTCTCACAACTTCCCGTAACCAAATTATGACATTATTTTCAATGACAATAATAATCCAAAATGACAGTGACAGGTGAGAGATGAGAGTTCGAACAGTTTCGTAAATATAAACTTCACCGTGGATGATTTTTGCATCTGACATCTTGCGTCAACAAAACAAAACTGTTTCCAGAGATTGCTCACAATAGTACCCAGTTCTAAATTCTACCGCAGATTGGTTTGGTTCATTGCTAAAACAATACGTCGAACTATCGTAAATTATTATTTTGCATAATAATATTATACTAGCAGTGATAAACCCGCTTCGCGGGTTTGTGCTGCTAGGCCCTGCGGGCGGCTTTTCGTTCTGCTTCGGCCAGTTTAAGTGTTGGTGACTATTTATAAGGCATCACCCTTTTGCAAAACTCACTACTATTAACATTAAACTACAGAATACTTATATTTAATAGGTAGATATATAATAGTAGACATTCTTACATTAAGACCGTGAATAATGAGAGGAACACTCTTCACCCCAAGATAAATCTTCTTATTATTGAATGAAAGCGAAAAATGTTTCTTCTTCTTCATACTTTTTTCCTTAAATATAGTATTATAGATGGCGCCACTTCCGTTTGCAAATCGCATATGAGCGAGTGATAAGTGTGCATATTACGGCAGCAGCTCCGTGGAAAAAGGCACGTTCACGGACGGGTCAGAACGGTGTCCATACAGTGTGGCGTTGGAGATTTACTCGGAGTCGGGTTCCTTAATTTGAACCGTACGGGCATTTTTTTTTTTTTTTTACAATTAAACCCACTAAACTACTTATGTAGTTTGTCAGCAGGGACATAGAGACAACATTTTATACAATTACATGATACAATTTAAACGGTGTATGATGATTCATAAATACATAAGTTGGTAAAATTACAGAAAAGTTTACATACATAAATAGCAGCATAAGCCTTATACATATAATAAGCAAGTAAAAATAAATGTATGAACAAATTAGTATAATCATTAAGTACATCAATAGTTTCATAGATAAAGGTAGGTATGTCAGGTATTACAAAGTAATTATTTTTCCATTTCCTAGGAATGTGAATTCCATTTTGGAATACAAGGACTTCAGTGGGGCATCAGTATAAATCATTATTATCAAATAGCCATTTCCTTAGATTATATTTAACTTTAGCAGTATACATGTTATTATTTTTAATTGTCATCGGTAGTTGATTAAATATTTTGGGTACAATATAGTTTAAAGTCCTTTCACCATATTTATTGGTACATTTCGGAACCACCAATCCTTCATTGTGAGTGAATCTTGTATAATGCTTATGGCAAACCCTTTCCCTATACAATGAATCAGACAATACAACATGTTGACTTACAATATTATAAAACAATAATCCTTTGACAGGTAAAACATTCAGAGACTTGTAGATTAATTTAATGTTACTTCTGTGTTGATTGGCATATTTATGGATTAACAATTTTATAAGGGAGTTTTGTAATGTTTGTATATAGCTTATATTAGTTTTACAAGAATGTCCCCAAGAAGTAATTCCATAACGTATAGTGGATTCAGCCAGAGATAAGTAAATTAACTTTAAAGTACTTATAGGCACGAAATATTTTATTTTATAAATCCTACCCACGATAGCTCGTAGACGTTTACAAACATTAACAATGTGTACATCCCATTTCATGTAGCAGTCAATAGTAACACCCAAATATACATATTTTTTGACAAAATCAATGGTTTCACATGAACAGGGCTGTGCAACATTTTTATGTATGCAGTCAAATGTGTGCGTATACAATGAAGGAATTACATTACATATGGCGTGTGGAGATCTGATGTGCATAATTTTTGTTTTTTGGAATTTATTAAGAGGCCTGCATCGTGCGACCATTTCAAAAGGGCAATAAAATCATATTGCATAAGGTTCATTGCAGTAACCAGGTCTTCGTGCGATATAACGAGTGCCGTATCGTCTGCATACACAAAATGTTTAACAAATGAAAACAATTTTCTCATAATTGAGACGTAAATAATATAAATGGTTGGCCCTAGAATTGACCCCTGTGCAACACCTGTTGAGATAAATTTTCTTTTGCTAATTATTTAAAAAATTTTTACTCTTATTTGTCGATTAGTTAGTAAATTTTTTAATAAAACTAGTAGCTTTCCTCTAATTCCTATTGCCTCCAATGTTTCTAATAGTTTATTTGTATCAATGGTATCAAATGCCTTAGAGTTATCTATGAATAAAGCCAGCACATGTTTTTTTAAATTTAATTCATAATTTATGTGATTCGAAAATTCCTGAAGCAGCATTTCTGTACTTTTTTTCTTTTGAAATCCATACTGGTTGGGATCTAACAAAGAGAAAGATTCTAAATATTTGTTAAGTTTTATGGAAATGTATTTTTCAAGTATTTTTTCAAGGGCTGGCAATATGTTTATTGGCCTATAATTTTGAATATCTGTATGTTTGCCCCCTTTGTAAATTGGCCTAATGATGCTACTTTTTAGTTCATCTGGTATCACTGCTTGTGATAAAATTATGTTGATAAAAATTACCGTATTAATATACTTCGATTGTGTGTCGCCGACGGGTGTGCTGGCATTAAATTTTGTAGTGCCATAAAAGTCTAAAAACTAGTAGTTTTGTGATTAGAGTAGGTAAACCTCGTGTCCAAAAAAGTATTTTTGTAATTTCTTTTTCAAAACCATTTTTTTCTCTGAAATCATCAAATTTACCTACCTACCTAGGAAGGTACTTCATTTTATTATATACCACAAGGCTGCGTATACACGGCCGAGCTGAACCACGAATTATGGGAAAGTAACGAAGATTTTCTTCGTTCCTTTCCCATAATAATACGTGGTCTGGCCGCGCCTCGGATCGTAAATGTATATGCAGCACATTATAAATTTGTAACTTTTTAACATTTCAAGTAATTTTTTTATTTCCAATAAAGAATTATACAATTTGTCCAAAGAAACGTCTAAAACTATCAAAATGACAATTCTTTTTAAATACATTTGAATTTTTATTGTGTTTTCTTGAATGAATGATTTAGTAAAAATCTTGGAAGTGGGTGGTGCTGAAACTCGGCATCGACAATGATTCTATCAACTTCAAATAAACACGAAGAGTTCACATTTAAAAAAAATAATCTGTACAAAACAAATTTCCAGACAGACGAAATGCATAACGTTCGAGATAAAACAGGTCTCACTACACTTAACCGCTTGGACACATAAGCTTGCTTTCACGATAATTTAACGTGGGTAGACATAGGAATGACGTATGTCCCATACCTGAGTTATTTTTAATGCTTTTTGTAGAAAGGGGAGGAGTGAACCAGGGTCTTGAAGTGGCCCATATTGTAGGAGGTAGGAGAGGCAAATCGTTCCACAGCCGAGCTGTTGAACTCGTAGAGAATAAATGTCAACAGTGACAATGACAAATGTCGGGCGCGCGTTTGGCATGTTTCACGAGTGTACACCGGTGCCGAAGGAATCAATCACGCTAGTTCACCGGAGCATCTTCCATTGAAATACCGGTAGAACGTGGACAGAATTACCATTCTAAAGATTGCAAGAATCTATCAAACGGACCGCCCGTTTCTGCACAAAGTCGAGAGTTTTTAACGTATTTTGGTGCTCCAGACCAAAGGTGGTTGTCTAATTCAACCGTGGGGCGGACTTGTAATTTGTACAGTGTTAGTTAGCAGCTGTGTATTATTAAAGTATTTGCGGGCCCTGTACAATACGCCCAGTTTCTGAGAGGCAAACTTAACCCACATAGCCCTATCGTACCAATTTTGGTTCCGAACAAAAAATAATAAGGAACTTCAGTGAAAAATATTATGGCTTTAAAAAATATGTTCATATAGACCAATTAACTCTGATTTTGAATAAATAAGTTTTAGTAAATAATGATTAAAAAGTCAATTTTTCAATTTTTTTTGTCATTAAAACACACTGTCAAGTTGGTATTACTGATTTGTTATTGCTGACGTCATTGCTGACGTCATTGCTCACAGTTCACCCGGTGATAGTTATATGAAATGATCAAAATTTCATGCAATTTTATGTTATTGGTCTCCCGGCCAAGGGGAATCACGAAATACTAACTCTGGTCCGCCATCAATAGGATAAGGTGCTCCCATAGCCGCTGTGCCCATATGATGCATAGATGGGGCCTTAAAGAGTCGGCGATGTGCGAATGCGGTGCGGTGCAGACCACCGTACATGTGGTCAACGAATGCCCGCTCCATTCATTCCCCGGCGGGATTGATTAGGTCCACAGGGCGACGCCTGAGGCCCTGGACTGGCTCGCAGAACTAGATGTCCCCCTCTGACCCCCCCACCATACGAAAGAAGATTTACATACTAGACTTAGACATTTGTTAGTTATTGTGTTAATTTAAACATTATTTAGGCCCTCAACAATAAGGAACTCCAGCCCAATTTTTTTAAAAATTTTAGTAGTATTAACTTAATTTTAGTGTTTTAACTTAAATATGCATATTTAGTTAATTAGTTTTAATAGTTAAAATAATTGTCAAAGTTTTAATTTTTCAAGATCCCCTGAAAACCACTGTATCTATGGAGAATCGTGTGATGTCATCACTCTCCAAAAGTTTTATTGTTTTTCAACAGATGTTGTCATCTTGCATGGAAAAATCAAAGTAGGAATGATTTTTAGGGGTCAACAGTCGTGGCGTTTTTTTTCATGATTATCTGCTTTTAATATAGAAAAACATTAGGTAAAATGTCAACATCTCATCGCTACTGTTAATTTATACAAATACATTATAATTATTGTTATTCATTGCAAATATGACTTCTAAGTTTGTGTTCAGGCGTGACTTTTGCTCTAACGGTGCACATATCACAAATCCCCTTCTCGTTTCAATTGTACTTGTCCAATAGCACTGTCACCGTAAGATATTCTGGCCGAACTGAAAATAGAAGAGAATATGCTTATAAATCTAACAGACCAAATGCATATAACTTCAAACAGGCCAAAATTTTTTTTTACAGCTAACTACGACTTTCAAAAACAAGTAATAAGACGATTTAACTTAGTAGCTCTTATTATTATTTATATTTATTCCACGAAATTTGGCACTTACATGGTCCGTATATGGTAGGTATTATATTTGAAAAAACATGACGTTTCAGTATAAACTACTGGCAAATTATCAGATTGTCCGGAAATATAGCCCTTTTCCGTAATCATGAAAAATATTATGGTTTTTTTATTGTTTTTCAACAGGACTCGTGACTTTTTGTGAGCTAGAGTGCTAATATTAACAAAAATGGCATTATAAAAATTTTTTTTTTCGAAAATTATTTTTTAGTATGCAGATTTTCAGGAAATTTCAGTTTTGCCGTGCGCCTCACAGATTTCGTGAAAATCTTCATAAAAAAACAAATTTTCCAAAAAAAAATAAAAAATATTTTTCGGCTACAACGACATCAATAATGTCATTTTTGTTAATATTAGCACTCTAGCTCACCAAAAGTCACGAGCCGCCACTTAACTATTAAAAGTAACTATAAAAATAAATATGCAATTATTTAAGTTAGATAATCATTTCTTTTGAAATTAGCTATTACTTTGTGGTTATCCATTTTATAATTAAATGAAACAATATAACTTAGTTACAACCACTGATTTATTTAGTTAAACGCCGACAGGTTTCGGAACAACCGTTCCTTCTTCAGGGCAAACATATAGTGATGACAATTACAAAATAGTGGGTGGGTACAATTTATCAGTAGGTGTTGTGGTAGGGGTGGGGGCGTGGCTAGGAATTGATGAAGAGTAAGAGGGGACACTAGGAGAAAGACACTGCAACGCTGTCCGAAACGTCGGCTAAAGAAGGAGGTAGCACAACACGGCATAACACCCCAAAAACAAACAACGAAAATGCTTTTGGCCGTGAAAATCTAAAAACGTAATTGAAAAATAATTTAAAGAACTTGTTAGACGCCTTTAATCCTACTGTACCAAAATTCAAAAACACCTCCCCCCTTCCACAATATCAAATTATATTAGAGATTTTTTTGATGATGAAACCAAAAAAAAAAATTATCAGCCTGAAACACTAATAATATACTAAAAAAAAAATATATTATACAATAAATAATAATAACTAATATAATAGTGCGTGTTTTTCTTGATCCCGAAAGAACTAGGTAGTTTTGTCGGAACGAATTATGACTTCCTCTGTCTTATGTTGTGTATATTATTATGCTATAGTATAGTACAGGCAGTTGTGGACATTACGCACCACTTTTCTGAGAAATATCTTATTGGTGTAAGTAATAGTTTTGTCCTAACAATACGGCGTCAATGGCACGAGACATGCGGGTTGTAAAGGTAGTTAATTCAACCGTAAGCTCCGTGTGTAAAATTCAACCGCTATTTTTTTGTGTTCAACCACGTAAAACTACAATATGTGAACTAAAAAAAACTGTATTTAGGACAGTTTCCAAGATGTTGGTCACTGGCACAAAAAAAATTCATAAGGTGTAAAATCAAGTACCTATTATGTTTTTTTTTTAACAAGAATTGTTTTCGTCTTGAACAAAATGATTATTTTCCTAAATTATTAATCTAAGCACTCTATCACGAGGCACAAGCAGCGAATGTTGATAAAATCGTCTATTTTGAGGGGCCGAATATTGGAAACTCTCCCGGTCACGGAAAGGTTAACTTGGGGTGCTAGCATAGTCCATCGATAAGGATCGGTAGGATAATTGTCGGTAACTTCTCATCGTTCCCTAGGACAACTGCAGATCGCTAACGTACAAACAACATTTGATATCGAATACATTAGGGACACTTAGTCATTGTGAACTGTCACCTATTCGTTTGCGATCTGCAGTTGTTCTAGGGAACGATGAGAAGTTACCGACAATTATCCTACCGATCCTTATCGATGGACTATGCTAGCACCCTTGGTGGTACTAAAATTAGTATTTCACTGAATTATGTCTATGTCGCTCGATATATATGAATAAAAGAAGAAGAATACCAGTTACAACGTACGTAATACAAAACCAGCATTAAAATACTAAGACAAATTTTATATAGGTACATAATATATGTATGTATATGAACCTGCTTTATTAGGAAAGTGTATAAAATATTGGTTCCATGAAAACTCAACAGAGTGGCATTTCAACACCCCTTTGAAAAGTCATTAAAAGTGATGATAAAAAAGCTCATAACCTAACCTATTTCACCAAGCTTTTTTTTCATCACGTTTAATGATTTTTTGAAGCGGTGATGAAGTAGCACATTGTTGAGTTGTCCGGTCACCGAAATATTATGTCAATCAATATTATTATGTTGTATTAAAATTTATGGAGAAATACACGTATAAGAAAAAAATGAATACCGCGAAGACCCAATGGGACTATAGCATCTCCAATTCCAATTATTATTGAGGCAAGTTACAAGGTTGAAGGGGGTGGAAAGGGAAGGAGATGGGGAAGAGGAAGGTTGGGAGCTCTATATACTAACTAATATTAAATGTATGAATGTACATAATATTATTTCATAACAATACGCTAACCGGTTTCACCTCGACCGTCAGGATAGATGTATATTTTGCAGTCAGTGGCGTAGCTGTAGCATTTACATGCCCCCCCCCCCCCCTCCCCCTCCATACTCACTATGAAATATATAATATACTTATATATTATACATTACTTACATCATATTGCTGAAAGAACTAGATGCAAAAATATTATTGTATTTTCCCATAGAATAAAAAATATAACACAATTTTCCTATGAGAATAGTATAAATATACTGATGTATAATATATATACATTACGAAAGATTTTTTTAATATTTATATTGAGGGATCAGTAGGATTTATCGGTCAAATTAGGAATTCCACAGAGCCGAACCCTCTGATATGAAAATATCTGGAGACGGTGAATTATATTCCCATTTAATAGTTTGGTAGATTAACGTGTTGTTCTTGTATTGTTTTGTATTAATTATACTTATATAATACACTTGCATAACGTGGATTTACTAGATGATCATTTATATGGAAAAGTGTATGAAAGGGTTTAGTTTTTCCTATGGGAAAAACTAAACCCGTTCCTGTAAATCTGGTAAAAAAAAAATATATATACAAATATATATACTGACGAATAATGAGAGTGCTGGGGGGTGTTGTTTGAACCCCCCACCCCTTTATATATGCCCTTGTGTGCACTTATGCCGAAACCGGTTGGCATGCTGTTATAAAAGATTGGTTCTTGAAAAGTTTAATAACTAAGTATTTATTTTGAACGGTACAAATAAATTAATTAGCACAATCTGATATGTCGATCGTCCAGTTGATCAGTCGGACATCTCCGAAAAATTGAAATTTGTGTCGAGTATGCAATTATATGTAAAAGTGTACCCTTTATCTGGTACAATACTCAGCTTACTTATAAACACCAACTCAATTATAAAGCAGCTAAACCTGTGGTGAAATAATCAAAATGTTGATGTTTTCTGGGTCACTAGTAGGATATTTCAAAATGTCATACTAATGGCCCGACCGTTATGCCTCCCGATGATATTTTACAGCATATTTAATATGTACCTAAAACACTGACATGTTTAAATAATATTTGATTTATGGTGAGCATTCAAATATTGCATTCCTCATTACTCATTATCTTAAAACTTAGTATTTTGAGATGTCTGACTAATCAACTGTACGATCGATGTTTTGGATTGCGGTTTCTACCAAAAACTCAAAAGAAAGTGCATCTTTGGAATGCGATGACGACGAACAATAATGTCGCAAGTCCCGGGGTGCAAGCAGCAAGTGGCAAGTAGTAAGGGGACTCGGTCCGGTATTGCATTGTCGTCTACCTTTGGAATTTCTTAGAAAAAATGCACCGAAATACTTTGAATGCATCCGCCGCGACCCAACCCGATCCAGACCAGACTCTAGGTCTGCTGATGCTGATAGTGCTCTCGGCAGGGGCTAACAACTGCGGCCCGTTAGAATAATATATATTTAATTGAAACGTTCGATAACGGTAACCGGACTACTCAGCACACTGACAAATAAACACACTACTGAAAAGTTATATAAAGTCATGAAAAGTAATAAAAAAAAATTAAAAAGGTGAATTTAGGTTAGGTTTATAGTTAGTTTTTCATCGCTTCAAATGATCTTATCATTTTTCAAAGGTATGCTGATTTGCCAGTGTGTCGAGTTGTAATGGAACTGCATAACACGTACAAACTCTGGGAAGTATTGATCGTTTACTTTTGGTTGAATGACACAATTTTTTTAAACAAATTAAAATTGATTACGTACTTAATTTAGTTACAATACTGTGCTTCTCTTTTAAGCAATGCCTGTGCAGATTAATTTGAAAAATTTACTGAAGTATTGTAATCGCTTTTTCCAGATAGATGTCGTGCGTACGTCACCAACGAAAAATCTTCCTTCTCACGTGACTTTCGCTTGAAAACGAATAACACAGAAGATGATAGAATGACGACGCCACATACGACCTCTTTCTGGAACTACCACATTATCAACCCGTGGTAAACGTACATATGACCGTCGGAAGCAGTATCATCGAATGGCATCCTTTTTTTAAATGTAATCCCAACTACCTTTCGTCTTTAGACAGAACATATCTAAAGTCATTCCGAACCACGTTCAGAATAATGAATGTGAATGAACTGACATCCTCCGTCTATAAGGAAATGACCGGTTAACTTCTTGTGTAAAGTTTTTTCATATATTGGGAATTTGTTCTCGCTTTGTCGCAAGTAGCTTGTCATCATAAGGAAGGTATTTTACATATACGAGTGTGTATATAGAAAAACAATAAAAATAGGCAGGTTTAACCTTCACCTTTAAAACTTGTTCTCTCTGTTAATTAAAATGTCGTATCGATGCCTCCCGTTGAGTACTAACAGGCATTTTATAATGGTATCCACATATCTGTCTAATTTTTTTAACGATTCGACAATATAATAAATTAAAACGCCTAAAAATTTTGATGAGGGAAAATTAAAATGATAGTATTGATGCTAATAAAGTTGTTATTTATCCCTTATTTAACATGTAAAATTTTAAAAAAAATCCTTTCCAAAACAATTTGTTACGTTAGTTCTAGTTTACTAGAAATGGAAACATTGTTTTTACTAAAATAAGAAGTAAACAAATATGTAATTATAAAATTCTACGTTAAGAATATCATGTGGGATACTTCCCATAAATGTGTCAATCCGTGAGCATTACACAGAAGGTTAGGTATTATTGTTATAAACAAAACAAAACATTGTTTTTATACCCCTTTACAAACTTGAAAGATTAATTGAATTCTCAAAACCATATTATCACAAAAGGCTACACTTGTATATATGTATTAATATATGTTCGTACACCTGTCCATTACAATAAGCAAGGGCTTATAAGGTAATATTTGGATAATTATAATTCTGGGTTTAATTATGACTATACCGTACATTAAAAAAGCTATTAACCCAAGCGATAAAACCGAAAGTACAACCGTCCCGTTTAGGAAAGGGGTAATGCAGGTGGCTGAAAAGGTTTTAAGGGAATTCCCAAGCGGTTAATTTGCCCAGTGAAATGGTTCGAGTACGGAACTACATCAAAATGTAGGAGTGTACATCAAAATTTATATTTGTAACCTTGGCATTATCATTCTGTGCATTTAGAAAAATGAAGCTATACTGTTTTCTTTGAAATGGAAATCCACTGGAGTAAGCTTTAAAATAAGAGTCAAGGGACTGCAAAGATTCTAGCTATGAATTTGTTTTTAAAAGAAGAATAATTACACAACGGATGTTTATTTATTAAATTCCTTCACATTGGTATAGTCCTAAAATTCTATTTTGAAATAGGCCAACTGCACGCGGCAGCTGATAACATAAGAAGGTTGCTTTTTATTCAGTCTCCAAATAGTTTTCCACATCGAACAGTTGAAACGAGAGGAAACAACAATTTGGAGTCTACCACTCGAGCAATTGGTGTTCAGTTTTTGATTTGGCCATTCGATTTAATTAATATCATTCATCAAAATATTAATACGGAAACTTATAAACTGTTCACTGCGGTTTAAAGCTAATGAATCCACCTAGATTTTACCGTTTATCTCATATTTGTAGGTTCGTTAAATGTGGTTCAATTTTGGACCGATATAAATCGCAGAAAAATAAAAGCGGTCCAAATTTGGACGTATACCGCTCCAGTGGTAGATTGCAAATAGCCCTTCAAATTTTTAAATGCTAATACTTACCTTTTGAGAGATTTTAAAATATTTTAATTAAAATTAGACTACTTATGTAATGAAGTTATCATCCGAAAATCACACCGAGGACGATATCCCTTGATTATGTGTTAAAGTAATTATTATGAAATTATATTGATAGAAAAAATCCTTAAGTATACTCGAAAATTTATAAAAAACACATCTAGTTATGTAATTTAAGATGTTTTAGGTAAGAAAAAAATCATAGTTTTTCTTTAAACTCTGATTTTGCAAGTGTTTTGTTCATTTTTAAAAAAGTGGTGTTTTATTAAATATTTTTACAACAGTCGTTTTTTTTTAAAAATACTAACGCACTCCTCGATCATTCGCATTTATATATCTCCCTTTCAAATCGTCTTCAGTAGTCTTCTTCTTTTTGATCCTATGCAAATTCTAACAAGAGGACTGCAGATGGTTTTGATATTAAGACTCATAAAAATTGAAACTAATCCAATACGAAGGTGCAATCATCTATGAGTCACCATAATTAGGATTTTAAGTAAAGTTTTTTTTAAATGTTCACTTTAATAAACTCAACCTAAATACCAGTTTTTTTGTTGTTGGACCATTTAATTTATTTTATCTATATTATGTTTTAATTTGTATTTCCACTTAATTGTTATAATCTATCTCATGTAATATGGCAGACCATTATCATGTATCATCTATTATGGATATTGCATTATCTACCCAGTCCTGCTGAAATAAAATATTAAATAAATAATTAATAGATGACAATAAATTTGTAGTGATAAAGATTGTTTTTTTTTATTCATTTATCATTTAGTTTACGATCTGGTAATTAAATTGGTCCCGAAGAAAACCCAATGTCAATCCGAAGGACTTTATTTAAGGAAAATTAAAATCGAAACGTTTATCAGGACAAAATTTTAAGATTAAACTTTTATAAGCACTGTATAATATAATTTAACTGCATTCATGCGGTTCATAGCACCTGAGATTCATCCCCTTAACAACAAACAAAGCAACAAGTAAAAAGCATTCATAAAAGGATACAACTATCTAGTAAGAAACAGACATTTCTTCTCGATAGAATTTATACACTTTTACTCGTGGCTTTTATTTTACTCTCTAATAAGACTCAATTTCGATGTTGACAAGCCCGACCGCGAGCACGAAAACGAACCGGTACAAAAACTCAGTGCGCAGCCGGCAGTCGTCGATTGTGGATGTGTGTTGTGTTTTACAAACTTTTAATAATATTGTTAATATTGCCGCGTGTTCCATAGCAACCGAGGACAAACAAACAAAAGTTCTGTGGCATTCAAAGATTCTTAAAAACATCAACAAAAACTAGTATCTCTTAAGTTTAAGTTATAATTTTTATTGTAAATCAGTGATTTTGTGCGTGAATACTTGATTGTTTTAACTTTTGGTTAAATAATACATATTTGAAGTGATAAGAATTTCTTAAAAAAGTGTTTAGTAGAATTTTCTTTGGACCTTACATTACAAATACTTTGTCTGGATTTCCCATAAATAATTAATATTAGTCAGAGAGTATTGCAATGGGCATTGTTGTAGTGATTTGTTAGTACGTGCATGAAACATCTTCTCGGTAGTGACATCATTCCTATATTTGCGGATTTTTCATTGACAGCAGCGCTCTCCAATTTACCTGGCGGGACAATCTTCATATTTCCTTGGAATCGCTGTAATTCCGCAAAAGACGTTACTTTGAAAAGTTACTTGGTAAGTTTGTTCATTAATTACCTACTCATACATTGCAATAATAAATTCCTACATTACTTTAATTGCTTTTCTAGTAACTACTGCAAACTGAAACTATGATTTTGGTGTGCTGCATTTGCTAGGGTCACAGATCGTCATAGTAATTAAAATACTACAGTTTTTTTTTTGTTCTTTATCTAGTCTAGAATGATAATTACTTTCCTACCTAGGCACATGATCATTTTGCTTTATATCTCTGAAAGTTTTCTAGGGTTGCCAGGATTCTATGACCAATAATGTTGAATTGGTACCTTCCAAATCATTTCTATAAACCGAAAAAATCGTGCTTTGGAGTATTTCAAATAGGGTAGTTTTTTACAGCGTGATGCAATGTTCACCATTGGGATTATTAGAAGCTGCTGGTGAATTCGCACGGGGGGTAAATCTCCTCACCTGTCATTCAATTCAAAATCAGGATAACGAAACTGGCTAGGTAGATACCTATGTGATTTAAAAACACTACTTTGCGACTGGGGCTTTAAACCTTTTCAATGAAGTACCTACTTCGACAAAGTACTTACCTTTGTAGGCTATACGTATGTACGTCGTCTACCCTTTCTTTGAAATATTAGTAGGCAACTATATAATAACCGATTGTTAGAATTTAAATGTTGCTATCATTTTAATGGCTGGTCATCCCAACTGTTGACCTTTTATGTTTTGCCTTAGTGGATACTTTCGAATCTGCCCTTTTTAAAAATATAATGCGCTGTTTACCCTTGTACCTGTATTAATGTTTTGTATTGTAAGTATCTGGGTATAGCAACGGAAATTCCGAACCTGTTACATTAAATCCTCAGTAATCCGGAAGGATTACTCAGATTTTTTCAAATTAAAGAATCAAATGTTATAGGAATAAATACCTAAAGTTGTTTCTACTTGTGTTCATTTCAGAAGGTTCCAAACTTAATCCAAGCCAAAACATGCCTTGCATGTTCCCCTAGTCATTTTTACAATATACAGTATTTTTTAAAATAGATTTTCAACAAAGGGGAAAACAATAAATACATTGGTGGCGTTTTTTTTTTTAAATACCTTCAATCAACTTTACATCCGAAGGGTACCTGCATGAATTCTTATTTAATTTGGGAGGCGGGTATGGGTATCGCCGCCCCTTGAACCATTTATTGGATAACCAGTACCAATGCCAAACTGCTACTTTTGGTGACTTAGCAGGGGTGCCTGGTTCATAAGGTAAAGTATGTCCGTTCGGTGGCGGATACGTCTACCCACCATCTGCGTGGCAGGCCAGATCGGGAGAGACTGGTTGAGGGAGACCTTTTGGAGACTCTAGCAGGACTATCTCGGAACATTGCCTTGCACTGCAGTGGGAGGAATGAATTCAAATATCCATCACTCCTGGACACACCGACCCCCAGATTTCTAGCCACTTCTCTTACATACATTTTTCCTTCCCAGAACTTCCTCTCCTTCCTTTTTTAAAAAGATGGGAATTGTTTTCCTCACTACCTCTTTTTTTACCTTAACTCCACACGGCCCTGAGGAAAATTATTAGGACCTATATACCTCAGGACCTATGTCATCTTTGAAGATGCTGTGTGGATGGTTGTTATGAGGAGAGAAAGGAGAGAAAATGGGTCTTGAAGAGGCCCATGTTGTAGGAAGGAGAAAACACAGAGGCTGGCAAATCAGCCGAACTGTTGAACTCAAGAGCGAGTCGTAGAAGCACCGCGACTTTTGTCACATGAGAATAAGCCCGTTCTCACGTGACAAATGTCAACCGTGTTGGGCGCGCGTTTGGCGTGTTTCCCAACTATGCACCGGTGTCGAGGGGATCAACAACACTAGTTCCTCGGAGCATCTTCCATTGAAATACCGGTAGAACAAGGAGTTCTTTTCAGCTAATGTAAAAAAATAATCAATCAACATCGTAAAATGCGATTTTATTGTCAATCTTTTAATTACTTGAAATAACGTTATGTTAAAAATCACGAGCCGCCGCTGGTTCTACAGTTCTATCTACCTATACATAAATGAACGTCTTCCTCTGCACAGGTAAATAGTAAATAGTATATTTGAGTGGTAATCTAATTGTTACGGAAGGATGTTAGTTCTGGCCTACGTTTACCTTGATAACAATCGTCGTTTCCGATAGCCGTGTACTGATAATCATCAAGTTATGTAACATCGTTTAATATTTCGTCTCATTATTATCCAGTAGGTATGTATGAAGTTGTAGTTGAAAAAACTGCAGCAAAAAACAAACATCCTTGGAAATAGCAGTAGCTGAATATTGACCAAGAACCCATGTATCCAATTGAACGACAAAATGTTTCTTTTCGAATCCGATGATCCTGTACTTTCTAAGGGGTCTTCGATACACTTTTCACATCAAAAGATATTTATAACACAATAGCGCTCGCCATACAATCCCGTACAGACCCGCCACACGTAAAAAGATGATGTGTTATAACTAGTAGGCGTCCGCGCGGTGGCTATTACAGTGCCATACTCAAGGGAAAAACAACTCATCATGTTTAATCACACAAAAAACACATTGGTACATATTAAACACTTATTTTTAAACCACTTCCCGGTTTTAGCATGCGTGAAGTTGAGAATGTTAAAAATTGACTTATTATAAATGACGTGATATATACGTTTAATATACATGTATATTGGGGATATCCTTCAACTGCTAACCCTAGTACAAATCACATGTGCGCCCCACTGTTAAATTTAACAGCCACCTCTGGTCCAGCGCCCTAAAATACTTAAAAAAAATCCTTTACTCTGAGCAGAAACGTCCGGTCTGTTTGATAGCTTCCCCAATTACATCTGGATTGCAATCTTTAGATTGCAATCCAGATGTAATTGGGGATCAGTTGTAAATAACGATAATTTAATTGTTTTGCCTTTAATAATGAGCGGTTCTGGGATTTCTTCATTTTGCCACCGCCATCCTCCTTCTAGTTATAACGTTATAAGCGCGGTTCGATTTTCGCTATTCGGCGTTATTCACCGTAACCGCTCCCGATGCGATATTTGAAAAGTTATGCGACCCCCCCTCCGCCGTAAACAGGAGTAGGAGTCATTGTAAACACACGGAGCGCCAAGCCCCTGTCAGCCGTCAAGTGGACATATTTAGTACAAAGAAATAATATTCCCTCTACCGCTCCGAATTCAACTAATCCCCTCTCTCCTGCCGTAGGAAGAAATCTTTTATAACGTAGTGTGTCGGTAGAAAAGATACTTTATAACACATTATCTTTTGATGTGAACTTCGCGTATGTCCCGTGCATTATCAAAAATACATATTTCGGTTAGGTGTATATGTGATTGTAACTCTGATACAATGAAATTCAAAATTGGAACTGATTGTGCGAAGAATTGGGGGACGGGTATGGGTATTGCCGCCCCGGGAATCGTTTATGTGATGACCAAAATGCCATAGGTCACCCCAAGGGGTTCGTTCGTTTACGTAAGCAGAGGTGCCCGGGTTCATGGGATGAGATTTATCGAGGTATTGGCGGTGGACGCGTTTGCCCACCTACTGAGTGACGGGCCGGGCATTCAGCAGGTCTGATCCATCGCCTTGCACCGCAGTGGGAGAAATTGATTCATACGTCGAACACACTGACCCACAGATTCCTACCCACACCTCAAACCTTTTTCCTTCACAGAACTTCCTATCCTTCCTTTCCCCAAAATGACCCTCCACCCACATCCCTAAAGTTGAAATAGGACCCGAGGGAAATTGTTTTCCTCAGGGCCTCCTGTGTCATTTTCAAAATCAAATTCTTACAATGACATTTCAAGAATTCAGCAAGCGGTAAAGTAAAAAACGATTGGTTTAGCTGTATGTTTGAAATGTGTATTTCTTTTATTTAAATTTCTAATGGTTAATCTTGATAAGTAAATTCTTTATAAAGGGACTGCATTTGTTAGCTAACATGAATAATGTTTCCGAATCCATAACCTTCTCATCACAAGTCAGATGGCCGTCTCCAAACTAGGATAATAATATTATGATAGAGAGAATATCAGTTTATCAGATAATTTTACAGCTTCCCTTTGGCAAGTCTGTATGTAGTCTGTAGTCAACAGAATTCCGCCATGCGCACTGCGCAGTGCCCGAAATAACATAAAGCTAGGGAGAGTTTACAGGTTGTAAATTTATCTCGAGTACCTATTTGTATATCATTTGGGATTGTAATAAAGCCTCCCTACTCGGCACCCCTCCGAATAGAACGGGAATGCCGTAAAAGCTGCAAGAAACTGCAATTTTACCCTCAATAATTCTACCCTCTCCTGTTTATGTAGCCGGAATGTACTGTTCCCGTTGGAAACTGTTTTGCTCCGTATTATTTAGACGAGCCAAATTAAACCTTCGCTTCCATATACTAAGCAAACGAATCGATTTGGGCCTGTATTCCTGTTGTTCTGCGATAACTAAATAAACATCACTCCAACTCCACGTAGGGTTACGCAGAGACGATGGAACGCCACACGACTCTATCTTGGTTCACACAACTCCATACAGGATTACCCGAGGAAAATGATTTTCCTCAGGGCCTGTCATCTTTGGGGATGGTGTGTGGGGGGTCATTTTGTCGAAGGAAGGAGTGTGGCCATGACTCTTGAAGAGACCCATGCTGTATAAGGGAGGAAACACAAAGGCCAGCAAATTCCACTGCCAACCCTTTGAACTCAATAACAAGTCGTAGATGCGACTGATTCTCTTTGCTTCATCTCAAACAGTATCTATTATTTTGTTATTCTGACTATAGACGTGATCGTGCATGTCTTTCTCGGTCGTCCCTTATATTGTTTTCATTATTTTCCTTTCATCACGCATACGCGCCCCATTCTTAATCTTATTAATTACGCCTTACATTACTTCCTAATCTCCATATTTGTAACACGGTCAACATACACCTCAGAGATCTCATTTCTACAACATTCTTGTTCTTCGCAATCAGTAGAATAGGTATCGAGATTTTTTCATTTAATTTCAATTTAAATGCCTTTTTAGCAACTTTCGGTTAGATCTGCTTATTTACACGTACCGTCGTGTAATAATAATAGTTCAGTCTGAAATGATGGGTTGGGCCTGTGCTAGTTTCACGTCATTCGACATTTTAACGATAATTACACTATGATGCGGGAAATTATCACTTAGTTTTTGCGTAGAAAATTTTAATGTATGGACAAAGATTTACAGTTATGGTATGGTTTTGAAATTTGTATTTTCCCAGTAAAAACGAGTAAAACCACACCGGAACACCCATATTTACATGGAGGAAACTAGGAAACCGTGCTCAAGGGTTTAGGGAGGACAAAGGCCCTTTTCTATACCCATACCGTGGACCACGAGTGGTTCTGAGTGTCGAGCTGCGGTCCCAGCTCCATCGCGTAATTCCACCCAACCCCACGTGCTAAACTCCCCCATTTCCCCAGGTTTCGGGTGGCAAAATAATTATTCTAGAGACCATACATTGCGTTGAAATGTTAAGTTTCCCTCTTCGTGTCTACTGTGTTGAAACATTACCCGTAATAACCCGACGAATGACAACATTACCTCACACGCACTCACTTACTCCGTCAATCTCGTTATTGATTAAGTGGAACAGCGAAATATATGATCGATTAAAAAAGTGTCGCAAAGGACAGGTTGAATTGCAATTCGTCCACTGCCATTTCTTACAAACTCTCGATCATTTCGCAATGAATTGCCTTCGACTTTGTATAAAACGACGTTAATTAAATTAAACCCGAACCTTGTAAAGCTCTTATCGAGGTAAAATCGAATGTTTTTTCGCTCGGCAAAAAGTGGCCCTGTGAAACTTACAGTTTTATCAAATGATGATAATCCGTTGACTGTCTTGATCTTTATGAGTTTAGGTATTACTTCAGGTTTGGACCGCTATATATTCTTGTAATTTTCTTTAGTTAGATGAGATATTATTTTGGAATGGTAAATCCGTGGGAGGCTCTGCTTTGTCTTTGCACAACAAATGTACCAAATCTCTTGTTCCCATAGACATAGCTTGTTCCCCATTTATTTTTCCCTATAATGTAATGGTAACGTCTGTGTTTATTGAAGGAGTTGCACAAACATGGCGTTTTGTCCACGGTGTAACTGCAGGTGTTCGTTTGTGTGAACACGTTTCTTTTGGGAGCTCATTAAACAGAATATCTCACTTTTACTGTTGCGTGCTATATCCCAAGGAAGTTGATAACCATAACTAATTCAGTATGCAAAAACAATAAAAATGCCTCGTGGTCATTTGTCGGTTTACCCTGAGTCATGAGTTCAGGAGTGATACGATTTCGACTCATTTCAGGTTCTTCTCATCTTTGGAAAATGATTCATGTTAGACGTAGGTTAACTATCATTACACTAATCTTGTGATGATCCCGAAACAAATTCTTTAACATGACGACACAGACATTTGACCAAAACGTATTCGTATTTGTAGGTAGGTAATAATAATAATAATAATTGGATAATTTGTAGAGCGCCGTTATTGTAAAATTGTTATATTTTAAATATTATGGGTTTATTTTTGATAATAAGATTTGTGAGCGTATTTCATTACTTTACAAAAACAGGTTTTAGTTTTCGGATGTGTTCAGAAATATTATATTTATTTGGATTTTATTGCAAATCGGATAAATTCTGACCTTCTCACAAGTCAGAATATATCCCCGAGGCTTGAGGTGTTAATTAATCTCCGTCCAAGCAAAGCTATCAACTAGAAAAGTATTAAAATTCCCTTCGATCTTATCCGACGTGCCCAGGTCTATCATTAAAGTCGCACCGAGATGGGAAGAAACCGACAAGTCTTGCATGAGCTGATGAAGATATGCAACTGGTAACTGGTAAGTGGCCTTGCAAATCCTTTGTTACCTTCTCCAGCTAAATTACTTCTCGATAAGCGACTAATGTTCGGTCAAATTGTGTTAGTACGTGCTTGGGCTGATAGTGTCTATTGTAATTTTTTTTTGTGTTTAATTTACTATTATCGCGTACTTTGATAGTACCTACACAACTGCTAACCCTGTGCAAATCGCAAGTGCGCCCTACGGTTGAATTTGGCAGCCACCTCTGTTCTGGTCACCTACCTGAAAAAATCCCCATCTCAGTACATGCGTCGGATGGGAATGCTATCCTTGTTCTACCGATTATTTGAATGGAAGGTGCGTCATTGATCCCCTCCGCCCGGTACATAGTCAGGAAACACGCCAATCGCTCACCCAACATATGTACACGATTGATATTTGTCACATGACAACGGGTCGCTTCTACGACTCGTTCTTGAGTTCAACAGCTCGGCTATGGAACGATTTGCCGGCCTCTGTGTTTCCTCTTTCCCACAACATGGGTCTCTTCAAGACCCATGTTAATGCCTTCCCCTCTTTAAAAAAAACCTTTAACACAGCATCTTAGATAACGTAGGCCTTAGGAAAATTATTTTCCTCTTGGCCTCCTGTGTGGATTTAATATTTTAAAAAAAAATGTTGGTTTCCAGATTAATCTCGTCATTCAGTTACGTCTCACGAGGTACCAAAAGAGATCATATTACCTTATAGGCTGCTAATTTGACAAGTTAAATGATTTCAGCAGTTTGTATTGAGTGGAAAAGTGATTATAATGGTATAAATTTCTTGGAAATAATGCATAAAACGAATAAATAAAGAATGTTGTTAATGGAACTAAAGTAATTACACGCCTTTGTACTAGTATTTGTTGCAACTCGCAGCAGTTGCAATAAAAGGGTTCAGGCACGTGGGAAACTGCTAAGATTATTAAAAAAATGCTGATGCACAAATAGTATAAAGTCGACACATTATTTCACAGAAATTTGCCAGTATGGCCTATTCATTAAGGTCACTCAATGTCACTTCCAGGCCCTTATTCGGTCTTAAATGATACTATTATCCCGAAATACGATAGAAGACGGATTCAAACCAAGTAATGCAATACTGTATTTAGATTTTAGATATACTTTATTTGTATAGATATAAAAGGATTTATAACTAGACTAACTAGAAATTTCAACAATATTAATTGTATTAAATTGTTTTTTTTTTGCCTTTGTTAGAAGTCAACTTGAATACAATTTCACCGTCTGGAACCCACATTATAATATTCATGTGCAAGCTATTGAAAAGTACAAAATAAATTCTTACGTTCTATAAATTTTAAAATGGGTATTCTGGCAATTATGTATGTTGAAGTACAGCATTATTTTAAATAATATAAGTATGCTTGAATTGTCAGGCAGAGGGAGGGTATTTTTATATAAAATATTAAATGATGTCCAGAATTGCTTGCGTTGGTTAGCTTTCAAATTCCACTTCGTAATACTAGAAGTCGGGATTGATTACCAATTCAGTGGACATCTTCAATTTTTCACTAAACAAATAACAAAATGTTGTTACTAAAGCAGTTCAGTTATGTACAATAAATACTGTATAATTTTTACTATTCATTGGTAAAAATCCCTAAAAAGGGCGTTAATAAATAAATACAAAAATATATATTCATCAGTAGAAATACCATGTTTTAGTGTACGAATATGCTGTTTACAGCAATGTAGGCTTGTATAATACTATATATCTATTTAGCAATAATGAATAACTCCTTCTGAATGGATTCTTTGGTAGAAGAAACCTAACCTTAACTAACCAGTTGAAAGGAAGCATCTAGTATGTACATTATTGGTAGCACAGCGTAACTGTCAGTTCCCATCTGCTCATCTCGTCCGTGTTTATTTGAAGAACTCGTAATGGCTCCGCAGTCCACACAGAGGGAACTAATGATCCTAATTTGGTCCAGCTCGAGACTTCTGTTTCGACTTGACAGGATGGCCATAAAGAGGGATTGATGATGATGACTGTGGCCTATGATCGTATTCCTTTAACGCCGGATTTTCATAGACCAGTCGGGTATCTGCCTTTATAGTGAAAGAATGTTGTCGGGTAATTAATCGGTTATGTTGTTACTCATAGAGCGTATCTAGTTAGGAACTACGTCAAACGAAGGTTATAGGTATTTTCTTTTAGGCGTGATAATAATAAGGGCGAAATGGAATAATATTTCTATACATAATATGTATGGTTTCTTTTTATGTATCTTTTGTAATGCTTATTTATAATACTGTTGTGTTGTGGTGGATATTAATTATAACACGATTGTATTTGGTACGTTATTTATTACCAGCCGAGCGGACATTTAGATTACAAGTAATGACAGGCAGGATTTATATACCACAGACCATCGGGTAGAAAATGGGCATAGACAATAATACCAACATCCCTCTTTTCCTAATAAAAAAAAACAAGTTATAATAACATAAACAGTACAAATATGAGATTTGATCTTTACATTATACATGACATAGTAATAAATCATACAAGTGGAATAAATGAACAAAATTAATTATAATCAGATGGATTATATCTATCGGGTCTATTGACAGTTCTGCCCGAACGGGTTCGAATGCTTGCCTCATTGCTAGTCATCTCAGTAGAAGTTGTGGGATATGAATAAAACGGAATTGAATGAAAATCATTGTCAAAACGTACACCTTCCTTCGATGAATTATTTCCATTATGCGGTGATGATGATTCCTGACGTGATCTGTCTAAATTCAAGTGTTTCCTATTCCTGCGGTATCTTGAACCATCAGGAGTTTCAACAATATATGACCTTGGGCATCCTTTAACAATTTCTACTACAGTAGCTGGCGACCATGAACATGACACATTTTTCTTAAATACTACTTTATCGCCTATCTTTAACTCAGCCAATTTGCGAACCTTTTTGTCGAAATATTTTTTCATTTTGTTTTGACGATCTTTAAATTTAATTTCATAATCTTTAAAGCGTACAACTTTTGGTCTAAGTTGACTGGATGTTACTGGTAAATTACATCTAAGTTGTCGTGACATTAAAAGACTTGCAGGGGATGGAAAATTATTTTTTGGACTATTTCTGTAATGTAACATAGCGAGATATGGATCAGTTTTGGATTCAAGGCATTTTCTTAAAATATTCTTAACTATTTTTACTGAACTCTCAGCTTGACCATTTGACTGAGGATAGTTTGGACTGGTGGTGATATGTTCAATATCCCACTCATATAAAAAGTTTTTAAAAATGGCTGATTGAAATGGTGGTCCATTATCACTTACAAGCGTTAACGGTATTCCGTGACGTGAAAATATTGATTTTAAGTGTGTGACGACAGTTTCCGCATTATAATTGTACAAAATTGAATGTTCTATGTATTTTGAATAATAATCAGTAACGATGAGATAATTTGAGTTGTTAAAATGCATTAAATCTACACCTACTTTTTCCCAGGGAAAATTAGTGATACCATGTGGCAAAAGAGGCTGTGAAGGGTTATTAGGTTTAAATTTAGTACAAATCTGACATTGATCGACAACATTTTGAATATCAGAATTAATATTTGGCCAAAAAATCATATTTCTGACTAGACTTTTTGCTTTTGACATACCTAAGTGACCTTTATGTATATCTTTTAAGATCTCAGGACGTAAAATTAATGGTATAATTAAACTAGGTCCCTTAAATACCAGATCATTGACAACATGAATTTCTGCTTGAAAATTCCAATATGGTTTAACGCAAGGTTCAATCTTATTTTTACTTGACGGCCAACCGGTTTTATAATATTTAATTAAAGTTAATAACGTCTGATCTTGTTTTGTCGCCTCGGTGATTGATTTCAGTTTTTCTTCTGAAACGGCCAGACTGGACATCAATAAATTGATATGAATGTCAATTTCTTTTTCTGCATCCGTTACTTCTGTATCAGGCAACGGTGCTCTAGATAATGTATCGGCAATATACATAAATTTACCAGGTACATAATTGACCTCTAGGTGGTAGCATTGTAACGACATCATCATTCGCTGTAACCTTGCGGGAACTTCAGAAAGTGATTTCTTAAAAAGTGTAACTAATGGTTTGTGATCTGTTTCCACATCTACAATGTGACCATAGATATATTGATGGAATTTTTGACAACCGAATAAAATCGCATATAATTCCTTTTCTATTTGTGCATAATTTTGCTGACTGGATGTTAGTGTTTTTGATGCGTAAGCAATCGGTCTACTTTCCTGCAAAATAACTGCGCCCACTGCGCTCTGTGAAGAATCTACAGATAATTTTAGTGGTTTTTTAATATCAAAGTTAATAAGTACTGGAGACGAACTTATAATTTTCTTTAAATTGACAAAGGACTGATCGTGGTTGGCATCCCATAACCAGCTGACGTCTTTCTTTAACAAAGTCCTTAAAATTTCGGTTTCTTTTGACAAATCTTTTATGAAAGAACCCAAGTAATTAATCATACCTAGAAACCGTTGTAAGTCTTTCTTACAAGTGGGAGTTGGTAATTCACGAATAGCTCTAACTTTTGACTCGTCTGGCCTGATCCCTTGATTGCTAAAAATATGACCTAGAAATGTTACTTCCTGTAAGCCAAAATGACATTTATTTAGATTGAATTTTAAATTGACTTCTCTGGCTCTTTTAAACACATTTTCTAATCTCCTTTCATGAGATTCGAGATCCTCTCCCCATACTAAAATATCGTCAACGAAAACTATCACCCCTTCTAGATCAGCAAATATTTCCGTCATTATTCTAGAGAAAAATTCAGGGGCGGAATTTATTCCATACGGAAGTCTTAAAAATTGATACCTGCCGAAAGGCGTTTGAAAAGTGCACAAATCAGAACTTTCTTCATCTAAAGGTATCATCCAAAATCCTGAGAATGCGTCTAAATTTGAGAAATAATTTGCTCCTTTAATTTTAAATCTAATCTCATCCATGGAAGGTGTTGGGTAATGTGTTCTGCAAATAGCCCTATTTAAATTTCGCGGGTCTAAACAAACTCTTAACTGTGAATTTTTTTTCTCTACAACAACAATAGAACTCACCCACGGTGTTGGTTTTGTAACCTTGACAATGACTTTCATTTCCTCCATTCTACCTAATTCTTCTTTTAACTTATCATGTAGCTTGAATGGAATCTTTCTTGGCGCATCGATTTTTGGTTGAACATCAGCTCGAACTGTTAAATGACATTCGTGAGGCAAACATCCGAGACCCTGAAAAACATCATTAAATTTCTTTATTACGTTGTTCGTATTATACATTGACAAATCATTGTTGGGAATATTTTCTGAATTATTCGTATTAGAGTAAACACGTTTTATTATTCCCATCGCATGACAGGTGGTTAGCCCTAAAATAGTTTGACAAGATTGCAATTCAGTAATGACGAAGGAAATGGACATATTTTTATCATTATTATAAAAGCAATTTAATTTACACATTCCTTTTGTAGGAATGTGAGTACCACCGAAAGAATTTATTTTAAATGCCGATTCTGTGATAATTTCTTCGGACAAACCAAGTTTTTTAAAATTTGTAAAAGACATTACATTTACATTGGCACCGGTATCTAGAAGACATGAAATTATAACATTATTTATTCTTAAATTAATGTGCCATGAATTCAATGTTGTATTTATATTGTTGCAATTTAATGTATCAATTGTGTAGTCGTAGTTAGGTATCTTACTTTGTGACAATGTATTAACATTAATTTTCCTACCTTTTAACTTCCTATTAAAACAAAATTTCGAATAATGACCAATCTTGAGACAATTAAAGCATTTAGCAAATGACGCTGGGCAGTTTGTGCGGTGGATTTGTCCACATTTGGTACAGACTCCGCCCTGACTTCTGGATTGACCTCTCAATTGACTGTTTGGACTTCCGGATTGACTTCTGGATTGACTTCTAGATAGACTGCTAGGACTTCCGGATTGACTTCTGGATTGACTTCTGGCTGATAACGAAGATGAAGAAGGGCTTCTTTGAACTTGTTGTATATTATTCTCCTCAATACTTCTCGTGTTTTCCCTCGATACAACAATCGCTTTTGATAAAATAATCGCTTTTTCCAAGTTTAAAGACGGTTCTTGTAAAAGTCTTTCCTTCAAGTAATAGAAGTTTCGGTTCAGGTTGCATATAAATATATCTTTTACTAATGATGACTTTAGGTTGCCGAAATCACACGTTTGGCTAAGATTTTGCAATGCCGCGATAAATTCATCCACTGATTCACTCTCGTCTTGCTTCCTCGTGAAAAATTTGAATCGTTCCACTGTTACGTTTATTAATGGAATGAAATGTTTATCATAAAGTTGAATGATTTCTTGAAGGGTACTTTTTTCAATTGTAATTCCGAATGAGTTGAAAATTTCTACTCCTTTCGGTCCGATGTTATGTAAAAGCCTTGCTACTTTTTGCACTTCCTTTTCCTCGTTGAAATTATTGGCCATCATGTAAATCAGGAAAGATTGCTTGAACCTCTTCCACTCGCCCGACATATCCGGAACAATCGCCATTTGAACGACGTGACTCGACATTTTATTTGTTCTTGCGACAGTTTGTTTGGCACGACAAAATATTGACTTGACTTGACTTGACTTCACTCACAACGTTTTTAAAAAAGACACACCTGACACCATGTTGTGTTGTGGTGGATATTAATTATAACACGATTGTATTTGGTACGTTATTTATTACCAGCCGAGCGGACATTTAGATTACAAGTAATGACAGGCAGGATTTATATACCACAGACCATCGGGTAGAAAATGGGCATAGACAATAATACCAACAAATACCAAAGTGATTGATATTATATTATTGCATCACTTTGTGGTTTGACCTATTTAATAAAATTAAACACTTATTTTCTATAAAACCACGAGTTTTAATTAGTTCATTTACCGACCTGCTTCACTTTGCTCAAGCATCATCAGTACAAATTAGTACATATATTGATTTATATAGTATATTGATTTGTATTTACATATTATATATCAGTTTTGTACCCTGATGATGTTGAGCAAAGCGAAACCGATCGGTAAATAAATTAATTAAAACTCGTGGTTTTACACCAAATAAGTGTTTTATTTTTATCGATTATTATTAATTTGCTTCCACCTCAAAATAGTGCTTATAGTTTATGTACATACTACACGTTAGCAAAATTAGTTATTTAATTGTCAAAAAATCATACACCGAAACATAAGAATCGAATGTTATTTTAAATTAATCATTCGGAAACGGACGACAGCTTCGATATTAATTTATTTCCTGAGAGAAAGAGGGTTAGAAAATATTTCCTTCCAGATAAAATTACGATTCCGACATTTTCTCTCGGATTGTGTCGCCAGAATTTCGATTCGAAATTCGAATTACATAATTCAGATGATTCGAAAATAGTAATTTGGGTATTTTTGGAATCGAGACGTTTATATAAATGAGAATCGAACTGTTTCGTTTATCAAAATGAATTGATCGATACTTGGAAATATTGATTTGACATACAGAACAGAGTTACAGAGGCTGTCATCAGCTTTGCCGATAATCTATGACTTCATAAAACACTTTTCCGTTTTTTTTTAATCAAAAGAGAAATTTACAACTAATCCATTATCTTTG
Source organism: Limnephilus auricula (assembly GCA_951813805.1). Taxonomy (NCBI): domain Eukaryota; kingdom Metazoa; phylum Arthropoda; class Insecta; order Trichoptera; family Limnephilidae; genus Limnephilus; species Limnephilus auricula. Next base: position 41,464,539 of record OX638390.1, read on the forward strand.
AGCTATATTTTTTGTACATTCTTGCGTCTTATCAATTAACAACATTGGTGACTAATAAAAGTCAATGGCAGTATTAAAATCTACTCTCGGGCAACATATTTTTTTACCTTGGCACATTTGAACATTGGGTATATATTATTGTTAAGTGTTTTACATTTTATCGAACAATATATTATGGTCATGTTGCTGATATCTCAGTTATAACTTGTTACATTGTCTTTTATGAAAAGTTACAAGGTTAACTAAGTAATTATTATAGACCTACAGTTTATACGATAATCCATTTACATAAGTCGGCTGTGTGTTGACGATTTGATAATGCCTGCGAACGTCGAAACCACTGTCATGCGTGAAAATAATGAAGTGTATTTTTTTTACATTAGCTCCACATAGGAGGCCCTTAAGAAAAATTTCCCTTCGGGGCCTGTATCGTCTTTAGGGATGCTGTGTATAGGGTCTCCTTAGGAAAGGAAGGAGAGGAAGTTCTGGGAAGGAAAATGGTATGAAGGGTGTGTTGGAACCGCGGGTCAGTGTGTCCAGGAGTGACGGACGTATGAATCCTTCCCTACCAGTGCGGTGAAAGGCGATGTTCCTAAAGAGTTCTGGTAGAGAGAAAACAAACAGTCTTCCCCAATCAATCTCTCCCGATCCGGCTCGCCACACAATAGGTAGTCAGGCGTAACTGCCGCCAAGACCCGGAAAAACCCACCAACCCACCTCATGAACCCGGGCACCCCTGCTAAGTCACCAAACGTAGCGAACCACTTGGGGTGACCTATAGCAGAGGTTCGCCTCCCAAATTGAGAATACCAAATCAAATGAAATGTATTGAGTTCATGCCTAGTCAAAACATTTAGTGGTAGGTATTTACCTAATTAAAAGTGTAAAAACATAGCATTGTGTTCTATAAAAACACGGATAAAACAATAAATCTTGCGTACCTTCTCACTTTTCTCAGTACCCGGAATGTTTCGTGAAAGTGTTCGATTGTTTCGTCCGAGTCTAAAGCCTTCTTGCGTGCCATGATTTACCAAACGCCACATTGTTTTGGAAATCACCAGTTTCGGTGTCGGCTGTTGGCACGTGTACAAGTGTACAGTTTACCTGTGTTCAACAATCTCATCCTTGTTTTCACCGGCCATTGTTATTCGGTTGTTTGGTCCGACGTCGACACGAGGCAAAGTGTAAAGCATCCCACGGATTGGGCGACGAACTAACGATGTTTCCAGTGCAATCTGATTGGGGCATTGTCTTTTAACTAACGATCTTGAAAATTAGTTAGTTAGTCACTCGTTAACACAATATAAGCTCTAAACTAATCAATAAATGCGAAATGTTAAGAGAGAAATATTAAACATTGTAAATCTATCAATCATAGCAACCAATAAGCAGTCACACTAGCTTATCTATTTCATTGCTTTTTGTATCCTAGTACTGTAAGTGTCCACCGTATACATTCTAATATTAATAACTTCTTTTTTTTACATTAGGTCCACACAGGAGGCCCTGAGGAAAAATAATTTCCCTCAGGGCCTATGTCATCTTTAGGGATGCTGTGTGGAGGGTATTTTAAGGAAAGGAAAGAGAGGGAAAGTTCTGGAAAGGAAAAACGTATGAGGGTTGGGTAGGAATCTGTGGTTCAGTGTGTCTAGATCATCCGCCGCCAAGACCTAGCCAATGAACCCCGTGAACCCGGGCACCCCTGCTAAGTCACCAAACGTAGCGAACCACTTGGGGTGACCTATGGCAAAGGTGTTGGTTATCCAATAAATGATTCCCGGGGCGGCGGTACCCATTCCCTCCTCCCAAATTGTAAAAACTCTTCTAAGAGTTCTGATAAATCCGATATCTTTACACTTTCCGTTTTCCATCCGTATTGTACATACCTAAGTCTGTCATATTAGCCTTCTGGTTATTTTTATTTTATTATAATTTATTTGCGTTATAAACGGTTTTTAAATTAATATTTGAAAATGATAGGAATTTTTACATCCTTGACCAAAAAAAATACATTCAAAACATTTAAAAAAAAACAGAATGCTAGTATATAACAATATGTATAATTATTAACAGTTCCGATAAAAAGCTTCTAATTTTAGCTACAAGTATTTTTTTTAAATATTACCTATATTTAAATTGGAACATGAAATAGGACTCATTAAACACAATATTATAGGAAGTGACGTTATCCAATTCAAAGTACTGAAAATATAAAAGGAAATATGTGTATTGAAAAAATAAAATAAAGTAATTAATTTTCTTTGATACATAGATCGTCAAGTTGGTTAGTCGGACATCTCTAAATACTAAGTTTTGAGATAATGAGAACAGCAATATTCGAATGCTCATTATATATCAAATGTTATTTTTTTTTTCGAAAATCTGAAACAGAAAAATCAGAAAATGTGTCCCTATCCGATTCGGTCATATTTAAGTCTACCATACTTCGACTGAGAATTACCAACATTATCTTCATTTCTTAATATATATTTCATTGGCTGCTATCTATTGCAAGATTCGACTCGAACTAAATGCTATCTAGATGGTGTCTTGGATAAAATTATCAATTTTTATTTTAATATGCGACATCTATTGACTTTTAAGTATAGAATGAATATTCGTGTCTGTGTTTTACATATTCAATATGCAATTAAAAAACACCTGGTGGCATAACGGTCCGGTACATTAGTATGACATTTTGAAATTTCCTACCAGTAATCCAGAAAACATCAATTTTTTGTTTATTTCTTTAGAAGTTATTCTGAATTATAATTGAGTTGGTGGTGTTTATGAGTGATCTGAGTATTGTACCAGATGGAAGGTACACTTTTACATGTAACTGTACGTATAATTTAGTGGGGTTCGTTTTAATCAGATCGATGTTTGTGCATAATCTATTAACAGAAATAGGTGCTACAGCTTCTTATAAAAAAATACAATTTGCTCTTTGGAATATAAATTATGTCCGAGATCGATTAATTTGGAATATAAATTATGTCCGAGATCCGAGACCGCGAAGATCGAGTTTTCATGTAGCATAACTGCACTTCGATTATAATATCCGTTTTAGCTTCCTCGCCATTATATCATCTGATACGACATGTCACCGGTGATAAGAGATATCAAAATAATCGATTTTTATCACTAAAGAGCCTGAAATTCTCGTACATGCAGAGACGCATACATTTGATGATAATATTAATTTAGCACAAAATTAATACTGCGTTTAATAATATTATGATAGATAACAGGCTTGTGCTGCTATTTCTGTGTCACGTTTCTTATCTTATTTTACTTATTAATATATACGTTTTCATTAATCACCAACCAACATTTTTGACAAGCTTTGTCATAGCTGTCGATATTATGTTGTCAATTCCATCACAAAAGAATATTTTGGTGTGAGCGCGGTGGTATTCTATTGATTATTACCTCTTTTCTGATGATTTTAATAAATTCGTTTCTGTTAAATTATTTATTAACGCCCATTTTAGGGGCTTTTACACTTGGATAGTAAAAATTATACATCATTTATTGTACTGTTTTATCCAAGTAATACTCCATTTGAAATGTAATTAATAGTCCGTCGTCAGCACTGATTTTAGTTTTCTTTGTTATTAATTGTTTGAGCTAGCTTGTTTGGGTGAAATATACAACATATTTATTTTCCCAAAAGATCTTTTGTTTTATTCACCATAAAGAACAAAGGGGCTTCATTCATCACCTGTTCTGCCAGCGTTTTCAACTCAATAGAGTGGCATATTGAATGAACCTGACGATTGTCGACCCTTTGGTTGACACGATAGTGGCAGATTTTTTTTAACAAAACGTCGCTGTTTCAATGTTAAGTTTAATGTCATCAGTATCGCCCCTTTTTACTATCGTGTCTCGTTATATTAGTGTGACGATTTCGTGAACACAAACGTGGAACACGGTCTCTGTCACGAGAAAGTTCAACAGACTTTTAGTGAGTGATGGCGCGATGACTCCAAAACTCCAGCGCGTGTCTTTTTGGTGACTCAATCGTAGCCGTATGACTAATTTGTAGAATTGCCATAAATTTGGCAATCGTTCAACGCGCTGAGGGATTCATCATGGAGTAGTTTATTGAGGTGTTGTAGCGTATCGACCGGAAAACTGGAGGTATTTAATATCTTCTACTGTTTTCGCCATTGTTTTGAGTTTCCTCTTTATCTATTTCGACGACATTTCAAGGGTAGAGTTCCAGATACATATATTAATTAGTTGGCCAAGTGGGTGAGGAAGATCGGTTCACGCGCTTTGCTTGTTTTAAGCGTGTAGCAATTTGTCGACTCAGCCGACCAATTTGCCGAATTTACGATGTTTATCTTTAGATTAACGTTGATGGGAAAACTCATTATTAATTGTGTAGGAAATAATTTGGTTACAATCACTTTCTCACGAGAGGATCTCTAGTATCATCAGCTGTTCTCCATTAGGCTAAGGTCAGGAACGTTATGAAAGTAAGCGTTATTAGTGTTATTACAGACGTCTAGTTTCATTAGAATCGGCATTGTTTCTTGGCGTTGAACAATGGTTGGGTAGGCTCGCGGTACCGGTAGGTACTATTTATTTATCTGTGAAAATGAGATTAATTAAGAATTTCATTCAACGTACACACAATAAAAAGTGAAGGTAGAAAAACGTAATCACTCTTAATTGCGACTAAATCGTTTGATGCTTTTGTAGCGGGATAATGAAATAAAACCCACAATTATTTTACTGTCACCACAATTAGTCTTTATTTGGAGTAGGTATTGTGGTGATTTGAAAGTACGACACAGTTCAATAATTGTGATACGACAGTATAAAACTTCAACAATAACTTTATGAGCACCTTAACAACGATTCAAAGGAAACCTAAGTGTTCCCTCAAACGCTCGTTAAACATTTTAATAAAAGGGTTACGAGTCCTACTCACTCTGGGTTAGCTGAAAGTAATTCACTCCTGCCAGAGATTTTTCCTTGCAGATGCGACGCGCAACGTTCGGACGCAAACTTATCTTTCGATCTGTAACCTGTAACCCTGAGTGGCGGGGTGCAACATCTAACCAGTATAGCATACCTCGCCCCTAATTAGTAACACCCTTCGTTCACGGAACTATTTACAAGCGACTCAATCGCCGCTACCCGCTACCTGTCATACTATTTTGCTAATGCAGCGCGTAGCGGCGTTTATAAACACTAACAATAGTATGGGGGTACAGTGTATGTCTACATTTATTGTTTTAATCTTTTTTGTTTGCTTTCATAATTAATATCCTCTTCAACCCATCGAAACTTGGGATCTTGGTTATTATTTCGGAGACATTAAATTGACCTAATTTGAATGTTGTCCGTTATTTCATACCTACTGAATATAATGTATTAGTAAAGTAGATGTAGGTATTCACACAAACCGGTTTCTGGCTCCGAACAGAATCAATATATTTGTTTATTAGACGTCTCGGAGTTGTTTTTGCATCGCCAATAACTCGTTTCTTTGATTACGAGATCAATATTTTTAAATAGAAAAATATCTGTAACTTTGCATATTATTAAAATATTCAAACCATTTATTCATAAACTAAAACGCTTTGATTTTTATAAGAATAACTCTCTTTTTATAACTTTTGAAGGTTATTCCCATCAATGGAATATATCATTGAAGAAGAAGATAACACTAATAATCTAAATTAAAATATGAAAATGAACAAGAAACAGAAAAAAAAATTGCCGTCGCAACTGGAATTCGAACCCAGAACCTCTCGTCTTACCGGGACGTGCGCTTTTACCAATTCAGCCATTGCCACCTTTTATAAAACCGTCATATTTTTGAAACTCATATTTTAGAAATAACAATATTATCTTCTATATTATATTCATTATGAATTTGAATTGGTAATAGCGCCTGCCCCGGTAATACAAGAGGTTCTAGGTTCGAGTCCCAGTTGCGACTGCTATCTTTTATTTTCCTATGTCTTGTTCATTTTCATATTTTAATTTCGATTATTAGCGTTATCTTCTTCTTCAATAAAACGCTCGAAGACAAAAACTCTTGTAACTTTGTATTTGGTATGCCCCCCGTTGGGCATAATTTGATAGGAATTTCTCAAAAATGCGCTGAAAGGTCTGTCTGTATCAAGTATCAAGTAGGTGCCTACATATCTACATTCAATAGATGCATGCATGATACATGTATATTAGTATGTTACCTTTTAAAGAATTCCGTGATTTGAATAGGCTGCATTGTTTGAGTGGAGTTTGAATTCAAATAATGTATCCTGTAATAATAATACGATTTGGATGATTTTTATAGCGTCGTTTTTTTAACTAAAAATAACCTGACGGGTGCTGATCAAATATATAGGTAACATATTTATGTAATGTTCTATTATTATAAAACTATTGTAAAAACTTACGGATTACGGCAAAACACATTGCATCCACTGGTTCGTCGATCACATACTATTACAATGCACGTGTCCTATGAACGCGATGCTGCGTTAAAATATAATATTATTATTATATTTTTATTTATATTCTATACAGGCAGATAATATACACGACCATATTTACCTGGGAGGCCACTTAAGATTAACACTGTTTATTGTTTATAAGAGAAATTTAGATACAGTTCACACGCAGAGGACAATAAATTTTCAACACATGTTATTGAAAATTATTTTTATTTAAATCCTGGTATTTATTTCAATAATATTTACGTTCTATTGAGCGTGTTTAAGAAAGGAAAGGCAAATTTTAAGACGGTAACTACTTTAAGAGGTACACAAATTCTTCTTAATATATAAAACAAAGTCGGGTTAGTTACACCATTTATAACTCAAGAACGGCTGAACCGATTTTTATGATCTTTGATTTGTCGGATTTGTCTCCGTCCCAATTAACAGAATAACTATTAAAACATCGGAAAAAATCACGGAAAAAATAATTATGAAGAAAATTATTTTTTTCATATATTTTGTATGGAACGGCTTTTCAAATAATGTGCGTTGGTCGACATAATTTGAATCAATTCGAACTATCGAACATTTCGTGCTTAGTCAACAGCCCAATTTCATATTTTGAACTTAGAGTAGGTACCTATTTATTTTAACTTAATAAAAACTTAATTTATTTCAGCTAATAAATTAAACACAACATTTATTGATTCTGAGGCGGTACGAAGTTTGCCGGGTCAGCTAGTTAATAATAATTTGTTTTTTCGATTTCTGCAAATACGAGTAGGTATTAAATAATAATTATAAGAAATGATTGCACGCACTTTTACGTTTCCGAATATTTTAGCTAACTGTTTAGAGTGTGATACATGAGAATTAAAAAATCTCTTTTTGCACCAGAAATAAATTGTATTCCCATTGTTATTTTTTCATCAATTTGTAAAAAGATGCACGCGAGCGTAAGGGGCTAATTTAACGGCATCACCCGGGGCCACGAGCGGAGGTAGGGGGCACAGTAAACCGGGCTTCAGCCGGCCGCGGCGCCCCTACCAAATTACAGGGAGCTTCCGAATATCAACGCCGGAAAACTGAGAACATTATCATGAAGCCAGGATTATATGCTCCCGATATCAAACTATTTTAATAATTTAATAACACAATTGCGACTGATGGTATGAATGAAAAAATGCTACAATTTTCGAATTTCTGTATAAAAATATTCTATTAACCTATGTCATAATTTCATTTTAACGGCCTCCGTGGTCGAGGAGTAAGACTCTCGACTCACAATCCGGAAGTTGCGAGTTCGAACCCGGCGTGCACAAATAAATTTTATTTGGTTAATTGGTGTTATTTCATAATCAATTAATAAAACATAATATATAGTATATTTGCGGAACCTTCCAGAGTGGAAGGTACTCTCAGTATCGCCCTGGTGTAAGACCATCATTCAGAATTGAAACGTTACTTGAAATGGCTTTGGCCGTGTTTGGTGACCAGATCTGAATAGCCAGGTCCTTCTCCACCTTCCTTTTCCTCATCTACTTTATCTTCGTACTACCTTCAGCCTCACAACATACCCCATTTGGGGAAGCCATAGTCTCATTTGCTTTAGATGGGAGCAGTTGGGACTCTTGTGCGGTTTTCATATAAAAATAAAAACATCTGAATAGGTTTTATTATTTATGATTTTTAATTAATTTAATTAATTCATTTAAACAAATGATCATTTAGTTATTATTTATTTTAGTATTTAATTTAAAATATATGTGTAAGATTTTTGGGTTTATATATTAAAAATGAATAGTTGAAATTACGAGAAATGGGTCGAAAACTGAACTAATTCATTATTAAAACCGCTTGCTCTAAACCTGTATTAAGTACGTCAATTAGTTATCTTTGCCCTCACAGTAAATACACCAGGATCATTCCTACAGTGTGGGCAGACGATATATGTTGTTTCTTCGTATTCCTCACCCTTATTGAAAGCACTTTACGAAAACACCCATAAATCTTCATGTAAAATGGAGAAAAGCAATTTCCTCCAATCGCTCAGCGACACCCACGGCCGAAAATGTTATTCCGTAATGCCTCCGGTTTACTACCAACCCATCTACCGTTTAGCTCGGGGATCCAATAATTGCCAAATTCTAGAAGCTCGCTTCTCCCAGCCACTCGGATGGAGCTTTATTTCCGCTTCAATGAGGCCGCCTCGATATGTCATTTCATTTCACTGATCCAATGATGTAATGGCAGACATCACGAAAATACGATACCCAGGGTAACAAAAAACCTGCTGAGGTTCTTCTTTTTTTCTTCTTGAGGAAAACCAGTTCTATATTATTCCTCTTTCTCCACCTTTTAACAAACATAAATGGTATTATGTTTCTACGAATTTTATCTATACGCAACATGCGGCATATTTAGTAGTATTTTTTTTTATTAATTTATTTCTATTTTTGAAAATACATTTTATTACACACAAATTATTACAGTGGTTTACACAGTACAAAAAATGTTAACATACAATATGGATGTAAAAAGGTTAGTAGTAGCATTTGTGACCACCTCATTGAGAGAACCTGTGCTGAAGTGTTCGCATGTTTTGGATTAAGTGTTATTCTGTCTATATACTCGTAAGTAAAAACACAGTATACTCCTTGATATTGTCAAAAAGGGTACTGCGGTTCGGCACAAGTCGGCAGTATCGTATACATAAATTTAAGATTAGTAGCAGTTAAAGTTAGATAAATAATTGGCTTCGCAGGTATATTTTTTCTATGGACCACACGCCACTGTTAAATAATATTGTGGTAAGATTTTCTACCCAAAAACAAAGTTTTTTTTATTGTTTGTGTTGGGTTATGTTTAGTCTAATCTTACTTTCACATAATATCCTTAAAACATAAACCTATCATTATATCTCGTGGTTAGGTACTTATGCTGACGGTATCACTCGCCGCTCTCTGTAAGAAATCTACTTCGCTTCTGACACAATTTTAATCTGACGACTGCATTCAGATTTCAAATGCCAGGTTCGTTAGAACATGGGTAAAGCTCAATAGTGGTAGTATTAAATCCCTGAATAATGAGCACCTGCTTTCCAAATGTTGTAGGTTTTAATGACCATAGGCTTTTATTCCTTATCCTAGCCCCATCTCAGGCCGGTGGATGTAATGCTTTATCGGCTCGTTTAATTAATGGAATATCCACATATTTTCTTTTCATTGAAACCTCGGCTTCTAATGGTTGTTGCTGTGAGCTTTACTTTATGTCTCGTACACCGTGGGATAACGATGATTAAATCCACTTTTTAAAGCCAGTGGACCCGCTGTCCTTGCATTGAATGATCATGCTAATGCTCATTAGATACACAAATACTGTTTGAGTATGTCCTAAAAATGTCCTACAATCTTTTGTGTCCAGTTTTCATATATTATCGTTACGGAGTTGCCTGATGCGTCCCCTGTTGACCTATATCTTTTGTTGTGTGTGAAGTGTAGAGGGTAAGCCATCATCATGCGTCGGTGACATTATCTGAAATTGATTGATGTTGCAATATCAATCACACCAATGTGCGTGGTATTTTGAGACATTTGGCAATACTATACCAATGATACATCTCTACTAACTGACGAATTTGGTTTAATAAATGACGAATCCACCAAACGAAATTCCGGCTGAAAGTTCTTGTAGGTGGGCCTTAGCACTACTTCCTCGCCGATCATTGACCGTCTAAACACCGCTTGGCAAAACAACTGAGCGTATCGCATGTAATTGTTGGTTTACAAGGATATTATAATTTTTCTAATGCGGGGGTTTGTGCTCTGATCAACGTGTGCAGCTCTCATAGTCGCTTGACCCACATTTTCCGCACTTTATTGCTTATAGTATATGTATTAACTTTCGACTTTTACTTTAGATTCCGGCTTAATTAGATTCGTTCCGAGTGACAAGACCGAATGATATGGATTTTATGCTTCGACCTTTTCAATGGAACGAAACTTATTGCTACCGTAATATTATACCTACAGCTGATATTATTTATTGAGAAAACGAAAACTTGTTCGTTTCTGGAGGCCTGAAGTCGGTCGTAAATAGAGCTCCTTGTATGACTTCTTTTGTTTGTCCAAAACAAAGGGGTTGAGATTGGTGTTGAGGTTACGTTCGGAATAAAACACTTGTGTTAAATTACTGGTATATTGGTTGATTGCGTTTAAACAGTTCAGATAATCTTGGTATTATTGTTATATTGGTATTGTCGTATGAACTGAAAACATGTTTTAAATCAGTGAAAATAATCATGATTGCACATAATTTATTACACATCGTATTTACAACGCTTAAGAAAAAAATCATATATATTATTGCATACTTAAATTATATCTAATATTGTAAATTTTAATGTATTATGTATTATAAGCTCACACTTCTAAACCCGTAACCTAAAATAACTTCATATTTTTATGCTGTAAAATTTTTATAATTCCTACATCCTGTTATCACGTACCTGGTTTATACTTTTCAATACAGAGTTTTGGTTTCAGAGAAAAATAATATTTTTTTTGTTTTTTATGGTTTTCAGTTTTTTGTTATGTAATTATGTACATTTCTTAAGGACTAATAATATGAACTAAAACCTGTCAATTTGTCTGTCCTAGAACGGGAAACTTTCCTAGTTGGACAGGCAAAGCTTTCTTATATGTAAAATGTACTTTTTTTGTATCATTCTATAATAAATAAATAAATAAATAAAATCTTGCAATAACGTGAAATGATGCTAGATGCTGGTGTTAAGGCTTTTTTAGAAATTGAATGATGTAGTTTTTGGAAGGAATTTATGACAATGAATTTCGAATTGATTGCCACATTCGCTTTGCGAAAATTGTTGTAAAAGTATAAAATGGAAATTGTAAGTAAAAGAGTCCGTAGAAGGAAATCATTATAAATGGGGCGACACAACACTCAACATCATGTTCAATATTATTCTTGTTTTTATCGTTGAGGAATGACAATAAATAATAAGTTGTGAGGATTGAAATATAATAAATATTTCATATCCAAGACGAGCCGTTGCCAAGTTAGACGTGGGCGCCAGACGAAGATAATTTATCGACTGTAACATCATTTTTATTTATATTTCTTCAACGCTACTTTCCTGTCTTTCCACTAATCAACTTGTCATTGCGCGGGTCATTGATTAGTTGATTGTGACATTTCCGTATGTGATTATTGTTATTTTTCTGCATCAGTTTGATTCAATATATTTTTTCCTCTGCGGGTCAGTTGGTAGTGTTGACATTTCCGTGTGGTTTGTTCTGTTTTTGAACTGAAACCGTTGTTTGATTATCCATTTGTCAGTACACTATCAAGTGTGACGGGTGTGACCCGATGTGACCCAGACAGCCTCTCATTCAGTATGGATCTGTATTTAGAACTCTGCAATCTGCGCTTTATTCTCACTGCTGATAAAATCAACCCTACTTTTTTTCATTAAAAAACACTATCTAATTTATTTTACAATCATTTGGGAAAAAAACACTACGTAATATATTAATTATATTATAAAATTTTAATATGCAAATGGAATCCTCAGCAGGGGAGATCCCAGTGAGGATATCATTATATCTATTTGTTACAAAAGAGGAAGACAACGAAAAATATATTATTAAGCGGTAATGGGTACCACCGTCCGGGAACCAATTATTGGATAACCAACATCTGTGCCATAGGTCACCCCAAATTGTTCTCTAAGTTTTGTAATTTTTTTATTAATATATCAATTAAAAAGTGTGTCCCTTAAATTAACTTTCAATCAAAAATTCCATGTTATCATACATATAATAATGATATCAGTAGACATTTTGTTTTTAAAAGTTTTATTTTTCTATGTACATTTGTTACTTAAATTAAAACTTTTCAAAACAAAATGTCTAGAAATTGTTACATAGTTAATGCCCAAGAAATACAAAAAATATTAATAGACACCCACAAGACAACAATAAAATGTCGAATGTGTCAAACCACAGTGACTGCTTTCTTCCAAGTATAAAATTTAAAAAATATAAATAAAATGGGTTGTTAATAATTCATGTAAAGTAATCTCTAAATCCGAGGTAATTTTACCACCTAGTAATAATCAAGAAATTCAAACGACGACATAGAAACAAATATGGGAAAATCCATATATTTTGAATAAAATCCTGTGTACCACCCTCGTTAACCCTCCCCTCTCCCTCTCCGCCATATATTAAGTATATAAACTGTAGTTTAAGAAAAAAAATGTACCAGTCTGAATATGATCTTATCAGGCTGGAATCGGTTATGGCCACAAATAAACTAAGTGTTTTTTTTTAGTATATTATTATAATGGAATTCCACTACGAATTGTTAGTATCAAAAATATAAGTATGTTTTAATAAGTGGTCACCCTTACTGCTAAGAAATCAACAATATTAACCAAACAATATCATTTAACAAACCCTTGATGTCCTAGTTCACAGAGGCGCTAGAATCAAAGCACCTAATCTTAATTATGAAGGTGGATTTTGCTACTGTTCTGATCTGCAGGCGAACAGAATCACCAAGAGCTTTGTACAAGTCCCTAGAAATCAACAATATTAACCAAACAATATCATTTATCAAACCCTTGATTTTCTAGTCCATAGAAGGGCTACAGTCAAAGCACATATTATTAATAATAAAGATGAATTTTGCTATTGTTCTGATCAGGAGAACAAAATCACCAAGAGTTTTGTACATATAAGCCCTTCTAAGAAATCAATGATATCATTTATCAAACCCTTGATTTCCTAGTCCATAGAGGCGCTAGAATCAAAGCACTTATTATTAATAATTAAGATGGATTTTGCTACTGTTTTGATCAAGAGAACAGAATCACCAAGAGCTTGTGTTGGTCCAACAGTATTAGTCCAAGCTTTCTTCCTCGAGCTGCGTGTGGCGTGTGTCCGAGAGAGCGGTGAAGGCGTAATCAAAACAAATATTCTCCGGCCTCGGGCTGTTCCAGGAACGGGCATATTATTGTAGGCGGCATTCTCTCCAAACGCCGCCCTGACCCGTGGGCAATGATCGCCTATCACAACAAATTCACGTATGTAATTACGCAGGGCGGAATCGGTCGGTCCGTATTTCCAGTTAGCGGACCTCGACCGACCACCTCATGACTATTTATAAGGTCCTTGAATATTATAATTATTTGAATGATTTCCACCGTAATCTGACAGGATCGCAATGGTGGCGCCATAACGTTGTAATGAATCGTATTTAATGGCAACTAAGTGGGTATTAAAGATTTTGAATCACTTTATAAACTCACAGCGTTGTTTATAAAATTTATAGGAAACCTTTTCATATGTTGGCTTAACCCTTGGATTGCCATGCTTCCGTGACCTAGTGCTGCTTAGAATACCGACTGTCGGTAACTTCTCATCGTTCCCTAGGACAACTGCAGATCGCTAACGTACAAAAGACAGTTGATATCGAATATATTAAGGACACTTAATCATTGTGAACTGTCACCTATTCGTTTGCGATCTGCAGTTGTCCTAGGGAACGATGAGAATTTACCGACGATCGGTCGGTAACTTCATATCGATCGACCATGCTAGCACGCCAGGGGTACGCCGGCTGTCTCTATTATCGTAATAACTTACTTGTTTTTTTACTAACAGATGTTTTTGCAAATTTTACCATTTAACCAGATAATGTATTTATATACCTCTCAAAATTGTATATATCTATCCAAGTAGTTTCCCAGGCTAACTACTTATATTCAGAGAAATGTTTTTACTCTCTCATGTTACAAAAATATATAATATAATGAAGGCAAAAATACAACATTCTTGAGTTTTCTTATATTTTCCAGCAAAATAAGCGTTCTTTACATGTAAATAAATACGGAACTATGTATTTTGAAAATCAGAATTATGACATTTGACTTACACTTGACATCATCTTTAAAAATTCCTTTCACACAGCATCCCCAAATACGACATAGGCCCTGAGGGAATTTTTTTTTTCTTCACGGTTCCCCTGTGTAAGGTAAAAAAAAAAAAATTGTAATTTTGCGTCGCGCTTTTTACAGGAAAAATAAAAAAAATAAAAAAATATTTGTTACATATACAAGTACATATAAAAATACAAGTTAGAATAATTTTAAGGTATATTGTTTCCATGCCAAGCGATCAAAATATATTTTAGTTTGCTAGGAACTTTTTTAAAGATTCAAAATACCATAAAATCGAAGCAAGTGCGATGAGCAAGTCCACGGTGGATCCGTCGGCACACGACGCCGAATGGGACAAACGTCAGAAATCTACGGTGCGTTTCGTGACACCGTGGAGGTTAATAGAATAATCGGGTAGATAAGATTTGTCTGTCTGTGGGTTATGTTTTATTTTAAGTGTATGGCTTGCTGACTGCCTATGGAATGTGGACACACTTACACAAATATGATACATTTGCACACATACGTGTTGTCCGATACGTACTAGTCCAAGTAGAGGCATGTTTATAGAAGGATTATTAAATATTATATGGCAGGGTATGTCTGTGTCTAAACGCCTTTCACGATATTGACCCACGACATGCCAAAGAAACAATATCTTTCACCAGGAATGCGCCGGTATCATTTCGACACGGAAATAAATGACTATACCAACGATTATGTGGGGCGCTCGTATTATAATATGAGTGAATACTGCATGGCAATTTGAAACATTGTTTTGCGCTTGCGGAGGAAATAAGTTAAGGGAAATTGGACAACGTGATGGGGAGGATGGTTTTGTTTTGTTGGTGATTGGCGGAAACATGTATGACACATTTGTGTAGCAAATTTGTATTGAGAAAAAAAATATATTTGGAAGATTTGATTTGTACCTATAGTGCGAGAATGGATCGTATCTACAATGTCCACGCCGGTCTTAAAGTTTGGCGTGTACAAAAAGTTCCACCTCTCTGGGATTACTACAGGTTGCATTGGTTCAGAAATAAAGTGTTTTTTTTTTCAAATATCATCCGGCTGCCAAAACGGATAGAAATTATGAAAAAAAGCTAAGAATGTGTAATAGCAGATTTCGATTTCATAGTAACGGATACCGTAATGACCTCGCATGGCTTCACAACTACTCGGTTCGTAAGTCGGAATAATATTTACGACCATTATTTGGAACACGTATCGGACCCCAATTGACCCCACTTCAATTGACAACGGTCATATGTAAGATGACGATGGATTTGGTTAAAATCTGTCTACGGCACTGTGATTCAAAATCATTCATAACTTTCACATCTATCCCTCTTTCCTCTATGGCAATGTGACTCGGGATCACAACTTTCACCTCTATCCCTCTTTCCTCTATGGCAATGTGATTCAGCATCACAACTTTCACATCTATCCCTCTTTCCTCTATGGCAATGTGACTCGGGATCACAACTTTCACCTCTATCCCTCTTTCCTCTATGGCAATGTGATTCAGCATCACAACTTTCACATCTATCCCTCTTTCCTCTATGGCAATGTGACTCGGGATCACAACTTTCACCTCTATCCCTCTTTCCTCTATGGCAATGTGATTCAGCATCACAACTTTCACATCTATCCCTCTTTCCTCTATGGCAATGTGACTCGGGATCACAACTTTCACCTCTATCCCTCTTTCCTCTATGGCAATGTGATTCAGCATCACAACTTTCACATCTATCCCTCTTTCCTCTATGGCAATGTGACTCGGGATCACAACTTTCACCTCTATCCCTCTTTCCTCTATGGCAATGTGATTCAGGATCACAATTTTCCCCTCTATCACTCTTTCCTCTCTATGGCAATGTGATTCAGCATCACAACTTTCCCCTCTATTCCTCTTTCCCCTCTAAGGCAATGTGATTCACGATCACAATTTTCCCCTCTTTTCCCTTATCCCTTTTCTGTCTGTCAAATATTGCGTCATTTTTCGAACGTAGAGCCGATAATAAATTTCTCTTATAAAGAAATCAAATCCGCCCTGTTACTAATTTGAATTTGGGTCGTTCCATGTTGAATTTGCCGCCACCCGTCCGCCATGTTGGTGGCGTGTAGTGTCATGGCGGTCGCGGGTTAAGTACAGGGCGGTCGCCTCGTTTGGGGCTCTTACCCGGGGCAGGTTTTACCCACCTCATAAATAAACTCTTAAAATAATTTCCAACAAAAAAACTATTGTTAAAAAGATCTTAATTATGTAGTAACTGAGCTTTATTCTAGACCAATCGCTTTACCAATATACCAAATAAACAGTGATCACTTTGATTAATTTATTAGGTTTCTTGATAAATAATACATTAATTGGAACCTTTTTCTATTTTACGTAACTAACCGAAACGGGGTCCATTATTTATAAGTAAGTAGATTTGACTTCTGGTTTAGAATAGTCAAGGATGTGCATTGTCCAGTTCATAGATAAAATGAAAAGCTGTTGACACCCCAAAAAAATATTTAAAAAAAAAAAAAAAACGATAAATTTATTAAAAAATGAGGTTTTGCTTGATGCGTTGATATACTTCAAATTATCGCCTTAGGGTTATGCTCTTCGAAGTAATGCAAATACTTGTGATTTTGGTTGAAAATTAGATCGCTTACAAATATTTAAAATGCTTTAGTGCCGTCAGTTTCATCAGAAATCTCAATCGTCAACTAAATTTAAATTTTAATTTTCAGTTATGGTAACAAGGAAGTTAAACAGAAAAATTTATATAGTGGTGTACACAAAGTTAGTTGTTTCATTTAATTAAAAATGACGCCACAAAGTGATTTTGCGAAGTTTGAAGAAATATTATTTTATATTTTTTAAACATGAAAGCTAATAAATACAGGGGAAAATTTTATTTTAATTTTCGTGTCATGAAAATCATTCTCGTTTTCATATTGTTTACGTTTTTTTTATGGTATGGTCACCCAACGAAAAAAGTTTCTTTGTCCCTAAGATTCGGGTTGGGTTAAGAAAGGTGACATTCCTTTAACCTATAAAAATACTTTTGTGAGGATGGCGTCGTGGATAAATAACATGCCACGGGGGAATTAAAGTCGTAACTTTGCAACGAATTTCAACTCATAAAAGTTTACGGCTCAATTTATTGTTGAATCAATCGCGGACGGTACACCCTTAAAATAATCTTGTGACAGACAGTACTTACCATAAAAGCATTGTAGTTTTCAGTTGATTTGTCAGCTTTTATGATCGTTTTCAAAGTTAATGTGATATTATTATGAAAATAAATCTTATTTTAGTCCCCACCTACTTTAGGTCCACCTGACATGAGCCTTGCATTGCTGAATAAATCACACATTACGCCTCATTATGTAAATGTTATATTATTAAATGTTTAAAATGTGTCACATCCCACGCAACTAAATGTTTTATCAGATCGCTGGTGTATATATTTTTTGCAAGCGCTTAAATTGAATAACATTTTATAATGTCCTCTAACCTGTCTAAACAGACACTTAAAAACGTCGATCAATAGTTCAAAAATGGCGAAAAGGCGTGCTGATAGAAAACCTTGTGTTTTCTGAAACAGGTGTATTTAATAGTCCAAGTCCCCAAAACGCAATACGGCCTGTAGTAGTCATCAGCTACAAGGGCGCAAAGTCATTTCAGGCAGTTCCTGGTCACCCTGTGGATGAGGGTGGGAATAAATTCTAATATTATATTATGGTAAAATTCAACGGAGCCGGGAAGAGGCATTTTAGCGCTCGGGGCGCAGCAGCCAGGCGCCTTTACAATTGGGTTACAATTTTATTCTAAGCACTTTTGGGAAAGGGTAAAATTGTCGTAATACATGTTTGATGATTTGTGTTTCTGTTTTTATTACATATTTTACTTTAAAAGAATGAATTACTGAAAATGTGATTTACATAATAATAATATATGATGCATTCTTGTACAATACTTTTCTAACGTGGTAAGCAAAAATTGCTTCACAATGCTACACGTGTGAGTTGACGAAAAAGGAGGGCGCTGTGGTCTATGTTTATGAATGACCTAACGATCGTAGCAGGTGAGGTTGTCAGCTTAATATAAATTAATATTAAGGCTAGTTCATATTTGCGCCATCTCCAATATATACGTGTAGCACTGTAGAACAAGAGAGTTTTTTATAGATAAAATTGAGGAACGCATCAGCTGGAAATCTCTCGAAAACAGCAGGCTCGGCGTATATAAAAGTGGGCGCAATTACGCTTTCCACTTCATTCATACACAAGCATATATTGGCTATATAAAAAATCTTCAGATATCCTGTTGTCCCATCCCGGCTCAGGTGTTCAACTGTTTAATAGCTATCGTAATGTCAACTAGGTTTTAGTAGGCACCCACTTCTTCGAGGGCAATTACTTTATTTGCTTCCGTTTTCTCCCAGGCAATAAAAATTCGGGCAGTAAGCAGTAAATAACGCTAGGTATATCTGAAAACTGAAACGGCCTATTGATCGCTTTACAACTTGATAGAGTTCGTGATATTAAATAATTGCGTTTCGGTAACAGCTTATCGGCTTATTACTTTTATGTGTGCTGATTTGTGTTTGATCCATTGAACCTTTGTATATTAATCATGCATTTTCTTCAACAGATCGTAGATCGTTATGTTATATCCTCGAATGCCGGGAAAATTCGGTTAACTGTTCAACTTTCATGGTAATTATTATAATTACAATAAAATAACTTTGTTTTAATATTACTTCGGTTTCAGTTTAACCTGAACCTTTGTCAAAGGTGAATCAAAATGTATTAATTAAATTACAGAGTTACAGAGCATTTGATGAGGGGGGTACGTAAGAGAGAGGGGGTAACAATGTGTGTGGGGAAATATGTTTAAATCGGACTATTTGGCAAATCTAATTGTTCATTTCATACATTGGCTTTATTTATTATGATTTTTTTTTAAATTTCAAGAGTTTCTGGATTTTGATCCCATTTGGGCATGTTGAGCGAATGAATAGAGAAAGGAGTGTAAAGAGAATTTATGACGCGAATGTGAATGGTAGAAGAAGCCGAGGACGCCCAAGAAAGACGTGGCACGATCAAGTAAATCACATACTTGAGTCGGGCCATGTCAAGATTCAGAATAATAGAAGAGTATGTATGAGAAGAAGTATGAATGTGAATGAGGCAAGGGTGTGTGCCAAGACCGAGTTGTTTGGCGGTCCGTCCTATCTGTCTATCCCTGTTAGTGACATATATCCCCAGATACTTATTGAAAGAGTGATCTTTATCTACTAAGTGTGTTGCGAATTCTTAATTCGAAAATTAAGTATTTTCGTTAAATAAAATGAATGAATAAAATGTTTTAAATAATCAAACATTGTAATTTTTACGTACACGTACATAAGGTTTTAATAAATAGTATTGGCCAATGGACACAGTATACTTAAATCCTCATTTTTTTGTAATTACTATGGAGATAGAACAAAAAGTGATGTTCAAAATGTAAGTTCCCGCTGAATTTTTTTTTTGTGTGTGGATATAGTAGATAAAAATATGATTAAAATTACTGCATTCATAGTTTAAAAAAAAGATGGACTTAGTACAAACCAACCCTCAGCAAGCGATGTGTTCAACCACCCACTTTTGAACATTTCTTGCAGTTTTACCTACGTAAAATGCTGGACAATCATTCCTCATTACATTTAAGCTTATAGATACCAGAATGGCTTTACTTAGAAGGATAAGGAAAATATATAATATAATAATATTATAAACGCGAAAGTTTGTATGGATGTATGTATGTTTGTTACTCTTTCGCGCAAAAACCACTGAATGAACTTTAATGAAACTTTACAATAATATAGCTCATAGGTACATCAGAATAACACATAGGCTATAATTTATACTCAAAGCTTGCCATTTTCCATGAATTACAAATAATAATTATTGTTTAATAAAAAATGTCAAAATTTGAGAATGACATTTTGAAAAACAAAATTAAAAAAAAAAAAAAACAAAATTCTATTTTAGAAAATATTTAAATTAGTGAATTTATTTGAAGTACTCACCCTTGAATCGAATCAAGAATTATTATAGATGTTTTAAATAAATAGGATTCGAATTTTGGTAGACATAGATGGGACCTGCGAAAAGAAAATAGGCCAATAGAAGTACTAATCCTGCGCAGACGAAGTCGCGGGCAGAAGCAAGTACATAATAAAGTGGAAAATGAACAAAGTTATTTTATTGTTATTATTTTAATTATGTATTCCCACAAAGGGTTTGCTATATGTTAAAATTTTTATTGTAATTAAAAAAAAATGCATTCATATGACGGAAACACTAGAATCGTGAGATCCCATCAATTACTATAATAATAACATGCACTGGTTTCCTGCAAACGTGCGAGTTGTGTAGTTGTCAACACTGAAAGCGCAAGTAAGAATGAGGCATGGCTGTATTGTGTGCACTTTGTAGGGAAAATAGCACCTGCTTTCCAAACAATTTTTCTTTTCTACTAGAAACCACGGTTTGACACGTAAACGCATGAATAGTGAATACCCAATTAATTACTAAGTGATGATTTGCATAAATTGTACATCGAACAACAATCTTCTTCCTCGTTAGAAAGCTAATTGCTCTGTATTTTTCCTTGGTCTGTCATTTATTGCATTACAACCTTCCTGCTTGCATTCTTTTCTATTTTTACCACAGTACATGTGTTAGACGCCGGAAGACATCCATATGACATTGATATAGGTGCACATTTAAAGTTTAATCCTTTGGAAAAAATATGCCTGCAAAGTTATTTGTTAGAAATTTGATCAATTTCAGCCAGGAAATGTTTAAGTGATCCTTTTGTAAATTTACGCCCTCATTTAAAACATCATTTTTCCCAATTTTAATATGGAGACATATAAACTGCATATAGTGTTCGAGAGCCATTGAATGTATCTAAATTTGACCGTTTATCCCATATTTTGAGGATTCATAATAAATATTTATATTTATAACCGAAACAGTTTCTAACATAGCGGTCGGTGAAAAATGTCATTTCGTGTTTTTAAATTTAAAAAATAACCATTAAAATGCACTTTTTTCGAAATTCCGGTTACTGAATTGATTAGTACTACCTAGTTAATATCTAACTACTACAATTTATTTTTTTAGTCCTTATTAAGCGTGTCACGGTTTTGTAAATATTTACCCTTATTTTTCACACAAACAAGCATACAGATGACGTCACACACTCTCCCCCTCTTACCGGGCTTTTTCGCGGGTTTAATAAAATTCAAATTATTAATTTAATTATAAAATCGAACTTTAAAAAATATATAGGGGAAGGGGGGGCATAGTAGGGTACTTAACGTTTAAACATCCCTAAAAACTAAAATAATGCGATTAAATCAAAAGTTTTAACTTAGAATCATGGCTTAATTCATTGTGAATGCCTATGGATACATTTATGTTGATAACTTAATACATCTAAGAGATGTAAATACTTAAATGAAAAAAGGCATTTGCCCCACTATGCCCCGTGCATAGGGGTAAAGTGGGGTCTCCTATGGGGCATTGTGGGGTGGTCATAATAAGGATATAACTTAAACATTTTGGCTTTCGAAAAAACGTTTTTAATCATTATAATCTATAACAAAATTAGTTTTCAATGCACAATGCACATAAATGAGTAATCTCTTCATCTTTTTCATCCTCTCCAGCACAAGAGTAGTGTGCCCATCTTGAATATTTTAGGCAATGTATCCATCCTTCGGTTGACTCTGACCACAAGTTACCCCAATAGATGCATTCAGCATCTTCAGCACCAGCATCTTCTTCTGCAGAGCTTTTGCTGCCATTGTTTTTGACAAACTTTCTCTTCTTCTTTTGATGGATTTCAATTTTGAATCTTTAGCTGCCCTCTTTTTCTTCATTTTAGTTCTGCGGTCTTTTTTATGACTATAAGCTCGTTTTTGTACGGTGATTCTGTGATGATTGCTGTTTTCCCTCGTTACTTACTAACTCTTTTGCTTGTTCTGTTATCCTTAGGCACTGGCATTATTTGTTCTGGAGTTGTTGCAAAAATTCGAGGGCCTATCGACCATCCAAGAACAACCAGGTTGTGAAGAAGGTTGCCCAGGTGGGATTTGAATATTCCTATCCTTTTCTTTTTTTAAAAAAAGAAAGACAAACATTCCCGGGTTACGAATAACCCAACATCATTTTAAAATCTCCTAACACTAAGCGGAAGATGTTGCTTGTGTTGTGATGGAGGACTTAGCCAGCCGAGGAATTTGTTGTTGTGCTATTTGCGATGGTGGTGTCTTATTACCGGTCAAAATTTCTAGGAGTGGTTGTCTGGGTGGCGTTTTGGCACCAAGGTCACCTTCTGGGGTTTCTTGTCTCAGTGAAGTGTTGTCTCTCTGCGAAATGGCTTTGTCAACTAAAGGCACCTCAGCAGGCTCAGGATTGTCTGTAGTGTCCGCCTGTGTAAAATCTACGTCAGTGAAAACATCCTTATTGTGGGGTCCCCCACTTTGCCCCAGGCGTCATACCTCACTTTGCCCCACCGGCTCGTTCAAAATTAAACACAAACTTACGGTATCTTACCTTTGATTCAATGACATTGTGCTTGTTGATTAAGTAATCCGGAAGGGAACTAATTCATAATAAACTATAATACATCACAGTACACAAGTATGTCTTAGAAAGGATTGCTGTTCAATTTCACTAAAAATTTTAAGAAAAACACTGGTTTTGATATTTTTGTTTATATCACACAAACGCGTACCGAAATGGCGTGGCTCGCGTATGGAGGTCACACGCCGACTTATGACCAATCAAAGCGAGCCATTTGACAGTTTGCACAGCGTTCGTTTCGAGCTGCGTAAGGCTCGCCCCGCTATGCCCCGTGGCCCCGCTATGCCCCCCCTTCCCCTACCAGTATTTATGTTTGCAAGTCATTTACATGATCATATTTTTTTTAAGTCAAAATATTTTTCACTCAAATTCCTTATTATGTGATTTGCACGATATTTATCATTTTATATTTTCTTTTCAGATCTCCCGAATACAGTCGTTTCTTACGAAGAGCTGTTGAAAGGTATGTATTTTAAAAATATTTAATGATGTAACATTTAATTATGCTAAAACACCTGTAAATAATGGTAAAGTATTGAGTTTTCTTGAGATATATCGTGAACCATGAACTTTAGAAGCTTACATATTTAATTAGTTCCTCCTAACTCTTCAACACAGCGCAAGAGTTAGTACGTCTCTAGAACCCGCTTTCACGTCCCTGACCTTTGCTTGAATCAACAATTAAAATGATTTACATTTTACCACAAGATGTTATTCCCTCATTTCTTATACTATTCATAAATTGCTATTTTTAATCACTAGCTTGCATAAATAAAACTCGCTTTTGGAAAAACATCAATCCTTATCTTTATCTTTTCTAATAAATTCTATCAATCTTCGTCTTACTCAATTCATAAACATAACAAATTGTTTACACCCACATACTTATTTTATGGTCAATTTATGTGGTGTCCAATATTCGAACCTTAAAAATACTCACTTGAGTCATGCTAAATCACTGCCTGATTTAATCAACCTGTCAAATATTTGAACAGAGGAGGTGTCAAGGATAAGTGCTACTCCTTCGCCGAACCGGACTTATTGTATTCGTATGGAAACATAAAAATAAAGAATTTTCTTGTTTAACATGTGGCGATCATAAAGTACTCATCCCACACCCGAACCGATTTGATGCTCGCTAAATCCACAATTTGTGATATGCCATTTCGCATTCCACATATCGTCTACTTATATTAAAATTGCAAACAGACAATTGATGGTGATGAAAATAAATAATGACCTTGTAAATTTTGTGGCCACTGCTTTCGCTTGACGAAAAAAATTCCGAACGCAACCTTTAGAAAGTTTTATTATAGATAGAAACGTGATTGTTTTACATTCAAAGCCTTTTATATTGGCCGGTATATCACTTGCTCTTTATCTTCGCTAGTTTGTTATTATGACGAGCTTAGAACATAATCCGGTCGCGATCTTTCGAAATGTCGACGATCGTTGTTTATTTTTGCGCTATTTTCATTTACGGTTGATTTTTGATAATCGAGGAACCTAGTTTAAAAAAGTTAAAAAAAAAAAATTATTTTCCTAATTGTTTTGTGATGAGCGATTTGTTTTGCTGGAGTCAGTACATTATTCCGGACTTTGTCAATAATGAATATGAAAGCATGCAATTATTATATCGTCTGATTGTTAACATGTTAATTGTTCAAATGAAATCCACAATATAAGCAAATTTATTGGAATGGTCATACATAACACCTATTTTTTTAAATTAAATTGATTTGATTATCAGTTTATTGATGAAATAATACCCAAGCTATAAAGGCATTAATTTTGATTTGACTAGGTCTATTAAAATATACCAGATTCCCATTTATGGAATATTATTATTATTGTAGCTTTCTTGAGAGTTATAAAACCTTTCCGTATCGATCTCTAACTGTGAATATTTTAGACTAAGAAAAATATAAATTGCAATTCATTATCAATGGGCTGGGTGAAAAACATTGATTGATTCGCTTGTCACATCGTTTCCTATATTGGTGCATGCATAATGAAGTGAGAAATGTTTGCGTTCAACTTGGTTCTGTGTTCTGTGCACTAGTATTCTTAGGTTGTTTGGTAATGCAATTTCTAAAATAGACCGCACCGTCGATGTGCAAATCTGAATTCCGGATATAAAATGAAGCGACATCCTTTTCCCCAATGAGGCGGATGCGGGCCACATTAGCATGGCGACATTACCACAGTCTTGAGAAGTTCCTAACTATATTCCACAATCTGAGGTAAAGCTATTTTAGTCTGGGAACAGACTTTCTATAGACTTGCAAATCGCTATGGAATTGGTTGAACAAGTGTATAAATATAATAAAAATAAATAATAATGCAATAATTTTTTTTCCGATATATTGGTTGTAAATTGTAATTGAGGACTCCAAAATTGGTAAATGAAGAGGACGGATGGGAGAAGATTAACATTTAGATTTATAAAAGTGTATTTTGTGAATAATGCTTAGAATTTTCGTAATCATATATACCTAAACTAGCTGAAGTCTCCATTGCTTCAATTTTCCAAATTTCATCAAGAAGTACCATAATTCTACTTTGAAGGGTGGGATCTAAGAGTATGGATATTAGAGAGACGGCATGTGAAGTGTGCCCGCGCGCTCCAAGTGTGCCTTTTCGAGAATTCTACCCACATGGCTGACATTGGCTGTCACCATGTAAAATGGCTGCTGTCGGAACGTATTAAACGTCCAAAAACCAGCAGCCAACGTAAGCCGTTTGGGTGGTTTTTCGAAATATCACGTAAACAATACTTTCCTCTTATTTTGAAGGTCAAGTGTGCAAAATATCATCAATAACGGAATAAAACCTTAGTTTTGTAAAAAAAAAATCAAATACCTTATAATATAATAAAGAGATTATTTGAAGACGAATGAGCATATTTAACAAAATCTACTTTTGCACAATTTGATAAAAAGAAAATTCGTGACGTCGGTTACTTTATGCGTATCTAGACCGAAAAACGATTAAAATTCAGTCAGCGATTTCTTCAATAATTTATTTTGCATGAATTTCACTTTTCAAATGCTTAGATTTTGCATAATATAAAAAAGTGTGTATATTGGCTTAATAAAATAGGACGAATGGAACGTCACTATTATTATTTGCAGTAAATCTACAATAAATTATAATGTGAATTCCATGATTATTATCACAAAAATATCATTTTTATCTGTGAATTGTTTTAGATATGTACCGTATCTCGCATTTTTTATGATTTTTGATTTTCTTTTGTTAGGTTTATCAGCTTATTTTTTTTTACATTTACTTTACACACAAGGCTCTGGGGAAACTATTTTCCCTCAGGGCCTATGTCATCTTTGGGGATGATGTGTAGTGGGTCATTTTAATGAGAGGAAGTTATGGGAATGAAAAAGGTATGAGGTGTGGGCAGGAATTTAGGGGTGAGTGGGTCCAGGAGTGACGGACACATGAATCCAACCCTCCCGCTGTGGTGCGAGACCTTGGGTCGAGAGAGAACAGCTGGAGAGGTCAGAGTGTCTTTCTAACCCGGCCTCTGCCGATCCAGTCCGCAACGCAGCTTGTGGGCAGGCGCATCCGCCTCCAAATCCTCACCCGATGAACCCGAGCACCCCTGGTAAGTCCACAAACTTAGCTAACCACTCAGGGCGACCTAAGGCAGAGGAGTTGCTTTTACTAAACCATACCCCCTGCCATTTTTTTTTTCTAAAGACAAACCTGCCCGGGTTACAAATAGCCCAACAACATTTGAAAATCTCCTACAACCACCACACTAAGCGGAATACGTTGCTTGTGATGTGATAGAGGACTTCCTAGGACTGGCTAGGACTTAGCCAGCCGAGGAATCGAACACGGAACGCCTGGGTGGGACCCAAGCGCGATGCCCACTCAACCACTGACCGGTCATTGTGTGTATATATATAAATGTATATAATAAAGGTCTGCTAATAAAGATATATCACAGGTTTAGTTCGTACCAAATGATCATTACCTAAACCTAAACTTTACATATAATGTAAGTCTATATGCCTCCCTAGCTACTTATAATTTATAATCGAATCAAATTCAGACCTTTCTGTTTTTCCAATAAAATCCTGTTCAATTAGGACAGGTAATATGTGTTCTGTAATAAGATGAAATAATAATGATAATCTGTGAGCAGGTTCTCCGCCTCGGGGCTGAGTTTCTTAAGGTTTTTTTGTGTTTTCTATAGACACCGGTTTATTTGTTCAATACTGTTTGTGTGTGCGTGTGTTCTAGTAATCAAATCAAGTTTGTTTGATATTTCTGAACGCATAAGTAGTATGAAATAATCTCTTTAGTAATATATAAAGAAGTTCCAAATTGTGATTCTGTTGATTTAAGATGATCGAAAATAAATATTAGAATAAAGTGATGTGTTTTGTTCTTTGTCATTCGCATAAGTCAATAAGAAACGTTTCCTTTGCCGCCATTTTTTTGTACGGATTTGACCTTTGCGAAATTTTGTTTCCATCTAAATACGCATGAATTATTTAGTTTTCCCAAACTAAGAACCTAATAACCCATTTGGGCACGTAAATAGTTGTTTCTTGTAGTAATTGTTGAAATGATGTGAAATTTTCATAATCTGTGCCTAAAAGTGCGGCGCCTTATGGAAAATTTGATAAGAAAATTATCAAAAGACATTTGAAAATAGTTGTATTTATTATTTCTGATAAAATTTTGGTGTGTTTATTTATGCCTTTTCTATGACGATTTTTTTTCATCAATTTGTCAGGTCAGGTTAGGTTGAAGTTTTCATACTGTTGTTCAAAACAGTTTTATGATATGACGTGTTTGCCGCTTACGTAAATATACTATACAATAAAATGATTGCGAAACTAAACGACTGGAAATTATTACCTCCATTCTCATGGTATTTCAATATTATCGAAGCTCTTATTTTATAGCGTAATCAATTATTACTGATGAGATTTTGAATCTATAGAATATTCTACAACTTGCAGAGAAATATTTCATATCTGCATCCGCCTATGGAGATACACCTAGACGTTTATATTCATATCGACTTATTCTATGTAAACGATCCGCTGATTAATAAAATTATTCATCGTCGTCATTCGATAAGATTTCCTAATATGTTTATATTTGCGTTGCGTCGTCATTCGTATTCAGTATATTAATGTTTTATAGACTTTCTCTGAAAAATTTCGTAGAAACAGAGAATACATAGTACATAAACCAGTTATTTGCAATCTTTTCTATGCCTACCTAAATGTTAAGGCACGACTTCCACTTTCACTGAAAGCTAGCTGCTATTATTTCTAAGGCCTAATTTACGCTGTTCTCCTGTGAACCAGATTCTTGGAGATACGTCTCGAATGATAATACAACATGCAGAGTACATACAGTAGCTATTTGATACCGTTTCAATTATTTATTCAGCACAAGGCAATGTTATGTCCGCGTTTTCAATTACAGAAGCCGAAATAGTATCATTCAAAAACTAAAGCCTTAAATGAAACAATTAATTTTGGTTTTTTTAATAATATATCTTACTTTGTTACCATGTTATTAGTTTTTTATAACAATGTTCTTCAAATTGTCATTGTGATATTTGTCATGCAGAATTATTTGACAAATCAAAATTTATAAATTCCTCAGTCGTGTAAAAATCACCCCGTACTCTTTCTGAATTATTTTCCAAATTTATTATTAAACAAATCAAAATTTAAAAATCCCTCAGTCGTGTAAAAATCACCCCATATACTCTTTCTCAATTATTTTCCATAGACGCAAATGTAATTGTCAGAGTTCACCGTGCATAAAAACGTTGTGTAAAAATTACTCCTTACCTACCCTTTCTCAATTATTCTCCGTTGATGCAAATGTAATTGTCAGAGTTCACCATAAAAAAGGTTGTTTAAAAATCACTTCGTACTCTTTCCCAATTATTCTCCGTTGATGCAAATGTAATTGTTAGAGTTCCCCATATTTATTTATTTATTTTGTTATAACTAAAATACATTTAAATTGTATTGACATTTTGACTGTCCAACTAGGTAGATCTCCCGTTCTAGGACAGTCAAATGTACAGGTATCGTATTTTTGGATACAAGAAAAACAGTAAAAGAAATTAAATAAATTAAAATATATCTTCTTGGTTTCAACTTATCAGTCATCTCTGGGATGTGATTGTTTTCTATGATTTGATTCCCTCTTCGGATCGTGTTAACGCTTAAAAATCGAACAGTTTGATTCAATGAATAACGTGGAAGGCCTCGCTACGCCTACCCTGTTATGACGCCGTCAACAAAAAACGATTAGTTCGTTCGGACCCCAGATTTAATGTTAATCACCCCGCTGAGGCGGTGGGCCTGTGAGGCTGCTAGGGTCCAATTAGACCAGTCTTTCTCATAGTTGGCGATAAGTTCCCCTCGTGATACTCTCAGGGGGCAGTAGAAGGCTCAAAGAAAATTAGGGGGCGTTAAGGAAATCGAGAGGAGCGATGGCAGATAAATTCTTTCTATAAAATTCTGACGGAATCTAGACAGGACACCACTTGAGATGCGATTTACTACTCGAATGCTAAGAGTCGCTTATGTAGATGCATCTGCACATATATTTCATGTACGAAGTCCTATGTTAAGATAATTGAATAAAATTGTCTGTGATTTCCGATATTTTTTCATACAAAAAAAATCGGTCGATCGCGGAGGTCCCATCCCTATCTAAAATTCTTGAGATGCGATTTTAGGCTTGAATGCTTGGAGTACACAGTATATCGAAACTTTTTTCTGCAGCTTCTAAGCAAGAGGATGGCGGACTTCGTGCTTCGTACAATATCTCATTGTTAATTACTAAAACCGGCAAACCACATAGGGGAGGATTTATTTTTCACACCCTATCTATCCTATCCATGTAATAAAGCTTGTTTGAAAATTATATTTTCAATAACTGTTTTAAGATACGCAACGTAAATGGTAATGTAAAAAGTTAAAAAATATTAGGGGACCTTGGTTTTTTTTCTAAAACTAAAGTCGACGGTGGTCGAAAGAAGTTTGAGAACCTGTGAATTAGACCGTCTTGCGGCCCTCCTTGCGTAACGTGGTTTGTTCGAGTCCCGCCCATTGAAATTTTTTCAAATTTATTTTTAATTTGTGGTTTAAGACGCCGCTTCCTGTGTTTTGTTTTACGGCTTTATTTCATCGCCTCTTGTAAGGGAGTGTTTATCACAAAGGCCGCTGCTTTAATTGTTTTTTTTTATTTTTTTATTTTAAAGACCACTAAAAATAAAGGTCTCGATGCTGTGTTGATGATTTTTCGTCTTTTAATTTAAACAGAACATCATATTTTATGAAATAAATTTTTTTATCTGTTGATACCACGAAATTTTATTTTATTTATTTATTAATAACGAGCGGTTTTCCTTAACCTCATTGTCTGTGGCTCGGACGCCAGCGTCCGGGACAATTTTTATTTATTTTTTAAATGCGATTTTAACCGTTACGTATAAAGAAAATGTACTAGGACAAGGTTAAAATTGCCTGCGCCAATATCATTTCAGACGTTGTTTTAATTTCGGTAGTGTAGGTTCTCGGAATGCTTTGAAATTAGTTTTCTATTGAGAACGGCCATTATGTGGCAAAATGTCATCCATATTAAAAATTGCAAAATGTCCTGCATTGGTTCAATAATAACTAAATGGTTGATTGGCTTGGGTAGGAAGGAGTCTGAAAAACTATTATATAATGTGACTTAAAACGATACATGGTTACCTATGAATGGCACATTTAGTAAATAGATATTAATTAAAAAAAAATTAAATTGCACTTTACACACTTTGGTTCCTTAGAACAGGCAATCTGCCTAGCTAGGAACTAATATCGACCTAAAACAACGTAATAACACTTGTATTCATTTTAAATATATTCTCTTATTATGTTATATTATTTTTGTTATTTTGGCTTTAAATGTATCAAATGTAAATTAATAAAAAAATAAAAAATTTAAAAAAAAATAAAAAAAAACAAGAGGTTAATATAAGCGTCATCAATGTACAAAATTAAAGTAACTACTAAGTAGTAAATACTTTTTAAAAAATCCTTTAATTTTACATACAAAGTAATAGAGAGAAAGAGACAGATATGTACCTTTCTCTCTATTACTATGTAAGATTTTAATTTCATGCTTTCTTACCGTTCATTTATTCGAGGTATTTTTTGTCTCTTTCTAAATGTATGTAAACATTTCCTAGGAATTGAATTATATATTAATTCCAATGTCGTATTAGGAAACGTATAAAAATAATGTAATAAAATAACATTTCCGTAATAAAACACGTTGTTTCAGTTGTTATATTCTTATAAAGTTAAACTTTCATTTGGTAAGTAATCAGTCTTTTATTTAAGTAATTAACATGGTTTGTGATACAATAGTGCTCCCTTTATAGCGCCTGCTCGCGTCAAGGCAAGAAAAACATCACAGTTTTCAAGTAGTTTAGCGGCTACGCAAGGTTTGTGTTACAAAAGAAAGTGCCCCTTTATAGTTATATTATTGTTAAATGTTTTACATTTCCGATTGCTATTTAGGAAATGTATAGATTTCCTAGGAAATGTGTCTAATATAATTTATTTCACACATTTGCAGGCGATTTTAGGAACTACATACATTTCCCAGGAATATAATACAATGACGGATTACATACATTTCCGTTAATACACAATGTTTTTTTTAAAATTAATTTAATTTTGTACCCTGATAATTTTAAGCGAAACCGGTCAGTATTAATAAATTAATATACCAGTCAGTATTAGTAAAATTAGTTAATTCGTTATAAACAAATTAATTGTTTTATTTCATTAAATATGTCAAACCACAAAGTGCTTTCTACCAAAAAATAAAAATAAAACCTCCATGTATTATTGAGTGGCGTTCCTAGATTGCTACATATTGACCATTTCTTTATTACATTATTTAACATAATTAAGTGACACGAGTTTAACACACGGTTACATAAATACATTATTTATAAATGTATTACATTATTACTTTCCATATTTGTCCTTCAAATGTGATTTTTATACACTAATTTCATTATTAATCGCAAATTCTCTCCTAAATCTAGATTGCCTCGTTCATAGTTGGTCAGCCTAACTAATAATTGTAACATAAAGTATAACAAATTGTTGACGATATTTTAATGCTTACGAATAGTAACTTATTTTAATAATATTTATGTTCTTTAATATATTATGGAATCCAATATCCATTAAATTTCCAAAATTGGCAAAAATATGCGTCTTTAATTCACTTTTTATTTACGTTTCTGTGATTATTTCACACCTCGAATCGTGGCATTCGAGTATTCATTATTTTAATTAGAATACGAAATGTCTGGATTTTTCAAGGCATATCCTAAAAGGGTTTTTTATTGACAATTTAATTATGCGGCGTTCTAAACAAATCTTTATTGAATTCAAAGTAGCTATGGAATTTAATAAAATGATCTGTGCAAAAGAGGAACCGAACAACACTTTTGCATTCAATTTGGAAAGTGGGAAAGGTTACCGCCACCCGCCCCAGTAACCATTTATGAGATTACAGACACTAAGTCACCCCAAGTGGTTCGCTACGTTGGGTGACTTAGCAGGAGTGCCCAGGTTCGTGCAGTAAGGATTGTATAGTATAGGTCTCGGCGGCGGATGACCTGGACACACTGAACCCCACCCCTTATACTTCGTTCCTTCCAGAACTTTCTCTCCTTCCTTTTCTTAAAAAATGCTGCAAACAGCCTCCCAAAGATGACTTGGGCCCTGGAGACGATTATTTTCTTCAGGGCCTCCTGTGTGGATATAATGTAAAAAAAACTGAAATGTCAGACTCCAATACACCTCTTTAATATATGTAGGTACTGTAAACTTTAATTAGATTATATTATCTTCATTTTTGTTCTACTTATATTTTGAAAAAACTCCTAGCTTTTACATCTGTATTTGATATAAGAATCATTACCCATACAAAGTTTATTTCTTGCAAAAGAATGATATCTGACAAAATTTTTCATAAATTTACAAACAAGTAAATACATATTGAATTTATTGTGAACTATGGCAAAATGGAAATAGAATTGTGTCGTAACGCCACGGAGTTGATCTTTGACATATCTGCAAAAGGTTAAAAAAATATCGGTACGAATTTTTCTAGTAATTCAGGTACAGGGTGGCCACATACCCGGAAAACCAGGATGATCGGTTATTACAGGGTAATGACACCGTTTTTATTTTTAGGATTTTTTAATTAATATTATGTGTTTGTAAATATTAATTTATCACATCCGCTTATTAATAGCACGATAGTTCGTTTTTTTTTTACATTAGTTCCACCCACGAGGCCCCGAGGAAACAATTTTCCTCGTATCCTATGGATTCCATGACAACTCAGATTCGTGCAACTTCAACGCTCCTTTGAAAGATCATTTAAAAGTAATGAAAATTAATTTAGTTAACAAAATAATAGCACCCTGCAAATCTCCCCTTTTGACTTTGTTCCCGTGTGATATTGACCCCGCCCACTGTTCTCCCCTTCCCCCAAAATCACCCCTCCCACCACCCCCACCTAATAACATCTAATTCATTTCTGTACTTGTTTTAAATTTTAAGTTTAGTTTTAAGTTTGCTAGTGAATGACACGGATGTGTCGAAACCGGTAGCATAAAAATTAAAATTTAAGTAACGATAGTACATTGAAAATTAAAACTCTTCAAAACAAAATGTAATGAAAATAAATTGAAAATGGACCATAACCTAACCTAACGTAACGTATTTAACCAATTTTTTTTTTGTCTACACTTTTAACGACTTTTGAAAAGAGGTGTTGAGGTTGCGTGATTCTGAGTTATACGGTCACCAAAAAGGTCTCCCTCAACCAGTCTCTCCCGCTCCGCAGTAGGTGGGCAAACGCATGTGCTACTAAGACCTAGACAAACTTCACCTCATGAACCCAGACACCCCTGTAACGCCACCATAGTCACCAAACGTAACGCACACTTGGGTGATCCATGGCAGGGGTGTTGGTTATCCAACAAATGGTACGTGTACCCGCCTTTCAATAGACAGCCTGATACGTTATTCATAACTTTGCAGTTTATAAATAACCAGGTTTGACATCTTCCATTACAGTTTTTTCAGAATTTCGAAGTAGAAATTTATTCGCGGAAGGAGGTACACAATTTGTTATATCGAGGACTCGAGCAGCAATAGATTCCATCCTATCTCTTTATTGTGAACTTGATGATAAATTTCCAAGGTCTGTTTTAAAATGCCAGTCTAAAGGGTAAATAACTGGCCGGGAATCCTAATTAACTAATTACGCATTATAAATAATTTTACAATGTCGTATAACATTTGACCTTTCGTTATATACCCACGTTTACATTCCTGATATTTCCACCGTTCCGGAGTGGAGGGTAGGTACCTACTTACTGTCAATAATAAAAACTTGGCATTTTTATAGCGCACTTTTGTGATATAATAATAATAATAATAAACATTTATTTGTCAATAGATTTTTACAAATTTATACACCTAGTTTATTTCTATTGACAAATCTAACCCTTGGAATAAAAAGGTTCCATCTGTCACGTTAACGTCGTGCGATAATGGGATCTATAGTAGGCTGCTTCTTAGTTCATTATCGCATGATGGAACAGATGGATGGCGACGACAGATGGAACTTTGCTATTCCAAAGGGCCGAAATGGATCACTGCTCAGCTATACATTCAGGATTTCTCCCGGTTTTCAGCAGTACCTCTGATATAATATACACAATATAATATATATGTATATATAATAAATAATTATAATTAAATTAAAGTATAGTTACTTTAGCAATCCGAGAAAAAAGTTTTGAATTGCTCTGTCGCTTCAGTGGTTATGTTTGAACTTTGTGTATAATGCACCAAAATTAAAATAATGATTTTATAATAATTATAATTTCCGATCCAACTGTCGTGGGATCAAAAAATGTCGAGTCACCAGATATTTTACTAGTTATTTGTAAGCAATTATGCTTGTTCTGATTTCTTTTTAAATAACAAATATATTAATAATCACAATGGACCTAATCAATTTTTCCAATTAACTTAGAACTAAACTTAAAACTCACCTTTTCAGTTAGTCGTATCCATAAAGTCAAAAACATTTCACCTTCACAGCCCGCGACATTGTAAATAGGTAACTAATTTTATAAATATGTAAGCAAATTCGTATTTGTGAGTTTTTGTAAAGGTTATTTCATAAAAATTTTCCCGCCCTAAAGTGTTCTAAATTCTCCAGTCTTTCATAACAAATATTAACTATACTTTTGGCACTAATCTTCTTATCCACTCGAGCGCTTTTTGCCACATTATAGCACTATTTCCACAACCTCGGATTGCTTTGTTGCCAAAATGTGGCTATTAATTATTTTTTTATTTTTTATTAAAACGACTATATAATATATTGTACATTCAAAATATAACAAAATAAATATTCTTTAGATTCTTTAAAATGTTTTATGGTTAAAGATTTAAATATATATTTTTTTTACAAATCCTATAAATATGTTATAATAGACAAAAGATAGGGGAATTCATTGGCTACATAGAACTATAATCAGTTTGTATGTCTCCATATTCAAATTCGGAGGTATGATTTTTTTAATGTGGGCAGAAAAAAATCCTTTAGCAATCCGAGAAAAAAATATTTTAATTGCTCTGTCTCTCCAGTGGTTATAAATGTAATATGAACAGTTACATCTAATAGAACAGCAACATCTTCCGCTTAGTGTGGTGGTAGTAGGAGATTTTCAAATGTTGTTGGATTATTCGTAACCCGGGAATGTTTGTCTTTCTTTTAAAAAATTTAAAAATTTAAAAAAAAAAAGTTATGGGGTAGAAAATGCAAAATCGTGAAATGTCCAGTGTTTTAAAAATAGTGTTGTCCTCCGCATACAAAGTCGTATCTTCTCCAAGCATAAACTTTCTAATTAAAGTG
Organism: Limnephilus auricula; assembly: GCA_951813805.1. Lineage (NCBI taxonomy): Eukaryota > Metazoa > Arthropoda > Insecta > Trichoptera > Limnephilidae > Limnephilus > Limnephilus auricula. Next base: position 41,500,635 of record OX638390.1, read on the forward strand.
TGTTTATCGGAAGTGACCTGCCAGGTAAGTTTGTTTTTCTATAGCTATTTTTAAATTTAGGTTGAACCTACGAATTTATAATAAATTTTACCGCGCCCTTGAGGTGATTTTTCACAAAAGCAGAGTTCTACAAATTATCCAATTATTATTATTATTAACTGCCACTGCAATGATAATTCTACTTCGATAATCATTTATCTCTAGCACGAAGGAGTATTAAGTCAGGTATTACTTTACTTCAGTTACCCAACTGTAACTGTAAACTGTAAACGCATCTACAGATAGATACATAGGTACACGTTTTATCTCGGGACTTTTTCTAACTAGCGCCGAGTATTTTTATAGTTCAATTTGCTTTTGATTGCCCTTTGGATAATCTTTCATTTATTTCTGAAATTCTTTCTAGACAAAGAAAAGCCGTAAGGCAAACCTTAAGGTTGGTTTAATACATACATACATAGTTGTTTTCAGTGGCGTACAATACACAAATACTGAAAATCTGTGCCTACTCTAAGAAAAACAAACCATTGGAAAATAAAAGGATTTTGGTGAAAATTGTGAATATATATTTATGTCACAATCTTCTGAATTGGTAAAATAATTGTTTCCGCGAGTAATTTCCCTTTTAGTAAATTAATAAAATGACGATTTTCAAATATTCAATGTGCTAGTCATACCCGAACTTTAAACCACACACTGCGCAGCCGCAGAGAGAGGTCGTACCTACGTAATCGACGATCGTCCTTTTTGTTCACACACGTATAGTATGAAAACGAAAAATACAGAAGATACTAAATAGATGACGTCGTAAGACTTTATACCTTTTGTGGTGTGTAGATTAGGCATGTAGTTTCAACATCCTTCAACAGATGCCATTAGAATAGTTAGTTATACGTAGTTTTTTGGTGTCTCAACAGATGTCAGTGAAGTAGTAACTTAGAAGAGTATTATTAATCGTTGTTCGTGTCTGATGTACGAACGGTTACGGTGATAGTCGAAGGCATGTGGTAGACGGCTGGACTTCACCAGAGTCGCGAACCCAGCCGCAGATATAGGAAGGACGTCTGGTCCAGTTAAATATTCATTGTAAACATTATGATAAACTACCGTAATTTTAACGAACCTCGATCTTATTTGGACGTTTCGGAGCACAATTCAAGTAATCTTAATCACTGGAAATAAAGAACACTACACCTTTCGTCGTAGATCAATGCACGCCATTGCTTGTACTTCCACGGTACAATTGAGTGAGGTATGCTGGTTGCCTAGCGATATCAGTCATCATCTCTAGTCATGCTAGAACCAAATGTACAGCTTTTATAATAGCTCTCCTTGTATGGAGTGACCGCTAACTTGTCTACTCTGTAATATGACCATGAACTCAGACTCGTTATAGATCGTTCAATCTAATTAAACTCCAAAAGAACAAACAAACGCATTGTTTGATCAAAATCTCTGTTCAAACGTTGGACTAATAATGACCGATACATTATGGCCCGGTTTATCAGCCATTCCGTATCCTTGCTAAGTACGACATTCCTCGCTCCAATTTAAGCGTGTTAAATCTACCACTCAAGCTTCAGAGTACATAGTTCCTTTTATTAGACGTAAATAATATTTCCCACCGAAATTTACGTAAATTGCCTAATTTTACAAGTATAGAATATGGCCCGGTAAATCAGTCAGTCAGTATCATTGCTATGTACGATATTCCTCTCTTCAATTTAAGCGTGCTAAATCTACCGCTCGAGCTTCGATAAGTAGCAGAATAGTTCATTTTGTAGACGCCGAGGCGCTAGCAGCCATATGCAAAATCTGACATTTACTTAAATAAAATTTTAATACTTACCACCGAAAGTTACTTAAATTGACTAATTTTGCAAGTATCGACTATTATATTCATCGAACAACTAGGAATGACAATGTTATTAATTGATAATCAATCAAAAATAGTGTGATAAGGGATTTTAAAAGTTTCAATGACAGGACAGTTTGTTTTCAGCGGTTAATTTCAATAATAGTTCACTGACAAATACTAATTAAATTGGTGTACTCGCTTATAGCAATGCTAATTGAAGTGTAAAACTTTATCAAACATTAATTCGTAAATTAAATCCGGCTAAAAATAAACTGTCGTCGTTTTTGAAAGATCGCGATTTTCCGGTGCGTAGAGAGCATAGACAGAAGATTTGTAAGGAAAAAATAAACACATTCCTCTATTAAATTCATAGACAACACACGTAATATTGGTGACATCTAGGCTTTCGACTTATAGTAGTAGTATACGGATTATATTCCAATCTGTGCTAAGCTCTACATTCCAAACAAGCCGAGCTTCCAAATCAACTGATACCTGGTCTATGTAACACGCTTTGCAGGTCTTGGGTATCTTGTTCGAAGCAGTATTTTCTGACGCTGACCAATGATTTATAGCGGCGATTGTATTAATTATAAGTTTAAACCCTGATATAATATGGATTTCCTTGGTCTTATGGGGTTGTGGGTGTCGGCCATAGAAACTCAGTAAGCGTATAAACCAAATAATTGTTATTTCTTCTCGTTAACCATATGCAAGATCGACTTCATATCGGTATTGTTCAAATTTATCATTGAATATATTATCATCTGATTGTCTTCGTGAATATTAAGGATCTGTTATGTTATCAATATTTTTTGACGATCATTTCCTGGCGAAATGAATAAGAAGCCTGTTAAAATTAAGTTTTAGGTATTGTATAATTATCTCGGAAATACATAAATATCGTTACCTACGTTGTCTCCCTCTCGAGATGAACTCGGCCATTATCCCAAAAACCGGATTGTCCATACTTCTTACCGGCTATAGAAAAGTCTAGAATATTTCAAATTTGAACGTCCAGACAAAAATTTCTTTTCAGAATTATAAATAACCACATATTTTTTATTTTTTTTATTATATAATATAATTTTTAATTATAATAATATTTGATTTAATTATAGTTTTAAAAAATTGAGTTATACGAATTAAACGCAAAAACAATGAATAATATATTATTTAGAATCTTTGCTCTTGACCACAAATCAAAACAAATCACCGTCTATTAAGAAACTGTGAAACTTTCCATATTCATTTCCAAAGAAAAAACTTCTCCCAACCTCTTGTTCAAATGGTCGACTGTATAACTACTGCATAGCATAGTATCTGCTGTTATAGTAAGATTCCGACGTATTTAGGATTATCCTCCAGAACTCGAATCTCATTATTTTTTTACTCACCCCAAACATTGTTATCTCTTGTTTTTGTTTTTTGTTGTTGTTTTACATACCTACTTATTGTTTTATTCACATACTAGCTGGTACCTGGCATGTATTGCTATGCCATTTAATAAATACATTGTTTCTCCCTGCGTGTCCTTTCCCATTCGTCCCGTTTACCTTCCTCCTCCCTTTCTTCTCCCGCGTTCCCTTTCCTTCTCGCGTTCCCACTCCTCCTCCTCCACCTTCCCTCTACTCACTCTACTCCCCCCTTCTCCCATCCCGCGAACCCCCCTCCCGTGGATCCCCCTCCTGGGTTCCCCTCCCCCCTCCTGCATTTCATACATTCGTTCCCGATACATTCATTTTTGAAACAGCTTATATGGGAAAATTAAATTGTTGTTTTTACTATCTTTCTCGCTAATTTTCCATATGTTATCACCGTTTTTTTTAAATGTTTTTTTCCATATGTTAAACCTTTCCTGGACTACGACAAATATTTCAAGACCAAAATCAGCTAAATCGGTCCAGCTGTTCTCGAGTTTTAGCGAGACAAACTTACAATTCAACAATTGGTAGCGAAACAAACGAGCAATTGTTTTATATATATAGATTGTTGTACATCGTTGTTAGCCGGTTAGTATTTATTATTTGTTATTTCTTTGTAAATTACTTTTATGACAACCCTCTATCTGTTGTAAGTACATTATAAATAAAAATTACAAACAATAATAAACAGCCATGTACAGTTTAGAAGGATGAAATGCAAACCCCCAGTTAAATAGTAGCTGTAGTATTAGCGAGGCAACTGTACCCAGGAAGTGAATTAATAACCACAATAAGAACAGTTATATTATTCCGTTCGGTGATAAGACCATAAATTTCTGCAAGCACCTCGCCTTTCTGATTTCTTACTTGCGTTACTCTGCTTGCTGAACACCGTGTTGAGATTTTAATAGAATCTAAATCTACCTATCTGTAATATATAGTCTTGATGATTATTACGGTACTATTAAACCATGCGTATGGTGCACAGGGATTCTAAATATTGATAGAAGCTGTATCTTAAAAAAAATTATCGTATAATCAGTTAACCGACCTTTGTACGACATTGTATTTTTTGTTTTGTTTTTCCTTCTCAGTCGAACGATTTGCCCATTGCCCAATTCAAGACGTGTAGGGCTATTATTCATTCTTAGAACGGATTTCTTGGAAGAGAATTAAATTCCGTAAATAAATAAATAACTAACAAAAAAATTGCTAATAAAAATCTGTCAGAAGAAATGAAGCTAGCAGTCCACAGCCTGATGTATGGCAGTGAAGCCTGGAACTGACAGAGAAAGGATGAAAATAGACTGAATGCTGTAGAAGTGAGATCCCTGAGGCGTATGTGTAGTAAACCCGTGTTATGGTCGTGAGAGAAATGTGGAGATCCGAAAAGAATGCAAGTCTGACGTAAGCGTAATAAGTAAGATTAAAAAGGGACGCTTAGATGGTTTGGGCATTGAGAGCGAATGAATTAATGTAAAGAGAATAAACGACGCAAATATAATGTGGTGAACGCCCGAGGAAGACATGGTACGATCAAGTGAATCAGATACTTGAGTCGGGCCATGTCGACAGTCAGAATAATAAAAGAGTGTGTATGAGACGATGTATGAATGTGAATGAGGCAAGGAGTGTATGCCAAGACCGTGTTAGTCGGCGGTCCGTCCTCTCTGCCTACACCTGCGGAGAAACGGAGTGATGGTGAATTAGTTAGAATTTAATGAAGAGTTAATGGTTTTAAATTAATGTATTTGGGTGAGTTTAAGTATTTTTAAGAAGTGTCACAAACCAAGCCCAGTTTTCTAGATACCTTCACGACTGTGCCTAAACACTTAGCATTACGTCAACATTTGTACATCTTGGAATATGAACGAGAAGCGCTTTGTATATCTTGTCACGTCTGCCTGTAACATTCGAGAGATGAAAAATGGCATATCATTATTTTGGGATAAAAGTTTTCAGGCGTGCATGAAATATTTCGGCAAATACATTTCTCAAGCGAAACTCAGGTGTTTCGTTTTGAAAGGATGAATGCTCGTATGTTATGGAATATGTTTGTACTGTTGTCATACTGAATTTATTGCGTCTTTAAAAGGTTTTAAGCCGGGAGCAGATAACGAAATAAATTACATATTACCGTTATTTTATTTTATTTTATGAATAATCAATGCAGATTGTCCCATACTATGCTATACTTTAGTGTGGTTATTATTATTTTACAAAATTTCAAGGCGATGCGATGTAAAGTTTAGGCTGGATTTCAATTAAACTAAGACGGTTTATGTAGGTATATGGACTCAACTTTTTGGTTTGACCAATACAGGCAAAGCTAATGTATTCAATATCGTTGATAAAAAAAAAGAAAAAACGGAAGTACAAAAAAATATCACTGTCGATTCTTAGGATTTCTACGGATTTTTCCAAGATCGAATAAACTTGTTTTGATTTCTCCTTTTGTACTTAATAAAATGGTTCGCCTTGTTTTTATTATGTACGGAGTTGTGTTAAGCGTTATTTTTTTGTGATATGATACAATATTACGTGTGAAATCAATAAACGTGATCTATTTTAACTATAACAATGAGGCGCATTTAATACACAATATGTCACAACAATCTGTAACGTAAGAATTACGTGAGATAAAATGTGTGAACAAAACGCACAAAACAAGATGTTAATCGTAACAAATAATTGTAAGCGTTTTATAATATAGTTTATTTAATTTTGGCTAAAATTCACCTATAAAAAAATTATTTACGTGCGACTGTAGTAAGGTGTATCATTAGCTGACAGCGACGGTAATGGCTTGCGGCATCTCATTAATTATACACGGAGAAAAATGTTATTTGAAAAAACGATCATTTTAATAGTAAAAACGCTTAAAAACGGGACTGAAGTTCTTACGAACAAATTAACAGTGTTTCAATGTTTATTGACGGTAAAATACGTACGAAATTACGTATACCAACAAATTATTCTTACATGTTCCCGCCAATAAACATTGAAACCCTGTTAATTTGTTCGTAAAAACTTCAGTCCCGTTTTTACTATTAAAATGATCGTTTTTTCCATTAAAATTATCGTTTTTTCTATTAAAATGATCGTTTTTTCAAATAACATTTTTCTCCGTGTAGGATAAATAATAATAATAATAATAATTGGATGACTTGTATAGCGCCGTTTTTGTGAAAAATCACCTCAAGGATATTTGTTTTTAGAACTCAGATGAGTCTATATGTATCTTTCTATAATCTTTATATATAAAAATCTCGTGTCACAATGTTCGTCCCAGGTAAACTCCGAAACTACTTAACCGATTTTGATGAAATTTGGCTTACTGTGTGTAATTTGGTCCAACTTAAAAGATAGGATAGTTTTTATCTCGTTTTTTGAACTCAATATTTATTATTTCGATTTAAATGTTTTTTATAGGACAATTATTTGAAATTATTGGTTAGTTCCAGACAGATGGCGGTGTGAGTTAATTTATTTACAGAACACTTGGTTACCTAGGTTAGGTAGCCATCCGGTAGATGGCATTGTGTTTCTTCAGTCACAGCAACGCGTGGCGGGGTCAGCTAGTATAATAATAATAATAATGTTTGGATGATTTTTACAGCGCTATTTTCGTGAGAAAATCACCTCAAGGGCGCTTTACAAATTCATTTATACATTTACCCTATATGTATATTACAAATGGTTTATAACAAGGATTTATAGCTAATGAGTCTAATGACTTACAACTAAAAACTACACTTATTTTTAAGACCGAGTGGTTATTTACACAATATTGCTTTACTAGTACTATGACTTACAGCTATCTTAAACCTAAATATTTATATCATTGAAGAAGAAGATAACAATAATAATCTAATTTTTTTAAATATGAAAATGAACAAGATACAGAAAAATAATAAAAAATAACGGTCGCAACTGGGACATTATTGATATTATGGACATTATTTTTGTTATCTTCTTCTTCAATGATATATTACATTGATGGGAATAACCTTCAAAAATACGTATATTTTTTAAGTGTGTGTTGCGGGCGGCGTGTCGTTGCTATTTTACAGTTTTATTCTGATATTGGTGAAATTTGCACACTTGATCTTCAAAACAAGAGGAATGTGAAAGTCTACATGACATTTCGAAAACCACCCTATCCACTTTTATCACACCTTAAAGCAGAATTTTAAGACTTGGTTAAATTTTGCATACTGGATGTTTAAAAAAAGAGAAAAATTATTGTTACTAGCCCCGGAAAGGCCGGTCAGCTTTCTTTCTTCTTTTTCTGTATGAATACCGAACAAGAGTCCCAACTGCTCCCGTCTGGAACCAGTAAGACTATGGCATCCCCAATCGGGGTATGTTGTGTGGCTGAAGGTAGAGGCGAGGGGAAGGAGGTGTGGTAAAGGAAGGTGGTGAACTACCTGGCTATTCAGATCTGGTCACCAAACACGGCTTATTTCAAGCAATGTTTTAATTCTGAATGGTGGTCTTACACCAGGCCGATACTGAGGGTATCTTCCACTCTAGAACGTGCCGCAAATATACTATATATTATTTTTTAATTAATTAATTGTGAAAAAATACAAATTAATCAGATTAAAATCTATTAAATAAAATTTATTTACGCACGCCGCGTTTGAACCCGTGACCTTCGGATTGGGAGTCATTACCCCTCGACCACGCCGGCCTTCAAGCTAGTTGGAATATAATAAAAAAATCACATCAGCAAAACAAACGCAGTTTTATTTATGTAAACTAAAATGTAGATGTAAATGTAAGTGCCTTTCTCATGTCTCCTAAAATATTGTAAAAAAAATCGGTTTTCGCCTTCTGCTTTTTTACATCAGACATGTCTTTGGAACTGCCCTCTGAATATTGTTTGTTGCGGGTATTTGTGTCGGGCAGTTTATTTAGTTTTATTTTGTGAGGATGTTTGCAAGCAGCCGAGTGAAGCGAGAAATACAAAAAAGTGAAGAGAAGAAACAAGAGGCGAGAAACGAGAAGAAACGTCGTGGGAGAGGACCGTGCCATTAGCTGCGGCTGTGGCATCTCCGGTCTCCGTCTTCAACTCATTCTATTATTCTCGGGGAAATCATTTCTACACTAAGTGCATGTCTGTATTATTCAATTACATCACGAACAAGTGGTAGTTATAAGATATTTTATGCCATTGAACAATTTACAATTTTTTTATGTAATTTAGTTTGCCTAATCCTCCATTACTCTGCTTGTAACTGGTTTTGTTAACCCCTCATTTTAATTTGTTTGATTTTGACATAAACAGGACTTTGAAAACCGTTATCTCGGACTCTACTGGGCCGAACCGTCTGACGATATAGGTCACAAAGGAAATTTTTGTTTCTTCCTTACTTCATTGTGAGAAATATGATTTAAACAGTGTTAGAAAGAAATCACCACGCTTTATAATAAAATAGAAGTTAACCACAGAAGAATTAAAATGTACACATATAAAGTTTCCGATTGTAATGTGAGATACGACATTTACGACACTCTGACAGAAAAGTCAGGTTATAATAACTTTTAAAATACAATACTTTTTTTCTTATAAAATATGGGTGCTTTTTTTAGTTTTTTCGTTACCAGTAAGTTTAGGTAAGGAGAACCATTTTAAAAACTTCTTTATGTTTGCATGGATGGTTTTTATATTTAAAAAATTATAACACTTTTAATTTCTAATAATAAAATTTGAGAGCGTATTTTTTATTGTATGTATTTTTTTTGGATACGTTCGGAAATTTATTGGATTTTATTGCAAAACTGAAAAGTGGAAGATACTCTCAGTATCGCCCTGGTGTAAGACCACCATTCAGAATTGAAACGTTGCTTAATAATGGCTTTAGCCGTGTTTAGTGACTAGATCTGAATAGCCAGGTACTTTCCCACCTTCCTCTTTCCCATCTCCTTCCCTTCCTCACATACCTTCAGCCTCACAACATACTCCAATTGGGGATGCCATAGTCTCACTGGCTCCAGAAGGGAGCAGTTGGGACTCTTGTGAGGTTTCTCTATAAAAAAAAAAAACTCTGATCTTCTTCCGATATGATCGAGGCCTGAGGGGTTAAATGATAAATTGATTTGAATAATAATTAATATCGTATTGCTTAGACAGGTTTACTATTTGAATAAATACGAATGCGACAGAGTAATGGTGCGTGACCTCGAGGCTACTGTAACACTGCTACAGTAGGTAGAAGGTATCTTCAGTTTACAGTAAATCCGTAAATAAAACACGTTCTGATACAGCAGGGCTAAAAAGGATAAGTTTGTACCTACCAATGCTTTTTTTCCCGTCGATAGATTTTAATGCCCAGGGGCTTACCGTCGCTGATTTCCGCGATTTTCCGGAACAAAGAACGGTTTTTGTTTTGCTTTTATTCATTTACCAGTTTCTGTATTCAATTGGCTAACTCTAGATTACTCGAAAATTAAATTTAATAATACAAAAAACCTCACAATACCTACGCTATTGTTACCATTTTTTTAGGTTATTATTATTGCTATTAAGTTAGTAACTAGGTTAATAGGTTTTTTGTAAAAATAGTTATAATTTTTTATCTCAATTACAAAAATACTTATATGATTTTTATATGAGTAACGTTGAGGTATGTCGGTCGGTAAATAAGTTGCTATCGCGTTTGAGTCCCACTTAGATTTCGTTAGACCCCTTAGACGACTTCAATTCCTTGGCTAGCTAAGACCTCCTTAATGACATGAGTAACATTTTGCGCTTATTGAGGTGATAGTAGGAGATTATCAAATTATTTAGTGGTTATTTGTAACAAGCGATCTTTAAAAAAATGTTGTCAACCTAGGGGTATGGAAATGGCATAGGGGAAGGTGGCGAAGTACTCAGATCTGACACGACTAAAGCCATTTCTTATTAATATTTTTTAACTAAACAGTTATATCAAATAATAATTAATAAAACCAATAATAATAACCCTTAAACAAATCGGCTTTTAAACCTAACATTTTGATTTACTTCTTCCCTTTCTTTGATCTATATACTTACTGTATACTTTTTTTTTTCACCAGACTTTATGTCCGGGTTAAATTTTCCCCACAGGAAAAACTAAACCCTTTCACACACACGGAGAAAAATGTTATTCTAAAATACGAACATTTAATTCGTAAAAACGGTTAAAAACGGGACTGAAGTTCTTACGAACAGGGTTTCAATGTTTATTGGCGGGAAGATGTAAGAATAATTTGTTGGTGTACGTAATTTCGTACGTATACCAACAAATTATTCTTACATTTTCCCGCTAATAAACATTGAAACACTGTTAATTGGTTTGTAAGAACTTCACTCCCGTTTTTAACCGTTTTTACGAATAAAATGATCGAATTTTAGAATAAAAATTTTCTCCGTGCCCTTTTCCACAAATGAGTTTTCCACATAGGAAAAATTAAACCCTTTCACACACTTTTCCATAAAAATGGTCATCTAGTAAATCCATACTCTGCAAGTGTATTATATACGTATAATTAAAACAAAACAATACAAGAACAACATGTTAACCTACCAGAGTACCAAATGGGAAAATAATTCACCGACTCCAGATATATCAGAGGGATCGGCTCGGTGGAACTCCTAATTGGACCGATAAATCCTACTGATCCCTCAATATAAATATTTAAAAATCTTTCGTAATCCTACATGTATTAAAATGACTGATTTTTTTCATTTTCAAAACTTTGACATTGACAAATCTAATACGCCTAAAATTTGAATGAGAGAGCTAGGTATAATGCCAGTAGCCGAAATAATAAATGGTAATATTTTTATAGTCTGAGAATGCCAAATTCTTTTAATCTCATTTCCTAAATCTGTATATTTTCTTATTTTTTCAGAAACAGATTTTTCAATATTACAGGAATTTGGAATAGTTACATCAATGAAATAAGCTATTTTTTTTTAATTTTTTCATGTAAAACTATATCGGGTCTATTATGACTAATCGTTCTGTCTGTTGGTATAGTTTTATTATAATATATTTTATAAAATTTATTTTCTATAAATGAATTCGGTTCGTATTCATAATGTGGTACTATGTTATGGCAGTCAATCGTGTAATGTTTAATTACCAAACTTTTTATTTTTAAGACCTGATTGTGCCTAAATGTATACTTGGACGGCGCGCTAATACAGAACGTCCCGATATAATATGTTCTATAGTTTCCGGAAAAGCCATACATGATATTTATATATATTTACTATGATGTATATTTTATTTTGCTTATTATTATTTCTGTTTCACTGGTAGAATCTCCACCCAGTATAAACTAAACATTGATTTACGCAAGCTGTGAACATTTAAAATTGTTGTGTTAATATCTATGAACATCCCAATAGCAATTTTATTCATGTAATAATCATTAACACACCGTAAATGTTTTAACAATAAATAAATAAATGTTTTATCCATATTGCAGATAGCTAACCGCCACAGACAATAAATATATTTTGCCATTGCACCCAGCAGTTCTTGTTGAAAGCCTTCCCACGCATAGAATTCTTCACAGCTTCCGGTATTGACCGTATAGTATAGTATCAGTGTCCGTATAGTGTCTTCTAGGCTCAGCTAATATATTAAACTTTCATCTAATAGTAGCATCTCTCCTCGCCTGTACCATATCCTATTACCTTCAGTATATCTCAAATGCGGCGAGTAAACAGTAAACAACCAACAGCAAACAGCGTGACACAGAAGGAGGAAGTGAGCTCCTGTTACCACTACTGACTCGACTGCCTCCTGGCAGTCCCGGCGTCTGTCCAGTGTCCATAGACGCAATGCAGCGGTGTCGAATATCAATAGCAGAAAAACCCCTCCAAGAGCAATGTATCTAATACATCATTTTTTGTGGTTCTTTATACATTTTTTTAACATATTTATGTATGTCGTATTATGTAATCCTTTTTTGTCATATTTTGATAGGTACTTAATTACAATGAAGTTCCGCTAAACTGCTAGATCGTTGTTTTTCAACGGGTCATTTATAATCTATTATTAATAGCTGACCCGCCCATGCGTTGCTGTGGCTAACGAAACACAACGCCATCTACCTAACCTAGATAAGGAAGTGTTGTGTCAATAAATTAACTCACACCACCATCTGTCAGAAACTTACGAAAAGTTTCACATAATTTCAAACGTTTATAACAAACATTTAATGAGTATAAGGACGTTGCGGATATGTTTGACACATCATTTATTAAGTATAAACACCTCATAGTAAGATGTATATCGGAAAAAAGATCAATAATATTTAATTGAATATACCATATAGTTCTCCTTGACTCAATCTATGAATTGTACTTATCCCACTCTGTTGTTTCTTTATCTTGCATGGTAGGGTATCCTGCTTTTATCTAACTCGTATTTGATTTTGTTGTTGATTTTGTTTTTGATTTTGACTTTGATTTAGTTTGTGATTTTGTTTTGGATTTTTTTTTTTAGATTCTGTTTTTTAATTTTATTTTTTGCTTTTGTGTGAATTGTTTGTAATGCTGATTTAGATGTACTTTGTTAATAAAAAAAATATAACATCTAAAAGCCCAGCAGGGCGTGAAATACAAAATAAATAAATAAATTTGCAATAACAAATATTGAGGTCAATAATCGAGATAAAAAGTTGGACCAAATTACACACAGAAAAACCAAATTTCATCAAAATCGGTTAAGTAGTTTCGGAGTTTACCTTGGACTAACATCGTGACGCGAGATTTTTATGTATACAGATTTTAGGTTCATAGCCGTAAGATATTATTATTGTTATATTTCACAGGAAGAAAACAACGAAAAATGAATTTAGAATCAGAAAAAAAAAATAAAAAAATTGCAAAAAAAAAGTTGAAACCGGTGTCGCCAAATAACATAAGACATTTCGACTCCCAGCTCCTAGTTAAATAATTCTGATTATTTTATTAATTTCACCGAAAGTAATGAAAAATGAAGTTTACTTTGGCTCAAATACATGCTTCTACTCATATATGTTATTCTCTTCAGTTCTGTTATCCCTAGATGTCGATATTCTAGATTGTGACTCTGTATAGATTACTATAGTAATTTCACAGTAATAGATCGATGAACCTGGCCTATGTAAAATTATTAGTTCCTACCCAGTGGCGGAGCGATAAACTCATTGGCCCCCGGGCCCTACACGTTCTTAACACAATTACTTTACATGCTAATGTTATTTTTATTTTGGTTTTAAATAAATCTCTGATTGAGCCGCACGCTAAATTATGATCATTTTATTCGTTTGAAGACCCACAAGGCCGCAGATGTTTTCCCAGGTCTGCCAGTCAGTCGCTACGCCATTGTTCCTTGTTGCTAGTCATCACGCCATTTAATCACATAGGTAGAAATAGAGGATGGAATGTCATCTACATTTGCGTTTATCCATCATCTCATGTACGTCTCACATCTACTTCCCAACCTCCTCTTTCCCATCTCCTTCCCTTCCCCATTTCTCTCAGCCTCGCAATATACTCCAGTAATTGGGGATGACATAGTCCCACTGGCAACTGGATTTTTTTTACCGTAGCTCTACAGAGGAGACCCTGAGAAAAATAATTCCCCTCAGGGCCTATAACCTCTTTGGGGATGCTGTGTGGAAGGTTTTTTTTTTAGAAAATGAAGGAAGAGGAAGTTTTGGGAAGGAAAAGGTAGGAGGCGTGGGTAGAAATCTGGGGTCCAGGACTAACGGACGAATGACGGTCCTGCTGGAGAGATTAAAAGGCCAAAAAAATCCGGACAAACCTCACCCCATGAAACCGAACACCCCTGCTAAGTCACCAAACGCAGTGAACCACTTGGGGCTACCTGAGGCAGGGTTGTTAGTTATCTTATGAATGGTTCCAGGGGTGGCAGTACCCTTACCCACCTCCCAAGTTACATTGGTTAAATTGGGACTCTTGTGGGATATTTACCTAAAAATACTCTTGCATTTTTTCGATTCCCCTCAAGACACGATTAAAGCGTTTTATTCATAAGATTTATATTGCTTGGACCTACCCGACTAATTAATCCATTCACTTGCGCATCATTTTAGGACAATCCTTTCTTTGTCTTTCCCTTCTTTGTGCTTAAACTATCTAAGCATTCCTTTCTAGATATGTATCGTGGATTACTTTTGCATCGGCCTTGCATTGGAGTTTTCTAGCTATATACAGTATGTACACATTGTACACGGCAGCAGGTAGCCACATGTTTATGGGTGTGTGTGCACTCTACGCCATTATTTCCGCGATGTTTGTTTTACCGGAAATAAATTACAATTTTACATTATACCTCATAAGTCATAACTTTACAAAGCTCGGTAGGTGGAACGAACGAAACCAATTACTTGTATTTCTGTGATCAAAGGGTCTGTCTCTTACAGAAATTTACTCATAAGAGAAACTTGTGGCAGGATTTAATCTGTATTTTGCCTTTTTTAAATTATTAACATTATGAAATATACAGGTTTTGGTGGTCAGTGATGTAATATTCTGCGTAAAGTGTGAACTTTTAATTTTGAAAATTTCAACTGCTTGTTGAAAATCTATCAGTGGCCGAGTTCACATCACGTTTAGGTCCCATACCCAGGTGTTCCGTGGTCAATTCCTTAGCTGGCTCCTCCATCAGTCACAAGCAAAAATTTTCGCTCACTGTGGTGCTATTAGAAGATTTTCAAATACTGAAGTTATTCGTAACCCGCGAATTTTGTCTTTCTTTTAAACCAAAAGAAAAAAAGACCAGCGATGAAGCAGGCAGGTAGCATAGTAATTTTATTTATTTTTTATTTAGTGTCTTTTTCTTTCGTTTAAATGCTTGACAGATCCTTAGATGATTTAATAGAGTAAATATACCTTACTGAGGAAACGCGCTTAGTTTCACTCAACTAGGTCTAGAAGACACACTTTAGGGGCCCGTTCATATAAATAATATCCTTTGAATGGCTACCCTTTTCACAAGCGATGCTACATTTTTGTGCTTTTACTATAAATATTTGTCATTGGATAGATGTAGTAATTTTTCAAGTTAAGTCAGATATGTAAATGTCTTCTTTTGAAAGGCTATGTATGATCCTGAGGCAAATGTATTTTTTATATAAATGTTTTGTTGTAAATACTGTCAGTTTCACAAATCCCACAATTATAATATCCCATGATTTTCTACGGAACTGCGCTAGTTTGATATAATGTTTAACCACAATTTATTATTATTAATATCTAAATTATAGACATCACCACAAATAAACGCATAATTTGCGGTCACCGGAGATGTTGTCCCTGGGAACTAATGCATTGGGAGGTATTTAGATATCGTCCATGTGCGTAAACTACCACCGTGATGTTTCAGGATTTCTTCATGTCTAAAATATTGATCCAATTTCCCCATTTCTTTTTATAAACTGTTTCATTACGTCCTACAATATATAAATCAATCCGTAAATAGAATGGCCGGCCTCGATATTCCGACTGAATTCCCGTAAATAACGTTGACGACCATCATGGAGATTAAGTAAATGGATGACGTGACCGAGGTGAATCGAGAAGCCGAAGTCTGATTGGATCTGAGTCCATCGATCCGCTGCAATCTCTTCTCTTCCCATCGCCAACAGCCTTCGATCTCATCAACTCTACAGTTAATTGGATCTGGAATGGACGGACACACTCCATTGAACAAAAATTAAATCGAATCTAAAGTTAAACAGCAAACTAATGGCTGTTTTAAAATATGCTTTATTTTGTACAGTTTCCAATAGATTCGGGAAGAAAAAGAGAACGTGTTCTATTTTGATACCGATTTTCCATTATTTGACATCTGTCGTCTATCATTGTTCTACGTATCTAACAATATTACGAAGAAGTGTTGCATGTTTATTTCGTTTCGTATTTTAAATATTATTAAAACGTTGTATTACAAAAAAAAATCATTACAAGTTGGTCATCAAGTACTTAAACACGACGTATTTAATATAGTATGTCACACCAGCATAATATAGTTTAAAAAAACAGCAAGGCTTACTTCTTCGAGTTTATTTTATTAAAATGGTGCCACAAACTAAGTTTGCTGTGTTTGAGGAAGTGTAAATAATTAATAATTATTAATTATTATTCTTCGGTGATGTGAATTTCGATTTTATTTTCAATGATTTGTTAACGGCAAAGGCAAATGACAGATGCTTTTATGTTATAGATGTATGGTTACGTTCAAGGTTGTGTTGCCATTTTTTTTACATTTAGTACCGTTTAAATATTAATAATTGTCTTATCGCAACTGTCTGTATAAAATCGTAAGTATAAATATAATGATCGTCTAAACAAAGATATTTCATATGGGTCCCGATATAGTTTCCATACGGTGATCGGTTTGAAAAAAGCACCGTGAAAACCCCCATTACGGTTCTGAAAAAACGAGCAACATTTGATATTTTTAAATACCAATTTTTATTTATTTTTTTACCTATTCTTCATTTTAAGCACCCGCTATATTGCCAAAGCAGTGTGTCAGCAGGTAAATTTAGCAATTTTAATATATCACTAAAGCACACATAAAACAAGAAACCGCTATATAGAAAATAGATACAGCAGAATAGCTTTTAAGTAACTACAATAAAAAGGCATAAAATACACAGAGACAGTTATAATCCAGGCAAATTACTCATAGTCATTTTTATACATAAGATTATAATATCAATATAAAAAAATCTTTCGACCTGTTTCAACCACCGAGATTCTGCTATTCTTGGACTTAGAAAGATAGTAGGTATTAGAAACTCCGGGAAAACGATAATTTTCTTCTTGGTTTCAATAATCTGTTTTCAATAGTAAAAACATTTCTTTGCACGCGTACGTAAATTGTATAATGCTTTCTGATAGCGCAACTTTTTAGCATAACAATTCCCTCTTCCCTTTAAATGATATAATATCAATCTACTTGTATTTGTTTGTTCTGCGCAATTTTTCCACGAACCCACTGTCCTTGTTGATAACATTTACCTACCTCCGCTGAAACATCTGTATTTATGACAAATAATCATATATTCTTATTGGAGGTTCCTCCGATTATTAATATTACGATTGACTTAGTCTGACATAGCTGAGAGAACAACGACCGAGATCAAACAGAGACAATATGTTTAACAAATGGCTTAGATTTCACCACTCATTTTCAATTACATATTTAATTGTGACAGTTTATCGCATTGTTTCGCAAGAGCAAGGCATTACCTTGCGAGCATTTATCATAATATATTTTCTCTTTAATTACAAACAATGGGCTATAAGATGCAATCATCAAGCATCACGTCTCTTTATTGTAGATAGTGTATAATATATTATAACCTAGCAATCATTGCATCGACGAACAGCATATGAAAAAAATCTAACCTTCTTGCGTAATGGTTTTGAAAGAATGCACTTCGACTAAATATATTTCAACTTTCGTATCTCACGTTACACATAGTGAGCATCTCGCTTGCGCCATTGCAGATGATTTATTTATAAAGAACCTGTGTCTATCACAGCGAATTCTCATGATCCAAAATTATCAGATGATCCATTGAATTGGTGACGAAAGACTGTGGGAGTTTAAACCATAGGGAGTACGAAATTGAATCATATCGAGAGACACGGACAGATAAACTCTATTTTTTTTTTGTGATAGATTTTTTTTATGAATCATTGTTATAATATAACACATGTTATGTTATGTTATGTTGTAATATAACACATACAAAATGTTTTGGACCTCATTTATACCTCATATTTATAATAGCGTGGCATCCTTACTAAAATGTCATATTATACGACCATTATCATCAGGCATCACTTTTCAATCAAATCTTTCATTTGTTAACCACATAATAGGATTATCTAATAAGGGCTTATAAATGTTGGGATTTATAACCAGGCTAACTAGAAATTTCAACAATATTAATTAGTTTTATATTATAGTTTATATATTATTGTCCTGAAGAAGGTTGAGTTCAACCGAAACCGGTCGACCAATTGTGGTTTAAAACATAGTATTTTGTTTCATCAAGTGTTTGTTCTCTTCGATAATTTAATGTATTAGATGTTATATTTTGCCTTTGTTAGAGTCAACATGAATACAATTCTCCCGCCTCAAACTAACATTAGATCATTCATGTATAAGATATTGAAAGAGTAAAAAATAAACGAAATGTCACCGACCGCTATGTTAGGAACTGTTTGCAAGTTTCGTTGAAAAATGACATTTCGTGTTTTTAAATTTAAAAAATAACCATTAATATGCACTTTTTTTCGAAATTCCGGTAACTGAATTGATTAGTACTAGTTAATATCTAACTACTACAACTTTTTAAATTTATTTTTTTCGTCCATATTAAGCGTGACTCGGTTTTGTAAATATTTTACCTTATATTTCACACAATCAAGGACCGGGTGACGTCACGAACTCTCCCTCTCGGTATTATACTCTTGCCGGCTTAATAAAATTCAAACTTGTAGAATTAATTTAATTATGAAAACGAACTTTAAAAAAAAAATACTAGTATTTAAGTTTGCATGTGAACATTGATAAAAAAAAGACTCAACTCCTTATTATACCAATTCAGTTGACATCTTCAATTTGTCACTAAACAAATATAAGATGTTTCTGAAGCAGTTCAGTTATGTACAATAAATACTGTATAATTTTTACTATCCGTATGTAAAAGCCCCTAAAAAGGCGTTAAAAAATGATTAAATAAACACATACATATACGACCCTTCTACGAAACAATTCTTGCTTGACATTTTACGGACATCACCACAATTATTTTCTTTAAAATTATGAAGAAATCGTCGATGACCGATGTGTTTTGAATTTCTCTGCGAACACCTAGTAATTATTATTCAGAAATTGACTCATTGACAAAACGGGCCTACCTTGCTTGTAATTTTCTTAGTGATTTACGCGTACCATGCCATGTCCCATGTTTGCAAATCATCAAATTACCATAAATGTAGAGGCATTGATTTGCGGTTGCTTTTTTTCAAGATCATTTCCGCAATGTGATATTATGTATTTCAATCATTATTATCTACAGTTGACTGATTGCGACGGCCTCTAAGACATTAATCGATCGATTTACTCCGGTCTTGCGTGTTCACTGGACGAACTCGTATTTTCTCGCTTAAAACTTGTCAAGTTATACGCTTATTTAATATCCATAATGAAGGACATTACATTTGATGAATGATTTAATGATGGGAGGAAGTCATAGGGCTGGTTGTGAAACAGGGGGAAGAGGGACTATCGCGTTAAGGCCTTTGAGCATAGTCTAGAGCAGACCTGAAGCAGGAGTATTTTTTTAAAAGTATAACTTCTTTACGCACGCTTGACTTGGGGAGTAAGCTGGCGAATGCGTGACGAGAGCGTTACGAAAAGTGCGATCGGGCGAGGCGACCGATAATAAATTTAAATATTTGTAGAAAATTAATATATGTATATGTACATACATGTATATATTATACATATAAATATATATATACATACATATAGATGGAGATTAAGAAGTTTTACTTCAGTCGTGTGGTCTAAAGCACATTAATTTTATTTTTTTTTTATGTTTTTCTTAATATATTTTGGTAGAAAGCTTCTTTGCGGTGTGACATATTTAGGGGGTTTCTCACCATCCTCCTAATAGCTTATCCATGCTATAAAGTTTATTTTTGATTTACCATTTACGGTTTATTTATTTATATCGGAGTATATTATTCGGTACTCGAAGCTATGAAAAGTGGCTATATATTGGATAAATTTTCTAATTATTGCATGTATTTTATTTTTATTTTTAATAATATTCGTTATAGTATGGATAAGCTATAAGGAGGATGATGAGAAACCCCCTTAATGCCATAAAACAATTACATTGTTTATAACCGAGATTTATTTAATATTATTTAATACCGACCGGTTTCGCTTCGCACAACCATTTTTGTTTTGTTTCAAAGTTTAATTTTATTAAAATAAAAATAAATTAAATTAAAAGTTTAATTTTATACCCTGAAGATACCACTGTTTTAAGCGAAACCGGTCGGTATTACAAAAAATCGTAGTTATAAACCAAGTAATTGTTTTATATTATTCAACTGTATTCTACTAGATAAAAAGTTAAGCTGAAGCACAGAACATTAGTTCTTTCCAAGTCATTAACAAAATATACTTGGTCGAAGTTCCAAGTTCTAATCGTGTATGCACCACAAAAGGATTTAAAATATTTTTATCTTGTTTCATTATTCTAGTAGCTTAGACCCGTGAAAATCACGGGATATTATAACACAATGACACAAAAATTCAAAACCAATTCATTGAACCAAAGGTTACAGTTACTCACAGACAGGCCCACAACCGAAATTAGTAAGTTTGATGATAATATTAATAGAAAAGGCAAGGTCACGTGATGAGTTCACGAGGTTTTCTAATGTTTCTAGTAAAAAATTCGGAATAATATTATAAATGATTATCTTTAACCTCCGCGGCTGTCGTTCTGGGGCAATGCACTGCTTATAACGTGTAGACTTATATTATTTATTTAAAACAAAACACCGTCTGTGACAGCCGAGGTTACTAGTTAGTGGATAGAAGGTAGCCACCAGTTACTAGGTAGATACTAGTAGCGGGGTTGGTGACCGATGTCTAATTGAGCAGTTGTTGAATGTCGAAAGATCAAGAAACTATCTATCAATATTGCCAGAGAATGAATAGAGATTCTCCTTTTTAAGGCTAGTGTTTGGTTATGAAATGAGAATAAGCTTAGTTCCTACCGGGATATTATTTATCCAGTTCCTACCTCTCCCTATCTATCACTTTGATGGAAAAAGATTTGAGAATTGGAATAGTGGCAAGAAAAACAGTGAAACTGAAGTATATATGGAACTTCTTTGTTAGCAAGTTGTTGGTGTTTTTCGTGTACATAATCTCGATTAGATATAATTTGATCGTCTCGGAAGTACATAATATTGTTTGTCACTCATTCGTTTTGTTGTGGCGATAATTACCTCGGGGTATCGCGGTGGAACTATACTATAACTATATTGTGGTGGTGTCGTGTGGTCCTTCGCCGAGATAAAGTGGAAAGTGATTGGTTATCCCCTTTCCTTGCACACCTTATTTTTCCTACGCACATTATTACCAAATTCCAGCAAAACCATTTTCCCCCAGATTATGATTTCTTTTGTAATCCCTCCTCGGTAAGGTAATACAGAGAGAACATTGGATCTTATTTGGTTATAAAGTCTATGTAGGTACTGGAATCTGCAGGTGTCTTGTGTATGTCAACAGGGTGGAAGTACAACTGAAATAATCCTTTAAGAATCAAGTATCGAAGGGTCAACTGAAGGGGGGTCAGCTATCGTGGGATCATTTGTCGTGGGGTCAAGAGTCGAGTGACTCCAGACCTCAGCGCTATCACCCGCCCATCAAGAAAGAACCAAGGTTTACCTTTTTCACGGTCACACAATTTCGAAAACTTGATTATACCACCCAATCCAAAAATATGAGGTGTGTAGAATCAAATGCAGCAATGTTAAAAATGATTTATTTTGAGAAAACCAAAAGAAACCTTTCATTTCAGTAATTCTCATGCATTTATAAGTTAAAAAAAATTATTCACAAAGGGAAACTTGGGTACACAGAGCTGGTGTTAATGCAAAATGACTGCTTTTGTTGGTAAATGGGTGAACCATTAACAAAGTTGCATTATTAATTCACTTTTGAAAAAAGTGGAGATTGCTGTATTTGATTCTACACAACTCATATAAACTACCCGACCGGTAGCTGACTCTCCGGGATCGTGGATTCATTTCATCTGGATCCTCCACAAACACCAATTTCCGATTACAATGGTGGTAGTAGTAGCTTTTCAAATATTGTCAGGTTATTGTAAACCGATAATGTACTTTATAAAAATGATTTACAGATGAAAATACGAAATTATCTTTAACGGTAGAAGTAGAAATACAACGCCAATATCGCGTTCTCGAACCAACATCTTTGGTTCTTCTAACAAACATTCTATCATTAGTTCCGGTATTTAATTATTCGAATATTTATAAACTCCTTATTGTTTCATAATTCGTCCATAAGCGATTCACATCCACGATTACGAACTTTGCGTTCAACAACAATTATACTTATCCAGCGAATATGCAAATACGAACATTTCCATTATTCAATGAACTGTTGCGAGAAGCTGTTAGCTAACAGTCCTAACTAACAGTATGTATTGAGATGAGTTTACCGTTCTTTATGATGTAATTTGGCTGAACTCTCTTACATCTCTCGACGAATGTTTTAGGCAGTTAGCAGTTATCTCACGGATTTTCGCCTCGTCAACACTTCATCGGGTTGCTCAAAATGGGCATTTAATAATGCCAAATTTTCGTTTACCGTTTCGAGAAATATTTTTATTTATTTATTTAATATACAGTATCTGCATTGGTTACAGTGATAAAAAAAACCTTAGAAATGTAGAGTGGCATTTCATGGTGGGTACCTTGTGGATATGTTTATTTGTAATGTCTTATTTTTTAAATGTATAATTAGCAATTATTGGGTAATGTGCGTAGTGTATATGTGTGTGTGTACACGGAGAAAAATGTTATTCTAAAATACGATCATTTTATTCGTAATTTGTTGGTATACGTAATTTCGTTCGTATACCAACAAAATATTCTTACAATTTCCCGCCAATAAACATTGAAAAACTGTTAATTTGTTCGTAAGAACTTCATTCCCTTTTTTAACCGTTTATACGAATAAAATGTTCGTATTTTAGAATAACATTTTTCTCCGTGTATGTGTGAGAATGTTTTTAGGTGTATGAAGTGGTAATCTGTGAAGCTATAGATATATATGCGCATTTAACAGTTTATATTATTGACATGATGCTCCTTTTAAATTTGGGCAGTGAATCCTAGAAGATACCTGAGGCAAAATTATTGAATGTATGAAGAGCTCGGTTAATTGGCGAATTAGTTGCTGCATTTGTTTTGTAATTGAGTTAGTGGAATAGTTCGCTGTATGTCGTGATTTTTAAGCGTTACATAGATTTTGGTGATTAAATCTGTAATTTCTTTGTTAGATATGAAATATTTCAAATTTTAAAAAAATGTTTACAGTTTTAGGTACGTGAGCCCGGAAGGAAATGACTTCATGCGGTTCAAAATAATTTAATTAAAAATGATTATTAATATTTTTCAATTATTTTGTTGTTTTCCTCATCAAACATGGCATTTCATGGAAATTCATGTCATGATAATTTTAATCAATACAACTAAACACTTGCATGTAAATTTACCTATTATCAATCGGATAAACATGCATTTAATATAAAAAAAACATATTATTGCATTCAAAGTGATATCATCATGGTTTTTCTGTGTAAATAAATTGGATGTGCAGATTATCTTTGTATGTAAAAATATTGTTTTCTTGTTTTTCCTTTATTATTTCCTATACCATTCATCCCATTGCGATGAAACTTTGGTGATTTGTTGTGCGCACGTCTACGAAAGTTTCTATATATAATTATGAGCTTTGGCTTTATGAAATTTTATCCTATGGGTACTATTCAACTGATTGCCTATGAAACTTTTGAAACGTTTGAAAAATGAGTGTCATTCATATAGTTAGGCTGTAGGGAGGGAAGAAGGGAGGGGAGGTTCGCGGGAAGGGGGTATAGTGCAACTCGAGGGGAAGGGGACGCGGGAGAGTAACAAGGCGCGAACGGAGACGCATGGGAAAGGACCGGGGAAGGTTGCGAGACGAGGGGGGGTAGAGGAAGGGATTGCAAAGGAGACATTTTTTTTATTTATTTATTTATTTATTGGCTCGCCAACAGAATACATCACATAATTTTTACAGTAATTTACATATTATACATGGTTGTAATGATGTTTCTAATTATAGGTGAGCACAACATTCATCTCAATATTCTTTATGTAATTAATGATTGGTTAGCTACAAGAGTGATAAATTTAATTTCAAATATGTATATAAAAATTAGGAGGATCGAAATCAGTTATTAGGAAGAAAAATGCATACATACTTATAAATATAATATACATATATATATATACATACACACACATACATACACACACAAATATACTCACATAATTATATATGAATATATGTGCACAACGTACTCATATATATATATGTATATGCATACATGTACTTACACTTGGACATACAAATACATTTCTTGTGGAGCCAATGCACAAGTAGTAATTGTTAGAAATTAAAAAAATAAAATGGCTTAAGTAAGGAGATCATCTGGTAAAAGTATGTGTAAGTTCCTTCTGAAGGTATTAATTGAGTTTGAAAATATATCTAAGTCTTGAAGATTGCAGTACCTATTATACAATCGAGTCATTCTTGATGTTGGTTTGAAAAAACTTGTATTACTACGACAAGTGTCGATCCAAAAGGTTACCGGATTTCTTGTGGATTTCGGCCTTATATTAAAATTAATTTGATTAATTAAAGATGAATCATACACATTGTTAATGATTTTAAACAGAGAGATTATATCTGATACGTTTCTTCTTTTGGCGAGTGAGACTTCTCTAAAGTGAGTAAGTCTTTCAGTATAGTTACCGAGATTGCGATGTACTCCAGATTTGTAAGAAGCATAGATAAGACATAGAAGCATTAGGGTACAACAGGGGTACGTAGCCTGTTCATGCGGCGAAAAACCTACTGACGGAAACCAGTGTGCACACCAGACGGAAAACAACAAAATTTATGTATCCAAAAACACTTCAATAAACAAAATTATAGTATAACCCTTTTTCTTCAATAGGTTTTCAACGCATGCCGGGTACTCACTAGCTTAATATTACTAACTGTTTGCATACATATTATTGTTTATTGTACTTTTTCTACGATACAGCATAATTCATTTTATTTATACAATTTTTAAACTGTATTTTGGATAACGGATATTTTCTTATCTTTCTCAGAAAAAAATAATTATTTTTACGCTATTGAAGTAATGAATTTGTTCTGGCATAATACAACTAACACAATGTCTGTATTGCTTCAGGTGACATCAACGCGGCAGAATGCGGGTCAAGGAACAGGCACCTGTATCTTAGATCATAATCAAGGTAGACATTTATTATAATTAACAATCATTTCAAGCAATTGACACTAAACAACACTGTTTTATTTGAAAATCCATTATTATAAATAGTGTGTTATATTGAAAAGAGCGACACATAACGGAGTGTTGGTATTAATTGGAATGGTCGAGTGTCCGATAGGTGGGACACTAGGCTAGCTAATCTTGACTTAAAATAATAATAATTTTCCATTTTTACTTTCCAACTCTATGGCGCTTTATTTTTATTTTCCATCTTAGATATAATATTTGTTCTACATGACTATTGTTTCTTCTTTCTACATACATAAATGTGAATATCTTTTCATTTCATAGTCTTGATTTCGATGTTATTAATTTAATATATTTTAAAGAAGAATGTAATTCTAATAAGCCTATAAGAAACATGAATCCGAATAAGTCAAATTATCTGAGAATCTATCTAGCTACAAATTATCTGAGACTATATCTAGTTACAAATTATCTGAGACTCTATCTAGTTACAAATTATCTGAGACTCTATCTAGTTACTAATTATCTGAGACTCTTTCTAGTTACTAATTATCTGAGACTCTATCTAGTTACAAATTATCTGAGACTATCTAGTTACTAATTATCTGAGACTCTTTCTAGTTACTAATTATCTGAGACTCTATCTAGTTACAAATTATCTGCGACCAGCTAGTTACAAATTATCTGAGACTCTTTCTAGTTACTAATTATCTGAGACTCTATCTAGTTACAAATTATCTGCGACCAGCTAGTTACAAATTATCTGAGACTCTTTCTAGTTACTAATTATCTGAGACTCTATCTAGTTACAAATTATCTGCGACCAGCTAGTTACAAATTATCTGAGACTCTTTCTAGTTACTAATTATCTGAGACTCTATCTAGTTACAAATTATCTGCGACTAGCTAGTTACAAATTATCTGAGACTCTATCTGGTTACAAATAAATTCCTGAAAACTTTGTAAACATTTTAAAAAAAGATAGCATCAAAAAAAAAAAAAAAAATTGTTTTAGCTGATATTGTTAATTCTAAATATGAAATTAACGAAATTTAAAATTGCACGCCGAAATTGACGTAAAATACGACCAGCTAGTTACAAATTATCTGAGACTCTTTCTAGTTACTAATTATCTGAGACTCTATCTAGTTACAAATTATCTGCGACCAGCTAGTTACAAATTATCTGAGACTCTATCTGGTTACAAATAAATTCTTGAAAACTTTGTAAACATTTAAAAAAAAGATAGCATCAAAAAAAGAAAAAAAAATTGTTTTAGCTGATATTGTTAATTCTAAATATGAAATTAACGAAATTTAAAATTGCGCGCCGAAATTGACGTAAAATACTTTGTTCCCAATAGCAGAGTTGGTTGAAGCTTTGTCTCGGTAAGACAGAGATCCTGGGTTCGATTCCCAGTTGTCTTTTTATTTTTTGACGTCTTTTTTTTGTTTCATTTTTCGTAGATTTATTAGTATTATCTTTTCCTTCAATGATACATTACATTGACTGGTATAATCACCAAAAGTTATAAAACAAAGTTATTCCAATAAAATAGAAATATATTTAATACTTTACCAAATTAAGGATGTACCATGTATATTGTTAAACTGTTCTTTTTTTTTTAAATATTAATACATATTGTACAATGTACTCCTTTACCGTCCACAAGTAAATTAAATCTTCTAATTCTAATGGTACGGTAGTATAAATCATTAAAATATAAAATCACCATTTATATAACCGGAATGTTCCAAAAGTTTTATTGTTAATTAAATAAATACATTTTAAATAAATAAAATAAACGCCCGGATTGCCGGCACTGAAACTGAAAAACTGAAATTCAGTTGATAGGGTATTTTGAATGTTTTTTGTGAAACTTGTCCCCTCAGCCGTTCCTTTTAACAATTCCACTTCTCCGCATTTGATTAAAAAAGGAAAAACCAGCCATGTTTTTTTAATAAAACTCGAGGAACTTGTTGATATTGACATCTGTCAGTTCTTGCATAAATGCATAAAACAGCCCATGAGGAGCATTGATAACTAAATCTACTGTAATAAATTTTATATGAAACAAAAAAACCTACTCCAAATCGCTTCTGCTTTAGATCATGCTTTACACCTTTTTTGCTTTTATCAACTTATTTTTTGTAAATGACAATGAAACTCACAAAGCAATTTTTTATCTTGCTCTACATTTTTTCGTCGAAACAAACAATTATTCAATGTCGTTACTTCGTTCGCTCGAGTACCAAAATTTCGTCGTTTCTAGAAATTCTTCTTCGGAATATCATAATTTTTTTGTCTTGTGGCTGACCTTGTTTGTGAGTGCTAAGGAAGGTATTTATTTATGGATATAACCTGACAGACAATTATTTCATGTTTTAAATTTGCCTTTTCAATTTACGCGGCTCTTGTGCCAGGAATTCAGCGCTGCGAAGGTGATCTTGTCAAAACACGTTTGGCTAATTGAAATAAGATTGTTCCATAGCTTTACCTACAACGCATTATGACTATTACGATTGAAGTGTTCGGATAGGCTACCTGTCTGAACTGAAATGCTAACCAATTTGTGTATTTATCGCTAATACTCAAATATTTTTCAATTTATGTATTTAACGCTAATACTTAATTTGGGAATCATTTATTGGATAATCAACACCTTTGCCATAGGTCACCCCAAGTGGTTCGCTACGTTTGGTGACTTAGCTGGGGTGCCCGGGTTCATGGAATTTGTCCGGGTCTTAGCGGCGGATGCGACTCCCTACCAGCTACTTGGCAGACAGAATCTGGAGACACTAGTTTTGATCTGTGCAGCAGAGCTCTCTGACCTATCGACTTGTACCGTCGTGGGAGGGATGGATTCATACGCCCGTCACTCCTGGACATACCTTTTCCTTCCCAGAACTTCCTCTCTTTCCTTTCCATAAAAAGACCCGCCACACAGCATCCATTTTTTTTTATTACTTTTACTCGTATGCCTAAAAAAGCTGTTAAACATTTAAGGAATTAAATGTTTTCAAATTTGTACCTACTTTTATAGAGTGTAGAATGATAATCACAACTAAAAATAGACAAAGCACAATGTCGTGCTTGAATGACACCTAGAATTTACTTTTAGTTAAAGAAACTGAATTAAAACTGTTATTTAAAAAAAGTTGTAGATATGTATTATTATTTAGGTAAATGTTTTTTACAAATCTCGAGCTCAAAAAAAAACAATATACTTAACCTTTATTTACGGTATAAAATAAACATACACCGCAGAGTTTTCCCCATGTTATCTGTGGACGGTTTCTCATTACAAGAGAAAAGCTCCTGATAACGAGTTTTCTTTACGCGCTTTATGTGGCCTCTTGTGGAGAGCTTTCGTCAGAGCGAGAATATTCCCGGAAAACACCTCCCGCATATCGCACATGAGCTTTCTTAAAAAGCTTTACATGCCTACCTTTTTACTTCGAGAAAATATGAGACGTTATCAAAGTACCTAAAATGTTTGTGTATTTTGACAAGCTTCAAGAAAAGTAATTATTAGAATAAAGTTACTGTAGCAAATTATTCACTTTATTTCTCAGTTCTGTAGAACTGAGAAATGAATGTATATATTGCTATTAAATGTCATAATATTATCCAGTTATTATCGATCATTATATTGAATTGAATTTTTGTATTGAATTTGTGTGTCAGCAAACATTGGTATCTACATCACTTCTGATACCCTGACGCTTTCCGAATCGTTGGCTGAAGAAGATAGAAGCATGGAAGTGCAACACGGCATAATAACTATAAAATTATTCAATATAACACTTTTGGCCGTGAAAATCTCAAATCTTACAATTATATTTCTTACTTAAATCATTACTGAAATTGTTTGCAATATAATTTCGAATTACTTGTAGAATGAATATATACATACCATTTGGGAGGCGGGTGTGGGTACCGCTATCCGGGAACCATTTATTGGATAACCAACACCTCTGCCATAGGTCACCCCAAGTGGTTCACTACGTTTGATAACTTAGCAGGGTTTCCCGGATTCATCGGGTAAAGTTTGTTCGGGTCTTGGTGGATGAATCTGCCAACCAGCTGCGTGACAGGTCGTATTGGGAGTGACTGTTTAAGGGAGACATTTTAACCTCTTCAGCAGGACTCTCTCGGAATATCGCCTTGCACCGCAGTGGGAGGTTTAGTTTTATAGGTCCGCTAGGCTTGGAGATATTGACCCCCAGATTCTTATCCACCCCTCATAACTTTTCTATCCCTGAACTGCATCTCTTTCATTTTCTTAAAATATCTTCTTTACAGCATCCCAAAGATGGCATAGGCACTGAGAGGAATTGTTTTCCTCGGGACCTCCTTTGTGGAGCTAATTTTAAAAAAAGTACCAGGTATTTTTCCTTTTCTATATCACAACAGGTAGATTAAAGGAAGATACTACGGTTTTTTTAGAGTATTGTAAATTATGATGGAACTCCCCACGAAATGGCACGTTTGCCCTTTCTGCACCACATCCCGAAACAGCCGCATTGTTACTCAGCAGTTTAATGTTTAAACAGGCTATATACACCACACACACACACACACACACCACACAAGGGTTCAGGCGCAGGGTCTGAACACAGATTCGGAACACAAAAGAGGCAGAACTAATTAACGCAATGAATCGAAACCATTTTTACTCCCGTTTTAATGGAAAACGTTTTTTGCAACTCATCTAGTTTTTTCGGCGGTTAATTTACGATCTGTGTTGTGTTGATCGACTATTCATATTTGAGCTTATAATTATAACAAGAACGATAATTATATTTGGCTAGAAGCTTTCATTCGTGTTTTGCTACTGGGTTACTTACTTACATTCGATTAAAAAATGTGTATTACTACTCGATACATTTTACATGTTAAGAGGAACGGCTGCGCGGCCGGTTTCATACAAAACGTGGTTTTGGATTTGAGGCCATAATACCCAACCAAACTGAAAATTTATTTTTGTAATCAAGAGGTACCTATGTCAAATATCTAGCTCGAACAGGAGCTACTTTTTTTATTTTAACTTTAAATTATAAAATATAGGCTATTATTGTCGATTATACAGCGAGCCTTGTCGATGCAGTGGGTCCCCGACCCGAATAGGACAAGGGGAAGAAGAAGAAGGCTATTAAAGATTTTAATATTTTATGATTTTAGAGGAAACTTGGACTATTATTTGCAAGTAAATGTAAACATTTAAAAAAATAATATTACTATATTTTTTTAGAAATATGATTTTTTTTACGAAAAATTTTTAATGGGTGTATAAGTATATTTAAATTACAAATTACCTATTTACATCGAAACAAACACTTGACGTTTATAATTATATTAAAATTACTACCCAAAGAATCGCATTTTTATCAATTATTTATTTTCTATTTTATTTTTTATTATATTAAAACCAAGGATTAGGCAGAATATTTTTATTTGATAATTATAAATAACTCACAAAAAATTAAATGGAGTTCTACGAATTAAACACAAAAACAATAAATAAAAAATCCAAAGTTGCTTCCAAAATGAACCAAAACCGATTCCTTTAAATTACCTATAGATACGTCATCATTTTAAGCAAAAAAAAATTGCTCCTGTCCGAGCTAGATATTTGACATACCTTTTTATTACAAAAATAATTTGCTTAATTAAGCGATATGTACTTCATAATATCTGAAACAAACAATTCCTCGACTACCGACCTTACCAACACGACACCAAGCCGCCGAAGACAATGGTGCACCGGGTCTATATTATGAAAACTGTATTTTAGCTAGGAAAGTAAGCACCTACTCACTTCACAATGACAATTGCTTCGGAATACGCCAGTTGTGTTGCACATAATATATGGGTAAATGATCCAATAAATTGAGCCGAGAATAATTTATGGGGCCCACGCTCTCCGTGAGGTTATACGGAGTTAGCACGTCGTCAGTCATGGCTTTGGCGTTGGTGGCTATTGAACTATATTATTAATTTGAACCTGATATTATCCCAATATAGGAAATACTCACCTACTTGAATAGCATTGCACGAAGTTTATTGTTGAGTATGTATTTATAATAGGGACCGTGATTATGACGTTTGTATCATCAATTGTGTTTTTTTTAAATTTAAATTACAATTAGGTGACATAATTTCCCACGACCCTTTCACTGGTAGGAAGCATGCACAGTCAATTCGTCACCATTTGTGCTTTTACTTCATTGAAGTAATTTTGTCATTCATCATTTAAAAAAAAAACTTCTGAGTTACGTACGAGAGAGAATGGGGACGCATGGGAAAGATTACGCAGGGTAGAGGTAGCGGGGGGTGGGGACGAGGGAGGGGCAGAGGGAGCTATTGCAAAGGATACATAGTAGCGGTAGGGAATAGCAAGGGGCAAATTTGGAAAATCAATGCTTGTTATACAGCTCCACGTCGCCTGCTCATGCGTCGAAAAACTTTTGATTTATTCGTGAACGCACCAGACAGAAAAATATTGTATATCTGTTAACGGAAATGTATGTAATCCGTCATTGTATTCAATTCCAAGGAAATGTATGTAGTTCCTAAAATCGCCCGGAAATGTGTGAAATAAATTATATTAGACACATTTCCTATGAAATCTATACATAATATAACTATAAAGGGGCACTTTCTTTTGTTTCACAAATCATGTTACACAAACTATACATATCTATACTTGAAAACTGGGATGTTTTTCTTGCCTTGACGCGAGCAGGCGCTGTAAAGGGAGCACTTTTTAATGTATCACAAACCATGTTAATTACTTAAATAACAAACTGATTACTTACCAAATAAAAGTTTAACTTTATAAGAATATAACAAATAAAACAACGTGTTTTATTACAGAAAGCATTAGTTTTAAACATTTCCTAATACGATATTGGAATTATATAGATACAATTCCTAGGAAATGTATACACTTCCCAGGTATTAAATCATTTTTAAAACAATATTTTATACATTTTCTAAATAGCTTCGGAATTGTATACATTTCCAAGGAGTTGTATACAATTCCTAGATTTCATATATTTCCGGTAACATATCCAAAAGCGCTTCAATAAACAGAATTAAAACACAAACGCTTTCTTTCTTTGAGTAGTATTGCAATGCATGCCGGGTATTCGCTAGTATTATAAATTACGAATTTCCATCTATAACAAACAGAGATATAAATGCTAATTGTCTTTATACAAGTTTAGAGTCTCCGATAAGATAAGATACTTCGCATTTCCAATTTGTTTAATGTAACTTTATATCAATTTCCGTGGTGCTACCAATTATAATAATATCAGTGACCTTAAACAAAATACACCAATGTCTTCATCTTAAGTTGGTATTTCTATTGAAAGGCACGCATTACAATAAAATATCTTGTTTTCGAACTGAAATGGCATGTATTTAGCATTAATATTATAAAGATCGACATCACTTGTGTAGGCGATTATTATAATTGGAGTGTTTTGTGAAGTTATTGAGATGTTTCGGACTTTAAGAGATGGGAATGATAACGCAATCGATTTGAATTTATGAAATTTAACTTGAAATTCCCGCGTAGGAAGCTCTAGCCTTTTATACCATCATACATAGGTGTGATGTGTGATCGTCATTTTTTCAACACGTAATAAAGGCATTAACATTTTATTATGTAGGTATGAACTTAACTTTTTTCGATCTAAAAATAATATTCCTAAACCTGCTTATGACATAGATTCATATAAAATAGAAATAATAAAATGTTTATCATTACATTTTATTGGAATACCTTTTCTTAACGTTTGAAAGTTATATCCATCAAGGTAAAATATATTGATATTATCATTGAAGAATACATAAGATAACACTAACAAATCTAAACGAAACGTGAAACAGAACAAGACATACAAAAACAACAAGGTGACGGTCGGACAACGCCTAAACCAATTATTTAACGTTATTTTCCATCGACCTTATATTTCAAATAGTAGAATTATTAAATAAATACATTTTAGAACTTTGTAATCATTTAAAAAGAAAACAGCCAAAAATATGGGAAAATATCGAAGATAATATTGTTAATTCTGAAATTGAAATATGAGATCAACAAAAATGACGTAAAATAATTGGGGCCCGTCCCGATGGTTTGATTGGTTAGGGCGTTGTCCCGGTAAGACCGAGAGATCTTGGATTCGATTCCCATTTTCCTTTAACTTTACCAGACCGTTACCTTTTATTTTACTGTGTATTGTTCTAATTCACGTTTCATTTAGATTTATTAGTATCACCTTATTCTTCTTCAATGTTTGTCATTAATTAACGTTGGCATTATTTATTCTAACCACAATTATTTTTAACGATGAAATGGGTTTTCTCACAATAAAAACATAACGCCCTAACAAAGAAGTTCGCTTATAATTACCTTGAACTGAGTAATGTATCCACCCAAGGATTATTACTTACACCGTTCCTTTGTGGGTTTTGTACGTGATATGTGAGGAATTTCTCCCTATACTTTATATAATTATTTCCACAAATGAGGTTCGCATTACAGCAATTAGCATTAAAAGTCAATTAAACCCCCCGAATGATCTCGGATCTTATGAAAGGCATTCCTCGAAAGAAGTACTTATCCGTCACAGTCAGGAATATCTCGCATTGAGACGTGTCTGCTTCTCTTGATTCCATCACCATTGGTTGCTTGCCGACTGGTTCCAGGTTTCCTGGTAATACATACCTTTACATCTTATCTATTTGATATAAAAAATACGTCGAAATTCTTGTAGCGCGATTCTCTGCATATACTCGTATAACACAAATGAAAGATTTGATTGAAAATCACTTTTCAATGAAATAATTTATTTTTTAAGGGCCGGTATTACCCGCTCAAAAAGAAGAAAAGGGAGATATACGACCATACGAATGTTACGAAAAACGATAATATTGAAGCGAAAGTTGAGAAAATGTTTAACAAAATACGACTCGTTTAAAAGAGCAAAAATATGTCGACAATACCTTAAGAAGCATGTACAGTGTACAGACACACTGAATTTTTAAAAACCTATAATGTGTTAAATAACGGAACCGTACGTGTTTCTTTTTTAATTTTCGGAGCATACACTGCGATTTTTTTCTATCGAGGGAATTTTATGTGATTACCGTTTCGGCTCGACAGGATCCAGAGATTATCTTAAAAAATAACATATATTTTTTTTAGAACTTAGAAACGTAAAGTTTTCAAGGGACATATGTTAATAATTCTGTAGAAAATCGGAATTCCCAGCCTTAACCACGTAATGGAAATCTCTAATAAGGGCTTACAAATGTTGGGATTTAAAACTTTCATATAACAGTATTAAATGTATTAAGCTTTTATATTTTGCCTTTGTTAGAAGTCAACTTGAATACAATTCTCCCATCTGCCCCCCTAGCACACTCGATCGATAATAATCAATAGGATAATTGTCGATAACTTCTCATCGTTCCCTAGGACGACTGCAGATCGCTAACGTATAAACACCAGTTGATGTCGAATATATTAAAGGCCCGTAAAAATGAAGATTTTTCACAAATGCAATTTTTTAAAGATTTTTTAATTGATTCCTCTTCAGACCTTTAATTTTAGTCATAATCCAAAATTTCATCAGATAGGCTACGAAGAGCCGGAGAAAACTGCTCTCAATGTTTAAACCCAAGCCTTGCATATGCCCATGAAAATGATGAATTTTCAACAAATGTGACTTTTGGGGTTTTTATCATTGATTTCCTTTCAGACTATTATTCTTATTAAGAATCAAAAATGTCAGTCAGATTTGCTACAAAGAGCCGGAAAAAACAGCTCTCAAAGTTCGAACCCAAGCCTTGCATTAGGCACGTAAACGTGATGATCATGACATTTTTTATTCATAATTTAATGCTTTGTGTGTAAATGGTTTTAAAAACTATTATTTTTCGCAATTGCGACGTTTGGACATTTTATTTTAATTGAGCGCGGAGTGTATTTATTGACAATCTTGTACAAACACTAAAATACATAAGAATTGATCACAATATTGTAATTCTTCTTGTTTATTATAACCGATATGTAAACCTAGATGTTATTTGAATATCACGAGCATTTCAAAATGCCGAATTAAATATTCATTTGCATAAATAAAATAACCATGAAAATATTTAAATTAGAAGATACGTAATAAAAAAGAGTTTATGCAACGATTATTTATGGAATAAGCATTAACCTTTAATGGCCGTGAAATAATTTCTACAGTTTATTAATATTGGAAGTATTAATATGCGGGTAGGTCCGTTTCCTATATTTTATTTCTACAACAATAAATTTTACGTAAGCTTTTTCTCACCGTGTGAATCTCGCAATTGCTGCAATCGTCGTGGATTCACGCTGACTGGTGAGTATGGAGAAATCTCATTGAATTACTCGTTTATCCTTTTTAATGAAACGCTTCGTAAGTCCCCAATAAAATTAGCGCCTTATATCCCGAAGGTGTACTGATTTGGAATCGAACGACGACGCGCTCCGCACAGTAGCGGAAGTTTGAGCGCTGGCTCGACATTGGCCCTTGATCGGCATGTCCCCGAAATGATCCTATTTTTTACTAATGATTTCTCAATTAACCACGGACATTAGAAATTTCACTGAAAATAACACCTGGAAGTTAATTACTCTGTAATCAATAACAGAACAGAGACATTATACAAGGCGCGCATTTACGCTGCCTCTTTTTTGTTTTTAATTTAGTAGCAACTTCTCATGTTTTTTCTCAAATTTAAATGGATATTAATGGTTTTTCTTTTTTGTACACGGAAACAAATTTTGGTCGCAAATACGATACTCCGGTAATTACAATTGTAAGGGTCGTTTATTTTAATTTTTACCCTTACGTCCAAGAAAAACCACCTTATCACATTTTATGTTTATGTTCAATATGTGTATGTTATTTTTTGAAAAACTATTTCCAAGTATTATCAAATGGTTGAACGCCGAGTGCGAGCCGCGCCAAATCGTCGAAATCCGCCACTGTGCGCCGCCAGGTTTAACAAAAAACACCAAGGAATGCTTACCAACCAGTTGTTCGCCCCGAACGGAGATGTCAGACTACTTCTCTTCAGTTCAGGTAATTAAGCCATTTAGTAAGAACGTAAAGGTTACAGCAATTAGGAAGAAACAAGGTAATATCTTTGGAACTTTCTCTTCTACCCCGGGACTGCGTTTTGCTTGTGATCCAGGTGAGCTTTCACTGTTACCGGCTCAGTCTTCCCAGGTTAGCTGTCAGCGTAATGCCGGTTCTTCCACTTGTACTTTCGATGCGAATACCGTGTAAAAAATCCATCTATTGACGAGATATAGCATCGCGATTCAAGTATTGCGTTTATTAGGAGAATTCTTCAGCTAAGATGGTTGTTTCACAAACGCACGCACGGCTCCCAGTATGGGCACTGGATAGTATGGGCATAGTTATTTTATACTGGATTTCAAACGTATAGGAGATTATGAAAAAAAAATCAGAGAATTAATATAAGGGGGATTTCAAACTACATCATTTTGGAAAGCAGATACAATCAAATGAAACACCGATGTCTATGGCCTATTGAAAGAGCGTTGATGATAAAAAGCTACTAATAATTTTTTTGTAGCTTTTAGATTAGACTCGATTTATATGCTACCGATTGTTGTTGACATTATACAAGGTTTGATGGAATTAATTATATTATTTGCACCACCAAATTGAGAAATTATTGGGTTATTGGTCGGTCAGTGGTTGTGTGGGCATCGCGTTTGGGTCCCATCCAGGCGTTCCGTGTTCGATCCCTCGGCTGGCTAAGTCCTCCATCACAACACAAGCAACATCTTCCGCTTAGTGTGATGGTAGTAGGAGATTTTCAAATGTTGTTGGGTTATTCGTAACCCGGGAATGTTTGTCTTTCTTTAAAAAAAAAAAAAAAAAATATTGATCGCGTATTTCCTGTAATTCATATTATTTTGGAATTTTCTCGCAACATTAAAACCTGCAAATAAATTATAATAATTATTTTATGGAACTATTTTTTATTTTGATGCTGATATTTAAAATATAAATATTTAAATAAGAGTATGCCCCAAAACTTACCACGAAATTACACGTTGTGACGCAACTCTTTTGAATGTCGATAAGATACCGACATTAAAACATAGCCCGAAGGTAAGAAATACTGGCTGGCTGTTATTTCTTCCATTTGCATATCAAAGACTAGGAATTGCGCCAATAATTGCCAGAGCTTTATATAATATTATAACGGTTCGTCATATTATAAAGTAGGTCTTATTTTTGGGACCTCTCGTTATATTCAGGTTGTCGAATTTCAAAAATTTTGACATCAATTTCATGTCGTCATATTTTTTTTAATAAGCTCAGCTAGATTACAATTTGAGTAATAAAATGAATCCATAATTATCCATAATAATATATGTACAACACAATACCTTTGGTTCTTTTAAGTTGCTTGCTGAGTAAACCCAGCACGACATCACTAACTAGGAAAAGTTATTAGGAAATTTTCGTATAATTTTTTTTGGTTATTCGTATTTTGCCATATATAGTTTGTAAGTGGTCAGAGCAGAGCCCCAGTAAGGCTAAGGTCTTGGGTTCAATTCGTGGATGCGACCGTGTTGTTTGCGATTTTCTGTTTCAAATTATCGTTTGAGAGTTGCTAATATTGTTTTAAATGATTTAATATTACAATTTGAGGTTCTACTCATTAAGTTATTCCAAAAATAAAAATATATTCATCGTTGAATCGCAGAAAAAGTCAATAGATGTCGCACATTAAAATAAAAAATGATATATTTATCCAAGACACTATCTAGATTGCATTTGGCTTGGATATAATCTTTCCATCATACACAAACACAGCACCCAATCAAAATATGCGCTAAAGAAGTATGGATACATTTCTGTACCTTAGGGGATGAACCACGAAGTCCACTTTTTGGTGCTTTTGAGTTGAATGTGCAAATTTTTTTCCTGTTCTTTATTACATTAGTGGATGAAATAACGAAGTCGATAACGGCATAATAACCGATTTAACTAATTACAAAAACATTGGAGGCCAATTCGCTTTAGAGAATAAACAATATTTGTTGCTTATAGCAAGTCGATTAAAGTCATTTTTAGCACAGAGGACAAAGAGCAGTTTACGATGTATTATTATTATTTTAGTGTAATTGATTTATCCCTTTCCATTTGAACTCAACTTTTGTATGTCGTAATATTTTATTTGTTAAATCAAAGTAGCTCATGCTCAAATAAAAATACAGCGAGAAACTGAAACGTATTAATATTAAATTTTTTTATTAATTTCTTTGACACTTCATATTTATATTTCATAAAAAAAATATAATCGATATAAATATATAATGAGCGGCTCTGGAATTCTTCGTTTTGCCACACCTAGCCGGTTACTAGTAATAACCAATCCTGATAGATGCTACCTTGATGCAGAGATAGGGTTTTTTTATATATATATTTTTTTTAATGTTTCTTTATTCTTTGAATAGTAAATATATAACATTTGTGGAATTTATGGCCGCCATACTAGGCACATGCCCGTGTTATGCTCCACACAGGAGGCCCTGAAGAGAATAATTCCTATCAGGGCCTATGTCACCTTTGGGAATGCTGAGTGGAGGGTATTTTTAGGAAAGGAAGTGAATCCATCCCTCCCACTACAGTGCAAGGCGGTGTTCTGTTCGAGGCAATGGTTGAGGGTGACCTCAGACTGGTTGAGGTCACCATCAACCAGTCTCTTCCGATCCAGCCTGCCACGCAGTTGAAACAGAGGTGTTGGTTATCCAATAAGTGGTTCCCGGGGCAGCGGTACCCATACCCGCCTCCCAAATTATAATCATGTCATCAACTGCGTGGCATTCCGGATCGGAAGAGACCGGTAGAGTACTCGCTTCCAACAAGCACCTGGTACCGAATGGAAAAAACAATAAAAGGGCAATGTTCTGGAAAATTCTGGTTATATTA
This sequence comes from Limnephilus auricula, assembly GCA_951813805.1. NCBI lineage: Eukaryota > Metazoa > Arthropoda > Insecta > Trichoptera > Limnephilidae > Limnephilus > Limnephilus auricula. Next base: position 41,540,123 of record OX638390.1, read on the forward strand.
TTTGGTTCCTTTAATCAAATAATATTTAATGATTTCATAATAATATGCTGTTTCATGAAAAAATACAATGAACATAATTGGACTACCGTTTTTTATCTATAGGATAATTTTTGCTTTGTGTTCTTCCGCGTGGATTTGTTAGATTATAAACCAAGGGAGTCCATTTATCTCTTTAATATTCATAGATTATGAAATACAACGTTTACAGATCTTAATTATTGCAATTAGTAAAAAAGTTATAGACCTTCAAACATGCAGTTAACACAAACATCGCTTTCCTGAACAAAAGTCCAAAGTGGTCTTGCGTGGTTCACCCCCTAACGTACAGAGTTAAAAGTGACCGAAGTGGATAGGTTCGAAGCAGAGCCCCGGCAATGCTAAGGTTCTGTGTCCAATTCCTAAATGCGATCGAATCTTTTTCTGCTTTACATTTTAGTTTGAGAGTTTCTAATATGGTTATCTATGATTAAAAAATAAATTTCTGTTAAAATATTATCGAAGTATATTAATACGGTAATGCCCGTACGGTTTAAATTAAGGAACCCGATTCCGAGTAAATCTCCAACGTCACACTGTATGGAAACCGTTCTAACCCGTCCGTGAACGTGCCTTTTTTCACGGAGCTGCTGCCGTAATATGCACATTTATCACTCGCTCACATGCGATTTATAATACTATATTTAAGGAAAAAAGCATGAAGAAGAAGAAACATTTTTCGTTTTCATTCAATAATAAGAAGATTTATGTGTGAAGAGTGTTCTTCTCATTATTAATTTAAGAATGCCTACTATTATATATCTACCTTTTAAATATAATGTTAATAGTAGTTAGTTTTGCAAAAGGGTGATGCCTTACAAATAGTCACCAACACTTAAACTGGGCGAAGGAGAACGATAAGCCACCCGCAGGGGCTAGCAGCAAAAACCCGCGGAGCGGGTTTTTCACGGCTAGTCTCAATTATTATAAGTAGGTATTATGTACCTACTTTATCGTTTGTCTGATTTTTTCAGCCAATTTGTTCCATTTTTTTCCCTGGAAAGGCTTCTTTCAATGTATGAACAAAGACATCACAGTCTTGCTTTTCCTGATGATTGATCAACCACCCGAAAGTTAATCATTTTATGTTGTTAAATAACGCAAACTTATAGATACATTCTTTAACGTCGATAACAAAAGACGTTTTGTTTATAACGTTGCAGATAACATCGAATCAATTTCATATTTCAACGCTGCTCTTTTCTTATGCCAAATCAAAAAATATGTCAGTTGATTAACATCAGTGTATTGTGTAGTATATTGCCGTGAAATGATTGTAATATGCCGGCAGCGGTTTGCATTGTTCTGTGATTAATTGGCCATTTCTCAACCACTGCTCACTGCTCTGCGTTCATTGGTCGTCGGTCTCTAGTCCCATTAACTTCCTGGAATTTCTCTAGAAGACGTATTTAAATTCCTTGGGCAAACCCCGTTACAGATAATTTTTTACATCGATGCATTAGATACATAGCACACATTTTCATCAATTGTTTTGTGTTGTCTATAAATCTTGTTTAATATTATCCTTTACCTTTTTGGAACTCTGGCGTCAATGTCATTGTGCCACTACATGATGGGCCACGCGTGGCCGATGGAATGGTTAACGCCCCCACGATGGAATGGCAACGTTCATTCGCTTTCCGATCCACAGCGGCGTTAGTTCTCAGTTCAACTTTTGACTTTATTCAGGATGGACGTTGATGCACGTTCCGCTGCGGCATTATTTATTTTCATGTTCCCTCTATCTGGAATGGCTAACGCATGCGCATTGCGCATCCGTACAACGGCAGCGATTTGCTCTCCAATACTCCGATGGCGTTAGTTCAACTTATGACGTTATTCCGGATGGACGTTTAAGCCAGGGACAAACACAGCGTTAAAAGCGCCGGCGTTATTTGGCTTGACCTATTTTACCACATCGCTCGCCATACATTTACAATGGTTATCTATGGCGAGGGATATGCTGAAATAGGCCAAGCCAAATAACGCTAGCGCTTTTCACGCTGTGTGTGTCACTGGCTTTAAGCGTCTATCCGGATATTGTAAATAGTAGAATGTTGCAAATGTTCATATCAATATTGTGCCAATTGGTTGCAGTCTTTTTTTTTGTAACGGTTCATTTGTTTTTTTTAATGGTTTTTGTATTTTGTGTAACGAATAACAATATTGGTTGTGCGTTTTGTAGCATTGCAGTAGAGCTGTTTAAAGTTTCGTTTCTGCTTTTTAGTATTTTTGAGATCAAGACATATAGTATAGTTTGATATTGATATTCCAAAATACAGGCTTTAATATTAAAAAAATTAATCAAATCAATTTTTTGCAGACCCGAAATTGTTTTTCGGGACCGTCGATAAGTTTTTAGGTTTTTGATATATTAAATATATATATATATATAACCCAAAATGCGAACCTATATTTTTTTAATAGGTTTTAGGTTCTTTTTTTTTATCGACACCTTGCATATACCAGCATATAAGTACCAAAAATCTACGCTATAAATAAATTAGTTTGATATCCATACCAACTTATAAGGTATTTTTGAAGTGGATTTTAGGTTTGTCGGAGGGACCAACTGTCGAGGGAGGGGGGGCAACTATTCGAGGGACCAAATGTCGAGGGACTAAGTGTCGGAGGGTCCAACTGTCGGAGGGACCAACTGTCGAAAAGACAAACTGTCAGGGGAAGGGGCAACTATTGGAGGGACCAAATGTCGGAGGGACCAAATGTCGGAGGGATTAAATATCAGAGGGACAAACTGTCGGAAAGTCGAACTGTCGGGAAGGGGCAACTATCGGAGGGACTAAACTCGGAGGGGCCAAATGTTGGAGGGGCCAAATGTTGGAGGGGCCAAATGTTGGAGGGGCCAAATGTTGGAGGGGCCAAATGTTGGAGGGGCCAAATATTGGAGGGTCTTAATGACGGTAGGACTAAAACTGTCGGAAAGACCAACTGTCGGGGGGGGGGGGGAGCAACTCTCGGAGGGACCAAATTTCGGTGGGCCAAATGTCGGAAGGGCCAAATGTTGGAAGGACTAAATGCCGGAGGGACCAACTGTTGGAGGAACTAAATCTCGGAGGGACAAACTGTCGGAAAGTCAAACTGTCGGGGGGGGGGGGGGGGGGGGGGAATTATTGGAGGGACTAAATTCGGAGGGGCCAAATGTCGGAGGGACTAAATTTCGGCGGGACCAACTGTCGGGAGCATCTATCGGGGATCAAATGTCAGGAGGTTAAGTGTCCGGTGATCAAGTGTTGGGGGATCAACTGTCGGGTCACCGGGAAGGAGATGGGAAAGGAGAGGGTTGGAAAGTGGCTTTGATTAATCAGTTAATTGAGTGATAACAAACAATAACATTGTATTTAATATGCTCTTAAATCCCATTTTATACTAGTTGCTGTTTGACCCGGGAAGTAATCGGCTATTCAGATCTAGTCACTAAACACGGTCAAAGCCATTTGGAGCAACGTTTCAATTTTAAATTGTGGTCTTACACCAGGGCGATACTGGAAGTATCTTCCACTCTGGAACGTGCCGCAAAAAATATACTATATATTATTTTTATTTAATTAATTGTGATTAAAAAGCATATAATTTTTTTTTATAGAGAAACTTCACAAGAGTCCCAACTGCTCCCCTCTGGAACCAGTGAGACTATGGCATCCCCAATCGGAGTATGGAGTATGAAGGGAAGGAGATGGGAAAGTGGAAGGTGGGAAAGTACATGGCTATTCAGATCTAGTCACTAAACACGGCAAAAGTTATTATTAAGCAACGTTTCAATTCTGAATGGTGGTCTTATACCAGGGCGATACTGAGAGTATCTTACACTCTGGAACGTGCCGCAAATATAACATATATTATTTTTATTAATTAATTGTGAAATAACACAAATTTGTTTGCTCTCACTCAATAAACTGATTAATCAAAGCCACTTTCCGACCCTCTCCTTTTCCGTATGATCTCCCAACACTTGATCACCGGACACTTAACCTCCTGATACTTGATCCCCGATAGATGCTCCCGACAGTTGGTCCCTCGGACATTTAGTCCCTCCGACATTTGGTCCCTCCGATTTTAGTCCCTCCGATAGTTGCCTTCCCTGACGGACTTTCGGAGAGTTTGTCCCTCCAACATTTAGTCCCTCCGACAGTTGCCCCCCCACCGACAGTTGGTCTATCCAACAGTTGGTCCCTCCTACATTTAGTCCCTCTGACATTTAGTCCCTTCAACATTTAGCCTCTCCCACATTTGGCCCTCTAACATTTGGTCCCTCTGATAGTTGCCTCCCCCCGACAGTTCGTCCCTACGACATTTAGTCACTCCGGCATTTAGTCCCTCCGATACTTGTCCCCCCCGACAGTTCGGCTTTCCGACAGTTTGTGGACATTTAGTCCCTTCGACATTTGGCACCTCCGACTTTAGTCCCTCCAAATGTCGGAGGGTCAGATGTCGGAGGGACTAAATGTCAGAGGGACAATTATCAGAGAGAGTAAAGACGGAGGTGGGCGTTTGCCAAAAAAGATGTCGGTGACGTAATAAGAATTCCACTTAAGTGAAATGCTGCATTTCTATTAAAAATATACGTAAATTTATTAAAGAAAGTATGAACTTCACGACAAAAAGTATTTAAATAGAAAATATCAATAAACTTCTAAAATAATTGCAATTTAAGTTTAATACTATTGGTACGAAATTCTTTTACGTCACTTTTATCATAAAGTTTATAAAGAAAATTAAAAGAAATTCATTATTTCAGATTTTTATTTACGTATTGAAAACACAATCTGTCTCCTAAAAAATATGAATAATCAAGCTTATTGAATTAAATATTAAGTTTTTAAATAAAAATATTCTTTTACGCTACTTTTGGATACTTTGTACAGTATATTTTTCGTTCTAGAAAGACGAATATAAGTTTTTGTTTTACGAATGTTTAATTATATCAAATTTAAAATTAATCATAAACTATATCGATAAAAAATAGAACACATTTCTTTGAGATATTAAAATTGATCTTAGAAAATAAATCACAGCAATAACAGGACAGTGACGTAAAGAGAAACATTTGGTAACGTTTAGGAATTCTAAGGCCTCGGCTAGACAGAGAGGCTTGCGCGGTAGCGACAGGGGGCGCGAAATATCAGTCGTATGTATACGCCCGTAGTGGCTACAGTGCACTGGTATGGGAAGAGTGGAAGATACTCTCAGTATCGCCCTGGTGTAAGACCACCATTCAGAATTGAAACGTTGCTTAATAATGGCTTTAACCGTGTTTAGTGACTAGATCTGAATAGCCAGGTACTTTCCCACCTTCCTCTTCCCCATCTCCTTCCCTTCCCCACTTACCTTCAGCCTCACAACATACTCCAATTGGGGATGCCATAGTCTCACTGGCTTCAGAAGGGAGCAGTTGGGACTCTTGTGAGGTTTCTCTATAAAAAAAAATAATTTAAAAATCGGAGGGACTAAAGTCGGAGGGACCAAATGTCGGAGGGACTAAATGTCAAAGGGACCAACTGTCGGGAACGTCTATGCTATTTAATATGCTTTTTAATCCCATTTTATGCTAGCTGCTGTTTCACCCGGGGTTTTGACAGTGACATTCCTGACTATCATTTTAAGGCTTTGGACTCCCAATCCGAAGGTCGTGGGTTCGAGCACGGCGTGCGCAAATAAATTTTATTTGTGTTATTTCACAATTAATTTTAAAAAAATAATATATATTATATTTTTGCGGTACGTTCCAGAGTGGAAGATACTATCAGTATCGCCCTGGTGAAAGACCACCATTCAGAATTGAAAATTTGCTTGAAATGGCTTTATCCGTGTTTATTGACTAGATCTGAATAGCCAGGTACTTCCCCACCTTCCTCTTTCCCATCACCTTTCCTTCACACTCACTTTCAGCCTTACAACATACCCAAATTGGGATACCATAGTCTTACTGGCTCCAGACGAGATCAGTTGTGACTCTAGTGAGTCACTATGAAAATAAATAAAATATTTGTACCGATACGTAAACTTCTTTGAGAACTCCCACTTTTAAAATTGTCGTATATTTTTTATTAAAATATAATATTCTTAGATCTCAGTGTTGAAAATTTTTTTTTAATTTTTATAAACATTATTTATGTTTAGGCACATACGGGGAATCCCAAAAATATACGGTTATATTTATGTAGAGTAAGAATAATATTTTCTGGCATAAGTAGGTAGGTATCTAACAAATTCTATATAGACGATTAATATGATTTAGGTTTTATCGTATCTTTGTATCGCCAGTGTTAAGTATCATAATAATTTTGTTTATGAATTGTTTTAATGGTTATTAAATAAATTTTATTGATTTAATTCATATAATCGCCATTTGAACATTGGGTTAACAAGAAAAAACATCGGTAATCATTTGAACATCAAACTCAAACAAGCTAGAACGTCTACTCCCGTTCACAGTCAAACAGGCACTGAGTAGTGGGGGTAGTGGGCCACTGTCCGGAAAACAACTCACCGAGGCCATCCCAGGCCATTCCGTCGCCATCCCATCGCCATCAGTGGCCCATCGCGTGGCCCATTGAATGGCCCACTCGGCCACTCCGTCGGCCACTCCACCATCCCAGGCCACGCCCCTGCCATCCCACCGCCACTATGGGCAATCCCACGCCACTAACCCTACACACAGTGGCCCATCGAATGGCCCATCGAATGGCCCATCGGATGGCCCATCCGATGGGCCACTCGATGGGCCATCCGATGGGCCATCATGTAGTTTCAACATCACGTTACGTAAACCAACATAGTGTATTGTTTTAAATATTAGTTTGTCGGGTTTGAAGTTATGCGCCGCGTATAATGTAGGTGTGCGTGAAACAGTGACCTACAAAAGTGAAAACACATTAAGTCATGTCTGCGAATGAAGTCATTTCGTGTCGTGTTGTATTAGCCGGAATGCGTCAAACATTATTAGAATTTAAAGAATTCATTTGGGAACATTACATTTCTGAAAATATACACAATTGCGTGAGTTGCGCAATGTTTTCTCTATTTTTTTATCACCATTTAAAATGCGCTAATACTGTTTTCCAAATATATACGATATGCATCCGTTATAATTAAATTAGTATCATCTCACTTTATTTTTAAAATACTTCCACATAGAACCTATTGCGTGGTTCTTTGCTCTTCTCCGGAGGCCTGGAGTCGATTGTAAAGCGAGCTCCATGTATGACTTATTTTTTGTCAAAAGGGGTTGTTCGCACTGTAATTTTGGAGGTTAGATTCGGAATAAAACACATGTAATCGATTACTGGAATATTGCGTTGATTACGTATAAAGGTTTAGATAAACTTGCAATAACTGAAATGATTTTTGATGCAAGGCTTTATAAAAGAAATGCTCGAGTTTTATTTAGCAAGAAATATGGTAACAATAGTTTCGGATTGATTTGACATTTGCGCTCCTAATAAAAGCACAGAAAAAATGATACCAATACAAATAAGGTGTATAATTTAGGATAAAATGCGACATATACCTGCGTTAAATTGAAAAAGCCAATAGAATGAATCAAGAAGAATTTAAATATAAGATGACAGGTGGAATAAAGTTAAATATACAACAATACTCAACACCTATAACAACCTAAAAATGACAAATTATTTCCATGAATATCTTTGTTTGCATAAAAATAAATCTATAATTACTTGTAGAATGGAAATCGCATTATTATCCTTCCAATAATATGAACATAATGAAGTCATCGTCAATGTGGCTAAATAGTATAAATACACTAAACAGGTATTGGCACCATTACAATTATTATTTTACTTGTCTTGGATGAGTTCATACTGGTTGGTATTTATTGTAGAGAATATCAGTATTTTTTACTTCAAGTCTCACCAGTTTTTAATAATTTCAAACTGCGCAAGATTCATTACAAAATTTATCAGTTGGTATATACTTATAAGAGTTAAGATTTTATTTCTGTCACATTCTAATCGATTTTTAATTCGTGACCTTAAAACTCCTTCATAGAAAATTCACACAGTTCTGACATTTAATTAAATCTCCACTGGCGTGATGCGACCAGCGAAATGATAAACCCTAGGTAGGAATTAGTAGACAGAATCAATAAAGCACACTGTCAGCTTTGGGGCTTAGTTCACTAATAGTATCTAGTATCTACTTAACGCCAATCCAATGTACATTGTACTGTACCGACTGCGGAGTTACTAAGTTGGTATCTACCGTCTATCTGGGGAAACAAATTTCCATTATGTCAACACATTATTAATAAAGCTTTTAAGCCCAAAAAGTGGGCGGGACTCGGCGTTCATTACTGCCTCTGCTCCATCCCCAATGCGTCACACTTGTTAAGAGCTTTATAATGAATTCTGGATAATGTGTGGGTTTTAATAACGATTATCCGGTAGCATTTCCTTTTTTATCAATTGTTCACGGACGATTTAATTTACTTAAATTGATTTGAACTTTTTAAGGTCTCTGCAGTTTTGAAGCTATTGTTTTTCCATTTAAAAAAGCTCTCAGAGTTGTGATGGACTGAACATGGAGGGTAAATATCCTGACAAACTGGACATCTCTAATACGTACAAATTACTTAAAAAAACTATTAAAATGCATTGTTTTGCTTCTCCAGAGATTCAAATACATGCTCCTCATTGTAATTGTACTGATACAATGTGCTTTTAAAATATTTTGTGCGTATTAAGGACGTCCATCGTATATGGATATATACCCCATGGAGTATTAGACGAAAACATCAACGGTATGACAACACCTAATGGACATCGACCTAAAGACAGATCAAGGAAGATGTGGGTTGATTTCGTGCAAGAAGGTACAACCCGGATGAGAGGGCCCCGGAGCTACAAAATAATGGGCAGGAAAAGGCCAAATCCCACCTTCGGATATACATATTGCCGTTATAAATAATATATTATACTCAATTAAATACATTCTGCAATAGGTAAGTGTAATGTCCTTGAATGATACGTAGTTTTAGTTGTTTTTGGTAGATGTCGGTAGGCTTAGAGCTTTTGTCAAGTTCCGCCAGATGTCGGGCATTTAAGAGTAGTTTCACTCGCGTAAACACATACATATTAGTAATAAACCACTTTGTAACATTATTCTTTAAGAGCCCCAACACAATTACTAATGTCTGCCTGTGGATACGGTAAAAACTACATAAGCTATAGTATATATATTTTATTTTTTTAAATGTTGAACACCAAGCTCAGACTACAATGATGATAATTATTATTCTTAGAATTCCACCTAGATGTGTTACATAACAATCAATCACTAATTCCGCACTCAATTATGTCCCCAAAATGCTGTAATTGTGCTGTCAACGTACGCCTCCACACTGATTATTACAGCGAGTAAATTACCTGTCTAAACGCTGTTATTCTGTGATGACAGTAAGTCGTCTTATCATCACGTAAATAACCTTGTGGTGTGATTCTGTTGTCACGTTGATGGATCTTCTATTGTCCTATGTGATGAAAAGCCATCGGTGTTATAATTGTCAACCAATTTATTCGTCAATTTGCGTCTCCCATCATTGAGTAATGTACCTAACCTATATAATTCTTTACCAGCACCTATTATTGTTTTTCTTCTTCCTCTGGGTTTTTTTTTCCTATCAGAGATTGGCTATAATCAGGGCAATCTTCACCTCAGTAGGCAATACTCTATCGATAGTAGGCGACCAATCATAGTACTGGGGTATCTACCGAAAACTGGTAACTTGTTTTTGAGTTAACGAAATTTTAATGTTTGACCTTTGATTTAACTTTAAATTTTAAGTCTAAGGTCACGTAGGTACGTAGGAGCTTTTGGCTGTCAATGATTCGACGAAAATCTCACGTCGTTGTAATAAGTGACTTTACCGTGTTTTTGCTGGAACGATTCATGGAATTTGGTTTCGTCAGTGAACCATTTGTGCACTTACTATCTTTCTGATGTATAACTTAACAAGTTAATAGAATAAGAGAATACTGGTGAGAGATGTTAGAATTAGTTACAACAAACTGTCTAAGTGTCTAATGACCGGACTATATTTGTCTAGGGTATTTTAATGACATGTCTATACATATTATTTAATAAGCATTAATAATAATAATAATAAATTAAGTTGTCCGATTTATATAGCGCCGTTTTGCGAAAAATCACCCCAAGGGCGCTGTACAAATAAATATATTTTATAAAATAATTAATATCTGGCTTACAAATAAGGTTTACTAATATCCATTATAAATCATCCAAGATATCAATTATTATTCCAATATGATTTTAGATTTTCACGGCCAAAGTATTTGGGGTGTCGTGCCGTATAGCGCTATCTCCTTCTCTAGCCAACGTTTTGGACAGCGTTACAGTGTCCATCATCAGGGCGGATGTGTGACGGGTGTTTATTATTATTCCGTTAAAAAAACTGTAGCTATCTACCTCTTAATTAATTGGGTACATAGGTAACTTACGATTAAAACTCCCAAGAACTTTTGCCAATACCCTCCCATCTTTGAACGAATTTCCTGGAAATTCGTTTAAAGGTAACTTTTGAATAATATAAAATGATTTACGAAGGTAAATATTTAGTGAAAAACGTTTTTTCTTGGATATAATTGAAATAGAGGTGGATGGGAGTGGCGCAGTACGCACGCGGGTGAATCTCACAGTTAGGGTCGGCGTAAGCTGGGGGTCAGAATGTGTCGTGCGTGCAGACGTCGCAGGAAATGTATGGGCTTATACGAAGCATATCGTACAGCATATCATAGTATCAAGCATATCGCGGTTTATCTCATGTATCTTTTCTCGGGAGGTTTTTTCGATATGGATGAGTATTTCAGGCTAATAATTATTGCTTAAAATAAATAATTAGTAAGAAAACACATAGTAGGTATCTTTCCATACATTTAAGGTTCGAAAGATTATTAGTTTATTTATTTGGTTATCGTGAATATTTACAATTTATCTTAAACTGGATACACAGACCTTACTAGGACACGAAGGGCGATATATATGGAACTCTTCTGATAATTAACTCAGTTGCAATGTGTTGGGATATAGCAGACCTTCGAATTACAAATTAACCTATCGACATCTATTGAAAGAAACTGAAACTACATGGATAAACAATACACTATAATTTTTGTTATTTGTATACCCAATACACTACAAAGTCATAACTGATTTTTCAAAATTATTACTCGTAGCCTGATTTCCGGTCTCAAAACTTTATTTGTTTTCCTCTCCATATTACTATGGAGCTTGCTGGATAAAATTTGGAAATGAAAGTAATGTTTTTTATGGATGGGGTGAAAATTGCTTAATGACCTCAATCGTTTATCTAGTCCTGCCATATAATAAATACAACGCTTTGTGCGAATTTATTTGTTCTTCTTCTCTTTATAGTGATTACATGATTTGTTCATTCATCTCAATCTACTTATTATGGTAATTAGTACCCATAATTTGATATGGAAAATTTTAATATTTTCATTCCTAAGTCCATTTAGATTTTAAAATCGATCTACAATCACACATTTCTAACGGTTTTAACTGGCTACAACATCATTATGACGTAGAAAACGCCTGTGACTCCAAAGAAGGCTGTCACGGAGCTTGGCTGACATGACATCAACAACGCCATATTCCGGAACAAATCGAACATGTCATTTTGGCGGCAAAACATTATTGTTATTTTTTCTTAATTTTTGTCGACAATTAAAAAAAAACAGTGAAAATATTACGCTTCTGTCCTGATGATGGACTCTGTAGCGCTATCCGAAATTATGACTAAAGAATGAGGTATTGCAACGGCATTAAACCCTAAAAACAAATCACAACAATGAAAATATATTCAAGTATAATTTGTAATACTGTAATACTAATATGTATGGTTTTCATTATCTAATGTTTTATTAAGTTAATATCGGCTCCTTCAATGTTTCATGTAAATTTATTCATAATTGTGGTCACACCTGTAGTAATAATTATTTAGACACGTGTGGGATCTACGCTTATCAAATTTTTTTACACAATAGTGCGTGCGGCCACACGCGGTTGTGTGCAATCGTGCCCCAATAACTCTTCTAAACATGGTCTCCCCCAGGGCGTGAACCAAAACCGAGAGTTACTCAATCTCATTCCCATTCTCAAGTGCAAGTCAAGGCGCCTGATGCAACTGCATGCCATTACCATCAACCGCATTATTATTATTATAACAAAAAAACATTATTATCGTTAGTAAAACACTGCACGAAGTTTACAATGCTAATAATAATAGTGGATTGTTTAATGTTTGCTTTATAAATTTTTTCTTTATTTTTCAAGGCGCTTGCATCTCGAGACAATAGTCTTGGTAAGTGCATTCAACCGTGATACTTTTTTATGAAACCAAGAGATTGGCCTTTAAAAGACCAAAAAGTCTTCAACTCGCTACTAAAATGTTTTTATGTTCAATATGCACCTACGAGTAGTGGTAGATTAAAAGTTTATTCTGACAATCTTAATATATAAAACAAAGTCGGGTTAGTTACACCATTTATAACTCAAGAACGGCTGGACCGATTTTTATGATCTTTGATTTGTTGGATTTGTCTCCGTCCCGGTTAACAGAATAACTATTAAAACATCGGAAAAAAATCAAGGGAAAAATAATTATGAAGAAAATGTTCATATATTTTGTATGGAACGCTTTTCATATAATGTGCGTTAGTCGACATAATTTGAATCAATACGAACAGCTAATAAATTAAACACAATATTTATTGATTGTGAGGCGGTACGAAGTTTGCCGGGTCAGCTAGTTTATAATAAAAGCACGAATCTAAATTAAAGCTACCCACACAACCGAACATCGATAATTAATATTTAAATTGTATAATTAGATCTACTTAAAATAGATTATTATCTTGGATTTTTTTAAATTACTTGCATCATTTCAAAGTTATTATCTATTTTTTTTCTGTTTTACTCTTTTTCGTTTTATATGCTTCATTCAGTTTACTTCATGTATTATGATATTACAATAAGTACTTTATCTGCTACTAACCTAATACATGCAAAATAGTCACGTATCCTCCTTGATAATCTCGAGTAAGATGCTGTTTTTTTTTTATATTTAGGAGAACAGAAAATACTTTTTTAAACATGCGAACACCTCATCACAGTTTTCCCAACTTTACAAGTTACCGATTATTAATTTTTTTGTATTACAGGTACTTATTATCTATGGAAACTGTAAACTGATGTAAAATGTATGTACGAGAATAGAAATGAATGAATAAAAATGATCATATCAATCGAATATTTCCTTCAGCCTACGGCTTACTTAGTCATTACCTACGCATATATTGGGGTGTGTACAGGGTGTATCAGAACATACCAGACAGACTTTAAGTTACTGACAGAGTTTAGAAAAAATATATGTAGTTTTGCTGTCCGGTGACATTTTTTTTCAAACAAAAACAAAATCCATCACTTGTCGCCACTGACCACACTGCCACATTTCGCAACGGATCATGTGATACGCGCTCCGACTCCGTCTGCGTGGTGCTGATAGAACAAGATAAAGTGCGTATTATCTCGAGATGCGCTACGTTATATACCCAGTGGCGACCTGTTATGGAAAATGTATGTCCTGTATGTTTTTTACTCCATATAAGCTCAGGAATCGCTTGTTTAAAGTCTGTTGTGTATATGCTGATACCACCTAAACAGTTTACCTATTAAGGCTTCTTCTTGTCCTTTAATAATATCCTATTCAGATCTGTTAGATAATTCAGAATAGCGAGTGATGTATGGTTTGATTCAATAAGCCAACTGCCACGCATTAATAAATATGTAATTTAATTGTTTTATATTCGAGCCCACAGAATGTCCGCCCACCAGACGGTATTGTGAATTATCACATCGCATCTGCTATTTTGTACTTGTTATACGGACATGTCCGTAATTTGACGCATCGGATCGTGTCTAGGCGATAATTTACAGTAGACTTGCTTGTTTTCCCAAGTAAACACTGGCTACTTTGTGAGCTACTTTATTATATGGACACAGCTCGATGTTTGTTTTGTCTTTTTTAGAATTGATATCTTGTTCTTTGTTGTTTCATCAACGGGTGCTATTACGTTACAATAAATAATACTGATGTAATTTTATAATATACCTGGAAATTTGAACTCACGGTAGCGATCTAATGGTGTAAAATATTGTAATATTTGTGTCTCTGTAATCCTTTACGGAGATACTCTTGTCTTAAGTATTAGTACTGGACCCTTTCTCAGTGCTTTGCTGTTGGATTAAAAGACTTTGGTTCTTTGAAATCACAGTGACTATTTATTGTTTTACGCACAATACAAACACGTCATTATAACTACGATTTTATAAATCAGGTTTTGTCTGGAGAGCTCTTGCAAAAGGAATTACTTGGCACTCTCAGATCGGATATGCTCTACACACGTCGTAACCGACACCATCTGACCCGAGCGTAGAAACAACAACAGAAACAGATGATAACTAATATTCCCATATAAATACAAATATTTTGTATGATAACCGTTAAACTCTTGTTATGGATTTACTCCTCGCTCTTTAAATGGACTTTAATTTGATCTATTTGTAATCGTTAATCATTATTGGCTTTAAATGTTTGTTTAACGTTTTTGATTTATCGCACGACTTCGATGTTGTGACAACATTAATTTCGTTAGGTGATCTTATAGAAATAAAGATCATTTGTCATTGGTATCATTGTCAGGCTGCAGCTCGGGTTATGGATGATGTCCACGGAGCAATCGGACAAAGCATCAAAGAAATTGGCAGGTCGTTCGTCTTTATTGACACCGAGGCACGTCCGACCATTTGCAACACTTAAAGCAAAAACTTTAATAAAAATGCACGGAGAGCGATCGGAATCGCTTTAAAATTTAATGCACAATTATTTCACCAATTTAAATTTTATTTTGTTGTCTGAATTAATGAAGGTACATATTGCAATACATTTTCTTCCTCCAAGGTATAACGTTCACTAGCCTGCCTTGGAAAAATTGTACAAGAGATCCCTCAGGCCGCTGAATTATTTGGTTCGTAACAAGGAGGTTCCCGTGGGCGCCACAATAACATAAAGTATCATTAAATCTTTTATATGATCGAAGGTACTCATTAGGAGATGCGCTGTTTTGTTCAGATGACCTGGTCTAATTTGAATCGTGGTTCAAGAATGTCCCAAATTCATCTCGTGGCTGAATTGATAAGTTACTAACTCGAAAAACATTTTTTTGTTCATTCTCCTTCGGTTCCAGTTTGAAACATCGGTCCATTAAGAACTATTAACGCGTCTCTCTGATAAATCAGCTGCAACTATCGTCTCATATTTATTTAATGCGTTTTATCCTCCGTGGATCTCTGTGGGTATTCCTTTGTTGGGTCAGAAGGCGAGTTGATGTAATAAACATAACCGTCCGCCACCGCCAGCGGTTGAGCGGTGAGCACTAGCCTGTGGCCTGTAGTCCAGTCGGGCGAGAGAAGTGTCAAACCTTATTAAATCTAATCCGACAGTGGACTAGTCCCGGTTTTTATTATCTCGGATCAGAACCTCCGCATTCAGGATTCCGTCACTCTCTTCTGGTATTTGATATTATGCGTCTTTAAAACCGACTTTAATGCGATAAACTAGGCCGAAAGTAAAAAGTAGATCTACAATTTTGCCCAAATTTGATAATTACATTTCACGTCTCATAAATATTTTAAAATTTTGACATGTTTCCATTGATGTGATTTCATTGAAATTATTTTATCGCTGAATATTCAGGAATCTTGTAGAATTCTAATTTGGTAAAGGGATATAAAAATTGCACTCCAAAAAATCTGCTGAATCCATGGTGTTTAATAATAAAGTATGTTGTTAGGTACATAAGATGGCGTGTATTCTTGGAATGAATCTATTGCTTAATAAGTCACATAACACTCACTATTCAAAAAATGTTGACGATGACACGTTGCTCCAAAAATCCGAAAGTAAAATACCAAAGTCGTGACCTGTTCCGCCCATAGATGGTTATTTTATGATGGGTGGTTATCAAGCGAATAAGTCATAGTCATAAAAAAATTATGCAATATCAATGGCATTTTCGTTAGACGGGGCAGATCATTCACTCAAATCATTGTTCAGTTCAAATTATTGAAAAATGTTACAGATCGTTTTCTGTTGTAATATCTATGGACTTCTATGTATTTTTTCTCGAAATCTGAGGCTATAAAATGAGTCTACAAAACGTGGCCTGGACGCAATAAACGATACTCGACGAAAGCTTAGTATGACTTATCTTCTCGAGTTAATAAATAAATACTTATTATAATGGTTGTCTTTATTGGTGATTATAATGATACGAAGGCTAATAAGTAGTTAAAATACTTTGAAGCACTTTTTAAGTACAATATTTTTTATTGCTGGGTAGAAGTTAGCTTTGTTTGCATTATTAAATTATTCCTGAAACGCCCACAAAATTAGTAGGTATGCCATGACGAGTAAAATGATCCAAGTAGATATACTGACATAATACTGATTCTACGTATAAATATCTAGATAGCATCATTGACATGTAAAATGTACTAACGAGTATTGTATTATATACTAACCAGGAAGTCAAAGAAAGGGTTTAAAATCTTTTCAAACTCTGTTCATATTTGAAGAAAAACTTAACGCGTTAAATGATAATAAAATCCTTGTATTATACAACCTCCACACAATGTACCGCTGTAACCCGCTGCATACAAATAACATCTAAGTTGAGGACAAACAAGTCAGATTCAGATTAATTCAGTAAACATACTATGTGCACACACGAGTAATCTCTGTCATTACGATAATAACTACGTTATAAAGGTTATCATTATTCTTATATTGTTTCTCCTGTAGTTAGAAGCATGGGGTTGATGGCCTTTGAAAGAGACTAAGAGACACCTCCCGTTTATTTTCTATTCAATAGTCTTCCATATATCTCGCTGACTGAGAATGGTAGTGTTCCGATAACAAACTTGTTCGGTCTATTTCTCAAATGAACCGTTTTATTTACCATTGTACTTCATTAGTCGGTCCTTGTTTGCGGACAATTTGTTTCTAGTAAGGAAAACGCATGTTTTGCGGTCCTGTGTTATTTTCAATTTAGTTGTTGTTCGTAATACAAAGTAACTATTACTCTTTCTTGATTCCGAACATGTGTAGTGTGTAGCTACATAAAAAGTAAAACTGGTCGTAGAATGATTAAAGTTCCATCATCGTTTATAGTAATATAATTAAAAAGTATAGATACGGTCTTAACGTTTCCCCGACACAATAATTGGTAACAAATTACACGTGCGGTGCGGTGCAGGTAGTGAAGTAGTGAGGTAGTTGCCATACCTCCCGTGTACCTGTGCGCTGTGCTCCTATGTATATCTTCTATTAAATTACGTAACTCGGTAGTGAATCAAGTTCTCGTGTGTTTGTTTGCTTTCTTTGCTGTGGAGCATTCTTTGTGAGGAGCCCTGTTTGCTGTACCCATACAATACAATATCCGCAGACAAAAGACTTTGAACATTCCAAAACAGTCACGACTCGGTATCCTAGGCTTTATTGTGTATCCAAACAAAACCACATCGTCCTTATAGGAGGTGCTTTTTTTCGATTGAAGCCCGCAGTGAAACTACCGAACAGTACCTGCCTTCATGCTGCAAATGGTAGGTTTCTTGTGAGACGCAGTCGGTATTTTGTGAGAGAAGTGAAGCTGTCAATGTTGATGTTGGGAATAGGCGAATGTATTTTATTCTCGCCTGGGTGGAAGTAACAGAAATGTACAACAGTATGATAAATTATATCATAAAAATATTATAAAAAGAAAAATCCAAATAATATGCGTCCTAATATATTATTTCACAGAGAAAATACGTTTTTACTAGTATATTCCAAAATAAGAAAAAAGTGAGGATCACATTTACATGGCATTCAAATAAATTTACGTGTTATCTGGGTGTTCAAATACCATTTTAGGAAATGAATGTGGGTGAATTTTTTATTACTTGCTACTGGTTGATCAAATTGAGTTTTGAGTGAATTAATATGTGATGTGTCTTATTGTGAGTTAATTCCAAATTAAACATAAGAGGACACTTGGTAGGTAAGTGTATTTACTTATGTCGTAATGTTTTTTGCTCTTGTATACCAAAATGGATAACTGGTTTATTTATTTATTTTTGGGAAAGTTGACAGTAAATCTTAAATTATACATTCATATAATACTAAAATAGTTCGTTATGCCTATTATGAAATTTCCACTGATAATATTCGTGTGCGTTTAGTATTGAATTATTTGTTAAATATGGCAAACAATTGTGCTATTTTGCGAGAATCTATAGAACAATTTTTTTTAAATCTGTGAGTAGATGCCTAAAGCGCATGTACGTAAATTATTTATTTATCTTAGGCAGATAAAACCTGTTTTGGATTACTTGTAGGTGTTAATAATATTTTCTTGATAATAAAGCTTCAGAAACATAAAGAATTAATAAGAATGGTGCTACGCGTTTGTTAAAGTAAGACACGTACAACAACCCAATTACATGAACGAAAACATTTTACCTACGGTTTTTGTGTACCTACGCACAGGCAGCCTATTAGTAATAAAATAATAATATATTTCCCTTGAAGGTTTTCAAAGCTCATCGTTTTAGAAAACATGCACGATAGAATGGAAGAACTTAATTGTTGAATGAAATTGATGAATCGTTCGTCGTACCCCTTTAGAATAAAATATGAACCACCGCCCATTTAGATGACCGGTATTTTTTTCATTGCCAGACTTATGAAACCCATTCACAGGAGCGACACATTCCTCCACGCATTCGGGGACATGTAGACGATTAGTCTAGTACATACGTTGTAAAGGTAACTCCTTCCATTTAACCCTGGTTTTATTGACAAACCCTAACCCCTTTGCAGAAAGTTTGCCTAGTGGTACTGTACTTTATTCGTTTATTGTTGCCCTGCGTAAAATTCCTCACTGTTTAATTGTTCACATGTTGAAATTTTCTTGGTAGGTACATACCTACTGTTTTAATTTGTGGTGGTACGAGTATGACATATTTCTTTTAACCATTTGGAATAAACTCTTTACTCACCTCGTCATATGTTATTATAGATTTGTTCTTTTTTGTATGATACTTCAGAATTGTTTTTATAGATATTTGTATTTATTTTATGTATTTACCCGTTTCATTCGTCCTTTTTTTAATCTCTTGCCAATCTGTTCTTGTCGCGATGGGGATCCGTTCGATAGTTAATCTCGGCAACCCGCCATGGCTTGTCTTACATGATTATTTGTCGTGCTCTTTAAACCTTAGCCCGAGGCATGCTAATCGGTTGAAAACCTGTTATTACCGACACAAGGGCCAGGATCGCGGCCTTGCGGTACACCGCTGCGACGGGAAATATTCTGTATTTGTGGAACGCAACTAACCAACAGGTACAAGGAATGCGCACACAGTTTTTTGAAATTCTTAAGCATTTTAAACAAATCAAAAATATCTAGCAAAGTATTGTTTTTTTGTAGAATTCAATTCTTCAATTTCTTTTTTTTTTGGCTTCAATTCTGTACAATATATTTTATGAAAATACCCAATATATTGTAAACACGCGGCACAAAACCAAAGAACTCACACAAACCCCTAAAACAAACACAACATTTGGTCAAAGAAATTTCAAATACATTGCGTCTAAAATATACAATAACGTACCTGACAAAACAAGACAATCGAATAATAATAATATTAACAAATACTAAATCTTGATCGAACGATGGGTCGTCGAAAATAATTAGTCACCTCACCCAAATATAATCCTCTATCTCATTATTGTTACCGCTACCTACCAACCTGAAATTTTTAGTCAAATATTTTTGCTTTATTGAAAAATGTACTTTATTTAATATTTATAAAATATTTGTAAACTAGTCTGTTTCGACACAGGATTTCCTAGAGAGATAGACAAGGCCAAAAAAAAAATGTAAACCCTTTTATATAGATGCACATAATAAATAAATAAATAATAATATGGTAACACCGCTGATGTTTGCAGTGATATCAGATAACTTTGAGAGTTTAACCCTTCAGCCTCGGGTCTAGTTTGTCGGAAGGTCAAAATATTTCCGATTTGCAATAAAATCCAAATAACTGGATTATTTTTGAACGTATTGGAAAACTAAAAACGGTTTTTGAAAGGTGGTGAAATACGCTATAAAATTTTATAATTCCTATTACATAAACACATAATTTTTTTTAATTTATATTTTTTTTAATGAAAACATATAGTTTTAAAAATGGCTCAACTTACGTTTTTTCTAGCAAAAATTACTGATAACGAAAAGAAATAAAAAAACTTAATATTTTATATTGCAAATGTATTATAAACGTTATCTTCAATTCACCTTTTTGCCGTTTTATGCAAAAATAATTAATAAAAACTATAAAAATACCGTAATTTAAAAAAAAAAACTTTGGTTAATGAATGTGAATTATTTTGTAGTCAACTTTTAGATTTTAATATAAAACTTTGTGTTTTCTCTTTGTAACACATTTTAAATCATATTTCTAACCATGATTGTAAGGGAGACACAATGATTTTTTGAGACATATATGAGTTATTCCGAAAAACGAACAAATGAGCCTGAGTTAATTAATAAAATGGTTGGAATTCTCTAATTAATTTGCGGTCCATGATAACGTTCAAACTAAACGAGTCATTTATATATTCCTGCTTTACAAAATATAACCTTCTGCGCACTTTCAGTTGGAAAAACCAGTCTGTTGTTTTCGTTTTAATGTTATTTCTCCCAACTATTTGTTGTCCTTTTACACCAGTCTCTTCGTATTAAACCTAATTATCACTTATCCGGCAACAGATAAATATACCCAGTTGCAGATATTCCCTTGTCCACTGGGATAATAATTCCGACATTCAGCATTCCTAAAGCAGTTTTTTGCAGACACACCTAAACATCCTGAGAATGTCTACACATTTACTTCTCTGCTGTAGGAATGTTTGACCAGAAGTATTCAAGGTACGACTTCCGGTCAAATACCTATCTCCACTATTGCGATGACAAGATTAGTCTTGATCCTTTGAAATTTCATTGAAATCTTTTAGAAACTAAGCGCATAGAATTTAAAAACTTCGACGTGAATTTCGTTTTTGAATTCCTACCAATATTATTAGATTTCTCTCTAACCCTTAAAAGTAGTGGACTTTTATCTTCTAAAATATACCTACACATAGACATTGCATTTCAAAAATGAGTCAAAAGGCATCACGGTGGTTACATTATTTGAAAAGCGTTGCAAAAATTCTGCGCATTTCATTAACTGCACTTCAACCTATGTATTGTTTTAACCTCTAATTTTGAAAGAAATTTTTCCCATACTAACACGAACTCATAATGCTATCTCATTCTGCACTACGGTGAGATGTATGATTTAAATAGTGATAGAAAAAGAAAACACCATGCACGCTTCGTATTTGCATTTAAAAGTTTACCACGCTCTGAAAAAATGAAATAATTATATTAAACAACATTTAGCAAGTGAAAAATATTTATCAAGGCTTGTAAATTTTTTTATGTAAAACAAAAAATAGTAAAGCCACAATAACATTTACAAAACCTGTGTCTAAATAAATGTGATATGATAAAAAAAAAAACCATCGGTTAGCGACTTTAAAAACTTTATCTACGTTTGTGTTAAAAAAAATATTTTTAATTCTGTATAATAAAACCCGAAAGAGTTTTTCACCTCCTTTCAAAAAAAAAATTTATTTTGAAATACGTTCATAAACAGCGAATTTATCTGGAATCTACTGTAATGCGAAAATATTTCCCTTGCAATCCACTGCAAAATATAGAATCTCTAGGGCCTAGACGTTAAACCAAATTGTTATAGCTCGTTGTAAAATATCTATATTCGTTATTTATATGTACCCAAGTATCTTGCGATAATATAATGTGTTTAATTATATGCGTAAAACAACGTAGCAAATTATTCATAAACAAAACAACGTCGAGGAATTCTCAATAACAATTTTGCTTTAACTAAGACTTCTAAAACTGGTTGTCGGTCATCAATATTTTAATTCGTTTTCATGCTTCATTTATTCCGTATCCAAGGATTGTTGGTCGACCTTGCTACTGCATTCCTTTGGGTATATTGCCATTAAATTTGCTACTCGTTCTACGTCTCCCCAACACCCGGCACCCGGCACCCAGCACGAGCCCTGGAGCGATTGATTCATTCTTACCGAGAATCTGCGGGACCTACCTTCATCACGTTTCTGGGAATCATATTCGTCTTTGAATATGCCCAAGTATATTATGCTGTCTTCTAAAGATGGATCTCGAGTAGCTATCAAAGTTTCAATAACATGTGTAATTTGGTTTGATTTGCATTAACCTGCGGTTTTATGGTTATCTTTTTACTTTTTTTCGCCTACCTTTAGCCGCTAAACTACATAAGTAGTTTAGCGGCTTGGAAGGTTAATAAAAAATACTTTTTTAGATTTGAAGTCCGGGATTTCTCTAGATCTGTGTAGGTTGAAGTATATTCAAAACGTTGAAATCGTGCCAGGTTGGTAGAATAATGCTATTATCATGGGATATTCCCACGGTGCGATGGCACGGGGGAATTTTCGGACAAAACTAAACGCATCTTATCACACTGTTGCGTTTTGTTCCCATGTATACAGTCGTGCATATGTGCCCATAATTAATCAAACACGTTTTTGTTCGCTCCTTTGAACTTTGAAAAGTACCTCAGAGTGCTCAGAGAATGGAGCTATATAAGATGCTGAGATGAGAATAATACATACATTGTATGTATTATAAACATTTTTTTATTCAGCCGCGAGTTATTTAGGCATGCAAGTTGTACGATCATGTTATTCCTCATTTTTACGGAGCCACGATTTCTTGTTTTCATGCAAACTCTAGGGGAAAAAATATGTTTTTTTTTAAATAAATTATTCACGGACTTCGTGGTAACTGATCTCTCTGTATTATTATGACCACAATAGTATATAATATAAAAAAATTGATAAAAATAAATAACTGGTTTATAAAAATATATTTAATCAACATTAATTTGACTGGTTTACTATTTAAATCTTTTATGTAGTGTATGCAAATATGTATGTAGTTTCATTGTCTCTCAACAAATGTTGTTAGTTACGGGAGTGATATGTAGTTTTAATTTATCTCAACAGAGATCATTATGTGTACTATATGAGAGAGACAACTCTCGCCCGTTCGAGTCTAATACCCGAACGTTTACGAAGATAGCCGATGATATCCGATCGACCGGTGGGTTCCTTTGGTGATAATTTTCCTTGCTTTATATTAACACAGAGAATCCTTTAGAATAGACGTTAAGTCCAGATAACTCAGGTACGGGGCATACATCATTCCTATGTCTACCTACATTAAATTGTCGTGAAAACAAGCTTATGTGCTCAAGCGGTTAAATATTCATTGTAAATGGTGACCGGTAGGTGGTTGAGTGGGCATCACGTTTGGGTCCCACCCAGGCGTTCCGTGTTCGATTCCTCGGCTGGCTAAGTCCTCCATCACAACACAAGCAACATCTTAGTGCGGTGGTAGTAGGAGATTTTCAAACGTTGTTGGGTTATTCGTAACCCGGGAATGTTTGTCTTTCTTTTAAGAAAAAAAAAATAAGACGATAATGAACACGACGCGTACTAGACACTAGACGAACCAAAATATCATCGGAACTCCCGATTACCAGAGCTACTTTGTACACCAGTCAAAACAACAGTACACCACAGTGTTATTAGAACTTGGTCTACTCGAATTTGCTGCCTAAAGCTGACAAATAACGAAATAACTAACTGTAACATTTAATAATATTATTTTTTGTACTGTCCGACTATTATTGTATAACCGATATCACAGCGGGAGTATGGAGTATGTAATGACTTGCCAGAAAGTTGTTACGCAAGACCCCATAATGTATTATAGTCATTACGCGAGGTATTCGGACGATACGGTATATGGTGAGCTGGCGCGGCGACCCAAATACTCACCAAAACTGACATTACCGCAAGGCCGTTGGCCGGATTTATGATGATTTTGCCGGCCACAAACACATGTCGTTTTAAAACAGATTGATTGAACTTTTATGTTTATTGTGGAAAGCGCACAATGCAGTAAGTTAAGGCTTGTCGCGCGTCTTTGATGTTTTATGTGATTATCTTAAATTTTCGATGATAAATGATTGTTATGGAATTTCATAAAGACAAAAACTAGACGCCGCGATCTCTGAAACTTGAACTAACCAGCAAACTATTAATTTATTTTGAATTTCACGCCCAGATGGGCTTTTACATGTTATTTTTTTAAATCTAAATTAGCATAACAATATTAAAACAAATCAAAATCAAAAACAAAATAAAAAACCAAATAAAAAAACAAAATCAATAACGAAATAAAATAAAAACCAGGTACTCCATCATGAAAGATGGAAAAACAATATCAAGAACGAAAAAATATTTTTAAAAAAAGAAGATACTCCACCTTGCAAGATGGAAAAACAAAATCAAAAATGAGAAATATTGATACATCCATACACGATGGAAAAATGGTACAGTGGGAAAAATTTGTTAATTAGACTAGTGAAATGAATGAGTATTTTGAGCTAACATTGATTTTCATAGTTAGCAGTCCTTTGGATGCTTTCTACTCCCATTTGATGTTCTTACACTTCTACACCGAAGGTATTATCGCTTCGTTCTCCATGCCAACTTCTCAAATCTCCTTTAAATATCCCACCTTAATCTTTACTGTATCGTGCAATGCTCTCTGTAATATATTAACAAATGTCTTGTCTTCTTTTTTCCTCCTCTCATCACACTACTGGCGTCTTTTTAGGTCCAGTGTAGTGTGTAGTACATTCTACATCGGTAGTCTCCCCTGACAAAGCATACGTTCCGTTTCTCGTTTCTCCCAGTTTTGTTCTGGGTAAACATGTAGACATCTTGCCTTTACAAGTTCCCAAAGATTTCGTTATAGTTCCCAATTAATTTGTATGTATTTTTGTGTATTTCAGAACGTCATGTTCTCGGTGCGCTAGTAGCACTAGCCTGGCAATGCGCTGGTTCAAGAAGAACGGCGAGGGCCCCCGCCTGCTGAGCCTGTCCCCGCTGCGGGGGGACGCCCCGCGGGGGCCACCGCCCCCTCCTCCGCCCCCTGAGCCCACTGCGCCCTCCCTCGCCCCCGCACTCACCCCGCCACCCCGCACCATCAGGAGATCTAGGATTGGTAAGAGAATAAATTTCGAATAATTATTGACTGAGCATAGCGAAGTCGTGTTTTGACTCGAACATTTTGCATTTCTTTCTGTCCGTAAATTTGTTTGATTGTTTCGTGTCCGGTCAATCAGAGCGCTTGCAGTTGCCACGTTCGTAATGACTTGGAAAAAATTGTGTATTTCTAATTTTTTTTAGTAATTTATAGTTTTTTTATTTTTAAATAAATAAACCCGTTTTTTTGCTACATAAAAAGATCATACTTTTCACTATGATAGATAGTAAGGGAGAAACAACGATTTCTGTGAGACCTATGTGAGCTGGGACAAATATTACGGTCTCCTGTAAATCTCCTTTAAAAACAAAAACCAACCTAGGTTTAGGTATGTAATATAGATCCACTAAATAAATTTTATGTGAACCTTCTTCATACTTGTTTACATGTTTCATATTGTTGATAAAACTTCCCCTTTAATTAATTTTAATAATTATTTATGACATGGTTTTATTGTAAAATATTTGGCTTTATAATGATTAAGGATCAAGGAAAAAATATTTTTGATGTGCCTCGTTATTCTCCTCTGCCATTTGTGTAGAATTCGTTGGATATTTTTTTTAAATGATTTTTGGCTATTGTTAGTATTTCGCACACATAAAATTATGTCCCGTCTTTCCAGTTTTTAAAAAATGGTTCAATTTTTCGGATAGAAATTTTCAAAAAATTGATAGGGTTTCAAAAATACGATTAAAAAAAAAATTTAATGTCTTGATTAAAAAATTTTGTTTGCCTAAACCGGATTTTTTTTTTTAAATGTGAGGCAAGTGGTTTATTATCATTTTGCGAAGTCCACAGGACTACTAGTGATAAAGTGCGTATAGCCTTTTGTTTTCTTTAGTAGCTTAGGATTAATTTATTTTGCTTAGGTATTCATAGAGTTTAAGTTTTCTTAATTTCTCAACATTTGTTAAATGCCTAGTAATTTTATCTCATATGTTGTTCATCAGTCGATGTACGGTCTTTTTCTTCCTGGTATGCAGTACCTATAACCTGCCGTAGATATTGTGATCTTTAAAAGTTTTCTTTTGGTGCTGAATGATGAATTGCTTTTACCCTGAATAGCCAGGCACATCCCCACCTTCCTCTCCCCCATATCCTTACCTTCCCCGCTTACCTTCAGCCTCACAACATACTCCAATTGAGGATGCCATAGTCTCACTGGCTCATTCGGGAGCAGTTGAGACTCTTGTGAGGTGTTCACTATAAAAAACAAAAAAGGTCTGTGTTGTGCATTGTTTATCTAACTCCTCCATGTTCTAATCTCCCCATTCGTTTACCAAAATCGCCACTCAATAAATTGTCCTGAGCTAGTTGGTAATCTCAGTCACTAATCATAGACTTACGAAATAAGGACGCTGTCTTTATGATGACGATGACCAATCGGCAATCGGCACAACAAGCTTGCGAATATCTCTGGTCTCACCGTGTGCTTATCTATAATTAATCTTCAGTTACTAAATATGCATAACATTTGAAATCGTTTTTCAAAATACCTTATTATTTATATACTCCATTGATTATATTCGTATAATGCAATCTTCTGTAAAGAAATACCTGTTACAAAACAGCTATTCATTTTCTCCGACAAGAGGCCATCTTTGTAATGTGGTGTGCTCAGTACTTGGTTTTCGTTGCCTTTCTATTGAAATAAGTTATTTGTACTTGCTGTCGCAATTCTGCTTACCAAATTGTTGGTATTGTTCTCAGACACCTTCCACACTCCGTAATGGTGTAGAAATTTGTTAAACGAATATAATGATGTTAAACAGCGGTAAACCCTTTACAAACATTTACCAGTGCGTGTGACTTCATTAGCAAAGCTAAAAACAATTCCAAATATTTCTAAATGTAAAGACTCGCTGGTCATTTTCGAATCATGCATAACAATCAATACCAAGCTTCTTCCGATATTACTTAACAATTCGGCAATGGTATTGATGTGTTTTCGAAGTTATTTAAATGTTCCTATTTCGGAGAGAGGCCTATAAAAATATAAGAATTTCCGTCACCCCGTGGTAAGAATGAGCACGCGACCCGCCGTCCGCCCCGCCCATAGTTGTTGGATGGATGTGATGATTGCCGTCACCGAGCGTGCTTATCATTTTCATTAGCATTAACTCATCTGCATTACAATTGCTGTGTAAATACCTCGGTTAACCGCCCTACTTGGGAACACTACCATACTGGGAGTCTCGGTATAGAGTACACGAGATGGGCCTTTGCTGGTCAGACAACCTCTAATCCAGTAGTCTGATATCAAGACGAAACTGCCTTCCAATCACATCCTTTGAACATACGATTCTAATTTGCGGATTAAGATCAATATTGGTTCTGATGACAAAAGAAATACTCTTTAGAGACATGCGAGCCAATGTCATTCCTAAAGCGAATGGCGATCAGTACAAGGAGTTCTATCATTCCACGATATTGGTTTCTAAGACAAAATGTCACTCAAGAAACATGTCACGATTAAATGTGTCTTTTGGTTTTCGTTTATTTGCAGATGGTTTATAAATTTAGTAATTTTAAATCAATGGATTGATCACATTCAGCGCATTCCAATCTCCGTTCGTTGGCTCAAGGGCTCATTGCACCCGAGTATGTTCCCAGCTTGGCGTTGATGGTCGTAGGTAATAAGTCTGTACATATATATAGTCCACACTCCACTGTCCACTGTCCACTGTCTATACAGTCACAGGCGGTATCGGCAGTTGGTAGTTAGCAGTTAGATCAGATAGATCGAATGCCTTATCTGGCGGACTTCAACACTCCGCCGAGTCGACACTCGCAGAAGACTAATTTAGCGGAGCAATGTTTCAGATTGCCTCATGAATATCCACACAAACCAACACGTATTCTTGGTTTAAAATAGCCCTTCGCGGCGATGATCGAAGATTTTTTGATCTTTGTTAATGTAAGTTGACAAGGTCTATAATAAAACACCCCTCAATTTGGTATTCAATACAATAGGTCCCACCTATACGTTTATACCAATAATAGCACCATAGATTTGCAGGATAAATAAGCGATCAACATAAAATATGATACAAACCGTAAGGCTAATCTGATGTTTCACGTGGGTGACGGGTAAAAAATAATCGTGAATACTTTGTAGGTACAAGACATAACGTAAGTTGCGTAACGCCAGATATGTAGTCAGGCTATAGCAGCTAGCACCTACTGCGATACTAGCCAAGTAGCCATACCGCCCCATACGGGCGAGGTAAAAGTGAGTTGCTTGTAATTTCACTTTCGTCCATATAACGTTTTGCCTTGGGTAGGCCGTTACCCGCAATTTATCGTCGCGATAGACCATAGACCCCTCGTAAAACATGCAGATTGCAATTTTGTAGCTTGTCTAGGTTATTTACACCGCACAAGAGTTAGTTAGACCTCGAGCGCGAAATTGCCTCGTTTGTAATATTTTCAGCGCACCTTGAACTTAGCTGCAAATTATTGCCTCCGCTCGCTGCTGCTCTCCTGAAACTGATAGTGATATGATAACTTACAACTGGCGCTGAAGGAAATATCACTGGATTTATTTCTTACTAGTACTATTCCACGGGCACTCGTGATAAAAGTAAATTAAAACTTGGTTAAATAATTCTAGTGGTCATGCGAAGAACGTGTTTCCACGCTGTTTATCGGTTTAGTATGATGAAGTACGTAAAGGGAAGTGAGTCCGGCGTACATATTTCTAGAAATGTACGAATGAGAAACTACACTGGGACTTTATTCCCCGCTGGGTCAAAATAAATAATGTAAAAGTATTTTCATTTTCTGGGCAAAATTATACACTACACAACACGCTCATGAGCTTTCGAAAAATCCCACGACGTACATAGTTAGTTAATTCAATTCATTTTGGTTATGGGCAGGAATTCTATTGAAAGAACTAAATCACAAGTGAACATCTTTATTCTTAGTACAGCATCATCAGGTTTTTTCACACACTTTGCAGTCTAATTCTCCAAGTTCAATACGCCTACGACTTACATTTATAATTGAATAATTACAGGAATCAATTCAATTAAAATCCAAGGTAATTGGAGATTACAGCAGATAATTTAAATTAAATCTACTGGGAGAGCAGAAGATCATTAGAGAAATTCCTTGTCATCATAATATTTTTCAGTCTTTGCTAAAATGTATCAAATTGTCTCAGCGTTATTTGATTGATATTTTAGTTGGCACGCGAACATCGTCGCTTGTACCAGTATCTACATTAATATTGTGTTACGTATGTGCATAAAATTATTTTTTAAACGCAATCAAATAATAACATCTAACTGACATGCATAATTGGGAGAACCTGTGTGTTTACATTATTGTTGTGTGTATTTTATTGAGGTCAATGTTAATTGTGAAATTGTACACATCCAAGTCATGTTCAATTAACTAAGAATAATATTATTATCATAACGATAATAAATAGCGCGGTGTGTGTCTATTGTGCTATCCGATTTTTGGTCATATTTGTTAGTACGGTTGTATTATAATAATGGTTTATAACGATTAATAACAACTGTATTATAATAATGGTATTAAAATAAGGGCCCATGTCATTTAGGGAGTGCTGTATGGTGGGTCTTTTCAACGAAAGGTAGGAGAGGAAGTTCTGGGAAAGAAAGGATATAAGGGATGGGGTCAGTGTGGCCAGGAGAGACGGACATATGAATCCATCCCTCCAACTGCGGTGCAAGGGGATGGGTCGAAATAGTCCGGCTGGTGAGGTCAAAAGGCTTCAATCAGTCTCTCTCGATCCGGCCCGCCAGAAGAAGGTGGGCAAACACATTCGACGCCAAAACTTGGACAAACCTCACCCCATGAACCCGGGCACCTTTGCTAAGTCACCAATTTAGCGAAACATTTGAGGTCACCTATGTCAGAACTGTACAGCTATCCAGTATAAACCGGGGTGGCGGTACCCATATCCGGCTCATACCCATATCAGTAAACAAAATACATTATTGAACTATTAGTAAACTAATTATTAACTATTGGCCACCATAACGCGTTAAAATAGCTTGTATATTGTATCGAAGGTCCCGAAGAACAATGTTGGATAGGCGATTTTGTAGTTGCAATACGACTGTTTCGTTTCTGAATTTTTAGTTTTTCTGAGATCAATAAATATAGTGTTGTTTTGAAATTTCGAAAATACAGACTTAAATCAACAAAATAAGCCAATAAATTAGCCAACAGAATGATTTTCAATTTTTAGCAGATCATACATATCGACCCTTTGGAATAACAAGATTCCATTTGTGGTGATAACGCCATGCGATAATGAACTCTAAAGTAGCTTACTATAGATCCCATTATTTCATGAAGTTTCCCCTATAGATGGAACCTTATTATTCCAAAAGGGTCGGTATATTGAAATGTTCTGTAACCTGTATGAAAAGTTCGGGGTTGAACTTGTTCTAATTTGAGTTATTTATCTTCGTCTAAGGAAGTCGACATTTTGCACATTTCATTCAAGTATGGATTATTTTCTTATGAGCCAAACTCCGTACCTCACATTTTATTTGGGTCCCTTTGAAATCTTTTAATGGTCCTACGTTTCTATCTCGCTCATCCAAAGGGTTAGCTTACGTGATCAGCTTACAGTGATGGCCATATCCTCCCTGGTCCATTTATCAGTTGGTTCTGCGCCAGTTGTAGGTAACTAGTACCTACTGCGATGGCTGAGTGAATTTGCGGAATTTCCCAGGAGGTAAAAGAAACGGATTCCGAAAAAGCTGTAATTCTTTGAAATAATATTTATCTCTAGTGGTAACATAAATCTATTTGAAAAATGTCCGTGAATTACCTTAAAAGGTTTTCCGTCGGATGCGTGTTTTATCATTTTATCTAAAGCAAATTTTAGTTTTTTCTTTTGTTCCTATTAGCGCGAGATAGGATCACCATTATCAAATCACTATCAAACTACGACTTTTGGCATCTTTATCTAACCCTTTCGTCTACGGTGGCAGCCATTTTTTTGATCCGGAGCCCCGAAATACCTGAAAAAACTCTCGGCTCTGCAGAAACAGGCGGTCCCTTTAAAATACTCTTATCTTAACGAACGGATTGCAATCTTTAAAGCACAGCCATCAGGTTCGAATGCTGTCCTTGTTTTACCGGTATTTAAATGGAAGATGCTCTGAGTAACTAGCGTCCTTGATCATAGTGTGCCTAGTCAGTACACGGTTGACATTAGTTACATAAAAATGGGTCGTTTCTACGGCTCGTTAATGAGTTCAACAGCTCGGCTGTGGAACGATTTTTTTGAACGACGGAGAAAATACAGATACAAATGTGAATTGACAAGAATATACAAAACAACAACTATGGAACTCACCTTCATCCAAACTATTTCTCACGAATTGACATACAGCATATAAATACATATATTTGATGGCCACTGTGTTTTCCTTCCTACGACGGCCGGCGTAGTCTAGAGGCAAGGCTTTGGACTCCCATTCCGAAGGTCGTGTGGTTCGAACCCGGCGTGCGCAAATAAATTTGATTTGATTAATTTTTTGTTATTTCACAATTAATTAATTAAAATAATGTATACACGTTGGCACGTTCAGAGTGGATACTCTCAGTATCACTCTGGTGTAAGACCACCATTCATAATTGAAGCGTTGCTTGAAATGGCTTTAGCCGTGTTTAGTGACTAGATCTGATAGGCCAGGTACATCCCTACCTTCCTCTTCCCCATCTCCTTCCCTTTCCCGCTTACCTTCAGCCTCACAATATACCCCAATTGGGGATGACATAGTTAGTGTTCACTATTTATATATTTTTTTTAAACATGGGTTTCTTCAAGACTCTCACTCCTTCCTCTCCTCAAAAAATTAATCCACACAGCATCTTCTTTGGGTCTCCTGTGTGGAGTTAATAAAAAAAGAAGTAAGCACTATATTATTTAACACTAGCAAGTTCAGAGCACACTCCGCGCCGATTGTAATATATAAAAGGAAGCAATTAAACTTTGTTGATTCCAAATCGATTCCACTGCCTTCCTTCCCAAACGAAGTGTCTGGCGCCATATCGCAAGTCATCGTATTAATTTATCAATCCCGGCGATTCGGCGAAAGATTAACATTTTTTTCAATCCATTTAACGCGTCCGATCAACTCGACTGTGGAAACAGCCACCGCCCAACTGATATTTGAGTAGAAGCTGCAGCAATTAGCAGAGCGTTAACCCTCGCTTTACATTGTTCTGGGAGAAAATTTTGTGGGAAAATATTTATTTCTATTGTTGGGAGAGTCAGGAAAGGATCCCCTCGTTTTTGTAGAAATCTCACATCTTCAATGATGTTAAATAAACGAGTTTGTAGCGGCGATAATTAAATAAAATCCACTTTTTTTTCAGTAAACATAATTAGTCTTTATTTGGAGTAGGTACAACCAATTTGCAAGTGGTTCAATTCAAGTGGTATGGCAGTACAAAACTTCAACAATACCTTTACTGAGCCGAGTACTTTAACAATGACTCGAAGGAAACCTAATTGTTCCCTCAACCGCTTGTTATACCTTTTTAACAGAACGTAACACGAGTCCTGTTCACTCTGGGTTAGCTGAAAGTAATTCAGGACTGCCAGAGATTTTTCTTTGAAGATGCGCAGTTCGGAACGGGAAGTAAACTTAACTTAACAGAGTTAAAACATGGGCTTATATCGGTCAGACCATCTGTAACCCTGATTGGCAGGGTGCAACATCTTTCCAATAGCATCCCTCGCCCCTAATTAGTAAGGGACGACTCCGACGACGACGGAAATGGGAGAGTATTTGAGATTGAATACTTATTAATATACGCCCGAAAATAATTAGATTTGTTACAAGTTTAATATTTTTATTGTGGTAAATTTTTAATTTGAATAACATATTATATACTACAGAAACAATTCATAGCCCAACGGGGGTTTAGGGTCAACGAGGCGTTTATGATAGGCCCCTGCTAAAGTCCCCGAAATTATACACCCAAATGATTTCAAATAAACTCATTCCGAGAAGGAAATTATTATTACATTATTAGAAGAATCAACAACTCCAGAAATGTGGTCATCTTTGACTCCCACCTAACTTCAAGATCAAGCATCGAAGAACATTGGGGAAAGATATTGGCCCTCACGATTTTCAATCCGATGGACCAATAAGCGATCAATAAATGATTTTATTTTATTTTTCAGTTTATTTATATTTATTATACATTTATTCTCTTTTACTTCCATTTTCTTTTTCCTCTTTTGTTTCTTTGTTTTATTTTTATTCTTATTCTTATTTATAAATATATATTTACTTGAATCCCTGTATTCTATGTATTATATGTATCTGTACTGTGCGGGATTGCACTCGCCTCCAACATTCTAAAATAAAGACCATTATTATTACTAAAAGCGTCACCAAACTATATTCCTATATTTTGTATTATAACATATTTATGTATAAGTATACAATACAGGGAAAGAAAAAGCAGTAAAGAGAAGAAATAAATAAAACGCATAATAAATATATAAAGCTTTAACAATTTTTACTTTAATAAAATTGCTATTGGGATGTGCGATGTGCATAGAAATTAACACTCCAATTTAAAATGTTCACAGCGTGCATTCATCAAGGTTTAGTTGTTACTAGGTGAAAATGCTTTTGTGAAATAACAGACATAATAATAAGCAAAATAAAATATAAAACAGTTAAGTATTAGGGAGAGAAGAAGCATTAAAGGGAAGAAAGAAAGAATAATAATATAATAAATAATCATATAATTTTTTGTTCAAATACTTCTATTTGCCATAACGTCATATTTTGTGTAAAAACATTATTGTATTTTATATTACAAATTATCTGAAATTCAAATTATTAACAGCATCACATTGATTACAATTATTTTTTTTTTATTTTTATTTTTTTTATTTTTTTTTATTTCTCACCAGATTTACAGGAACGGGTTTAGTTTTTCCCATAGGAAAAACTAAACCCTTTCATACACTTTTCCATATAAATGATCATCTAGTAAATCCACGTTATGCAAGTGTATTATATAAGTATAATTAATACAAAACAATACAAGAACAACACGTTAATCTACCAAACTATTAAATGGGAATATAATTCACCGTCTCCAGATATTTTCATATCAGAGGGTTCGGCTCTGTGGAATTCCTAATTTGACCGATAAATCCTACTGATCCCTCAATATAAATATTTAAAAAATCTTTCGTAATCCTACATGTATTTAAAATGACTGATTTTTGCATTTTTATATACAAATTCTTTGACAAATCTAATATGCCTAAATTTTTAATAAGAGAGCTAGGTATAATGCCAGTAGCCGAAATAACAAAAGGTAATATTTTTATAGTCTGAGAATGCCAAATTCTTTTAATTTCATTTCCTAAATCTGTATACTTTCTTATTTTTTCAGAAACAGATTTTTGAATATTACAGGAATTTGGAATAGCTACATCAATAATATAAGTTATTTTTTTAATTTTGTCATGTAAAACTATATCAGGTCTATTATGACCAATTGGTCTGTCTGTTAGTATAGTTTTATCATAGTAAATTTTAAAGAAATTATTTTCTAAAAATGAATTTGATTCGTATTCATAATATGGTACTATATTATGACAGTCAATCAAGTTATGTTTAATTACCAAACTTTGGTGAATTATTTTTAAAACCTGATTGTGCCTAAATGTATACTCAGACGGCGCTAATATAGAACATCCTGATATAATGTGTTCTATAGTTTCCGGAAAAGCCATACATTTTCTACATAAATCATCAATTTGATTTGGATCTTTGATTATATGCTTCCTATAATTTTTGGTATTAATTACTCTATCTTGAATAGCAAGCATAAAACCTTCTATTTCTGCGCTCAACTCTCCAATACTCAACCATTTGTTTGACGAAAGTTTGTCAACATACGTTTGGTTGAGATAATTGAAGTGTTTTGCGTGAATAATTTTATTTGACCAGGAATCTAATAATTCCTGGTTGGTATTTATAAAAATGTTGGCATTCTCGTCGTATAAATTTAAAGGTGAAATATTTCTGCCTGCCTTGCAAATTATTTTATGCAGCTCTGAGCTATTAGCTTTTCTATGAAAAAAATTTCTTAACATTTCTACCTGATTTTGTTTTAAAGAAGTTATTTTGACTATACCTCTACCTCCTAAATTTCTAGGTAAATTAATTCGTTCTATAGCTGAATTTGGATGATGACAATTAAACTTTGTTAACGTAGTTCTAATTAATCGTTCTAAGCTATCTAAATCTGTATTAGACCATTTAATTATACCAAATGAGTACGTTAATAGAGGTATTGCCCAACTATTTATTGCCTTTACTAAATTTTTAGCAGATAGATTGCATTTTAAAATTTTTCTTATCCTAGTTTGAAATTTTATCCTAATATCATTTTTAATACTAGTATGATCTAATCTATTCGATTGCGGGTATCCTAAGTATTTATAAACCTCATCCCCTTTCATACAATATTATTTTTATGGCATTAAATTATGTATCATCAGTTTTGTAATAATTCTTTAAAATTTACTTAAATTAATCGTGCACATTCTCTTCGATAGCAAATTACCAATTGTTTATTCATTTGTAATAAGTAATATTTTGAATAGCGCTATTAATCTGTGTGAAGCAGATGTTCATTGATGGATGCCGAAAATTATCAATGCAAACACACAAGAGTTATGTACTTCAATGTAATCTTTCGATTTAATAAATCCAACAAATTAATATTTATCGTTATGAAAACGTGTGTTTGTGTAGGTATTATTTATTAATTATAGTGTAAATGTTTTGTAATGAAGGTGGTATTTGATATCTTTTCATACTAATTGTAATTTGATCCACATACACGAGCAAAATGTTGGCTTAACACGAACAATAGACTTTTCTTGGAAATAACGTATTATCAAATAATTTAATTAATGTCAGCCAGTATTTTGTGTCTACATCTTCTTACGATGTTCGTTTGTAAATTATTCGTACCTGGATAATGGATAGGTAGGTTTTAATTGCTGACTAACCGTTACAAACAAATCATAATTATGTATTATGATAAAATGAATCACTTTATTTTTTAGAATATAAAGCAATAAATTAAGTGGAAATAAGTTTTTATATGGAAATTCACCGCAACCTATCTGTATCTCAGTATCAAAAATTAAAAAATATATTTAAAAGTACATTATTATAGGTTGAGTGGTTACTATCATAAGCTTCGAATCCGGAGGTCGCGGTTTCAAATCTCGGCATGCTCAAGTAAATTTTATTTGAAATTTATTAATTTATATTAATATGTAGCATATAAAGGTACTCTCAGTAGCGCCCTGATGAAATACCACAATTTAGAATTGAAACGTTGCTTCTAATGGCTTTAGACGTGTTTAGTGAAAAAATCTGAATAGCCAGGCACTTCCTCAACTTCCTTTCCCCCATCCCGTTCTTCCCACGTCCTTCAGCCTCACAGCATAACCCAACTGAGGATGCCATAGTCTCACTGGCTCCAGACGGTTGGAAGCAATTGGGACTCCTATGCGATATTCACATGGAAAACAGGAAACAGCCACCACCCGACTATTACAATAAATTGTCAGTTTTATTAAAACATTTTACTTTCTGATTCATGAAAAGTGGTAGATAAATCGATCGTCCAATTGATTAGTCAGACATTTCCAAATACTAAGTTTTAAGTTAAAGAGGAAATCAAATATTATTTACACGTGTCTGTGTATTACACATTAAAAATGCTGTAAAATAACACCGGGAGGAATAACGGTCCGGTACATTAGTATGACATTTTAAAATATCCTATTAGTGACCCAGAAAAACATGTTATTTCATTCAATACAAGTATTTGTGCATTATAATTGATTTGGTTGTGTTTATGAGTAATTTGAGCATAGTACCAGAGTATAGTACCATAGTACACTTTTACATATAACTTCATATTCAACTCAAATTTCGATTTTTCGGAGATTTCTGACTAATCAACTAGACTTTCGGAGTGATTCATTTTACTTCAGTGATAATATTGTTATTGTTCGTTTGTTACTTTCTTGGTTTGTCGCCAGTCGCCAGTAGTCGCCACACATTCACATTGCGGTCTGTGAGATGTATCTTGATTTAATTATAGCTCTGGTGAATAATCTAATAGGAGAGTAGGGTTCAGAGTTATCTCCTTGTTTTTGTGGTGAGACCTCAGAGACCTCGGCGCCACGGGAACTGGGCGGTGGGAGGGAGACGTCTGGGGTCAAACTGTGATGTCATGGATTCCGTAAACACCATCTGAGTCAACCTTATTTTAGTGACGACCAAAACGAAATTTTCAGCCGAAACTGAAACCGATTTTCGGCTTGTGTTTTAGTTTCGGAAATTAATTTAAAACACTATACTCGAAAGTTGACGTTTTCAATGTTAAACTTAAGAGTTCATTCAAGTTTGTGTTAAATAAAATGCACAATAAAATAAAAGACATCAATTTAATGTTTAATTTGATTTACTTTTTTGGTTCGTTGTAATGTAAAAGTTCTTTATTGTACGCTGTATTTAGGTACTTAAATATTAAAGGAATTACAAAAATACACAAGATCTTTTATCTCCTAACTACAGTAGTACAATTACTAATTATTATTTGAACGATACAGTATGACAAAATGAATAATATTTTTAAATTCCCAACCTTTTGAACTTTGAACTGACAATTTTAAATTAAAGGCGCTGCATTCAAAATAATATTAAAATTATTCTAGAGGCATACACACGTGCTCGATTATACGTCCGATCACGGACAAAGTGTCAGTTAATTTTCGGCCGAAACGCATTTATTGGCCGAGACTGGCCGAAACTAAAACTTCGGTCGGTCACTAAAGAATTTACTGGTCCCTACAGAAACTAACAACTGTGTCTTTTGTAGTGAATTGTTCTGGAGTGTAACATTTAAAAGTTAAGTTAAACTAAAGGAATCTAAATTTAATTTTAAAACTTTTATTTTACAAAATAAATATAAAATACAAAGAGTACAGCATATAGATACATCATATTTCTTACGGCTAACCAATTAGACAGAATTAGACTACGTAATATGTAATCTTACAGTATGTAAATACAAATAGAAAAAGAGATAGGTATTTAATTCGTAGTATTCGTTAAAGGTAGCGACAGACACGCAGCTCACATCAAAAATATACTTATAACACAATAGCGCTCGCCATACAATCCCATACAGACCCGCCAGACGTAAAAAGATAATGTGTTATAAGCGCGGTTTGAATCTTCGCTAATCGGCGTTATTTTCCGTAACCGCTACCGGCGCTATATCCGAAAAGTTATTCGACCCCCCCTCAGCCATAAACAAGAGAGGGGGTCGTTTTTAATACACGGAGCGCCGGCAAATTGACATATATCCAGTACAAAGAAATGATATTCCCTCGACCGCTTCCGAATTCAACTCAACCCTCTCTCCTCTTACTAACTGGATACAACGTGAATATGACGCAGAAAATGCTGCTGGTTCGTAGTGTTGAGTACCTCATACAAGATGCACTACAAATGTCCCATACAAAGGCGTAAAATGTCCCGTCACCTCACAAAATGTGTTTGTACCAACTCTTTTTCTTTGTACCACTTCAAATATGAGGTGGTGAGGTAGTTGGTGTAGTATTACTACATTGCATGGGACATA
Organism: Limnephilus auricula; assembly: GCA_951813805.1. Taxonomy (NCBI): domain Eukaryota; kingdom Metazoa; phylum Arthropoda; class Insecta; order Trichoptera; family Limnephilidae; genus Limnephilus; species Limnephilus auricula. The sequence continues at coordinate 41,579,287 of OX638390.1, forward strand.
TTTGAGGTCCAACTATTTTTCTTTGTACCACTTCAAATATGAGGTGGTGAGGTAGTTGGTGTAGTATTACTACATTGCATGGGACGTATTTGAGGTCCAACTCTTTTTTGTATTACTACAAATGTATGAGGTGATGAGGTAGTTGGTGTATGGGACTTATTTGAGGTCCAGCTCTTTTTTGTATTACTACAAATGTATGAGGTGATGAGGTAGTTGGTGTATGGGACTTATTTGAGGTCCAACTCTTTTTTGTATTACTACAAATGTATGAGGTGATGAGGTAGTTGGTGTATGGGACTTATTTGTGGCCCAACTCTTTTTTGTATTACTACAATGTTGGTGTAGTAGCACTACATCGTACTGGACGTATTTGAGGTCCAACTCTTTTTCTTTGTATTACTACAAGGTGGTGAGGTAGAGCTGATTAGATCCGCGAGCTAGAGCTACTACATTACAGCGCCTTTGAGGGGTTTTCTCACAAAAACGGTGCTCTACAAATTATCTAATTATTATGATTATTTTTTTTTATTATTTTTTTTTAATATGTTAATAAATACGTACATTAAAAAAAAAATTGTAGTATGTGAATACCGCACAAGAGTCCCAACTGCTCCCAAGGGAGGGGGACTAAGGTAGAGTCGTGATAAAATGGGGTAAGTTGGTGAGGGGGTGTGGAGAGTGGTGGTAATGGGGTTTAGGGGGATGGGGGAGGGGGGGGGGGGGTAAAAGTTGCGAGGATGTTGGTGAGGAGGGGGTGAGAAGGGTGGCGATGAGGGGGAATGATGGGAGGGGGGAGTGGGAAGGGGGTGGTAAAAGTTGCGTGGATGGTGGTGAGGAGGGGGTAAGAAGGGTGGTGATGAGGCGGAATGATGGGAGGGGGGAGTGGGAAGGGGGGGGTAAAAGTTGCGTGGATGGTGGTGAGGAGGGGGTAAGAAGGGTGGTGATGAGGGGGAATGAGGGGGGAGTGGGGATGGGGGGGGTAAACGTTGCGGGGATGGTGGTGAGGAGGGGGTGAGAATGGTGGTGATGAGGGGGAATGAGGGGAGGGGGGGGGTAAAGTTGCGAGGAGGGTGGTGAGGAGGGAGTGAGGAGGGTGGTGAGGAGGGGGGGGGGCGAGAAAGTGGAGGGGGTGAGGAGGGGGGAAGGGGTGAGGATGGGAGGGGGGCAGGCGAGTTTTTATGCTGGACAAGAGAAGAATCCGAACTGCTCTCAATAGTCTGGAGCCAGTTAGGAACATAGACAACAGTAATACGTACATTTGTTTGTCCAATTCGGTGCTACCTACTGCGTTTGGATTAGAGTTTTTAATGATCGAATTTATCCCACGTCCAAGATATAGTTGAGTTAGAATACTCGCTAGCGGGGAGCGGGGACCATTGCCTGCAACGTTAATTTAAAATAAGCTTCAAAAACGTTAATTTTACCCGATTTTAAGACACCGCCCCCCCCCCCCCCCCCCCCCCTCCCGACGGATGTAAAAATATTGCTACACCTCACCTCATATGAGGTGGTACACCTCAACAACTCTTTTCAGTATTTGAGTACCTCATACAAACTCACCCTGATATCGTGTCCTACCCAACACTGACTCTCCTGCCGTAGGAAGAAATCTTTTATAACGTAGTGTGTTGGTAGAAAATATACTTTATAACACAGTATCTTTTGATGTGAGCTTCGTGTCTGTACCGTGCTTAAAGTGTAGTGACATTTATTTTTAAGGAATATTTTAGTGGCGATTTAAATTGCAGAAAAATATAATGTATTTTTTTAAATTGCAGAAAAATATAATTATTATTTTACGATGGTTATTTAATGATGGATGAGATAAAATAAAGAAATCCGGAGTTCAATGTCTCATTTTTCTGCCATCAACAGTCATGCTATTGTTATGGTAAAGAAAACATTACTAATTGCCAACATTATGTGAGCCTACGACGTTTCTAAGGGATACACTTTAGTGTTTAGACTTTCAATTTCATTTCACATCATGTGGGTACCTACTATCTACTTATTGTTTGAGTTATTGCAGCATGACACCAAAGAATAAAATCAAAGATTTCGGTAGTTCAATCTTAAACACTTTTTCTCACAAATAAGCACACAGCTCGGTGAAAAGCCAAGGAAATGCTACTATCAGTAGTTATTCTTGGTTGCCTTCCTGTGTGAGCTTGGTGTCCTTATATAGAAATTAAAAATTGGGGTGTAATTTTTGTGTATAGAAGGACCTTTGTATGAAATGTGTGTAATTTAATGAAATCACTGCACTAGGAGAACTGCATTTATAGCGGAAATATTTGTATTGTTTTGTAGCCGTACTTTTCTTCAGCGGCGGCAAGGTGCGAAAGAGCGGAATATGGACAGTTTGGCGGAGAAGTTTGTTCGGTGAGGATCGATTGATGACTGAATGTGGGTAATAAGAAAATGACAGGTCTATAAGAGGAGAGTAGGTTAGGATATATAATGTAGATAAGTGTAGCTGTATATTGTGTAAAGGCCCAAAACCATATTATTATTATTTATTTTCAATTTTCTGATTTCGCCTATCGCGAAGATCTCACAGTAACCGAGTCGCGATGTGTTTTAAATGCTGTCCTCTTATTAGCGGTGATGGTTAATGACGGCCGGCTTCCTGGTATTTCAGAGTCCACATTCCTTGTGAGTCGCTATTCGCTAGTGGCTATGCGGCGCACCAGAGTTCAGAGCTGGGCGCCATATGAAACATTCTGACTGCATCTAACATACCTGGCGAATAGTCTTAGATCACCTCAAATAAACTCGTGTCAATTAAATTCATCCACTTCTATTATGTTGCCCTGGAATCTATTCATTAGTATTTTCATTTATTGCCTTCTCTCGAAGATTGGCTTATATCGCGGTGATTAATAAAATCGTAATAAGGCAGAAAAATGGTAAATATAACACTCTTCCCTTTCCAGCTTCTCCTCCATGACCAACACTGATTATAATAAATAAATCACAAATTACGATAAACATAAAAGCTTTCAAAAATTTACAAATGCACAATTTTTAATGCTCAATAGGCAGTTTTCTCCCTCCTCGGTAGGGTAAAATCGGAGAGTAAAAACATTTCCACCAAACAATAATTTGCTTTCAGGAAAGTTTTCTCCGCTGTTTGTTTTTTGTGAAGGTTGTTTCGTTTCCACTGGAAACTTCTGTATTACTTTAGCAAACATATAATTTCAATTAAAATGGGACATTTAAAATTTTAATTCGCATTTCTTACTGTTAATTGATTTTTATTAGGAATATAAGAAGAAACGGATAAATTCGTGAAATAAATATTGTATCCTTTTGGAATGAATGTTAATTAAAACTTTCATTTACTCCACAAATGGGTTGTTTTGTGGAGTGTCTTTTTAAGTAAGAAAGGAAGGGAAGTTCTGGGAAGGATTAGATACGAGGAGTGGCCGTGTCACCCAGTAAACTGGGTGTCAGTGTGTCCAGGAGTGACGGATTGTATGAATCTATCCCTGACACCGCAGGGCGATGAGTCGAGAGAGTCCAGTTGAATAAATCAAAGAGTCTCCCTCAACCTCTTCCGATCCGACACGCCTTTGGCACGTTTGGTTGTGATTTATTGTGATGACGCTATTCGTTCATTCTACTGACTTATAATTATTATAGTAGGTAGAGAGGTACATAATGATGATAAGATATTTATAATGGAGGCTATATTATATAATATGTATCACTTATCATATTATTGATCTAATAGGATGGCCAGTGTTGTCGATGGCTAAGGCTCTCGACTCCCAATCCGAAGGTCCCGGCTTGGGCAAATAAACTTTATTCGTTCAATTTGTGTTATTTCACAATTAATTAATTAAAAATAATATATAGTACGTTTGAGTGGAAGATACTCTCAGTATCGCCCTGGTGTAAGACCACCATTGAGAATTGAAACGTTGCTGGAAATGGCTTTAACCGTGTTTGGTGACTAGATCTGAATAGCCAGGTACTTCCCCACCTTCCTCTTGCCCAACTTCTTCCCCTCCCCACTATCTTCAGCCTCGCAACATACCCCAATTGGGGATGCCATAGTCTCACTAGCTCCAGACGGGAGCAGTTGGGACTATTGTGCGTTAATCACAAATAATGAAGAAATGCAAGCTCAGCATTCCTAGATCTTCGCATGGACACGTACGGTATTGTTTTAGTATGGCAAAACTATTAATTATTGGCGATTAAATGAATCATTGTCTGCGGGTTCTGTGTGCGTACCGTCACTCTGGTCGCCGCAAAGCACTTCCTCCGCGCACGTAGCTTATTCACATTTCCTGACAAACACTTCTATATTCGGTTTATGTTCAATTCACCTACTAACCAAACCATTATGAGTCTTATGATTATTTGGTTTAAGCTCTACTTTAATAAGATGTTGCCTATCGCGTATAATATTTATATCTTCTGTCTAAGGAACTGAATTGCCACCATACTAAGAATTAAAAGATATTTATAATAAAGCCGTCAATTGTGTTGCGATTCCTTCAGTCTTTATCGACACGCGGTCAGCTGAAGTGTTTTTTTTTTACTCTTCATATCGTTGATTTATGTTGGACATCATTATGAAGTGGGCGGATTGTGAGTTGATTCATTTTATGTAAAATCACTGAAATTTTAGTTATTTTTCATTGTAATCACTACTATATTCATGAGTTAATTGTGCGTTAGTGCGTTATTTTACCAACTTGCAATGTGGAAAATATTTGTTTGGAATTCGCCTACGAGTAAAAAATTAACACTTTTTAATTGTACTCCCGCGAAATTGAATATATATTTTTATTATTTCGTTATTCTCTAAAATTGGTTGTAAATTTTAAGTGCAGTGGTATTTTTGAATCTAATATTTATATTGGTATTTTTTTCTCATTGCAGATATGTCACCAGTCAGATGGACACATCACCGGAAGAGCTCCAGCAGCTCTCAAGAAACCAACTTGTATAATTTGTCCGAACAAATCATCATAATTGAAAAGCCTTCCCAAAGATGTCCGCGATATTTGTCTCCCCACGGGAGAAAGATCTCGCTCAACACTCCCGGGAGTTCTCCCCCGAGACACCTCACTCCCACATTCCAAAGAGATCGCTGCGGGTCCTTAGAAAAAGAACACATTTACGCCAGAGAAAAGCGCAACCCTTTACTCGACAAGGTGAAGCACACACGGCTGTCCTGCTTCAAGGCTTCTCCATCCCTGTCGCACGAGGACTCCACCTCCACCTCGGGCAGCGAGTGCAGCTCCTTCGGCCTGAACACCACCCACATTGACGAACCGGAGAATTTCCAATTCACCCGAGATCCTTATAATTATAACAAGTATCTGAGACAAAGTCTTTGGAATAAAAAGGCTTCGGAATTAAAGATCGACGACAACGATGACGTTTTCACGTCTCTGAATCCTTCAGACAGTCCTTTTACCGGTGTTCGAAGAAGATCTTCCAAAAACCCCGACCGAAGAGGATCCGACCTCAGGTGCTACAGCGCCAGCTCCGAACACGCCCAGGAAGACCATCTGATCCCTAAAGTCAAAACCACTTTATCCAAATCGAGTGATCAAATTTACGACGACGACCGTGAATTGATGCCAAAAATAGGTGATATTAGATTAATTGATTCAAAAGTCAGACGTAGGGGGGAGCGAGTCAGGGTCAAGTTGGACAAGGACACCATCGGACCGAGTTCCTGTCTCGCCGCCAAGCTGAGGGCGATGTCTGATAGATACCTCAAATCTTCTACCAATAGATTCCTCGCCAAATTGTACAAAAATAGTCCACCAACCGAAATACCTGTAAACGAGTCAGTGAGCACCCCGAGTGTGGAAAAACGTAAAAGGAGTCGCAACGGTGTCAAAGCGAAGTTACGCAGTTTCTCGTACGGTGCCCTTCCGGGATTAGACGAATTCCAAAAAAGCCATAATCCCATTTACCAGGAAGACATTATAAACAATTCTTTCGGGGATGAAGAAGCGCTCATAAAAGATTCTGAAGATGCGGATTCCGGTATTCTCGTGAACGAATCTGCAACCTCTTCAATCTTCGACAGCGACCGTAACCCGTCGCGCTGTGAAAGTTCGTCGTCGCATTTCGGTCTACCCTCGCACAACCGCAGCGTCTCTGGTGACCAAAGTAATTCTGTCAAAGCACCCGGAGTGCACAAGGGTGTGGAGGAATGTGAGCCGTTCGAACGTAAACAGAATATGACTAGACACGCACAAAGAGCTTTGTCGTTGGATCGAAAAGAAATTCTTAGAAGAATACCGCGGGCCTTGAACGAAACGGCGGCCGAGAGGACATTGGCACTCACCGAGCAGCAAAAAAGGCGCCAAAGACTGCCGGATATGGTGGACTGTGGAATCCCTCCCATACCGCCTTGCAGGAAGACTGGCGGAAAAGGAGCAAAAGGTGACAGATTGCAGTCCGAATTCAAAGTGGTGCGAATCGTCAGGAATGACCCATTAGATGAGCTCGGTATTTTCATCGCCAAAACGAAGTTAGCTGATCAGGGAAACGTAGGATACCTCGTCGCTCATGTCGTACCTTCCGGCCTAGCTGAAAAGTAAGTCCTATTCAAATTATGTCTTTATTTGATCTGGAAGAAAAAAAGTATTATCTCCACAGTGTTCTGAACAAATACACATCATGCATTCTCTGAAGATTATCATAAGATTACATTGTTTAACTTTTTTTGTATCTTCAGATTAACTAAATACTGGGTTGAAAAATTACTAATATTTTATTTTATCATTTTCACTCATTATTTATATGTTTGAATGTAATTATATAATGTAACCTGTATTGTCGCTAACAGATAAAACATTACTTTTAGGGAAGGAACACTGAAGATCGGCGATGAGATTCTGAATGTGAACGGGCGGAGGCTACGCGGCCTGACTATGGCAGAGGCGAGAGAAACTCTGCGCGGGGGAACTTCAGAAATAGATCTCGTTATTTGCAGATTTCACGAAAAAACTTGCAGCCCCACGACGACTAGGAAATCTTCAATGAAAGCCAAGTACAAAAACTTGAAAATGAAAGAAAGTCCCGTGGATTACGAAAATACATTCATCAATGGACAGCACGAGAACATAATATACGCCAACAGGAATGATATAATGATTCAGGCCCAGAGCACTCCCAAGCTCAACCGGCTATCCATGCCGCCTAGCACGTGTCCGGCCTTCAGTCAGCTGGATGCGAAGGCTGACGACATCGAGACAGAGACAGATGCGGGGACCGCGGGTGCGTCATCTCCGGCCGCGATACTCAAAAGCGCGGCTCTATCGGCGGACGATTCGTCCGAATACAGTCCGAGTCCCTTATCTAAAAAGCGTAATCACTTCCAGAAAAATAACAATAGCAACTACAGCAGCATGAATAACAAAATGTTGCGCAGGCAAGTGGTCAGTTATGGCGGGGCCGCCAGAGGAAACGCCGTCAACGAGGGACTGAGCTTGAGCTGCGCCGCGGAGACCATGGACATCGACGTCCCTGACACTCCGGGGAAGGTGTACAGGAAGCTGATCACCAAGGACGCCGAGTCGCTGGAGTCGCGAGTGGGGAAGGACGACAAGTCTGGTATCTCCGCTGCCAACTTCTGCACGCTGCCGCGTCGTCCCCGCTCCACCGTCTGCAGCTTCCACACAGTCATCTTCCAGAAGGGTCCGGGAAAGAAGTCTCTGGGCTTCACCATCGTGGGCGGACGCGACTCGCCGCGAGGAGCTCTCGGCATCTTCATCAAGAGCATCCTTCCCAATGGCCAGGCAGCTGATGACGGCAGATTGAGAGCAGGTAACAAACACTTATCTCACTTTCATTTAAGGTCAATGACTCTTGATTGTGATTATTGTTACTTCATTATTATTTACTCTGTGCTTTGGGCATGAGCCACATTCAAATAATTACACTATGTGCATGATAACAAAATATTATTGTGTGTCATGTTTTGTGGATTTCCATTTTCTTGTGCATTAGGATTAGGGATATCTTTCATCCTATATTGTACGTAGTAAGAAAATTATTAAATGATTTATTAAAAATGATCTTTGTGAAAGAAACATTAACCAAATAACTTAGTTTTATTGAAGAAGAAGATAACAATAATATTCTAAATAAAAATTTGAAAATGAACAAGATACAGAAAAATAAAAGATAGCGGTCGCAACTGGGACTCTAACCCAAACCCCTCATCTTACCGGGACGGATGCTTCTACCAATTCAGCCATTGCCACCTATTATAAAACCGTTATATTTGTTAAACTCATATTTCAATTTTCAGAATTGTCAATATTATCTTTGAGAATTTTTTTTTCAGTACCTATCATCTGCGAAGTCTATCTTTTATTTGGTTATTTTCATATTTTAATTTAGATTATTAGTGTTATCTTCTTCTTCAATGATATATTACATTGATGGCAATAACCTTCGAATGTTAAAAAGAGAGCTTTCTTATAAAAGTTAAAAAAATTTCTTACGTTCATTTACTCTGATTATAAATAAATAATTTATTCCATAAACATATTTTTTCGGGTAGGAATTTTTGGGTGCACTAGTATGTATTGGTGATGTAGCCGTAAACTTTATTTTCTTCGAAAATTCTATTTTTTGTTTGAAGATTTTCAGTGATGCACTGCCAAACTGAAGCTAACTGAAAATCTTCAAACAAAAAACCGATTTTCGAAGAAAAGAAAACGTTTTCAACAACAACATCAATAGTGCCTTTTTTTAAATTTTTGCACTAAAAAGTCACGAGTCGCCAATGGTACAAAGTAAAAATTAATACATTTAAGAATAGACAAATAAGTACTTATAGACAAATAAATACCCATAGACAAAAAATATTACAATGTGGTGATATTAGTTATTATTTTATACAATTAATTATTATAAACAATAAATTATTGTTTGCATAAAAATTATATGCAAAAAACGTTAGGATTCTGAATTAGAAACACTTTACCACCAGAAACAAACAGGGTTGATGAACACACGCGGATATGTAGCTATGTAGACGTTCAAAGTTAATGCCTTCTCGAGGCTCTATGTATGTTCTAGCAAACTCGGTGTGATGCAAGTGTTATTCTATTTTTCATTTACACATCTTCCCTAACGCTATCCAAAATGTTAGCTAAAGAAGGAGATAGCGGCATAATACCCCAAAAATATATCATAATAATACTTTTGGCTATGAAAATCAAAAATCATATTTTGACTTATTCAATCAATTTGAATTGTTAACTTCTTGTAACGTATTTTAAGAGCAAGTCAGTCTTCTGACATTTTCAATTCCTAACATCCTATTAAAAAATTCTACTTGAATTTATATATTTGTTTAAACCATTAGGTGACGAGGTGTTGGCGGTGAACGGCATTGTGTGCCACGACCTGGCGCACAGCGAGGCGGTGGCGCTCTTCAAGGGAATCCGCACCGGCTCTGTTGCTCTGCATGTCTGCCGCAGGGCCAAACCTAAAGACACGTAAGTAACACCTCACTATTGTCTTCTTTTATAATCGTCTCTTCCACATATTACTATTCTGGAATGTCAATCAAGGTTAATATGGAGTGATTCGACAAAGGGAGGACTAGATATAATATATATTATTAAACCCCTCAGGCCTCGGGCCTATTTTGTCGGAAGGTCAGATTATTTCCGATTTGCTAATAAATACACTTTAAAATTTTACAATTCAAAATAAATGTATAATTTTTAAAATACATATAAAAATTTTGAATGCAAAAATAAGAATGTTTTAAAAATGGCTCACCTTACTTTTTTTCTAACCAAAATTACTGATAAGCAAAAAAAAACACATACAAATTTTATTAGGCAAATGTGTTATCAACATTTTTGTCAACCCACTTTTTGTAGTTTCAGGTAAAAATAATTAATACAAAATTCCCAAAGTTTTTCAAATTACGATTGACAATTTTGGTTTCATGAAGGTGAACATTTGAATTATTTTGTGGATAACTTTTAGATTTTAATATAAGGCGTGGTATAATCTACACATCGTAGTTACAACGCTTAGGAAAAAAATCATATATATTATTGCATACTTAAATTATATCTAATATTGTAAATTTTAATGTACTATGTATTATAAGTTCACACTTCTAAACCCGTAACCTAAAATAACTTCATATTTTTATGCTGTAAAATTTTTATAATTCCTACATCCTGTTATCACGTACCTGGTTTATACTTTTCAATACAGAGTTTTGGTTTCAGAGAAAAATAATTTATTTTTTTTTGTTTTTTATGGTTTTCAGTTTTTTGTTATGTAATTATGTACATTTCTTAAGGACTAATAATATGAACTAAAACCTGTCAATTTGTCTGTCCTAGAACGGGAAACTTTCCTAGTTGGACAGGCAAAGCTTTCTTATATGTAAAATGTACTTTTTTTGTATCCTTCTATAATAAATAATTAAAAAAAAATAAAAAAAATCTCTTTCTAACACCGTTTCGATATTTCTAACCGTGAGGGTAAGGGAGACACAACTTTCAAACACAGATTTCTAAGAGTTGAGTTGTTCCAAAAAGTGAACAAATTAGTCTGAAGAGTTAACCCGACTTCTGTCGCTCGGACAGAGGCGTACGGGATTTTGATTTATTTTTTAAATGCCATTTTAACCCTATTTATACAATAAATAGGGTAAAAAGGTACAAGTATGAAGGAACTGTACAAGGACTCCCTGCTTTCAAATCATCTTCAGTAATCTTCTTTTTTAATGCTCCCAAGCCAAACAATTTAATTTTAACTCCACAAGTTCCATATGTAAATCTATAGAAAGCTTTTAATTCTACCTCTGTTGGTTTTATACTACACTTATGAACAAATTCCTAAGCTTTTTCTTATCTTGCTTCCATCTTATAGCTCCGAACAGTCTCAGATTTACCGATAAGATAAATAAGCTAAGTTTATGGACCTCGGTTTAAATAGTTTCCATAGTACAGAGACCCAACTTACTGGTTTAAATTTACAAGCAGACAGACTCTCGTTTAGCGTACCTTGTAGGCCAAAATAAAGTTAAATTTCATATAAATTTAATGAAACTTTAAAAATATCATCTCTTCAAAAACGTGGTTATAGTTATTGGAAATGGTTGTTCCCTTTTTACTATTATTTTTGTGAAATAGTAATTAATTTGTTCTCTTTTTTTCAGATCTGCCAAGGCCAAATCCTGTACAGACCTCATCCAGTCAGGAGATTAAATAATTTAATAGTTAACGTTGTATTTTATATAATTGCAGTAATTAATTAATTGTGATGTTCAATTTTAAAGATAAGCTAATAATGCATTTTATTAAATCATGTGTCAATTTTATCCCAAGTCTGTAGATTTTTGTATATTTTTTCTCTTACTCTTAATAAATCTGAATATTGTATTGTAAAAAGCGCGTGTACCTTAAATGAAGTAATTTATATTTAATCCATTATTAACTATGAAAATTTTATTGTGTAACTATGTTTAAGCATAAATAAATAAATATTTAAAAAATGATGTATTGGTGTTTCATACAATTCACTACAATAATATTATTATATTTGTTTTCAGAAGTGTGCATTCTGCGGCAACTTTAAAACTTATTTTGTGTTCTTCTTCTTATGTCGGTTCCTCATTGCCGAGGATCGTTACCCCTACTCCAATTTCCATTGTTGATAAGGCTCCTGCACTCCTCGCAGTTCTGCGCTTGTGAACGAACGCTGGTGATAATTGGTCACTCCAGCGCATTATGACCTTCCTCTGCTTCTTCTGCCCTTCGCTTTGCCAGTGACTACGAGTTTCTTCAAGTTGAAGTTCACAGTTTTTCGAGCAACGTGTCCAAAATACCTTAAGTAATAAGTAGGCAGATAGTTGAAAGCCTATTGTGGATGCATAGCTCTTCTAGAATGAACACATTTGTGCATCTCTGACTGTCCATGGAAACCTGAGCATTTTTCTCCAGCACCACATTTCGAGGGTATCTATTCGCTTTCTTTTGCCAGCTCTGAGTGTCCATGTTTCCACACCCAACAGAAATATGTGGTCTACATTATGCCTCTTTCACTCACACCATATCTTTTGCGTTTTATTCATGGCGTCTTTTGTCATGCAAATTCTTCTTTTCATTTCTGTTTCACAACTTCCTTCTCCACTTATAGATGAGCCTAGATATATAAATTCATTCACCGTTTCTAAGTCTTTGAGAGCATTGTAACATGTTCTTAAAAAGGTTTTTTGCCCTGTCGATCATCCTTAATTTAGTTTTGACCTTGTGAATTAGATAACGGCTTTCTTCCTCTATCTTAGCAAGAAGATGATTCATTTCTTCTTCAGAAGAGGCGGTAATATCGGAGATTTGAGATTTTTTTTAACACCAACGTTTATTCAACCTTTACATCCATCAAAAGTTTTACGCATTATATATTCACTATGTTTATTAAATGACATTAGAGATAGGATGAACCCTTGAGGTACCCCTTTTTTCACATTAAATGTGTCCGATTTTTGGGTGTCAAATCTTGATACAGACATGTCCATCAGTGTGCAGGTTTCTACTGATATACATGAGGTTTTTAAGAACTCCCATCCCCTTAAGTACTTCCCCTTAAGGATCCACTGTACACATGCTTTGGAGTAGTCGATGAAGCAGAGCGTTGCTAGCAAGTTGAATGTTGAGGTGATTTCTCACAAAAAAGGCGCTCTACAAATTATCCAATTTTTTTTTATATCTTCACCAGACTTTATGTCCGGGTTAACTTAAACCTTTCACACATTTTTCCACAAATGATCATCTAGTAAATCCACGCTATGCAAGTGTATTATATAAGTATAATTAATAAAAAACAATGCAAGAACAACATGTTAGACTATTAAATGGGAAAATAATTTAGCGACTCCAGATATTTTCATATCAGAGGGCTTGGCTCGGAGGATTCCTAATTGGACCGATAAATCCTACTGATCCCTTAATATAAATATTAAAAAAATCTTTCGTAATCCTGCATGTATTTAAAATGACTGATTTTTGCATTTTTATATATAAATTCTTTGACAAATCTAATACGCCTGCATTTTTAATGAGAGAGCTAGGTATAATGCCAGTAGCCGAAATAATAATTGGTAATATTTTTATAGCCTGAGAATGCCAAATTCTTTTAATCTCATTTCCTAAAAAATCTGTATATTTTCGAATTTTTTCAGTAACAGATTTTTCAATATTATATGAATTTGGAATAGCTAGGTACATCAATGATATAAGTTACTTCTTAAATTTTGTCATGTAAAACTATATCGGGTCTATTATGACTAATTGTTCTGTCTGTTAGTATAGTTTAATCATAATATATTTTATAAAATTATTTTTCTAAAATGAATAAAATATGGTACTATATTATGGCAGTCAATCAAGTAATGTTTAATTACCAAACTTTGGTGAATTATTTTTAAGAACTGATTGTGCCTAAATGTATACTCGGACGGCGCTAATACAGAACATCCCTATATAATATGTTCTATAGTTTCCGGAAAAGCCATACATTTTCTACATAAATCATCAATTTATATTTTTATTATTATTATCATTGAATGAAGAAATGAAAAAGGAAAAATTAGTATGTAATAAGGTAATAACTATTGCGGAATAATTCCTCAAAGGTGATTCAAACACAGAAATTTTATGTACAAAGTTAGGCTGCTTATACATGCGTGCAACGTGTCGCGAACCGAACTACGAATTATGGGAAAGGAATGAAGCAACTGCAAACTGCGCAAAACACCACTTGCCTTTACTTTGTTCATTTCCCAAAATTCGTGTTCGGTTCGCGTCACATTGCGTGCATGCACACAAACCTGAAAACCTGAATCTTTCAAACCTGAAACTGAAAACATTTCTTAAACATTCTTCGCAAACCCCATCCCTAGGAAGTAGGCAAGAAATGTAAAGATTGGTATTAATAATTGCGCCCGTATTGGTTTTTAATTATCGGCCCACCCAGCCAAGCTGAGTAAAGTACAATCAATCTTCTGGACATCCAAATTATTATTGAATAGCTTTTTACTATTTTTGTGGCGAGTCACAAACCTTATATACTAGTGACATCTGTGTCACAAACCCCAAATTAAAAAATTCCTTACATCAGTGCATATTTTTGTTAAAAGCTTTGGAGATTTTCCCAAAGATGCCATTCGAATTTGTTAATTTTTTTGGCTTCAGAGTTTGGTGAGGATTGTACATATTGTACAAGTAAAATGAACCGTGCACTTTATGGGGTTGGTTTATTTTTGCATTCACACTACACTCTCCTTACTAATAAACGTGTTTTAAATTACATCTGATATATCCGGTTGACGGCGAGTTAATCGAAAACGAATTTTGTATGAACTTTTTTTCGAAAACCTAACCTAACCTAACTTAACCTCTCGTTGGTCGATAAATTTGCTTTCGATTAATTGATTTTCGATGAACTCGTCGGTTACCGATATACCCATACAAACTTAGGTACTTTTTAAATCGATTTTAGGTTTTAAATTGGTAAAAACTGCTCAACCAATTATAATTTTATTATAGTTATGGTTTCGGGGATCGACTGGCATGGCTTAAGATTTTGGAACAATTTTGGAGGCGGGTATGGGTACCGCCTCCCAGGGAACCATTTATTGAATAACAAACATCTCTCCTATAGGTCACCACAAGTGGTTCGCTACGTTTGGTGACTTAGCAGGCGTCTTCGGGTTCATGGGGTGAGGTTTGTCCGGGTCTTGGCGGTGGATGCATCTGCCCACCAGCGGATGCATCTGCACACCTCTCATACCTTTTTTTCCTTCCCAGAACTTCCTTCACTTATACAGCGATGTGCAGAATGAGCTGAACAGTATTCTTTTAACTATTGTTTTGTAAAGGTAAAAACAACAGTTTGTGTTACATTTCCTTCAAAGTGACAACGCAAATTTTCAGGTGTTTTGAACGATAATTAAAATAAAATAAATAAATCATATCGACAATAAATCACTCGTCCGGACGAAAGGGCGATCATAAACATCGACGAAT
Source organism: Limnephilus auricula (assembly GCA_951813805.1). Lineage (NCBI taxonomy): Eukaryota > Metazoa > Arthropoda > Insecta > Trichoptera > Limnephilidae > Limnephilus > Limnephilus auricula. The sequence continues at coordinate 41,594,337 of OX638390.1, forward strand.
ACATTGAAGATATTAGGTACAAATTAATGATATATACATATAATTAAATTAAACAATTGTAGAAAATAACCAGATAATACTAGAAGATCTAATAAAATGTGAAAATTTTAAATTACGAAAGAACGTAATTCAATTTCAACAACCAATTATTCCAAACAGTGAAAATTACTGTCGAAAATTGGAAAAATGTGTTACATTGAATCAAAGCTAGCGGTCAATTCACTACTCTAAGGGGGTTTCTCACCATCCTCCCGTTAGCTTATCTACCCTAATAACGAATATTATTAAAAATAAAAATAAAATACTTGCAGTGGTTAGAAACTTCGGACAACTTATCCAATATATAGCCACTATTCGTAGGTTCGAGTACCGAATTATAAACTCCAACTTAATAATTAAATAAACCGTAAATCGTAAATCGAAAATATTCGTTATTAGGCTAGATAAGCTATTGGGAGGATGGTGAGAAACCCCCTAAGGGGGTTTCTCACATTCCTCCCAATAGCTTATCTACCCTAATAACGAATATTATTAAAAATAAAAATAAAATACTCGCAGTGGTTATAAAACTCGGCCAACTTATCCAATATATAGCCACAATTCATAGGTTGGAGTACCGAATTGTAAACTCCAACTTAATTAATAAATAAACCGTAAATCGTAAATCGAAAATATTCGTTATTAGTGTAGATAAGCTATTGGGAGGATGGTGAGAAATCCCCTTAAAATAAAAAAAATAACCATATATTTTATACAGTTTTTTTCAATTTATTATTAGGGGGTTTCTCACCATCCTCCCAATAGCTTATCTACACTAATAACGAATATTTTCGATTTACGATTTACGGTTTATTTATTTATTAAGTTGGAGTTTATAATTCGGTACTCGAACCTATCCATAGTGGCTATATTTGGATAAGTTGGCCGAGTTTTCTAACCACTGCGAGTATTTTATTTTTATTTATAATAATAATCGTTATTAGGGTAGATAAACTATTGGGAGGATGGTGAGAAACCCCCTAAGGTAACACTGTAATGCTACGGACACACTTGCTCATTTGAAGCCAAAGAGCATGCTACCTTGTAGCAATTGCTACCTAGTAGCATGTGTGTCAGTGACGTTGCTAGTAATGAGCATGCTCATTTGAAGCCAAAAGAGCATACTCTCAAATCGACAGACGTTTGATTTGTGAGCATGCTCATTGGATTATCGGATGGAAAGGGAAGCCTCTAAGCATGTGTGGACAGGCTGGCTTATGAGCATGCTCATTTCAATCCGATCTCAGTTCCGAATAGCATTCCGCATTTGAGTATCTCGTTTTTGTATGCAATTTTAGAGAGTAGCTCGTCAAATACTGCGGAAGCATTCGTAAATGATTTTTATATCCGTTGACATCTCGCATTTCTACTAACAAATGATTACTTGCTCCAAGGTTTGCTATTCTAGTGATCCGATTACAAACCCATATCGATCTTTTAATTTTCTTATCCCTTCAAAAATTTGGCGATTTTTGTCAGAGGCTAAAAATATTCCCGCTTTGAGATAAAATCCAAATAAATGGAATATTTGTTCGTATCCGAAAACTAAAAACTGTTTTCGAAAGGTGATGAAATATGCTTTTAAATTATATTATTGGAAATAACCATGTAATTATATAAATATAAAATTTTTGGATGAAAACTTTTAAAAGTTTTAAAAATGGTAACCTCACTTTTTTGTCATTTCATGTAAAAAAAAAACTTTCAAAAAAACACAAAGTTTCATAATTTTTATTCAAATTCTGATCGGAAAGTTTGGTTTCAAAAAGGTGTACATTTTATTTTTTTGTAGTTTACTTTTAAATTTGAATATATAGCGTGTTGTATTATCTTTCCAATACCATTTAAATCATACTTCTCACTATGATAGTAAGGGAGATACAACGATTTCTATGAGACCTTTGAGAGCTGGGACAAATAATATGGTATCCTGTGATTAACCGCGTTAATAAAATAAAATCTTTTATAATCCTTATAATTTTCTTAAATAATTAATAATTGCGTTGCAAGCAATAAGATGTTCTGGGCGAACGGAATTGTCTCTATAGATACGATGACAGTTATTATTTGACATGAGCATGCTCTTTAAAGAGCATGTGTGTTCAATTGTTGGCTTTGAGCATGCTCATTCATGAGAAAGCTCAAGCCAAGCCTGTTCATTTATGAGCAAGTGTGTACAGTCGTGAGAGCATACTCATTAATGAGCATGCTCATAAGCCGGCTTGTAATAAGCAAATGTGTCAGTACCTTTAGTCGTTCGCAGATTTAAAAAATTTTCAAACTCAATTATTATACAACACACAAATCATATAATAATAAAATGAGAATGAGACGCTCGAGGAGATGGTGAATGAATGAGTTGGAGGATCGAAATCTTCGGATCATAGACCAAACTTCCGAAACTGGAGTGTTCGGAGATACTGAACCGCAGAAGTTGTAAGGTAAATTTAGTAGCAACTTGTCCATATGCGAGTTAAATTCATCCCATTTGGTGTGTTTTGTTTTAATCTTCATCGAAATATGAGACTTGTCTGATTGGAAAGAAGTTTGATAAGTAATAGGGTTCCGGAAATGATCACTGGAGCAAGGGTCGGGGGCTACCACCCACGAGGAGAGAGAAGCCAGACTAGTAGAGCATACAGCCCCGGATCTACGACTTTTTTGAACCGGGGCAAAAAACCTTATTTGGCGACCCCTCTCGCCAGCGGCCAGTGATGTGTGTGGCGGGGGGGGGGGGGGGGGGGGGGGGTGCTCAACCTATTAAAAATTGAATAAATTATTTCTTATAGCTTTTTGTTAAGCACGTTAAAAAAGCAATTCTTTTGTATTTTGAGTACCGTGTTGCTACCTCCTTACTCCTTGTATTCATGGAATAGTGTCAATTCTTAATAATAAAACAACTATTAAAAATGATTACAATACCGACAATAACAAAAATTAACCAATATTAAAGTTTATTTTGCTTTATTAGTACATGATAGTGGCGCCCCTCTCGACAGAAGATATATAATTGGTGGTATTTTTTCGTGACCGGGATAATAGTGTCTACCCGTCAAATAAAATCTTTTTTTACTAATAAATTTTTCATTTGTGTGACATTAAATTAAATATAGGAAACATATAACTACGAAAGATAACAGACAGTCAAGGCATTTCTTCAATCTTTAGGTCCCAGCTGTGGATGCCGGGCGCTTTGTGAACCAATTTTTTTTTTCAATCAAACATATAAATTATGATTTTGGCGCCCCCTAAAACTGCCGCCCGGGGCAGGTGCCTGAAACGGGGCTGAAAGCATATCGAGAGATCCACTGCACTGGGGTTTGTGTTGGGGCATGACATCCTAGTAGGAGATCCGTCATTCAAAATGAAAAGGTTGGATTCATGTAGGAAATCCATCAAACTTCGACCATCTCGGTCGGCGAAAGCAGAACCCCAGACGGAGGAATGGGTAATAAAATCAAATACACGATGACATATGACCCAAAGATGACATATGCCCTGAGGGAAATTATTTTCCTCGGTGCCTCTTGTGTGGAGTCACCATATAAAAAACAAAACATCTTAACGGTAATAGACTCTGACATTGAAAAAATTATTACTGAACTAAAAGGGTTCTCCCCGGATTTGACAAGATAGAGGTTAAGACATTAAAACACATTGAAACAATATCTAGTGCTTCCCACAACACATATAATTAATCTAAGTCTAGCAAGTGGTATTTTCTTAAACCATTTTTAAAAAGTTTGAAGAAATATTTATATAAAAAACTATCATATGTTTAACAATTCTGCGTAGAAAATATCGCTCGACAATAAATTGCATTTACACTAGGGTTAAATAATAACAACGATAGGTGTCTAAAATAACATAAAAAATGTTTGTAGGCACCTAATCAATGTGCACAATTTCTTACTATATACTATGTATGAAATTTTGCTAGGCAACTATTTTAATACCGTGAAGTAATTGATTTAATGGACTTTAGTGAATAACGATTGTCGATTCAAGTAAGAAGTATGCGAGAAAGTAATAACATATTATTAATTTATTAGAACGGAATCGATAGATCAGGATTCCCTTTCTTATAAAAGACGTGAAAAGATATATTAAATTCAGATAAACGGCCGTAACAATGAAACTTGTGTTAATCTTCTTAGCTGTATTATTTGTGGCCCTGGCGACAGGTTAGAGGATCTTGATTGCTAGTTATACCAGAGATAATTATTATTTCTTGTGCTACACGTTATATTACTAATTCAAAGTGTTGGTGATTTAAGCGAAAAATTTGCAGCTCTTGCAGTATGAGGAAGGAGAGAGATTTTTCATTTTCCCCGATGGCCAGGGTGAACTCCATCTCATTGACGCCGAGGAAAAGAGTATCCAACCTGAGTACTCGCCTGAAAGGGACGTGAATCTTCTACTATTCACCAGGTATCAATTAAAACCTACATTTTAACTTACTCGCTTACAATAATACTTATCGCCCGTGCTTGTTTTGCCTCCCGAAATACTGCAGCACTACGAACATGTTCCTGGAGGGACGAGGGCACTCTTCCGCCACCGTATAGGAGACTTATGGCGTAGATACATTAAATTAAAATAAAGCCAATCGAAGAATACAATCATCACTGCCACGGTTGACTGGATGGATTCCCCCCTGATGGCCTTCAGGAAACGGGTCCTCCATAAACGGATGCTTGCGTACATCTAATGACCGATTGATAATTTGACCGGTGAGTGGCTGAGTTGGTATCGTGTTTGGATCCCACCCAGCCGTCGCGTGTTCAATTCTTCGGCTGGCTAAGTCCTCCATCACGAAACAAGCAACATTTTCCGCTTACTGAATCATAGTAGGAGATTTTCAAACATTGTCAGGTTAGGTTAAGTTGGGTTAAGTTAAGTAAGATTAGGTTGGAAAAATGTAAAAAGGGGAAAAAAATAATGTATACGCCGTTAATTTTTATTTTGTTAACTTTTCTTTTTATAAGTACCTTTTTTAATTTTTACGCACCAGACTTTTAGGTCCGGGTTTAGTTTTCCCCATAGGAAAAACTAAACCCTTTCACACACTTTTCCATAAAAATGATCATCTAGTAAATCCACGTTATGCAAGTGTATTATATAAGTATAATTAATACAAAACAATACAAGAACAACATGTTAACCTACCAGACTATTAAATGGGAAAATAATTCACCGACTCCAGATATTTTCATATCAGAGGGTTCGGCTCGGTCGAATTCCTAATTTGACCGATAAATACTACTGATCCCTCAATATAAATATTTAAAAAATCTTTCGTAATCCTACATGTATTTAAAATGACTGATTTTTGCATTTTTATATACAAATTCTTTGACAAATCTAATACGCCAAAATTTTTTATGAGTGAGCTAGGTATAATGCCAGTAGCCGAAATAATAAATTGTAATATTTTTATAGTCTGAGAATGCCAAATTCTTTTAATTTCATTTCCTAGATCTGTATACTTTCTTATTTTTTCATAAACAGATTTTCAATATTACAGGAATTAGAAATAGATACATCAATGATATAAGTTATTTTTTTTAATTTTGTCATGTAAAACTATATCGGGTCTATTATAACTAATTGGTCTGTCTGTTAGTATAGTTTTATCAGAGTATATTTTATAGAAATTATTTTCTGAAAATTAATTTAATTATGTACTATATTATGACAGTCAATCAAGTTATGTTTAATTACCAAACTAGTGTAAAAGTAGTTGAATAAACTACTCTTATTAATTATTAGTTAATTAACGCCAATATGAATTATTAAAAATAATTAAGCATTTAAAATTTTTTTGTCATCTTTCAGACAGAATCCAAACTCGTCCCAAACAATCATTTTTAAAAACAGTGCAAGCATTGACGCATCCAACTTAAAAAAAAACAAACCAACCAAATTCATTGCACACGGATGGAAGAATGACGCAAGCAGTCCTATTAACGCCGTAGTGAAAGATGGTAAAAATAATTACATGCATTGACATTGTAATTATATCGGAATATTTCGTACAACTTCAAATCTGCCCAAACAATTATTTCCAATTTGGGAGGCGTGTATGGATACCGCCGCACCAGGAACCATTTATTGGATTGCCAACACCCCTGCCACATGCTTATGTGTGAGGTTTTTCTAGGTCTTTACGGCGGAGACCTTTTGAGACCCTCTCCAGCTCTCCCTATTTTTTTGAGATCCTCTCCAACCGGACTCTTTCGACCCATCGCACATTTCCACACTTCCCTATACATGCAGTGTATAGGGAAGAGGACAAAAATCAAAACTCATATATCAAAGATCATAGGCAGATTTTTTTTTTACATTTTCATAAATCTATGTCATTGATTCGTAGTTAGTTCGCGGTTATTAAAAATGATATTAAGATTAAATTTCAAACTAGGATAAGAAAAAAATTAAAATACAATCTATCTGCTAAAAATTTATTCAAGGCAATAAATAGTTAGGCAATACCCTTATTAACGTACTCATTTGGCTTCATTAAACGGTCCAATATAGATTTAGATAGCTTAGAACGATTAATTAGAACTACGTTAACAAAGTTTAATTGCCATCATCCAAATTCAGCTATAGAACGAATTAATTTGCCTAGAAATTTAGAAGGTAGGGGTATAGTCAAAATAACTTCTTTGAAACACAATCAGGTAGAATGTTAAGGCAGATAGAAACATTACACCTTTAAATTTATACGACGAGAATGCCAACATTTTTATAAATACCAACCAGGAATTATTAGATTCCTGGTCAAATAAAATTATTTTTCACGCATAACACTTCAATTATCTCAACCAAACGTTTGTTGACAAAATTTCGTCAAATAAACGGTTGAGTAATTGAGAGTTGAGCGCAGAAATAAAAGGATTTATGCTTGCCATTCAAGATAGTCATTAATAAATAATATATAAGCATATAATCAAAGATACAAATCAAATTGATGATCTATGTAGAAAATGTATGACTTTTCCGGAAACTATAGAACATATTATATCGGGATGGTATGTATCATTATTAAAAAATGAATTTTATAAAATATATTATGATAAAACTATTCTAACAGACAGAACAATAAGGAAGTTGAATGAAAATATTATGACTTAAAAAAATATGTGCATTTAGATGACATCTTAACCATAAAAATACCAGTATTTTTTTTAAAGTTGGTTTTCATAATTAAATTAATTCTACAAGTGTGAATTTTATTAAAGCCCGCCATCACGCACGGTACAAGGCGGGAGAGAGTGTGACATCGTCTCACGTCATCTGGTCCCCGTTTGTGTGAAATATAAGGGGAAATATTTACAAAACCGGGACATGCTTAAAACGGACTAAAAAAATAAATTAAAAAAATTGTAGTGGTTAGATATTAACTAGTCAATTATCTAGTCAACTAATTAATTCAGTTACCGGAATTTCGAAAAAAGTGCGTTTTAATGGTTATTTTTTCAATTTAAAAACACGAAATATCATTTTTCACCGAAACTTGCAACAGTTCCAAGTTTCTATTGCATGTTTCGGTGAAAAATGACATTTCGTGTTTTTAAATTTAAAAAACACACGTCACACACTCTCCCGCCTCTGACGGGGCGTTTTCGCGGGCTTAATAAAATTAAAATTTGTGGAATTAATTTAATTATGAAAACGAACTTAAAAAAAATACTAGATGTTTGCATGTGAACATTGATAAAAAAAACAAATAAAAACCCAATTTCCTTATTAGTCATTATAGATCCGAAATAGTTTTACATGACAAAATAAATAAATAAAAAACTTATGTCATTGATGTAGCCATTCCAAATTCCTATAATATTGAAAAATCTATTTCTAAAAAAATAAGAAAATATACAGATTTAGGAAATAAGATTAAAAGAATTTGGCATTCTCAGACTATAAAAATATTACCTTTTGTTATTTCGGCAACTGGCATTATACCTAGCTCTCTCATAAAAAAATTAGGCTTATTAGATTTGAGAAGGAATTTATACATAAAAATGCAAAAATCAATCATTTTAAATACATGTAAGATAACGAAAGATTTAAAAAAATATTTATATTGAGGGATCAGTAGGATTTATCGGTACAGTTAGGAGTTCTACCGAGCCAAACCCTCTGATATGAAAATACACGGAGTCGGTGAATTATTTTCCCATTTGGTCTCTGGTGGTTGACGTGTTGTTCTTGTATTGTTTTGTATTTATTATACTTAAATAGTACAATTGCATTGCATGGATTGACTGGAGACTAGAGCAGTCTTTCTCATCGTGGGTGATAACGCCCCCTTGTGGGCGCTGGAGGCTTTCAGAAGGGCAGTAGAAGGCTCAAAGAAAGTTGGGGGGGCGTTAAGGAAATCTAGGGGGCGATGGCATACAAATTCTATCTATAAAAACACGACGGAATCTAGACACGACACCACTTGAGATGCGATTTTCGACTTGAATGATTGAAGTCCCGTATAGACAGTTAAATTAGAGTCGCTTACGCATGTAATAATGTGTATATTATATACATACATACATGTATCTGGTCCATGGTTAAGTTAACTAAATAAAAATTGTCATTCAAGAGCGACGACCTGCTTATTTACTGTCAACACTGGGAAAACCTCCAGTGATTTCAAAAAGCGTTTCCACGATATTATAAACATGGACATACCAGAGTGGGTTTTGGATCCTATTTCAAATGTCAACACAGCAGGATCATCCCAATTAGAAGAAGAACTAATAGAACTGACGACAAATGAGGAATTAAAAATTAAATGTAAGAATGTGTACCAAGAATTTTGGCTGCAGAAGCCGATTTCGCAACTGTACCCAGGATTATGGTCGATTATTCAACGATTTCTGAGGCCATTCCCATTGTCCTATTTAGCTGAACGTGGATTTAGTGCTGTAGCAACGTTGGTAAATTAAAAAGAGAAATCAGTTTAATGTTACTGTTCGGCGACTTACGGTTGTTTTTATGTAAAATCGAGCCTGATATTAACAAACTCCTTAAAATGCATCAGGATCAACATTCTCATTAGAAGATAGTTAAAAATTCAATGTCTTCTGAATGTTCATAAAAATGCTTTTCAATATAATTAAGTATGCGTTTTAATTGTTCTCATTGAAACATTCTTCTTTATACTCGGAAATAGGATTAGAGTCATATCCTATTTTACGACTATATAACATTATTTATGTACTTAAAATTGAAATACCTTTAAAAAATCCTGTAATCCGCATCCGCGGATGTGAACCTCTAATAATCCGCATCCGCAGATGTCAAAATGTTTGCTTCCGCAACAATCCTGAGACGTACGTACGCTACGCTACGCATAACAATATCTTGACTACTTAGCAACCATACATTTTCCATAGAAAATGCTTCAGAATCACACTGGCTAGACGTCGCGATGCGTGTTGCCAGTGTGATTCTAAAGAATATATTTCCAACCATCAACGCGGAACGCTACAAAATTAAAAATTTAAGAGAATATACACAATTACATATTGTGTATTCACCACTATCTCTTTCATACATTTTGATCCCTTACACTTTAGAACACTCTGATTATTATGTTTTTTTTTAGCTTTCCTCGCAGCTCTGGACGTGAATGTGATCGTATTTGATTGGGGCAAGGGAGCTTCCGGTCTGTACGTGGTGGCGGTGCTGAATGTGGCAAAAACCGGGAAGTTCCTCGCCTCAGTGGTGGACTGGCTGGTGAACGAAGGGGTCTCCCTTAGCAACGTGCACCTTATGGGGCACAGCCTCGGCGCGCACGTATCCGGCACCGCCGGCAGATCCATCACGCACGGGAAGGTGCCCTACCTCACAGGTTTGTGGACTTGTCTCTGATTGATTCAGAGAACACTGCAGAAATAAGATTGAATTTATGATAGGTGTCGAGTAGTAGTAGCCCTTGAGTAGATGATAAAAAAACATGTCTTCCAACCGGTAGCCTGGCACGTTCACAGGCAGCCGATATTAAAATGGGATAAAAAATAGTAAATTTTACGTCATCCAGTACTAATGGTTGGAAGTTCGAACAAATGCCGCGCCACCGCAGTGAGAGCGACGTGGTATGAGCGACGGTGTAAGAAGACGGAAAATGCCGAACCCCGTCGGTTCCGTATCGCAGTCGCTTGCCCAAGCGTATATAATATATAAGAATACGTTGCATATATGACTTAAAATGTGACCAAGCCGACTGTAAAGCTACTTATATCGGATAGGGCAGTGGTCGGCAAAGTGCGGCTCCAGAGCCGCATGCGGCTTTTTGGCCTCTCTGGTGCGGCTCTGGCACAAATTCATGGACAGGGGTGCAAGACGCGCCGATGATATGGGAGATGTTTAGATATTTCCAAGGAGATGCGAGGACATTGTTCGCATTAAGTATTTGTCAGACATTGTCGTGATTTATATTTATGAATTCCTTAATATATTTTTTTTTAAATATGAATACTGCACAAGAGTTCCAACTGCTCTCGTCGGAGCCAGTGCGACTACGGCATCCCCAATCGGGTTATGTTGTGAGGCTGAAGGTAGTGGGGAGCAGTGTCAGCCGCTGCCCCGAAAATATGGTGATTCAATGATAATCCGTAGGTACTTACGAGAAAAACAATATTTTTATTTTTTTATTATTTAAAGACAATACAAATTAAAATTAAAATACAATATTAAATAAATTATGAATACAAAGTGAAATATTTTATCCTCAGTCCTCCTCACTAGCTAAATTACTAAGCAACGTTAGGTAAAAATAATTCCACTAACCTTATAGGTTTATTCTAAGCTGTTCTCGAAGGGCAAAAATTTCTTCCGTTTTTTAATTAAAATTTTAATTTGTTTATACGGATCTTTTTTTAGTTCTAAGAAAAAAAGTTTTATTTTTCTTTTTACGTTGCAATACAAATTTATCGAATATAAATCTTAAATTTCTACCCAAAAAACTCTTTTCTTACAATATTTCATTTATTTTATTTAATATTTCATTATAATGTATACAAATTGTATAGCGCCCTTGAGGTGATTTCTCACAAAATAGCGCTCTGCAAATTATCAAATCATTATTATTGTTATAGCAGGTGGACTAAAGTTGAAATCCTTAACAACCTTTATTTTCTGATTTAAAAAAAAAAACAAATCAATGAAGCAAACATCCGTAGTGTGTTAATATTTGCTATACCTTTTGATTAAAAAAAATAATTATTCTCTTTGGTCAAGTATTTTGGCCTCAGAGTCAAATTTAAGTTTTGTATGACAAACGTGGCACAAGCTGAGAGCTTAATTTTTTATACAAATAACTGGCTTGACGCGCCAGTGATTTTGGTGATTTTCGATACAAAAACATAATTTGTTCCGTTTGCAATCGGTCTGTTAACGAGTTTCATAGATTTTATAGTTTTCAGTAAGGTATTTATTATAAAGTTATTTTAGGCAATATAATTTACCAGTGCTGCACACGAACACACTTTGCAACCAGCCACCCTTGGTGGGGAGGGGAAGGAGATGGAGAAGGGGAAGGCGGTGAATTACCTGGCTATTCAGATCTGGTCACCAAACACGGCTAAAGCCATTTCAACCAACGTTTCAATTCTGAATGGTGGTCTTACACCAGGGAGATACTGAGTGTATCTTAATTTCTGGAACATATCGCAAATATACTATATCTTATATTGAAAGTCGAGAGCCTTACCCCTCGACCACGCCGGCCAACATTTTTATCAATGAATAACATCTTTATTAAGTATGAAATAAAGTTTTATTCAGCGTACCCGTAATTTAATAAAGTGCTAAAACTATAAGAAATGTATGCTAAATCAAAAAACAAATTTGACTCCCATTTTTTTTTGGATCGTTGTAATTTACATATTTGGCTCTTTGGCTAATAAGTTTGCCGACCACTGGGATAGGGCATTCTCAACTTGATTCTGGATTCAGTAAAATGATGTTTTCATTTTGAATACTAGTGAACGTAAAACTTTTGAACTTGCCAGTAAAATGCGTACATTATTATGACACGTGTACAAATAAATCATTTTAAGAAGCGTCCTTTGATTGTATTTATGCATACCATTAGTATCTTTTGTAGAACTGGTACGAACACTCGCCTTCGAACACTTTGGAACACTCGCCCGCAGTCCCCTCTTCAATAATCGTGTGATAACAATACACCACTACACGAGCAAAAATCTCTTTATTCTTGTGTTTTGGCAGGATTTGACCCCGCCTGGCCACTGTGGGGTAGTTCCAGCGCCCACATCCGCTCCTCCGACGCAGACTACGTGGAGATCATCCACACCAACGGGGGTTACGCTGGCATGAAGGAGCCGGTCGGTGACAACGATTTCTACCCCAATGGGGGCTCCCACCAGCCCGGCTGCAAACTGATGGACATCTTCTGCTCGCACTCTCGCTCCTGGGAGTTCTTCGCCTGCTCTTTGGACAACCAGGGCTTCATGGCCATACAGTGTCACAGCTATGACGAGATGCACAAGGGAAAGTGCGCCAACCTGAGCTCTCTGTACATGGGAGGCTCCAAACCCAAACCTAAGTGAGTTACTGTAAGATATAGGTACATTTTAACATATATTGATCTTTTCCACAGAGTAAAGAATTCACAGATGAGCCACGGAGGCTGTAAAAGTGCGTTCGCTGACAGGGCGAAAAGATGATTCTGATAGTCTGCAGGAACTTTGCTTGGCATATACTTGTACGTGTGTAATGTAATAAGACTTTATCTTTTCTGTCGATTGGTTTGCCAACGGATCAGAATATGTAACGTAGAAAATGCTATTACCTAGAAAGGCCAATTAGAACCTACCAACCCAATACTCTATCTATGGTTAATGCCAACTATGGTGTTGTTTTCGCGTCGTTTATAATTTTTAAGTATATTTTTACCAGAAATTTAAAATTTTTAATGAATAAAATTACCAATGATTATTTGCAGGAAACTAATTAAATTAACCATAACACATTGAAGGGTGAAATTATTATAATTTAATCGAGGTAAAAGCACCAAATACTTAGTGTTCATCGGGTCTAGGTTACATACCTTCAATAATCAGTTGTTTAGAACACGCACCTCTTAGCAGAAAGTCTTTTTATTTCGTGTTTTCCAGAGCGTAGGTATATTTTAATAATTAACCTTCAATTGACTTATAAGTTATAAGGAATACATCATTGTATTCATATTTATCAAAACATCTCTTATGTTGTTTCAGATTTGGCATTTTCTACCTCAAGACTTCCGACAAGAAGCCTTACTACCTTGGTTAATTCTGATCCTGCTCATACACCGACATTCCTCCTGATAAACAACATGAAACCTTTAAAAAATAGAACCTAGTTTGAATTACCTTTATCTTTACTTACCCTAAATGAAGATTTTTAATTTTTTTATTTATTGTTTTGATGGTAACCTAATTTGGGGATTTTTCGACCACAATGCTAGGCACAGGCCCGTGTTATAATACTAATTAAAAATAAGGACGCATTTTCAATTTATATGCCGACAAATAAACCGAAAAATCTTGAGGAATTCACAAACTGCATGAGTAAGGTAAATGCAATTATCAATGAAAGAAATTCGAAAAAAAAAATCCCAAAAGTCTGTTCGGTCGAGAACTGAAAAATGTCTGCAAATAGTTTAAGTACGTTTGCGCCGATAAAAAGCTGATGAATTGTGATACTTTTACGTATGTGAGTGATGCCAATAGCACCACAAGCTGGTTATATCACTGTAAAATAACACAAAAGCACTGGAAAATACTTTAAATAACGTAAATGTTCTAAATGACGCAGTGTGGTCCGATCATTTGCCAATGATTATAAATCTCAACCTTCAATTTTTACCAGCCTTTGTGGAATCGTATAATGATAACACGATTGATCCTTCTAGGTGGAATCCGAAATCCAATGCTAAAATAATTAAATATACCGAAATTATCAAAAAACTTCTAAACATTATTCAAGATTTCTCCCAGTTAGAACTTGATAAAGAACCAACCGCTAAGTCACAGGAAAGCAAAATAGATCCCCGTATAAAAAGGTTGTGGATGCACTACGAAGTGCTGCCTCCACCACATTTAATAAGGTGAATCGACAAAATAGAAACATTTCGGGATGGAATCACATTGTTGCAGCCAAATACGCAGAATCGAGACGCGTCTTTCTTTCATGGCTCGAGGCCGGAAAACCAATCTCAGGGCCGGTTGCCGAAGACAGGAAGAAATACCGAACGTTTTTCAAAGTAGCTCTAAACAATGTCAACATACAGAAACTCAAGACCGAATGGATGATATTGCCACCTCACTATTAAATAAATATTTCCATAAATTTTGGCAAAAAACCTTAAAAGAACTTAAAACGAATATGAAAACACTTCTCTGTGTTAATGGAATAAGAGGAAAGGAAAATATCGCCAATGAATTTCGTAACTTCCCCTCTATGGCGGGCGAAGAAGCAGCAGAAAAATCTCTGATTATAAATTTTAGTTTTAAAGCCGAGGGCATTACTACCGCTATCAGCATCACTCCGCATATGGTGGAAAGAGGAAAAGCCACATGTTAGTTATTGAATAGTTATTAAGCACATTAAATATGCTGGAAAAGCGATTCATATTATCCAAGCAAAACTATTGTCAAATGTTATGCGTTTCAGGCACATCCCGAATGAAATGACGAAAATGGTAATTATTCCTATAATTAAATCAACAAATCTTGATCCATCCGTGATCAATAACTATCGACCAATTTCGCTGTCGACCACCGTGGCAAGATTATTTGAAAAAGTTTTAACGACGATCGTAACAGACTTGTTTCGTTTTTTCTTTTTTTAATTTTAATTTTTTATTTATGTATTGTTATTTACTTTTTACCAAATCTTATTATTTGTGTTTTTTCTTTTGTTATTTTTAATATGGTATGTATTGCATTGCACTACCCCTGCATACATTCTGGAATAAACAATTATAATTATTATTATTGCAATATCTTCAAATGTGATGTATAACTGCTAACAGCTTATCGCAAATATTAATTAACAGACGATCAACATAATAATGAATATAGTTATTTTAATACGTTTGACAGTGAATTTTGAACGTAAACTTCTATATTTTATTACATCTGTTCAAACCATAAAACGTAGAATATAATATAGAAAGACTACTTTAATTTAGCATTGCGAATATATTTTTTCATCCAGCCAATATTTCATACTTGATATGACACTGGTATCACTGGATAATAACCTACCGCCTCTCACCGTGACAGAGCAATATTTATTCTGGTTCTAGCGTTGACCCCCGCGTGTCGTTACGACTCCAGTACTTTTTGAAATTGTTGTAAAAATTATCTTCGTATAAATAAATTCGTCATTAGTAAAACGAGAGTTTTGATTCGCAACATAACGGTGCACCGGTTTACATGTAGGTACTGTAAACAGCGAGATTACATACTAAATTAAATTAAAACAAATAACTTTGTTTAAACCACTAATATAATCACAATTACATACTTGTTTCAAAACCGATGGTTTCTTCGTCAGGGTAGTAGTGACCAAACAAGTATAGACTAAAAAGAACAGATTTAAAAGAGCTATGGACAAAAATATTATAGAGAGAGGTGTTTAATTAATTAAAAAATATCGTAAAAAACAATTATTTAAAATTAAATAAAAAAATTATTTTAAAATGGGAAAAATTACATTATATAAATTATCAAAACATAATAAAGATGTTTAAACAACAAAAATAAATTATTTTAAATATAATTATTAATAAGAAAATAAATTTAAGAGATGGCTATTTAAAAAAATTTTTTTTATTAATAATATTTAATTTACTATTAACACTTTTTCTAATTTCTAAAATTTCTAAGTTTGCTAATTGTAAATCTGTTGAGTTTGTGTGTAAATTTTTTAACCCTTTATTTATATCAAAAGAATGATTTGTTTCTAAAATGTGGTTGGCAAATAATTCAGAATAATTATTATTATTCAAACACCTTAGATGTTCCATAACTCTAATATAAAAAATTCTAGAAGTCTTTCCAATATAAAAAAAGTTACAATCTTTACAAATTAATTTATAAACTCCAGATTTGTTCAAATAATCACCCTTATCCTTGTTATTTAATATATAATTTTTTAATTTGTTATTTGTGTAAAAGGTTGGGTTAATAATATTATCTGGCATGTTTTTAATTAATAAATTTGAGTATTATTATTTAAAAATAATATTTTTCTCCAATTATTATTGTTGTCAAATCACATGTGGATAAACATAAGAGTTAATAAACTTTTTCTTATATTTTTTGTTTAACATATTGTCTTTTAATTTAGTATTATAACCGTTATTGATTGCAATTTGTTTTATAATATTTAATTCTGTGTTAAAATTATCAAAAGATAATGGAACATTAATTAATCTGCTAAGTAAGGTATGAAAAGCTGCTAATTTTTGTGAAATTGGATGGTTGGATGTATTATGTATAACGATATCCATATATGTGTGTTTGCGATAAATATTAAAATCAAATTTATTATTGATAATAGAAATACTTGAATCTAAAAAATTTAAGCTATAATTTTTTCCAATTTCTAAGGTAAATTTTATTTTTTTGTGAAGTTTATTAATGAAATTTAAGAAAATATTTAATTGTCTAATAGTGCCAGTCCGTATACAAAAAATGTCGTCCACATATCGTTTCCAAAAATATACATATTTTAATAATAAGGCACGACTATTAAAAATTTTATCTTCTAAATTTTTTCAAAATATATCTGCTAATAAAGGACTAGTACTAGAACCCATTGCTAAGCCATCTTTTTGTTTATTATAATGTTATCAAATTGAAAATTATTTTGTTTAAGAATAACATTAAAAAGTTTATATAAATCTTGAGAAAAGTTTTTAGAAATGTTTGAAGAATCGAGCAATTTTTTTACAATAGATTTTGTTTCAATAATAGGAACACTTGGAAATAAGTTAATAACATCAAAAGATATTAATAAAGCATTTTTAGGGATATCCAAAGATTTTAATTTGTCAATTAACTCAAGGGAATTTTTAATTGTATATTTGGGGTTAAAAATGTTATTTCCGAGAGTTCATTTATTGATAATAGATGCTAACTTATAACTAGGAGCGTTACAATTAGATACAACTGGTCTTATAGGATTATTTGGTTTATGAATTTTCACTAAACTGTATAATTTTGGAACTTGAGGGTTAGTAATTGTTAATTTCTTATTTTTAAATAAATTTAAAATGTTTTCACCTTTGCAAGTTTTCAATGTATCAATAATTTCTTCTTGGCATTTATTTATTTGGTTCTTATTAACTATTTCAAAATTATCACTATCTAAAAAATCCAAAGTCTTTTTTATATAGTCCACTTTATCTAACATAATTATTGAATTTCCTTTGTCAGCCTTTGTTATGATAAGATTTTTGTCAAGTGTAACATTTGAAATATTGATGGCATGCTTTTTTTCTTCGTATTGTTTATTATTCTCAATATAATAATTTGATTTTAAGTTTTTAATAATATCCACAAATTTGTATTGATAAGAATTATCTTCATTATAAATAGCACAATTCAAATCGACAACCAATAATTTAACTTGTTGATAATTTTTAATTTGTAGATTATAATAATAGAAAGATACTTGTTTGGTGACTGGATTAATAGCCAGGTACTTGCCAACCTTCCTTAATATCTCCTTCCCCTACCCATTCCCTTCAGCCACAGAACATTAATTTATATAAATTAGGGATGCCACTGACATCACACTAGCTCCGAGCACTTGAGACTCCTGTGCAAGTATTAACCTGAAAAATAAAAAATAAGAATCTGGTTGTGTGTTTTTTCTTCAACTTAAATCATAAAAAAAAACAGAAGATATTGAATAGTTAGGGTCGGAGTGAGGGGTTGGGCGGTTACTCGGTTGGGTGACTAAGAGAGTTTTAGGCTTTGTGACAAACAAGAAAACTATTTTCAATAGGTGCACGATTTCAATAGTGTTTCCACCTCTTCAAGCTTACGTGCCCTTGGTAGATCGTTAATGATTTTTTTTGAGTGACGGTTTGTGACTGTCGGATTAATAAGGATTTTTATTTCACTTACTCTGGTACAAAATACTGAATTTACGAATAAATCATGTGGTGAAAAATGTCGACCGATTCTGATACTTAGGTGGTGCGTATCTGGCAGCTGTCATGATAGGTTCCGTAATATACAATATACACACCTCCAGGCTGATTACCGAAAACCGTCGCGCGTCGCGTCGGAACGGCGCAAACCCAAAATAAATAATATTCGGCAATCTATACCTATCTACTATATTATTAATACGCTAACGTATGTCGTATACACTCCCTACATGTACTAGTTACCTATTCTGGTGGTGCGTATCTGGCGCCTGTAATGATAGGTTCCGTAATATACACAACGTACGGCCGAAAAACAAAATACGTATTTATATGTGCAGTCTGCTTAGTCATACGCTATATCTACTTAAACATAATATAATTTAGGGTCCCCGAATGGTATGTCCCGTCGGGTATGCAGAGAAAATAAACCTGTATAGAAAATAACAAAATAGGATATTTTTATACGCGCAGTCTTCTCAGGAAATACGTTATACCTACTTATAAATAATACCAGTTTATCACTATCTCTTAAGACTATCCACTCCTTTTTCCCTTTCAAGTAAATATTTTGAATGGACTTATTTTAACTATAGTGTGAGAAAATCTGAAGGAACGTGTAAGACGTAGTGTTGGGTAGGACACGATATCACGGTAATTTAAATAGGAAAAAATTATTAGAATCATACTTTTGGCTCTCAGAACTGCACCTTTAAAACAAAGTATTTTATTATTATTTATAAACAATAAGTTTCCACCAAATAAATTTGAAAATATAAAAAACATTATGTACGTAGTTTAGCAATGTATTGTTATCGATTTTACAGCAGTGATGTCTAAACAAGATAATTTTTTTTTTTATCTAAAGAGATATTTGAACAAATTCGGAATTTACGTATCTTCTGAATCGTTAAATTCCTCAATTATTAATTAGTTTTAGATTCATCGATAAAAAATAGTTAAAACTTATCTGTAATCAAGATTGCCATCTTTTAATAAAATAAATGTTCAGCTTTACCTATCGCTGTGACGTGTAAACAACAGGAGATCCGGTGTTGATGTGTTGAAAAAAATATTTTTTTTACTATTAAGAGTATAGAAGGTAGAAGAGGACCGTGGGAAGGGAAGGGCATGCGGAAGGGGAACAGGGCGGAAAACAAAAAGACAAAGAACATGGGAAAGGACCCGCCGGTGAAGAGGGAGGGGCAGAGGGAGAGATTGCAAAAGACACATAGTAGCCGTAGGGAACAGCAGGGGGTAAATTTTGAAAATGAATTCTTCTCACTCGGACATCTGTATGTGGTCTACTCACGCGTCGGAAAACCTTCTGATTTATTCCAGACGGAAAAAAAAAATTGTATATTACAATAAAAAAAACTTCAATAAAAAAATTAAAACACAAACTCTTTCTTTGAGTGGCTTTGCAATGCTTGATAGTCTATAATATAGTCATCTTTATACATAAAAAAATGTTTCTTCGTTTGTCCCTTATATGTTCCAGATGTTCCTATACCATTCATCCTTACTAATTAAACTTTGGTTATTGGTTGTGTTCCCGCTTGCGAATGTTTCTAAGTGTAACGGCGAGTACAGGTATAAAATTTGAATGATTGATTGATGATGAAAATTAAACGCTAGGGGGGAATTTAACTTATCTGGATTTTCCACCTCACGTTCTTGTTGTGTTATTCTCTCTGGTTTCAATCCTGGGATTGGTTTGCAGCAATTTCCTTTATTTTTTTCTTCCATTCTTCCCTGTCTTGTGCGGCTCTTTTGAGGTCTGCATATGATGAGCAGCGCATGTCCACCAGCAGGTCCTCCAGGTACTCTCGGCGTGGGCGTCCCCTAGAGTTTGTCCCCTCGGTCATACCCTCCATTATGGCATGCAAGAGGCCTTCTTGTCGTATTATATGACCGATCCATCTTGCACGCCTTTCGGACAAGGTTCTGAGCAGGTGCCTTCCTCCTTCGATTCTTTGGAGAACCTCCTCATTTGTAATGTGGTCTCTCCAGGAAATTCCTAATATTCTTCAACGTGTGTTATTATGTCAACGATAATCACCTGACCGAGCACATTCACAAGTCTCTTTTTGAATCTGAAAGAACTGAGAGGTCAACTCCTAGATGAGTTAATCATTGCACTGGTTCCTAACATACTTCTTTAACAGTCGCTATTGAATGCACCGAGAGATCACCGTGGATCATTGCACAGCAGCCAACAGACTGAATCTACACCTGTAGATTTTGTTACTGGTAGTATTGTAGACAGGATAGGTTTTGAAGGTAGGTAGGATAAGGCAATTATAGGTATAGGTACGTTATATACAATTAAAAAATATAGGTACGTTGCGCCAACACAATCTGACAATAAATTGGGTGTGGTTACGTGGTTAAATAATAACTTCGTAGATACTTACAATAATATTAAAAGAATGTTGATACCCATTCAATGTGCACACTTTCTTACTATTTATTATGTATGAAATTTTGCAAAGGCAATTATTTTTATTTACTACAACTATATTAATTTTAATACCACGAAGTAATTGGTTTAATGGGTTTTCGTGATCAACGAGTGTTGAGTTAGGTATGAAGTGTGGTGGAACATAATAACAATAATAATATTATGATAATGGAATCGATAGATAAGGATTCCCTTTCTTATAAAAGACGCGAAAAGACATATTAAAATCAGATAAACGGCCGTAACGATGAAACTTGTGTTAATAGCCTTAGCTGCGTTTGTGGCCCTGGCGACAGGTTAGAGGACCTTGATTGCCAGTTATACCTACCATAGATAATTATTGTAAATTTCGATACGCGTTATATTACTAATTCACAGTGATCTTAAGAAGTTGTTTGTAATTTAAGGGAACATTGTGCAGTTGAAGTATGGGGAAGGACAGAGGTTTTTCGTTTTCCCCGATGGCCAGGGAAAACTCCACCTCATTGACGCCGAGGAAAAGAGTATCCAACTGAGGTTCTCAGCTGAAAGGGACGTGAATCTTCTACTTTTCACCAGGTACTAACTAAATACCCACGTTTTAACACCAACATATATATTTTTTTGTAATTATGCATTTTAAAGATTTTCTGTTATCTTTATGCATTTTAAAGATTTTCTGTTATCTTTATGCATTTTAAAGATTTTCTGTTATCTTTTAGACAGAATCCAAACTCAGCCCAAACAATCATTTATGGAAACGCTGCCAGCCTTGATACATCCAACTTTGACAAAAGCAAACCAACCAAATTCATTGCACACGGATGGACAGATGATGCAAGCAGTGATATTAACGCCGTAGTGAAAGATGGTAAAATTAATTACACGCATTAACAATGAAACTGCAACAGAATATTTCATACAATTTCAAATCAAATTTCAGAGTGCCTTGAATTGAATATCTCAAATACGTACCCAATCAAATATAATGTCAAACATTTCCTTGTTTTCTGTAATTCAGCTCTCTGCAAAAACATAAATCCTCCCTTCTTGTTTATTCTGGATTGTTACTTTGTTCGTTATATTCGAATCCCGTAGCCTCCGTACAACTATTTGCAAAAAACTCATTTGAATTCCTTGACAAGTTGGAATCATAAGAAACGATATTTTAAATTTCTTGGCAAAACAAGATGTGCGTCCAATTCTGTCATTATTCTCACAAATCACACTATATAACCCATCTGAACCCATCTAAAGGATTTCTTCAATCTTCGCAAAATTACTTTGTGGCATCATTTTAATAAATGAAACAAATTTCTTTGTGTAAACCACTATTTTTTGCTTCATTTTTTTAAGTAATAAAAAAAGTGGAAATACCCTATTGTGGAAAAGACGGGGAACACAGCAGTCATGCGATTTTTTTGCATATTCACCATTATCCTTTCTCATTCAACCTCGTTTAGGGTTACCAGATGACAGGAATTTCCCTGACATGTCCTGAATTTCAGCTGTCTTTCAGAGAAACAGGGAAAATTGGAAATTGTCAGGAATTTTTAAAAATAAAGAAATAAATTTATACTATACTCGTTTGTCTCTTTCATATATTTAGACACACGTACCCTTATACTTTATAACTTTCATGTTCCCTGATGACTGTGGTTTTTTCTAGCTTTCCTCGCAGCTCTGGACGTGAATGTGATCGTATTTGATTGGGGCAAGGGAGCCTCCGGACTGTACACTGCGGCGGTACTTAACGTGGCAGAAACCGGGGAGTTCCTCGCATCAGTGGTGGACTGGCTGGTGGACCAAGGGCTTGCCCTTAGCAACGTTCACCTCATGGGGCACAGTCTCGGCGCGCACGTGTCCGGCACAGCGGCCAGGTCCATCACGCGCGGAACGGTGCCCTACCTTACAGGTTTGTGGAATTAATACAGGGAACACTGCAGAAATAACACCAATAATAAATTTCAGCTAAGACAGGGTTTTTGATCTGTGTTAAATTTACGGTTACGACCGATACATTTTTACTTTCAATCAGTAAAATTATGTTTTCTTTTCAAACAAACTAGCCTGCAAAATGGGTACACCTCTTTCCCCGCACTAGTCCTATGATACAATACACCGATACACAAGCAATAATCTCTTTATTCTGATTTACGTTCTTTTTTTGTAGGATTTGACCCCGCCATGCCGCTGTGGGGTAGCTCCAGCGGCCGCATCCGTTCCTCTGACGCCGACTATGTGGAGATCATCCACACCAACGGGGGCTTTGCCGGCCTGAACGAGCCCCTGGGTGACAACGACTTCTACCCCAACGGGGGCTCCCACCAGCCCGGCTGCGGCACGTTGGACCTCGGCTGCTCGCACTCCCGCTCCTGGGAGTTCTTCGCCAGCTCTCTGGACAACCAGGGCTTCATGGCCATATTGTGTAACAGCTATGACGAGATGGACCAGGAAAAGTGCGCCAACCTGGGCTCCCTCCACATGGGAGGCTCCAAACCCAAACCTAAGTGAGATAAGATATTCATATTAATATTTTGATCTTATTCACAGAATAAATAATCTAACAGATGCGCCATTTGCTGAAATCAGGGCGAAGGAAACGAACCACCACGTTTAGGTTGAGGGACGCGTGGTGTTCGCTGACAGGGCGAATAGATAATAGATGATTCTGATAATCTGCAGGCATTTTTCATGGAATGTTATGAATGTACTACGAAGGTTAAATCTCCAAACAAAGTAATAAGACTTGATCTTCTCTGTCAATTGGTTTGCCACCGGATCCAAATATGTAACGTAGAATATGCTTAAGGACAGGTTAGTAGGTACATAGAACCTAGACCAACCAGTTAGGTGGTACCAACCCAGTACTAATCTGATTAATGACAACTATTATAACTGGGGGTTATTTTATTGAAGTTTATAATTTTTAAGTGTGTTGTTACCAGAAATTGATAATTTT
Source organism: Limnephilus auricula (assembly GCA_951813805.1). Taxonomy (NCBI): domain Eukaryota; kingdom Metazoa; phylum Arthropoda; class Insecta; order Trichoptera; family Limnephilidae; genus Limnephilus; species Limnephilus auricula. The sequence continues at coordinate 41,617,959 of OX638390.1, forward strand.
AACAATGATTATTCACAGTAGATAAACAACGTGGGTAATTACATTAATAAATGGAGACTTTTTGAAGAAGAACTTTTTGAAAATAAAAATATAACAATAAGGATATGTTTAGTGGCAATCACTTTTAATAAGTACTGAATTCACCGTAGACACACGGTTTATAGGTTACCTACCTAGGAAACTCAGTTGTTTAGAATAGACACCCCGTTAGCAGAAGGTTTTGTTTTTTTGTTTTATTTCATATTTTTTTAAAGCGTAGGTACATTTTTAATATAAACACTGGAACCAATAAGGAATATATGATTGTATTTATCAAAACATCTCTATGCTTGTTTCAGAATGGGAATTTTCTACCTCCAGACTTCTGACACGAAGCCTTTCTACCTTGGTTAGTTCTTATCCTGCTCTCCCACATTCCTCTTAATAAACAAAAAAAAAAAAAAAAATCTTGTTTTAATTATCTTATTTACTCTCAGTAAGGAAAAGTTTTTTGATAAATATACCAAAATTGCAAATAATACTTTAAATTTATGGACGCATTGCAGTACCTTATATACATAGTACCTTTGCTATCTTTAACGTGCACGTATTGTCACGATGTATAATAGCTAACAGCGTATCGAAGATGTCAATTAGCGGACAGATAACATTGTGAAAAAAAATATTATTTTGTTTCCAGATATGAGTGAATTTAAAACATTTTTTTTTTTTAATAAAAAAACTCTCTTTTTAACTTCTGAAGGTTATTCCCATGAATGTAATATATATATTCGTAATACGAATAAGCATTAACTTTGTGGCTCGTTATAAGGTAATATATCATTGAATAAGAAGATAACAATAATAATTTAATTTTTTTAAATATGAAAATGAACAAGACACAAAAAGATGATAAAAGATAATGGTCGCAACTGGGACTCGAACCCGACACCTCACGTCTAACCGGGACATACGCTTTATCCAATTCAGTCATTGCGTCCTATTACGAGACTGTCCTATTTGTCAAACTTAAAAAAAATAGATTATCATTGTTATCTTCTTCTTCAATGATATAAAATTCTTTATTTAATGAAATCTTTTCCAACCTATTTAAATCAATTGTTATTCGTGGTGACTGCTGACCTTTAAGTGGATAATTGCCAGTGAAATTCAAAAGAATCATTTTTTTTAAATTATAAAAACAAACAGTAAATTGGTTACAAAACCAAACAGTATATTATAATATTTCATGGTGGGTAAATATGAAATGTTTCTTTAAAATGTCTTATTTGGATCGTCATAAACCATAGTGAACTAACTCACTTTTTGAAATTTCTGAGTTAGAGCTTGAAACGTGATAATCATAATGTAGCTCTGCCAGAGAGAACCAATCAGAGAAATACTGTCTATGATTGGTCAAGATAGTATTTCTCTGACTGATTCTCTCTTGCAGAGCTAGATTATGATTTGGAGCCCCTATTTCAAGCTCTAACTCAAAAATTAAAAAAAGTGAGTTGGTTCACTTTGGTTTAAGAAGATCCATTTGTAATATTATGTATATTTAGTAGTTACCGGGTGATGTGCGTAGTGTACAGGTGTGTGCATGCGTGAGTATTTTTGTGGATGTAAGAAGTGGTGATCTGTGAAGGAAGGGATATGTATGCGCATTGAACAGCTAAATCATCGAAATGATGCTCTTTTTAATTTAGAGTCGGGGAAAATGTCGATGTTAGAGTTCAGGAAAATATTATTGAACGTATGAATAGCACGATTAATTGGCGAATTAGTTGCTGCATTTGTTTTGTAATTAAGCGCCTGGTATAGTGAGCAATATGTAATATAACAGTGAATATTAGAATCATAAATTAAATGAAAACGAACCGCTTTGTAGATAACACCTATTTAATCAAAATGATTAACATGTTTAAAACCTCCTGTTCCTTGTAGACAAAGTTATTTGTTTTCATTTATAAAAGAGATATTTTGCCATTAAACAGGTTTATAAATAAGGTATATATATATATATATATATATATATATTGTTTTTTTTTAATATTGTGGGCACCAGGCCAGCAGCAGTCAGCAGAGATTGCAGGAAACATGTATTTAATGATCCCGTCAGAAACGGTGCATGATAATTTTCCAAGAAAGGCAGATTTTGAATCCTTCGCTACATCTTCCGCAGCGGGATGACTCAGATCAGAGAATTTAATTTAGTGGCGACTCGGTGAAAGACAGTCAAGGAACGTCGGAGAGTTGAGAGAGTTGACCTGTCATCTTTTTGGAAGGTGGTGAGCACTAAGACGTAACCTAAATTTGCTCCTTCGATTATTTCCTAGAAATAGAAATAGAAATTTCTTCTGTTATGTTTTTTCCTAAAGTAGTTAAATTAGCGCCATCTGTGAACGCGCACTTTACGAAAAAAATTATGTTTACCCTTATCACTTATCATCATGGGTTTATGGGGAGATTACCTAACTTAAAGTAAAAAATGGGCCTCTTTATCTTTATTTATATACACAAAAAAAAAATTGAGTCACGATGTTTTTTCGAGATAAACTCCGAAAATACTTAACCGATTTTGATGAAATTTTTGCTTACTGTGTGTAATTTGGTCCAACTTAAAAAATTGGATAGTTTTTATCGCGATTATTGAGCTCAATATTTATTAACGCGAATTAAATGTATAAAGATTATGAAAAATACAACATAAATATGGTAGGTACTTTGCCTACAGACGAATTACGAAATATATTATTTTTTTTAATTTCTTAGATTTACGAAAAAATCCCTTTTTCCGTTGATTTTACTGTTTCCTGGATCCAGGGATAATTCCCTAAACTTCACACCACTGACTATTGAACTGCCAAGTGCTTGACTGCAGGACATTCTGATTGCTGTTCAGATAAGAGAGCAGTCGGACCTGTCACAAGCTGACTTGCTGCGTGCTTTTTGGTTATTGCGTCACGCCAGCCGTTTCCCGCCTTGCTTACGCATCAAAGACTGCAAAAGGATTAAGATTCTTAAATAATCTTCAAAGAAATCTAATATTAAATCTAATATTTTAATCTACACGTTAAAAAACACTTCCTGGAATAAGTTTCGTCATAAAATTACATCAAGAGAAATGTAAATGCATAGTATCCTTTTCGAATAAAAAATCGATAATAAAACAATAATATTTATACCCAATGTACATAGTATAGTCTCAAAGTGGTAGTAAAGTGGATACCCGGCGGTGATTTTTCCATACAAACGTATTCCCTATTTATCTCTCTGGATTTTAACCCTAGAGAAAATATTTGGTTTTTACATAAAATAGATATCAACTACTAGCATGTCGGTACTTTTTTGTTTTTTTTTGATAAGTTACTTTTTATAGAAGTTATGACTTTCCAAAAATCAATAAAATTGACTGTTTTAAAAACTAGACAATGTTTTTTAAAAAAAAGTAAAACGTACAGACATAGAATAGTTTTTTTCTTATGTAGTTGGTAAAAAAATTTAAAATCAGTCCACTTTTGGAGGAGAAAAGTGGGGAATACAAAACCTCGATTTTAGTTAGGTATTAATAGCCCGAGGTGCATTGTCCCTTTCGCTCAATATCCGGTGGAGTGACAGCAACAATTTAGTAAAATCTTTTTTTCAAATTTCTCTACCACCGGGTTTCATCTTAAGCCTGGAAATGGTGAAAGACTACCAGTATGCAATAAATTGGCTTGAGCCTTCTTTGGTGACCGGATTAATAGCTGGTAGGTACATGCCAAATTTCCTCTATCCTATCTCCTTCACCTACCCAATTTCGAAATATTTATATACCCCAATTAAGGATGTCGTAGTCACACTGGTTCTTGGCTCTTAAGATTCTAGTTTCGTATTCACCTAAAAACTAAAAATAATAAACGGATTGTGTTTTTTTTTTCAACTTAAAACATTACAAAATCATTAGGTATTGGACAGTAGTGTCGGGGTGACGGGCTGAGCGGTCACTCGGCGGAGTGGCCAGTGATGGAATATGATTTTTTTTTAGGAAAAATTAAATCAAAAAGTCACCGGAGACCAAAATTATATTCACATTTTTAAATTCAAGTAATATAAGGAATCACTGGTTATAGTACGAGTACCTACGTCCCTTAACATCCTGTGTAATATACAGAAAACTATATGACATTGTTCAACATTTTAACTGATTTGTCAATAAATCAGACTACCTTATGATTTTGCAGTGGTCTTTCCGAGTATGTACTATTACTAGTTATACCCATGAAAAATTTCGGGTTCTACATTGCCTTATCAAGATGAAAACTGAAACAGATTGTTAGTACAGTTTGAAAAAAAAATCATACATTTCAAAAATAGAATTAAAATAATCGTCTAGTTAAAGTTATAATATAGGTAGGTATTTAATCCCATGTCTGACTTGGAAACAATTATTTTAATAATTTTATTAACACATACTTAAATTTAAAAAAAAAATTTTAAACAATTTTTCAAATATAACACTAATAAGCAATTACCTACGAGATAAAATATTGAGCCCGCCACAGTACCTAATAAAGAAAGATCTTTGTGTTTGTATTTCCCTGGTAGCAATAGTAGTGTTGGTGGATGTAGTCTGTAGTCATCATCATCTCACCGATGTAGCTTGTAGTCATCATCGTCTCACCTTAGCGGCACTCCGCGGGTGCAATTTGCTGCAATCTGTTGCATCAGCGGTTGTCATCTTCTAATCTCGGTAATTCGCTGCCTCATCTCGGTTCGACAATGCAATCATTGTGCTATCTAAGAGTTAAGAGTGCATCTGTGCCTACAAAACGGTATTTGCAAGCATTATTTAAATTGACGGTACAGTTGCGATGAATACACTGTTGTTTTCACTGCGATGAGATTTTGTCTTACGCAGTAGTCGGTATATAAGTACTGTACGCATCGGACTGCCAGGCCTTGCCAGTTATATTAGTAATGCTACGACCCTCGGTTGAGGAGGCAGTAAAATAAATAAACTCTGGTACTGCGAGCAATCAGTCGAGATGTTTCTTCAGTCGGTGGAGTAAAGATGGAAAATCAGGAAACTATCTGCAGATGCGATGATCAATGTTGCAGATGTAGATAGGTGGATGATGTCTTGAGGTAAGGTTTCCGTAGATAATGATAAGTTGAAGATTTAGATGAAGTAACTTTTATTTAAAGTATAAGTAATATAAAACTTAGATTTAGAACAATGTCAAAATAATCAAAGGGAAGTGCAGCGTGTAGTCTGCGCTTCGAAAGAAATAAGAGTGAACAAGTAGGAACCGTTAGTTCCTGTTTAAATAGCAATCCTGCTTATCCCGAATGTGGGAATTACCTAGATTTTAATCCTAGGGTACAGCATGTGTTACGCAAGAATTCGATTTTTGGATTTAGTAATCGTTTTCAATTAAAAATAATGTGTTTCAATTAATAATAATGTGTTTGCGTGAAACGCATGAATGCAGAAAAGGTTGACGCTAATAGCGTTAGATTTATGGTTCCGCTAGGGATTATAACATACCTCCCTCCATAAGAATGGAAGCAACATTTTTTTAAGTTTAGTTGCTGTAATTATACTTCAAATTATTTTCACTTGAAGTTAGCACTTGAAGAGGTACATCTTCATTTTCGCAATTTAATGCTTCTGAATTTCTAAATATTATTCTTGGTTGAACTCTTGTAGTAGAACGTCTAGGATTATTACATTGATTATATATCCTGACACAACATTTGTTATCATCGTCATTATTTGAAAAATAAGAATTAAGTATTCTAAAAAATCTACAACATTTCAATAGTTTGTAAATTATAAACATAGTTAGAAAAGTGAATAAAATATAAGTAACAATTTGAAATTTTGATGAATGTTTAACCGTGAGTGGTCTCGAATTATACGATTTAAGATCGTCATTAAATTGATCGATTTTATGAGATGCCAAATTAAGGTCATCATGTTGCAAATTAATTAAATTTATAGGATCAAGTTCATTTAGAGTTTCATTATATTTTTTCATGTTACAACAATTGTCATCGACAATATTTAAAGTTGAAATGGGGTTAACATATTCGGTGATAAGATTACTTTGTGCAATCAATTGTGTGAGTCCTGCATAGGCTCTACAACTAGAATTTAAAGTTAATATTCCAGTGTGGAATAATTTAATATCAAAAATATTATTTTTATTTTTACAATCAATAGTTATTTTAGATGGATGAGAATAAGTAAAAATCCATTTGTTATTTTTAATAGGCTGCCATAAAAGTATGTTGCCTTTAATAATTTTGCTAAAACATTCATTAGGTATTTCATTAATATAAGCAGACAATAAAATCGTCTCGCATATTGGATCAGAGAAAGTGGATAACACATCTAGATCCTTACATATAAAATTTTCATTAGTAATAGCTTTACAATTATTCTTAAGATTATCAAGGTATACATAAAAAGATTTGTCCTTTGTAATAGCTAAGTATTTATGTTTAGGAATAATTAAGGAAAAGGTATTTGGGATGTCAATATTTGGAATAGGTAGAGGTACTACATGAAAAAGGTTATATTCTTGTGATGTAACTAAAGGTAACTTCGTTATGAAGATTAATTTACCATCGATATAATATGAAATTAAATCTGATACATCGATTAATGAATGAATATTTTCGAGTTTCAAACTCACAGGGAGTTCTTTTCCGCTTGGTAAGTTTTTAATATTTGAATTAAGTTCGATATAAAGTTGTTGGGGAGTTATAATGTCTGGATGTAAGATTCCTTGTTTAGAAAACAATATAGCATTGATTAAGGAATCAATTTGATCATAAAAGTATTCTGTTGTTTCGAATAAAGAGTTTGTTTGAGAAGTAAGTATGTTTTTAATTTCTTGCATATTCTTTTTGTCATAGTCTTCTTTGAAATAATTATTTAATTTTATAATATTTTTATTCATAGTATATTCGTCATAATTAAGTTTAGCAAGGGTAGTATTAAAATTAGTGAGAGTTGATTTTGTAACTTGTAATTGATCTTTCATGAGATTATAAATTTCTTTATCATCAGACATGACGCGTTCGATCGCATCATCATAGAATTGTGCATCTTCAGAATCTAGTGTTCCGAAAACAGCTTTGAATATTTTTCCAACACCGTCAATTAAACCGCGTTTTGTGCGTTGGTTTGAAACAAGGTGTGTTATTGATTCGTATTTAATTTTACATTTCTTTATAATGTTTAAAACTGGTTTTAACAATTCTTTACAATTATCGTTAGGTACGTATGATAAATATTTTGAACATGTGCTTCTAGTTAAAGCATAATTATCATCTAGAATTTGTATTTGTCTAGGAAATGTACTAATATTTAAGTAAGTAATAACTTTCCAATCGTCATTATATACTTTAAGTTTTCCAATTTGATCGAAGAAGAGTCCATTTCCAGTGGTTATTGGTTGGACATCTTGTGAAAAGATTAAGTTTGTCTTGAAGGACCTGGAACAGGAGAAAAAGCTCGATATGGCTTAATTCTGTTTACATGGAATCTTTTAAGTGAATTATTTTCCATTTTGATAGTGACATTCTGATTATTATGAACCTGTACAATCTTGTACGGTCCTTTCCAATTAGGAGTAAGCTTCTTGCTTAATGATTTAGGTTTATTCGTGTTTTTAAGTAATACTAAGTCGTCAATTTTGTAAGTATTATTCGATACGTTTCTATCGTAATATTTTTTGGAAGTTTCTTTAGCGTGTCCGATTCTTTCACGGGCAAGTGATCTAGTAATAGCGAATTTATATTTTAATTGATTAAGGTAACTTTCATATGTTGGATTTGAATCAGTGTTTTCCAAAGAACTTGGTAAAATAGGTTTATGTCCAAAGACAAGTTCGTATGGAGTAAATTTGGTTGTACAGTGTGTACTTGTATTATAAGAAAACATAGCTAAAGGGATATATTTGTCCCAATTTGTTTGATCATTATCTATATAATGTGTAAGATAATCTTTTAATGTAGAATGAGAGCGTTCCAATGCTCCATTGGTTTGTGGATGATACACAGTAGTTTTCAAATGTTTTATTTTAAATAATTTCGTAAGATGTTTCATTAAGTTACTTGTAAATTGAACACCTTGATCCGTGAGGATTGACTTAGGTATTCCGTAGTGAGAAAAGAATTTTACTAGGCAATCAGCAACAGTTTCTGTTTCTGTAGAGCTAACCGCATAAGCTTGAGAGAATTTAGTAAGATCATCTTGAAATGTGACTATGTATTTATTAGATAAAGTAGTTTCGCTAAGTGGTCCGACTATATCGACCGCGATTCTTTCAAAAGCTTCCGTAGAAGTCGTTGTTATTTCCATGGGTGCTTTGTAAGCCCTTCTATCAGTTTTATTTTTCTGACAGTGGATGCAATTTTTTACATAAGTTTCTACGTCATTTTTCATATTTTCCCATCGGTATCTTTCTTTGATCCGATTATAGGTTCTGAGGAAACCTGGATGTCCGGCCATAGGGCTATCGTGACATTCCTTTAATATTATGGGAATTTGTGAGGTTGAGGGATTAATAATTTTATTATGATTAATATTGATTTTAATCTTTAAGTTTCTAAAGAGAAATTGAATGATTTCTTTTATTTTTATAAAAGGAATAGAGTCAAAAGAGTTTTGAAAGTTTGGTAACGTAATTTCTGTTACCCGTTTCTCTATAAGTTTGGTTCTTAAGTTTTTAAGAGTTAAGAAAATATCTTTAGGGGATGCTTTATCGAAATAGTGAGTTTTAGTAAAGCAATGAAAATAAGATTTTTTATTATCTAAAGATTTGGATTCATGTATGCTATACAATGTTTTTGGTAATTCTAAAAGTTCATCAGTGTCTGAACAGTTCGATAATATTTCAGCACAGAAAGGGTTTTGATCGTCTAGATCAACTGAAGTTGGATATGCCATATTTTTAGACATATTATTTATAAAGAATGAATCGTGTTCATTAAAACTAAATATATTTGGTTCATTTTTATTAGAGTAAAATCTTATATAACTTTCGTAAGTATCATTATTGATATTATTTTCTAAAGGTATTGATGACGTATCATCTGTTTCTAAATAATTATTATCTATCTCTAAATTATTCGTTGATAGATTATTAAGACAACTTTCTAATTCGTCAACATCTATTTCACCGAAACATGGTTCGTTTAAGAGTTGATCAATAATATCTGGAGAGGGTGAATTTTCCTCTTCGGTTAAAATATTTATGGGAATACGAGACAAACAGTCAGCATTAGAATTTATTCTGCCTGGTTTGTATTCAATTTCGTATTCATATTCTTCGAGTTTTAATCGCCAACGTAACAGTTTGCTACTGGGATTAGTAACGTTCATTAACCACTTTAATGGTTTATGATCAGTATAGATTTTGAATTTTCTTCCGAAAAGATAAGGACGGAAGTGTGCTACAGCCCAAACAATGGCTAATAGTTCTTTTTCAGAGGTACTATAATTACCTTCTGCATTATTTAATGTTCTAGATGCGTAAGATATTGGTAAGTCTTCTCCGACTTTACCTTGACTCAATATTGCGCCGATAGCGTAATTTGATGCATCTGTAGTTAATATAAATTCTCTTGTAAAATCAGGGTATTGTAAAATAGGATAGGAAGTTAATTTTTCCTTTAAAGAATCAAAAGCATTTTGCTGTTCGTTTTTCCAATCGAACTGAATGTCTTTCTTTAAAAGACTGGTTAAAGGTTTTGTAATTTTACTGAAGTTTTCAATGAATCTTCTGTAATATCCAGCTAGACCTAAGAATGATTTAATTTCTTTAGGATTCCTGGGAATAGGAAATTCAGAGACTGCTTTAATTTTTTCAGGATTAGGTGAGACACCTTCATTAGAAATTAAGTGACCAAGATAAGTAACTTCTTGTCGCATAAAATGACACTTATCCGGTTGGATTTTTAAATTATTATCAGCAAGTCTTTGAAATATAGCTGTAAGTTTTTTTGCGTGATCTTCTATAGAATTTGCGTAAATGACAATGTCGTCTAAATAAACAAAGCAATATAAGCCTTGTAAACCAATTAATGCGTTATTCATTAATCTTTGAAACGTGCTTGGAGCCGTTTTGAGACCGAAAGGCATACGGGTATACTCATAATGTCCATTGGGGGTAGAAAAAGTAGTTTTAGGAATATCGTCTTCGTGCATAGGAATTTGATGAAATCCACTTGCAAGATCTAGTGTTGTGAAATATCTGCAATGACCTAATTGATCTAAAATATCAATAATATGAGGTAAAGGGAAGCTGTCTCCGACTGAGACGTCATTTAATCGTCGATAATCAACGACTATTCGCCATTTAGGTTTTCCTGAGGAGTCATTTTTCTTAGGTACAACCCATATAGGAGCTGACCATGGTGAAACACTAGGTTGAATAATTCCGTCTTTTAACATTTTGTCAATCTGTTTATTGACTTCTTCTTTATGTACTTCGGGGTACCTATAATTTTTTGAATGTACTGGATTTTGAGTATTCGTTATTATTCGATGTTTAATAGCATCGGTTGCCGTAAGTTTGTCGCCTTCGAGATAAAATATAGAATTATAATTGTCGCAAATATCTAATAAGGAATTTATTTCCTCCGAGTTTAAATGATCAGTAACAATTTGATCACGAATTAATTTTTTACGTTTTTTAACATCATTATTAAGATTTTGATTAAAATGGTAAACGTTTTCTGGAATAGGGTCTAAATAGACTTTCATAATATTAATATCAACATATTCATCTGTTGAATTTAAAATAGTGCAATATGATTTATTATTTGCATCTACTTTAGTAATAGCATTAGCTAAATATACACCTTCGATAGGTATTTTTATATCAAGTATCCCTTCTTTTATTTCAGGATTTAAAATATCAACTTGAATTAGAGTTTCTGATCTAGGAGATAGTGTAAGAATAGGAGTCAAATGCTCATTAGGATCAGAAATATGTAGTTTCATAAAAGAATTATTTATTATTAAATCGTTATTTTCATAATCGATTATAGCATTTTTGCTTTCAAAAAAGTCATTCCCTAAAATTCCGTCATACCCAAGGTTTAAAAAATCACTATCCACAGCGTGGAGATCGTGAATAATAGTCTCATTTTGAAGACATAATTTAAGTTGAACGATTCCAATAGATTCAATCGATTTATTCGATCTACGTGATATGCCATTAATCTCGATAATTTTGCCCGAATTTACGGAAGTACCTTCGCTAAGACAATATGTCTTAATGAGGGATACGGCTGCACCTGAATCGATGAGGAAATGCCTCTTATAAATAATACCATTTGTAGGTAATTGTAGAATTACATGGCGCAACGTATCTGAACGAGATGGCGAATAATTAATAATTTTATTAATATTCAAATTTTTATTTTTTAACATGGAACGTTTCAAAAATACTTCTGAGCCTCGCTCGCGACCTACAATAGACCGGCTCGGGTTTCTATCGTAGACCTGAAGTTTAAATGATTCATTTGCGAATCATGTTTCCTTGGTAGGGAAGACGAGAGAGCTGCAGAATTATTAGCATTTTCATTTTTGAATTTTAATGCTCTGCACTCATTTATTAAGTGACCAGGTTTTTTACAGTACCTGCACACTTTATCATTGTAATTTTGTCCTAAGTTCGGACTAGGAGCTTTATTAAAATTATTATTATAATTATTAGATCCATAATTTGGAGAATAAGTTTTATTAAAATTTTTATTTTTTACAAACATTACTTTTCGTTTATCGAAATTATTATTTTTATTTTTATAGCAATTGAAATTAGTGTGGCCCGATTTACCACAAATCGTACAAGTTTTAATTGAATTATTATTGTGATTTTTCGATGAGTTTAATAATTTATTTATTCTTTCTTCTTCTAGAGAGATTGTAAAAGCTTCGTTTAAATCTTTGGGGTTACGCGATCTTAATATGGTTGCAATTTGTGGATTAGTTCCGTACATAAAAGTTTGCATACCGAGTTCCTGAATGCTTGCAGTTCTGCCTAACATTTCAGCTGGTTCTTTATTATTTTGATTGATTGAAACTAGAAGGTTTTTAATGCAATTTTCAATACGCAATATATATTGAGAAATACTTTCGTTATGGAATTGTTTGCAATTTTGAAGTTCTAACAATAAATGTGCGTAATGTTTTCTCTCTCCGAATGATCTTTTAAGTAGATCTTTTAGTTCTGTCCAATTATTTATAACGTGATTGGCACAGATAACTTCAGCTTGGCCTTCTAATGAGGTCAAAATGAAAGATAATAAAGTATTTTGTTGATTGGGTGTGGCTAATACTACAGCCCTATCACAATTTGTAAGAAACGCGCAGAGTTTTTCTCTGTTGCCATCGTAAGGCTTAATAAATTTGAATAGTACTGGTAAGGATAAAATTTCGTTAGATGTGGAAGAAGTTGAAACTGAATCAGTATTCATTTTAAGAGATTATTATTATACTTTGTGATAAAAATTTATTTATTTAATGATTATAAATTCGGTTCAGATTCCGATTAGATTCAAATTAGCTAAGTTAGTTATTACGCGAATTTATTAAAATTATTTTTACGCGTTGAAAAATTTGAAATTTAATTTATAATAAACAATACATATATATATATTCACTAATGTACGGTTCACGGTACAATTAGCGAGAAAGGAAAGAAATTATTTGACAAAGTCTAACTAAGGAATTGGGAGGAAAAGGATAAAAATTTCTACAGGACAAAAATTTTTATGTACTCACAGAAGAATTAGTATGAGTGCTGCCCAATTCATGTTGTAATGAAGATCTCGATGCTCGAAGTTTGGAGTTCAGGATCGGATTCTTGGCTGCTTGAAGAACTGAGTTCACCGTAGTCGCTGGACTGCACGAGGCTTCCGTTGATCTGCGTTGTTGCCGTAATCTTCTTCTCCAGGCTCCGTCGACGTCGTAAGGTGGACTTCAGGGAGAGCCGCCCTGCTTTCCGAGGAAAGTTTTCTCTGACGAGAAAATCCGCCAAACTGGTCTTTCGTGTCCTATTTGGAGTGGAGTCTTCCGTCGTCACAGAAGATCCTTTTGAAGAGTTGAGCTATCCGTAGCTGTTGATAGCGAGTTTGCTATCCTGATAGCGATTGCTATCCCACTTCTGACACCAATTTTGCTACGACCCTCGGTTGAGGAGGCAGTAAAATAAATAAACTCTGGTACTGCGAGCAATCAGTCGAGATGTTTCTTCAGTCGGTGGAGTAAAGATGGAAAATCAGGAAACTATCTGCAGATGCGATGATCAATGTTGCAGATGTAGATAGGTGGATGATGTCTTGAGGTAAGGTTTCCGTAGATAATGATAAGTTGAAGATTTAGATGAAGTAACTTTTATTTAAAGTATAAGTAATATAAAACTTAGATTTAGAACAATGTCAAAATAATCAAAGGGAAGTGCAGCGTGTAGTCTGCGCTTCGAAAGAAATAAGAGTGAACAAGTAGGAACCGTTAGTTCCTGTTTAAATAGCAATCCTGCTTATCCCGAATGTGGGAATTACCTAGATTTTAATCCTAGGGTACAGCATGTGTTACGCAAGAATTCGATTTTTGGATTTAGTAATCGTTTTCAATTAAAAATAATGTGTTTCAATTAATAATAATGTGTTTGCGTGAAACGCATGAATGCAGAAAAGGTTGATGCTAATAGCGTTAGATTTATGGTTCCGCTAGGGATTATAACAGTAAGTACTTCTTCGCTTATCGCGTAGTACCAGGAACTGGGGTTCAGAGCCATAGTAACAAGGCACTGGGGTTCAGATCCGCAGTACTTCAGAGTACCTCATCGGCCCTCTAGGTGGGTTCGTAAGCATTTATTGTACAACTTTTTTGCAGTTTCAACTTCTACTACTGTTATACAAACCAAGCTACATAATAATATATACAGGTGAAGCATGTACTCCAAATATTTTAACCAATGATTCCTGAACAAATTAGTGGAAAAAATATGTAGATTTTATTCGCACTTCGGTGACGTCTGGGAACAACCTAACGCATCAAGTGATATGCACTATGTCTCGTTCCGGCAGCACAGATGAAACAGAGAGTTTTTGAATAGTTTGTGATCCGGTTAGAAGCATAGAAGTGTAATCAGTGGCGAAGTATTCTAGAAAAATATATATTTTGTTTTTAATAAAAAAATAAAGTCATCGGACAGCAAAATGAAATCTACATTTTTTATTCTAAATATATTAGAAATCGCTGGTCTTCGAGTAATGCCTTGTTCTGACCTGACAAGTAGTAAGTCGAGTGGCGAGTAATTCGGTACTCGACTCACCAAAAAGTGTTCGCACTGCTTTCAAGTAGAGTTCATTAGTAAGCGACACGTCGCGACATGACGGGCTGCAACGCAATAAAGTAAATACGCTAATTAAGCTGATTGTAATGCTTATTTTAGATGAGGTGGGAGAAAATAAAAAAACTCTGGCCACGAAAATAGATTAATAGCCGCAAAAATAAATAATTTTAGAGTAGTATTTTTGCTCGAATGAACTGCGCATGTCAGTGCACAGGGACGCGTGGAGGGGGACTCTACTCGCCGAAAAAATAGAACGAAATGGATTGAATCTACTAAAGAGCTGACTAGCCTATTCTACTAAAATTGTGGTGTTCGGACACGTTTAGTTACTAAAATATTAGCTACTCGACTAAAATACTCTCCCAGTCAGAACAAGGCATTAGTGCTGATACACCATATAATACTATCTACGATGTCCGGAAACTCTTAGCACAAGCACGAAACTGGTGAGTCTATATCACATAGGGAACCCGAAAAAACTTTATTTTTTCGTTCTAAGCTTTTTGGAAAATTAAAAAAAAAAAAATTCGGCAAATAGTGGGTTAAAATTTTTTTAAGCAGGGTCGATGCTTTTACACACTTTAAAATACATTAAACAGTTAATATTGACCCCGTAACAAACAATTTTGACCATTCGACATTCAGATTTGACCTGAAAAATTCCAACTTTGGTCTCGATTTATTCGAAAAAGAAAGCTAAAATCAAAAAAAATTGTACCACAAAATCGACTCTAAATGTGATATAGATTCACCAGTTTCCGGACACCATGTATAATACCGGGAGAAGATAGTACGTACTTTAGTGTGTTTGTTACCTCCACTAGAGTCTGGTTAGAGTAGGAAGGGGGGAGTGAGGTGGAAACCTTCCCAGAATTCACAATTGCCAGACAACTGGATCTTCGCGCAATCAAATGACTACTAGCCATAGAGGACATTCATAATTACTGTCACATTCTCTAATTGCTGATGTCTTCTCCTATCTGTTTTTAAACGTTATAATTGGTGTTAAGGTACGTACTTGAGTTACTTTAACCAGTGATTCCTGACATTATTTGGAGTAAAAATGTAAATGAAATTTTGGTCTCCGGTGATATTTTTGATGTTTTTTTTTTTCTACAAAAACATACTAATTAGTAGGTGTTAGGTAGTTGGGCGCGAAGTAAGTAGTGGGGCGGTAACTCGGCTGAGTGACCAATAAGGTCATGTAAAAGTTTTTTTTTTGTTTCATTTTGAAGAAAAATAAATTTGAAAAAAATAAATTGTCTTAAAAAAGTCACCGGAGACCAAAATTTTATTTACATTTTTTCTCCAAATAATGTCAGGAATCACTGGTTAAAGTAACTCAAGTACGTACCTTAACACCCTGTATAATAAATACCTCAATCGATACCAAGTTACATCATATTAACTCCTTACACAAAGTTTTCTAATTAACTGATTTCTATTAAAAGAAATTTAACGTCGAAGAAAATTCGTATCTAGTTTATTATTTTCAATTATCAATTCAACTGAACCTAAAGAACGTAGCTTGAAATAAGACAACAAAGTCGCGAACTGAAAATTGTGTTTACCTATAAATTATGTATATTAGCATTTTATCTGGCTATAATGTTCCTGGTTTGAGGTTTTACCTATATTGGTGCAAACAAAAACATAAAGGTAATAATAAAAATAAGTAGGTATGTAGGTAATCAATAAAATAATTGTAATTTTTATTATATTATTTAAATCGACTACAACAACACGAGCATGTGCCTAGCATGGTGGTCGATAAAAAATCAACAAATGGAATAAACAAAGAAAACAATTTTTTTTAAATATTATTGTAAGTAAATAAATTTTATTAAAAAAAAACATTTAGTTCAAGAGATGGAATATGAAAATAATAAAACCTATAAACAGTTACCTTCTTACTGCAGTGGTTTGGAAGACCAATAATAGGACTAACTACTAATTAAAAATGACAGCAGCACACGCTGACAGTTGACACTTGACACAATAATGTGTCCTTTTACATAAGCCCATATTTGAAAGCCGATCCATATTATTATCGTTGGCGCTTAATTTACTTGCCTTGATTGCTTAACTATTCGTATAAGGCAACTGGTTACAGACTTGTATCCCTTTCAATTAGTTTTAAAAATAACTCATTAAACAATATATGCTTACATCAATATGACAGTAAGGGGGTTTCTCACCATCCTCCCATAGCTTATGTACCCTAATAACGAATATTTTTAAAACTAAAAATACAATACTCGTAGTGGTTAGAAAATTCGGCCAACTTATCCAATATATAGCCACTATTCATAGGTTCGAGTACTGAATCATAAACTCCAACTTAATAAATAAATAAACCGTTAATCGTTAATCGAAAATATTCGTTATTCGTGTAGATAAGCTATTGGGAGGATGGTGAGAAACCCCCTAAACATATTATGAAAATTATATTACGAATGTAAAAGTACCTATTCACCTACTCAAGTAGGTACATGCCAACAAAAGCAGATTTGTAAATTCAGTGATTTAGATAGTCGTTTCAGTAATTCCAACAGATTAATTTATTTCCAGACTGAAATCACTTTCTTGATTAAAAAAGATACTCTACTAAGAGGAACATATCGTTTTATCGGAAAACCATTTGCTCGATTCTTAAGTACACGTGTCTAATGGACGCGTGGGAGTAATGATCCTTTCATGTTTTACCTAAATATACATGGAATAAGGGCTACATTATCAATGTTAGGTTTATCAATGATTTCCATTGGGAACAATCCGTGATCTAAAAATACACAATACTTATAATAATTTGTGTAAAAATAAACATTAGTTTTACTTCAACTAAAATACATTAGTATGATATTGAAAATGACTGTGGACCAACGGTGGATATAAAAGGAATGTATTTTCCCGTGAGAATTACCAAACATGTTTAGTGTTTAGCAAATTGATGTTTGTTTTTCGTCCGGTTTGGAAGAATTCAGTGAGTTGGGGCAATTAACGAAGATTGATGTGGAATATACATTGATTAATTCCTGGAAGATGCACCTACATTAATTCAACATTATAAAAAAGCTATTTTTATTACTTAACAGGGTACCAGAGAATACCGGAAATTAGTCATTTTAAAATCAAATTCTAGGCGTATTGACTCAAAACTGATTACACTGACTGATTACAAAAAAACATAAATTGATTTTGAAAGATAGTTAATTTATCTTTGTTTTAAATTTTGAAAAACTAAGTTTATTTTTAATATACTAAGGTTATATCGTTGGTCGTTGGCAGATTTGTTAAATTTTCAACCGAAGTATTGAATTATACAACACAAATTTCAAATCATATAATCATACAGCAAAATAAATCAATACATAATTTTGTAAAGAAAGTTTTCAGAATTTTAATTTTAGTTAAATTAAAATCATTAAAAAATAAAACCGACAACGTGTTTTCTTGACGAAAAGAAGACTTGAAGTTTTTCTATTTATTTAAGGTCTTACAAACTAAAATATTTCAGATTTTTTTTTACACACTTATTTTGTTTAGACATTATTGAAAAATCATAAATACTTATGATCAAAAAATACTTACAAGAAGTACACGATACATAATAATTTATCATCGTGCGTTTTGAGCATTTTTATTACTTACTTGAATGTAGGTATATATTAAAGCAAGTTTTGTATGAAATAAAACTATATTAGATTTTTTATTTAAAAAAATTGATACGGATAATAATAGATCTTTCTCATCGGAATCTCCCTGTACAGTTGCAAGAATTTTTAAACTTTTATTCTCAGCCGCTGGTCAATGGCTTGAATTGAATTCGTCCTTATTAGCGAAGCAATTTATAATCACAGACCGTACCACATTCTAACATACCTACAATCATTTGCATTTCTTTGCAAGAGTGTAATATATTATTTTTATTGAGATGTGGAATTTGTTAACAAATTGCCTGCTTCCGTGATTAACTGATTACCTTCTTGCAATCCAGAACGTAAACAAATCTCACTTTAATGACACAAGTAGGTGTCTTAAAAACAAATATAATTCGAAGTAAAAAATTAAATCTTTTTGAGATTGAGAAAAAATAAAGATGCCGGAGAACTCCGAACATATCCAAACGAATTACTAAATGTACCGTTTCTTTATGCGGCAATAGTAATTTCTGGCGCGCTCACAACGAGAATTCCTAAATAAATCGCGCTTGGAAAAACAGCCGGGTCTATGATAGAAAATTCCTTTCTGGAAGATAAATAGCCTTACGTAACGCACAGGATTAATTGCTTTGGCGCTCTTTTGATATTCTTCGCTAGTAAGATGTAAGATGACTGAGACAAATTAGAGATTACAAAACTCCAGTGTTTCATCCCACATCACAATACTCTCATGAGCAGCAAACAGCGAATGGGGAGAAAGATAAATAGGACAGGCGACACGCATAGCCTTGTACTTAACTTGTACTCAGTTGAACTGTTGAACCAGAACTTACATCACACATTACATTACCATTACACACCAGACACTATTACACTTTAAATTGTTGCCAGTTTTAAAACTAACTCTTATTTTTATAAAATATGATATGAAGGTGAGTCCAGAGACCAATGGCGAATTCCTTGTTGGGTAGTTGACTATCTTAGATTCGCAAGGGGAATAATATTATGTGGCAAGTTTTGGAATAAGTAGATAGTCTGCAGCAAGTGGGGAAGACAAGAAATAGGTAATAGAAAGAATGAAGGTTTTAAACGCCACATTGGTACAGCTACATTCATTTCAAAAGATTAAAGTGTTTCAGAAAGCCTTTCTTTAGCATTTAAACGGATTTTATATAGCATTATGATCTGTTACTTACGATACCTAAATCACGCACCAAAAATAAATCAATAAAATTAAGTAATTTGAAAAAAACAGGTTTAAATCGTACTGTGATTGACTGGATGATAATATCAAAGTTAGAAAAGGTGTAAAGTATTTATTATAAGGTCCATAAGTCAGAAAAAATCCACAACTAATTGACAATATTGATAAACAGTGATGCCGACAGAAATGGGAGGAAGTCCTATTATTCATGTTACCTACGTCCTACATGGAAGCGTATTTACTTTAAAGTTATTCAGCAATGAAT
This sequence comes from Limnephilus auricula, assembly GCA_951813805.1. Lineage (NCBI taxonomy): Eukaryota > Metazoa > Arthropoda > Insecta > Trichoptera > Limnephilidae > Limnephilus > Limnephilus auricula. The sequence goes on from OX638390.1 coordinate 41,637,435, forward strand.
GGTACACCGTATACCAATACTACAATAGTAGCTACCAATTACAGAAGAGACCTATAAATGTAAGTGTACGTGTATTGAACATATGTAAGTGAAAAATAATCTATGGATAGCTTTCTATGAAAAGATTTAAAAATAATGAAGTGTATACAAGTGAAATTACAAAGGCTTATTATGAACTTGTCAAGACTGTATGACTGTTGACAGGGGCACAAAGCGCAGAGCACAAGGGGCCTAGCAAGAGCAGAGCAATAGCGGCTGAGCTCGGTCAAGGCCCCTCGCGTCCTCGGCAACATTAACATGGACAGCGGGTCTCTGATACGTGAACTATCCTCAATTATTCGTCAGAGCAGAGACTCCACTGAGCAAAGAACAGTGAGCAGTGAAGACAGCCGATGGCACTTGCATTAATCAGTCCGCGTACAGGACATGTCAACTCGCAGACGACGCGGAAATCTTGACCCCGGCAGCACAATTGCTGCTCGACTAACACAAACCGTCCGGCGACCTGAGGAATTCAACACAAATATCACCACGCCATCCACTTAGTAAAAAATCAACAAGAGAGATACTGAGTTTTTCGTTCCACAATGTTACGAAACGTACCTACCTACACATAACACTTTAAAATTCAACACAGTTTTAATGTTTTTTTTACATTAACTCCACACAGGAGGCTTTGAGGAAAATAATTTCCCTCAGAGCCTATATTTATTTTATTTATTTTTATTTTTTTTTTTTTTTAAAGAAAGACAAACATTCCCGGGTTACGAATAACCCAACAACATTTGAAAATCTCCTACTACCACCACACTAAGCGGAAGATGTTGCTTGTGTTGTGATGGAGGACTCAGCCAGCCGAGGAATCGAACACGGAACGCCTGGGTGGGACCCAAACGCGATGCCCACACAACCACTGACCGGTCTATGAAGATGCTTTAGGGAGGGTCTTTTTGAGGAGAGGAATGAGTGAACGTGGGTCTTTAAGAGACCATTGGAACACAGAGGCCGGTCAATCGTTCCACAGCCGAATTGTTAAACTCAACAACGTAGTCGTAGTCAACTCAACAACAAATAGTCGTACAATCCGTTCTCATATGACAACTGTCAACCATGTACAGTTTCCCGACGATCCACCGGTGCCGAAGGGATCAATGTCGCTAGTTCATCGATCGCGATCGACCGGTCGGTTGGGAGTGCTTTTTAAGTCGATCTCGAGAAAAAAATTATTATGTATAATAGATCTATTCACAGTTTTTGTTTTAGTTGATCCTCAATTAAGCCTCATTAATCATTAAGCAGGCAGATCCGACGATGTGTCCTGACGATGGGATCTGCCCTGTGATGGACACTACAATGCTGTCCGAAACGTCGGCTAAAGCGCAACACGGCATAACACCCCAAAAACAAACAACGAAAATGCTTTTGGCCGTGAAAATCTAAAAACGTATCCAGCGTTTGAAGTGTTCTGGAACAGCTGGCATATTTCGTATTTGCTGTGAGCCGAAAAAGTTCCGCGGGCTGCGGAACGCGGCGTATGCACCGTCTCTGGACTTTTCCACTGAGTGCCAGTCCAGTAAATTGGCAAATTATTAATTATTAAAGTTTTTTTTATTATTTTTTATTTTTATTTTTCTATTTTTTATTTCTTTTATATATTCAATAATATTATTATTCAATGTATAAAAACAGTTTATTATAAACAAGTTCTGCTTCGTATTTATTATTAAGCGTTACAGCTGTTTCGCCCTCTGAAGGCATTATCAAACTGGTTTGATAATAATTAAACTTAAAAATAGAGATTTATAAATATATGTATATTATGTGTTGTGTGTTTGTGGGTGATTGTGTTTTATATTGGTTTTGTGTGTTACGTGTATGTTTTATTATTTAGTGCTATGAGATTTTGGTAATATTGTCTTTTTTGTTCTTTAATATTTTGTTGTTTGTTTTGGGGGTGTTATGCCGTGTTGCGCTACCTCCTTCTTTAGCCGACGTTTCGGACAGCGTTGCAGTGTCCATCATCAGGTAGATCCGGCAGATCCGACGATGTGCCGGATCTGCCGGATCTGCCCTGATGATGGACACTGCAACGCTGTCCGAAACTTCGGCCAAAGAAGGAGGTAGCGCAACACGGCATAACACCCCCAAAACAAACAACGAAAATGCTTTTGGCCGTGAAAATCTAAAAACGTAATCGTTTGTGTCGGAATTTATTTTGTTTTCCTCAATATTATTTTCAAGTGTTGACTGTTGAATGCTTTTATAGCGTGATATTGTTAGTATTTTTGTCCAAAGCTTGTATTTATGTTTTCTTTGTATGCTTGTCTAACTGGTATGTTAGTGATATTTTGTGTTTGTTGAAATTTGTTTTTTTGGTCAAAAATGTAGTTTAGTAGTGTTTTAACGTATAATTGGCGTATGTCTACTACGTCATAACAGTTGAATATTTGGTCTGTATCAGTAAGTCTATGTTTTTTAAGTATTACCTTTAAGATCATTTTCTGCGCAATTTCTATGAGTTCTCTAGCCAAGTTTGTTGCTCCTCCCCAATCAATTATTCCGTATTCGATTATTGATTGACAAAGTGCAAAATATATTGATATAATTTGTTTTATTTTGTATATGTTTTTTTATGTTTAGGAAAATGTGTATTATTTTGAGGAGTTTATTTGTAATTAGTTTGATGTGATGTGTCCATCTAAGGTTATTGTCAATTACGATTCCTAGATACTTTATTTGTTTTTTTTTCTAGAGGAAGGTAATCGCAGTTATTGGTGTTTGAGCATTCGTGTTTTTTATGGTGTTTGTGTCATTTTTTGGCTGTCCCATGCTATTTATACTGTACGTTGTGTATTTTGTTTTCGATATGTTTAGTGTAAATATGTTTGAATCTAGCCATTCACTCGCGTGATTCCTAAATTCGCCACGTTATATACATTTTTCCAATCCTTAGATTTAAAGAGTAAAACTGTGTCTTCTGCATAACTAACTATATCACCGTCTATTTCCATGTTGTTAAGTTCATTTATATAAATAGTGAAGAGAACAGGCCCTAGTATGCTTCCTTGTGGAACTCCATATATGATCGGCAGTGGTTTGCTAGTGTGGAGGTTAATTTCGACTTGTTGTGTTCTGTTACTAATATATATTTTTAATAGTTGGAGTTCCTTGCCTTTGATACCCACGTTTTCTAATTGTTTGGTGGCAGATTGAGTCAAAGGCTTTAGCTGATCTAGATTTTTTTTATAGAGAATACCTCACAAGAGTCCCAACTGCTCCGGTCTGGAGCCAGTGAGACTATGGCATCCCCAGTTGGGGTATGTGGTGAGGCTGAAGGTAAGTGGGGAAGGGAAGGAGATGGGAAATAGGAAGGTGGAGAAGTACCTGGCTATTCAGATCTAGTCACTAAACACGGCTAAAGCCATTATTAAGCAACGTTTCAATTCTGAATGGTGGTCTTACACCATGGCGATACTGAGAGTATCTTCCACTCTAAAATGTGCCGCAAATATAGTATATATTATTTTTATTAATTAATTGTGAAACAACACAAATTAATCAAATAAAATTTGCGCACGCCGGGTTCGAACCCGTGACCTTCCGATTGGGAGTCAAGAGTCTTGCCACTCGACCACGGACGGCCGTCAGATATATCGCTATGCATTTATACCCTTGTTCTAAGTTGTATATTTATTATTTACCATACATTTATCTGAGCTTGTTGGCCGTTCTGCCCAAATATGCCATAATGTCCCCAAAGTCAAGTCAAAATTATAATAATAATAGGGTAATTTGTGGAGCGCCATTTTTGTGAGAAAACACCTCAAGGGCGCTGTACAATTTATTGTGAATTTGGAGGCAAGGCAGGAAAAATAAAAGGCATTAGTTTGTGACTGACCCTTGTATAAAAGCCCCTGGATATTACAAGCGTGGAGCTTTGCTGGTGTGGGTTTTATTGTACACAGCTTTTATAATTGAAAAATATTGTTGTTTTGATGCATGAGCAATGAGGACAAATCCCCAGTAGAATTTTTCACTGGAAATTTTCTGAAGGTTTAACACAAGAGAAATCGTTGAAGTTAATTATCATTTAAAATCTTCACCCTGTGGGCAGACTTCCGTATAAAATATTTTTTAATTTGTCCAAGAGCCTCAAAATGTTTTATAAGAATTGAGGGTTTGCTTTACCTACATACTGAAAAGCTTACCTCATTAGTTCGTAGCAAATTAAAGAATAATTCTGTCATTTGATCACTTCACAATAAAATTCATATTAAAAATGTCGAAAGAATTCTGCGAAAGTTTTACGATTTATTAATTTTAAATAAATTAAAATTTTCATTCCTTGAGGACCTTTATCATTAAAGGGTATTTTTATTAAATAATGGAGAGAAAGTTCTAAAAAGGAGAATGGTATGAGGAGTGGGTAGGAATCTACATGTTTTTGGGGATCGGCGAAGGATAAGCGACCTATAATTATTTTTTTAAATTGTAAATTCAGAGCTCGACTGTTGCGCACTCCTGAGTGTAGTCAATTTCAAGAGCACCTACTCGACTCAATGGGCATAAGGACTGATCTAATTTATTATGTAGCTATATTGCCAATTCCTAGCCTTCATAGTATAGCAAACAAATATATCCACGAATTCGGTATTTTTAATGTAACAAATTCGATGTTTAAAACAATTTATTTATGTCAAGATACTATTTCAATTTGTTATTTGTTTTATTTTTGCTGTAAAATAAGAAATTATATTTTCAACCTATTCGACATATTGTTTATACTCTTGTGTAAAAAATACACCCAACGTAATAGCCCCATGTGCGTATAAATGAGTAAATAAAAAATAAAGCGTACGTACAATATTTATATAAATACCGTGTGTTATTTTTTGTTAGATTTAATAATTTTTAGGAAAGTTGTAAGAAATGAAAGCCCCTGCCAACTCAGTTTGACATACTTGTGTTGTGTATGTCGACTGAATATGGACAATGCAATCATTATTTTAGTAGTAAGTTGTATGTTAATTCTAGTTAACATTTACCACAGAATGAAAATGTTCAATAATGTTCTTATCGTGGAAGTGTTCGAATGGATTTTCAGAATTCATACATAATCAACTCGAACGCCCATACTACATAATCAGTCCTAGCAAGAGCTCGCACGGACGTCATCGATGTTCGTCCTCTTCCTTCTCACATTACGCAAGAAGATTAGCATAAGATTACGCAAGCGATCATAATGAAGTGTTGTAAAATCTCTAAATTGTGCTACAAAAATTATTTTCATAAAATCGAAAGGGATATTTATCTAAATATAAAACAGTTTTTGAATGACACAAAATTCTCAAAAAAATTTAATATTCCAAATGAAAGTACTTAGTTTTAAATCACTTTATTTTTATTTATATTTGTCGACCGGTTTCGATTGCACTCAATCTTCATCAGGACAATAAAATATAAACTAAATCATAATACAGAGAAACAATATCAGGTAAACAAAGTAGAGAGAGAAAGCAATATATGGGAGAGGAAGAGAACATCATAGACTGGTTGGTAGAGGGGCAGGGGGCGGGGTAAAGGAAGGGTGGGGGTTAGGGAACAACTTTAAAATCGGACAGTTGGTTAATTCTAGCTGTTTGTTTAAAATTTGGCAGTTATTTTTATTTGATTTTGAAATTTCTAAAGCTACTAAATTATTCAGGCGTACCTATTCCTATTTTATTTTTATGGATTATTTGGACTCCAGTATTTTTATTAAATGTGTGGTTAGTACCTATTGATTAAATGTTCGGGAAATTCTGAAAAATCTGTGCTTGTTAAACACCTGACCTGTTCTTTAATTATAATATTTACATTACGCGCGGTTTTACCTTTTTTTTGATAATGTTCATGTTTTTTTTATTTTTTATTTTGTAATGTTTAAAGTAACAGTAAAACAAACAACTTGTAAAATTGAATGTAAAAGCCCCTAGGGCACGTGATAAATAAATAAAATACCTATATATTATATAACTGCAAATGTCAGAAAAGTCGTTAAATACAACAGTCATGGGGCGTTATTCGTCCCTAATAGCATATTACACTGAAGTGTTGACAATAAACCACAATAATTACTAACATTTAGTAGTTTTGTAAATTCGTCAAGTGTCCATCTGTGTTTAGTTCATTCAAACCAGATGCGTTGTCAACTGTATCAACTGTCATCGATTCCATCTCTCGGAGTTTAGTTTAGTTTAGTGTGTCAGTAATTAGAATTCCTATGGGAGTGCTGAGTGCATTGAAGCGCAGACCACAGGCTGTTCATGCTCAATGTGTTCGTTCTTCATACCCGATCCACGATCTGCGCGTGAATTGTATTACAAGCAACAATCAGGACAACACTTACAGTTAGGACGACCCAATGACATTGTTTACACGAATTATCTACACACGTAACGAGTAATGACAAATTACAACACGTGATCATTACACATATAGAGTAGCCACCAAAGCACGCCGACCACAAAATGATTTGTTCTCGAAGTAGGTAAGTAGAAAATTCTAAATCGATTTAATCTTTTGTGTGCTCCAATTCGCTAATTCGGTATGGAATTAATAATATTTTTTAATAAAAAAAATATTTGTTTTGATTTATACTGTGCTGTGAGCCATTGGAACAATATTTTAGGTCAATGATTTTGGTTTGAATGAAAAAACTGTGTCGTGCAGATATTTCAATTGAATTTGCCCAGGTATTTACTTACCTTGTCTGAAAAAATCTCACGGCATTCCGCTTACAGGAGAAACTGAAACCAAACTAAAACTGGCTGGTTGCTATGGTTTCCAACCAAATGTTCATCAAACTTCTATCACGGCCTACTCAATTTTACGATGTTAGTCATTATCTCAACTTGTTTAACCATAGACGAAGAATAATCAGCTATCATCGTAGCAACTGGCATGGCGAGTTTCGAGTTGCCATTGACACCGTGTGTTTGAGAAATTGTGCAGTGTGCGGACCATCATATTGACATAGACAGGATAGCGAGTTTAGTTGAAAACTGTTTTTTTTTTTCAGTTTCTCCGTGAGCGAATGCGCTTATGCTACAATTTTTAATGTTTTTTTTTACAAAAACTCCACACATGAGGCCCTGAGGAAAGGAATGAAAGAAAAATCTGGGAAGGAAAACGTTATGCGGAGAGGAAGGGAAACGTTAGATAATGTCTGCCTCAAGCAGTCTCTCCCAAACCGGCCCGCCACGCAGAAGGTGAGCAAATGCATTTGCCACCAAGACTTACGGGTAGACAAACCGCACCCCAAGAACCCGGGCACCCTTGCTAAATCACCAAACGTAGCGAATAACTTGTCAGGGGTGTCGATTATCCAATAAATTGTTCCCCGAGCGGCGGTACCCGTAGCCGCCTTCCAAATTGTAAAATTTAATCTAACCTATGAATAAACATCGAAAAATGAAATGAAACTGCACTGCTGTAAAAAAACTGCTTTATTTTCACTAATTTGCTGCAAACCCAAAGGAATAACATTAAATTATGTATTTACAAATATACATGTAAATAAAATTTATTTTTGAATAGCTTACAAACAACAGAATACAAAAAGGAAAGAAAATAAAAATGTAGCCTTACTGGAGTAACTCATGTAAAGGTATTTTTTTTATTTTTTTTTTTTTATAGAGAATACCTCACAAGAGTCCCAACTGCTCCCGTCTGGAGCCAGTGAGACTATGGCATCCCCAATTGGGGTATGTTGTGAGGCTGAAGGAAAGTGGGGAAGGGAAGGAGATGGGGAAGAGGAAGGTAGGAAAGTACCTGGCTATTCAGATCTAGTCACTAAACACGGCTAAAGCCATTATTAAGCAACGTCTCAATTCTGAATGGTGGTCTTACACCAGGGCGATACTGACAGTATCTTCCACTCTGGAACGTGCCGCAAATGTAGTATATATTATTTTTATTAATTAATTGTGAAATAACACAAATCAATCAAATAAAATTTATTTGCGCACGCCGGGTTCGAACCCGCAACCTTCCGATTGGGAGTCAAGTGTTGTTACCACTCGACCACGGACGGTCGTCGTAGCAAATGGACTTGTGATTTCTTATTACAATAACACCTCACACCCAGTCAATAAGGAAGTTGAGTCCTTTTTTTATATTTTTTTATCAATGTTCACAGGCAAACTTAAATACCAGTATTTTTTTTTTTAAAGTTCGTTTTCATAATTAAATTAATTCTACAAGTTTGAATTTTATTAAGCCAGCGGAAACGGCGGCCAGATCATAATACCGTGCGGCAGAGTTCGTGACGTAACCCGGCCCTTGCTTGAGTGAAATATAAGGGAAAATATTTACAAAACCGGGACACGCTTAATATGGACGAAAAAATAAATTAAAAAGTTGTAGTAGATAGATATTTACTAGTACTGATCAATTCAGTTATTGGAATTTCGAAAAAAGTGCATTTTAATGGTTATTTTTTAAATTTAAAAGCACGAGATGTCATTTTTCAACAAAAATTTCAACAGTTCCTAACATAGCGGTCGGTGAAAAATGACATTTCGTGTTTTTAAATTTAAAAAATAACCATTAAAATGCACTTTTTTCGAAATTCCAATAACTGAATTGATTAGTACTAGTAAATATCTAACTACTACAACTTTTTAATTAATTTTTTTCTTCATATTAAGCGTGTCCCGGTTTTGTACATATTTTCCCGTATATTTCACACAAGCAAGGGCCGGGTTACGTCACGAACTCTGCCACACGGTATTTATACTCTTGCCGCCGTTTTCGCGGGCTTTAATAAAATTCAAACTTGTAGAATTAATTCAATTATGAAAACGAAATTATAAAAATAAATAAAATCTGGTATTTAAGTTTGAATGTCATCTACATGAACATATTTTTCAAAGTATATATAGTAAACATATTAGTCAAAATATTTTTCACTTAACTTCCTATTGTCAGTATTGTTTTAGATCCAGGATTTATATTCTATAGGAAGATGGCAGATTTGCACCTAAACTCGTGCATTAGATGTTCCATCAACAAGCCAAGCCATTTACCACTTTATATTACAATTGCCAGTCCGCAATCATGCGGTTACTTTATTGTCCATGCATTCATATGGAACGCATGGTGAGGATAAAACATGTAAAAAGATATGACATCGTAGATCGCGTGATCCCGTCGAATGTCTCATAAATTATTGCACAAAAAAACTATTGGAACTTGTTGTCTTTTATATATAAAAATCTCGTGTTACAATGTTCATCCGAGGTAAATTCTGAAACTACTTAACCGATTTTAATGAAATTTGGCTTACTGTGTGTAATTTGGTCCAACTTAAAAGATAAGATAGTTTTTACCTCGATTATTGACCCCAATATTTATTAATGCGAATTAAATGTTTTTTAAGGGACAATTATTTGTAAGTTCCATAAGTTTCTGACAGATGGGAGTGTGAGTTAATTTATTGACACAGCACTTGGTTATCTATGTTAGGTAACCATCCAGTAGATGGCGTTGAGTTTTTTTAGCCATAGCAACGCGTGGGCGGGTCAGCTAGTGTACTTATGTAAAGAAGTTGCTTACTCCCTAGCATCGTTCCCTAGCATGACTACAGATCGCCAACGAATAAGTGACAGTTCACAATGACAAGTGTCCTTAACATATTCCACATCAACTTTTGTTTGTACGTTATCGATGTGCAGTTGTCCTAGGGAACGATGAGAAGTTACCGAGTATACTATGCGATTAGAATTACGAGCGAGTGTGCTAGGGCCTCTGATGTCCTCCAGAGGTCTGCCCTTTTTATATTTACTTTATATGAACACGTTTCATATACATTTTTCTTAATTATACTCACCGTGCTTTAGTTACTCAAACAAAGCATCGAATGAGAATTGACGGCCTCGGAGACATGCCGAAAGATACTCTCAGTTTCACCCAGGTGTAAGACAACCATTTAGAATTGAAAAATTGCTTGAAATGTCTTCAGCTTTTTGGTGACCAGATCTGAATAGCCAGGTACTTCCCCACCTTCCTTTTCCCATCTCCTTCCCCTTCCCATTACCTTCAGCCTCACAACATACCCCAATTGGGGATTCCGCAGTCTCACTGGCTCCCGACGATAGAAGTTGGGACTCTTGAGCGGTATCCACATAAAAACCCCTCACAAAATTCTGTGGTTATCAATAGATGCCTACGTTACGCTGGCAACTTCCTCCATTCATTATTTCATTTATTTAAGATGACCAGTTGTAATAAGCGGATGATTTTATTATAATTATAGTCATTTATCATTCTGCAACTTATTCAGGTAAAATTGAATAAGATTGCATATTCCACTTGATTTCTCAATCAAAATATTCAAGACTCATCCGTGACCACTATGGTAAAAAATAATTACCTTTCTGTGGTTACTCGTAACTCGCGGAAGCACTTACGAGTGAAGCGAAAACATTTCTTCAAAATAAAACGTTTTCTAAACGATTATTATTGGAGGAGAATTGACGACTTTCACGTGTGCCTATTAAACATAAATTGATATTTGACAGCACAATAAACTGTTCGCGGAAGAAAACAACTTCATAAATGATGTAAAAGTTCTCAGTATGCAATAAACTAATGAAGTAGCAACAAACTCTTTTCAGACAAAGTTGTGAATTTACATATTAGGTTCGAGGTACTAGTAAAGTGCAGTCATCATTGAAGCAATTGGTGCAATTTAGTTCGCTAAAGATAAATCTTAGTCGGTAATTCTGCTACACTTTATTCCAACAGGGTAGGATCTTGATATAAATAAACGAACAGATCAGAAAGGAACTCACCCAGAACCCTAATTGATAACCCTAAAAGACGTTTGGTATATCAAAGCCCACCAAAAACAATGAGTGGGTTAGGTACCTAGTACCTATCTATCTAACGACGAATCATCTGTTTACGTTTTTTTTTAATTTTCAGCCTTTTAATGTGAAACTTTTTTTGACGTGCCTAGAGGTAAAACCGATTCTAGCTTGGCAAGACGGGACGACGCGATTTCAAGGAAACGGGGCTGCCCGGAATAGTTTTTCGTTTGACCCAAACTTTGTGCGGTATTTTTGCTTCTATTTTAACTAAATTTGGCAATAGAATCTACCTTTTTAAATGATGATGAATTTTCAATTAGTAGTATAATTTCTTGTGTATATTTTAATAATAATATAATAAGTGTTTTATTATCCAAAATATAAAAAAAAACTTGTAGACTTTCATTTTCACTTAGGTACTTTATTAAAAATCAATTTCGATCTTTCACATCGGACAGGCGTCCCGTGACGGCTAAAATTTTTTTTGCAAATTTATTTCTTTATTTCCTTTTTTCAAGTGTATCGCTAAGATTTCACAAAATTTCTCAATTATTAATCAAATCCCTGAAAAATTGGATTTAAATGCAAAGCTGTTCATACTCGTAAATATTATATATATTTATATAATTAAACGAGAGAGATGATTGTCAATATCGATGATTTTTTCATATATATAACTCGTTAGTATAAAGTTTGTTAAAATATATTTGCTGTCGAATCCCACACTGTACACTATAGTGTGTGGTGTATTACCGTGTACTATAGACACTGGAATAGTTGAAGAATCTCAGCGCTTTGAGCTCTGAGCTCTGAGGTAGTCAATCAGAGCCTCTCCGCATTCATGTCCCTCTCGTGCAACATGACATCCCATCACAGACGTCCGCAATTATTAAGTTTGATAAGGAGCACGCAGATAAAGGCAGGACAGGTACCTACGCTAGGATCTCAAGTGATCTGAAGCGCATGCAGCATAGAGCAGAGAGCTTAGTGCATAATAAGGTCCCATCTCGAGTCTAGAGAGTCCAGAGGCTGTATTTACAAGGATGGCTTTGCATTCATGATTTATACTTTCCGTCACCGTCGGACGGATTGCCCCTCCTTATGAATAATATCAAACCTGACGTGAATCTGGGAAGCCCCGATAGCATTCTGATTCTCTTCGCCGCCAGAGGCCAATGTTCTCGATTCAATAGATTCCCATCGTGGGGATACTTCACAAAATAAAAGCAGGTTTTAATTTGAAATTTTACCACAATTATCAATCAGTAAATTGTGATGCGTTCGGCGAAATTTTAAGGTACCTTCTGAATTAATTAATGATGAGTTTCTGACCCAAAAATAGATAATAAAACATCTGTTCTGAGATACTGAAGCATGACGCTTGTTTGTCCTCTATCTGGCTGTAGTCAAACCACTGAAGTGGACTGATCGACGACTTGGATCTCTAAAGACGACGATGAGATTTATTTTTATTTTTTATAGAGAATACCTCACAAGAGTCTTAACTGCTCCCGTCTGGAGCCAGTGAGACTATGGCATCCCCAATTGGGGTATGTTGTGAGGCAGTAGGTAAGTGGGAAAGTGAAGGAGGTGGGGGAGAGGAAGGTGGGGAAGTACCTGGCTATTCAGATCTAGTCACTAAACACGGCTTAAGCCATTATTAAGCAACGTTTTAATTCCGAATGGTGGTCTTACACCAGGGCGATACTGAGAGTATCTTCCACTCTGGAACGTGCCGCAAATATAGTATATATTATTTTTATTAATTAATTGTGAAATACAACCAATTAATTTGATTCCAAATGATGGAACATATTTTTAGACAACTACGACAACAATTAAATTAAAAATGTATGAACACTTTTTAACTCATTTTATTATTTTAAAAACCAATAACATCAGAGTTTATATGCCAGTTGCATCATAAAACTGATATAATCACAGAATTTGAATAGAACTTTCACAGAACATGAAAATTAAATTATAAAATTAGATGAATTGTTCAAATTTTTTTTAAACAACCCATCCTTAAAATACTTGAATTGATTATTTCAGATTTTTTTTAATTAGCAACAACACCCAATTTAGTCAAAGGATTATAGATAAATTCCAAATTTGCCTTTAAAAATAATTTTAAATGCTTATGATAGCACTGTCATCCCAACTCCGAGCAAATCAAAACGACTCGTCTGTTTTTGTTTCTATAAATTAACATTCACGTCATTCAGTGATTAGCGATAAGAAAAACGTACATAAATATGCTTCGTTACTATCTTAGATTACTATCACAAACTTATTAGTTGATATCATCATTTTATTTAATTGAAAGCATGTATAAATATATTTTTCATGTATTTTGATTGTTAGTTTAGGATACTACCGAAATTAAATTGACAAAATAAATTAATCGTGATAAATCGAATGATTGATTAATTGAATGCGAAATATCAATTTTATAACACCTACCTGACAAGAGGCACAGATTATGTTATTGCCTTGATTACGTATGTTTTATTTTATTTTAAGTATGCAAGGTTAGTTCACCACATTATCAACTATGCGATAAGAAATGTATTTGCTCTCTATGTGAAGCGAGCCCTCAATTAGTATTGAATAATACTAGATATAACATAATTGTTAGAAATTGCTCTTACTTAGAAATACTGCGTTTACACCAAATACTGACCTACATATTTGAAAAAAAAGCATTTACTAGTACTTTGTGGCACAAATTAACGTTTGTTTTAAACCACTTTATCTTAATATATTGCCCTACTTCAATCAAAACATTAAAACTAACGTAAATACAATATACTGACAGATATACGTATATAAAATATATTTAGATGTTGGAGTGGGAGGTCAGCAAAGGGGAATGGTAGTAGGAGGTAATTTATATTGTAACGTAGGCCTCAGCACAGCCAAGAGGTCAAAGTGAGGCCAACATTACTGGATTATATTAAAAATGTAAAATATTATATCAAAATAAAAATAAAATAAAATAAACCACGAATTTAGTACTCAACCATCTGATTATCTAACATTTAAACACATCGAAGAAAGCGAGGCTAGCAACCCACACTTAAGATATATTATTACAAACCCGACTGTATGTCAGGGAGGAACTCCCAGATGAAGGATGAAAGTATACTAAATGCAACAGATTTGAAATCCCTATGGCTAACGAGTGTCAATTTAAGAGTAAATCAGGAGATCCGAAAATAATTCAAAATACGAGTATGATTATATGGACACCGATGAATATCGAATACAGGTATGCTAGGAATATATAGAAGTTAATAGATTATTTCGTGGACATCTCTAGACGACATCCGACGATCTAGTGAGTCGTGTTAAGACTTAGAATCGTCTGTGTATCAAAATGAAAAGATTTATGAAAGCAGGGGTGTGTGCAAGTATCAAGGATAGTATTTTCTATATGCATATCCCTGTGACGAAATGGCATGATGGTTCGTTTGTAAGTTAGCTAAAAAATACACCGAAACACACGTATATCTTTGAAAATAATATGCCGGTTTTGAATGTTCATTCATGGGGCCTATGAACATTTAATATTAGCAATATTTTGAGTAAATTAAAGATAATTACTGATGGCGGGGGTATGTCTGAGTGCAAATTGAACTAAGAATAGTTTTCACAACAGTCTGATTTGTCGATTAATCTCACATAGATAAGAACATTGTCAAATATGTCAGAAAACTTGCAATCAACTCATTGGTTGTGAGATGATTCGGATAGTGTCCTTGATAAGATTATTTTCTTTATAAATATGGCCTACAATTAATTTATCGAATGTCATACAATCCTGAATGATGAAATCAATCGTTTTTTCACTAACTTTTGTCGTTTTGGTGGGCTTGGCGTGTGGTATGTCTTCATAGAAATTTATAATTGATTACGTGTGTTATTGTTGTTGAAAAGTTGATAAATTGATAAGTGATGTTTGTTGTTCAAAGGTGGGGTTTTCCCTGGACCAGCAGAGAGGGAGCTAGAGTCGAGGTTTACGGCCGAAAAGGATGTGAATATTCTGCTCTACACACGGTAAGAATAAACCTTAATATATTTTACTTCTCCAATAACTGTAAATTCAGACTTTGTCGCATTATTTTCATAAAATAAATTTTAATTGCCTACTATCTTTTGGAAACAAATCATTCTTTTGACATAGATAAAGGGTTAATTTTTTTACATACAGCTACCATGAGATTACGTATATGTAGACAAATTAAAATTTTACTAATTATAAAAAGTATTAATAGTCCATTAAATATCATTGATAACCAAATATTTTTTAATAATACCCATTTCCTAAATTTATTTTCACCTGTGCTATATTGTGCGTGTGTGCGTGGTGTGTACGTGTTTGTGTTTATTCGTTATAAGTATAACAATTTGTGTAAATTTACTTACATTCGTTATTATATTTATAATATTTTTTGTTACTTAGTCATCTTGGTTGCTCTTAAATTCTTTTGTTTTAAAATATATAATTTGTTTTATTACGCATATATATATAGTTATTTTGGTCTACTCATTAATGTAGGTATCATTTTTATAAAATTATTTTAACCATAATAATTAATTAATTACCTTCTTCCACGGTATATTGCTACCGCATTATGTTTTAGAAATTATAAATGGTTTTAATAGTAATTAAATATCTTTAATAACCAAATACATTTTAATAATAGCCAACTCCTAAACTCATATTATTACCTATATGTATACGCATATGTGCGCGAGTGTATGTGTTTTAACGACGTTTATTGTTTATACTATTTTATGTACATTTACATACATTCGTTATATATTCATGATATTTTTTGTTAATTAGGCATCTTTGTTACTCCTTGAATTTGGTTTGTAAAATTTATAAAAGTTTTTGATAATATAAAACCAAAAGTTATTTTATATATTTATGTTAACAATGATAATTAATTAATTACCTTCTCCCACAGTATATTGTTACCATGTCTATACATATTTGTCTCTGTTTTTTTGTTTATTCCTATATAATAGTTTTCAATATTATTTGTATGCTCATGAAAAACAATTTGGTTCAGAAAAAAAAAAATTCAAACCGAGCTTTTCCTTAAATATATATTTTTTAGAATTTACCGGGTTCATTTATTTCCTTGTTGTTATTTTAGGGACAATCCTAAAACACCCCAGAGCCTAGTCTATGGAAGCAGTGCCGGCCTTGCCTCTTCCAACTTCGACATCTCAAAACCGGTGAAGTTCGTCGTACACGGCTGGACTCATGATGGAGGCAGTCCCATTAACTTAGAAGTGAGAGATGGTAAGACTTTTATGCTCGAACGCTAATAATTACATTCGTACATAAATATATTATAATAAAGATAAGTACATACTGGGTCGACGTACGTACGCTAAGCGTAACAATATCTGGACTACTTAACAACCATACTTTTTCTATGGAAATATATTGTGCTTTAGAATCTGTTTCTGAAGCATCTATTTTCATTGTAAATGTATGGTTTGGAAGTAGTCCATAAATTGTTATGCGAAGCGTATCATACGTACGTCGACCCAGTATTATCAACCTTAACGCCAATCGTTCACGTAGCTATTTACAAGCGACGCTACCGCTACCTGTCATACTATTTTGTTAGTGCAGCGCCTGGCGGCGTTTTCAAACACTAATAATATTATTGAAAATACAGTCGAGCGGCGATCGCGTCGCTTAAACGTGGCTCCATGGAAGAACGGCGTAAGTGTTGTTTGGTTTTGAAATGAGAACTTGCATTTATCCGGTACCTATCTCTTCCTAACTATCACCTTGCTGGAAGAGTATTTAAAATTTTAGTACAATGGCAAGAAAAATAGAAAAAATTAGAATGCTTTTGTTTTTGAAAAACATAAAAGAATAGGGGCTACCTAGAAAGCAAGCTGTTGGTGTTTTTCGTGTACATAATCTCATTTTAAACTAAAAGTTAGATTTTTAACCATCTAGTTAGTGAACAATTCGTTCTGTATTTATTCGTTTTGTTGTATCTAACGATAATTACCTCTAGGTATCGTGATTATATAACTAAATTGTGATTGTGTTGTGTTCTCCTTCGCAAAGTTACGGTTGTAAGTGATTTGTTATCTTGTTGTTAAATCGATCACTTCGAATATTGATATATTTAACATCAACGAAGCACAATTTAGACGGCCAGCTTTGTTGCTGTTAGAATAAAATCTGTTTTTTCATATTCCACTGCTTGCTGATGGGCGTATTTTTGCACAGCTGTGATGGTCAGCCATTTACGAAACATTGAGGGTAGTTTATCAGTTGTGTAGGGTTAGGATTAGGAGCGAGTTTATTATTAGGACACTTATTGTTTTGCTTTAAAATATTTTTTTTATTTCATATTTTATTAACGAATTGAAATTGTTAAATATTGTAAAGTTCTTAAGGATTGACGTTATCCTTTTTCTTTGCATCCATGTTTTTTCCCCACACGCATTAACACCCAATTCCAGCAAACGCTATTCCGTCTCGTTACATTTTAAATATTTACAGTCCATTTCCAAGTGCATCTGAAGCTGTAATTCACAAGCAGTTTCGGTTGCAAACAATTATCTTACTTTTTAGTGCACTGTACTTCATTTTACTTTACATGTTCCCTAATTTATAGGAAAGGGTTTTTCCAACGTAATTTTTCTTGATATGTGAATACTTGAATGTTGTTTTCAGCTTTCCTGGCCGTTTCGGACGTGAACTTTATCGCGTTCGACTGGGGCAAGGGTGCGGCTGGTGTGTACCCCGTGGCCGCAGCCAATGTGCCTCTTGCCGGAGCTTTCCTGGGCAAGGTGGTGGACTGGCTGGTAGCGGAGGGGGTGCCGATAGAGAACGTGCACATCATTGGGCACAGCCTCGGCGCGCATGTCGTCGGCATCGGCGGACGTTCCGTCACCAGGGGGAAGGTACCCTACATCACGGGTTAGTCACACCTACTATATCTATGCTACCCTAAATGGTGTATCAGAACGTATCACAACATTTTAACCGGCGATTTTTGAGCATATTTTTGAGAAGTTAACTCCTCAGGCCCGTCAGAAGGTCAAATTATTTCCGCTTTGCAATAAAATCCAAATAAATGGGATATTTTTTAATGCATCCCAAAACAAAAAATGTTTTGGAAAGGTGAATTCGAAATAAACCAAAAAAAAATTGAATGCAAACATAAAAAAGTTTTAAAAATGGCTAACTAAAATTACCGATAACGAAAAAAATAAAAACGTACTTATTTTATTAGACAAATCTTACTAATATTATAAACGCGAAAGTTTGTATGTTTGTATGGACGTAGGTATGTTTTTTACTCTTTCACGCAAAAACTACTGAATGGATTTTTATTAAACTTTACAATAACATAGCTCATACATCAGAATAACATATGTATAGGCTATTGAGCTCTGGCGTCATGAAATTATTTCCTAAATACTATTGATCCGATTGCGACGAATATTTGGTTTTGAGTTATTGTGAACGGTTCCATGTCTAATCGGACTGTGAGATCTCAGCGTCTGAATTCCCATAGTAAATTTATTCAGACACGATACTTCCTCACATGATAATTCATTAACCTAAACTAACCTAACCTTACCTTACCTAACCTAACCTAACCTAAGGTTAAAAAACCCAATTATCAGTTTTCGACGCTTCGAGACATGATGAATTATCATGTGAGGAATTAACATCCGATGAAAAGTTTGTACTCAATATTCATACACTTAAAAAGTTTCCACTGAACATTCTGGTCACCGTTGTGAACACGCCGGTGAGCTCGGGCGCTATGAAATTTACAAAAAAAATCAATAGATCACAAGCGAGAAAAATAGATGTATTTTATGGAGTTTGGCGGCAGGAAAAGGCGGGAGGGGAAGGGGAGTCCGGGAGGGGCGGAGGGAAATTATGAGGGGTTCGCGGGTGGGGGGATAAGGGAGGGGGAAGGCGGAGATGGTGGAAGGGGAATGCGAGAGGGGAAAGAAAGGGGCTAATGGGAGAGGACACGCAGGGAGAAAAAAAAATTAAGTTGCATCGCAACGCATGCCGACCGTTACTTTTTTGTCGTTTCCTGTGAAAATCTAATATATAAAAAAAACTCTCGTGTCACGGTGTTTGTGGTCGCACTCCTCCGAAACGGCTGAACCGATTTTTATGATTTTTCTATTATATTTGGTAGGTATGAGAATAAATAGGTCGTAAAGAATATTTCATACTGCGAGCTCTGGTTTTATGAAATTTCGCAGATTTCGCAATTTCAAATGGACGCAGGGAGAAACAATTTCTTTATTTAAGTGGCATGCCGGGTATCAGCTAGTAATTAATAAAAAATCCCAAAATTTCATATTTGTTTTGAAATTGCGGTCGGAATCTTTGGTTTTATAAAGGTGTAAAATTTATTTATTTTGTGTTTAACCACGCACTTGGTGGACAGGCGCATCCGCCACCAATAATTGAACAAACCTCACCCCACGAACCATGGTACCCCTGTTAAGTCACCAAACGTAGTCACCAAAGTAAACTTGGGGTGACTTATGACAGAGATGTTGCTTTATCCAATTAATGGTTCCCGAGGCGCTTCCCAAATTAAACCATGGTTCTTATTTTTAAAGTAAAGTGGAAATTCAGCTATTAACATATCTCACACACATCATTATTTGCAGGTCTCGACCCAGCAATCTCTCTGTGGACAGCCAACAGCTTGCGCATCCGATCCACTGATGCCGCATACGTAGAGATCATCCACACTGCCGGGGGCTACGCGGGGCTCACGGACCCTCTGGGCCACAACGACTTCTACCCCAACGGAGGCTCCCACCAGCCCGGCTGCGAGCTGGACGATCTCTTGCTGCTCTACTTCTGCTCGCACGCCAGATCCTGGGAGTACTTCGCGGACTCGCTGGACCACACCGGCTACAAGGCCATGCAATGCGCCAACTTCGACGAGATGGACAAAGGCAAATGCTCCAATCTGAGCACACTGCATATGGGAGGATCCAAGCCTAAGGCTCCGTGAGTATTCTTTCCTCAATTCTATAAACACAAGCTGTGATCCCAGCTTTTTTATTTATTTTTTTTATTTTAAATTTTTATGTATTACATAAAAACATAAGCTGCACATCTCACTAGGGTATTCCTGTATCGAGATGTGCAGCTTTACAATATACAGTATAATCATAAAAATAAACCTACAAAAGAAGCACTGAATACAGTTATTCAAAAATTACCTAATTACTGTTGGGCAGTAGGTACGTTTATAGTTGGCAACAATAACGTTCTACTGTAAACCAAATATGTACAAATCACCTGTGATGGCTTATCAGATAAACAGATGTATTCATAGGGTGACCATACCGACAATGGCAAGAGGGATAGTATAAATAATAAATTTTTAATAAAAAATAAATAAAAACAAAGTTGGGTAAATAATAACAGGTAAGCATTCTTTACGCAATTCCATAACATACCTAGTACAGGTTCTGATCCCAGCTTTAATAATGAACGAAGGAGTGCGAGAAATTGTTAAAAAAAATTTTTTTTTTTTCTAATCTCACACAAGGTACTATTTTGGAACCTAATACATTTTAAATATAATAATAATTACAAAAATAAGACGCGTCAGGCGTAGACTACATGTTCAAAACTATATTTTTGTTTAATATATATTGATGGATCACAATCGTCCTACCCTAGACGTTTAACATTTATTGTGATCCGTCAATATTTATCAAATATCGTTATATTTATTGACCATGTAGGCTAGTGTATTGACGGATCACAATATGGATTACAGATGATTAAATTCCTGAATTCCGTATCGTGAAGCCACGGATCGTGATAAATATACGCGCAGGCTACACGTTCAATATTTATTGTGATCCGTCAATATTTATCACGATCCGTGAGTTCACTATACGGAATTCAGGAATTTAATCATCTGTTATCCATATTGTGATCCGTCAATACGCTGGTCTACACGTTCAATAAATATCACGATATTTGATACATGATTTTGAAATATTGACGGATCACAATAAATATTGAATGTATTCGCCTTACAATTACATGGATAACTAGTTATTTACATAAAAGACCTCAATAAGAAAAATTACTCAATCAAGTTAGCTATTCAAAATTTAGCGACTTTTCAATACCCCAAGGTACAGTTTTGGGACCATTATTATTTATTATATATGTCAATGACATATTCCAGATTTCCAAATATGGAGACATTGTCTCCTACGCTGACGATACAGTCCTACTACTAAAAGCAAACACCTGGTCTGAATTAAATAACATGGCAAGTAAAATTATGGTTTGATAGAAACCTTTTGACTTTAAATTCTAAAAATACTTATTATTTATCATTTTTCATTTAAAACAAGAAACACCTAAAGAAATAAACACGTTAATCCACTCTGTTACAAATATCTACATAAAACCACAAATGCGGCATATTATGTACAAACATAGAAATCAAAACTGACATTAAGTACCTGGGCATAACAATAGACCAGCGTTTAAAATGGTCCCCACATATAAATATTCTGAACGACAGAGTAAGGAAACTAACATATATATTTAGATGTTTAAGAGATATTTTAAACGAAAAATTACTTAGAACCACATACTTTGCTCTCCGTCAATCAATTATACAATATGGCATCATAGGATGGGGCGGTACATATACAAATCAAACACAAATAATTTACAAATCACAAAAATTAATAATAAAAACCATTTTTAAAAAACCCTATACATATTCGTCAGAACTCTTATTCAAACAATTTAAGGTCAGAATAGTAAGCACATTAAACTTCTACCATGCAACATTACAAATTTATAAAGATAATATTAAAAATAAAGCTGCACCATTTAAAAATAACATAAATCTTAGACAAACTTCAATACTTCCTACTCCAAAATGTAAAAAACAATAGGGCAGTTAAATCATAAATATCTCGGAGTAAAAATTTTTAATTCATTACCAGAAAAAATTAGAAAGATGAATACAAAAATAAAAGAATTTAAAACTCACCTTAAAAATTATACTAAAAACTTGAACTGAATCATGTCAAATAAAACCAATGTAATAACACCCTCCCATACACACAAGCCCTGCTTATTTATGGAGGTACATCAAATACATATATTATGTGATTAATCACTGTAAAAAAATATATATTTGTAATTTATGTATCCTTTTGTACCCAATAAAAATTAAAAAAAAAATTCAACTCAATATTTTTATACCCACCAAAAAATGTATTCATTAGAACAGGCATATCTTAATTATGAATCAGGCAAATAGCGACCAGGCAAACATAATGGAAATTTGAATTCGCTTGCAACCCCTATGTATGTATAATAAATTAACTATACATTATGTTTTGCTTATTATATAAACGTATATTTTTTATTGTAATACAGAGAATATGGGTAATATTTATACGTATTTTACAAAATATTACACTTAAGGTCATGCATATCTTATCAGAAAAGAAGAGCTCTTGTTCCTGATAAGGGAGCTACGATTCTTACTTAGTTTGTGCGTTAAAATACTTATAACTTTGTATAAAGTATTTATTTTTTAATGTAAATTTTTTTGAAAAAAGTGATTTGAAAATTTTATTTATTTGAATTTTGTCGAAAAAAAGTAGTAATCACATCTGGTAAACGGGAAAGGCTGTAACCATTAGCAATTGTGCATGCCCTAATAATTAAAGAAGGAAAATAAATATTCATTTTCCGAAAATGTAATAAAATTGTTGATTCATACCATTGAATTCTGGGTAAAACTGACATCTCTACCAAAATATGAATTAATAATAATTCCCTACAGATAGTTGTGTAAATAAAGTTTTGTATACTTTTCCTTATTATTAATATTATGCTCATTTGTTACAGAGTTGGAATCTTTTACCTCGAGACAGCAAAGGCTAAGCCATATTACCTGGGTTAATTTTCGAAGACACCATTTTACACACTTTAACTGATATAAAAAAATAAAACATTTTTACACAAGTTAATTTGTTTTGTTTACCTATGTACACAACGCTCCACTTCATTGGAGTTAAAACAAGTTAGTTTAGACACACCGTGTCTTTATTAGCCAGCAATTGCAGTAAATTAATAACTAACCGTGTCAAATATGTAAAGTGGTTTAAGAAAATGAAATAAGAATGCTCAATCACAGAGCATTTTTAATTTAAAATAAGGCCACCTAATGAAGACAAGATATTATGTTAGTTAATACGTTTTACCTTTTTTTCACAATTACTCCACACAGCAGGCCCTGGGGTAAATAATTCCCCTCAGGACCCATGTCATCTTTGGGGATGCTGTGTGGGGGAATATTTGAAGAAAAGAAAACAATGAAGTTCTGAGACGGACAAAGATACGAGGGATGGGTAGGAATCTGGGAATCAGTTTCTCCAGGAGTGACGGACGTATGAATCCATCCTTCCCACTGCGGTGTAATGCTATTATATTTCGAGAGGGTCGTGCTGGAGAGGTCAAAAGGTCGGCCTCAACCAGTCTCTCCCGATTCGGCCTGCCACGCAGCTGGTTGGCAGGTGCATCCACCCTTAAGACCTGGGCAAAACATCTCGTGAACCTCTGCACCACTGCTGAATCACCAACAGTAGCGAACCTTTTGGGGTGACCTGTAGCAGAGGTGTTGAAGAAATGGGTGAAAAATAGATGGATGTAAAAAAAATAAAGAAAAATATTATTTTATAAAGAACTTACTCAAAACTCAATATGAGTCAATAATATCTAAATCTATTTCGGCTCCTATCTGACCGATCAGCCGTAGGTACTGTTTCTACTCAGGAAATTTGAAAATTAAATTCTTACCTTCATAAGTAGTAAATTTCTTCAGATTATAATACCTTCGAATTATATTCACTGAACTATGTGAACGTAATTGTTATGTTTATCGGGAAAAGTAAAGTGAAAAGTAAAAAAACTACGTAAAAATGTACCATGCAAAGAAAGTTGTACAAAGTTCAATTATAATCAGAAATCGGTGTGATTGGAATTGATTTATTTTCTTGGAAGGAGAAGGAAACCGTCAACCCGGTAGACCACTAGTTCGTCTAATCAGTTCCATGATACTGGACAAGTGGACAAAGAGCGCACTACACTGCCTACTGATCTACAGAGGGGGTGCGCCAAACAAACCGTACACACCGCACACATCGCACACATCGCATGCAGAGAATCAGTAACGGTTCGTGGCCTCTCATTGGGAGTTCAATCAGTTATGTTATGATCAGTTCTATTATTGCTTCTGTTGTTTATGCTACGCTCGGATCATTTATGTGTGTATCATTTATGGTGTCGGTCACGACATGTGCCATTTATGTGTATAGCCGATTGTCAAGTCATTCCTGTTGCGAGAGCTCGCTAGACAAAATCTAGCTAGAGAGTTATAAGCACATGTGTCCTCTTAAGACCCATTGACCAGCGGCTGAGAATTAAAGTTCCAAAATGCTTGCAACTGTACAGGGAGATTCCGATGAGAAAGATCGATTATTCCCCGTATCAAATTTTTTAAACTAAAAATTTAATATCGATTTCTTTCATTCAAAACTTTCTTTAATATATACCTACATTCAAGTAAGCAATTAAAATACTCAAAACGCATGATGATAAATTATTAAATATCGTGTACTTCTTGTAAGTATTTTTTGATCATAAATATTTATGATTTTCCAATAATTTCTAAACAAAAAAAGTGTGTAAAAAAATCTGTTATATTATAGTTTGTTAGACCTTAAATAAATGGAAAAACGGAGGTATTTTCGTCACAAAACACATTCTCGGATTTATTTTTTAATGATTTTAATTAACTAAAATTAAAATTCTGAAAAGTTTGTTTACTGGATTGTATATTTATTTATTTTGCTGTATGATTATATGAT
Organism: Limnephilus auricula; assembly: GCA_951813805.1. Taxonomy (NCBI): domain Eukaryota; kingdom Metazoa; phylum Arthropoda; class Insecta; order Trichoptera; family Limnephilidae; genus Limnephilus; species Limnephilus auricula. Next base: position 41,662,253 of record OX638390.1, read on the forward strand.
TTGAAATTTGTGTTGTATAATACAATATTTCGTTCAAAAACTTAACAAATCTGCCAACGACCAACGATATAACCTTAGTACATTAAAAATAAACATAGTTTTCAAAATTTAAAAAGTGCGTTTATTTTATAAATTAACAATCTTGCAAAATCAATTTACGGTTTTTGTAAAAAAGATTCATTATGTCTAGAATTTGATTTAGAAAAAACAAATTTCCGGTATTGTCTGGTTACATCCTCTTAAACTATATTTGTATTGTGCGTAAAATAATAAGCAGTCACTGTTATTTTAAAGAACCAAAGTCTTTTAATCAAACAGCATGGTACTGAGATAAGGTCCAGTACTAATACTAAAGACAATAATATCTATGTAAAAGATTACAGGGAGAGAGAGTCATTAGATTACATTACCTCGGCCTTATTCATGTTCAGTTGTTACTCCCCCACATCTAAATGAATTTCATTTCATCACTACACCAGGGATTAGCTAACACAAGACACTATTAGGTTATTTTAAAACGTCTGTGGCCAAAGTATATAATTTTGTAGGTTGTAGGTTACAAAAAATAGTTTTAAATACGAAAATCGCGATTTACACGAGAAACTGATCGTTTAATGATACAAAACTTTACCATGAAATAAAACAATTACTTTCTTTATAACCTCGATATTTTTAAATACCGACCGGTTTCGCTGAACACAAGCACGGGTATAAAATTAAGTGTTAAGCGAAATCAGTCGGTACTTAAAAAAAAAAAAGTAAATCGGGGTTATAAACAATGTAATTTTTTTAATTAAATTAAACAAATTACTTTGTGTAAACCACTAATCACATGTTATAATATTATTATCATGTTATTATCCTGACGAAGAAACCATCGGTTTTGAAACATGTAGATATTATAACATGTGATTAGTGGTTTGTAAACAAAGTATTTTGTTTCATTTAATTAAAATGATGACACAAAGTAATTTTGCAAAGATTGAAGAAGTAATTGTTTTATTTCATTAAATACTTCAAACCACAAAGTGACTTCCTACTACCAAAAATAAAACGTTGCACATTCAATAATTATCTTATTTTAATAACAACTTGAAACACAGTAATTACAGAAAAAAATATTGATTCTTTCAAAATATTATTACATAGAAATTTAGTGTTAACAAATCTCATAGTCGCTGTGCACCCAGTTGCTATCGGATTTTAAAAGTTTGTCGGTCTACCTCTCTTGAACCACTAGTATATTTTGCATAAACCTAAGAAATATGTCAGAAGGTCCCATATGTGCTGATAGTCATACCGCACGTACGGGATTCATTTCGGATTCGCTCGGAATTTGAATGGCGGAGTCCATAGCTCAAACTCACTTTAGAGAAAACCACTACTGCAGAGAATATATACATTACGTGACCAGGGTCGGACACATTTTCTACAATTTTATTTTAAATAAATAATTCTGCTCGACATTCTCGAAGGTGGTTAACGTGGCCACCTCTCGCCATTGTGCGCTTCCTATAACTGCACTGTTATTTAGGCTAAACCCCCTTTGCATTGAATCGAGCTCAATAACAAATTATATTGTTCTCCTTAATTATCCAGTAATAATAATTAGGTTAATAGAAAGTTGGTGTGAAACTTACGAAACCGAACCAAAATCAGAACTCAACATTATTAAAATACTACCAGGGGGAAGTATTTAACATTTAACATTTTATTTTATTTTATTCGGGAGACCAACAGTTTTCATTAATAACAAAGCATAATAGTATCTTAGTCACATTAATTGTACTATTTATAGGTTTCCACATGGGAATTAAATATAAGTGAAATGATTTGAAAGATAATAGTGAAAGATTACATAACAAGTTGTTTGAGTGGATTAGGGAAGGGGTAGGATGGGGTGATCGGTGAAGTTGAGGTGTATGTATACCAATAAAAATATGCATGACAAAAAGAGGAAGTTCATGTGATGGTGGTAGCATTAGATGAGTATCTATAGTTATAATAAAACAAATATTAAATTAATCATAAAATTATCTATAGTTGTTGTAAAGTATCGACAGATCGCCTGTGTGACTTTAAGGAGTGTGATGTAGAGTTAAAAATGTCAATCATGTATGGTATGTATTGAAAGTGATATGGTACCGGCACACATGATCATTAAGCGCCATTCAGACGTTTCACTAATCGCTCATTTCCGCATTTCATTCGGCCTAGTTTACTCGGAATGACACGTCTGAACATGAAATGAATCGAAAGTGCCGAACACTGCCGAATGAAATCTTCAAGTGAACCGATCCAACGATGTTGGATATTTTCCTTCGGCATCCTTCACTCGCGCGCGCATGCGCGCGGAAGAGAGCAAAGTGAATCGTCTGAACACCGAGTGAACTCTCAATCAGTTTGTCTCGCGTCCTGTACGGGAAGGACCATGAAAGGACGCTATCAAATCGCACGCAAAACGTCAAAATGGTATTCGTTCGGCTAATTTGTTTGCTTTTGGGAACACCTCTCATATAAATTTTTGGGTCTCCCTTATTATCCATGTATTTTATATGTTTTTTAATATATGTAAGATTATTAATTTGTAGGAAAATGTTCGTAATAAAAAAAGTGAAATCAAATTGTGTTATTATGCCATAAAAAATAAAAAGGTTTATAAGACGACACAATACTGTTTTTTTATTTATTTTTATTTAATTGTGTCAACAAAATTGCGTAAAAATCGATGCATCTGACATGTTTTACCTTAAAATTCGGGGCCGGACCGCGCTGGAAAACAAACGAATTCCAGCGCGGTTGACCTCGCTCGGCGACGCTGTGGTCGGAATGGACGAGTGAACGCTTATTTCTATAGCGCCGTGTGAACATGGAATGAAACAAAATGGACGATTAGGCCGAAAAAACATGGCGGAAACCTTCCCTCGAGTGAACCGTCTGATTCCAGCATTAGTAGTATGTTCATTTCCCCTTCCACCCGCAATGCTACCTAGAAGTGTGTCACGGCCAGATGAACATGTTCACAAATCAAATGGCTGTTGATTTGTGAGCATGCTCATTGATTCGCGAGTGGAAGGGTAAATGAGCAAGCTACTAAAGAGCATGTGTGCCGGTACCATAAGATGCACGATAGATGAAGGAGTTTGGCTTAGACTTGGTGCTGCATCGAGAGATGCTAAGAATTTTGTCTGATTTGATTCGTTAGTTGGGAAATCGTCGTTGGATTCGTTCTAAGAGTTTCGGGAAATCAACGAAGGATCTGGATATTTTCAGTAGAAAGAGTAGACAAATGACTATAAGTATACATTCGTTCATATAACGTAGTTGCACAAATGGTTGTTACTCGGTCCGTTACTGAATATAATGCATTTCAACAAACATACTCGACCAACCACAAAAAGCTGCATTTCTATAAGCAGAGAAACTGGCTCCGGTATTCTACAGCTTTTTATCCAGGCTTGCCAGAAGAACCGCGAAATGAATTAATGCCGGTTTCAACGTGGAAATTATTTTTAACCTGCACTGCCAGTGCCGAGAGGCGCCGTTTAAACGCCTTATTGGTTCTAATCGATCATCTAGAAAAATCCCCCCAAAGATCTACGGGCCCACTTTAGCGCGAATTATTGTGAACCGGAGTGGAAAATGATCCTATTATTTTCATAAGAAACATCAAACCGGGTCTCAAATTTCGTATCCATTTGGGAAATGTATTAGTATCATGTTCGAGTAGTGTAAGATGAGAAAATATTAGTATGAAGTGAAAATATAAGGTTCCTACACTTTTTATTGAAGCCCGTATATATTATTCAATAGGACTTCTTACTCACTGAATTATCTTATTAATTTATTACTGTCTGTTTGTTGGCCCTAACAGCTATTGAGACTCATGTCGAATAACTATTGCAAATTTAGTTATAAGATAGTCAAAAGCGTCTGCTGCCAATCTTACATGTACTTTAGGAATTAGGTAGTTTTGATAAAATTAACATAATCCTTTAATACAATCAAAAACAACCATCCTTGATATGTTTGCTCAACAATCGTAGACCCTAAATACACTTATCCTAAAAATAAACACTGCAATCGATTCACATGTACTCGTAAAACATTACCCAATAAAAGCGATATTTTAAAACTAAAGGACGCACTACATGATAAAAAATTGAAGATAGTCCTCCATAACACATGGGAATTCCTACGACAACATACAATATCTTTCTATATAAGAATAATAAATAATAATAAAACTTGATTAAAATACTAAAAACGCTTCATTTCATAAAAGCTTTGAATGTTTCCCAAGAGACACAAACACGGACCATCGAAGATTGTCTCTTAGCAATGGTACAACAAAGATAAGGCTCCTTTAGTGTCCACAGTTCATAATACCGATCGCGAAACCTAGTCATAGTAGGAATCCAGCAATATAGCTCGGAATAATAATGCCGGATTCCATATGCGACTATAGTCTGCTCTACGGTATGGACATTGGCCAATGCTGTATGGTACCATCCGTCGATTGCAGACAGAGATGGATGGATGACCATAAATGACGTCATTTGACGAGCATCTGTCATTTAGACGTCATCAAAGGATTTCTGTGAATGTTCTGAAGCAGGGATATCTATTATATCGTCCGCTGTTTCTCGTGTGCACACTTTTCTTGGTATAAATTTACATTGTTGACTAATTATTCACTGTCTACCGCAACTGTCACACAAAGTATCTTCAAATGCCCCGTAGTTATTACGATTTCTCTCAATACAAAAAAGACATCAAATATTATGCAATTGGACATTATTTTAACAATTTAGTAGCAAAAAGATGTTGGGCACTTTATGTGGTGAGCAGTGGAATTGTAAACAATTTTAAATCCTGTCAAAAAAGTGTTTTTAGAATTACGATTATTGTAAAAATTAAAATAATTAATCACAATAGAAAAAAAAATCAACCCCTAAAAAACATAGTTTCTTTACTACAATACATCTTTTTTCGAATGTGTCAAAAAAAAATTTTTTGGTTTTACTGAGAGTTGATACTTCGTACCCGGGAACTGGAGTCAACCACTCTCAACAACTAAGCCAAATGTCGAATGGATTAGACTGATATTTATTCCGTATATTAACTACTGTAATGTCATCCAACTTCAGAGAAATGCGTGTATCTCTACGTGTGCGTAATTGCCACCAAAAGTTCATGGAATGTATTATCATGACAATTAATTTATATGTACGGTGTTAGTTTACTTTTAATTTGAGTTTCCGGTAGATCATGACTAGTCTAATGCATTGCTTACCAATTCCAACCAAATCTCGTCTGGAGCCTCGTTCTCGTGTTTCGTGAATTTTTTGCCGAAAATAGCGAGGATTTTCAAGAATTGAATGATTGCTTGAGTGTAATAAACTTTCATAATACTTTCGAAAAGCTCTCGAAAAGGATGAACTGATGAGGAAATAAAGAGTTATGTACTTAACATTTAGGTTCCTGGGGGAAAGTTGGGAAGTTCTCGTTCCTAATGGGATAAACTCAAACATTATGGAATTATGGGTAATTAATCATGCGGAAAATGCGCAGGCAACCTTTCATGGTTAAAAAATACTATAAAAGTGCCGTAAGCAAAAATAACTTATTGCTCACATGGAAAATGGCTGTATAAAGTTTCTTCAAATTAAGCCTTAGTCTTTTGTCATTTACTATTGCTAATATTAATACTAATTCCGTTTTTTCATTGGCTTCATTACTAATGAACATACCGTTAAATTTACGTAGCGCCCCCAAACTTGCCTTTGTTAGACTTAATCATTATCAGTTTTTTTACACAACAATGCATACATTTTAATGTCAATAATTTTGAGTGGGTTATAAATCACTTAAGACGGTATTACCAGAGAATACCGGAAATTAGTCATTTTTAAATCAAATTCTTACTTATTGACTCTTTTTTACAAAAAAAACATAAATTGATTTTGAATAATTGTTATTTTATCTGGTACACGCAGTTTTAAAATTTTGAAAAACTAAGTGTATTTTTAATATACTAAGGTTATATGGTTGGTCGTTGGCAGATTTGTTCAATTTTCAAACGATAGATTCTATTAAACAACACAAATTTCAAATCATATAATCGTACAACAAAAATCAATACATAAATAAATACATACAAAGTTTTCAGAATTTTAATTTAAGTTAAATTAAAATCATTAAAAAATAAATCCGAGAACGTGTTTTGTGACAAAAATACCTCAGTTTTTCGATTTATTTAGGTTTTGCAAACTAAAATATTTAAAAAAAAATTTACAGACTTATTTTGTTTAGACATTATTGAAAAATCATAAATACTTATGATCAAAAAATACTTACAAGAAGTACACGATATTTAATAATTTATCATCGTTCGTTTTGAGCATTTTATTGCTTTCTTGAATGTAGGTATATATTAAAGCAAGTTTTTAATTAAATAAATCGATATTAAATTTTTTATTTAAAAAATATGATACGGGGAATAGTCGATCTTTCTCATTGGAACCTCCCTGTAGAGTTGCAAGCATTTTTAAGCTTTTACTCTCAGCTGCTGGTCAATCGCTGTTAAAGATGAATGTTGTAAACATCAAGAGGGAAACATTAATTAAACAAATATTATCCAAAGTAGGTAAGTATATGTGAATATTTCCAATCCTGTGAGAACGAAATCGGAGATTAACTAGACTTATTATTAGCTATTTTTTTATTTATTCATTCTTAATATATTTATATTACAATATTATATTGTATATTGTCCTTGTTGTCCTCCACGCTAGGAGTTCACCTGTGTTGTAAAGGACATTTTTCAATTTTAAATTATAATTTGTTCATAGTAAAACAAATAGTGGGCTAAGTTACAGTATATAAAAAGAGAAACAATAAAATATAAAAGTTAAAATATAAAATTAAAAAGTTAAAATTTAAAATTTAAACAAAATAGATGTTTCTTGTTAGTTGTGAGTGTGGTGACAAAATTATAAATTTACAGTTATAAGGATTGTAGCCAGTTCCATATTACGTTATTAGTTACTACGCACTTTCTTAGAAAAATATTTACTGAAATGATTCTAATTTTTATTTTATAGAGGCGGAAAACGGAATAAAACGGATGTGTTATAAAGAAAAATATAGTTTGTGTATTCTGTGGCTAGCGAACAGAGCAATATTGGCCCTATTGGCTATTTGTACTCCAATTGTGGATACGTACTTTTTTACCCCAGCGACGGGTGTCGAACAAAAAGAAGATTCATTCGGTTTCCGATTGCCGCCAATCTAACGCATCGCCAATTGCTTCGTGTTCGCTCTCCCCTTCTCGATAAATTTTCTTGCATAAATTTTTTATTATTCTACTGAATTATTGTTTAAACCTGTAAGTACAGAGCAATGTTTATTTGATTTACATACACAAAACACATCCATAATCTCCATAATTTTTTTAGTACGCAGTAAAAACATTACCTAAATAAATTAAACACTGCTAAGGAGAAAACCATATCTTAATAATGCTTGAAGTCTTGGAACTTTACTAAAGGTAAAACTTCCCAACGGTCTTCTTCGTTTCAGAAAATTCGTTTACAAAAGTTTAAATGTGAATCTCTATTAAATATTAAATACTCTTATTCGATACACTTTTTTTTATTAAAATAATAAAATTAGGTAGGTAATATTTTATCTTCACTAAGCGACTGCAAATGACACGTAATGCCGTTAGCAGTTGCTTCGTTCCTTTCCCACAATTCCTGGCAGCATTACATATTCAAAAGCATTCACGACAAAGTTTGAAAAAGAATTTCGATAAAAGTCGTTTAATATGCAGGCAGGTACAGAGGGGTGGAGCTAAACTTCATTTTAATCTAAAAGTTAGTACGTGGGAAGTTATGAAAGAAATATTTCAACTTATTGATGAATTACTGTTTGAAATCATTTGCTTTCCGTGTCGCGTCGTTGCATATGTACTTCTTTTAATGTACATCGATAGATTGTAGCGATTTCATCAAACATACTAAATTCGGTTGTTTGTGTTGTGATGTGAAATATTCCTGCGTGAGATTATTTACGTATAAACTTCAACTTATTTATCAAATTTGGAACTGATTGTGGAAATAATTCAGACAAAAGATAAAAGGTTCTAAAATTTTAATTAATTAATTTATAATTCTAAATAATGCACTTGAAAGGAGTTCATTTGAAAGGTTAATTTCCGACGTGACTTTAATTTGTCAACAAAAATACATTCTATTATCAAGAAAATTGACAATAATAGTTTTTTAAATGATCATTGATTAATTGAAGAGCAAATATTTTCTGCTTCACAAATCATACAACCATGCGCTGGTACATAAATATGTAATATTATTACCCCCATGCACCATTGGCGATTAGTAATAGTCACGCTAAGCCGCAGTGTAGGTACATAGGTACTAAAAAACCTTATTATTTCGGATTGAGCTTATGAAATTAAATTATGTTAATTGTGTTATAATTGCATATTTATAAATATCGGATTAACAATCAAATATTTCCCGGCAGCGAATATTAAGCCATAAAAGGCTTTTATTTTTTCAGATCGTCTTTTAGAGCCACATTCTAGGGATATTAGTTATTTGCCCGTATTCTAAGATAAACCTCATTTTTAATTCTTAACAGAATTAAAATTAAAATTCCTTAAAATATCACACACAGTTTATTAGAACCTCAACACTTTACTCATAACACCGAGCAACGCCGGGAGGTTATATTATATAATGTAATAATGTAGGTGGATACTTAAACCTACCACTTTATAATCGTTAAGAACTCCTCGAAGCCTATTTTAATTAGCCGCCTTTCTCACTCTCCTGAAATTCTGAGCTTTTTCGCAATACAAAGCGAAAAGCTGCCCCTTTAATTTTATAATTAGAAACTTTTGCAGGCAAGGGTTAATAATTTGCATACTGGCAATGCCCACTCTCAAGTGAAATCAACCTATAGAGTACATGATTTCCTTCTCAGGGCCTCCTGTTTGGAATTCATATAAGTACCTCCCAAAGAAAAGGGGTTGAAAATTGGATTGGTAAATCAAATAACCAAAGAGTATTTATGATTTATTGAAAGTCTTCAATGTGTCATTTTATCATGCATTAGTTTTATGGGTACATAACAATTAATTTATTTTTTATGGTCACAAACTCCGAATGACGAAGTAATACGTAGTACGGCAAAACTTAATTTTGGATTTGAAGCCAAAATACTTAACCAATCTGAATAATATATTTTTAATATCAAAATTTATATTATATATCTAGTACGGACATGTGCTATTTTATTTATTTTTGTTTTAAATGATGATGTATTGTATGTAATTAAAGAATTCAATTTTTGGGATATTATTGGAAGTTAACTTATAACTAACTAACTAAAAAACTAATCATCACGCCGTTTCCCGAAGGGGTGGGCAGAGAGGACGGACCGCCAAACAACTTGGTCTTGGCACAAACTCCTTGCCTCATTGACATTTATATATCTTCTCATACATACTCTTTTATTATTCTGACTCTAGACATGGCCCGACTCAAGTATCTCATTCTCTTGATCGTGCCACGTCTTCCTTGGGCGTCCTCGACTTCTTCTACCATTCACATTCGCGTCATGAATTCTCTTTACACTCCTTCTCACACTCCTCTCTTTGCCTTAACATGCACAAACCATGTAAGCGTCCCTTTCTTAATCTTACTTATTACGCTCAAATCGCCTTGCATTCTTTTCGGATCTCTACATTCCTCACACATATACATGGTCTTACCACACATTCGCCTCAGGGATATCATTTCTACAACATTCAGTCTACTTTCATCCTTTCTCTGCCAGTTCCATGCTTCACTGCCATACATCAGGGTAGGTACCAGTACTCCATTGTGGACTGCTAGCTTCGCTTCTGTGGAAAGCTTTTTGTTGGCTCCAACGGCGTTCAGTCCTAATTATAATATCTCTTACCTTATCTGCTGTGTTAAAATAATGAATAATTATATAAAAATTTAAACATTTATTAAATGCGTTTTATTGGGTAGTATTTTAAATTTTTTATTAGTATATTTCTTTTATATTTCATCATATTTTTATACATTAAAATAAAATATAGTAAAATATTTTTAACGCACCAGACTTTTAGGTCCGAGTTTAGTTTTCCCCATAAAAAAAATAAACCTTTTCACACACTTTTCCACCAAAATGATAATCTAGTAAATCCACGCTATGCAAGTGTATTATATAAGTATAATTAATACAAAACAATACAAGAATAACATGTTAATCTACCAGAGTACCAAATGGGAAAATAATTCACCGACTCAAGATATTTTCACGTCAATCGAAAATCCGAAATAGAAAAATCAGAAAAAGATACGGATACATCTGGGACACGAACCCAGGACCTCTGGCGATTTTTCTGTTTCGGATTTTCGATTGACTTTCGCTAATATTATCTTCATTTTTTTTTTACGCACCAGATTTCCTATGGGAAAAACTAAACCCTTTCATACACTTTTCCATATAAATGATCATCTAGTAAATCCACGTTATGCAAGTGTATTATTAAGTATAATTAATACAAAACAATACAAGAACAACATGTTAATCTACCAAACTATTAAATGGGAATATAATTCACCGACTCCAGATATTTTCATATCAGAGGGTTTGGCTCGGTGGAATTCCTAATTTGACCGATAAATCCTACAGATCGCTCAATATAAATATTTTAAAAAATCTTTCGTAATCCTACATGTATTTAAATATTTATTAAAATATCATAATTTGAGGGTTAACTCATTAAGTTATAAATTAAAAAGGTAAAAACAAAAATAAAAACATTTTTTTAATGTTTATCATTTACTCACAAATAATTGCCCAAGTTGCCTCTAAATTTATGAAATATTAAAATCTTTAATGGCTTATATTTTAAAAATTTAATACAAATAAATAAAGTAGCGCATATTTCATATACCTTTCGATTACAAAAATTATTTTACACTTTAGTTAGATATTTGGCGTCAAATCCAAAATTAGATTTATTATAATACGGGTCAAAACCGCCCATCCGTTCCTCTTAAACTTTTTTTTGGCTTTTATCAGTTAATAAATTATTTTTAAGTTACAGTTTTTTGTCATTTTTTCAACTACCATAGCATCCATGTTGTGGTAGTCATAATAATAAAAATACGTACAAATAAGACACAATATAGATAGATCCAGAAAGAGAGAGAGAGAAGTAAATGATAAAGAAGATGGCAAATGATCTAAGGAGCTCCATGGTAGGTACCTACTATCTACTATCGTGTTGCTATTGAACTGGTGTAATCACTTTAATCAGGCTGTAACATGCGACCATTACGCTATTTAGAATAATCACTGCGAATCGTCTTTTCTCCGAACATCTGCAGTTATGTTGGATTCTGGAAATTGTTTATAACCACTCTAGGCTCGTTCCAGCGGCGTCAATCTATCTGTAAGAATTTTAAAACTGATGAAGGAAAGAAATTAACCGAGAACTGATATTTTCCTAAATATATATATATATATATAATAAGAGTATATATTATATACTGTCATTATATATTATTAATTTTTTATATTTTTTTATTTTATTTTATTAAAAACATTTACAGATTAATAACTTTACATGCATTAAAGAAAACAATAGAGTATAATAATTAAGTTACAATCCAATAACAAATGTTCACATCATGCCCAAATAATAAAAAAAAGTCAATAATTATTAACTATTTTTTTTTTAGCACTTAGTAAAATAAAAGTTTAATGATAGTACTCATAAAAAAAAAAAACAATTGTAAAATATATTGTACGCATATAGACATATACGAATTACATTATTTTTTAATTTTAAATACAAAAAATACATGAAAAAGTATGGTATCAATTTTTTTGTTTGGTTATAATGAATTAATCTACGAGTATTTAGTAATGAATTGGTTATTATAAAGCTCCATTAACTATATGTTTGAAAGTGCTTAAAGTACACGACAAGATATCAGCATCGATACATTTTTTGTTATAATAATTGCAAGTTCTCCATAAGAAAGAATTTTGCCTGAGACTAGTTGAAGCAATTTCGACATGAAACAATGACTTGTCCCTAGTTTAATTTAGTATAATTTGTATTGTAGTAATTTTAAAAAGAACTAATTTTTTTAATTTTTAGTTGTAAAAAAATACATAAAAAATGTCACCGGAGACCATCATTTTATTCACACTTTTTTATTCTGAATAATGTCAGCAACCACTGGCTAAAGTGTCCCTAAACAATATGGAGATTCCTATTTGAACTTGTGGAAAACGAATCCATTGAATTTTCTTCATGTACATTTAAATATGTTTATTAGAGAATAATTTTTTTCTAAAAATTTAGTAAGAATGTTCGAAATTAAACCTTTCTTTAATAAACCAAGTTCCAACAGTCTACGCATTATTAAGATTCGGTTTTTTTCCATGGCCGTTTCTATTTTATTTATGTAATGCTTTTACTGCCTACTGAAGATATTCACAAATATATTATTCTTTAAATTCCATTAACTTTATTCTGTTATTAACAAGTAATACAACATAAATACACGCAGAATAAAGTTAGCCAACAAAACATTTATGTACCTCGCTGAAAACAGTTAGATCATGAAAATTAGACGTAGGTGGTGTCGGAAGTATGCAAAAAAACAGCAATAAAGACATAATCTATATACGGTTAACAGAGCGTGAGAGTTGAAGAGACGTACCTGATTTACTTGGGTGACATTTTTGGTTGTTGTTTTTTTTTCAAAAACAAATAAACAAAATTCTTCTGTATTTCGTCACTGGTTACAAATAACCTCATGAATCCCTGGTTAAAGTAAGTCAGGTGCGTCTCTTAACACCTTGTATAATGGTGTTTCACAATTAATAAGTTTTTTTCCCCTTTGAATTGCGAAATGGCCGTTCGTTTCGTTTCGGGCTGTTGGTTGGATTATTATTAGAAGTGTAGTGGTTTCATTCTCCCTTTACCAGTACTTCGCACCATTAACCCTCCAGCCTTTAAAATATTTTTTTACAAATCCCAACGGCACGGTGAAATTTCTTGGAATTTCAAGGTGGTGTGGAAATAATTTTTTTAGCCAAATTGCGTATTGAAGTATACTTTGCGGCGCTCGTACGCCAAAACTATTAATTTAACAAAAAGTTGTTAATACATAAATTGTACGAAATTTTATCTAGTTTATTTTGGACATAAGTGTTTTTATCGTAAGATGAGTGGGAAAGGAGATATTGTCAAAAACTGCTATTAGTCGCCATTTTTTCAAAGTGGCGCCGCGAGCGGCAAAGATACAAGGTGGCAAAGTTTAAATTCGTAAAGAGCACATCGAAATCTATAATATCACCAATTTTCAAAAATCCCGGAAAACTTTCCAGGTAACCCCTTTTTTCGCCCCAAATGACTGGACTATTATCGAAACATTTTGACTCGAAACTTCCATCATTTTGAAAGATTTCGAGCGAATGAACGAAGAAAGGAGTGTAAGGAGGATATATGACGCAAAAGTGAATGGAAGAAGAAGTTGTGGACGCCCGAGGAAGACATGGCACGATCGAGTAAACCAGATACTTGAGTAACAGAAGAGCATGTATGAGAATATGTATGAATGTGAATGAAACAAGGAGTGTGTGCCAAGACCGAGCTGTTTGGTGGTCCGTCCTCTCTGCCTACCCCTGTGGAGAAACGGCGTGATGGTTAGTTAGTTAGTTAGTTGATTAGTTGAGCGCCCTTGAGGTAATTTTTTACAAAAACGGCGCTCTACAATTTACGCACCAGATTTTTAGGATTATTATTATTATTATTGATTATTATTAATTCTTCTTTGGTCTAGAGAATTAGTAAGAAAACTATCACTTCACTTTTTGTGCCGTTTATATAATAAAAAATAAAAATAATTCTCTTTCAACTGACATGTTGAATTTGACACATTTTTTGGATTTTATCCATGGAATCAAGTATAATTATACGAGACAAACTGTGAATAATAACGATTTCTCTTTCCAACGATGAAAAAATTACATATCTTCGCGTTGTCGAAAAAAAAAACTTTCATAATGTCTGTACGCCTCGGTCAGATGTCCTTCTGAGGCTCTAATGAAATATGAACTTTGTGGCTAGTAAATCCGAGTCTTAGGGGGTTAATTCCCCTTAATGGTGATGCTTCGCCTCGAGTAACTGAAAACTGATGGAATGGCGGGGCGAGGGGAGCACTGAGCATGCCAACTACACTCTCGGGTATTCCGATACGCATGTAAAAACAGAATGGTTTTGTACTGATTCTTCAGTTGACATCTTTCATCAAGGAAATTGGGGTGTTTTGTTTGGCAAATTTTAACGATTTTTTAAGGATTCTAACTCCTGTAAGAAGTAACTTATAAAAAAAGCAAAACGTACCGACATGGTAATATGGTGGTCGATATTCATACGATATTTAAAAAAATATTTGAATTAATGTCAAAATCCAGAGAGGAAATTGTTGAAAACGTTTTTATGTGAACAAAACGCCGCCTGATTTCCTTTATCAATGTCATTCAAATTCTGTGCTGAAATTCTTTGAACTTCCGAAAAATACTGTCCAGGAGCGGCTCCGAAATGAATCCCAGATCAGAGATTACTGAAGATGTAAATATTATATATTTTTTTTAAATAGTGTTTAAAAATCAACAGGCTTGAAAACTAATTGCTAACTACCAGTGCCTTCTATAGAGTAAAAACCCAAAGCCATTAGGTTCGGAGCTTGAATAAAACCTACTGCCATTTTTGTTAATTACTTGCTATATGATCAAACAGATCTCTCACTCTCTCTTTCTCTCTCTCTTATTCGGTAATGAAGAGTGTTGTTATGAGCTATTTGTAAATAGTGACGGTTGGTTTGTTTTGGTGTTAGTTTTAATATTTTCTTGATTTTTCTTCTTTCTAATTCGCAAACGGGACAAGCAGTTCCTTCAGAAAAGCAGGGGAGTCAAGCCAATAGGAATATAGATAGAAATAAAAAGTGCAAATAATCACGTCATAGATGTGTTATTGTTAAAAGAAACATTCCGTTTACTAACAATTATAACATTTGTAAAAAATCTTCTTGGCCTTTTCAATGAGGTTTCATCGCATGAGCGAAAACAAAATGCGCGTTGTGATTGGTTATTGAATTTGAATATTTATTGTTTTTTGTGTTTAATTCGTAGAACTCCATTTAATTAAAAAAATAATAATTTTAATTTAAAAATTTTTTAATTTTAATTGGATCCTATACATTTGTCGTAAGACATGGAAAACACATGGAAAAATTGGCCTTACCTCCGAATTAAACATATGGAATTTGTAAATAAAATTCCGTGACAAATTTGAAACTTGGAGAGTGTTAAAGTGTAATTATCCGGTATTATGGGTAATTTTTAAATGATTCTGGGAATATTTACAATAAATTTTAATCCGATCTTTATTTTACCAGCACGCCTCTTTGGAGTTGGCGCCCCTTTGTAGGGTTTTGCACATTTATTTTCACAAGTATGGCAGATCCAGCCCTGTCAAGTCTAAACAAAATAAGTGTGTAAAAAAATTGGAAATATTTTAGTTTGTTAGACCTTAAATAAATAGAAAAACTGAGGTATTTTCGTCACTTAACACGTTCTCGAATTTATTTTTTAATGATTTTAATTGAACTAAAATTAAAATTCTGAAAAGTGTGTTTACTAGATTATTATTGACTTATTTTGCTGTATGATTTGAAATTTGTGTTGTTTATTACAATATCGTTTGAAAATTTAACAAATCGGCCAACGACCAACGGTATTATAACCTTAGTATATTAAAAATAAACTTAGTTTTTCAAAATTTATAAAGTGCGTTTACCCGATAAAATTTTCAAAATCAATTTAAGTTTTTTGTAAAAAAGAGTCAATACGTTTAGAATTTGATTTAAAAGGGACAAATTTCCGGTATTATCTGGTTATACCCTCTTAATTTGGTATCATGAAATTATTGGATGGGGAGATGCATAAGAAAATTTGTAAGTACTCTAAAGATGGTACAAAGACAAATTATTAAACTAATATTGAAATAATAACCTACATTCCCCTCGCAAATTTTTAAAAGACATCTATAAAAATTACTCAATGTTACAAAAATTCAAAGATATTAAATAATAAATATTATTTTTAAGATACATAAAAATATTAAAAAATTGAAGATATCTATAAAAATTACTCTATATCACAAATATTCAAAGATATTAAATAATATATATTATTTTTATTTTTATTTTTAAATGTGTAATATTATAATTAATATAATAATTAAAATTGAATTCACCTTTACGACCTAAAATATAGTAATACCTATAATTTTTAATTATTACATTAATTATTTTTTTTTTACTATTTTCATTATTTTCCTATGGGAAAAACTAAACCCTTTCTTACACTTTTCCATATAAATGATCATCTAGTAAATCCACGTTATGCAAGTGTATTATATAAGTATAATTAATACAAAACAATACAAGAACAACATGTTAATCTACCAAACTATTAAATGGGAATATAATTCACCGACTTCAGATATTTTCATATCAGAGGGTTCGGCTCGGTGGAATTCCTAATTTGACCGATAAATCCTACAGATCCCTCAATATAAATATTTAAAAAATCTTTCGTAATCCTACATGTATTTAAAATGACTGATTTTTCCATTTTTATATACAAATTCTTTGACAAATCTAATATGTCTAAATTTTTAATGAGAGAGCTAGGTATAATGCCAGTAGCCAAAATAACAAATGGTAATATTTTTATAGTCTGAGAATGCCAAATTCTTTTAATTTCATTTCCTGAATCTGTATATTTTCTTATTTTTTCGAAACAGATTTTATAATATCACAGGAATTTGGAATAGCTACATCAATGATATAAGTTATTTTTTAAATTTTGTCATGTAAAACTATATCGGGTCTATTGTGACTAATTGGTCTGTGTGTTAGTATAGTTTTATCATAGTAAATTTTAAAGAAATTATTTTCTAAAAATGAATTTGGTTCGTATTCATAATATGGTAGTATATTTTGACATTCAATCAAGTTATGTTTAATTACCAAACTTTGGTTAATTATTTTTAAAACCTGATTGTGCCTAAATGTATACTCAGACGGCGCTAATATAGAACATCCCGATATAATATGTTCTATAGTTTCCGGAAAAGCCATACATTTTCTACATAAATCACCAATTTGATTTATATCTTTGATTATATGCTTCCTATAATTTTTGGTATTAATGACTCTATCTTGAATAGCATAAATCCTTCTATTTCTGCGCTCAACTCTCCAATACTCAACCATTTGTTTGACGAAAGTCAACATACGTTTGGTTGAGATAATTGAAGTGTTTTGCGTGATATTTGACCAGGAATCTGAGAATTTTTTTATTTAATTATTTATTGTTTTTATACGCCCACAGGGGCTTTTACATAGATTTATAGAATATAAAATAATATGTTATCGAGGATTACACATAATACATAAAAATTATACCAAAAGTTATAAAAGTGAAAAAAAATTACAATATACAAGTAGTTTTTGAAGAATATAGCATAAAACCGTGAACTATTTTAAACAATATAACATTTGACAATAACATAGAACAAAATATAATAAAAAAATGAAAAAAACATTACAATAACACGTCAAATCATTAAATATATTATACCCATGTTACAATAATTTGTAGGATTCAATAAAGTGTTGGTTTAAATTGTATTTTAGATTATAAAGGGAATCAGCGAATATATAATAATATAATTAATAATCTAATAATTCCTGGTTGGCATTTATAAAAATGTTGGCATTCTCGTCGTATAAATTTAAAGGTGAAATATTTCTGTCTGCCTTGCAAATGATTTTATGCAGCTCTGGGCTTTTAGCTTTTCTAAGGAAAAATTTTCTTAACATTTCTACCTGATTTTGTTTTAAAGAAGTTATTTTGACTATACCTCTACCTCCTAAATTTCTAGGTAAATAATATTATATTTATTTTTTTATTCACCAGATTTAAAGGAACGGGTTTAGATTTTCCCATAGGAAAAACTAAACCCTTTCATACACTTTTCCATATAAATGATCATCTAGTAAATCCACGTTATGCAAGTGTATTATATAAGTATAATTAATACAAAACAATACAAGAACAACACGTTAATCTACCAAACTATTAAATGGGAATATAATTCACCGTCTCCAGATATTTTCATATCAGAGGGTTCGGCTCTGTGGAATTCCTAATTTGACCGATAAATCCTACTGATCCCTCAATATAAATATTTAAAAAATCTTTCGTAATTCTACATGTATTTAAAATGACTGATTTTTGCATTTTTACTTTGACAAATCTATATTTTATTTTGACAAATCTAATATGCCTAAATTTTTAATAAGAGAGCTAGGTATAATGCCAGTAGCCGAAATAACAAAAGGTAATATTTTTATAGTCTGAGAATGCCAAATTCTTTTAATTTCATTTCCTAAATCTGTATACTTTCTTATTTTTTCAGAAACAGATTTTTGAATATTACAGGAATTTGGAATAGCTACATCAATGATATAAGTTATTTTTTAAATTTTGTCATGTAAAACTATATCAGGTCTATTATGACCAATTGGTCTGTCTGTTAGTATAGTTTTAATTATATTATAATTAATGTAATAATTAAAATTGAATTCACCTTTAAGACCTAAAATATAGCATCCTGTATTTTCTACCCAACAAATAGTAATTATATTTATAAAATATTTTTATGGTCTTCTCGAAGAAGTAAAAAAAATGAGGAAATTGGTAATATTAATAAAAAAATTAAAATTATTTAAAGAAAACTTAACACTCGTAACATCATGAACACAAAGCAGTGCCTAACTTCTTTTCAAATCATACTTAAATTATATTATTACACTCTTTAATATTAATTTTACTCCAAAACCAAACTCAAGAGCCAGATCTCTTCATTGGCGTAGAAATACTGTATTCACTATTTCTTCTGTTGCCATTGTATTATGTGAACTGTAATTTAAATAAATAAGGGGCAATAGTAATGTCATCATGTGAATGTGCCATAACTTTTGCAATGGCATTTACGTTCTAGACATTTATGTTGTAGACAGATAGAGAATTCATTTTTTTATAAGAAAATCTCTCTTTTTAACTTTGAAGGTTATTCCCATTAATGTAATATATCATTGAAAAAGAGTTGCGAAGTGCCAGTTGCGACCATTATGTTTTATTATTTTTCTGCATCTTGTTCATTTTCATTTAGATTATTATTGTTATCTTCTTCTTCAATGAGACAGATAATTAGTTGACAACAAGCACCGGCCAGATCAGTTGGCCGGCCAGATCGCCAGATCTGACGGATTAAAAATTTGACTTACTATCCTTTTCTGCGGGATGTGCGAAATGAATTATTAAATGGAAAATACCAACACACGATTTTTATCTATTTATATCTGGGGAAACTTTTTCTCGCTGTTTAATCTCCTATTGAACTTTTGGTGAGACATATTGGCCACTTTATAGAGGAATGAGGCAACGACTCAAGAAGAGATCAAATTAAAATGTATTAAAAATTCAATGCCACAAATATTTTCCACAACACGGGCAACACGGGCTTATGCCTAGCATGGTGGTCGTAAAATCCACAAATTATACAATTACTAAGCAATGAATAAAGAAAATAATAAATAATGATTGTTGTTTGTCGGACGCCACTGTGGCAGCATCCGTGGCTGGTGAACTCTCCAGTCTACTTCCCGCTTGATCTGTGAGTGGCAGAAGTGGCAGTGGTGGAGTAGGCTGATAGGGCCTGTACCAGAGACATCTCCTGGAACCGCAGGAACGCGGAGGTTTTTTTATACCTCTGCAATGATCCAAAGACATTATGGCGAGAGCGCGAAAGACCGCTGCGTGCTGCTGTAATTATTATTGCAACTATGTGCGGTGTGTGTCTCTCTCCTCCCCCTTCCCACCTCATGTTGCACAACACAAGATTCGTTATAATATTGAAAATCTATAAAGTTTAGGTTTGGAAATCTCGTCATATTTGATTTATTTTGAATTTCACGCCCAGCTCGGCTTTTATATGTTATTTTTTTTTATTCGACAAATAAAATCAAAATGATCACAATAAAATCAAAACAAAATTTTTTTTGAAACTAAATGAAAAACCAAATTAAAACAGAAAACAGATTTTTTTTCATGTGTAAATTATACCAGCAAAGAAAACAGTGTGGACAAAATAAAATGTCTTAAGTATAACACAATAGGTGAAAAAAAATCAATTTAATAAATACATAATAAAAACATAAAAAAGTATAAAAAATAATAGAATACGTCTAAAAAATTTGAAAATGCACTAGGAGTCAGTCAACACAGAAAATCTGATTCCAATAGGGCAAATTTAGGTGTCGAGCAAATTTTATATAGTTTATAACAATAGGGCAAATTTAGGTATCGAGCAAATTTTTTTCAAATCATATGACAGCGTATTAAATATATGTGGTACAATGTATTCAAAAGTACGCTGGCCATGTTTATTAGAAAATCTAGGTAGTATTATCCCTTCATTTTGTGTAAGCCTAGTATTGTACACGTGATCCATCATTGTTTTGTATGTTATGTTGCATACAGATTTTATGCCAAAACAGAGCTCTAATAGGTAAAACATTTTTAGATTTATACATTATTTTGATATGTTGCTGCTGGTTATAAACCGTTTTGCTGACAAGTAATTTGACCAAGGCGTTTTGAATTGACTGTACATGTTGGATGTTTGTCTTACATGAGTGCCCCCAAGAAGTTATACCATATCTCACATTAGATTCAGCCAGGGATAAATAGATTAATTTCATTGTTTTGATGGGCACATAATATTCCAGTTTATACAGTTTGCCTACTATCGCTTGAAGGCGCTTACATAGCTTAACACTATGGATATTGGATATCACATTTCATATTACAATCCACTGTCACCCCTAAGCAGACATACTCTTTAACAAGGTCAATACTTCCACAGACGCAGGGTTGTATACAATTATTATGTATGCAGTCAATGTTATGGAATACTACTGAAGGTGCTATTGTATATCTAGCATGAGGCGTTCTTATGTGCATTAGTTTTGTTTTTTGTGCATTTATAACTAAGCCATAGTCGTGAGACCATTTTTGTAATGATATGAAATCCAGCTGTAGCATATAGTATGGCCGTGAGCAGATCCCTATATGAGATGACAAGTGCGGTGTCATCCGCATATACGTAGTGTTTGATAAAAGAAAATACTTTATTCATAAGAGAGACAAATATTATATAAAGTGTTGGACCTAGGATAGAGCCTTGCGGCACTTCAGTAGACATAGGTTTCCACTTTACTCAATTTTCCATTTATTTTTACCGGAATTTTACGATCACTAAGATACTTCTTCAAAAGATTAAGAAAACGTCCTTGAATATGAATAACAAAATCAAAAACAAAATCAAAACCAAAACCAAAATCAAAAAAGAAATGAGATAAAAAACCATGCAATACGAAAAAACAGTATAGTGGGAAAAATACAATACATACATAGATTAAATAAGTCGAAGCAGAGCTATGCAGTTTGTTAATTTAAATTTAATTTAGTCACAAATCAAATAATAATCTCTAATAATTTAGATTTTCAATAATTTTATATATATAATATCACATTAATTAAAGCATGCTGAGGACAGAACCTTTCGAATTTTCGGAAAATAGTACCGAAAATATAATAAACCATTTAAGTGTTAATGTTCTCGTTGATGGCCGAAAAGCAAGTGACGTCATGGTTCAATAAATAACTTTTTTTAAATGTGAATACCGCATCAAAAGTCCACACTCCTTTCATCTGCAGCAAGTGAGATAATGGCTTTCCCAATTGGGGATGTCGAGAGGCTGAAGGTAGTAGGGAGGGAAAGGGGGTGGGAAGGAGAAAGGTGAGGAAGTACCCGGCTTTTCAGATCTGGTTAACAAGGCTAAAGCCATTTTAAGCAATGTTTCAATTTTTTATTTTTTTATTTTTTATTTAATGACAATACAATTTAAAATTAAAATACAATTTAAAATTAAAATACAATTTAAAATTAAAATACAATATTAAATAAATTAAGAATACAAAGTGAAATATTTTATCCTCAGTCCTCCTCACTAGGTATTCCTGTTCCGAGGTGGACTGCAGGTAGTCGTATGGTGTTGATCATGATTTCCTTATTAATGTTGTTTGTTTTTGTTGGTTTCCACGAAATATAAATAAATAAAGCAAAAAGTGTTCATGTTTATTGTTTTGCGTTGTTTTTAAAAAGTTTTTATGTTCATTATCTGTAGGTTGCATTTGGGTTACTTAATAATTTTAATTAGTTCCTCATCTTCATGTTTAGTTAGCCATAATTTGATGTTCTTTTTTAAACTTTTGTATATCCATGGTATTTTTTATTTCAATCGGAAGGGCATTATATAATTTTGTAGCATGGAAATAATGGGTTTTCTGGCCGAAAGATGTATTTAATTTCTGAATGGTCTTACACCAGGACGATACTGAGAGTATATTCCACACTGGCGCAGCCGTAGGTATACGTCATAGGCGCGGCAGAATTCGTTACTATCATTCGAATTGTGACTTTACTAAATTGTGACTCGTGACGTCACGGGTGGGTGTAGGTTCTAGGTAGCTATCAAGTTCACTTTGGAAGCTGGCAACTTCGTTATTTTTGGAGATACTGAAATAATATTATTTTTCACTTAAATGTATTTGTATGAAAATGTATTTTGAAGCCTTGGGTATTTGAAATACTGATTACAAAATATTTCAGCATTAGGTATTTAAAATACCAAATACGTATTTGTCTTTCAAATACGTTTTTACATTTTTAGGAAGTAATTGAAATACAAATACCAAATACGTATTTGTCTTTCAAATACGTATTTCAATTACAAGTAATTCAAATACTGCCCAATCCTGAACATATATAATATTGTATAAGCCCATCAAATCGATTAAAATGAATAAATAATTATATTGAATCAAAGCGTTATTTAAACAAAAACTAAAAATCGTTCTTAGCGTGGCCAACAAGCCATTTACCATATTTTAATACAAAATAAAAAAAAATTGTTTCAATGTTGAAAATCGATCTAAGTCATCTCACTTTATGCTACCTCTCTACTACAACGTCGTAAATATGTAAATGGAATAGTCCAAGAAAACAATGTTTCGTTAGCAGAGTAGAAGCCATAAGCTGACAAGCCGACGACAGAACACGAGGATTTGTGCGATAGTGAGATAGCGCAGTGATGCGGAAGAAGCACCGAGCGCAGGACAAGAATGTGCAGAGGCCGGGGCTCTCCGTGATGGAATGCCAGCTAATAGTTCTGCAAAAACAATAACAGATACACCGGCCCAGCAGTTACTACTGGCTCTTGCAGATCCAGAGGTTTCCGTCTCACATGCCTCCACATGTACTCTTCCACACATATCTTTGGGTAATGACATCAATTAACTCAGAAAATTGCGCTCAATAATTAAAAGTAACTATATTCGATGAAAGAATGTATGCACATTAAATTTTTATCGTTTAACTTACATGACGACGTGTACGAAATTCCTGGTATACGTCATTATCATTGATACAGAAACACACGAGATGATCTGACTGATTCCATGTTGACCTGTACAGTAGTGTACAGTACACTGTACTCATTTCCAAATTTGAAATAAACCGTCGAAATTACTCTCTTGTAGCAGTTTTTTGACATTAACCCCACACATGAGGCCCTGAAGAAAATCATTTCATTTCATCTTTGCTGATTGTGGAGAGTCTTTTTTATTCATAATCAACGGCCTTATGGGCTTTTATGTGAAAAGTGTGTGATACAGAGACACACAGCCTTACTAAAAAACTTTCTAAAAAAATTTAACAATTGTTAAACGACCGTGCATAAAAAAACCTTACTAATTAAAAACTGACAAAAAATTGTCCATGGAAAGATATGTACATCGCTTACACGGCCAAAGAGGGTAGTTTAACTGTTGTACATATCTGTTTTATTTGTATTTTTCAAATTTTTTCTAAGGTATTTTAAATGTCCTATATATTTTTTATTTTTCAAAATGTTGTAAACCCAAATACCATTTTAGAAACTAGATAAAATTACCTTTTAGATTTTTGTATTTTAAAATACACTTTAGTGTTTACAAATTGCAGTATTTTAAACTTCAAACGTGAAAAAAATTGAAAAAAAAATTACACCAAACATTTTCTATTAAAACGTCGAAAATTTTTTGAATATTTGAAATTAAAAAACACAGTCCTGTTATTTAATGAATTTGCAACAAAACTATCACTTCACTTTTTATCTCGTTCATACAATTAAAAATTATAAAAAAATAAATTAATAATTCAACAAGAATAACTGAAAATACCTGACATTTTGAAGTTATTTTTGTAAAACTTAGACCTTGATTCCTATAATTTGTTTTTATTTACATACGCACCATACATTTTTGTTATTAAATAACATTACTTTTATGGAAGTTTTATTAAACTCAATCGGAAAAACAAAATTTTATAATTAATAACCTATATTTTTTATGTTCACAGAATTAAATTACGAACATGACGTTATTAACGGACCAAAACTGACAAAAATAACACAAATAATAGTAATTGTGTTGAATAATGCTATTATTATAGTGAATTGGTGATTGGGTTAGAAATTATCCATAAAAAGATTGTACAAATTGCACGTGAAATCTCATATGTCAAACTGTAATTTGCCGCCCGCGTTAGAAAAGAATATGGCGGACTGCACATGCGCAAATGGACTAATTTTCAGGGTGACTAACCGAAAAATTCATATATTTGTTCGATTATTTTCGATTTGTTATTAGTAACGTTTTGTTTTAAAATATGTACAGACTTTACACAACGTGCAACAGAAACACCGTTCAACGGCCGCGGAGTGTTTTTTTTTTAGTAAGGCTGACAATGTTTATATGATGAAAGATAAACTTAAAGAAATGAACATTATATAAAGGTATGGTAAGAGTATGATAAATGTCAACCGTGTACATATTTTTGGCATGTTTCCCGACTATGCATTGGTGCCCAAGAGAGCATCTTTCATTGTAATACCGATAGAACAAGAACAGCATACCTATCTGAGGGATGAGCTCCGATTGCAATCCGCTTGTTAAGATAGGGGAACCGATCAAACGGACAAATCGATCAAACGGACGGCCCGTTTCTGTAGTCAAAAGTTTTTCGGGGTTCCAGACCAGAGATACTGTTATTGAGAAAATCGGAATAGGACGGACGTGGAATAAACTCTTTACACAAATGAATCCAACGACCGCCTACGATGCCTTATCTCGGAAACGTTCGGTTTTTAGTTGACGCTCCATTTTCTTCAGCTAACAATTGCCCACAACAAATTTTGCCGTAAAACTTGAAAAAAAAACAAGACCAAATCATTTAATAGCCGTAATCCGGGATACCCCAGTATGGACACATTTTTCCTGCTGTAAAAGTAAAAAAAAATACGATTTGACTAAGTACGTAAATAAATAAATTTAAAAAAACCATCAATACTTCAATGTTTAAAAAACTGTTGCATTCGAAACCAAAACCTCTATTACGTCTAATACGTCTACCTCGTAGACGCATCAACCGATTACAATATCATGAGAGTAATACGGTCAATCTCTTTACAGTTGACGTAGACATTTCTTAAGTGCTTTCTGATTAGATTTTTTTAATTTCTTAATTTTTTAAATTTCTTCGTTTTTTCAATTTCAATTTGATTGATTCAAGAACCTTTTAATATTGGGTTCCAGAAATAATTTGGTAAATTTTTCATAACGGTTTGCACGTGCTAACATACAGACAAATCAAATTACGAAAGCAGTGATTTCATTCGACAGCAGAGAGCTCATCTAGCAGGTTTTCAATCAACGGTAGCAAGTACCTATTTAATGATCGTATTCGTGCTCGTGCGAGTAGTTCAGTTTTTACATCCGATTTCAATTACCAGAATCTTAATTTACGTATTAAGATGCCGTTCTAGTATCGTTTCTGAGATCGGAATGGGCGGAATCTACATGAAGCACTGACTTCGATTTCTTTCCTGCCCGTATCTGAAACAGAGCTCTAGCATGTGAGAATCCAATATGAAATGTGATGTTTGTTTTACTTGGATAGACCTAGAACCTAGAACCTAGAATATATGAGTTTATTAGACAGATATTGTCACTAAGCTATATCTTAAACTAGTAGAAGATTTATAAACCAAGAAATGCAATAATTAGCTTTGTGGTGTTACCCAAAAGTCAGTTCTTCTTCTTCAATGGCGTTACAGCCCTTTTCGAACCTTGGCTTTCTTCAACATGAGCCTCCACCGCCCTCTGTCCTCGGCCGTCTTCTTCAAATCTGCAACATGGAGTAGTCCTCTGGCATCCTTCCTGACATCATCCTTCCATCTCAGCCTAGGTCTGCCAGCTTTTCGTTTACCTCCTGGGTGTCCTGCTAGAACCTTCTTCGGTACCCGTGTGCTTGGCATTCGGTGCACATGTCCGGCCCATCTTATAGTCTTCGAAGCCTTAAATGGGTAGAGAGTCTGAGAGTTGGTAGATATCAAAGAACTCATTATTGTGGCGTCCCAAAAGTCAGTTAAACAACGGAAAATTCTTCGTACAATACGAATATTTAAGGTTCGGTCCCTGAATGCTTTGTTTTCAAAAGAAGTTCTACACTACTCACTTAATTTCAAAGGAATCAAGTGCTCTTGCTATCGACGAAATTACTTCAAACGTCGATAACTCTTACTTACATGTATGCCGTCGCACACGCACTGAGGTCAGCTCTTCACAAAAATATGTTCATTGTCTTTACAATGTCTATTGTTACCATGTCATTATTAACTAATACGACAATCAACACGTTTATTTATTTGCTTCGGTATGCATGTTTTATGATGAGAGCTCAAATAAATATTTAATCATTGAGAAAACATTAACGACTATCAATCGAATATTAATTTAAAACCGAAAAATCAGAAAAAGATACAGTCGCATCTAGGAATTAATCTTAAGCACTTTTTAAAATTAATTTGACCCTGTCCTCTTGTAACATTTAACTGTATTATACTTCGACCAAGAACTATCAACATTATCTTCGTGCATGATTGCAAGATTTTTCCAGAACTAAATGCTAACCATTAGTGTCTTGGATAAATTTATCCAAAATAAATAGTTACCTTCACACAACACATTTCTTAGGCACGGACCATGGGTACCTCTTTCCACCTACTCTTTATAATATTATAATTACACAGTAACGACTGATGACAAAAATAATCTAGATTAGAAAACGGCTTACACATTACGTTCATTGCACCAGAGCAGCTCTCCTTCGACAGATTTTACTGCTTCAGCAAACAGATTTTCTGCTTTATAGATGGTCACTTAACCAGAACATCGTTCGATTTGTGTTGGACGTTAACCTTTTGTCAAAAGTTCAATGTTCACCGTAATTAAACACAATCCGTCACAGGTGGTGCACGACGGATGTAAAATGTATAATTATTGATCCATCAAATTTATTTAATAAAAAAAAGGATAATCTGGTCCAGTCAAGCCAGTCCAGTCTCGATCTTAAATTTCTAAATTTCTTCCACGCAGATAAACTGGCGCGAAATACAACAATGATAAATGATACAACAATAAAAAACATGCTTAGTTGAAATAAATAAAGTTAAAAAAAATTAAATAAAATAAATTGAAATAAAGTTTAAAAAAATGTAAATGTTCCAGTCGAGGATTTCCTGGACCTGGCCATTTTTACAACAACATCTGTATTTTACTGACATTCCCAGTCATTTGTATTGTCTATTTGTTTTTCACCCTCATTATTTAAACTTCAGTTTTCAATATCGATCTCTCAAATCTGAACATAAACGTCAAATGCCTATATTTTTCTATTCAGGTTTCTATTTTCTCAACTTGCTATCCTATCATAAACTTTTTTTAGTAACCTGTTTCTTTAACATAATTTATTTTAATAACAGTATTAGTTATACATATTGTACAATCTTGGTGTCTGTTCACATTTTTACCAAGGTGTTTTATTTTATGTTTTTATTGTTTACTTTTTTTCATTATGTTTATATTTTCTTAAATTGTTTAATTTTTACACGATAGAAACAACTTTTAAATATAATTTAAAAGCCCACTAGGGCGTGAAATAAATAAATAATAATATTTAGAATGTTATATTACTCGTGTATTTCAGTAGGAAGAAGAAAACATCACGTTTATATTTAAAAGAAAACCTATTTTGGGATCCCAAATCCTTTTAGATTGAACAATTAACGAGGTGTAGTTTTGGCACACGGACTTATTGAACCTCCCACAGTTCCTGATGCTTGTATTATTTCCACGGAGCGACTCTGGGCGCGTCTGCTTTGATTAATGTTAAGTCGACCGTTCATTAGATCCATTTTCAGCCAAGCAATACAATACGCACGCAGTCAGCCACCTCATCTACCTGTTCTCCAACTAACCTGGCCGGAGCAGTGCACGAATATCAACTGAAGTATTGGAAAACTTCTTTTAAAAATGCTGTTTTGTATTTATTTTATTAGATATCTTGATTTTGGGATATTATGCCGTGTTGCGCTTCCTCTTTCTTTAGCCAACGTTTCGGACATTTTAGCATTGCAGTGTCCATCATCATTGCGACTTATTAATATTACAGTGTCCATCAACACGGCAGATGTGTTTATTTTGTGGTGTTTATTTATGTTCATGTCTGCAAAAGTGACAACATATTGCAAGCAATGATCCTCTTAACGTAGTTTTTTGCGTTTAGTTAATGTATCCATCTAATTCCGGATACCAACAACTATTAAGCTTAGACGCGTGGCGTCATCCCTATTAATATAATTTTTTGTGGGTTTCGATTGCCTCCGTAATTAGGAGCACTCGATGCGTTTTGGGCCTTCCCGGAACTTTAGGTAAAAATCATTGCCTTATGGTTCTAGCCCATTATCACTTGCCCTGACTCTCTTAAGAGTTATTCGCACTGGGAGAGTACTTTAGTCGAGTAGCGAGTATATTAGTAACTAAACGTGTCCAAACACCACAATTTTAGTAGAGTAGGCTAGTCAGCTTTTTATAGTAGATTGTATCCATTTGGTTCTATTTTTTTGGGCGAGTAGAGTCCCCCTCCATGCATCCCTGTGCACTGTTCATTATTCGTAGTTGGAGCAAAATTGCTACTCTAAAATTATTTATTTTTGCGGATATTAATCTATTTTCGTGTCCATAGTTTATTTATTTTCATCTCACTAATTTATTCTTCCACCTCTTCTAAAATAAGCATTACAATCAGCTTAATTAGCGCATTATCTTTATTGCGTCGCATCTCGTCATCTTGCGACGCGCCGCGATGAACTCTACTTGACAGTAGTAGCGAACACTTTTTGGTGAGTCAAGTAGAGATTAACTAGCCACTCGACTTGCTACTTGTCAGGTGCGAACAAGGCATTACACTGCGTTACATCCTAAACCGCCATTTCATTTGATGGAAATGAAAATTTCAAAATGATGATGAAACGAAATTTTGTATTTAAAATTGAAGAAAATAATGGCCAGACTTGTGAATGGTATTCTTCTACAAATATCTTTATACTCTTAGTTAGTATGTTTTTGTTTTCCATAATATGAATTCTAACCGAAATATATAATAAATAAAGGTGACGTCTCACTGGTTAACGGATTCACCCATGTAACTCTAGACTCAGGACTGTAGTCCGAGGAAATGTAAACAAAATAAGAGGCAATGCAACATAATACTAATCTCCCGCCTCGTGCGTGTCCCCGGTCCTCGTGCCTATCGTTTCAACAACTATTCTATTTCTTCTAATTCCTCTATGTTGGGTTTGCCACAGCCACGGCGCGCTTTACGAGTATGTGTTCTGTGGGGTCCACTAAGCAGAGATTCAGGTTAACAACAGTCACTCAAATTAAAAAAAAAAAATAGCTTTGATTTGGATCAAACCACTAAACTGTAAAGGGATGTAGGTACACCTTGTTCACAGCTCTTCACAATATTAGCAAAAACTTAGTAACAAAGTCGAACACCGCAAAATAAATCATTGAAGACGGTACTTACCACTCTTAATAGAAAAATACGAAACAGAAAAGACTGAAAAAAGATTTGGTCGCTTCTGGGAATTGAACCCAAGACATTTGCCTTACCTGTGGCTTTGCTCTGACAACTGAGCTAATTCAACTAAACAACTTCCGTCTTTTTTAATTGTATCATTCGTCGACTAAAAATTACCATCATGTTTAGTATTCAATACGCTTAGCAGTTTTATTGAACCTTCAAAGACTTTTCGGCACTTTTCCACTTTATTTCGATTCATTTTCATTTTAGTGACCATATTGTAGTTCTCACGTGGATGTGCAGAAGACTTAAACTTTTGTTAGAGAAGGGCTATGGAAGTCTATGGACCAATGATCATACTAATCATGCCTGTCTGAAAAGGATTCATCAATTTATTTATTTATTATTAATTTTCAACGCCCTGATGGGCTTTTACATAATAAGTGCATAATACAATGATATATATGTAATACAATATAAAGAATAAGAAAGATAAACTCTTAGCAATGAACATTATAAAAATTATGGGCATAAAGGTAAGTGAATTAAATTTGAATTTGAAATCAACAGTAGTTACAGTAAAAAGTGTCCGAAATACAGCCCCAATAACATAATAATTGGTACGTTCACAAAACTTTGATTTTAATTCGTATTTATAATGCAGTTTAAGAATCCAAAGAGTATCTTGTGAATGGGGAAAGGAAAGTTGTTTTTGCGAAACAAGGAGTGGAGGAATTCAAAATTGATGAACCGTTAAGATAAAAATTGATTTAATCTTGAAAATACAATTTAATTAGAGAGAAAAAATAATGTGAATTCCTTGTACGAATATTCATGAGTAGAAAAAGAAAATTGGAATATTTACTGTACTTTTGTAATTAGTCAATTTACGGAGAACTATGACGTCATACGTGAAATACGAGTAGAGGTAGAAATCTATTTAACATTTAAAAAAATAATTTAAATTTAATTGTGTCATTATCAAGTTCTGCAAGTATTTTAGTTTTATTATTGTGTCAGCCATTTTCAAAAATTTTAAAAGGCCATTTTCAAACTGAATAAAAATAAAATATTTTTAAAAAAAGTAGAGGTAGTATCTTCTACTGATTTCTCAGTTGATGTCCGCATCTTTGAATGTTATTGGAAAAAATCATAGAATATTTACCAATGTTTTAGTTAAATATTGCACATAGTTTAATGATAGGTTTAAGCTGTTCGTTTTATTGCCGGTGCAACTTAAATATAACGAGTCTATTGTAATAATAAAATGTCTTTTATTTTCCTAATTCTATCAATCATCTTCTACTTGTAATTCGTACTAAACAATTTACGTAAGCGGTCGCCGCCGTTATATAAGTACCCACCTACCTAATTCATCTAGTTTGTATTCAGTTCTCACCAAATAATGCCATCATCAAGGTACATAGCAGTTAGGAACTTCACAAATTTATCGGTTAAAATCACTAAAAAAAGTAACATACATTGTTCACAATTCCAGGAAGTTCCCATATAAATTATAATATTATCAGATGTACATCGCGCCGCTTGCCGTGTCTACTGTCTTACTGACTGCGGTGGGGTAACACAAATTGCGGTATGATCGAGCGCCAAACCTTTGAGATTTGACATAGGAAATGGCAAAAAAGGCCCTAAGAAAGTTTCGCTGAAGACGAAAGTCGCTTTCCCACCATAAAAGAAAAGGCGTTATTTGTGAGAATATGGCAGTATTTCCACACTTCTGACACATGCTCGTGTGTTCTTCACGAATCCACACTGAAAATACTATGTTTGAACAGAAATGAGAATATTATGCAGAAAAGTAGATAAAAGCGTTGGGAGGAATAATGAATGACCATGGTAATGCATGGAGATGGTTAGCCTCATATAGCGAAGTATGCAAATTAGAGGGAGCATCCCCTAAAGAGTTGAGCTACCAAAGGCGTAATACAGAAGAAGACAAAATTAGTCCCGCAAAACCTAGATTTCGTTACACGAATTTTGTGTTCCCACGAGTGAAATATAGTTTTATTCCTGGTACTTCCTGCTACATTCTTTCGTTTAAAAGAATTATATAGCAATTAACAAAAATATTATTATGACCGTGAAAAGCTGGGAAGAACGCTTTTAACGTCATCAGAAACTGGTGGTATTCATATAACATGTTTTAATTAATTATTTAATTTAATTAATTAAATAATTAAATTTAATTATTTGGATCTTTTTTCGATTTATCAGAACAAATTTAGAAGAAAAGTCTGAAACTGTAGAATAAAAGTGATAAAACCAGGTGCACTAATTAAATTAATTGAATAAAAAAAAAACTTGCATTTGAAGTGATTTTTCCCTTTTTGGGGTCAATATTTTACATCAAAGCGTATTTGTTACAAAACATCTTTTTGGATTATCGTGGCTCCTTCGTCCTTTCTCAGGTTTATGTTCAATCCAAATGTCTGGACAGAGTTGGCAAGGACTAAATTCGGATGTCTGACAATATAGGCACTACACATAAATATACACATATATTATATTTTATCCGGTACAGGGTAGCTTATGTTTCGTCTTGTAATTGCTTTGTCTTTGTAGCGCGTAGCGTCCCCTTTGACCACCACGAATATACGAGTTCCAGGGTTAGTGGGATGTTGGCAGGAACATTTAACTGTGGCTCTTATTAGGAAATATGTAAATATCCGTCAGAACTATTCTGATGAAAGGATTATTATTTTAAACGTAGCTTTTGAAATTCAACCCAAGGTTTTAAAAGATGGGTTACTTTGTGACGTAAAATATTGATGCATAGTAGTTCCTATTTTAATATGCGTGTACCTATTTCTCGTATATGGCAACACAGTAATCATGTAAAGAGGTATGAAAAATTGAGCATTTTCATGGCGTATGCTTACATCCTATTGTCAATTTAGCAGCGAATCTTGGTCATTGTTCTAGAGTCACTTGAAACATTACATCACAAGTTTGTTTGCGACAACAATCGTTGTTTATAAGATGTCAATTTGTTTCAGTAATTGTGCAACGTGGAAGCCTTTTATTCAAAAACGTTTTCCGTTAAAATCATAATGGAACATTGTCTTAGGGCAAGCACCGTGGATGGTTGAGAAATATGAATACTTACTCAAACATCGAAATGTAAAATGTTATGTTTGGACCGTTTTTTTTTTTTTTTTTTTTAATGTTTCTTTATTCTTTGAATAGTAAATATATAACAATTGTGGAATTTATGGCCGCCATACTAGGCACATGCCCGTTTTATGGTGCAATGTTAGTTATACTTGACCCAAGACTTGGCATAAGAGATTTGGACGAGATCATTAAATTTCACCCATGTTGATTATTCAGGAACAAAATTTGCTTAGAAAATGGTTTAGAAATAACAATTGTTGTACGTACTGCAACGGTAGGAGTTTCCTCCGTTTCCTCCATTCTGACCTTGAAAGAGCAGTTGTATTATTTTTCGTTCTTCATTATAACATGGAATAAACGTCTTTAAAGTGCCAAATTTACTGCATCACAATGACTTCCTGTTATTTTCCATGCGCTGTGCTGAGATTGCTGAGTGCTGCAATTGTTTTTCTTATCATTCGACTTTTATACTCATTTCAAAAGCGTCCAGAATTTGTGTGGTAAATTTTGTCAAGGACAATGTTTCCTTGCAGGAATATTTTTATTTTACACCTAATAGTAGCTCCTATATAAAGCGAGGTATAACTATATGGCATCCTATAACAATCGATATGGATATTTTTATATTTTAATGATTAAATGAAGTAGGGAAGACAAAATGCTGGCAGCTTTCACATGTCGATTAGTACCTACCAGACTCGTGTTCATCAAGTATCCAGTTGGTTGTTGCTTTTATCCGCAATAATACCCGTTAACAGACACAATATGCTTAAATATTCATTCCATCCTACTTTACTACAATCTGTAGACAAATCATTTTTTTATTATACGATACATCCTACACTTCTACTCTCTACAGAGTTCAAGGTTAAAAAAGTGTTTTAGGGCTATAGCCTAGAAGTCATACATATTTGAGATATTTACCTACCTCAGTATTAACAGGTATGAGGTCAGCAGCTAATCATTTCTGAAACTATGCTAGCCCTACACAGAACGCTTAGCATTTTGGGACCTAGATTTAATTTGGGCTTAAATCATGGCGTTACCGTTACCTTGTTTGGTAAATTTCAAAAGGAAATAATGATAAAATTAAAAGCGAAAGAACGCCCTTTATGAATAGAATGTAGGTTAGAATTCCGAAGAGTAATTATGTTTACTTTCTGATCACGTCAAGTTGTTTTAATGATTATACTCGTATTCATGTCCCACGTCGAAGCGGTACGTTATTTAAACCGTGTATTCGTATTGGTAGACCCATCAGCTATCAGAATGTAAATTGAATAATGCTACGGACACACTTGCTCATTTGAAGCCAAAGAGCAAGCTACCTAGTAGCAATTGCTACCTAGTAGCATGTGTGTCAGTGACGTTGCTAGTAATGAGCATGCTCATTTGAAGCCAAAAGAGCATACTCTCAAATCGACAGACGTTTGATTTGTGAGCATGCTCATTGGATTATCGGATGGAAGGGGAAGCCTCTAAGCATGTGTGGACAGGCTGGCTTATAAGCATGCTCATTTCAATCCGATCTCAGTTCCGAATAGCATTCCGCATTTGAGTATCTCGTTTTTGTATGCAATTTTAGAGAGTAGCCCGTCAAATACTGCGGAAGCATTCGTAAATGATTTTTATATCCGTTGACATCTCGCATTTCTACTAACAAATGATTACTTGCTCCAAGGTTTGCTCTTCTAGTGATCCGATTACGAACCCATATCGATCTTTTAATTTTCTTATCCCTTCAAAAATTTGGCGATTTTTGTCAGAGGCTAAAAATATTCCCGCTTTGAGATAAAATCCAAATAAATGGAATTTTTGTTAACGTATCCGAAAACTAAAAACTGTTTTCGAAAGGTGATGAAATATGCTTTTAAATTATATTATTGGAAATAACCATGTAATTTTATAAATATAAAATTTTTGGATGAAAACTTTTAAAAGTTTTAAAAATGGTAACCTCACTTTTTTGTCATTTCATGTAAAAAAAAACTTTAAAAATTCACAAAGTTTCATAATTTTTATTCAAATTCTGATCGGAAAGTTTGGTTTCAAAAAGGTGTACATTTTATTTTTTTGTAGTTTACTTTTAGATTTGAATATATAGCGTGTTGTATTATCTTTCCAATACCATTTAGATCATACTTCTCACTATGATAGTAAGGGAGATACAACGATTTCTATGAGACCTTTGAGAGCTGGGACAAATAATATGGTATCCTGTGATTAACCGCGTTAATAAAATAAAATCTTTTATAATCCTTATAATTTTCTTAAATAATTAATAATTGCGTTGCAAGCAATAAGATGTTCTGGGCAAACGGAATTGTCTCTATAGATACGATGACAGTTATATTTGACATGAGCATGCTCTTTAAAGAGCATGTGTGTTCAATTGTTGGCTTTGAGCATGCTCATACATTAGAAAGCTCAAGCCAAGCCTGTTCATTTATGAGCAAGTGTGTACAGTTGTGTGAGCATGCTCATTAAAGAGCATACTCATAAGCCGGCTTGTAATAAGCAAATGTGTCACTACCTTTATGTATATTTTAAACTATTTTTCAGTGCATTTGTGAATGGCTTGTGCTCTCTAATTACTTTGATATCTACCCACGATACGTGAAATGCAAAACAAACCATTTAAAACTTGTACTACTTTGCATCAAAAGGCAATTAGTCTCCTGTGCATCTTATAATATGTGTGTGAAATTATGGAAACGCTACAGTTCCGGATAATTAGCCGTGGACACGTCGAGTTAGATAACACTAAATCAGTTCTTAGCTACAAATATAAACGTTGGTATACTACATACAAGGTACAGGGTTCATTGATTATACTGCCCTGCAGAAGCCACGAAAGTAGCAAAACCCGGTCGGCACAAAGTATTTAAATAATAAAAGTGGAGTGTTACAAAGTTGATATAATTCAGTAATAAATAGATTACATACCTATGGGAATCTATATGCTAAAATCGCTGATGTTTTTAATATGCCTCTTGTGATGTAATTAAATACTTTAAAACACTTAAATACTTTAACGCCACATATTTCACTTCATAACAGATATATTATTCAGGGTGTTAAGGTACGTACTCGAGTTACTTTAACCAGTGATTCCTGACATTATTTGTAGTAAAAAAATGTAAATGAAATTTTGGTCGCCGGTAACTTTTTTTCTGAAATTTTTTTTTTTCGAATTTTTTTTTCTTCAAAATCAAAAAAAAAATCTTTTACATGACCTTATTGGTCACTCAGCCGAGTTACTGCCCTATTACTTACCCCGCCCCCAACTACCCAACACCTATTTTTTTTAATGTTTTTGTAGAAAAAAAAAAACATCAAAAATGTCACCGGAGACCAAAATTTCATTTACATTTTTTACCCCAAATAATGTTTGGTTAAAGTAACTCAAGTACGTACCTTAACACCCCGTATATATATACAATTTTATGTTTCTTTTCATTGTCTTTCATAAACTTGTCACAAATGTATTATTTTCTTTGTTCCCATAATTTTTCACTTATCAAATTTTAATACTGTGCTCTACTGTGTCTGTGTAAAAATAAAACTAAAAACGTATATATGTAAATGGCACTAGTGCCGTAAATTCCAAATAATTAAATAAATTATAATGTCACATCACAAAGTAAGTGCTTCATATGACCAAATTCAATTATTTACTCTAGGGGACGAATTAGTATTCTTTGTTTGTTACGTATAAGTACAAATTATGCCCGAACGTGTTGTACTACTTATTACATAGGTTTCTAAGTTCAGGAAAGTATTAGAGAGTAAATGAATAGAGAAGGGAACAAGATGAAGGATAGTAAACAATTTTGAATTTCAGTAATTCGACAAAAATATTAAAGAGAGGTGATTAATTACCTAAAAATATCATTAAAAACAATTATATAAAATGAAAAATAAAAATTATTATTATTATAAATTAACATTACATTTTATATTATATTAAAAGAATGATACGTTTTTTAGATCGATTTAACATCGTCGGATCTGCCTGATCTGCCCTGATGATGGACACTGCAACGTTTTCCGAAACGTCGGCTAAAGAAAAAGGTAGCGCAACACGGCATAACACCCCAAAAACAAACAACGAAAATATTAAAAGAATGTTTTAAAATTAACAAAATAAAATCAATTTGTTGAAACAACAAAAACAACAAGAATTAAGGAACAATCTAATGTGTTTGAATAATATTAATTATTCTGAATTTGCCAACCACATTTTAGAAACAAATCATTCTTTTGATATAAATAAAGGGTTAAAAAAATTACACACAAACACATCAGATTTACAATTAGAAATTAGAAAAAGTGAATTAAATATTATAAATAATCAAATATTTATTAAAAATAGCCATTTTTAAAATTTATTTTCATGTTAATACTTTTATTTATTATATATATATATATTCTTGATGTTTTTGTTGTTTCAAAAAAAATTTATTTTGTTAATTTTAAAATGTTCTTTTAATATATAAAATGAAATGTAATGATATTTTCCATCTCCCAAGCTGGTTGAGAATAAACAAACTAACCCTTAAGGTAAAAACACCCATTATATACTTTTCGGTAACAAGCAAAATTTGAGCCTCGATATTACAATTGGTGACAACTTCCTCGAAAAGAAAATGAGCACAAAATATTTGGGTCTGATCGTAGATTCCCAACTTTTTGCGGGATTTCCAACGTAAATCATGTAAAGGAGAAAATTACTATATTTATATACTCGAAGAATTAGAAATTAATAAACGCACGAACGACCCTAATTTAACATTAATTAATAAAGTAAGGAAAATAATATATTCACCTTTTCTAAGTATTTTCACAAAACCTAAACAATATTCATAGCAGTAACGTCATTATTAAACAATTAAGAACACATTTACAAATTTTAAAATACCCATGGGGGGAGAATCTATTACTTTCCCAAGAATTCGATTTAACCGACAATAAATCAATTTACTCACATAAATATCGTCGTCTAATTATGAAACACCTCAGTTTGAACATGGCCTTGTAAGCCGAAACAGCTGTCACAATAATAAAAACTATAACACTTGCAGAACTTAATAATAAACATTATTAAATTTAATTTAAATTAAATTTTAAAAAAAGAGTTTTGTAACTCATTGGGTTTGCTATTGTTCTTTTTGTCTATACTTATTTGTTTCTTTTGTTATTTTTATTCATAGACGATGAAACCATCGGTTTTGAAACAAGTTATATTATAACATGTGATTATATTATAACATTTATAACATGTGATTAGTGGTTTACGCAAAGTAATTTGATTAATTTAATTTAAATGATGCCACAAAGTAATTTTACAAAGATTGAAGAAATAATTTTTGTAGGGTTATTTTTAACAACAACGCCATACTGATGATAGTGATGATGCATTGTTTGTGTTCCAACGGAGAAATATCATTATTTGCACGTGCAGGGTAATTTCTCGCAGATGGGAAGATGATCGCACTTCTTTGAAGTGCACAACTGTTATCTGAGATTAGATCTGTAATCACCTGGCAGCAAATCCAATGCCACTGTCGCTTTTTTTCTTTTTATGTAAGAAAACGTAGTAAATAATATAATTGTCCACTTTGTACTCGGAATTCTCCATATCTAATCTGCTAACAAATCATAAATGAAAGTAAGCTGTGATTTGGTTGTGCAATATTTACAGATTTTTTTTAATTCAAAGCTGTGTAATCTCTGGGATGAGTACGAATTACTTTCTTCAATTACCAGATTCTATCATTATCAACATCAAAGCATTACGCAAGTACCTTTTAAAAGATATTTAATTTTCAATCTATATTTCATACAAGAAATTGTATGTTACTCATTTATGTACTTTTTATTTAAATTTTAATGAATCATGAAATTGATTATATTTCTGGATCCATTACCCAAAGCTTTCTTGCAGAGTGACTGGTAGTATTGAATCAAATTTGTTTCGATCGTAATAAAATATTCCACAAAATTCACTCTTTCCAGTTCTTGTGATGTAACCTTGCTGGTGTAGTATAATTTCATCGTTAATTTCTTGTCGCGTTAGTCCTGGTATTTTTCGCTGTCCTCACGCGTTTTTGTCTGTATTTCACGCGTTTTTTTCCTCTTTCAGTGGGATGTTCCGTGTCACGGTTTAGTTTCGTCAGTCATCGCTTTTCATCTCCGAAATAACCCTCGCTAACTACTTCTATACTGCTATGGGAGGGTATAAGCATTTTCTAAGGAAGTTTAGCGACGATAAGTTTAACCGCATGGAAGATATTAGTGGTACAAAATGGTATTATATCTTTCAGTGTAACATTTTATACCCAAAAGTTTGATATTATCATCCAACCCGAAATCCGACGGACTCAGTTTTTACATTGAAAATAGATTTGAAAGGTAGGTACTACGGATCACACTGAACCCTTTTCCTTTGTTAGTAAACTGTGGCATCACATAATGGTTAGAGTTTAGAGTCGCATGAGTTGTATTTTGTTAGTAAATTGTGGCATTAGATGGCAAGAGTTGCGTGAGTTGTGTTTTGTTGAGCGTTTTATTTGTTAATCCCAATCCGCATAATATTTTCAGTCATGCCCGAAAAGATGAAATGAAATAATAAATGAATGAAGAATATGATGTTATAATATTATAACATATTTCAAAATAACTTAATTATCGGAATTAATTGTGATCTAAACTTGAAATAAAGGAAATTCGCCCGGGTCGCCCTATAAATGTATGGCACGTTGAAGTCAACAAATATTACATGTGTCGCACCGGGCGGAATATCAAAATATTATTTAGGCATAGACACAGTGTTAAAGAGAGTCTTTCATAAATATAATTTGAATAAAAAAGAATATTTTATATTTGCAACTCAATGAGTAAAACCTCAAATTGTAATATTTAATCACTGAAGACAATATTAGCAACTCTCAATCGAAAATTTGAAAGTCGAAAAATCAGAAAAAGTTACGATTACCCCAAGAAAGAAGAAAAGACAACCTTCCAAGATTTGACCGTACCTTTTCATGATTATTCTGTTTCAAATTTTCGATTGAGAGTCTCTATTAAGGGTATGTAAGCAATAAAAATGCTCAAAACGCACTATGGTAAATTATTAAATATGTTTAGTTTCGGTGTACTTCTTGTAAGCATTTTTTGATAATTTTTTATTTATTTATTAAAAGAATTTTATACGTAGTGTAGATATTGTGTTATTTCGCCCGCCATGCTAGGGATGTCCCTGTGTTATGGCGGGTGATAATAAGTATTTATGATTTTTTAATAATGTAATAAGTGTGTAAATAATAATGTAGTAAGTGTTTAAATAACTAAATCAGTGTGAAAAAAAAACCTGAAATATTATACTTTGTAAGGACCTTAAATAAATAGAAAACTGAGGTATTTTCGTCACATAACACATACTCGGTTTTATTTTTTAATGATTTTAATACTAGGTCCTTACATATGAAATTGGCGTTTTGCCGTACTGGCATCTTTGATCTCAAATATCTTCTCTTTGGTTAGGAATTCCAAATTCAAATTTATACAGCTATTTACTCATGTATTTGTGTTTGGAAAATTATAATTCATTTGTTTTTTCCTTAATTGTTTTTTTTTTCTTTGCGTCACTTAGTTTACAAAATGGAAAACTTAAAATATCGCGTTATTTACGAGACCGATTTCCTCTGTGGCACCAGTGCTGCAGAAACGGCTCGAATGATTAATGACATATATGGCGACGGTGCCGCAAAAGAAAACACAGTGCGTTTTTGGTTCCAACGTTTTCGTTCTGGGAATTTCGACCTGCAGAACAAGCCCCGTGGACGGCCGGAGACCAAAGTTGATAATGAAGAATTGAAGGCTATTGCGGAAGCGGATCCATCGCAAACCACGTCCGAGTTAGCTGCAGGCTGCGGTGTTAGTGATAAAACTGTTTTAATCCACTTGAAGCAAATTGGGAAGGTGAAAATGTTTGAAAGGAGGGTACCTCACGAATTGAAGCTTATTCAACAAACGCGCGTTGACTGCTGCGTTGCATTACTCAACCGGCACAATAATGAAGGGATCGAATCATTACCTGTGATGAAAAGTGGATCCTGTACGATAATCAGAAGCGCTCATCGTAATGGTTGAACCCTGCCGAACCAGCCAAACCATGCCCCAAGCGAAAATTGACTCCAAAAAAGTTACTTGTGAGCGTTTGGTGGACTAGTGCTGGTGTCGTTCACTACAGCTTTCTTAAATATGGCCAGACGATTACGGCAGTTGTCTATATTGTCAGCAACTGCAAACCATGATGGAAAAGCTAGCTGCTAAACAACCGAGGCTGGTTAATCGCTCTAGGCCACTGCTGCTTCATGATAACGCTAGACCACACATTGCACAACAGACGGCTACCAAATTAGAGGAGCTTCAATTGGAATGTCTAAGACATCCACTGTACTCTCCGGACCTTGCCCCAACAGATCATCATTTTTTTCGAAATTGGGATAACTTCTTGCAAGGGAAAAAATTCAACTCCGATGGGGCAGTCCAAACCGCCTTCAAAGATTTTATTGATTCCCGTCCGAATGTTTTTTTTTTAGTAAAGGGATCGATGAACTACCTATGAGATGGCAAAAGTGCATAGATAGCAATGGTTCATACTTTCATTAAATAAATATATTATATTAAAAAAAAAAACGACTTTATGTTCCTCCCATACAAAACGTCAATTTCATATGTACTAAAATTTAAATTCTGATAAATGTCTTTACTAGATTATGTATTGATTTATTTTGTGGTATATGATTTGAAATTTGTTTTGTATAATACAATTTGTCGTTTGAAAATTTTACAAATCTGCCAACGACCAACAGTATATTAAAAATTAATTTAGTTTTTCAAAATTTAAAAAGTGCGTTTACCAGATAAAATAACAATCTTTTTAAATCAATTTATGTTTTTTTTTGTAAAAAAGAGTCAATACGTCTAGGATTTGATTTAAAAAGAACTAATTTCCGGTATTCTCTGATAATACCCTTTTAATATCTCAAATGATTAAAAGAGTATTGTTTTAACACTATTAATTGAATATAATAACCTGGGTAGGGATATGATAGTGGTCCCGACTGTGAATTAGCGCTGAAGGGATTTATTACGCTAGTGTTTAGGAGCAGCTTCAAAAGAAATACCGTTAAAACCAAGTGTTCCCACATGATGTCGATGCTTCAACAATTGCCATAGTGCAATGATCTCATTTGCACAATCATCTCAGCGATGAATGCGGACGCCTCCCTTTAACGCAGAAGACGGATGGGGTCCATGCATCTCAGCGACAACTTGACAATAATAATCTCAGGCACAACGCCTCACATCCACTCAGCCTCCATTCACAGATTCGGTTCAAATGCAATCTGCGACTTGACGAGTGATGTGAGATGTCCGCTGGGCGTAAGGAATGGCGCCGCTTTGAGATCACAGTCCCCAGTTCCCACGTGGCCAGCTTCATCTGCATGTACCTGTATCTGGAATGAAGGTAGGGTAGACTGGGGACAATTGAAACACCTCATGATTGAAACATCTCAATTTACTCTAAAATTATATCTAAGAGTGTGACGCAACACTCGAAACTTCATCAGATCTGTTGGGACTTGTCATCAATAGCGCACTAACCGGCGAGTGACACACTCATGCATAGGAGAAATTATTGGAGTTCGAGCTCAAAAGTAAATATTTACGACATTTTAGTATTTTTTTTTTACATTAGCTCTACACAGGAGGCCCTGAGGAAAACAATTTCCATCGGGGTCTATGTCATCTTTGGGGATGCTATGTAGTGGTCTTTTTAGGGAAAGGAAAGAGAGGAAGCTCTGTGAAGGAAAAAGGTATGAAGAGTGGGTAGGAATCTGGGGGACAGTGTGTCCAGGAGTGAAGGACGTATGAATCCATTCCTCCCGCTACGTTGCAAGGCGATGGATCGAGAAGGTCCGACTGAAGAGTTCAAATAGACTTCATAAACCAGTCTCTCCCGATCCGGCCGCCCACGCAGCAGGTAGGCAAACAAATCCGCCGCCAAGACCTAGACAAACTTTACCCCATGAACCCGGGTATCCCTGCTAAGTCACCAAACGTAGCGAATCATTTGAGGTGACCTATTGCAAGGGTGTTGTTCATCCAATAAATGGTTCCCGGGCGGCGGTACCCATACCCGCCTCCCAAATTTAAAATTGAATTTATGTTATAACTCGTATTACTCTCGCAGCTTGACCAATTTTTTTTATTATATTCTCTTCTTTATCTAATTAAGAGTATTTCTATTGCATTTTCGTGACGTAATGTCGTATGTCTATTTAAACGGCTTATTTTAAGACTTGGAAGTAGAAAATGCCGCATGGGGACGTTTGAAACAACTTGTCCGGGGATGATTGGAACGTTTCAATCTGCGATCTTATTTTGCTCAATAATATCGCAGTCAAACTATGTTGATTATGTTAAATACTCATAGTTAGGATAACTAAGAGCACTTAAACACAAATAATAATAAAATATAATTAAAGTTGTTTCATTTCAAAACTATGTATTGTTATGGAACGCCCTATAGCTGGTAGAATATACATAACATCGCCGAGTCCGGTTGGAACTTGCCACAGCGTTCCCGTTCCCCACCGTTTCCTGCATCCCCTACTTCCCCTCTCCTACTCCTCACGGCATTCCGGCCGCCGCCG
The DNA here is from genome assembly GCA_951813805.1 of Limnephilus auricula. Lineage (NCBI taxonomy): Eukaryota > Metazoa > Arthropoda > Insecta > Trichoptera > Limnephilidae > Limnephilus > Limnephilus auricula. Next base: position 41,706,410 of record OX638390.1, read on the forward strand.
CCGCCAGTCGAAAGCTACACCCGGCCTCGGACGGACGCACACCGGTTGAAAGTTGCTCTCTGGCTGAGACACACGTAAACACGGTCGAGAATCACGCTCTGTTTCGGGCCCCCGCAGAATGAGCCGAATTGATTTCTAAGCCACGATGTACTATTAGTCCGCATTGGAATGTAGAATCGGTTTTGTCAAACATCGGTGTTATAATGGTTCGCGGACCCCGGGAAGACTATCGAACGTGCTGGAAGCGGAGGACTTCGCCCCCACACATGTAAGCTGAACACCAGATTTCCCATTCTTTCAATGTGTCTGTAAAAATACGATAGGGTCCCGCGTAAAAACCATAACTCAGAGAGTTTCGATGCAGAGATCACGAGGTATAAACACTTTAGCTAGGTTTGTGTAACATGCATTCTTGTATAGCCCTGCACTGAAATAGCCTGTATACTGTGTTCTGAATTGTCAATATATGAATCTATTTAAACATATCTTGTTGTCAATCTGCTCCGGCAGGAGAATCTCGTAGAGTATTAATTCCCCAGGTGACCGAGGAGGATGGAGTTATGTAAGCATTCATTTGCGACCCACGCCTGAGATAGAGGGTGCCCATTGCTCCCGTTTGAGCTGGCTTTGGGGCTTGTTTGGGGTAGCTGGAGCTGACAATTGGCGACCAGAGAAACCCCGTAACAATTGGCACATAACGTGGGGCTCCAATTTTTTTTTTCTATCCCGGTCACTATGCGGAATGAAAACTTGTCGAGGTCCTCCCCGCATAGGAATTGTTTTGTAAACATTAATTATGCTTTTGTTGCTCAACACCCAGTGAACAGTAATTCTGTGGAAAAAAAACCACAGAAATCTATGTGTAAATCGGATACATACATCGCAGTTGGAATAACGGCCATTTTGAACGCTTAAAAAAAAGCACCAACCGTTTTGACCGCGAAATTGACTGCGCATGCGTAACCCCTTTGTTTACCGAGCTACGGTCAACTTCGCGCCAACATCAACGGCAAGTGTTCACGCAGTAGATACCTATTCTCTAGATTGCGCGCGCAAATGCATTGTCTCGCGCCAAAACCCAACGGAAAAAACCCGTCGAACAAAACAATTACTGGTTGCTAGGCGTTTTTATAACCAAAACGTCTCGCATAACCAAATCAAATTTGGCAATGAAAATGATTTTTATAAACTTGATTCTGGAACTACAATCATTTTGTGAATCCTCTGATTAGAAATCTCAAACCTACGTTTTTTCTGCACAATACACCAATAGGCCCACTTGTCTGTCAAACTGATACAGTTTATACCCCACCAAATGGACAAAATAATGATTTTTCTTCCCCATTCTATGTTGTAGGCACCGTAAATTTTTTTTTCAGCATAAGTGAATTGTGTTTTTTCCTTACATAAGTGAATAGTGAATTGTGTTTTTCCCTTACATAAGTGAAAAATGAAATAATAATAAAACCCATGATTGGTCCCATGAATAAATAAAATAATTTTAATATGGTTAACGTATCAAATTCCATATTCAGTTATTCTCTTCCGGAAGGTTATCCCCTATTTGCCAGAAAAGTGCCTTTTGTGAATTTTAGTGCCTTTCTCAGTTCAAAGTGATTTGTGAAAAATAAAAAACCCATTTTCTAAGGGTCAGTCCTGGCCAAATTTTCAAAAATAAATAAATACTTGTGAATTTCACAATTTTCCCAAAAGTGGTCAGTGAAACAAAAAAACTTTCACCACTAAGGTCTGTCCACGCAAAATTTTTTTTTCACTTCCTCTTTCCTTGGACAAGAATTTTGGTATCATGTATACTAAATTGTAGTGTGAAACACAGTTTTTCTATAACTATTTTGGAAGTGCCAACTAGTGATTACCAAGTGAAAAGTGCCTCACAAAAAATTAATTTTGCGTTTTCTAAAGGAAACCCCTGGCCAAATTTTTTTTCACCACCCGGGAAACTCACAATGGATAATAACCAAGCTATTGCGTCATCCAACCTGGGCATAATTCCCAACGTGCACAGCTTATCCAAGGCACTCCTACAAACTGCTTTAAAGGATAGAGGACTCTCGCCATCAAGCAAATCCAAATCTACATTAAAAGCATATGCACTTTTATTCAACAAAAAGTACATTAGGAGAGTAAACCTCGCTCCCGCAAGCGAAAATAATTCGTGTTCAGCCACGCAAATGTTGGATAATCTTGCCCCTAACAAAGAACTTATGCCGCAAGTATTGATAAAACAGGACGTCACACCCACCTTGACACAAGATAAAACTTACGATTTATCACCCTGGAAAGTCAAATATAATGGCGTCTCCGATGTGCTGGATTTCATAGACCGTATTGAAGAAACGGCTACAATTAAAAATATCCCATTCGAGATTCTACGGAAAAACTTTATAGAACTCATCTCCCCAGAATTAATACCCTGGCACCGCATTCAAAAAACTAAATGCAAGGACTGGAATAAACTCAGATCTGCCCTAATCTCCAGCTTCGGAAAGACGGAGGCCCAGCACCGGATCAAATTATCTTTACTATCTATCAAACAGCTAGTAAATGAACCCGTGGCATCATTCATAGAAAGGGCTGAATCCATTAACATTAAACTTTCACATCCTGTTTCGGAAGCTGAACTATTACCAGTCATAACTGATGGCCTTTTAAGCAAATACGAGAACATCATTACCTCACAAAAAATTGCATCCCTGGCCCAATTAAACGAAGTCTGTCTCCTTCTGGAATCGTACCAGGACAGAAAAAACATAAAGAATATGCCTAATAATATAGTGGTGCCAAGCCGCTCGTCTGGTTTGAAGCCAGAATTTGACAACAAAAAAGTGTGCGCTTTTTGCAAAAAAGTGGGCCATCTGGCCACTACTTGTTTCAAGCAGGCGAGGCTGTTGGAATCCAAGGAACCCCGAACTTTCAAGAGGCATCACTCTAGGGACCGCTCTCCTCCGCGCGACGAACTGCGCAACATTTTCAAAAAATCAAGGCACAACACTGAAAGGTTACAAAACCCAAGCGATGTTAGACCTCAGGTGGACTTCTCCAAGCCCCCACCAAATTTCTACATGAAGAGGCCAAAAAACTAAATAATAACCTCTCAGGCACCCATTCTGAACCAAGGTCTAAAGAATGGACTGATTGGTTATCACACATTAAATATTTTAACCAGACCTTAAATGTTTCTTCGGTTTGTTGCAAACAAGCTAAAGATGGGAGACCCTATGCTTTTTTCTCTGTTAACAATGTACCCTTTTCCGGTTTACTTGATAGTGGTGCATCTGTCAGCTGCCTGGGCAACAATGCTCACCTGCCGTTTGTTAACAGTGATTTTAGAATTTCGCCCCAATCGACACACCTGACGACTGCGGATAATGTTTCCCAGCAAGTCATCGGTGCCCTTGCCCTACCAATTAATTGTAACGATAAAATAGTTACAATCAATTTTCTAATAGTGCCCTCCATATCCCAGAATTTCATCCTTGGCGTTGACTTCTGGAAGGCTTTTAACGTTGCTCCCCAAGTATTTAATACCTCTGGCGAAACCTCCACTGCTGCTCAAATTAGTGAAATCCGCACAATAATACCTCACGAAAATTTAAGCACGGACCAAGCTCTCCAACTAAAGGAAATGGTCAACAAATTCGAATCAATATCTTTCGAAAAATGTGGATTAGGTTTGACAAATTTGGTTGAACACCATATTAAAACCAATGGCCCACCCATAAAGCAACGTTATTACAACTTAGCCCCCCAAAAACTTAAACTTCTAGAAAATGAACTTGATGAAATGTTAAAAATGGGTGTGGTGGTTCCCAGCAGAAGTGCATGGACCAACCCAACCCTTTTGGTTTCTAAAAAAGACGGCTCTGCACGTTTCTGTCTCGACAGTAGACGTTTAAACTCTTGCACGGAAGCCGACGCGTACCCCTTACCTTACGTCCACGCAACCTTAGACAAGCTGCGTAATGCCAAGTTCATCTCCTCTGTTGATCTAAGCAAAGCTTTTTGGCAAATACCCTTGGACGCAGAATCGTGCGAAAAAACTGCTTTCGTTGTACCCGGTAGGGGAATGTTCCATTTTAAAAGATTACCCTTTGGTCTAAAGAACAGCCCCGCCGAGTTGCAAAGACTGATGGACAAACTTTTCGGTCCTGAAGTCGATAACAGCCTGTTTTGTTACCTTGACGACCTTATCATCGTCAGCGATACCTTTGAAAAACACCTATTAATGCTGGAGAAGGTTTTTCAACAACTCAAGTTCGCTGGTTTAACCATCAACTTGAAGAAGTCAGAATTCTGTAAGTCTCGTCTACGTTATTTGGGATTCATTGTCGACGAAAAAGGTCTAAGAACAGACCCGGCTAAGGTGGAAGCCATGGCAAACTTTCCCCGACCCAAAAACGCGAAGGAAGTCAAAGGTTTCCTTGGACTTGCAGGTTATTACAGGAGATTCATCAAAGACTTTTCCACTATTGCAGCCCCCTTAAATAAAATTACCAGCATCCGTAAAGGTGTCAGCAATTTCCGTTGGTCTGTTGAAGCGGAAGAAGCGTTTACAACTTTAAAAAATGCTCTTCAAAAAGCTCCCGTTCTGAATTGCCCGGATTTCGCACTCTCTTTTACCCTCCACACGGATGCCTCCAATGTAGGAATCGATGGAGTCCTTACTCAAGAGTTCCCTGACGGCGAACACCCCGTAGCGTATTTTTCCCGTACATTAAATAAAAACGAGAAAAACTACGGCATTACCGAAAAAGAGTTATTGGCTGTATTGGATTCTGTTCACCATTTCCGCGGTTACATAGACGGTAGCAAATTTACTGTAGTCACAGACCATAGTAGTTTGAAATGGTTGATCTCTTTAAGCAATCCCTCCGGTAGACTCGCTCGTTGGGCCTCCCGTTTGTCTCAGTACAATTTTGATGTTGTTCACCGTAAAGGCGCGGACAATATTGTCCCTGACGCTCTTTCAAGAATTGAACTGGCCTCATTAAATGTTGACACAATTGCCCCCCCCCCATCTACAAAAGATGAATGGTACTTGAAAATCTTTGAAGGTTGTAAAAATAATCAACAAAAGTTTCCTAATTTTATCATAAAAGAAGGACAGCTATACCGTAATTGCAAGGTACCACTATCCATCCTCGAAGATTACTCGTGGAAGCTTGTCGTTCCCCTCGAAGGTAGAGAACAAATAATTATTGACAATCATAGTGCTCCCGACTCCATACACCCAGGAAATTTCAAGACGTATAAAAAGATTTCCTTGAAGTATTACTGGCCTGGTCTCTTTAAGCAAGTTCGCAATTACATCTCTAAATGTGAAATTTGCAAAGCTTATAAACATAGCACGGCAGCACCTGCCGGCCTAATGGGTAATCCCAAACGTGCCGACAGACCCTTACAGTCATTGTCAATGGACCTCGTCGGACCTTTTCCTCGAAGTTATGCCGGACACATGCACATACTTAGTGTAGTGGATGTTTTCACTAAATTCTGTTGGATCTTCCCTTTAAAAAGAGCCAACGCGTCCGCCATCATCAAACTTCTGGAAAAACACATCTTTATACCTTACGGAACACCCAGGACCGTAATTGTTGATAACGGAAAACAGTTTATTGCCCAGGAATTCAAAGAATTTCTTGCCAAATACGGAATCAAGGACATTTATTATAATACCTTGTACACTCCCCAAAATAACACTGTCGAACGTTATAACCAGACAATCAACACAGCTCTGGCTATTCTAGTTGATAAAGATCAACGTACTTGGTGTAAAAACCTAGATAAAATTCAGGCTGCTATGAACAACACTGTCAATCTGGCCACTGGCTACACACCTTTCTTCTTAAAACACGGCATGGAACAAGTTGTCCATGGCTCTCTACATAGGGACACTAACTTTCCGACGTCAATCGCCACCACAAACAACCCCACCGTGGACTATGCCCACCGTCTGGAAGAACTGTCGGCCATTTACAGTGAAGTCACTGATGCTCTGCTCCTGGCTCATCAAAAGAGTGCGGACAGATATAACCTACGTAGGAAACATGTCACCTTCAATACAGGAGACATAGTTTGGAGAAAGAACAGCACACTTTCCCAAGGAGCCATGTATTTCTCTGCCAAGCTGGCACCACGTTTCGTGAAGGCCAAAGTTCTAAGAAAAATATCAGATCTAGTGTACTCCCTGTCTGACTCGTCTGGTAAACACATTGGTAATTACCATATTAAGGATATTGTAAAGTCTGGAAGTGAGGAGTCAAGTAAAACTGCCCCCACCATCTCAGCAAACTTAAAATAATCCAGTGTGTATCACCACAACCTTTTGTAAGCACATCAAGTCTTGCAATGGCTGGCGTGTAAAGTGTCAATTACATGTCCACCCTTTCGTTGATAAAACGAATATTGTTTAAAAAATCACTTTTGTAAATTTATGTACACTCCACGGTGTAGTTTGCTCCCGTTCATGTTCTTGAATTGGCAACCACCGTAATTTTGTTTCACACGTCCTTTTATTTATTTTTTTTCTCTTTTCTCACCTGTTCTAAAATTGATCACTTTAGAGCAGAGACACCCTTCGAGTCACAATGTTTGGGAAGTCATGAACCCAATCATTGCCTCTCAATCCCTCACACTACGCAACGTTCATGCCATGGCACGCTTTGCTATGTCATGCAATATTGTAATTTTCACCATTTTTGTTTGTTGTTTTTCATCATATCGGAAGGAACCTCTTCAACTTTTTTCTTTTTCCATGAAAATTATGTTCTGCAAGTACTGGAGCGTCGTTCTAAAATCGGATTTGGTAAACTCCAAAGTGTTAAATCACGAACCAGGACTAGTTAACCATTTTAACACGCTCCATATTTTTACCTATCATGGTAAAGATAAGTGGTTACTCACATAATCACATTCCTTGTGCATAGTAGTTTTCAATTTTTCTTAAAAATTGATGGCGTCCTACCCGAGCTCTTTGCTAACAAATTGGATTTTGACACGTCCATTTTGAAATCATATGTATATAAATAAAGGAAAAACCTTTAAATTGGTCTTTCCACCCTTATGCAAATCCTCATGGGCTCATTTCAACTAAAGTACGTAAAACCAAATACTCGGTCTTTTGTTGTTATAAGAAGTCCTCGATTTGTCTTTTCTCTACTATTATAACATGTATGTCTTGTATTACATGCTTCAACCCCTTCGGAAAAGGTTAATAACGGCAACCTTGATTTCCGTACATAAATAACTACAGTTTAACGTAAATCATCAATGTTTTGTTTGATCATCGTTTTACAAACATCGGCACTCATCTCCAGTTCCGCCATAACCTGGTAGGTTTGCAACTGCACAAAGGGTATGTAAAACCATATTTGGTCCCTTTCCTTGGTCTTCCTCACTGTAGGTTGCCACAACAAAGAGTGTGTAAAACTATAAGTCCGTTCTCGTTGTTGTCACATGGTGTAAACAGGATGTACCCCGTCATCACCCCGCCCTTATAACATATGAAGTAACATAAATTGCTTACCTCCTTGTTATTCTATCGTACGCTCTTGAGCTACGGAGTTAGTTAATCTAACAAATCTTTATAAATTGTGTCAAAACGACCATTGTTAACGTTTATTGTGTTGTATTTAAACGTAACCATGTTACATTATAGGAGAGATCCTTAGAACATCCACCATTATAGGAGGGATCCTTAAAATACCTGCCGCGATACGAGAAGTTCGTCATAATCACTTTTGCTCATAGCTAAATGTTATTGAGTTGGTCGTGTGACATATTTGTCATGAGTACCGTTTTGTATAATCTGTTTTGGTCGTGTGTCATTTACTTGCCATGAGTACCGTTTTATGTATAATTGTGTACAACCCTTGCACACGAGACGTGGAGACGTTAAAATACTTACCGCGATTCGTGCGAACGACATAATATCGGCTTTGCCATCTTCTTTAAGAGGCATTGTATAAACTCTTTGACTTCTGTCTATAATTGAGTTATATCTTGCATGTATTTGCATATTTTGTACACTATACGTGGAGACGTCAAAATACTTACCATGAGTCGTGCGAACGAAATAATATCAAACCCTTTGTGTGCGATCTACGAGATGTAGTCCACAACCCTTTGTTGTTATTCAACGCCAATGCCCGTGGACTTCCTGTTTTTTTACTTCTTTGCAAAAAGGAAAGAAGCCCAGGAATATCTACTATCCCAAAAGGACTAGTTAGTAGCTTCACTGCTAACTATGGGGCATAGTGCTGTGGGAGTTAATCGATTGAGCACAAAACCACCTAACTCGTTGTCTGGGGAACGAATAAGAAAACCCCCAGGTTTGTGAAATTGGAGCGAGGGTCTGTCTTTTCTCACAATCATGTAGAAGTTTTTAAAATGACTCCTAATCTTTTGCCCAATACACGCGAAAGATTAGCCTCTTTGATATAAGGTGTATTCAAATTCCTCCTCATCCCTTTTTTAAAAATGTAAAGAGTCAGGAAATCTGCTGGTTGATTATGTTTCATCCTCACATAGAGTTTGAATTGGAAATAGTCCAGTCTCTAGCAAATTTCGTAACTCGTCTCCTTTCTCCACTCCTCCCTCCCATCCCCCATGTTCTCAGACTTATGTTATGAAGTGAAAAATCTGTCGTTGACCATATTTCGCCCTCACTTGGAGTTCGAATAGGTAATTGTCCGGTTATCTACAGGTTTTCCCCCTCAATCTCTGCATACGTCTCACCATTTTTTTGTTTTTCTCTCTTCTCAATTCTACGAAACACATTCATGAATGTTGGATATGTACGATATGCACTTGGCGTACCGTCTGTCTCCTTTTGACAACCTTTATTCATGAATTGGTTTCCCTTTGCCGTGACTAGTTCACGATTCCTTGTCTTGTTCTTTGAAATTCTACGAAAATGTTACCATCTCATGTTAACATAGGCCATAGAGGGCCGGTTGTTTTTTAACCAAGACATATTGTCACCCGGCAAGCGCCAAGCCATCCTGGTAAAGGATAATGTTCATGTAATCACAATTTAGTTAGGAATCTCTCTCTTCGTTACTCTCTGGGTCGGTTGGTTAAAACCTCGTTTATTTCTTTATTTGGACACATTTTGTTTCTCTCCAAACCTTTTCTTCATTGGTCCCTAGGCAGGTAAACTTCAAGAATTTTGCTCTAATAATAATTTCTCCCGGATTTAAAAAGAAGCCCAGGCGGATGTCATCACCAACAGCCAAGCTGAGCTTCACTTCCTGACAGCACGCGCTGTGGTTACAAGGTCCCTCCTGCTGCCATTCTCTACGCATTTGTTTCTGAAAGCACAAACCATACCGCCCATATGTATGTTGTTTTGTCATGCCACAGCAAGCTGAGTTGTCCCACTATACATTATGACACTCTGAACTACCTTTTGGGCACGCTAGCTCCTAGGTTTGTTCTTACTCTTGCTATCAATGCCAACTTTGTCGTCTCTTGCCTGTCATGCAGTGACGCAAATATCGTCTTGTGTAAACCATTATTACCTTGACCCTCCAGTATTCGCTGAATGCGTACCAATACAAGTTACCTTGAGCTACATTATGCTTCAATAACTATTATATACGATCCGTGTGTACCATAATAACACTTAGGATTCGTACTGGCATGCCTGCAGATACTGGACTCTTCTCTTCAATGACCTCTGTAACCATAGTCGCGACACAGCAACCACAGTCTCCATTTCATGAACTTCAACGTCTTCGACAAAATCAAGTGTTTTCTAAGGCCTAAGTGTACTCCTGAGTGTTATCTCAAATGGGTCTGATTGCAGTGATAATGTAATCCTTAGAATCTGTGAAATCACGTCCTTTTCTTCGAAATTCTCCGAAACCAAACAAATCCACGCTTCGCAAACTTAGCTCCCAGACCAATGAAACCTTAGAGTCACATTTTTTTCTCTGCTCTTGTACAAATGTATTGTTGTTTTTCAATTGCATAACCATGTACTGTTGTTTTTTCAATTGCATAACCATGTATTGTTGTTTTTCAATTGCATATCCTTGTATGTTGTTCTACACCATGTACTTTTCCCAAAGTTGTCTTTTCCAAACATTGTATGTACCCCTACCCTTTCCCTACAAACATTGTGACCTAAACTGTATGTTCTAGCTAGGCAACTCTCAAGCAACGAACCTCTCAAATCCCCGATGGAAGTATAAGAGGATTTTTTTTTCCCTACAGCTCCATTGCCACGTCGCTTTTTTTCCAAGCGCGGGGGGAAGTGTTATGGAACGCCCTATAGCTGGTAGAATATACATAACATCGCCGAGTCCGGTTGGAACTTGCCACAGCGTTCCCGTTCCCCACCGTTTCCTGCATCCCCTACTTCCCCTCTCCTACTCCTCACGGCATTCCGGCCGCCGCCGCCGCCAGTCGAAAGCTACACCCGGCCTCGGACGGACGCACACCGGTTGAAAGTTGCTCTCTGGCTGAGACACACGTAAACACGGTCGAGAATCACGCTCTGTTTCGGGCCCCCGCAGAATGAGCCGAATTGATTTCTAAGCCACGATGTACTATTAGTCCGCATTGGAATGTAGAATCGGTTTTGTCAAACATCGGTGTTATAATGGTTCGCGGACCCCGGGAAGACTATCGAACGTGCTGGAAGCGGAGGACTTCGCCCCCACACATGTAAGCTGAACACCAGATTTCCCATTCTTTCAATGTGTCTGTAAAAATACGATAGGGTCCCGCGTAAAAACCATAACTCAGAGAGTTTCGATGCAGAGATCACGAGGTATAAACACTTTAGCTAGGTTTGTGTAACATGCATTCTTGTATAGCCCTGCACTGAAATAGCCTGTATACTGTGTTCTGAATTGTCAATATATGAATCTATTTAAACATATCTTGTTGTCAATCTGCTTCGGCAGGAGAATCTCGTAGAGTATTAATTCCCCAGGTGACCGAGGATTATGGAGTTATGTAAGCATTCATTTGCGACCCACGCCTGAGATAGAGGGTGCCCATTGCTCCCGTTTGAGCTGGCTTTGGGGCTTGTTTGGGGTAGCTGGAGCTGACAATTGGCGACCAGAGAAACCCCGTAACAGTATGTTCATAATTTTTTAAATATTTGTGATATGTTTAATCACTATTCATTTTCTCATTGAATACTGTTATAATAATGAATTGTTTTACATTGATTAAAATTAGTCCAATTATTCCAAATATATTTAGTGCGTTTCAATTATCCCCACATACTGTTTCAATCGTCCACACTATGGGGATAATTGAAACAAACTTCGGCATCTTCTTTAAGTGGTTATTGTAGCTCACCTGAGCGATTTGTGGTCATCCAATAAATTATATTTGCGAACTAGATAGATTACAATTCATCAAGTATAATCATCGTATCTTTGAATACTTTAGGTACATCACTACAAATAGTTAAAGTTAAATTGTTTCAACCATCCCCAGTCTATCCTACTTCTCTTCACCTACAAGGCTCTTAAGCGGGCTTTCATTAAAAACTTACCTTATTAAGAAATATGTATGTATATTACATCCTTATGAGTTATTTACGTGTACTAATGATTCCATGAATTATACCTGTATACAAGACACAAGGTAGCACGTGTCATTATATAGAATTATATGTATTTGACGGCCTAACTGGCAGAAAGATAGTCTCTGGAACCGCAGGGTCACGGGTTGGAAACAAAACATGTTTTTTATATTTTGTATACATAATTTCAAATCAAAATACGCACAAAACTCTTTGCTCGGGCGTAGTACGCTTGAGACATTTAAAACCAACTAACGTTACAATATACAATATACTTAAATCAAAATTATTAATTCTTTATTGTTCTTTTGTTCTTTTTATCCACTTTTTACTTAAGCTATATAATAATTTAACTTTAAAATCTACTTACCCTTGTGATCTTCTAATCTGTGACCATAACAAAATATTAATAATGGAATTTAACTGGTTTATTTTATATTTACTATTAAAATTTAAAATGAATTTTTACATATATAAATGTACGTTTCCGTTTACGTTTACGTACGTTTTTTTATTTTTTATTTTTGTATAAAAAATGGCATACAGTAGGAATTTATACCCGCCAAGCACACACTTCACTATATATAGGAAAATATTTTGTTGAATACGCTTATGTAAAATATTTGATATCGCCTCATTTACCCATATAGAAAAAAAACAATAGGTATGGATGCCTTGGAAGGTTCAATGATACTTCTTTTCTGATCTATCTTAAATGTTTTTTTTTCATTAATATTTTCATCTCAATGTACGAGTTGAGTACTTAGGGCATAGGGATTTAATGATAAAAATATATATTTAATATGGTCTTGAACCTATGCGGTGATTGGTCAATATTATTTTATCGTTTTCCATTAAATTGTTAGTACGACATTAATTGCTGGAGTAATAATAATTTGAAGTGCAATTAAATATTTGAAAGCTCGTCTCACCGCAAATGACAGATGAATGATACTAGTTACTAGAATATTACAGACCGTAAACTTCAAGGGCTACGGAGATGTAAATTATATCTGGTCATGAGAATTCGTATCAAGGGTTACGATTGTTTCGAATAATATATCCGATTCGAGAATAAAAAGCTAGGGGTACCAAAATGCACATGATATCCAGTCCAGATTTTTAATTAATATTTTCAAGGAAATCCTTTGCGCTTCAAATGAATACACATTATACACAAGCGGGAAACTCATGACTGTATATTATCATATCCACTAGGAGCCTCCTGTGTGGGGTTTGGTTAAAAAAAAACAACACAATAAACTTGCTTTCCGCTTCTGGCTCGTAAAGGCCGCGCTAATCTGCTCAAAAAGAAGAAGATAAAGAAATACGACAATTCGAAAGTGGGAGCGAGCGCGCTAACATTAAAAACCATAAAATTCATTCATGTGAAAATCGTGAAAATGTTTAATAAAAGACGACTCGTTTGAAAAAGAGCAAAAATCTTGTAGGGGATGTGTCAAGTAGCATTTAAAGAAACATAATGATTTTTTGCGATTTATTTCTTTCGAGGGAATTTCATATAATCAGAGTTTCGGCGTGGGGAATGTATAGATACTAATAACATATATTTTTTTAAGAGCTTAAAAACTTCAAACGTTTAAGGAAAAGGTGTCAGAAATCGGTAGAAATTGGCAGAGCGGCCCCTTGATCGGTGCCATATTTTTACTAGTTGTCGTATTCCTTTTTCAGTATTTAATAAAATTTCGAACTTGTCAATGACTCGAAGAATCAGAGCCGCGACCCATCATAAGTCGAGTAAGGCGTAAACTATCGAGTCTCTAAGGCTATATCTTTATTAACTGATTTTGAATTTGGGAGGCGGGAATGGGTACCGCCGCCCCGGGGACCATTTAATGGATAATCAACACTTCTGCCATGGGTCACCCCAAGTGGTTCGCTACATTTGGTGACTTCGCAGGGGTGCCCGGGTTCATGGGGTGAGGTTTGTTTAGGTCTTGGCGGCGGATGATCCGGGCACACTGAACCCCAGATTCCTACCCAACCCTCAAAAATTTACCTTCCCAGAACTTCCTCTCCTCCCTTTCCTTAAAAATACCATTCACACAGCATCCCTAAAGATGACATAGGCCTTAAGGGAAACTATTTTCTTCGATGCCTCCTGTGTGGAACTAATGTAAAAAAAATATGTATACAGTGAACAATAAAATAAATTTGCAAACATAATATTAAATCTTTTTGGAAATCAACGCTACGAAAACGTGGAAAATTAAAAACCTTACCTTACTAATTCTGATTTTCGTTCACAAAATGTATATATTATTTTTAAACTAGTTTGAGAAAGCCTGATAAAAGTAAACGCCTATATCGCCTATCCAGAGCATAATTGGTTCACAAAGTTCAAAAGAACTGTTTAGTCGCATCCATAGATTTGAATAAAATACGAAACATAACCTGGTCCCAGTGGAGTTAAAATAAATAGTATTTCTTTATTGTTTTAACATTTTATTTCGGAATCGATTTCAGGCCACCACATTCAGGAGGTAGTAATGCCGTTAGTGTAAATCCCTTACAGTTCATATTCATTACAATGTAAAGAAAATATTGTAATAACCGTTTAAGAAAATACAAAAGAACAATAAACTATTCAATTTCCAGAGGAAACGCCGTGTTTGTCAAAACCTCAGCAATCTCGAAACAGTTTTTTAAAGTCAATTGGATTTCCATTGTTTCCGATATGCCGAATCCCTATCCGGCCGCGTTACAATTTTTTTTAATTAAAAAATAATGAAAAACGAACAGGATTTATGAGAACCTCAAAACCACTAGAGTCGGATTTGAGTAATTACTGTCGAAGCGTTAAACTGGTCAGGCGATACGGATACGCGATTCCGATTCCGATTCCGATTCCGATTCCCCAGATTTAACGGCTTTAATTCGCGGGAAATGAGAGCCACTTCGGGTAAACCCAATTTTCCAACAAGGCACGAATATTTTGATTTAGTGCCTTGTTGAACTCGTGTTCATTGCAAATTTCAATATTTGTTCTTGCAAGGGTATAACATATATAGGTATATTTTAAACTAATAAGTACTTTCTAAGTTGGGCGAATTGGTAGGCATATCATAATTGGTACAAAATACATTAGATTTACTTCAAGCGTTATGGCTACAATAATATAATAATATATTTCTACAATCTTACTTCTAGCTACAGACTAGACAAAACATAACAACTTATGGGTAAAATATTGCATCCACCTATTCGAACTAAATGCTAACATATTCGATCAGTGGTACAAAATTATGTGTACAAATGCATTTGATCAATGAATGCGATGCTGCGAAAAATGTACATTTTTTGTTCGTTATTTATTTTGTGGTGTTTTGCCGTATTGCGCTACCTCCTTCTTTAGCCAACGTTTCGGTCAGCGTTGCAGTGTCCATCATCAGGGCAGATGTTTGATCTCATCTATAATAATGGTTGGTTTGCATCAATAAATACGCAATATGAATATGGATAAATAGTTTTGTTCGTATTAAAACTCAATTCTTCCAAGAAAGAAACGCAAATACAACATTGGGTTGAATCACCGCTACATATTGTATTTGTATGTCTCTCATCAAAGAATTTCTTTTTTATTCGAACATCACTATACTCTATTTATTGTTTTTGTGTTTAATTCGTAGAACTCCATTTAATTATTTTTTTAAAATTTAATTTAAATTAAATTTAATAATGTTGATTATTAAGTTCTGCAAGTGTTTTAGTTTTTATTATTGTGACAGCTGTTTCGGCTTACAAGGCCATTTTCAAACTGATAAAACTGAAAAAACTAAAGAACTGGAAAAAAAACAAACAAACTAAACACATTGCGTATTAAGGGCGCAAACAAAAAAATCATCCAAATATTTTACAGCATATCTTGCAAAAAGAGTTTTTTTTTTTTTAAATAATTAAATTGCCCCTATCGATGAACGAGCAGATTTTGAATTATTTTATGTTTACCCTTAAGAGGAAGGACTGGACTGTAGTTTTGGATTTGATGCCAAAATACCCAACCAAACTGAAAAAATATTTTTGTAATCAATAATGTCAAATATCTAGCTCCGAAAAAAGTAAATTAATTAATTTTTCTCTTTAATTTATAAAATATAGGCTTTTTAATATTTTATGACTTTAGAGGCAACTTGGACAATTGTTTAACATTTAAAAAAATAATTTTGCCATATTTTTTTTTATAAATATAATTAAATATAAAATAAAAATATTTTTTTTTTAGAAACAATTTTGATGGGTGTAAATTTAAATTACAAATTATCTATTTACATCGAAGCAAAAACTTGTCGTTTATATATTAAAATTACTACCCAAAGAAAAGCATTTTTAACATTTTTTTATTTTATTTTTCATTATATTATAACCAAGGATTAGGTAGAACTTTTTTTTAATAATTATAAATAACTCACAAAAAAATTCCAAAATGAATTAAAAAAAGATTTCTTTAATTACCTATACGTCATCATTTAAAAGCAAAAAAAGTAGCTCCTGTCCAAAATAGATATTTGACATACCTTTTTATTCCAAAAATAATTTTTCAGTTTGGTTGCTTAATCCAAAACCAAAACTACGTTTTGTATGAAACCGACCGCGCAGCCGTTTCTCTTAAGTGATAAAATCAAAATTCGTATAAATAAATGTTTATTATAAAAATTTGTACACGTTCACCTGAATTAATTCGCATTTCTTAGATTCACTAAAATTTATGCAAATAAAATAAAGCCCTAGGTTTCCAAAAACCAATTAAATCACTTGTTTGAAAAGGTTATTGAGAGAAACATTTTCGCGTAGATGCATTTTTGGGAGGCGTTTGTCACTTCAACACCAGAGCAACTCCTTGCGACTTGCGACTGTACAAGACGTTTACTTTTTCATCATTTTGTCCAACATTTTATAATTTGATGCACGCTTTGGGTAAAGAGATCGTCAGACACCAAGGTAAAAACCGATTGACAAAATCAATGGACTGCAATTTCCGTGTGCGCAGTGCAAAGAATCCTTATAAAATTAAGTATGCGGAAATCGGTTCGCGCAAAAAAAACTTGAATGGAGAATTAAATAACTGACCCATGAGGGTATCTAACGCAGAACTTCAGATAAAAACTCAATTTTATTTATTTTTTCAAAGAAAACTTCGTCGGAAAGGTTTTCACTTTATGATAGCATTATTTATTTTAATAAAAAGACAGATAACTTTGTTTACATCAATTTTATTAATACACAATCTTGATTGTAAATTAATAAAAGTTTTGTCAGAATTTGAAACCTATGTAGAGAACAAAGTATATAAAAAGTAAGAAGAAAAAAGTTTGTTTTATTTTTGTGGTTGCCTTTATGTCTGTAAAAGATTTTTTTTGAAATTAAGAAAAAAAAATTAAAATGCATAAAAGTCTACCGGAGCCAACCACTGACTCCTTTTTTTTTAAACGAAATGGAAATCTAATTGATTTGTTCACATTATTTTCCGCCATTCCACGTTTCTTATTTTGGTGTGTTCAATGTTAAAATGTACTAAGTAAAGAAAAGATTTGATTTTGACAGATGGATTATTGAAAGGACGACTCACTTTAATTGAAAAAAAGGTGGAAACACCAGGGTTTGAGATTGGTGGATGGACAGAGTAATGGGTTGAGAACATGATTAGTATTACATTTATTACAAGTGTCATTTAAGGATAAGAAAACAGAAGAGAAAGAAAAAGTATGGACTTATTTATGTAATGTTTTATGAACACGCTACTATATATATTATATTAAGATTAAATAATGTGGATTTGCATTATTTTAAGTGATCCAATACATTAACCCCTGAAAAGCATTCAAGCGCCAACTTCCAGCAACTCAAAGAGTTTAATAATAGAATAATTTATATTTTGCCCGAAAGAAGATGCAAACAATTATTATTTTTTTGACTTTTCGCTAACTCGTGACATCTTTTCCCAAATATGTCACTCACAGGCATTATGCGAAAATATAACCTCAAAGGTGTGCGTGAAAAGAGCCCCAAGATTGTAATGATGAATAATTGACTACTGGTGGTTTAGTAACAAAAGCGGTAAAATAACCTCGTGATTTATGCATTCCGAGAACTGCCACCTCGAAATACTTCACGGCAATTGCGCGTTTGGTATGGCTTAATCTCTCAATCAACACACATTTACTTGTTTTTTTTTCGCAAAAACCACAACAAATAACGCATAATTACAATTATTATAATTTACATCCTTACATTACGATGATTACGCACGGAAAATTTTATTCAAATTTTGTTAGCATTTCGTGTCGGATCGAGGTACAGCTTAAACAAAACGGATAGTATTTCGGTTAAGTACTTATAAATCGGTTAACATTTCCTGCCTTCGATGGAATAAGTATTATGTCTGCCGTCATTATGTTTGGCGTTTATGCGTTTATGGTAATGATGCTTACAGCGAATCAACAGTTCAGCACAACACAAGGTATATTTCCCGCAACGAGCCAAGTCAGCCAAGGGACTCTCAAGGCTGACTTTCGCCTTATTTGCAAACACGAAACCATACCATTACTAAATTGAGTTCACCGAATGATGATTATCAACGAAATGGAGTATTTGTAAACATGACGTCTTGGTTCGGGTATGTTTTGGTACTGATAACTAACTAACTAACCATCACGCCATTTCCCCGCAGGGGTAGGCAGAGAGGACGAACCGCCCAACAACTCGGTATTGGCACACACTCCTTGCCTCATTCACATTCATACATCTTCTCAAACATACTCTTCTATTATTCTGACTCTTGACATGGCCCGACTCAAGTATCTGATTCACTTGATCGTGCCATGTCTTTCTCGGGCGTCTTCGACTTCTTCTACCATTCACATTTGCGTCATATATTCTCTTGACACTCCTTTCTTCATTCATTCGCTCACATGCCATCTAAGCGTTCCTTTCTCAATCTTACTTACTAGTCTTATTACGCTCATATCAGCCTTGCATTCTTTTCGGATCTCCAAATTCCTCACACGATCATACATGGTTTTATCACACATACGCCTCAGGGATCTCATTTCTACAGCATTCAGTGTACTTTCGTCCTTTCTCTGCCAGTACCGATATGCTGAAAATACCTCGAGGGTAAAATTCTGAACAATTATTTTGAAATAACTTTTGAAGGTTATACACATCAATCAATGTATTTTTAGTTATTGTAGAAGAAGATAATAATAATAAATCTAAATGAAACAGAACAAGACATAGAAAATAAATAAAAATTAACGGTCGCAACTGGAAGTTGAATCCAGGTTCTCTGTTTTACCGGAACAACCCCTCTAAAGTAGTTGAGGATAATTTTGTTATTTATGTGATTGAAACATGAAATCGATATAAATGACGTACAAAATCAGATCAGTGGTTAGATGCGTTCTCCCATTAATACAGGGCAACGGGAATCGAATCTAGGAAAAGTTCTGGACGACCCGACCGACTCTTTATTTTCTGTGTCTTGTTCTGTTTAATATTTCGTTTACATTTATTAGTATTCGTTCTTCTAAAATAATATAATTTTTTTTATTTATTCCGACAGAATCAGAAAAAAACTCCATAATTCCCAACTGAATCAAATTGAAAAGTATATATATAGTCTGTAGCGACGATAATAGAAAATAAGCCTCACCACTAACAATACCTACTTAGGACCGTTGTCCCGAACTTTTCGATCGATCAATCTGAGCTTCCGATCAGCTAAGTGATTTGTTTAGTAGGTAATGCTTGATTTGCTGTTGGTCGGAGAGTTTTCGGCTCAACAGTTGATCAGGTATCAGTAGGATTGGGAATGACGGCCATTAGCCCTATTCACATATAAACGGCACAGCTCCTAGCAACTTCTTCTAGCCAATCCTAACTGGCAATAACGACAAACATATCCGATAATTAGAATGACTATCAATGGAACTTTTAAACTTCTGACATGAAAAGAGAATGAGTTTGTTGATGTTAGAAGTAAAATAAATCTATCTGCTCTATTCCGATCTATAATCTATTCTGGATAGGCCGCAACGATTCATCACAATATTTGTAGGGAACTTACGTATTATCCGGAATCGCTTTTTTGGAAGTAAACATATAAAAACAATTTGAAGTCCACAAATTAAAAACAAAAATCATAAGTTAATGGTTTAAGTTAAGTATACAAATATGCAAAGTATTATTTGCCCTGGTGATGGACACTGTAATGCTGCCGAAACATAGGCTAAAGAAGGAGGTAGCTCAACAAGGCATAATAACCCAAAAATGAATCACGATGAAACCACCTTTCAAAAACATTGACTCTTTTTTACAAAAAAACATTATTTTATCTGGTAAACGCACTTTTTAAATTTTGAAAAAAGTTTATTTTTAATATACTAAGTTTATACCGTTGGTCGTTGGCAGATTTGTTCAATTTTCAAACGAAATATTGTATTATACAACACAAATTTCAAATCATATAATTAATTATACAGTAAAATCAATTTTTTACACACTTATTTTGTTTAGACATTATTGAAAAATCATTATTACTTATGATGAAAAAATACTTACAAGAAGTACCTACACGATATTTAATAATATGCGTTTTGAGCATTTTTATTGCTTACTTGAATGTAAGCAAGTTTTTAATGAAATCAATCGATATTAAATTTTTAGTGAAAAAAAAATTATACGGGGAATAATCGATCTTTCTCATCGGAACCTCCCTGTACAGTTGCAAGCATTTTTGAACTTTGATTCTCTAATGGGTCTTAATTTGTTCTGACACTTTTTTCGTCTCTCAAGACTCCTTGTTTTGTAAGCTTTTATTAAGACCAAAAAACTCTACAAAGAAAATCGTAAAAAAGTGCCAAAATCATACTCAAACTTTAAAAGGTTGAAAAGTTGATACAAAGAATTAATGAGCTCGAGATTCGGGATGTGAATTATTATGTCACAACTACATATTAACTAGCGGCTACTCGTGAAAACTAACCAGAAATTTTTTTTTCCGAATAAAAATTTTTGTAAGCTTTGTTTGTATTTTATGGGAAGCAAATATTTACCATGTAACTTTCAAGATTACATTTTTTTTATTTAAACATATTTAGAGTTACAATATTTACAACTTAATATAAATATAACACTTGAATCACTCTCCTAATAAAGCAGTTGCTTGTGTTTAGGAGAGGACAAATATATATTTTTACATATATTTAAATTACAAAATTATTATACAAAACTATTAGTAATTTTATAAGAAAATTCATCGAAACTAATAAAAACATAGGTAAGTTATAAAATGATACAAAACAAGAAAATACAGTAAAAGTAATAAAAAGGTAAGTTATAAATGATACAAGGAAATAATTAGCTAAACATAATATCAAGCAATAAGAAAAGTTATGAGGTGATATTACAGAAATTTAATTTAATTTTTTTTTGTAATTCTCATAGTTTTCCTCCGTTCTTATATCTAGAGGTAATTTGTTAAATAATTTTATACCCTTAAATATAAAGTGATGCTGTGCTGTTGAAGTTCGTACTAGAGGTATGCTTAGCCCTCCAACAGAAATTATTCTTTTGCTTATATTTAATTGTGGGATATTATTTTTATCAAAAAATTCTTTATGTATTTGAAGGAGTGCAATTTTGTCATAATTTTTTGAAAGTGGGGGGGAACCGGGAAATCTTGGAAAACATTTGTTGTTGGAAAGTAATAAGGCTTTTTTAAGATGATTTTTGATCGTATTTTTATTTATTTACATGATTGCAATGTCAACTTTTGACAATTATTTTTCAAGTTTTTTTTAATGGCGGTTTATTTGACAATTCATTGTTGTTGATAATACGAGTATAATGTCAGATTCACGAGTCCGATAACTTCAAAGCGATTAAACTACACATTTCATACACGTAGGGAAGATAACAAACCAACGAAATTAATGTTATCCGGTTTAATGAAAAAATATTCTGCATTTTTTTTTACATTTGCTCCACACAGGAGACCCCGGGGAAAAAATAACTCAGGGCATATGTCAACGTTTATGTGTGGAGAGTGTTTTAAGGGAAAAGGAGAAGTATGTCAAGTTAAGGAGGGAAGGAAAAAAAAGATGTGAGGGGTACATAGGAATCTGGAGGTGAAAGTTTTCGGGGATGACGGACTTATGAATTTATTCCTACCACTGCGGAGCAAGGCGATGGGCCGATAGACGCCGGCTGGAGAGGTCTAAAGATCTCCCTCAATCAAGTTCTTTCGATCCGGCTCGATACACAGAAGGTGACTTAGACAAACAAACCTTACCCCGTGAACCCAGGCACCCCTGCTAAGTCACCAAACGTATCAAAACAATTGGGGTGACCTGTAGCAATGGTGTTAGTTATCCCATAAACCGGGACGGCGATATCCACATCCGCCTCCCAAATTAAATGCCAATAATCTTACAAAATCAGCATATTATTGGTATATTATTAACATCATCATAATATAATATGGTATTATTGCATGAAATAAAGAGGTGACTCTTAAGAAGGTTCACTTAACCCCTGTTCCTCTGATTGTAAATCAATATTGTGGCGCTGACTTTAATTTGTTCTCATATAAATAATGTTATGTTCGTTTAATGGGGCAATTCATCGAAGACTTTGACCATGTACTAATACATCATTCAGGATGTCTCGGTTGCGCTCAAAGGGTTAACCATACAATTACGGAGCCATTTATAGTCAATCAAATTTTATGTCAGAAGGAAAATTTATAGATTTTTTTAATAATAATTTATCGGTGCTCTTTGACATCAATATTTTTTGGCCTTAATTTGGATTTAACCTTCGAATTGGTAAAAATAAACATAACGTAGTACATAAGGTATGTTTATGTGCAGGCATCAAACTTTCACCAATAGTGAAATAGTTAATACGATGTAGGCATAGTATTCCCAGGCAGAGCTTGTATACACGTCGTTGTGGAGCATTTGAAAGGAACGTGCGTCGTATCTTGCTTCTTGTAAAATTGTTGGGTGACCGTGACCATTCTTCTATAATTAACGGGATCTTTACAATTAAAGAAATTTGTAGGAAAAACATTATCAAACGTATTAAACTTCACCCGCAATAACACAGGGACATCCTAGCAAGGCGGATGAAATAACACAAAAATCTAGACAATGTACAAAGTTCTTATAATAAATAAATAAATTAATAAAATATAATGTTTTATTTGTATGCATACGGATTCATCATAAACATAATGCGATGAAAAATCATGTGTTCACAAAACAAACGAATTAACGTCAACAAAAAATAATAAGCCATTGACAATTTGGAGTAAAAAATGTAAATGAAATTTTGGTCTCCGATGATATTTTTGAGGTTTTTATTTTTTTTCAACTAAACGCATAAAAAATCAATAGTTATTCGACTTTCTGGTACCTTCTGTCTTTTTCGTTTTCATTCAACATAACTTGTGACAGGGAAGATTTTTATGAACGGCTTTTATAGCGATCGTCGATGACGTGCCTACGATCTCCGCCTGAACTAAAGAAAAAAATGTAGGCACTTTAAAATATTATGAAGAAAATAATAAACATGTTATTATTAGTAATTTCAAATAGTCTAACAAAAATGTAGGTTTATTTTTATGTCTATAGATTCCATTTATGCCGTAGATATCGGATTAAGGTCTAGTAATCCAAATTATCTCCAAATTCCATTTAAATAAAGCAATTAAAATGGACAAATGAATGAACACTTAAAAATAATTCTGCCGTCTGAATTTAATAAACAAACAAAAAAGAACCGTGAAATTCATAATTGAACTGATATGATTTACATAATAAAATCACCGTCTGTTTCTACACTAATTCCAAAATATGCAAAAAAGTACTTTCACAGATCATCTGGATCATATTCTTCAATTTTTCAATGTTAAGCAATTTTAGTACCCAACCAAACCAAATATGTTTGAATTGAAATCAATATTAAAAACAGTCGTGCCCATGCCCAGCTGGGCATAAAATCAAATAAAGGTAATGACAGTAATGACATTAGGAAAAAAATATAATAACAAATTGCATTTCTATTTCTACTAAATGTAACATTTTTCCAATAAACCATCGCTAAGAAATAAATTTAAAAAAATATTAAATTAAGAATTTTATTTTTTAAAGATTGTGAAAAGGCGAAAGCAGCACAACATCGAGAAGTATCGAAAGTAGGTACCTATTTAATTAAATAAAGTATCTATTTTTTTAGAAACTGGCACTGATTGAGCATCGTTCCATGGAATCAAGCTACTTAAAAAAAAACTATTAATCACATCCAGTGTTCACGTAAAAAAATCATCTGTTTACAAAACAAACGAATTCACGTAATAATGAGCCATTGACAATTTGGAGAATATTACTGGCCAATATAGTATATATAACAAAACTGAAACAAAAACAATGTAAAACGAACCTTTATGTTCCAATCTTCTTTATTATATTATATGTGTGTTATGAACCCACCTATTTCTTTTAAATCACTATGCTAAACTAGCAGCACGTCGCCTGCCTGCTTAATTGTCCAAATGACCATTTGCAAGTTTTACAGGAGGTGGAGGTTTTCTTTTATTATTTCAATTAAACATTATTGATGTATAATAGGTGTTTAAGATGAAGGTATTTCCGTAAAGGTAAAGGTCTCATTAGTTTAAATAACTCTAAGCTAAGCGATTAATTATCGTTTTTGATACTTTATTTTTAATTTTAAAATGGAGATTGAACAAAAATACTAGTGTGCTTTAGACCACACGACTGAAGTAAAACTTCTAGAGAGAAAGAAAATGTGTGCGCGCAATGCTTTCTCTTGCTCCTACAGTATTTATAAAATTGTTCTAGAACGAAATGAAATTACGAATAATCTTCATGCACTGGCTATGAGAGGAACAGAGAAAGAAAATGTGCGCGCGCATTGCTCCATCTTGCTCCTACAGTGTGATACAGCCCGCTCACCCCGCCCGACTACACTTTTTGTAACGCTCTCGTCACGCATTCGCCAGCTTACCCTCCAAGTCAAGCGTGCGTAAAGATTTTTTACTTCAAAAACTAAAATGGAGATTGGACAATTAAGCACCCAGGCGACGATGATCTTATTATATTCTTTCTCCTCTCTTTGTTATTCATATTTATACAAATATATGTATGTAGGCTTAAAATATGCAATGAAAACACCAGTAACCTTTATTTTTTTGTTTTAATCCTTTGTTACAAAGTATATGAAAAATATCAATTCTACTTTTGGCACTAATCTTCTCATAAATGTAATTCCGACGGTAATGGAGGGTAACAAAAGTAAAATCATGCAATGTCCATTGTTCTACGTATTATAGTGTCCTCTGCGTGCAAAATCGTATCTTCTCTGAGCATAAACTTTCTAATAAAAGAAAAATGACTTGCCAAATAAGTATGTTTTTTGTATCTGTTTGTAAATAATAAAATTGAATAGAGCCTAACAATTAATAAATAAATTTACAGTGCCCTTGAGGTGATTTTTCACAAAAACGGCGCTGTACAAATTATCCAATAATTCTTATTGTTATTTTTTTTTTTTTTTTTTACATTAGGTCCACACAGGAGGCCCTGAGGAAAATAATTTCCTTCAGGGCCTATGACACCTTTGGGGATGCTGTGTGGAGGGTATTTTTAAGGAAAGGAAGGAGAGGAAGTTCTGGGAAGGAAAAAGGCATGAGGGTTGGGTAGGAATCTGGGGTTCAATGTGTCTAGATCATCCGCCGCCAAGACCTAGACAATGAACCCCATGAACCCGGGCACCCCTGCTAAGTCACCAAACGTAGCGAACCACTTGGGGTGACCTATGGCAGAGGTGTTGGTTATCCAATAAATGGTTTCCGGGGCGGCGGGATTATTACTATCATCAATTACTCTTTTGAATCAACGAAACCGAACAAATTAAAACAGAAATTAAGTAATTATTTTTAGCTTTCGGAAGATACTTTCAATTACTTTTTATTATTTCTATTTTGAAACTAATATACTTTTTATGTTCACTGTCCACATGGTACACTTAAGTGGGTTTAATGTGAACATCATGTCCTATATTACTGGTAGGTAGTAGGTACCAATGCACATAGCTATAGGTACGTAATGTTAATAATATAATACACATTAATATTATGTTAATGTTTTGTGTTTACAACAAAGAGAATCACGTTATTCAAACTAAACATTAAAAATGAAACCAATATGTACGTGCCTTTATCGATGACCTTGATACTTTAAACAATTATCAAACAACCTTTTTTATGTTATTTCCTGGTATAAGTCACAAGTAAGTGTGTATTAAAAAAACCTTAATCATCATGTACCTGCATATGTATAGTTGAGTCGGAATTAGGATCAACTAAGCAGATTATGGGTGAATATTTAAGTAGAAACCTTCAAGTTAAGACCAATAAGTTGTACGTTGTCCGCGAGAAGTTACAGTGTACTCCAACATTATGCTGTATTCGGTCCGTCTGCGTCTCGTCGTCGCATAATTCGGACTGCATTTCAAAAGGCATATTGGTAGGTACTCTGGATTTCCTACCGTCTCAAGTGCTGTAGACTTCTCCATTACTCAAAAATAAATACATGTAATATAATTCTTCCAAGAATCAAGCATGCTCACTGAGTGGGTTTACTTTTAGAGCGGGTAGTAATCTTATCTCGAAGGAAGGATGAAGTAATCTTACAAAACAAACACAGGAACACAACTCAACCCACGACTTCCGCATCCAAAATGCCCGCGGTTCACAGAGATCACAGACACATAAAAATGAACCATTTTACCAAGTTCTTTGCAAGTAAATAAATAATAAAATATGAAGAATTCTTCTCTTGCTGAGCATTGTTTTTAATATCCTACGTGTTCCTTGTGAGGTCGGAAAAAGTCACCCCTTTGACTTTTGTAGTTTAGAGTGAGACAATAATATTATATTATTAGCTTGTTTCACAATAAGTGAATAAGTGAAAGTATCCCTCATTCATTTGAATTTAAACGGTCACAAAGTACATAATCAATATTCCAAAAGAACCGTAATATTGGCACAGTCCCAGTCGGTAGGATCAGTTTCCGTGTGTCCATTTCTTTTGTTCGAGAGCATATACTGTAGTATAGATATCTTACATTTGTTCAAGGACATAGAAGAGTACCTAGTAACTAGGCCCTAAGCTATTTGGGGAAGCTGTGTCTTTTTAGGAGAGGTTGTTCTGGGAAGGAAAAGGTATGAGAATGGGTAGGAATTTAGGGATCAGTGTGTCCAGGGCCCCTAGCATATTAGGATTGTATCGATAACTTTCGGTTACTTCTCATCGTTCCCTAGTATGACTGCAGATCGTCAACGAATACGTGACAGTTCACAATTTCACAATGACTAAGTGACCTTAATATATTCGACATAACAGTTGTTTGTACGTTAGCGATCTGCAGTTGCACTAAGGAATGATGAGAAGTTACCGACAGTTATCGATACAATCCTTATCGATCGAGTGTGCTAGGGGGCCAGGAATGACCGACGAATGATTCCATCCCTCCCGTTGCAGTGCAAGATGAGCCCTGCTGGACAAGTCAAAAGTTCTTCCTCAACCAGTCTCTCCCGATCTTGCCCGCCACGCAATATGTGGGCAGACGCATCCCCCGCCAAAAGGAAAACGGAAAAACCTCATCCCATGAGGTACCCCTGCTAAGTCACCAAACGTAGCGAACCACTTGGGGAGACCCCTGGCGGAGGAGTTGGTTATCCAATAAATGGTTCCGGGGCGGTGGTACCCATACCAAACTATTAATATTTAATATCTTAGGTCATTTTTTGTAACTGTACCTACTGTTTATAAGATATATATATATATATTAATGCTCGTAACCACCAGATTTTAAGACAATCGCAGTCTCGCGAAAAACGACCACTCTGCCCCTCAAGTTTAACCGACCTCAAAGCTGATTTTCGCGAGAAAGCGACCGTGGATAAAAATACATACGATTTTTTCAGACCTGATTTGTATGGGAAAAATTCAGCCAGAATTTTACCAATTGCAAATTTTCATATAAAAAAACTGATGCAAAAAAAATAAACTGCTAAAAAAACTGATGTATTAAAACCTAGCGGCGAAAACTAGAAGCGCTCATTATTCGACGATGAAATTCAAAGTTATATTGCCAGCCGCCAGGTTCGCCCCTCAAAAAAGGAATAATTTATCGTCAGACCTTCACGAAAAATTTCTGAAAGAGCCTCAGTACTAAAATCGTAAAGTGTATATTTTTTAAATATATGGCGTCTCACCTCAAAATTTTACATTTCGACGAGCCTCGAGGTAAATCAAAATTGCGACTTAAAAAAGATACCTGGCTTAGATGTTTTTGTATTATTTCGACTACGACAGGTTTCGGAACATTAAAAATATATTATATTTATGACTTTTCATGGAAATTTTGTCAGGATTCGTTTTCAAACGTCGGTAATTTCTGACGTTTACGAAAAAAATTCCGAGTTAAAAACTGTTAAAATGTTCGTAGCCAGTAAAAAAAATGCTTTATTACGTATAAAATAAGTTTCACTTGCCAAATAATTCGAGTTCATTTGTTTTTTCTAGGTTGTGTAATGTCATTTATTGATTTTGTCGACACCCAGCTCGAAAATACGA
Source organism: Limnephilus auricula (assembly GCA_951813805.1). NCBI lineage: Eukaryota > Metazoa > Arthropoda > Insecta > Trichoptera > Limnephilidae > Limnephilus > Limnephilus auricula. Next base: position 41,734,664 of record OX638390.1, read on the forward strand.
AATGGCTTTAAAAATATCGATCTGGGCTTTCAAAATTTAGTAAAACCTTTTCGACAAGAGTTTTACGAATGTAAATCGACAGTCATATTGACAATGTTTCTTGAAAAAACGTCCGTTATTTTAATTTCCAATCTGACATTTGAAAAAAAAAACATCTCAAAGGCGCATTCGGAAACCGGTATAAAATAATGGTTGACACGATTTACCTGCTCCACTGGCGGCAAGATTTAGTACCACTCTAATTTGCTAAGAAACATTTCAACATCGGTCGAAATTCAAATTATTCCCAAAGAAACTGGAGTGTTGAAAATGTTACTACATTTTAATCATAGCTTCAAATATCGAATGTCGAATGCATTGCGGTGAAAAATTTCCTTTCTGATAAATATGAATTATTTTTTTAATTATTATTAACGATTTTTTTTCTTATTTTTTTTTTTAAAGAAAAAAGAGTCGTTCGGTCGCGACTAACGCTGGTGTGTCATAGAAACATTTCTCCAATTAAGGTTCTTAGATTTTTTTATTTTTCAGTACAATTATCGTTATGAATAATTATTTATTACTAAAATAGTATGTTTGTTGATGAATTCAAAAACTGGACACTCGAGCGATGTCATTTCCAGAAAAATATTTTAAGAAAAACAAAAACAAAAAAATTCTTCTGAAAATGCACAATTTTTAAATCAATTTATTTGGATTGAAAATCGGGAAAGAAATTATTCTGGATCATGTACTATCAGGGAATTCAGTAGAGATGGCCTATTTTGTTGTGTTCAAATAGTGATGTTAAACTGCATAAGTACTTACCCGCTAACTTGAAATATTTTCTATGCAATTTTTAGGCGATAACGAGTAGGTACCTATCCGGACAATAAATTATTGGTTTGATGTGATTATTTTTGATTTAAAATTTTCAAATAAATAATATTGGGCCATTTCTGTGCAAAAACTTAAGTAAAAAAATTATCAAAGATGGTGGCAAATATTTGCCAAAATTCGTATTGTTAGTTTGTTTTTCAATAAATAATTTTTTTTTAACAGGTTTGTGAAAGATTTTTTCTGAAAATTTTTTATTGCAATTAAGTTTAGTTTCATATAATATTTTTTTACCAAGTAGTAAAAATTTGTAAAGCGCCGTTTTTGTATTTTGCGTGTTTATAGTAACTTTCAAGGTGAGTTGTGTGCATTGGTACCGCCGCCCCGGGAATAATTTAATGGATGACTTAATTAATGGGGTACTTAACTCGAGTATTTTTATAAAATGTTCGGAAAATCTACCGGGAGTAGAGAACATTTTTTTTTACAATCGCTTCATACAGGAGGCCCGAATAGTATTAATAATTCCTCTTAGGGCCTATGTCATTTTTGGGAATGCTGTGTGGAGGATTTCTTTTTGTAAAACGCCGTTTCTGTATGTTGCATGTTTATATTATCATTCAATGTGAGTGGTGTGCATTGGTACCGCCGCCCCGGGAATTATTTAATGGATTACATTCTAAACGGGGTACTTAACTCGAGTATTTTTGTACAATATTCGGAAAAATCTACAGGGAGTAGTTTTTACAATAGCGCGATACTGGAGGCCCGGAAGAAAATAATTCCCCTCGGGGCCTACGTCGTCTTTGGGAATGCTGTGTGGAGGGCTATTTTTAGGAAAGGAAGGAGAGGATATTCTGAGAAGAAAAAAGGTATGAGGGGTGGGTAGGAATCTGGGGATCAGTGTATGGAGTGACGGACGAATGGTTGTATCCCTCCCACTGCGGTGCAAGGTGATGTTCCGAGAGAGCTCTGCTGGAGAAGCCAAAAAGTCTCCCTAAACCAGTCTCTTCCGATCTGGTCTGCCACGCAATTGGTGGGCTTTAGCCTTTAAAAAGTTGAGCTTTGTGCGTATTTGAGAATCCTTCATTTGCAACCGAGATTGCCTCGAAATGACGGCCTCTGGCGTAGATGTTTTTTGATATATTCAATGGCAAAAGGTTTCGAAAACTTATTCAATCGTGTTTTTAGTGGCATTCCATTGAAAATATTCCACAATATCCTGATAAAAATTTGACATTTAACAAAAAAATCCAAGAAAAATCCGCTAACAAATTCCACAAGTTTTAAAATATTACTGACCAGGTGAATTCGTATTAAATAAATAACTGGGTAGGTACCTACTTTGCTCCATCGAATTACAAATAAATGGTTTGAAATTAAAATAAGTCACCAAAGATGGTAAGGTACTGTTTCTCCTGAAAAATATGCCGATTGCAGTTTGTCGGTCTTATAATTCAAATGCAGAAACAGGGCGGTAAAAAAAAAATCAGCTCGAAATATACGGATTAATTTTTTTATTAAAACTCATGATTTTTTTCTTAATTTTCTTTTGTTCAGAAAATATTGTCGGGCGTTTGCGACCAACGTTTTGCGGCGCATTAAAATTTATCTAAATAAGAAGCAAAGTTTTTTTTTTTAATTTTCTATACATTCATCGTTATTAATAATTATTTATTACGAAAAGAGTTATGGCGTACGTGAAATCAAAAGGTGGACACTTGAGAGATGTCATTTCCATAAAAAAATATTAAAGAGTCGATTGAAAAAAAAAAGAGTATTTTTTTTAATCGATTGGTTTTTGTAATAATGAGTGAGGAAATTTTGCCGGACCCTGTCGTTCATTTTGACTGACCAATCAGGGAGGCACTACACATGGTATTCCATTGAATTCAAATATCGATTTTTACTGTAAGTAAGAACTTCTTTCCTTTTAATCACAAAAAATTTATGATGTAAAATTAAAAAAGTTACCAAAGATGGATATTTGCAAAAATATGTAGGTAAAAACGGGGGTAGGTAGGTATGCAGGTAGGTAGGAACTAAGTACTAAACAGGTACTTTGGGTAGGTAGGTATGTAGGAAGCTACTTTTTATAAATTAGGTGGGTTCAATTTGGTTCAATGCAGTACTACAGATTGTTCGTATGCATATAAATCGAAAAAAAAATAGGTCAGGATTCGTTCGTTTACTTAGGACATTATTAAATTTAAAAATAAAAATAATTATACATGTGCACGGGTACCCGCATATTGTGAAAGAATTTCTTTGTGTAATTTTTTTCTGCAGTTAAATTGAGTATGATAATATTGTTTTTTTGGTAAATAATAAAATTAAAACGTTTTGTTTTCTTAGAAATTACGTAATTAAATGAACAAATATTATTTGTTTGAGTGAGGGTTACGTAGGTTTTACATTATGTTTTTTATACAAAAAGATTAATGAAATACCAATGTGTTTGATGGAATAATTTTTATTTTAAATAGTTTATATTTTTTATAGCGCCAAAATTTCTCAAGAAATTCCAAATTAAAAAAATATTAAAATTAAAAAAATTATATTTAAAAAAAGATTTTAAGGGTATCCCAAATGGTCCGCTACCCGAGGATTATAAAATATATATAAAGGACCAAAGAGCATTAAATTTACATAGCGCAGTTTTTGTATTTTGCAAGTTAATAATATCATTCAACGTGATTGGTGTGCATTAGTACCGCCGCCCCGGGAATCTTTTATTGGATGACCAAATCCTATACAACGGTTTAACCTGAGTCAATAATCATTGATTTTAGAATCTCTAGAAGTGTGATATATACAGATTGGCAAAAATATTTTTCTCAGTAACGTTTTACATCAACCGATATATGCACCAATCCTAATAGCGTGTTTTTCCGTGTGAATGTTGATGCATTTTTTATAGTCAAACTATAGGGGTACTTACTCGACAATTTAAATACAATATTCGGAAAATTTACCGGGAATGGAGAAGTTTTTTAATTTTTTTATAATAGCTCCACACAGGAGGCCCTGAAGAAAATAATTCCCCTCAGGGCCTACGTCATCTCTGGGGACGCTGTGTGAAGGGTTCTTTTTAGGAAAGGAAGGAGATGATATTCTGGGAAGGAAAAGGGTATAAGGGGTGGGTAGGAATCTAAGGATCAGTGTGTGGAGTGACGGACGAATGGATTTATCCCTACCACTGCGGTGCAAGGTGATGTTCACAGAGAGCCTTGCTGGAGAAGCCAAAAAGTATCCCTAAACCAGTCTCTCCCGATCTGGTCTGCCACGCAATTGGTAGGCAGACGCATCCACCGCCAAGACCGGGAAAAATCTCACCCTATGAACCCGGGCATCCCTGCTAAATCACCAAACATAGCGAACCACTTGAAATGACCTATTGCAGGTGTGTTGGTTCCCGAGGCGGCGGTACCCATACCCACCTACCAAATTTAGGTTTTTTGCATTTCTTGCTTCATCCACATTCAAAAATCTTATTTGTATTAAAGAATTTTTAAGTGTCATATCATGTGACATATCGTTTTTCGCAAAAAAAGGAAGGGATTTCATTTTAGTCAACATTTTGGTAGCCGTTTTGTTTTTTAAGACTTTTCTAAGGTTAGTCATGTGACATATCGTTTTTCTAAAAAAAAGGTGGGGGATTTCATATTAGTCAACATTTTGGTAGCCATTTTGTTTTTTAAGACTTTTCTAAGGTTAGTCATGTGACATATCTTCATTTTGGTGGTCATTTTGTTTTTTAAGACTTTTCTACGGTTTGTCATGTGACATATCGTTTTTCGCAAAAAAAGGTGGGGATTTCATATTAGTCAACATTTGGTTTTTTAAGACTTTTCTACGGTTAGTCAGTCATGTGACATATCGTTTTTCGCAAAAAAAGGTGGGGATTTCATATTAGGTAAATTCAGATCGCTATTTTGTTTTTTAAGACTTTTCTAAGGTTAGTCATGTGACATATCGTTTTTCGCAAAAAAAGATGGGGATTTCATATTAGGTAAATTCAGATCGCTACTTTGTTTTTTAAGACTTTTCTAAGGTTAGTCATGTGAGATATCGTTTTTCGCAAAAAAAGATGGGGATTTCATATTAGGTAAATTCAGATCGCTACTTTGTTTTTTAAGACTTTTCTAAGGTTAGTCATGTGACATATCGTTTTTCGCAAAAAAAGATGGGGATTTCATATTAGGTAAATTCAGATCGCTACTTTGTTTTTTAAGACTTTTCTAAGGTTAGTCATGTGAGATATCGTTTTTCGCAAAAAAAGGTGGGGGATTTCATATTATTCAAAAGTTTGGTCGCCAGCAGGTTTACAAAATTGAGCGATTAACTCACAGGACCCTTTGAGAAATTCTCACAATCCTTGCTTCATCCACTTTCAAACATCTTTTTTTTCTTTAAATATTTTTTTTTTTTTTAAATGTAGACACACACTTCTTGCATCATCCACGTTCAAACGTCAAATCGCTTAGTGCTTTAACTAATTAGTTGCGTTGCAACGGGCAAAAGCTAGTATTAATATTAATGCTCTTGACCACCAGATTTTAAGACAATCGCAGTCTCGCGAAAAACGACCACTCTGCCCCTCGAGTTTAACCGACCTCAGAGCTGATTTTCGCGAGACAGCGACCGTGGATGACCGATTAAGTGTTTTGCAGTCTCGCGAAAAACGACCATTCTGCCCCTCAATTTTAACCGACCTCAAAGCTGATTTTCGCGAGACAGCGACCGTGGATGAAAATACATACGATTTTTTCAGACCTGATTTGTATGGGAAAAATTCAGCCAGAATTTTACCAATTGCAAATTTTCATATAAAAAAACTGATGCAAAAAAAAATAAACTGCTAATAAAACTGATGTATGAAAACCTAGCGGCGAAAACTAGAAGCGCTCATTATTCGACGAAGAAATTCAAAGTTGTATTTCCAGCCGCCAGGTTCGCCCATCAAAAAAGGAAAAATTTATCGTCAGACCTTCACGAAAAATTTGTGAAAGAGCCTCAGTACTAAAATCGTAAAGTGTATATTTTTTTAAATATAAGGCGTCTCACCTCAAAATTTAACATTTCGACGAGCCTCGAGGTAAATCAAAATTGCGACTTAAAAAAGATTCCCGGCTTAGATGTTTTTATATTATTGCGACTACGACAGGTTTCGGAACATTAATAATATATTATATTTGTGACTTTTCATGGAAATTTTGTCAGGATTCGTTTTCAAACGTCGGTAATTTCTGACGTTTACGAAAAAAATTCCGAGTTAAAAACTGTTAAAATGTTCGTAGCCAGTAAAAAAAAATGCTTCATTAAGGAAAAATTTATCGTCAGACCTTCAAAGTACTGAAATGTTGGGGCATTTTTGAAAATTATTCTATGGCGTCTCACATGTAAATTTGACATTTCGACGTGTCTCATGTATATCAATATTACGTCAAAAATAGGATATGTGAATAAGATGTTTTTCTATAATTTTGAAAACCATAGATTTCCGAACTCCAATAATACATTACATTTACCACATTTCATGTAAATTATTTCAGGATACATCTTTAAAAGTTGAAAAAATTCTGACGTTTATGAAATGCAAAAAAAACTAAAGTTTATATGTTACCGGCCAGCTAAATAACGTTGATTTAATTGCTGGGTAGGTACTTTTGTAAAGACAAATAAAATTCGAACAGTTCAGGCTGCCGAGATCATAGAAAATAATTTACCAGTGGGTAGGTACCTACTTGGGTGGGAACGTTATTTTTCAAATATTGAGAATTTAATATGATGAATAAAACTGTTTAATAACTCAGGAAAATCCATTTTTTTTTTCCAAATGGCGTAGGTACTTCTTTAAATAGTGTACAATAGTGTTATTATAATATCATTCGGCGTGGGTGGTGTGCATTGGTACCGCCACCCCGTGAATCATTTATCGGATGACCAAACCCTTTATAACCGGTTAATTTGAGTCGATTTAAGAATTCCTCTCAGGGCCTATGTCATCTTTGGGGATGCTGTGTGAAGGGTTCTTTTTAGGAAAGTAAGGAGATGATGTTCTGGTAAGGAAAAAGTTATGAGGGGTGGGTAGGAATCTGGGGATCAGTGTGTGGAGTGACGGACGAAAATAATTCCTCTCAGGGCCTATGTCATCTTTGGGGATGCTGTGTGAAGGGTTATTTTTAGGAAAGTAAGGAGTTGATGTTCTGGTAAGGAAAAAGTTATGAGGGGTGGGTAGGAATCTGGGGATCAGTGTGTGGAGTGAGGGACGAATGATTTTATCCCTACCACTGCGGTGCAAGGTGATGTTCCGAGAGAGCTCTGCTGAAGAAGCCAAAAAGTCTCCCTAAACCAGTCTCTTCCGATCTGGTCTACTACGAAATTGGTGGGCAGACGAATCCACCGCCAAGACCAGGACAAACCTCATGAACCCAGGCACCACTTCTAAATCACCAAACATAGCGAACCTCTTGAAATGACCTATTGCAGAGGCGTTGGCCTACCCGCCCAGCGATTTTTTTTAGCGTAAATCCTCACGGCTTTTGCGGTAGGTCAGGGCCCTAGCACGCTCGCTCTACAACGATCGATAGGATAACTATCGGTGACTTCTCATCGTTCCCTAGCATGACTACAGATCGCCAACGAATAAGTGACAGGTCACAATGACTAAGTGTCCTTCGTAACATATTCGAAATCAACTGTTGTTTGTACGTTAGCGATGTGCAGTTGTCCTAGGGAACGATGAGAAGTTACCGATAGTTATCCTACCGATCATTAAAGAGCAAGCGTGCTAGGGCCTGAACAAAAATTTTTTAGTTTATCCTTTAAAAAATTGAGCTTTGGCGAATTTGAGAATCCTTCATTTGCAAACGAAATTGCGTCAAAATGACGGCCTCTGGCGTAGATGTTTTTTGATATATTCAATGGCAAAAGGTTTCGAAAACTTATTCAACCGTTATTTTAGTGGCATTCGCTTGAAAATATTCCTCAATATCGTGCTAAAAATTTGACATTTTACAAAAAAATCCATGAAAAATCCGCTAACAAATTTTACAACATTTAAAAAGATTACTTGCCAGTGGATTCGTATAATATTATCACTGGGTAGGTACCTACTTTGCTCCATCGAATTACAAATAAATGGTTTGAAATTAAGAGAAATCACCAAAGATGGTAGGTACTAAATGCGTTTCTTCTGAAAAATGCCGATTGCAGTTTGTCGGTCTTTTAGTACAAATTCAGAAACAGGGTGGTAAAAAAAATTCCGCTCGAAATATACTGATTAATTTTTTTATTAAAACTCATGATTTTTTCCTTATTTTTTTTTTGTTTAGAAAATATTGTCGGGCGTTTGCGACCAACGTTTTTGCGGCGCATTAAAATTTATCTAAATAAGATGCAAAGTTTTTTTTCTAATTTTCTATACATTTATCGTTATTAATAATTATTTATTACGAAAAGAGTTATGGCGTCCGTGAAATCAAAAGGTGGACACTTGAAAGATGTCATTTCCATAAAAAAATATTAAAGATTCGATTAAAAAAAAAAAGTCAATTTTTTAATCGATTGGTTTTTGTAATAATGAGTGAGGAAATTTTGCCGGACCCTGTCGTTCATTTCGACTGTCCAATCAGGAGTTCACTAGGCATGCGGATTGCATTGAATTCAAATATCGATATTTACTCTAAGTAAGAACTTCTTTCCTTTAAATCACAAAAAAATTATGATATAAAATTTAAAAAAAAGTAACCAAAGATGGATATTTCCAAAAAAATGTAGGTGTATACGGGGGTAGGTAGATATGCAGGTAGGTAGGAACTAAGTACTGAACAGGTACTCTGGGTAGGTAGGTATGCATGAAGGTACTTTTTATAAATTAGGTGGGTTCGATGCAGTGCTACAGATTTTTTATATGCATATAAATCGAAAAATAGATCGGTCAGGATTCGTTCGTTTACTTTGGACATTATTAAATTTTAAAATAAAAATAATTATACGTGTGCACGGGTACCCGGATATTGTTAAAGAATTTCTTTGTGTAATTTTTTTGCTGCAGTAAAATTGAGTTTGATAAGATGGTTTTTTTGATAAGTAATAAAATTGCAATGTTTTTTTTTTTTTTAGAAATTACGTAGGTAAATGAACAAATATTTTTAGTTTGAGGGTTAGGTAGGTTTTTTTCCAATACTATTCATCTGATGGCGACAAAACTTTTGGGATTTGATGTGTGCATGCCCGGGTTGGTTTCTACGCATAATAGTAAGCTCTGGCTTTATGAAATTATTTACGCATAATGGTAAGATCTGGCGTTATGAAATTATGTCCTATACTTTCCATCCGATTGAGATGAAACTTTGGGAATTCGATGTTGGCATGCTCGGGATGGTTTCTATGTAAAAGAGTAAGCTCTGGCGTTATGAAATTTTTTCCAATACTATTCATCTGATTGCGACAAAACTTTTGGGATTTGATGTGTGCATGCCCGGGTTGGTTTCTACGCATAATAGTAAGCTCTGGCTTTATGAAATTATTTCCTATACTATTCATCCGATTGCGATGAAACTTTGGGGATTTGATGTGTGCATGTCCGGGATGGTTTCAATGCGTAATAGTAAGCTCTGGCGTTATCAAATTATTTCATATACTATTCACCCGATTGAGATGAAACTTTGGAGATTTGATGTGTACATGCCTGGGATGGTTTTTATGCATAAAAGTAAGCTCTGGCGTAATGAAATTATTTCCTTTACTTTTCATCCGATTGAGATGAAACTTTGGGAATTCGATGTTGGCATGCTAGGGATGGTTTCTATATATAAGAATAAGCTCTGGCATTATGAAATTATTTCCAATACTATTCATCCGATTGCGATGAAACTTTGGGGATATGATGTGTGCATGCTCGAAATGGTTTTAAAATATAATAATGAGCTCTAGCGTAATGAAATTATCTACAATAATATTCATCCGATTGCGATGAAACTTTGGTGAGTTATTGTGCGCAAGCCCGCGAAGTTTTCTTTATATAATGCAGAGCTTTGGCGTTATCAAATTTGTACAAAAAATTTAAATAGGTGTAACGGGAGTTATTAGAAAAGTGAGTGCATATCATATAATTTAGAAACAATTTATTAGTGAAAAAATTGAACCGTAAACTTCTAGGCCCCTTTTTGCGAGAAAAGGCCCATACTGAACGCCTTAACCAGGGCGACCAAAGTGGCTAAGTAGCGGGTGTACAAAATTGAGCGATTAACTCACAAGACCCTTTGAGTAGTTCTCAAAATCCTTGCTTCATCCACATTCAAACATCGATTTTTTTTTCAAGTATTTAATTTTTAAAAAATTTAGACACACACACTTCTTGCTTCATCCACATTCAAACGTCAAATCGCTTAGTGCTTTAACCAATTAGTTGCGTTGCAACGGGCAAAAGCTAGTATATATTAATGCTCGTAACCACCAGATTTTAAGACAATCGCAGTCTTGCGAAAAACGACCACTCTGCCCCTCAAGTTTAACCGACCTCAAAGCTGATTTTCGCGAAAAAGCGACCGTGGATAAAAATACATACGATTTTTTCAGACCTGATTTGTATGGGAAAAATTCAGCCAGAATTTTACCAATTGCAAATTTTCATATAAAAAAACTGATGCAAAAAAAATAAACTGCTAAAAAAACTGATGTATTAAAACCTAGCGGCGAAAACTAGAAGCGCTCATTATTCGACGATGAAATTCAAAGTTGTATTTCCAGCCGCCAGGTTCGCCCCTCAAAAAAGGAATAATTTATCGTCAGACCTTCACGAAAAATTTCTGAAAGAGCCTCAGTACTGAAATCGTAAAGTGTATATTTTTTAAATATATGGCGTCTCACCTCAAAATTTTACATTTCGACGAGCCTCGAGGTAAATCAAAATTGCGACTTAAAAAAGATTCCCGGCTTAGATGTTTTTGTATTATTTCGACTACGACAGGTTTCGGAACATTAATAATATATTATATTTATGACTTTTCATGGAGATTTTGTCAGGATTTCTTTTCAAACGTCGGTAATTTCTGACGTTTACGAAAAAATTTCGAGTTCAAAACTGTTAAAATGTTCGCAGCCAGTAGAGTAAAATGCTTTATTAAGGAAAAATTTATCGTCAGACCTTCAAAGTACTGAAATGTTGGGGCATTTTTGAAAATTATTCTATGGCGTCTCGCATGTAAATTTCACATTTCGACGAGTCTCATGTATATCAATATTACGTCAAAAATAGGATATGTGGATAAGATGTTTTTCTATAATTTTGAAAACCATACATTTCCGAACTCCAATAATACATTACATTTACCACATTTCATGTAAATTATTTCAGGATACATCTTCAAAAGTTGAAAAAATTCTGACGTTTATGAAGGAAAAGAAAATTGAAAACAGGTTATATGTTACCGGCCAGCTACATAACGTTTATTTTAATTGCTGTGTAGGTACTTTTGTACAGACACATAAAATTCGAACGGTTCAGGCTGCTGAGATCATAGAAAATAATTTACCAGTGGGTAGGTACCTAATTGGGTGGGAACGTTATTTTTCAAATATTGAGAATTTAACATGATGAATAAAACTGTTTAAATAACTCGGGATAATCCATTTTTTTTTTGCCAAATGGCGTAGGTACTTTTTTAAATAGTGCACAATAGTGTTATTCTAATATCATTCGGCGTGGGTGGTGTGCATTGGTAATGCCACCCCGTGAATCATTTATTGGATGACCAAACCCTTTATAACCGGTTAATCTGAGTCGATTTAAGAATATCTAAATATATTCAGGTTGGCAAAAAGATGTATCTCAGTGACGTTTTGCATCGTTATATGCACCAATACACACAATCCTAAGGGCGGGCTTTTTCGTGTGAATGTTTATGCATTTTTTATACACAAACTATGGATCTTACTCGACTAATTTAAAACAAAATTAGGAAAATCTACCGGGAAAAGAGAAGTTTATTTAATTTTTATAATAGCTCTACACAGGAGGCCTTGAAGAAAATAATTCCTCTCAGGGCCTATGTTATCTTTGGGGATGCTGTGTGAAGGGTTATTTTTAGGAAAGTAAGGAGATGATGTTCTGGTAAGGAAAAAGTTATGAGGGGTGGGTAGGAATCTGGGGATCAGTGTGTGGAGTGACGGACGAAAATAATTCCTCTCAGGGCCTATGTCATCTTTGGGGATGCTGTGTGAAGGGTTCTTTTTAGGAAGGTAAGGAGATGATGTTCTGGTAAGGAAAAAGTTATGAGGGGTGGGTAGGAATCTGGGGATCAGTGTGTGGAGTGACGGACGAATGATTTTATCCCTCCCACTGCGGTGCAAGGTGATGTTCCGAGAGAGCTTTGCTGAAGAACCCAAAAAGTCTCCCTAAACCAGTCTCTTCCGATCTGGTCTGCCACGAAATTGGTGGGCAGACGAATCCACCGCCAAGACCAGAACAAACCTCATGAACCCAGGCACCACTTCTAAATCAACAAACATAGCGAACCACTTGAAATGACCTATTGCAGAGGCGTTGGCCTACCCACCCAGCGAATTTTTTTAGCGTAAGATCCTCACGGCTTTTGCGGTAGGTCAGAGGCCCTAGCACGCTCGCTCTATAACGATCGATAGGATAACTATCGGTAACTTCTCATCGTTCCCTAGCATGACTACAGATCGCCAACGAATAAGTGACAGTTCACAATGACTAAGTGTCCTTAACATATTCGACATCAACTGTTGTTTGTTCGTTAGCGATGTGCAGTTGTCCTAGGGAACGATGAGAAGTTACCGATAGTTATCCTACCGATCGTTATAGAGCAAGCGTGCTAGGGCCTGAACAAAAAATTTGACTTTAGCCTTTCAAAAAATTGAGCTTTGGCGTATTTGAGAATCCTTCATTTGCAAACGAAATTGCGTCAAAATGACGGCCTCTGGCGTAAATGTTTTTTGATATATTCAATGGCAAAAGGTTTCGAAAACTTATTCAACCGTTTTTTTAGTGGCATTCCATTGAAAATATTCCACAATATCGAGCTAAAAATTTGACATTTTACAAAAAAATCCATGAAAAATCCGCTAACAAATTATACAAGATTTAAAAATATTACTGGTCAGGTGGATTGGTATAATAATAATCACTGGGTAGGTACCTACTTTGCTCCATCGAATTACAAATAAATGGTTTGAAATTAAGAGAAATCACCAAAGATGGTAGGTACTAAATGCGTTTCTTCTGGAAAAATGCCGATTGCAGTTTGTCGGTCTTTTAATTCAAATTCAGAAACAGGGTGGTAAAAAAAATTCCGCTCGAAATATACTGATTAATTTTTTTATTAAAACTCATGATTTTTTCCTTAATTTTTTTTGTTTTGAAAATATTGTCTTGCGTTTGCGACCAACGTTTTTGCGGCGCATTAAAATTTATCTAAATAAGATGCAAAGTTTTTTTTTCTAATTTTCTATACATTTATCGTTATTAATAATTATTGATTACGAAAAGAGTTATGGCGTCCGTGACATCAAAAGGTGGATACTTGAAAGATGTCATTTCCATAAAAAAATATTAAAGAGTCGATTTAAAAAAAAAAACATTTTTTTTTATCGATTGGTTTTTGTAATAATGAGAGAGGAAATTTTGCCGGACCCTGTCGTTCATTTCGACTGTCCAATCAGGGAGTTCAGTAGGCATGCGGATTGCATTGAATTCAAATATCGATATTTACTCTAAGTAAGAACTTCTTTCCTTTAAATCACAAAAAAAATATGATATAAAATAAAAAAAAGTAACCAAAGATGGATATTTCCAAAAAAATGTAGGTGTACACGGGGGTAGGTAGATATGCAGGTAGGTAGGAACTAAGTACTGAACAGGTACTCTGGGTAGGTAGGTATGTATGAAGGTACTTTTTATAAATTAGGTGGGTTCGATGCAGTGCTACAGATTTTTTATATGCATATAAATCGAAAAATAGATCGGTCAGGATTCGTTCGTTTACTTTGGACATTATTCAATTTTAAAATAAAAATAATTATACGTGTGCACGGGTAGCCGGATATTGTTAAAGAATTTCTTTGTGTAATTTTTTTGCTGCAGTAAAATTGAGTTTGATAAGATGGTTTTTTGTTGAACAAATATTTTTTGTTTGAGGGTTAGGTAGGTTTTTTTTCCAATACTATTCATCTGATGGCGACAAAACTTTTGGGATTTGATGTGTGCATGCCCGGGTTGGTTTCTACGCATAATAGTAAGCTCTGGCTTTATGAAATTATTTTATATACTATTCACCCGATCGAGATGAAACTTTGGAAATTTGATGTGTGCATGCCTGGGATGGTTTTTATGCATAAAAGTAAGCTCTGGCGTTATGAAAATATTTCCTTTAATTTTCATCCGATTGAGATGAAACTTTGGGAATTCGATGTTGACATGCTCGGGATGGTTTCTATGTAAAAGAGTAAGCTCTGGCGTTATGAAATTTTTTTCCAATACTATTCATTTGATTGCGACAAAACTTTTGAGCTTTGATGTGTGCATGCCCGGGTTGGTTTCTACGCATAATAGTAAGCTCTGGAATTATGAAATTATTTACGCATAATGGTAAGATCTGGCGTTATGAAATTATTTCCTATACTTTCCATCCGATTGAGATGAAACTTTGGGAATTTGATGTTGGATACTCGGGATGGTTTGAACATAAAAGAGTAAGCTCTGGCGTTATGATTTTTTTTCCAATACTTTTCATCTGATTGCGACAAAACTTTTGGTATTTGATGTGTGCATGCCCGGGTTGGTTTCTACGCATAATAGTAAGCTCTGGCTCTATGAAATTATTTCCTATACTATTCATCTGATTGCGATGAAACTTTGGGGATTTGATGTGTGCATGTCCGGGATGGTTTCTATGCGTAATAATAAGCTCTGGCGTTATCAAATTATTTCATATACTATTCACCCGATTGAGATGAAACTTTGGAGATTTGATGTGTGCATGCCTGGGATGGTTTTTATGCATAAAAGTAAGCTCTGGCGTAATGAAATTATTTCCTTTACTTTTCATCCGATTGAGATGAAACTTTGGGAATTCGATGTTGGCATGCTAGGGATGGTTTCTATATATAAGAATAAGCTCTGGCATTATGAAATTATTTCCAATACTATTCATCCGATTGCGATGAAACTTTGGGGATATGATGTGTGCATGCTCGAAATGGTTTTAAAATATAATAATGAGCTCTAGCGTAATGAAATTATCTACAATAATATTCATCCGATTGCGATGAAACTTTGGTGAGTTATTGTGCGCAAGCCCGCGAAGTTTTCTTTATATAATGCAGAGATTTGGCGTTATCAAATTCATACAAAAAAATTAAATAGGTGTAACGGGAGTTATTAGAAAAGTGAGTGCATATCATATAATTTAGAAACAATTTATTAGTGAAAAAATTGAGCCGTAAACTTCTAGGCCCCTTTTTGCGAGAAAAGGCCCATACTGAACGCCTTAACCAGGGCGACCAAAGTGGCTAAGTAGCGGGTGTACAAAATTGAGCGATTAACTCACAGGACCCTTTGAGTAGTTCTCACAATCCTTGCTTCATCCACATTCAAACATCGATTTTTTTTTTTCAAATATTTAATTTTTAAAAAATGTAGACACACACACTTCTTGCTTCATCCACATTCAAACGTCAAATCGCTTAGTGCTTTAACCAATTAGTTGCCTTGCAACGGGCAAAAGCTAGTATATATATTAATGCTCGTAACCACCAGATTTTAAGTCAATCGCAGTCTTGCGAAAAACGACCACTCTGCCCCTCAAGTTTAACCGACCTCAAAGCTGATTTTCGCGAGACATCGACCGTGGATAAAAATACATACGATTTTTTCAGACCTGATTTGTATGGGAAAAATTCAGCCAGAATTTTACCAATTGCAAATTTTCATATAAAAAAACTGATGCAAAAAAAATAAACTGCTAATAAAACTGATGTATGAAAACCTAGCGGCGAAAACTAGAAGCGCTCATTATTCGACGAAGAAATTCAAAGTTGTATTTCCAGCCGCCAGGTTCGCCCATCAAAAAAGGAAAAATTTATCGTCAGACCTTCACGAAAAATTTGTGAAAGAGCCTCAGTACTAAAATCGTAAAGTGTATATTTTTTTAAATATAAGGCGTCTCACCTCAAAACTTTACATTCCGACGAGCCTCGAGGTAAATCAAAATTGCGACTTAAAAAAGATACCTGGCTTAGATGTTTTTGTATTATTTCGACTACGACAGGTTTTGGAACATAAATAATATATTATATTTATGACTTTTCATGGAAATTTTGTCGGGATTCGTTTTCAAACGTCGGTAATTTCTGACGTTTACGAAAAAAATTCCGAGTTAAAAACTGTTAAAATGTTCGTAGCCAGTAAAAAAATGCTTTATTAAGGAAAAATTTATCGTCAGACCTTCAAAGTACTGAAATGTTGGGGCATTTTTGAAAATTATTCTATGGCGTCTCGCATGTTAATTTGACATTTCGACGAGTCTCATGTATATCAATATTACGTCAAAAATAGCATATGTGGATAAGATGTTTTTCTATAATTTTGAAAACCATAGATTTCCGAACTCCAATAATACATTACATTTACCACATTTCATGTAAATTATTTCAGGATACATCTTCAAAAGTTGAAAAAATTCTGACGTTTATGAAGAAATGCAAAATAAAAACAGGTTAAACGTTACCGGCCAGCTACATAACGTTGATTTTAATTGCTGGGTTGGTACTTTTGTAAAGACAAATAAAATTCGAACGGTTCAGGCTGCCGAGATCATAGAAAATAATTTACCAGTGGGTAGGTACCTACTTGGGTGGGAACGTTATTTTTCAAATATTGAGAATTTAACATGATGAATAAAACTGTTTAAATAACTCAGGATAATCCATTTTTTTTGCCTAATGGTGTAGGTACTTCTTTAAATAGTGCACAATAGTGTTATTATAATATCATTCGGCGTGGGTGGTGTGCATTGGTACTGCCACCCCGTGAATCATTTGTTGGATGACCAAACCCTTTATAACCGGTTAATCTGAGTCGATTTAAGAATATCTAAATATATTCAGGTTGGCAAAAAGATGTATCTCAGTGACGTTTTGCATCGTTATATGCACCAATACACACAATCCTAAGGGCGGGCTTTTTCGTGTGAATGTTTATGCATAAACTATGGATCTTACTCGACTAATTTAAAACAAAATTAGGAAAATCTACCGGGAAAAGAGAAGTTTATTTAATTTTTATAATAGCTCTACACAGGAGGCCTTGAAGAAAATAATTCCTCTCAGGGCCTATGTCATCTTTGGGGATGCTGTGTGAAGGGTTATTTTTAGGAAAGTAAGGAGATGATGTTCTGGTAAGGAAAAAGTTATGAGGGGTGGGTAGGAATCTGGGGATCAGTGTGTGGAGTGACGGACGAAAATAATTCCTCTCAGGGCCTATGTCATCTTTGGGGATGCTGTGTGAAGGGTTCTTTTTAGGAAGGTAAGGAGATGATGTTCTGGTAAGGAAAAAGTTATGAGGGGTGGGTAGGAATCTGGGGATCAGTGTGTGGAGTGACGGACGAATGATTTTATCCCTCCCACTGCGGTGCAAGGTGATGTTCCGAGAGAGCTTTGCTGAAGAACCCAAAAAGTCTCCCTAAACCAGTCTCTTCCGATCTGGTCTGCCACGAAATTGGTGGGCAGACGAATCCACCGCCAAGACCAGAACAAACCTCATGAACCCAGGCACCACTTCTAAATCAACAAACATAGCGAACCACTTGAAATGACCTATTGCAGAGGCGTTGGCCTACCCACCCAGCGAATTTTTTTAGCGTAAGATCCTCACGGCTTTTGCGGTAGGTCAGAGGCCCTAGCACGCTCGCTCTATAACGATCGATAGGATAACTATCGGTAACTTCTCATCGTTCCCTAGCATGACTACAGATCGCCAACGAATAAGTGACAGTTCACAATGACTAAGTGTCCTTAACATATTCGACATCAACTGTTGTTTGTTCGTTAGCGATGTGCAGTTGTCCTAGGGAACGATGAGAAGTTACCGATAGTTATCCTACCGATCGTTATAGAGCAAGCGTGCTAGGGCCTGAACAAAAAATTAGACTTTAGCCTTTAAAAAAATTGAGCTTTGGCGTATTTGAGAATCCTTCATTTGCAAACGAAATTGCGTCAAAATGACGGCCTCTGGCGTAAATGTTTTTTGATATATTCAATGGCAAAAGGTTTCGAAAACTTATTCAACCGTTTTTTTAGTGGCATTCCATTGAAAATATTCCACAATATCGAGCTAAAAATTTGACATTTTACAAAAAAATCCATGAAAAATCCGCTAACAAATTATACAAGATTTAAAAATATTACTGGTCAGGTGGATTGGTATAATAATAATCACTGGGTAGGTACCTACTTTGCTCCATCGAATTACAAATAAATGGTTTGAAATTAAGAGAAATCACCAAAGATGGTAGGTACTAAATGCGTTTCTTCTGGAAAAATGCCGATTGCAGTTTGTCGGTCTTTTAATTCAAATTCAGAAACAGGGTGGTAAAAAAAATTCCGCTCGAAATATACTGATTAATTTTTTTATTAAAACTCATGATTTTTTCCTTAATTTTTTTTGTTTAGAAAATATTGTCTTGCGTTTGCGACCAACGTTTTTGCGGCGCATTAAAATTTATCTAAATAAGATGCAAAGTTTTTTTTCTAATTTTCTATACATTTATCGTTATTAATAATTATTGATTACGAAAAGAGTTATGGCGTCCGTGACATCAAAAGGTGGATACTTGAAAGATGTCATTTCCATAAAAAAATATTAAAGAGTCGATTTAAAAAAAAAATCATTTTTTTAATCGATTGGTTTTTGTAATAATGAGTGAGGAAATTTTGCCGGACCCTGTCGTTCATTTCGACTG
This sequence comes from Limnephilus auricula, assembly GCA_951813805.1. NCBI lineage: Eukaryota > Metazoa > Arthropoda > Insecta > Trichoptera > Limnephilidae > Limnephilus > Limnephilus auricula. The sequence continues at coordinate 41,753,470 of OX638390.1, forward strand.
TCCAATCAGGGAGTTCAGTAGGCATGCGGATTGCATTGAATTCAAATATCGATATTTACTCGAAGTAAGAACTTCTTTCCTTTAAATCACAAAAAAAATATGATATAAAATAAAAAAAAGTAACCAAAGATGGATATTTCCAAAAAAATGTAGGTGTACACGGGGGTAGGTAGATATGCAGGTAGGTAGGAACTAAGTACTGAACAGGTACTCTGGGTAGGTAGGTATGTATGAAGGTACTTTTTATAAATTAGGTGGGTTCGATGCAGTGCTACAGATTTTTTATATGCATATAAATCGAAAAATAGATCGGCCAGGATTCGTTCGTTTACTTTGGACATTATTCAATTTTAAAATAAAAATAATTATACGTGTGCACGGGTAGCCGGATATTGTTAAAGAATTTCTTTGTGTAATTTTTTTGCTGCAGTAAAATTGAGTTTGATAAGATGGTTTTTTGTTGAACAAATATTTTTTGTTTGAGGGTTAGGTAGGTTTTTTTTCCAATACTATTCATCAATACGATTTGATGTGTGCATGCCCGGGTTGGTTTCTACGCATAATAGTAAGCTCTGGCTTTATGAAATTATTTTATATACTATTCACCCGATCGAGATGAAACTTTGGAAATTTGATGTGTGCATGCCTGGGATGGTTTTTATGCATAAAAGTAAGCTCTGGCGTTATGAAAATATTTCCTTTAATTTTCACCCGATTGAGATGAAACTTTGGGAATTCGATGTTGACATGCTCGGGATGGTTTCTATGTAAAAGAGTAAGCTCTGGCGTTATGAAATTTTTTCCAATACTATTCATTTGATTGCGACAAAACTTTTGAGCTTTGATGTGTGCATGCCCGGGTTGGTTTCTACGCATAATAGTAAGCTCTGGAATTATGAAATTATTTACGCATAATGGTAAGATCTGGCGTTATGAAATTATTTCCTATACTTTCCATCCGATTGAGATGAAACTTTGGGAATTTGATGTTGGATACTCGGGATGGTTTGAACATAAAAGAGTAAGCTCTGGCGTTATGATTTTTTTTCCAATACTTTTCATCTGATTGCGACAAAACTTTTGGTATTTGATGTGTGCATGCCCGGGTTGGTTTCTACGCATAATAGTAAGCTCTGGCTCTATGAAATTATTTCCTATACTATTCATCTGATTGCGATGAAACTTTGGGGATTTGATGTGTGCATGTCCGGGATGGTTTCTATGCGTAATAATAAGCTCTGGCGTTATCAAATTATTTCATATACTATTCACCCGATTGAGATGAAACTTTGGAGATTTGATGTGTGCATGCCTGGGATGGTTTTTATGCATAAAAGTAAGCTCTGGCGTAATGAAATTATTTCCTTTACTTTTCATCCGATTGAGATGAAACTTTGGGAATTCGATGTTGGCATGCTAGGGATGGTTTCTATATATAAGAATAAGCTCTGGCATTATGAAATTATTTCCAATACTATTCATCCGATTGCGATGAAACTTTGGGGATATGATGTGTGCATGCTCGAAATGGTTTTAAAATATAATAATGAGCTCTAGCGTAATGAAATTATCTACAATAATATTCATCCGATTGCGATGAAACTTTGGTGAGTTATTGTGCGCAAGCCCGCGAAGTTTTCTTTATATAATGCAGAGATTTGGCGTTATCAAATTCATACAAAAAATTTAAATAGGTGTAACGGGAGTTATTAGAAAAGTGAGTGCATATCATATAATTTAGAAACAATTTATTAGTGAAAAAATTGAGCCGTAAACTTCTAGGCCCCTTTTTGCGAGAAAAGGCCCATACTGAACGCCTTAACCAGGGCGACCAAAGTGGCTAAGTAGCGGGTGTACAAAATTGAGCGATTAACTCACAGGACCCTTTGAGTAGTTCTCACAATCCTTGCTTCATCCACATTCAAACATCGATTTTTTTTTTCAAATATTTAATTTTTAAAAAATGTAGACACACACACTTCTTGCTTCATCCACATTCAAACGTCAAATCGCTTAGTGCTTTAACCAATTAGTTGCCTTGCAACGGGCAAAAGCTAGTATTATATATTAATGCTCGTAACCACCAGATTTTAAGTCAATCGCAGTCTTGCGAAAAACGACCACTCTGCCCCTCAAGTTTAACCGACCTCAAAGCTGATTTTCGCGAGACATCGACCGTGGATAAAAATACATACGATTTTTTCAGACCTGATTTGTATGGGAAAAATTCAGCCAGAATTTTACCAATTGCAAATTTTCATATAAAAAAACTGATGCAAAAAAAATAAACTGCTAATAAAACTGATGTATGAAAACCTAGCGGCGAAAACTAGAAGCGCTCATTATTCGACGAAGAAATTCAAAGTTGTATTTCCAGCCGCCAGGTTCGCCCATCAAAAAAGGAAAAATTTATCGTCAGACCTTCACGAAAAATTTGTGAAAGAGCCTCAGTACTAAAATCATAAAGTGTATATTTTTTTAAATATAAGGCGTCTCACCTCAAAACTTTACATTCCGACGAGCCTCGAGGTAAATCAAAATTGCGACTTAAAAAAGATACCTGGCTTAGATGTTTTTGTATTATTTCGACTACGACAGGTTTTGGAACATAAATAATATATTATATTTATGACTTTTCATGGAAATTTTGTCAGGATTCGTTTTCAAACGTCGGTAATTTCTGACGTTTACGAAAAAAATTCCGAGTTAAAAACTGTTAAAATGTTCGTAGCCAGTAAAAAAATGCTTTATTAAGGAAAAAATTATCGTCAGACCTTCAAAGTACTGAAATGTTGGGGCATTTTTGAAAATTATTCTATGGCGTCTCGCATGTTAATTTGACATTTCGACGAGTCTCATGTGTATCAATATTACGTCAAAAATAGCATATGTGGATAAGATGTTTTTCTATAATTTTGAAAACCATAGATTTCCGAACTCCAATAATACATTACATTTACCACATTTCATGTAAATTATTTCAGGATACATCTTCAAAAGTTGAAAAAATTCTGACGTTTATGAAGAAATGCAAAATAAAAACAGGTTAAACGTTACCGGCCAGCTACATAACGTTGATTTTAATTGCTGGGTTGGTACTTTTGTAAAGACAAATAAAATTCGAACGGTTCAGGCTGCCGAGATCATAGAAAATAATTTACCAGTGGGTAGGTACCTACTTGGGTGGGAACGTTATTTTTCAAATATTGAGAATTTAACATGATGAATAAAACTGTTTAAATAACTCAGGATAATCCATTTTTTTTGCCTAATGGTGTAGGTACTTCTTTAAATAGTGCACAATAGTGTTATTATAATATCATTCGGCGTGGGTGGTGTGCATTGGTACTGCCACCCCGTGAATCATTTGTTGGATGACCAAACCCTTTATAACCGGTTAATCTGAGTCGATTTAAGAATATATAAATATATTCAGGTTGGCAAAAAGATGTATCTCAGTGACGTTTTGCATCGTTATATGCACCAATACACACAATCCTAAGGGCGGGCTTTTTCGTGTGAATGTTTATGCATAAACTATGGATCTTACTCGACTAATTTAAAACAAAATTAGGAAAATCTACCGGGAAAAGAGAAGTTTATTTAATTTTTATAATAGCTCTACACAGGAGGCCTTGAAGAAAATAATTCCTCTCAGGGCCTATGTTATCTTTGGGGATGCTGTGTGAAGGGTTATTTTTAGGAAAGTAAGGAGATGATGTTCTGGTAAGGAAAAAGTTATGAGGGGTGGGTAGGAATCTGGGGATCAGTGTGTGGAGTGACGGACGAAAATAATTCCTCTCAGGGCCTATGTCATCTTTGGGGATGCTGTGTGAAGGGTTCTTTTTAGGAAGGTAAGGAGATGATGTTCTGGTAAGGAAAAAGTTATGAGGGGTGGGTAGGAATCTGGAGATCAGTGTGTGGAGTGACGGACGAATGATTTTATCCCTCCCACTGCGGTGCAAGGTGATGTTCCGAGAGAGCTTTGCTGAAGAACCCAAAAAGTCTCCCTAAACCAGTCTCTTCCGATCTGGTCTGCCACGAAATTGGTGGGCAGACGAATCCACCGCCAAGACCAGAACAAACCTCATGAACCCAGGCACCACTTCTAAATCAACAAACATAGCGAACCACTTGAAATGACCTATTGCAGAGGCGTTGGCCTACCCACCCAGCGAATTTTTTTAGCGTAAGATCCTCACGGCTTTTGCGGTAGGTCAGAGGCCCTAGCACGCTCGCTCTATAACGATCGATAGGATAACTATCGGTAACTTCTCATCGTTCCCTAGCATGACTACAGATCGCCAACGAATAAGTGACAGTTCACAATGACTAAGTGTCCTTAACATATTCGACATCAACTGTTGTTTGTTCGTTAGCGATGTGCAGTTGTCCTAGGGAACGATGAGAAGTTACCGATAGTTATCCTACCGATCGTTATAGAGCAAGCGTGCTAGGGCCTGAACAAAAAATTAGACTTTAGCCTTTAAAAAAATTGAGCTTTGGCGTATTTGAGAATCCTTCATTTGCAAACGAAATTGCGTCAAAATGACGGCCTCTGGCGTAAATGTTTTTTGATATATTCAATGGCAAAAGGTTTCGAAAACTTATTCAACCGTTTTTTTAGTGGCATTCCATTGAAAATATTCCACAATATCGAGCTAAAAATTTGACATTTTACAAAAAAATCCATGAAAAATCCGCTAACAAATTATACAAGATTTAAAAATATTACTGGTCAGGTGGATTGGTATAATAATAATCACTGGGTAGGTACCTACTTTGCTCCATCGAATTACAAATAAATGGTTTGAAATTAAGAGAAATCACCAAAGATGGTAGGTACTAAATGCGTTTCTTCTGGAAAAATGCCGATTGCAGTTTGTCGGTCTTTTAATTCAAATTCAGAAACAGGGTGGTAAAAAAAATTCCGCTCGAAATATACTGATTAATTTTTTTATTAAAACTCATGATTTTTTCCTTAATTTTTTTTGTTTAGAAAATATTGTCTTGCGTTTGCGACCAACGTTTTTGCGGCGCATTAAAATTTATCTAAATAAGATGCAAAGTTTTTGTTCTAATTTTCTATACATTTATCGTTATTAATAATTATTGATTACGAAAAGAGTTATGGCGTCCGTGACATCAAAAGGTGGATACTTGAAAGATGTCATTTCCATAAAAAAATATTAAAGAGTCGATTTAAAAAAAAAATCATTTTTTTAATCGATTGGTTTTTGTAATAATGAGTGAGGAAATTTTGCCGGACCCTGTCGTTCATTTCGACTGTCCAATCAGGGAGTTCAGTAGGCATGCGGATTGCATTGAATTCAAATATCGATATTTACTCTAAGTAAGAACTTCTTTCCTTTAAATCACAAAAAAAATATGATATAAAATAAAAAAAAGTAACCAAAGATGGATATTTCCAAAAAAATGTAGGTGTACACGGGGGTAGGTAGATATGCAGGTAGGTAGGAACTAAGTACTGAACAGGTACTCTGGGTAGGTAGGTATGTATGAAGGTACTTTTTATAAATTAGGTGGGTTCGATGCAGTGCTACAGATTTTTTATATGCATAATATAAATCGAAAAATAGATCGGTCAGGATTCGTTCGTTTACTTTGGACATTATTCAATTTTAAAATAAAAATAATTATACGTGTGCACGGGTAGCCGGATATTGTTAAAGAATTTCTTTGTGTAATTTTTTTGCTGCAGTAAAATTGAGTTTGATAAGATGGTTTTTTGTTGAACAAATATTTTTTGTTTGAGGGTTAGGTAGGTTTTTTTTCCAATACTATTCATCTGATGGCGACAAAACTTTTGGGATTTGATGTGTGCATGCCCGGGTTGGTTTCTACGCATAATAGTAAGCTCTGGCTTTATGAAATTATTTTATATACTATTCACCCGATCGAGATGAAACTTTGGAAATTTGATGTGTGCATGCCTGGGATGGTTTTTATGCATAAAAGTAAGCTCTGGCGTTATGAAAATATTTCCTTTAATTTTCATCCGATTGAGATGAAACTTTGGGAATTCGATGTTGACATGCTCGGGATGGTTTCTATGTAAAAGAGTAAGCTCTGGCGTTATGAAATTTTTTCCAATACTATTCATTTGATTGCGACAAAACTTTTGAGCTTTGATGTGTGCATGCCCGGGTTGGTTTCTACGCATAATAGTAAGCTCTGGAATTATGAAATTATTTACGCATAATGGTAAGATCTGGCGTTATGAAATTATTTCCTATACTTTCCATCCGATTGAGATGAAACTTTGGGAATTTGATGTTGGATACTCGGGATGGTTTGAACATAAAAGAGTAAGCTCTGGCGTTATGATTTTTTTTCCAATACTTTTCATCTGATTGCGACAAAACTTTTGGTATTTGATGTGTGCATGCCCGGGTTGGTTTCTACGCATAATAGTAAGCTCTGGCTCTATGAAATTATTTCCTATACTATTCATCTGATTGCGATGAAACTTTGGGGATTTGATGTGTGCATGTCCGGGATGGTTTCTATGCGTAATAATAAGCTCTGGCGTTATCAAATTATTTCATATACTATTCACCCGATTGAGATGAAACTTTGAAGATTTGATGTGTGCATGCCTGGGATGGTTTTTATGCATAAAAGTAAGCTCTGGCGTAATGAAATTATTTCCTTTACTTTTCATCCGATTGAGATGAAACTTTGGGAATTCGATGTTGGCATGCTAGGGATGGTTTCTATATATAAGAATAAGCTCTGGCATTATGAAATTATTTCCAATACTATTCATCCGATTGCGATGAAACTTTGGGGATATGATGTGTGCATGCTCGAAATGGTTTTAAAATATAATTATGAGCTCTAGCGTAATGAAATTATCTACAATAATATTCATCCGATTGCGATGAAACTTTGGTGAGTTATTGTGCGCAAGCCCGCGAAGTTTTCTTTATATAATGCAGAGATTTGGCGTTATCAAATTCATACAAAAAATTTAAATAGGTGTAACGGGAGTTATTAGAAAAGTGAGTGCATATCATATAATTTAGAAACAATTTATTAGTGAAAAAATTGAGCCGTAAACTTCTAGGCCCCTTTTTGCGAGAAAAGGCCCATACTGAACGCCTTAACCAGGGCGACCAAAGTGGCTAAGTAGCGGGTGTACAAAATTGAGCGATTAACTCACAGGACCCTTTGAGTAGTTCTCACAATCCTTGCTTCATCCACATTCAAACATCGATTTTTTTTTCAAATATATTTTTTTTTAAATGCAGGCTTACACTTCTTGCTTCATCCACATTCAAACGTTAAATCGCTTAGTGCTTTAACCAATTAGTTGCGTTGCAACGGGCAAAAGCTAGTATATATTAATGCTCGTAACCACCAGATTTTAAGTCAATCGCAGTCTTGCGAAAAACGACCACTCTGCCCCTCAAGTTTAACCGACCTCAAAGCTGATTTTCGCGAGACATCGACCGTGGATAAAAATACATACGATTTTTTCAGACCTGATTTGTATGGGAAAAATTCAGCCAGAATTTTACCAATTGCAAATTTTCATATAAAAAAACTGATGCAAAAAAAATAAACTGCTAATAAAACTGATGTATGAAAACCTAGCGGCGAAAACTAGAAGCGCTCATTATTCGACGAAGAAATTCAAAGTTGTATTTCCAGCCGCCAGGTTCGCCCCTCAAAAAAGGAAAAATTTATCGTCAGACCTTCACGAAAAATTTGTGAAAGAGCCTCAGTACTAAAATCGTAAAGTGTATATTTTTTTAAATATAAGGCGTCTCACCTCAAAACTTTACATTCCGACGAGCCTCGAGGTAAATCAAAATTGCGACTTAAAAAAGATACCTGGCTTAGATGTTTTTGTATTATTTCGACTACGACAGGTTTTGGAACATAAATAATATATTATATTTATGACTTTTCATGGAAATTTTGTCAGGATTCGTTTTCAAACGTCGGTAATTTCTGACGTTTACGAAAAAAATTCCGAGTTAAAAACTGTTAAAATGTTCGTAGCCAGTAAAAAAATGCTTTATTAAGGAAAAATTTATCGTCAGACCTTCAAAGTACTGAAATGTTGGGGCATTTTTGAAAATTATTCTATGGCGTCTCGCATGTTAATTTGACATTTCGACGAGTCTCATGTATATCAATATTACGTCAAAAATAGCATATGTGGATAAGATGTTTTTCTATAATTTTGAAAACCATAGATTTCCGAACTCCAATAATACATTACATTTACCACATTTCATGTAAATTATTTCAGGATACATCTTCAAAAGTTGAAAAAATTCTGACGTTTATGAAGAAATGCAAAATAAAAACAGGTTAAACGTTACCAGCCAGCTACATAACGTTGATTTTAATTGCTGGGTTGGTACTTTTGTAAAGACAAATAAAATTCGAACGGTTCAGGCTGCCGAGATCATAGAAAATAATTTACCAGTGGGTAGGTACCTAATTGGGTGGGAACGTTATTTTTCAAATATTGAGAATTTAACATGATGAATAAAACTGTTTAAATAACTCAGGATAATCCATTTTTTTTTTGCCAAATGGCGTAGGTACTTTTTTAAATAGTGCACAATAGTGTTATTCTAATATCATTCGGCGTGGGTGGTGTGCATTGGTACTGCCACCCCGTGAATCATTTGTTGGATGACCAAACCCTTTATAACCGGTTAATCTGAGTCGATTTAAGAATATCTAAATATATTCAGGTTGGCAAAAAGATGTATCTCAGTGACGTTTTGCATCGTTATATGCACCAATACACACAATCCTAAGGGCGGGCTTTTTCATGTGAATATTTATGCATTTTTATACACAAACTATGGATCTTACTCGACTAATTTAAAACAAAATTAGGAAAATCTACCGGGAAAAGAGAAGTTTATTTAATTTTTATAATAGCTCTACACAGGAGGCCTTGAAGAAAATAATTCCTCTCAGGGCCTATGTTATCTTTGGGGATGCTGTGTGAAGGGTTCTTTTTAGGAAAGTAAGGAGATGATGTTCTGGTAAGGAAAAAGTTATGAGGGGTGGGTAGGAATCTGGGGATCAGTGTGTGGAGTGACGGACGAAAATAATTCCTCTCAGGGCCTATGTCATCTTTGGGGATGCTGTGTGAAGGGTTCTTTTTAGGAAGGTAAGGAGATGATGTTCTGGTAAGGAAAAAGTTATGAGGGGTGGGTAGGAATCTGGGGATCAGTGTGTGGAGTGACGGACGAATGATTTTATCCCTCCCACTGCGGTGCAAGGTGATGTTCCGAGAGAGCTTTGCTGAAGAACCCAAAAAGTCTCCCTAAACCAGTCTCTTCCGATCTGGTCTGCCACGAAATTGGTGGGCAGACGAATCAACAAACATAGCGAACCACTTGAAATGACCTATTGCAGAGGCGTTGGCCTACCCACCCAGCGAATTTTTTTAGCGTAAGATCCTCACGGCTTTTGCGGTAGGTCAGAGGCCCTAGCACGCTCGCTCTATAACGATCGATAGGATAACTATCGGTAACTTCTCATCGTTCCCTAGCATGACTACAGATCGCCAACGAATAAGTGACAGTTCACAATGACTAAGTGTCCTTAACATATTCGACATCAACTGTTGTTTGTTCGTTAGCGATGTGCAGTTGTCCTAGGGAACGATGAGAAGTTACCGATAGTTATCCTACCGATCGTTATAGAGCAAGCGTGCTAGGGCCTGAACAAAAAATTAGACTTTAGCCTTTAAAAAAATTGAGCTTTGGCGTATTTGAGAATCCTTCATTTGCAAACGAAATTGCGTCAAAATGACGGCCTCTGGCGTAAATGTTTTTTGATATATTCAATGGCAAAAGGTTTCGAAAACTTATTCAACCGTTTTTTTAGTGGCATTCCATTGAAAATATTCCACAATATCGAGCTAAAAATTTGACATTTTACAAAAAAATCCATGAAAAATCCGCTAACAAATTATACAAGATTTAAAAATATTACTGGTCAGGTGGATTGGTATAATAATAATCACTGGGTAGGTACCTACTTTGCTCCATCGAATTACAAATAAATTGTTTGAAATTAAGAGAAATCACCAAAGATGGTAGGTACTAAATGCGTTTCTTCTGGAAAAATGCCGATTGCAGTTTGTCGGTCTTTTAATTCAAATTCAGAAACAGGGTGGTAAAAAAAATTCCGCTCGAAATATACTGATTAATTTTTTTATTAAAACTCATGATTTTTTCCTTAATTTTTTTTGTTTAGAAAATATTGTCTTGCGTTTGCGACCAACGTTTTTGCGGCGCATTAAAATTTATCTAAATAAGATGCAAAGTTTTTTTTCTAATTTTCTATACATTTATCGTTATTAATAATTATTGATTACGAAAAGAGTTATGGCGTCCGTGACATCAAAAGGTGGATACTTGAAAGATGTCATTTCCATAAAAAAATATTAAAGATTCGATAAAAAAAAAAAAGTCAATTTTTTAATCGATTGGTTTTTGTAATAATGAGTGAGGAAATTTTGCCGGACCCTGTCGTTCATTTCGACTGTCCAATCAGGAGTTCACTAGGCATGCGGATTGCATTGAATTCAAATATCGATATTTACTCTAAGTAAGAACTTCTTTCCTTTAAATCACAAAAAAATTATGATATAAAATTTAAAAAAAAGTAACCAAAGATGGATATTTCCAAAAAAATGTAGGTGTACACGGGGGTAGGTAGATATGCAGGTAGGTAGGAACTAAGTACTGAACAGGTACTCTGGGTAGGTAGGTATGCATGAAGGTACTTTTTATAAATTAGGTGGGTTCGATGCAGTGCTACAGATTTTTTATATGCATATAAATCGAAAAATAGATCGGTCAGGATTCGTTCGTTTACTTTGGACATTATTAAATTTTAAAATAAAAATAATTATACGTGTGCACGGGTACCCGGATATTGTTAAAGAATTTCTTTGTGTAATTTTTTTGCTGCAGTAAAATTGAGTTTGATAAGATGGTTTTTTTGATAAGTAATAAAATTGCAATGTTTTTTTTTTTTTTAGAAATTACGTAGGTAAATGAACAAATATTTTTAGTTTGAGGGTTAGGTAGGTTTTTTTCCAATACTATTCATCTGATGGCGACAAAACTTTTGGGATTTGATGTGTGCATGCTCGGGTTGGTTTCTACGCATCCGATCGAGATGAAACTTTGGAGATTTGATGTGTGCATGCCTGGGATGGTTTTTATGCATAAAAGTAAGCTCTGGCGTTATGAAAATATTTCCTTTAATTTTCATCCGATTGAGATGAAACTTTGGGAATTCGATGTTGGCATGCTCGGGATGGTTTCTATGTAAAATAGTAAGCTCTGGCGTTATGAAATTTTTTCCAATACTATTCATTTGATTGCGACAAAACTTTTGGGATTTGATGTGTGCATGCCCGGGTTAGTTTCTACGCATAATAGTAAGCTCTGGAATTATGAAATTATTTACGCATAATGGTAAGATCTGGCGTTATGAAATTATGTCCTATACTTTCCATCCGATTGAGATGAAACTTTGGGAATTCGATGTTGGCATGCTCGGGATGGTTTCTATGTAAAAGAGTAAGCTCTGGCGTTATGAAATTTTTTCCAATACTATTCATTTGATTGCGACAAAACTTTTGGGATTTGATGTGTGCATGCCCGGGTTAGTTTCTACGCATAATAGTAAGCTCTGGAATTATGAAATTATTTACGCATAATGGTAAGATCTGGCGTTATGAAATTATGTCCTATACTTTCCATCCGATTGAGATGAAACTTTGGGAATTCGATGTTGGCATGCTCGGGATGGTTTCTATGTAAAAGAGTAAGCTCTGGCGTTATGAAATTTTTTCCAATACTATTCATCTGATTGCGACAAAACTTTTGGGATTTGATGTGTGCATGCCCGGGTTGGTTTCTACGCATAATAGTAAGCTCTGGCTTTATGAAATTATTTCCTATACTATTCATCCGATTGCGATGAAACTTTGGGGATTTGATGTGTGCATGTTCGGGATGGTTTCAATGCGTAATAGTAAGCTCTGGCGTTATCAAATTATTTCATATACTATTCACCCGATTGAGATGAAACTTTGGAGATTTGATGTGTACATGCCTGGGATGGTTTTTATGCATAAAAATAAGCTCTGGCGTAATGAAATTATTTCCTTTACTTTTCATCCGATTGAGATGAAACTTTGGGAATTCGATGTTGGCATGCTAGGGATGGTTTCTATATATAAGAATAAGCTCTGGCATTATGAAATTATTTCCAATACTATTCATCCGATTGCGATGAAACTTTGGGGATATGATGTGTGCATGCTCGAAATGGTTTTAAAATATAATAATGAGCTCTAGCGTAATGAAATTATCTACAATAATATTCATCCGATTGCGATGAAACTTTGGTGAGTTATTGTGCGCAAGCCCGCCAAGTTTTCTTTATATAATGCAGAGCTTTGACGTTATCAAATTTGTACAAAAAATTTAAATAGGTGTAAAGGGAGTTATTAGAAAAGTGAGTGCATATCATATAATTTAGAAACGATTTATTAGTGAAAAAATTGAGCCGTGAACTTCTAGGCCCCTTTTTGCGAGAAAAGGCCCATACTGAACGCCTTAACCAGGGCGACCAAAGTGGCTAAGTAGCGGGTGTACAAAATTGAGCGATTAACTCACAGGACCCTTTGAGTAGTTCTCACAATCCTTGCTTCATCCACATTCAAACATCGATTTTTTTTTCAAATATATATTTTTTTTTAAATGCAGGCTTACACTTCTTGCTTCATCCACATTCAAACGTTAAATCGCTTAGTGCTTTAACCAATTAGTTGCGTTGCAACGGGCAAAAGCTAGTATATATTAATGCTCGTAACCACCAGATTTTAAGTCAATCGCAGTCTTGCGAAAAACGACCACTCTGCCCCTCAAGTTTAACCGACCTCAAAGCTGATTTTCGCGAGAAAGCGACCGTGGATAAAAATACATACGATTTTTTCAGACCTGATTTGTATGGGAAAAATTCAGCCAGAATTTTACCAATTGCAAATTTTCATATAAAAAAACTGATGCAAAAAAAATAAACTGCTAAAAAAACTGATGTATTAAAACCTAGCGGCGAAAACTAGAAGCGCTCATTATTCGACGATGAAATTCAAAGTTATATTGCCAGCCGCCAGGTTCGCCCCTCAAAAAAGGAATAATTTATCGTCAGACCTTCACGAAAAATTTCTGAAAGAGCCTCAGTACTAAAATCGTAAAGTGTATATTTTTTAAATATATGGCGTCTCACCTCAAAATTTTACATTTCGAAGAGCCTCGAGGTAAATCAAAATTGCGACTTAAAAAAGATACCTGGCTTAGATGTTTTTGTATTATTTCGACTACGACAGGTTTCGGAACATTTAAAATATATTATATTTATGACTTTTCATGGAAATTTTGTCAGGATTCGTTTTCAAACGTCGGTAATTTCTGACGTTTACGAAAAAAATTCCGAGTTAAAAACTGTTAAAATGTTCGTAGCCAGTAAAAAAAATGCTTTATTACGTATAAAATAAGTTTCACTTGCCAAATAATTCGAGTTTATTTGTTTTTTCTAGGTTGTGTAATGTCATTTATTGATTTTGTCGACACCCAGCTCGAAAATACGAAATGGCTTTAAAAATATCGATCTGGGCTTTCATAATTTAGTAAAACCTTTTCGACAAGAGTTTTACGAATGTAAATCGACAGTCATATTGACAATGTTTCTTGAAAAAACGTCCGTTATTTTAATTTCCAATCTGACATTTGAAAAAAAAAACATCTCAAAGGCGCATTCGGAAACCGGTATAAAATAATGGTTGACACGATTTACCTGCTCCACTGGCGGCAAGATTTAGTACCACTCTAATTTGCTAAGAAACATTTCAACATCGGTCGAAATTCAAATTATTCCCAAAGAAACTGGAGTGTTGAAAATGTTACTACATTTTAATCATAGCTTCAAATATCGAATGTCGAATGCATTGCGGTGAAAAATTTCCTTTCTGATAAATATGAATTATTTTTTAAATTATTATTAACGATTTTTTTTCTTATTTTTTTTTTTAAAGAAAAAAGAGTCGTTCGGTCGCGACTAACGCTGGTGTGTCATAGAAATATTTCTCCAATTAAGGTTCTTAGATTTTTTTATTTTTCAGTACAATTATCGTTATGAATAATTATTTATTACTAAAATAGTATGTTTGTTGATGAATTCAAAAACTGGACACTCGAGCGATGTCATTTCCAGAAAAATATTTTAAGAAAAACAAAAACAAAAAAATTCTTCTGAAAATGCACAATTTTTAAATCAATTTATTTGGATTGAAAATCGGGAAAGAAATTATTCTGGATCATGTACTATCAGGGAATTCAGTAGAGATGGCCTATTTTGTTGTGTTCAAATAGTGATGTTAAACTGCATAAGTACTTACCCGCTAACTTGAAATATTTTCTATGCAATTTTTAGGCGATAACGAGTAGGTACCTATCCGGACAATAAATTATTGGTTTGATGTGATTATTTTTGATTTAAAATTTTCAAATAAATAATATTGGGCCATTTCTGTGCAAAAACTTAAGTAAAAAAATTATCAAAGATGGTGGCAAATATTTGCCAAAATTCGTATTGTTAGTTTGTTTTTCAATAAATAATTTTTTTTTAACAGGTTTGTGAAAGATTTTTTCTGAAAATTTTTTATTGCAATTAAGTTTAGTTTCATATAATATTTTTTTACCAAGTAGTAAAAATTTGTAAAGCGCCGTTTTTGTATTTTGCGTGTTTATAGTAACTTTCAAGGTGAGTTGTGTGCATTGGTACCGCCGCCCCGGGAATAATTTAATGGATGACTTAATTAATGGGGTACTTAACTCGAGTATTTTTATAAAATGTTCGGAAAATCTACCGGGAGTAGGGTAGTACATTTCTTTTTACAATCGCTTCATACAGGAGGCCCGAATAGTATTAATAATTCCTCTTAGGGCCTATGTCATTTTTGGGAATGCTGTGTGGAGGATTTCTTTTTGTAAAATGCCGTTTCTGTATGTTGCATGTTTATATTATCATTCAATGTGAGTGGTGTGCATTGGTACCGCCGCCCCGGGAATTATTTAATGGATTACATTCTAAACGGGGTACTTAACTCGAGTATTTTTGTACAATATTCGGAAAAATCTACAGGGAGTAGTTTTTACAATAGCGCGATACTGGAGGCCCGGAAGAAAATAATTCCCCTCGGGGCCTACGTCGTCTTTGGGAATGCTGTGTGGAGGGCTATTTTTAGGAAAGGAAGGAGAGGATATTCTGAGAAGGAAAAAGGTATGAGGGGTGGGTAGGAATCTGGGGATCAGTGTATGGAGTGACGGACGAATGGTTGTATCCCTCCCACTGCGGTGCAAGGTGATGTACGTAGAGAGCTCTGCTGGAGAAGCCAAAAAGTCTCCCTAAACCAGTCTCTTCCGATCTGGTCTGCCACGCAATTGGTGGGCTTTAGCCTTTAAAAAGTTGAGCTTTGTGCGTATTTGAGAATCCTTCATTTGCAACCGAGATTGCCTCGAAATGACGGCCTCTGGCGTAGATGTTTTTTGATATATTCAATGGCAAAAAGTTTCGAAAACTTATTCAATCGTGTTTTTAGTGGCATTCCATTGAAAATATTCCACAATATCCTGATAAAAATTTGACATTTAACAAAAAAATCCAAGAAAAATCCGCTAACAAATTCCACAAGTTTTAAAATATTACTGACCAGGTGAATTCGTATTAAATAAATAACTGGGTAGGTACCTACTTTGCTCCATCGAATTACAAATAAATGGTTTGAAATTAAAATAAGTCACCAAAGATGGTAAGGTACTGTTTCTCCTGAAAAATATGCCGATTGCAGTTTGTCGGTCTTATAATTCAAATGCAGAAACAGGGCGGTAAAAAAAAATCAGCTCGAAATATACGGATTAATTTTTTTATTAAAACTCATGATTTTTTTCTTAATTTTCTTTTGTTCAGAAAATATTGTCGGGCGTTTGCGACCAACGTTTTGCGGCGCATTAAAATTTATCTAAATAAGAAGCAAAGTTTTTTTTTTAAATTTTCTATACATTCATCGTTATTAATAATTATTTATTACGAAAAGAGTTATGGCGTACGTGAAATCAAAAGGTGGACACTTGAGAGATGTCATTTCCATAAAAAAATATTAAAGAGTCGATTGAAAAAAAAAAGAGTATTTTTTTTAATCGATTGGTCTTTGTAATAATGAGTGAGGAAATTTTGCCGGACCCTGTCGTTCATTTTGACTGACCAATCAGGGAGGCACTACACATGGTATTCCATTGAATTCAAATATCGATTTTTACTGTAAGTAAGAACTTCTTTCCTTTTAATCACAAAAAATTTATGATGTAAAATTAAAAAAGTTACCAAAGATGGATATTTGCAAAAATATGTAGGTAAAAACGGGGGTAGGTAGATATGCAGGTAGGTAGGAACTAAGTACTAAACAGGTACTTTGGGTAGGTAGGTATGTAGGAAGCTACTTTTTATAAATTAGGTGGGTTCAATTTGGTTCAATGCAGTACTACAGATTGTTCGTATGCATATAAATCGAAAAAAAAAAAATTGGTCAGGATTCGTTCGTTTACTTAGGACATTATTAAATTTAAAAATAAAAATAATTATACATGTGCACGGGTACCCGCATATTGTGAAAGAATTTCTTTGTGTAATTTTTTTCTGCAGTTAAATTGAGTATGATAATATTGTTTTTTTGGTAAATAATAAAATTAAAACGTTTTTGTTTTCTTAGAAATTACGTAATTAAATGAACAAATATTATTTGTTTGAGTGAGGGTTACGTAGGTTTTACATTATGTTTTTTATACAAAAAGATTAATGAAATACCAATGTGTTTGATGGAATAATTTTTATTTTAAATAGTTTATATTTTTTATAGCGCCAAAATTTCTCAAGAAATTCCAAATTAAAAAAATATTAAAATTAAAAAAATTATATTTAAAAAAAGATTTTAAGGGTATCCCAAATGGTCCGCTACCCGAGGATTATAAAATATATATAAAGGACCAAAGAGCATTAAATTTACATAGCGCAGTTTTTGTATTTTGCAAGTTAATAATATCATTCAACGTGATTGGTGTGCATTAGTACCGCCGCCCCGGGAATCTTTTATTGGATGACCAAATCCTATACAACGGTTTAACCTGAGTCAATAATCATTGATTTTAGAATCTCTAGAAGTGTGATATATACAGATTGGCAAAAATATTTTTCTCAGTAACGTTTTACATCAACCGATATATGCACCAATCCTAATAGCGTGTTTTTCCGTGTGAATGTTGATGCATTTTTTATAGTCAAACTATAGGGGTACTTACTCGACAATTTAAATACAATATTCGGAAAATTTACCTGGAATGGAGAAGTTTTTTAATTTTTTTATAATAGCTCCACACAGGAGGCCCTGAAGAAAATAATTCCCCTCAGGGCCTACGTCATCTCTGGGGACGCTGTGTGAAGGGTTCTTTTTAGGAAAGGAAGGAGATGATATTCTGGGAAGGAAAAGGGTATAAGGGGTGGGTAGGAATCTAAGGATCAGTGTGTGGAGTGACGGACGAATGGATTTATCCCTACCACTGCGGTGCAAGGTGATGTTCACAGAGTGCCTTGCTGGAGAAGCCAAAAAGTTTCCCTAAACCAGTCTCTCCCGATCTGGTCTGCCACGCAATTGGTAGGCAGACGCATCCACCGCCAAGACCGGGAAAAATCTCACCCTATGAACCCGGGCATCCCTGCTAAATCACCAAACATAGCGAACCACTTGAAATGACCTATTGCAGGTGTGTTGGTTCCCGAGGCGGCGGTACCCATACCCACCTACCAAATTTAGGTTTTTTGCATTTCTTGCTTCATCCACATTCAAAAATCTTATTTGTATTAAAGAATTTTTTAAGTGTCATATCATGTGACATATCGTTTTTCGCAAAAAAAGGAAGGGATTTCATTTTAGTCAACATTTTGGTAGCCGTTTTGTTTTTTAAGACTTTTCTAAGGTTAGTCATGTGACATATCGTTTTTCTAAAAAAAAGGTGGGGGATTTCATATTAGTCAACATTTTGGTAGCCATTTTGTTTTTTAAGACTTTTCTAAGGTTAGTCATGTGACATATCTTCATTTTGGTGGTCATTTTGTTTTTTAAGACTTTTCTATGGTTTGTCATGTGACATATCGTTTTTCGCAAAAAAAGGTGGGGATTTCATATTAGTCAACATTTGGTTTTTTAAGACTTTTCTACGGTTAGTCAGTCATGTGACATATCGTTTTTCGCAAAAAAAGGTGGGGATTTCATATTAGGTAAATTCAGATCGCTATTTTGTTTTTTAAGACTTTTCTAAGGTTAGTCATGTGACATATCGTTTTTCGCAAAAAAAGATGGGGATTTCATATTAGGTAAATTCAGATCGCTACTTTGTTTTTTAAGACTTTTCTAAGGTTAGTCATGTGAGATACCGTTTTTCGCAAAAAAAGGTGGGGGATTTCATATTATTCAAAAGTTTGGTCGCCAGCAGGTTTACAAAATTGAGCGATTAACTCACAGGACCCTTTGAGAAATTCTCACAATCCTTGCTTCATCCACTTTCAAACATCTTTTTTTTCTTTAAATATTTTTTTTTTTTTTTAAATGTAGACACACACTTCTTGCATCATCCACGTTCAAACGTCAAATCGCTTAGTGCTTTAACTAATTAGTTGCGTTGCAACGGGCAAAAGCTAGTATTTATTATTGTACATTTATTATTTCTAAATATGTTTTAGTAAATACTTTAGCTTTCTATTTAGATCCGATTTTTTTTTCGTTGTTTGTTTTTGGGGTGTTATGCCGTGTTGCGCTACCTCCTTCTTTAGCCGACGTTTCGGACAGCGTTGCAGTGTCCATCATCAGGGCAGATCCGGCAGATCCGACGATGTGTTACCGATATTATTTTTCTACTAAATGGCTAATTTAATAATAATGTTTTGTCACATATTATTATTCTGTATATTTACTTTATAATTTCCAAAAAATAATAATAAAATTATGTATCATAAAGCGTGCTAAAACTATGTATGTATATATACAGTGTATGGGTATCGCCTGCTTTATTCCATCTTCTAAACTCGTCCACCAGTATTCAGTAATTATATCGTTTTGCTTCACCACGGAAGCTTCCGTGAACAATCTATAATGATGATAGATAAACGTCATGGTTCATGAGCCGATCTCTCGTTGTTTGCATAACTCGCTGCACCGGCCTTGATTCCCGTTCTCCTGGTCACTGGACACTTGGACACTGGACACTGGACACTGGTCACTGTTCCCCTGGTATCTGGTTCCTCGGTACAACATTGTGACATTCTCCCTAAAAAAAACCAGCAATCTCTCAATGCTGATTTAAACAGCTGACGTACCTAGAGACGTGGACGATCGATAAAACCCCATATCAATATGATATTGACCAAAACCGACAACTATGGCCAGTTATCCATATACAGTGGTGCCTCGCATAACGAACGCCTCGCACAGCGAACGCTGCACACAACGAACTTCTTTTTCGTTCATTTCACGATTCATACAACGAACTTCGCTTCACACAACGAACTTCGCTTCACACAACGAAGTCGCCCACTTCACACGATCACTGCCGATTTATTGCATCCTTCCGCGCAGGCAGTCGTTAGTCACTGAGCAGTACGCTTAACTTACGCACGTGTCGCAGCAATCGTTCATCATTACAACGAAGTCGCCCGATCTTCTACGATCACTGCCGATTAATTGCATCCTCCCGCGCAGGCAGTCGTTAGACTCGTTAGTCACTGCGTAGTACGCTTAACTTACGCACGTATCGCAGCAATCGTTCTTCATTACGAATTAAATCGCACACGTATCACGGCAGTCGTCCTTTTAAGATAAACTCAACATTTTTTTTATATGATGGGTTCTAAAAAAAGCAGGAAGGTGATTTCTCTTGAAATGAAACAGGAAATAATTAGAAGGAGTGAATGTGGGGTAAAACAGTGTGACCTCGTCAAAGAGTTTGGCCTCAACAAGACCACCATTTTCACCATTTTGACAAACAAGGATGCAATAAAATCAGCCAAAGTAGCCAAAGGAGTATCAAAACTATTTAATTAATAATCTAATTTATCTTTTTTTTATGTCATCTTACCATATTTTATGCTACAGAACGAATTATTTTTTTTTAACATGTATTGTTATGGGAAAACGCGTTTCACATAACGAACTTTTCGCATAACGAACTTGCTCCTGGAACGAATTAAGTTCGTTGTGTGAAGCACCACTGTACGCCAATGCTGCCCAACCCCAGGCAGCGGGCCACAATGTGCGTATGCGCGAATGAATTATAAATGGGGCCCGCGTGAGTAAGTTTAAAAATTCCTGCCAACTTGCAAATCCTTTCACAATCAGTTACTGATATAATCAATTACAACTATTACATACGATTTTGTGCTTAACGAAAATTACAGGATGAGGGACTTCCTGACGGAATCCAATAAAACGACAAAAACCAAATATCTGTCTCTAGCCTCCCCGGATTTTGTACAGATTTTTTGTTGGTATATTTTTATTTAATTTGGAGTTCTACAATTTAAACTTGATAACGATTAAAAAAACTTCTTTAATGTTTTTTATTTGTACCTACGGTAAATTTTTTGAAAAACTTGATTTTTTCCTGACATAAAGGAAAATTATAAAATGATTGCTTTAATAAAGAATTAGAGAGTACCTGGAGGACCTGCTGGTGGACATGCGCTGCTCATCATATGCAGACCTCAAAAGAGCAGCACAAGACAGGGAAGAATGGAAGAAAAAAATAAAGGAAATTGCTGCAAACCAATCTCAGGATTGAAACCAGAGAGAGAGAGATTATTTAAAAAGTTTACGAAAAATATGTTTTCTTACATAGTTTTTATCCTTCAAAACAGGGTAAAGCGTGGTTGTTTTATTCCTGAAACATGGATTTTGAGATAAGAGTCAAATCTTCCTTTCCACAAAAAGATCCACACACATCATCCCCAAAGATGTCATAGGCCCAGAGGGAAATTATTTTCCTCAGGACCTTCTGTGTGGAGTAATTGTAAAAAAAATAAAATTCATCATTATTCATAATATATTCACATCTGCACTACAATATTATATGCATATGGACACACCCACTTCATAGAGACCTCGGCTCTGCCACCAAGTTACCGGCAAACTTCCAAAGTGGAAGTCGTAAAGAAGCAGAAAGTTTCAGGACGAGGGCAGACAGGACATCATCCAGTCCTTGCTGCAAGGTCCTCGGTATCCTAGCATCCATAGGTCTGTGCGTCTGTGCGAGCCTCGAATCAGAGCGCCCGAATTGCGACATATTCCCGAATATCCGCACTTCCTCCAACCGAAATAATCTGCAACTTTCAGATTCAAAGATAAAGACTTACACATACAACAAAAGGTAACACTGAAAGCGCTTCCTTGAAAAATCACAACTAAAAACACGCACCCTTTTTATAAAAGCGTGCACTTTGGACGGTACCAGCATTTAAACTTTGAATGCAAACACATGACAGAGAGCTTTTAGAGTTTAACCGAACCAACACAAGAAAACTGTAAAGCTTTCAAAAAGTAAATACTATAATAAAAGTTACAGAAATATAGCTCAATTGATGATTTATTTATTTTTACTCGGGTTTGATATTTTCCTTGCCGCTGGCGCCATACATAGGTCTAGCAGAGTGCGCCGGCCGGGAGCGCCATTCACCTCTCGCCCGCCGCCGGCGAAGCGCGTGTTTGTCTTCGAACTTTTCGTTGTATTTTGTATTCTTGTTTGCGACTGTGTTTACCATACGCACGTTGTGTATTAGAGCGATAATGGGTCTTCCGAAGTAATCCTTCACTCAAATACCAGTGACTAAACTATAATAATCTCTAAAACTTTAAGTGAATATACTATTTCTTTCGATTTCATTTGTTCTCCGATTTAAAAACTTTTGAATCTGTGTGTGATTTCTAATGTTAGTTGCATTGGCATTTTAAAAATAAACAAAATAGACTTGTGTTGAAAAAATTTTGTGTAGAACTGAAGTGATTTATTTTGAAGTGTACGTTGAATTCAACATACCTAGTTAGACTCAGTTTGGTGTGTACTAATAAGTACTTGATTATTTAAATGATTGAGATACACATCGAGAATCTTTTAGCTAACGAACTTGTGCCTTGTTTTACCGAGGAAACTGCCACAGTGAGTGTAATGTCCTGGTCCATTCGCAGCTTGCAGAGATCTGTCAGCCTCTGGTAGTCCTGGTAGTCTATAGTCTGGTCTCAGTGAACCCAGAGCACGTGGTCATTGTCTGGGACTGGGTCCGACTAGACGTGTACCTACCCAATTCAAGGAGTGTTTGGTTTATTGGGAGATCACATTCTTCTAACACAAGGGGACAAATTAACAACACTGCTTTATTGTAAGTACCTATTTTCATTACATTATAACTTAAATTATTTATGTACATAGTGCTAAAATTTAAACCTATTTGACTTTTATCAGATTGATTGAATTTGACAGATGTCTTTTGTCTCTCAACCAGAAGCTAATACAACGTATAGAAAACATAAAAACGTAGGTATGTGTGCATGCATTATTTTTTATATGATTATATGTGAAGGTATTATTATGTACCTATATCGATTTGTAGTTTATTGACTGCATATTTCTTTTGACATATTATTTGTAAACCACTTCAAGCTTCAAGGAGTAAACGAAAGGGAGTAATTATCACGTATTTAAATATCTATATCCAGTGGCGGCTTGTGATTTTTAAGTGAGCTGAAAAATTGTAATTTGTGGAAGTTTTGGCTGATATCGATTTTTTTCTTCTAAATAAAATTTTATTTTTATAATGTGAAGATTTTTATGGTTAGTTGTGGATCTCAAAAATTCCATGAAAAAATCCTGAAAATTTCCATTTTAATAAACATTATATACGTACCTATATAATTTTATTTGGTGATTTCTGGCTTCATGTAATTTGCAGTTTTGTAAGCGTTAGCTATATTGCGTGTATCTGTCAATAGTGGGTAGTTACCTACCTACCCAATAAGCCGAATTGTTTGTTACATAATTAATTAATTTATTATATGGAAATAAAATAATGTTTTTCTGATTTGTCATGAACGTTTTTAAAAAATAATTTTGTTATACATAAATAAAAGGCAAAGTCACAAGGAGGAAGAACTTAATTTTTTTTTTTTTGTATGCCACATAAGTACAAACTGATAAAATGTAAACTTAAACTGTCGAATTCCCAAAAATATTATTTTAGATTTTCGCAGCCAAAAGTATTTTTGTTATTTATTTTTGGGGTGTTATTCCGTGTTACGCTACCTCCTTCTTTAGCCAACGTTTCGGACAACGTTACAGTGTCCATCATCATGGCAGATGTGTTGTAACGTTGTCCGAAACGTTGGCTAAAGAAGGAGATTGCGTAACACGGCATAACACCCCTAAAATAAATAATAAAAATATAAATATATTAATTATTTTTCAAACAACAAGGAAAAAATAATTAATAATAGATAATAATTCGGCTGACGGTTTTGCCTACTCACAGTACCTACTCACAATCTACTTTGCCGAGCAGTTCGACAAATCGGATGGTAACCGGAGCCTTTAGTTCAATCACTGCTTAATTTTATTGCCGTTGTAGTGTTACCTAGGAATAATTTCATTAAATATTGTAAATAACGTAGATAAATAATATTAAAGCTCAGTATGGTCCCGTTAGTGTAAGAAGTTTTTAATGGCTGACTGTAAAACGAGGAAGGTAATTTATGTAATGTTTTTCGCCTAATCTTGACTTTAATCCTTTGCAAAATGGCTTAATATTTCCATTTAAGAAACTATTTACGATGACGCAGGGATATAATTACTTCTAATAGCCAGGGACTATCCAATATAAATTGGTACTCTTGTCTTGTTTTCTAGTCAATGTAATAAAATCCAGGAATAAACGATGCAGAGTAAAACCGTTGAGATACCCAAGTGTCGGATTTTCATATAGCGAAAGTCGAGTTCGTGCCCAGTCATACGTTGCAGACATTTTGTGAACTCGTCGGAGACGCAAGTCTCCCGCAACCGACCGGTCGAACTCGTTACCATTCATGTTGTCGAGGTTTTAAACATGGCGGAGTAATTAATAAATCATAATAATAGTCTAGTAAATGATATGTCTCATGGTCACTTGTTTCAGACATTTTGTAACTATGCGTGTGCTTCAGATACTAGGAACAAAACAATCAACATAAATTTATTCGAGACACTATCTAGATAGCATTCAGTTTGAGATGAATTTGTCAATCATACATAAAGATAGCAGCCAATAAAAATTATTCGTTACGAAAATGAAGATAATGATGATATTTTTATTTTATTTTTTTATCGAAGGAAGCAAATACTTTGGGGTGTAACATTATATATTTTAATGAAAAACACACTGTGTAAAACAGCACTTTTATTTGTATCTACACTTTTAGCTGATATAATACGCCCTGACCAAGCTTGAGCTAAGCGAAACCAGGTTGGCTGTTGAATATTAATTCAAAAAATAAAAGTGGTGTTTTACAAAGTGTGTTTTTTCATTTAAATATAATATAATGATGATAGTTCTTAGTTGAAGTAACCATCACGTCGTTTCCCAGCAGAGGTAGGCAGATAATCGGCAGACAGAGTAGAGGTAGGCAGAGTAATCGGTCTTGGTATACCTACACTCTTCGGGGGATAGAATAGGTAGTAATAAGTCCCATTAGCTCAGTGGTAGGGCAGCGCCCCGGCAAGGCTAAGGTTCTGGATTCAATTCCTGGATGTGACGGTATCTTTTTCAGATTTTTCTGTTTCAAATTTTCAAATGAGATTCTATAGATAATATTGTCTTCAGTGATTAAATAATTTATTAATTTAACCCAGACCATACGGAGTGTGCGCGACAATTGTTTGCGACTCATCCAAATCGGATGCTTCCGTATTCATGTGGAAGAAGGGCCTTACTATTTAAAATAAATAATAATACAACTGCTATTAGCAGGTACTTGAACCAGGTACAAACGTCGTAATATAATCCCAAGACTTCTATTAAATTTTTATTGCTCCTCCCTACCTGCATACATTTTATATGCATCCGTCTTTTCTTCCTACTTTTAACCGGGCCTCTTCAAGACCCGCATTAACTCATTTCTTCCCACAGCCCCTTCCTTAACCCTCCTCATCGAGTTGTGTTTGTGTGTACATCCTACAAATGATAAATAAATAAACATTTACTGACTCTTCTGATAATGTATGAATTCAAAGTAATTAATAATTATTTGTTTTCCTTCTTCCCATGCCTTTATTTTACACTAGCGGTGAGTAGATCGTAAAATTAAGTATACCAGCATAGTGTAATGTGTAGTTATCTCTCCAGGAGTAACTAACTAACCATTACACTGTATGAGTAGAGGATGGACCGCCAAACACTTCAATTACGGTCCTTTTTTCATTATTCTGACTCTTAAAATGGCCCGATTCAATGTATTTATGTAAGCATCTCTTTTATCATCCTTGCATTCTTTCCAGATATTCACAATAATTTACATATTTATTTATTTGTAAGATACTGTTTTTGACTTTGTAACAGCTTATACATAAAATATATACATTGCTAAATGAAGTCAACCCAGAAAAGTCTCAACAGTTAAAGTCGATTGGAGATAGTTTTATTATACTCGTATCTTAAAATTAATTTTAGGTGAGGAGGAGAGGAAGAGGAATATAGGATAGGAGATGCTCTCGATAAAGTCTACCTTCTTGTATTAATTTTCGCGTAAAAATGGCTATTATTGTGAAATTTGGTGTTATATTGCGCACAGATACGTGGAATTTGTTCTAATGTCAGTTCTGATTAGGGCAAATGAAATAAGTTGGATTGTCGTGTTGATCTTGTCGGAATATGAATTTTTATTAATTTGGTTAGCTCTGGCGAGTCCAGGCCGTTATTAAGAATTTTAAATAATAAGATTTTGGTCAAAAATTAAAAGTGGTGTATGAAGGGAGTTGTAGTTGTGATAATTAATAGATTCGATGTAATTTGAAAAGTGTAAGTTTTGTTGGTCCCTCAGAAATCTTCATAGCCTTTAGAGACATAACATTAGAATTCGATGGTACCTACACATCCCTCAAAACAATAACATAATGATACCTGCTGTACCTTTTTAAACCCCCATGAAAAAACGGCCTTATTTTAACCACACTTTTGCAAAATGCATTGTAGGTACTTGTATTATAACAATAACAAACGATGAAAGAATATACCCAAAATGTTTAATATGCCGGTGCTTTGTGAGCATTTTTTTTATCTCACCACAAAAAGGTTAATTGACAAAATGTGGTTGCGGCCCTGAAAACTAACCCTCCTTCTGGCAATAGTGGTTTATCTGCCCATTGTCATCCGCGTGCAACGTTTTTTTCTACGGAAGCGAATACATAATAATTGCCCACGTGAATATGACATGTGTAGTAAAATGGGCACTGTCATTGCTTTGCATTATAAAATAAGAGTTCCTGTTTTATATATATTATTATACTCCGATGTAATATATAATATATTTTTATAATTAAATATTGCTTTAATCTTCTTAATTCGTGATAATATTGGTTTATTTGTAAAATGGCTTTTTTGTGCATCATCGATTACTTCAATGTGGTTGCCACAATTTCAAAATCAACAACAATTACTTAAAATAAAAACAAATACCATTATCATTGGCTACTTGGTCCTGTTAGGCGTATGTGCGGTGAAAGCATGTACGATCGTATTATAAATAGAGATGCATCCGATACTGATACTGATATATCGGCGATATGGTGGTTTTTCCGATATATGGGAATCGGCGATGTTCATGTGTAAAAACGCGGCACATTTTTTCTACAACATTCTAAATAAATATTATACAAGTAATTTCGTATGTTTCTAATCTAAACCCACAACGTTTTACACCTTTTGAGATCTTCACTGTCCGCATCGGTATCGGTATCGTCGAAATTTTTTTGTAAATATCGGTATCGTATCGCAGAAGTGCATATTAATATTATGCATCCCTAATTATAAATGAAGAATTCCGGAAAGAATGCATGAATGATGTAAGCGTAAAAAGCAAGATTAATAAAGGGATGTTGAAAGCTTTGGACATATAGAGCGAGTGAACGAAGAAAGAAGTGTAAGGAAAACATATAACTTGAAAGAATGATAGAAGAGTACCCAAGGAAGCCCGAGGAAGAGATTCATGTAAATGATATTACAGCATTACTATAAGACATTAATTAGGACCTAATGTATTATAAAAGTGATGGCACGACCAAGCGAACCAAATACTCGTACTCGAGTCGGGTCATGAGTCAGACATATGTGAATGAGGCAAAGAGTTGGGTGGCGTTCTTCCCCACCGGGGAAACGGCTTGATGGTTGTCAGTTCGTAAGTTATAGTTGGTGGCGCTTTATTAAATTTGCCTATCGCAAATGTGACAGACACTACCTGTCGCTACCAGTAGGAGCTTAGTGGCGTGGTTGAGTGTCGACAGCGGTGATCAGTGGTCAGTTAGCATCACAAGTGATGATGGGTGTCTACACGAGTTGGTATCGTTTTATCCGATCCGCCAACCGGAAACGTGACACCCGCTACCGCACCATGTGTATACCTGTACCTGTATCCAGCTTCATTGGTAATGTACCTCCCGAGTCGGGACTCGGGACCACTCGTTGCCTATTTGTGCGTGCTCGCGCTAAACCATTAACTTTACTTTCCTGAAGATTACTTCCCGTTTGAACGCGAGGCGATAAAGCCTTTGATTTAGATGATTGCTTCGGCGTATCAGATTCATAAAACTTTATTATTCAATATCCTCGGCACTAAACTATGCAAGCACGTAGAAGCTGCCTATGTACCATCTCAACTTAGCTTGCCGTGGCGGATTGAGATGTAGGTACTTCAATACGCTGGAAGTTGAAGGTAAGCTAGGAAGGAAAGGAGATGAGGTGGGGAAGTACCTGGCTATTCAGATCTAGTCACTAAAAACGGTTAAAGTGATTTCAAGCAACGCTTCAATTCTGAATGGTGGTCTTACACCATTCTAAATTAGGTCTCCCTCTACCAGTCTCTTCCGATCCGGCTCGCCAAGCAGTAGTTGGGCAAACGCATTCACCGTCAAGACCCAGACAAACCTCATCCCGGGAACCCGGGCACCCCTGCTAAGTCATTAAAAGTAGCGAACCTTTTGGGGGTGACCTATGGCAGGGGTGTTGGTTCCTTGGCGGCGGTACCCATACCCGCCTCTTAAACTGAATTATATATATTTAGAATCAAATCACTGGGAGATATCATGCACTTTTTATGCTCCGAAAATAAGGGGTTTTTCCCAACAGAATGCGCCAATTATTAAAGCGACCCAACTGCACTGTTCTCCATTGACAATCGACATTATCAACGCAACTTACAGACTATCTTAGCCACTATCTTTTGACGCATGTCTCAAAATAGTAAAACTGCCCCATACGTGTACCTAAATTTTGTAAAGTTCTCTGTAATATTGGTGTTAAACCGTTTTATGGAGAACATGAGGAATAAAATAAATTAGTTTTTATAAATCACTCTGAGCTACAGCAATACCCCTTTCACCATTATGTAGGTATATTAGGAATATTAGGATGTATGTAAGTAGCTATATACATAAATTCAATCCAGTTGAATGCGTTCTGTAGACATTACTCGAATTTAATTATATGGAAGTCTTTTTCTTTGGCAAAGGATTACCAAAGTAGCGAGCATGTACTTCATTTCATCTTTTAAATCAAGTACAGCTCACTAACGTTCAATAAGATACAATTTGCGATTTGCGATAGATTTCTTGTGATTTATTGCTGCATTTATCGTAAAACAATAATATCTGCTCAGAAACATCTGTTGTAAGATGTCAATTTCTGACCTACGTGATCCCAAGTTCCCATTTCTTTAATTCTTCCCGATCGCATGGAGAAAATGTTATTCGAAAAAACGATCATTTTAATATAAAAACGGTTAAAAACGGGACCGAAGTTCTTACGAACAAATTAGCAGTGTTTCAATGTTTATTGGCGGGAAAATGTAAGAATAATTTGTTGGTATACGTACGAAATTACGTATACCAACAAATTATTCTTACATGTTCCCGCCAACAAACATTGAAACCCTGTTAATTTGTTCGTAAGAACTTTAGTCCCATTTTTAACCGTTTTTACTATTAAAATGATCGTTTTTTCGAATAACATTTTTCTCCATGCGGATACCCAGTTTATTTGCTTTTGAATTTTTTTATTTTTTATAGAGAAACCTCACAAGAGTCCCAACTGCTCCCTTCTTGAGCCAGTGAGACTATGGCATTCCCAATTGGAGTATGTTGTGAGGCTGAAGGTAAGCGAGGAAGGGAAGGAGATGTGGAAGAGGAAGGTGGGAAATTACCTGGCTATTCAGATCTAGTCACTAAACACGGCTAGAGCCATTATTAAGCAACGTTTCAATTCTGAATGGTGGTCTTACACCAGGGCGATACTGAGAGTATCTTCCACTCTGGAACGTGCCGCAAATATAATATACATTATTTATATTAATTAATTGTGAAATAACACAAATTAATCAAATAAAATTTATTTGCGCACGCCGGGTTCGAACCCGCAACCTTCCGATTGGGAGTCAAGTGTCTTACCACTCGACCACGGACGGTCGTCAACGAATTTATTTCAATTTGCTGTGTGATGGTTGCGGTCTTCGAGGTCTACCTACGGACAAGACCTTTAGATATCCCGACCCCTTTGGATACCCGAAAACCTACAGCTCAAGTGTTGTCTGAAATATCAATGTTCAATAATATAAGTAAGTAGTACGAATAAAGCAATGTAGCCAACACACTTACAGAAAGACCTTTGAACAGGCTCAAAATACACGAATACCTAGCTTCATATCTGCGGGTACGGTGCTTTATAATATGTACATTCAATTTCATCGCAAGATTGTATTTGACGGACAAAAGTAGGCAATTTCTGTTCCTAACGCGTGCTATTTGTACCTACATATTTATAATGTGTTACAAAAGCGTTCTTTTTAGTCGATTGAACACAACACAATCATTCCGTTTCACGGAATTTAAGTTCTAGCTTTTTTCCTCAGAGGTGTGACGACATTCAATACATTGTAATCTCGAGTTATTTTACGAAAGTTCGCCTTTGTGTATGTTCTACTAAAAGCAATAGATTAATGCAATACTTAAATGTATCGCGGCGTATTCGAGTGGCAAGGCTCTCGATTCCCAATCCGAAGGTCGCGTGTTTGAACCCGGCGTAAAAATAAATTTTATTTTACTAATTTGTATTATTACACAATTAAATAAAAATAATATATAACTATATTTGCGGCACGTTCCAGAGTGGAAGATACTCTCAGTATCGCCCTGGTGTAAGACCACCATTCAGGTTGAAACGTTGCTTGAAATGGCTTTAGCCGTGTTTGGTGACCAGATCTGAATTAATTTTTTTATAGAGAACACCTCACAAGAGTCCCAACTGCTCCCGTCTGGAGCCAGTGAGACTATGGCATCCCCAATTGGGGTATGTTGTGAGGCTGAAGGTAAGTGGAAAGGGAAGGAGATGAGGGAGAGGAAAGTCGGGAGTTATTGACTATTCAGATCTAGTCACTAAACACGGCTAAACCTATTTCAAGCAACGTTTCAATTCTGAATGGTGGTCTTACACCAGGGCAATACTGAGAGTATCTTCCACTCTGGAACGTGCACATTGGGGATAATATAGTCTCACTGGCTCCAGACGGGAGCAGTTGGGACTCTTGTACGGTATTCTTGTAAAAAAAAGAAGTTTTTTTCTCTATAAAACTTATAGAGAACAAAACTTTTTATACTTGAATATTTAGGTGTTTGAATATTTCCTGAATAATGCTCATTTTCTAGAAATACAGAATTCATCAAATTTCTTATAAATATTTGTTTGTTGTATTCTTATCAGTAGTTACGTTGTGATGAGCTTTGATTATCCAAATGTTAGATAAAATCTGGCAGAACTTGAATTAATATTAAATCAAATAAATACGCAAAAGTTTTTCAAATATGAATTGTGATTAGTAAATTTATTCGGTTTCAAATTTACCTACAAAGTCTCCAGTGATTGAAACGTACAGGTACCTAATATTTTGATTGAATCTGGTTATCTCTTACCAATAAATTCAATTAAATTTCCAATATTGAAATTCTCCTTCATTATGCTAAATTCTAATACAGGTCTTTAAACTGGCCTCCAATTCTGTCTCGTCTGGA
This sequence comes from Limnephilus auricula, assembly GCA_951813805.1. NCBI lineage: Eukaryota > Metazoa > Arthropoda > Insecta > Trichoptera > Limnephilidae > Limnephilus > Limnephilus auricula. The sequence goes on from OX638390.1 coordinate 41,784,948, forward strand.
TCTTTTATTGAATTATTATTTACAAAAATAATAAAAAAGCGGACGCTTTCAGAAAATATAAAGGAATCGGTATGTAGTTATGTAAATCAATACATCACTCGTATTTCTAGCACTGTAGTGACATATTTATAATGACATATTGTAATACTTATGACAAGTTCCTCCGAAGTGTAATTTAGAAATCACTAATTACGAATGATGCTAATTACTCTAATTAGCCACAAAGCCATAACCATAATTATTTGTCCTTTAAACTGTTCCATATATCAATGACGATAACGAAATGAACAGGAAATGTGTCAAACTTTCGAATACAATACTAACTAATCATTATTATCGTGATTTATTATGCCAGGATTATATCCCTTCCAAACTACTTACACTAACCTACAAGTGGGTAATTAATGTAACTAACAAATACGAATTAAATAGTAAAACCTGCGCTTAACTATCGTATAATAAAACCATCAAGTAATTCGAATGGACCTCAAACTTTGTTTTCTCCGAGTGTGTGTCAAGGAATTTGTACCTTGCAGTAGCAAGTTCGATTTTTTGTATGTGTATTTCTAACAGCACAACCCACATATTTATACAAAATTGTTTCCGCCATGCGCTCTTATATTAAATTTGTCGAATTATGTGTATTGTTGACGTATTATTTGCTTTCTTCCATTTTGGATCTCCAATCGACTAGATCGAATTACTAATTACGGGCTGGGTACAAATTGCATATTATCACATTGTAAAATAATTACTAGAAGATGAAGGTAGAGAGTAAATTTATTAAAAAGGGAAATGAAACTGAAACACCGTTTAACGAGCATTCCTTTTAGGCACGAAAATCGATAGCAAATAAGGAACCTGCTCAAAAGTAGTAGTATGGAGTAAGAAGAAACAGTTTAAATCGGGATTCGGAATCCTTTACTCGTTTTTTTGGCTATATCATAAAATTTATTTCATTTGGCTGCATTTAGAACCAACTTTAGAAAAAAAAATCCCAATTCCCCGTATAACCAAAAATTTCACAATACAGACATTTTTCGCAACAATTTTTAGAAATATCGAATCAAAGTAACAAATACGATCGTCAATTAACACGAGAGTGTGGAATGTACCTATCGGTAGTATCTCCTATCCTTATCCTATATTTCTCTTCCTTCCCCCCTTAACTAAAATTAATACCAAGTCACAATAAAACTTCACCTCCAAGCATCATTAGCATGAGAGACTGTATTATTTATTTTCTATGTATAAGCTGATTGTTTCTTACAAATAAATAAATAAACATGTTATTATACGCTCGGGTAGTTTTTACATACTTGGAAAATAATGAAAGTACATTAATTTAATCCACATGGTATCGTACATGTTATTATTATATAATCTTAACAAAGCTCTCGTTAGAATCATAATATCCAATAACACGCTACCTTTTATGTCCTTTATATGAGGTGCGATAATTCACTATTGCTTTATATTACTATATTATGTATTTATTTATTGCCTACCTCTGGCCTACAAGTAGATCATATGAGCCGTTGGGTTGAATAAAAGTTTCTGTATTTTTATTTTTCAGTTAACTTTGAGATTTATTTTTTCATTAACTCCACAACAGGAGGCCCTGAGGAAAATAGTTTCCCTCGGGGCCTGTGTCATATTTGAGGATGCTGTGGTCTTTAAGAGACCCATGTTGTAGGAGGGAGGAAACACAGAGGCAGGCAAATCCTTCCACAGCCGAGCTGTTGAGAGTCGTATAAGCGACCCGTTCTTGAGAATAAGATTGCCATAGATTCGAGCTCCTACTAAAGAGGCGGTCAGGTCACCGAGAAGTCTGCAATAAAACAGTTTTATTTATTTTTATCAAGTTTAATTTATAGAACTCCATTTCATTTTTTTTAATATACCTAAGTATATTTTTTTATTATATATTTTTATATTTTTTATTTATTTATCTTAAAAATGGTTCATCTTAATTTAAATTTCATTAAAAGCATATGCTTTATATATTCAATAATAATATTATTATGTCGATAAAATCAGTTTATTTACCAACAAGTTCTGCTATGTAATTATTATTACGCGTGACAGCGGTTTTGCCTTCTGAAGACGTTATCAAACTGTTTGATAATGCCTTCAGAAGGCAAAACAGCTGTCACGCGTAAAAATAATTACATAGCAGAACTTGTTTGTAAATAAATTGTTTTTAAAAATTTAATAATAATATTATAAAATTTTTTAAATTATTAATAATAAATAAATTTTACACGTATATAATAAAATCTAAATTAAAACAGTTTTAGACAAAAATATTAATACAAATTCGAGATTTTCACTGTCAAAAGTATCATCGTGATGAATTTTTGAATTATTATATATATATCTTTTTATGTGAATACCTCACAAGAGTCCCAACTGCTCCCGTCTGGAGCCAGTTGGATTATAGCATCCCCAATTGGGGTATGTTTTGAGGCTGAAGGTAGTAGGGAGGGAAAGGAGATTTGAAAGAGGAAGGTGGGGTAGTGTACCTGGCTATTCAGATCTAGTCACTAAACACGGCTAAAGTCATTATTAAGCAACGTTTCAATTCTGAATGGTGGTCTTACACCAGGGCGATACTGAGAGTATCTTCCACTCTGGAACATACCGCAAATTACATTATTTTTAATTAATTCATTGTAAAATAACACAAATTAATAAAATAAAACTTATTTGCGCACGCCGGGTTCGAACCCGCGATTTTCGGAATGGGAGCCCAAAGCCTTACCCCGGGACTACGCCGACAGTGTTGCGCTTCCTCCTTCTTTAGCCAACATGTCGGACAGTGTTACAGCGTCCATCATCAGGGCAAATGTGTGGATTGTGGTGCAGTGTGTATGTAGAAGTGATACCTACCTTGTTCATCCTCTTATTTTGGTATAATAATGGCTATTTGGTATAATAACTAAAATAATGTGGTTATCGGCGTTTAGTTTTGGTATAGCCATCCCTAAGACGGCTTGCACAACACGGTATCAATTCTAAATGAATTAACACAAATCACCACAATCTTTGCACCTGCCCTGGTAATGGACAGATTGATGTTGCAAGACGGCACAATACCCCAAAAATAATTAAGTATAACAAGTGTAATGCTTACAAATTTTTCTTGTTGCCGAAATTTTCTTCTAGAGCAGTAATCATTTCTTTATATTATTACGAATATCATAATATATGTGTTCGTGCCACCAAAGTCAACAGAAAACAGTGTAAAAACACCCACAACACGTATTCCATTTTATGTGTATTTATGATGATGTTGATTTAAAACACAAAAAAAAAGAAAAATAAATACGTACTCCAACATGCGGATAATGCGTCCATATTGGATGAAAGATCTAAAAAAATCCAGGCCTTAAATCTCTATCGGGTGTAACTTGAGTTCATTGCGAGATTTGGGCGTGTTGAGATAATAATATTCCGGTCACATTTCTCCAATAAGGCGATATGAGCATTGTATCCTCCGAGCAGAAGGGATTTCTGCTCCTTTATCCCCTAAAGGGCATCGCACCGTCTGGCCCGAGATAAAATGATGAAAGTTGGCTATGAAAATAATAAAGTAGAGGCCCCGACCTTTGAACTGCAAATTTATAAGGGGGTGTAATGAAGCTTACGGATGATTCTGTGGAAGACGCAATTTAACAGCGGCAATAGTGATGTTGATTCATTTAAAATTGTTGTTACGTTAAGCATATTTTATTGCTTCAAAACCGACCGGGAATAGCGAAAAACAGCAATGATAAAAATTGTTCAATGTCCTTTTTTACGTTATCAAAAATCCTGTGTCACCTTTGGTGATATTGTGTGGGGGGTCTTTTTAGGGAAAGGAAGGAGAAGAAGGTCTGGGAAGGAAAAAATGAAGGGTTGGTAGGAATCTGGGGATCAGTGTGTCCAGGAGTGACGGCCGTGTGAATCAACACTGCGCTGCAAGGCGGTGTTTTTGCTTAAGAGGTCAAAAGGTCTCACTCAACCAGTCTCTCCCATTCCGGCCTGTAACAGATGGTGTGCAAAGGCATCGCCACCAAGACTCGGACAAACCTCTCCCCAAGCCTGGAACCCCTGTTATGTCACCAAATGTAGCGAACGACTTGGAGTGACCTGTGGCAGAGATGTTGGTTATTTAATAAATGTTTCTCGGGCGGTACCCATACCCTCCTCTCAAATTTAATAATGGCATAGTACTAATTAATACTCGACAGGTGAAATTATTGATTTTGTGGTACAAATTTTATTAAAATTAATACCCAGATCATCATCAATCGCAACGCCATATCACGTCAAGTCTCTGTTTTTTTGTTTGTCTCATAATAAGCCCCCTATAACTATCCGTTCTATCGTTCTACGTAAATTCACAAAAAATTAAGAAATTAAAAGTCTTGTGTAGACTTCGTATATTTTCGGCGTAGCGCGGCGTAAACATTGTGTTTTTCCGTAGCGTAGGAATCTGGAGGCTCGCTTGGGAACAGGGGATAGAGGGAGAGGGTTGGTAGCCATTTCTCGGGTGGCGTGCCAATTCTCTAGGCAGATCCAAATCTTCCATTCTACTGCAAATAAACTAAATGGCCGTGGTGCGGTTTGAACCTCGTGAACGTGAGTTTGTTCCATTTTTATTTCCTGCTTTTTTTATTTTCTTCCTCGCTAAGAGAATACTATGTCCCTCTTTTTATTTTGCATAATATTAGCATTGTACGGTTTGTTTTATTTTCAGCGATCATTAGCGCCTCGGGAGCAATGCTTTAGCGGAGCTTTCGTAATAAATATATGAAGTAATTTAAAAAATAGAATAATTTATATTTTATCTAATCCCGTTTAAATTAATTGTCTGTTTTGTTATTTTGACTTCTCTCTATCCGTAATTCTTTGCGTTACTGAATTACAAAAATAATTCAATTGTTTTCGGGCACGTTTATGCCATAAAGATGGCGAAGAAGTCCTCTACCTTTAAATGATTTTAATTACCAGAAGATTTCGCTATTTATTCAAAGATCTTATCTTGCGAAGATGATTCTTACCTCTGTAATATTGTTTTTATTTCAATAATTATTAATTGAGTAAGGATCTACGCATCGCTAGTTTCGTGTTCTTAGAAATCTAATAAATTGATATAGCCGTCAAAAAGTGTTAAATCTAATGGATAGAATGAATTAACTTGTATCTGCGTTCGCATTAATTTCTGTAGAACAATTTCCTGTTTATATTAATGATAATTGACTTCCTTTATATTAGTTTTATACCAGATCTAACTACTAGTTTTTTGTATTTTTTGCGTTTGTTTAATTTTTTTTCTTCATAAAATAACAAACCATGACCAGCAAGGAAGTCTGCAAGGAAACAAAACAATAAATGAGAAACTCTTTGTATTTTGGCCAAATCCTCAGCAATAAACACAAAATAAAACCTCCCTCAACTCATATAGCAAGAAGTGAGTGAATAATAGGATTCTAATGATGTCAACTGTGACGGCAGAGGATTTTTTTTTAATGTGAATATTTCAAGAGTCACAACCGCTCCCGTCTGGAGCCATTGAGAATATGGAACCACAAATTAAGATATGTTGGGAGGCTGAACCTAAGTGGGGAGGGGAAGGAGATGGGAAAGAGGAAGGTGGGGAAGTACCTGGCTATTCAGATCTAGTCACTAAACAAGGCTAATGTCATTATTAAGCAACGTTTCAATTCTGAATGGAGGACTTACAGCTGGGCGATACTGAGAGTATCTTCAACTCTGGAACGTGTCGCAAATATACAATGTATTATTTTATATTATTAAAATGTGAAAACACAAATCAATAAAATAAAAATTATCGCACGCTGGGAATTGAACCCTTGATCTCCGGATCACTAGTCGAGAGTCTTGCCCTTCGACCACGTGGGGAAAGAACACTTTTTTTTTTACATTAACCCCACATAGGAGGCTCTGAGGAAAATAATTTCCCTCAGGGCCTATGTCATCTTTGAAGATGCTGTGAAGAGGGTCTTTTTGAGGAGAGGAAGGAGTGAACGTGGGTCTTGAAGAGACCCATGTTATAGGAAGGGGGAAACCCAGAGGCCGGCAAAGCGTTCCACAGCCGAGCTGTTGAACACAAGAACGAGTCGTCGAAGCCTCCCGTTCTCATGTGACAAATGTCAACTGTGTACATATGTTGGGCGCGCGTTTGGCGTGTTTCCCGACTATGCACCGGTGCCGAGGGGATCAATGACGCTAGCTCCTCGGAGCATCTTCCATTGAAATACCGGTAGAACAAGGATAGCATTCCCACCCGACACCTGTGCTCTAAAGGTTGCAATCCGTTTGTTAAGACGGGAGAATCTATCAAGCGGACCGCCCGTTTCTGCACAGAGTCGATGGTGTTTTTCAGGTACTTATGCTACGGAATACACTAATAAACACCCATTCAGTTCTTATCCCATTATCTTCAACCCTCTGTTTCAATTAACTTTATTCGATTTAAATCGAGTTACCAAACAAGCCCCTTGTCAGAAACAACACAGACGCTTGGAAACTTGACACTTTGTTGTGACAAGATTCGCGACGAGATTTGACAAAAAATATATAAGCGAACGGTACACTTCATTATCTCCTTTCGGCGCATTATCTCGCCAACCTGCCGGAATATATTAGTCTCTACTCTCTACTGCCTGCTACTTGCAGCCTCCAGTCGAAGCCATCCTTCACTTTGGCCTTCTCGGAGAGAAGTTGAGTGGCCGCTCGGATTCCACCTGGAAGTTCCCATTTAAAGGGAATAATATTGAATTAAAAACTCATACAAGAGTGATTTTAATAAGTGAGTCTGAGTTTCAGAGGACTGATTTTAATATTAATGGAAAATCTCATATAATTCTTTTTCACGGTTATTTTCGTGTCTAGGTAATTTCTTTATTTATTTTTTTTACAACCACTTACGATATTACTTTTTCTTTATTCCCAAGAGAGACATGAACCGTGCCAAGCAAGTCCCTTGGTGTATCTTGTCTGCTTGACATTATCCGACAGAGAGACAGAAAGCATATTGGATTCTACTGGGATTGAAACAAACGTTTTTATTTATTGTAATACTAGGAAAAAACATTTGAAAAACAATTCTGTTTTTGGTTGTCATGCAATAATTAGTATAAAACTAGAACAGTCCCGTAAAAAATCACGGGATAGTCTGAATTCTTGACACATCAGTACCAAATTTGAAACAAATAATCCTTTGATAATATATTATATTATGTGGAGGTACGTATTTTATTGCTTTTCTGAATTCTGAATTATCGACATAATCTGTTAATAATGTCTAATTTTTAATGTGAAACTTAAAATCAAAATAAATCCGAGTTTATTGAGCCAGGATAACAATCACAGACAACTGAAATAATTAAGAATTAACATGTTTCGTGATAAATTATGTCTTTTAAAAATTCATTAAAGATTTACGGTGTTATCCTGTCGTTGTTCTCAAGAGGCATATAGTGGGAAAGGTTATTTTATTTATTAATAATTTCATTTTTAATCTTTATCAGTGGCCTTTTAATACATTATCTTGAACGACATTGCTTTTTCTTTTTATTGAGTCAGCTTTTCGAATAACCACGAGTGCCCACTATGGGTAAGTTAAATTATTTGAAATAAAGAAATTTTTTCTCTTTTAAATTAATTAGCATTTATTTAAACGCCCATGGGGTTTTTGCTTAATACAATGCAGTACATGTGTTTTTTTTTAAATTACAAATAAAGACGGATGAGATTTTGTAGTAATTTGATTCTGATTTACATTTACCCCGTGATGCCACTTGTAGAAGACATAGTGATATAATCCGTGTGTTATGATTTGTCGATGGCAATAGGCAGTGGATAGTGTAGGAAGTGTAAGTAAAAAGAGACATTCACCTCTGCTGTGTCCCTGCCAATAGCGCTTACAGGGCTGTGGGCTGTGGAGGTCCCCGCCTAAGGAATCACGAGTTGTGGGGCTTCGAACGCAGTCCTTGTATTGCTTCCTGGACCGACCGGAAGTGGCCAGGAAATGGGAAATATTTCAATCTCGCCGGGGAACTTTCACACTATCATTCAATATGGCAAAAAATGTAACACAATAGGGTATTTTCACAAAAGAGGGATTCTGTTGAAAATGTATGGAATATTTAAATATTATTTTTCTGATTTTAATCATCGTACTAAAAATGTTTTTTTTACGTTTTCATTGAAATTTATTCATTTTAAAAACGCTCAAAAACTTACAAAACTAAAACGCCCCTTGATTACCAACGACGCTTCGTACGCACGTCATCGAACAAACAAAGTAGAACTGTTGGAATTTTTTCAAGAACAAGCGACCCTTGTGATGTCGCACGTCGAAAATGCCGTTTTGGCGGGATTACAAAAATAGGCAAGTTAGACTCGCTGTAGAAAATTTATTCGTCAACATAAAAATAAATACCATGATAATCGTAATTTTTTGCTTAATTTTATTATTATAAAATTATAAAAAAGTGGAAATACTGTGTATTTTGAAATACAATTATTAGAAACGTATTTTGTCACCTAATATTAGCAAAATTACTTGATATTTTGTATAGTCTACTGTCTCAGATCAATTTCTACTTTTTATATTGCACTTTTTCAATCAATAGCTTATGTTAACTTAAACATGGTTACATGGTGTTGTGGGATGGAGAGGTTTTTGTTATTACGGCGAAAGAAAATGAAATATTTTGCTTTTAAAGCTATATAATATTATAAAAATAATCATTTTTCATAAAATATATCAATAATAGGTATTGTATTTTATCTAAAACTTATTCCACATTAAAGTACTTACATTATAATTTTGTTCACGTATCTTGATTTAAGTTAATTAAAAAAAATGTTTATTTGATTTTCCGTTTTCTGGCTCTTGTGAAAGATGTTGACATGTGTATATAGTACACGCCAAACTTTAATACTGACGTTGATGCAGAAATCGTCACAATAGGCGAGTTCAAGGTCAGAAAAGCAGCATGCCTGCCCGCCCACGCCTTTCTCTGTCGCACGTATATTTTACGCATCTTTCTCTTTCGCTTACTGTATTGTAAAGTTAGTAATCGTACCTGCGCAAGAATGGATCGTATCATGTTCAGGCCCCCTAGCACACTCGATCGATAAGGATCGACAGGATAATTGTCGGTAACTTCTCATCGTGCCCTAGGACAACTGCAGATCGCTATACTACATTTATTTTGTTCTAATTTCCAAGTCATCTGAATGATTTTTGTTTCTGACAAAGTATAGCCTGAAACACCGGATGCAAAGTGTGGTGTTGTTTTATTTTCTGAGTGTATGCTCGCCGCGCCATGGCCAGGGTAAATAACCAAATCACAGCTGCTGTATGAGCCGAAAGCATTTCTAAACTATTAAGTATATGTACTTACATTTCGCAAGTTTCAAACAAACTTTAGTTAATTTAGGCTTTATTTCCTCAAAGTGTGTAATACCTACATATACAGAGTGCATGACTTACTTTAACCCGTGATTTCTGATATTATTTGGAGAAAAATATGTAAATGAAATTTTGGTCTCCGATGTCTTTTTTGTCAAAATTTGTATGTAGGCAATACTTTTACATAAAAAAAGTAATAAAAACAGGTATTCCAAGAATAGAATTAATTTCATTCTTAAAAACCATTATCTCAAATACCCAACTTTTTTTACTTTGGGTCCACTATTTTTACTTTAGTCCATCTACTACCAAATCGAATTCCGATTGATGAATTGAAATATTCCCGTTCACAACTAATTAATAAAATTATATTAAATTAATATATCCCATATGAATTATTTACACGCAGAAATCGGGAATTTTTGGAGGGCAGGATCCGGCCTGCGGGCCGTATGTCGGGGAACCCTGCTCTATATAGATACGGTGTCCGCAAACTCGCATTTCAAACAGGAATCTAGTGATTCTTCATACACCACATATATAGAGTTTTAATTTTTTAGGTCAAAATCGAATAAAGATGATTTACTGGTTGATTAACTTTGTCAACCGCTTTTTTAGCCTGTGTCTTAAAAAGCGTCGAAGCATTGGAATGGGTTCCAAAAGTTTTGTTTTAACCATATAGTTGCCGAAAAAATGGAATTAGAAAACGAAAAAAAAAATCGGGTTCCGGACATCATATAATATAAGACTCCAATAAATCTAAACCAAAATCCAGTTAGTTTAAGGCCGTCTGTTTCAACGCTAGCTACAGTAAAAGTGAAACTGTCTAGCTTTACACTTGCAAACTTACAAAAAAGCTTGCAAATGTAAAGCTAGCCAGTTTAACTTTTACTGTTGTAGCCGGCGTTGAAACAGACGGCCCTTAGTTATATTATGCTTCACATACACACACGTGTCATCGAAATGTAGTTAGCGGAAAAATAACTAATTGAATCATTTAATTAGATAGGAAAATAGTCATCGAATTTCTGACCACAATGACAATACTGATTATCAACTAAGTGTCACGCTTTTTAACGATTCATCATTACTGTCATTAGGTATTTTATCTTTGTCTGTACTTGCATAATATATTCGGTCTTCGGTACAGGATGGTTTCAAATCAGACCATAAATTCACTATTATTCGAAGTGACGCGGAACCCTCTGTTTTTCGCGCGAGGGTGTCGCGGTATAGATTTCAAATACGTCACACATTTTTCATAACATTCTGTTGTGTTTCACAAAATGCGTAAAGTATGATGTGATACATGTTCTCGGTTACATTATCGTGGTAGAGGGCCGATTAGCCCGAGGGGGGCGCTACGTGGCTCCATCGCTATTCGCTTTCCCCAAGTATCACTTTCCATACTATCATCACCCAAATGGATAACCGAACAATATTACGCGAAGATTGATGGGAGGTTTGGATGAAAGTCTTCCGCACCCTTTCTTTGTTCAGCCCGATATAATAAAAGAAGTGTTCCGAAATGAGTTTCCTTCCTGAAAGGGTTTCTAAAGGGGTACGAAATATTTTTTTGAAGTTGAACCGCTATTCCGAAAAAAAAACAAAATTCAGACCTCCGAAGTCATAATTAAGTACAGGCAGATCATATTAAATAGGTCACGTTTGAATGTATTTGTGCACACCGATAGTATCTACAGTCCCTCTTTACCCCGCAAATGCCCAAAGCAATGTTTATCAAATTAAAACAAATAACTTTGTTTAAACCACTAATATAATCACAATTACCATGTTTATCAATTCCGTTTAAATGTAGACTTGCGATTCAATTTGATAATATTCATTGTTCGTTCAGGACGCGATAAGAAGACGTTTTTTTGAATTTGTATGAATTATCAGGAAAATTTTCTCCGAAACTTTTTTTTTTAAATCCCAATACCGATCAAGAGTCCCAACAGTAAGATTATGTCATCCCCTATTTATTTGCGTTATGAACAGTCTTTATACATTTATATATGACAGAGATAAGTTTGTTTATGTCATTGACCAATAAAATAACGACTACTAATTCAAGACCATAATAAAAAAAGATAAAAAAAATAATAATTCACAACAATATACCTAATACAAACAATTTAATAAAGCTTCTTCTTATAAATACATTTTCAGGTAATTTGTATTGCTCTTAGGAATATAAAATGTATCCAGAGATCGAGTAACTCTTTTTGGACATCTGAAATGAATATTTTGTAGTAAGTATGGGCTATCTATCTATAGTTATGAAGTATCTCATAGAGCATTAATAGGTCTCTGGTGTCTCGGCGTTGATATTTAAGGTTTATGGTGACATAGTTTTCATAATTTCGTACGCAAAAAGAGACATATTTTATAAACTTGTTCTGAACTCTTTCAGATTTTCTTTATACGTAGAACAATGGGGGTTCCACACTGTTGAAGCGTACTCTAGATGGCTTCTGACATAGTATATGTAGAGAATCTTAAATTTTTGTGGATTTTTGAAAACTGAACTTACTCTAAGTATAAATCCAAACATTTTTAGAGCACTCGACGTGATATGTTGTAAGGCTGAAGGTAGCGGGAGAGAAGGAGGAGGGCGGGTTCAAATCTCGTCACCAAACATGGCTAAAGCCATTTCAAGCAACGTTTCAATTCTGATTGGTGGTCTTACACCAGGGTGATACTGAGAGTATATTCCGTTCTGGAACGTGCTGCAAATATACTATATATTATTTTTAATTCATTAATTGTGAAATATCACACATTAATCAAATAAGACTTATTTGCGCACGCCGGGATTTGGATTGGGTCGAGGTCGAGAGCCTTGTCCCTTGACCACGAAGGCCTGATATTGGCTCGTGAGCGCCTGGACTTACCTTTACCTACCACATACAAGTACTCTCGTGTATTATGATTTGTTTGGTTTAAATCTTATAAAGTAATTCCCACTTAGAATTTCTAATGGTTGGTAAAATTAAGTCGTCTGCTTTTTCCCCACAACATGAAAAAGTAAAAAATAATAAAGAAAAGCTGGTTTCTCTTAGGATTTTTTGCTTTATGCTCGAAGATGTATGATTATATGATTGCTCGAAAAGAAAACTATGGTTTGTTGGTTTTGACAAAGGAAAAAGGACAAAAGGAAGCATCAGAAAAAAATAATTAATTTACTTCGTCAGGTGTCAATTTGTTACGGGCATTGTATCGCGTGGAACTGAAGTTTAGTACATGAACCGGAGTTTGCTTATCTCTGGCAATTTCTTTGGTCCGCTCTGTTCTTGTGAAAAAAACACTGAAAATCCAGTCTCCATCCCGTAACAACATAGTCCTAATACTCATTTTGTCTTTTGTTAACAAAAGGTAAGCACGCGTCACTCCCCGCAGAGGATCAATTCCGTAACACTATCGAGAAATCAGCCAGCGGATTATTTGGCGGGGGCTATTATTTATTTACGGATTAGGGCTGGAGGCTGAGAGCTCAAGGCTCGGCTCTGGAACCCTTTAAAGGAATTTTGTTTTCGAAGTCGTCTTCCGACAGGTGTCTTGAGAGCATGACTGTCAGAATATAGTTTTGGGAACTCTGCATTTCAGATTTACAGTTCTCAATCGACAATAATGCTACAAATCGATAATATGTTCGGTCAGTATAAGAAATGGTTTGGCGGGTCGTAATCTTGTATTAAGGTCGAAAAGCTTTCAATAACAAAACTCATCGCGTATTTAATCACGTTCACATATTTTTTCTACACTTTTATTTCTACTTTAGTACATACATATTTAAAAAAAACTTTGGTTCCACATTAGGTTTATACTGACCAGTTTTACCATGCGACGGGCATCTTCAAACTGGTAAAAAAATTCGAGGTTTATAACATCTGCAACGTATCGTATACGAATACCTCTGCCATGGGTCACCCCAAGTGGCTCGCTACGTTTGTGACTTGCGGGAGTGCTCGGGTTCATTGGGGTAAGGTTTGGGCGGCGAATCCAACTTCGTGGCAGGCCGGATCGGGAGAAAGTGGTTGAGGGAGACGTTTTGACCTCTTCAGCAGGACTTTCTCGGAACATCTCACGTGGATGGATTCATACGTTCGTCACTCCTGGAAAATCTGACCCCCAGATTCCTACCCACCCCTCATACATTTTTCCTTCCCAGAACTTCTTTTGCTCCCTTTCCTAAAAGGACCCACCTCATAGCATCCCCAAAGATGACATAGATGTAAAAAAACATGGGTAAAAAATAATTATTATAAAATAGGGTATTTCCAAGTTCTTTTTAGTGCATAAAAAAATAAACAAAAAATTACGATTATTATGGTATTTTTATTTTATTTTTGTGCTGTGACGTGTGTGTGCTGGTTCTTGAAAAAATTCCAGACAGTTGGAAATATAAGAAAACAAAATATATAAGTAAATACTTAACATAACAACATATAATATAACTTTTTATGTACATATTTTTTTAAACACATATTTTTTAATGCATATCTTTTTATATAGATATCTCTTTTATAGCATAATCTCTTTCTAATAAATATAATAAGTTATTTACTCGCCTCGGAACAGACTTGTCTAGGGAGGCAGGTAAAAGAAAACCATGTAATTAAATAAAATTATAAAAAACGTCCGGGTTGCCGGCACTCAACTGAACTGAAACTGCATTTTTCGAGCGTATTGTAATTGCATTTTAATTAGTTGATATTTTAGTGATTGTGCCTCGTGATACAGATAAGGCAATCACATATAACTCTATGAGAATGTTGATAGGTAGGTACCTATTTTTGTTTGTTAGAAACTGCTTTGCCTGGTGTGCAACTTATCAGCCGCCTACACAAAAATGCAATAATTGGTGACATTCACACAATGTACTCTATCGGTCCCAAAGACCACACTGTCTGGATTGTTCGAATTCCGAACGTAATATTTCAATCGGTGTTCCATATTGACTATTGGTCCCGAAGACCACACCGTTTGGATTTTTCAAATAACGAACATAATATTTCAATCGGTGTTCCATATTGACTATTGGTCCCGAAGACCGCACCGCTGCACCGTCTGGATTGTTAAAATTCCGAACTTAATTTCAATCGGCGTTCCATATTCAACTTTTTAAATCACCTTCATTCAATAAACATTGCATAATTTTTCCAGTTTTCTTTAAGCTTAGGGTGATTCCATAGTGTTTGAGACTACCAAATTGACGATCAGCGCCAGTTTAAATGTTCGACATTTGAACGGTCCCTGTTTAACACCGATTCTTGGCTCGTTTTAGCTTTTGATCAATTTGTATCATTATATTTACTTTCGTTAAATGCTACCTTACAATTTAAATCTTTACAGGAGAAACCTAACCCTTCTATAATCCTTCTACTATATAAGTCGTGAATCCAGAAAATGTATTTTTCAATCACATTAAACGCATTTTATTACAAAATGCTTTAAAATCCTTTCTAAGCAAAGGGATTTATACAAAATACCTCCGATTCCGCCATAATTATCGGTAAACTAACCAAAACCGCAAAGTACCTTTTATAAGTACGATTAAATTAAATTTGTTTAGAAAATACACCAACACATTTTAATAATGTGGTAACCGTATTAAGTAGAAACCTGGAAAACTGACATAACATACCTAAATACAATGAAGCTATTGTCCGGGCAACACTTTCTCCCGAGAGATGTTAGAACTAGAAATTTTAATATTATGCAACTAAATTGTAACACTTTTAACTGTCATAATCATTTAACGAAGTACCTTTATTATGCGATTGAAGTACACGTTGCGTTAATATAATTAGTAATTGTAATTAGGTTCTCATATCTAATCCGTTTAGAAATAAAACATCATCCGCATTAATTTATTTCGCTTACGACGCTTTTTTTTAAAACGATAAGTAAACGTTATAAAACAATTATTATTCATTTGACTTAATTTGCGTTACTACATATACAATAAGGTGGGTCATTTCAAAAAAAGTGTTAATATCAAATTCTAAGAGCAATAAAAGGGTGTCAAATGGGTTCAAAACGACGTGCTTAAATTTTTAAAATTTTCTGATAGTATCTTCTTCCTCCGGATTCAATTCAAAGTTTTGAAAATTTTAAATTTTAGAGGTTATTTGTAGTGTGTATAAAAGTGACTATGAATCTTTTTAACAATTTTTTTTGTAATCGTCCGTAGCAAATACAGTATATATTTACGAAATCATTTTCAAAAAGTCCTGGTTTTGATTATTGGAGGCGTGAGGTGAGGGTGGGGGGAGCACCGATTGCACTAATACCGGAGAAAAAAATGGAAGAATTCCGCCGCGAAAGTAAAGTGCTGTTGGATATTTCGTCTTGCAAATGCAATGATTCCAGTAAATGTGACTGTCCTAGAGATCAAAAAATACCTGTAAATGAATAGAGTTTCACTACTGACTAACGTACTACACGAAAAGAGATAATAGGAAACGTGGATATCGCTGCAACAAAACAAATGAAAACTCCGTTAAAAGGAAAACTTTTCAAACAAAAATCCTTGTGCCCGTTTAAAAAGGAAATCACAGGTAAGCCAACTACCTTTCTACTCGATATTTCCACGTCTTCTGCATCAAATGAATCCGATTGTAAAGATGTTTTCAAACCTAATGTTGTACCTCAAGCTCAGAAGCAGGCTGCGGTCAATATTGATCATTCCACACTGTCTAAAACTTGTGATAGATATGGAGTGTCAGATAAGGCAGCGGCAGCTATTTCCCCAGCAGTTCTGTATGACATCAAGTATAATATTCCAGTTATTGACTAGAGTAAACTTCGCAGCGAACGAAAGAAAACAAGACGAAATATTAAGGGCACAACACAAAGTTTTATAAAAACCCGCAATATATTTTGATGGCCGGAAAGATAAAACATTAATTATCAGGGAAAGAGAGGAGACGCAATACAGAGAATGATGCTTTGAAGAGCATATTTCATTGATAAAAGAGCCAGACTCAATATATTAAGGTTTTATTGCAGCAAACTCTGGCACATCGAAAGTTATAAACCATTGCAATGGATAATTTGCTTGCTTCTCATGAACGAGTTACCATTTCGGAATTTGTTCGCACATCTTGACGGTAAGACATCTGGACCTCAAACATGTTCTGGCACAATAGCTTTGAAAATTAGCTTTGAAAAACTGTGAAAAAAAAACCTATGATTCATTTTCTGAAAATTGAAGGAGAGTTGCATGAATTATTTACTAAAGACGTGGATACAGATCAGTTATATTTGTATAAAATAGTATCTGCAGTTACGGTGGGGGAATTACCTGAAGATTTATGCCACAAATCTCCTACAAAACGTCTCATGCCAAATAGCTTACGCGTGCTAACCGAATTCTTCGTCTTAATGTTTCAACGGAAGCTCCTTCAGAGAATCTTATTATTTTAGAAACGTACGTTATTAAAGTGTATGCTCCGGCTTGGTTAAGCATTAAAACTCATACCACCTGTTAATATGGAGCACGTCACCTGTGGTAATTAATCTCAGCACCTTTATCAACTAAAAACTATAATTGATCCAGTTATAGAAAAAAACAGTTACTTCGCACACCCCTAAAATTTATTGCTTGCAATGTTGACTGACCCTCACAAGCATATCCGAGAATTAGCTGCGCATCGTGTTCTAAAAGCACGCAGTAAGAAACTAAGTAAAACTGGGCTGTTCCAACTTCCAAACATAAACCTCGGTGCATCATATTATTTGGAAGCAAAATGTAACCGAACCCCAATACTGAAAAATATATCGGATGAAGATTTTCAATTATTTGTAGCTCATGGAGGAGAAGGTAGATTGCCTCTTCTGCGTCTGCTATGTCAAACTCAAGCAGTTGAAAAAAGTTTAACGACTATTATTGAAGCCTTTGTTTACTTTATGTACGAAGTCTGCAAGAGAAGGTCTTATTTAGGTGAAGATTGAGTCTCGCAAAATAATGCCGAAATTTGAGAGTAAGAAGGATTTTGCTGGTATTTGAATACACTACCTTGAGATAATTTTAATTATATTCATATATGTTTTTAGTAAATAATTCGAAACATTCCCTCTATTTTGCGTTTTATTGAAAAATTGTTCATTTTTACTTGTTTATCTAACATCTTTTAAAGATTTAACAAGGGTGGTTTTTTCTCTAATATGTGAAATTTAAAAGTCAATCCGGAGGAAGAAGATGATATCCAAATATTATTAAAAAAATTAAGTGATTTTTCATCGTCATTTAGCACCCTTTTATCACTATTAGACAAATCAAAATAAGAAAAAAAATTTCCCCATACATTCGTGACCCACCTTAATATACAATCTACAGGTTTGTTAATCCGCTTATTTCGCTAGTAGAGAATTAGTCCAGGCAACGAAGACCAAAAAACAACGAATAGCGGGAATAATTCATGTAGAAGCCAATTTTGGCACAATCGTAGAGGAAGGTGTCCGTAACAATATACTAAAAGTACCCGGGGGTGGGGGTGGAGCTAAGGGTGGGGGGGGGCTCCAAAGGTACTTTTTTTCAGTTTTTCGTTAATAACTCGAAAACTACTGCCTCTACCGAAAAAATGTGTTTGTACTAAATTATCTACATAAAATTCTCTACAAAAAAAGTTCCCTACACTTTTTTGCTAGGATCAATGATTAAGGAGATATGGAGGGGGGGGGGGGGGAAAGTAAAATAAACAAAAAAATCAGTGTCCATTGTTAAAAACGAAATTTTTATTGTTAAAAAT
Source organism: Limnephilus auricula (assembly GCA_951813805.1). Taxonomy (NCBI): domain Eukaryota; kingdom Metazoa; phylum Arthropoda; class Insecta; order Trichoptera; family Limnephilidae; genus Limnephilus; species Limnephilus auricula. The sequence continues at coordinate 41,803,140 of OX638390.1, forward strand.
GAAATAATTAGTGTTTAAGGATGTATCTTAACAATAAAATTTTGTCAAAATTGTTGTAATGTCTGGGCTCCCCTCCCTCACCAGCCCTACCAACTTACAATGCTGACCAACATGGAGGAACTTACTCCAGACAAAGTTGAAGAGAATGCTTCCTAGGTGTCAGCTTTGACGAAATTTCAGAATCATCTGGAATCCCTTTAGGATAATGGGCCCACCGCTGTTTTGTGGGTTCAGTACTTCTACGTGGTTACCCTGATGAAGAAGTGCATTGATTCTGAGCGTCGTGGTGTTTGGGACGACCACTTGGGGTGTGTACAGCAGATGACCCCATTCTTCCATGCAAGTGGGCACTTCCAGTAAGCAAAATGTGCCCATCTCTACGAGCAAGATATGATACAACTGAAAGTTAGCCATCCGGAGGCGTAAAAGGAGTTTGCAGAAAAGGGGTACTTCTCTATTAATCGCACAGGTACACCTTGGGCAGGTGTTTGGTCGGATATGGTCATAGAACAAACACTTATTCGCTCCATAAAAAGTTCAGATGGCCTGACGCGAGGAAGAGGAATTACTGATTCTTTACTCGCTAAATGGGTTTGTGGATCACCAGGAGGTACCACCATCTGCACGTCATTGGAGGATTTCGCTGAAGTGGTTTTGGCAACTGGAGAGCAGCACTTTGATTTCCGGGTATCACGGCAAACGAGAGATTCACGAGATCGAGCTAAGATTCACGAATGGTTCAATGACCATCCCCCTTTTCCAATGTTGGATTCGCTAATGTTGCTGTCAGCAGGCATCCTGGGGAATTCCAAAATAAACTGCCACAAAGCCCTGGATATTGGAACCAAAACTATGCAAAGTTTCATTGGCAGCAAATTTAGTGACATGAAGCAATCTATAAAGAATGTGGTTTTGTCAAAAGCCAGTATGAGCAGCACCATTTAAAACAATGGTGCGAAAGTTACTAAATAACTCAGGTCCGGGGCATATGTCATTCCTATGTCTACCTACGTTAAATTGTCGTGAAAACAAGCTTATGTGCCCTACCGGTTAACCCTCCGACAATTTTCCAATGAACTGTCATAGCAAAAAAGAACGACAAAGATGTAGCAGAGCTTTTGACATTTGAATTACACCCGTACCCCCTTGCTCGTGTTCAGCGAGGGCGGAATGCGAAAAGGAAAACAATAATCCCTCTACGATGTTTTGCCAGTAAAGGACAACACAGCTCTAGATATCATCCAGAGCACCAATGTGGTAGATGGTGGTTTCCTTCTTCACCGCCTGAAATGGAAACAGTCCTCCTACATTTCTACAATTTGCCATCAGTACATTGCCTATGTACATAAATATTACGGTAAAAATTGTACGGTGGTTTTTGGTTATGGTGATGTCAACAGCACAAAACGAGCAGAGCAGAAACGAAGAGGGCTCACAAAACTTCTGTTGACATCAACTTTCATGAGAACATGACCATCACAGTTCAACAAGAACATTTTCAACTGATTCACATTGAACAAGGTTGATTCACTTGCTCAGCGACAAAATGACAGCAGTCGGGATTGAAACAACTGTTGCTACTGGGGATGCTGACAGCACTATTGTGAGGTACAGGTTGGATAAAGATGCTGAACATTCAACTGTAACAATAGTTGGGGATGTGGACTTGATTGTTCTCCTCATTGGATTGGCACCACCATCGATCAATTTGTACTTCAGGAAGCCAGGCCGTGGGAATGTGGAAATTAACTTAATGTCGGTGCGACAACTTCAATAGCTTCCAATCGCCAAAACGATTATCCTTCTCCATAGCTTCTCCGAATGCGACACCACCTCGGCGATACATGGAAAGAGTAAAGTGGGAATCGCTAAGCTCTTTACAGAAAATCCTGGTCTCACCCAAGACATTTCAGCAATATTCACTGATGCCTCAGCATTACCTGAAGATATTGATCAGGCTTGCGAGAAGCTTTTTTGGCTGTATACATACAAAGCACCTGCTCATCAAGACAACCTGAACGAACATCGGTACTCGCATTTTTGAAAGTGTCAACGAAGCCCAAATCAGACATGGCCACTCTTCCTCCCACCAGAGGAGCTTCAAAACAACACTCGTTCAGAGTATATCTACAGGTAAATCCATTTACTTAGTTTTAAATACTGCTTCCTTTAAATAACAAATATTAATCTGCGATGAATACCTACGTTGATCTCATTACTTTCTTACAGATACAACAGTGGCTTGGCAACCCTCTACCACCCATCCAAAGGGGTTGGGTCAAGGGAGAAGATGGGATACTGAACCCAGTTAACACAAACGATCCTGTGACACCAAACTCCGTTTTGAACATGATCTTTTACCGATGCACGACTGAGTGTGGGATGCGCTGCGGTTGCCGCAAAGCAGGGATTGCCTGCGGCTGCCTCGGCTCATTTACGAACGCAGCCCCGGTTGAAGACAGCATTGGTGACGATGCAAGTTTAGATTTGGACGATTAATGTTCAAAATACATCCTTCAACACAAATTATTTAATTTTTAACAATAAACATTTCATTTTTAACAACAAACATTTCATTTTTAACAATAAACATTTCACTTTTAACAACAAAAACTGTTTTTTTTTTTTAATTTTACTTTTCCCCCCTCCATATCTCCTTAAGCATTGATCCTAGCAAAAAAGTTTATTGAACTTCTTTTGTAGAGAATTTTATGTAGATAATTTAGTACACACACATTTTTTCGGTAGAGGCAGTAGTTTTCGAGTTATTAACGAAAAACTGAAAAAAGGTACCTTTGGAGCACCCCCCTACCCTTAGCTCCACCCCCACCCCCGGGTACTTTTAGTATATTGTTAAGGACACCTTTCTCTACGATTGTGCCAAAATTGGCTTCTACATGAATTATTCCCGCTATTTTTGCTTCGTTGCCTGGACTAAATATATCAAAGGGTATTTCAGGTGAGAGTTATGGTAATTAATTAAGTAGATTCGTAATTTACTATTGAAAATAAATACTGTCAAATTAAACCTTTAATAGATAACACAGTATGGATCCAGAATCCTACCTATGATAGTTAACTTTTCCACCAAAAGAGAAAGAAAGGACAGTGTGACAGGTGAGGGATCAAGCTAAATTATTTGAAATGTATGAGAATTCTTGACGCAAGGTTGATAAAAATGCTCAGCAAAAATTTAGAAATGCTTTCTAGAAATATTCGTTGAAGTACTACTATTGCATTGATTAAGTCATTATAAAAATGTTTATTGCCCGTACCTTCAGTAGGCTTCGATACCCTCATAAAGTAAAACTAGCCAGAGGTCGTATCCATGTCATTATGGAGCATTCGAAAGGAACTTACGTCCTATCTGGCTTCTTATATTGATAATGGATGTCAATGAACATTCTTCTATGATTGATGGGACCTTTACATTATAATATATTTATATTAATTATGTGGTATCAATAAGTACCTTCACCGAAGATTCAGATGTACAACATGTTATTTGTATACATTAATAAATTTGTGGAATTAAATTAAAAACGCGAATTAGTACAACAACTTTATGTATGTTATATTTAATATTTACTTGTTCAGTCAAAAATGTATGTCTGAAGAAATAATTATGAAGATATATATATATATATACAAATATAAAATTGTATCGAAATAAAATTGTATCAGTTACATCTTACAAATAATAATCAAAAAATTGTTGAATAACGTTTTCACAAAAAGAAAAAAGTGGTTAGTTTATTAATAATTTTTTTCAAGTTTTCAAAAAATCCAATATTCAAAATTAGATTGTCACCTTACCGTTTTATTACGTGTTATTTGAATTAGAATCTAAAATGAGTCGTCAAATAATCGGTAAAATTATTAACGAATAACTATAATAATAATAATAATTCGACAATTTGTGGAGCGCCGTTTTTGTGAGAAATCACCCCAAGGGCGCTGTACAATTTATAATGAATTCTTAGGCTATATCTAGTTTTATTATTTACAAATATGTAGATACAGAAAATGTAATCAATGTGAAATCTCTACCTCACCATGTGCTTATTTTATTACTATTGTGTGTTTTTCATGAAATAAACCTTTTTTGTTTGTTTTTCGAACTGGCAATACCATAATCAATGTGAGAGGGAAGATTTTCACGAACGGCCTTTAGGACGATCGTGATGGGACTGGGACTAGTATACTCTACTCTGTGAGTAGGCAGTACTACAGTAGTACATGTAATATTATTAATGCTGACACTTTGTATTTTATCTTTTCTTAGGTAACTAACTAACTAACTATCAGTATTTTTTCGTGACGATAACTACTTGCGTGAGAAACGGTGTACGAACAGACACATCGATCATTCTACGGGAAATGAAAATGTTTCACTTCTGGGACGCTATCGAAAGGAATTCCAAGCCGCGTGTGAGAAAATTTATGTCACTTTAATGCATGAGTTGATGCGATGGTGTTCCGATTCCAATGTCCGGTGGATGTGCTATTTTAAGTCTCGTGGAGGAAAGTTATATTGCAGTCATATTACCGGCAATACATTATCTAAAATCTTTCTCAACTAATATCTGATATGTGACAATAAAATAACTTTGTTTTAATTCCACTTTATTACATATCTTTAATCAATCGATTTCGGTTCGACCTGAACCTTCATCAAGGGTGAATAAAATATATTGAACAAAATACAGAGGAACAGAGAACATCAACAACTTAGGTAGGAGCGAGAGGGTGGTGCCTAAGAGGGGGGGTTGAAAGTAGGCGGGGGTAATGGACATATGTTTAAAATAGTGTTTATTTAGTAAATTGATTTCACTTATGTTTTCTTTATCTCAAGAGCTTCTAGATTATCTATATTTTCCCATTTCTATGTAGTACATCCATCCCGGAAGATGTATTATCTATTGGTGCGTTGCGAATTCTGAAAAACCTACACTGATTTAGACATCTCAAGTGTTCCACCAGTTTTAATATCTGATAGTTACGAGTAGGTGCTATAGTTACAAAAATACACACAACCATTTTACACTGGTTTTTGTGTTTCTGATTTGTGATGAAAATCGTTCTAAGACCTTTCACAATATTAATGTATTTGTTAAAAATTCAATTAATATTTTCTAAAAAATATCGGATATAAGATGCCTCTGCTTCTTATTTATATGCACAATAATGCTACGTTTGAATTGCAAAACTAACTTAAGCCTTTCAGGTTATTAATCTCTGCTAGCTCGCTCCGCACTGCACAATATTAACGACATCAATATGTTATTTAACATTGCGTCTTATTAATATCACCACCGTCATTCTAGGCCATTATCATCACGAAGGAACGTCGAACGTACCTAGGAAGGTTGAATTGAGAGTATCTCTTAGGCGGCTTCCACACTCCACACATCAACCAACAACCTGTCATTAAGCCACCACGAAGTTAGTTTAGAAATGCACGGCGCGATGACTTTGGATTCTGCGGTTGGCAACAATGGCCAAATCAAACAGTCTCGTCATCTAATATCTAATTTACGGCGCGGTTACCACAAACTATGAGTCTTATAACCTCTCAGGCTTCGGCCATATTTTGTCAGACAGTCAAAATATTTTCACTTTGCAATAAAATCAAAAGAATAAAATAAAATAAAGCGTGGTGTTTTCTCTTTCTAACACAGTTCAGATCATACTTCTCACTATGATAGGGTAGTAAGGTAGTAAACAATTTCTCTGCGAATATGAGTTGTTCCGGAAAGCCAACAAATTAGCCTGAGGCATTAAGGTTTCCTACTTTTCTACCGACTCTCTTCGTGAATCTATGAAAACGCAACGATAAAACGAAATTGAACAAACAAGCGTGCCATTTCCGTACGCGGTGCTTAATATTTGATATTTGTTTACCAAATACTGTTGCTAATTGATTGCTGTCAGGTTTATTCCCCTCTGAACCGAGATGGCAGTAACTCTGAGGAAGGTAGTTTTATTTAGAATCAGTCGATGCGGACTGCGGTTAGTTCGTTAGTTGCAGGTGTGGTCGCTCTCACGCCTCGGTCCGGCGGCTGTAGACTACTCACTTCCGGTCGCCATTGATCCCACGATTTCAAATTGAAACGATTGCCAAAGGATTCCATTTTTTCCTGTTTCACGCCATCTCTGGATCACGTGACATAAAAAAGTGTATAAAAAATTATATATATTTTTTGTCCACACCTGCCAAGCACGATCATATATAATCAAATTTAAACCCTCTGAAAGTTCATATTTTAAAATTATGTGATCGGCGTGAATTGATTAAATACACTTGTTTTACGTATTGCAGAATAGACAGCTTAGCGGTTAATTATAACATCCTGTCGAGTTTATGACTACATCCTGCTACTTCGCACCTGTTTCCATGATTATATTTGAGATAAATTGATAAACCGGAAGATTTAATTAGCAGCTCGCTCGATTTGCGAACTTAATGACTGATGAGTGGCAGATAAGAAGAAGTTCACAAAAAAATGAAAGTCCAGTTAACAGCGTGTCATCTCAACCATAGATTTAATTCACACGCACTTGTGTAAATATCACAGATTCCGCATCTAGATTCAGAACCAGCGGCGATCCGCACGAGCAGATTTGTACCACATCCAACTTTCTCCGAAGATGAGATTCCTGATACGCTCTGCTGTTTTCCATCCGTGGAAGTTGTAGGCACTGCTCTGTACTCTGTCTGCAGCCAGCCGCCAGCCTCACGGGCAGACTGTTCTGCCACATGTCCGCTCTGCTGTCTATTACTCTATTCTCCGCATCTGATTGCGACAGTGACCTGATATCATTTCTCCTCTCGTGTTGCACTCCACATTGCGTATCAACGTACCATAATCAGTGATCACATTCAATCAAGTCTTCGCGTCGAGTCGCACAAGTCAGTGTGTGAGCTAAGCAGGAACTAAGTAGAGCATTTCCCTGAGTTTACGCACTAATCAAGAGCGATCAAGCATATAGTGCTTTTTACTACTTTAGCGTTCATTCTGTACATAATCTGAGAAGTCGTCTTTCCATCTCGGACAACCCTGGAAGTAAATTAGCGCTGGTAAACTCCAACGGTAACAGTAAGAAAACTTGCTACAATAAGCCTGAATATCTATTTCATTGCGCAATTTGGCCGTTCAGGCGTTCATGAGATTATGGGCAAGAGTCGGCAGCGGTTTCCTGGGACGGGAAATGTGACGGGTCACGTACGGGTACCGACGCGCTAACGAGTGAAAGGCATTCCGAGCCTGCATCCATCGCCATCTATCGCTATTATAACATCCTTAATATCGGGGGTTAACCCAACCCAGCAACAACCTTTCCAAACACCTGTAAGCAAAATGCAACCACGACTTAAAAGTAACTGGACTACAGCTTCACCTCGGCGAGTGCTTTGCGACCAGACCTAGGCCATTCGACTCTTGTCCGGTAGAAGTGATAATAATTGGGCGGTATGCGAACATGTAATACAAAGCACGACTTGCCTTCGGGTTCGTGCTGCCATTTAAAGGCTACCATGCGGAATCTGGAATCGGGCTAAAAACTTAATTATAAAGTGTTGCGCAAACGGTAAATATTTTCCGGGCGATCACGGTTTCATTTGAAATATGCATTGTATTGAAATATATATAAAGAAATGGTTGCGAAGCTTTCATTTATTCATTTCCTGAATGTACGTGATACTTCTTGCAGCAGGTAGCGGTGCGGTAGCTGCACACCCGAATTTAGGTACAAACACATAGATTGAGGTAACTGCTCTACTAACAATGATGGTACTAATATGACTCAATGAATATGAAGACGGAAACTGATGCAATCAAAGGGATTGCGCTACTGCAAGGTATGTTACATGAATGCTTCACGGAACATTCGTGTCATCGAGTTAATTCTACATATGAAAACATCGTATACCGTTGTACTTTTTAAGAACTCATTTTATTAAGTTTTCCCAGTTTTAGTTCACTCCGTGTCCAGTGAGGTACTTAAGCTTTTTAATGTCTTTACACTATTTGTGTTCAATAGAATAAAGCAAATAAGTGTAAATCAGGGCTAGTGAAACGGGACAACACGAAACGACGAGTGGAAAACCAGACAATTGTTTTCATAACATCCAAGTCTAGAGGCCTTCTTATTTGCACCATAAAATTGGTAACTCTTCGAAAATTAAATATAAACGTATAAGCAAGATGTATTTTCTCTTCCCATTTATTGAAAAACAGCCAACCTGAGACTCTAGCCGAAGAAAAATATCTACTCTCCAATAATATTATGTTGCACAAGAATATTTCATCTTTCAAAGCTTTGGCCCGTCATTTACAGTTCTCTTTTGGATAGAATGATTATAATGAATGTATTACTGGAGGGCATTATTTTGAACACATGGCGGACCCTACTTAATTATTACAAAATATCGGAATATTAGTTATGATCGGATTCGATTGTTTATGCTACACTCGGGTCACATGATGTCGGTGACGACGAGTTCCGAGCGTAGCCTATCTAAAGGGGCCAAGTCATTCGGTTTGCAAGAGCTCGACAGACAAAATCTAACTAGCGAGTTATAAAGACGCATGTCCTTTTCAACCATATTTGTATTGTGCGTAAAACAATAAACAGTCACTGTGATTTCAAAGAAACTAAGTCTTAATCAAACAGCATAGTACTGAGAGAAAGTCCAGTACTAATATTAAAGACAAGACTATCTTTGTAAAGAATTACGGAGACACAGACGTTACATTACGAATAATTTTCTTTAGTTCATGTCTAATAGACATTGTCTATCCTTTCTTCGCTCCGTGGCCAGTACCATTTATTGTTATCAAGCTCTTGCTATAATAATATATAATATGTAGGTACATTTTCTGATTTCAACAAAGCCATTGCTCAAAATGCCAAACGCCAAGGGGCGTCAAATGTTGTAATTTAAAAATATAGCGTAATGTTATTTTTGGTGTGGCTTAAATGCCTCAAATACAAGGCTTTTATAGCTTGTGGGTGTATGGAGAAAGTTATTTATATATTTACTGATGTTTATCATCACTCTAGCAATAATTTGCACTACCCAGCCGCTTATTAGTTTCGAGTTTAGAGGAAACGTCTCATCACGAAGACACATCATGTATTATAATCTCAACATTAAAATTTAAATATACCTACGAATTTATGTCCTCTGCGTGCAAACTATACCTTAATTTATCTTAATAAACAGTAAACGGTATTAATCTCCAGTAAGATAAGGATTGATAGGATAACTTTCGGTAACTTCTAATCGTTAACTGCAAATCGCTACCGTACCAACAACAGTTGACGTCGAATATATTAAGAACACTGAGTCATGGGGAACTGTTACTTACTCGCATAAAATAGCATTTAAAAAAAAGCCGGCTTCCGAGCCACAAATGACAGGTTAAGGTGATTTTTCACAAAAACGGACCTAAACAAGTCATCTAAATATTATTATTAATGAATTGGTGAATATTGGGCCGCAACTTTCGGATTTAGCTTTCAGCAAGAGTTGGTAATAATTTTCAGTCTTGTCCCCATCATCCGTTAGTTTGTTGAAGTGCTCACCTTGTCACACATGGGAGCATGATGTGCAGCACAGTGCGGCACGCCCTGTGCATGTGCATGTGCTTGTGCATACTGCATACTGCACCGCTGTCCTATGCGGCATGCAGTTGCAGTATGAGGCGGGGAACCAGTATCCATCTGCTAAAATTATCAATACTCTGAAAGCGGCTACACAACTGATTAAACGGCTTCTATTTGCATTCCGACCCGACACACGTCACACGACTAATGTTTATGCATTTGGAATTCCACTTTTGTACATCATTAGATCTGGCCATGAAACGTAAATCAGATAACCCCTGCGTGACCTTCGCATTTCTTTATACAACACATATGACAAGTGCTACAAGCTACTTACTGATGCGAAAATATAGATAGTCTTTATGATATTCCCCCGGCGAAAGAAGTTTGTATAGCGCGTGTTCCCACACCGTCCACTATAAGTTTTCCATTTTCCCAATAGAAGAGGGATGGTATATGTACAAAGATAATTGTAAGTATGACAAACATGTATACATCTTTGGTTTTCCTTTTGTATTCCAAAATAGACGAATGAATATATCATATTTATCTTAACTTTTTAACTAAACGAGTAAAACCTCAAATTATTGTAATATTTTAATTCAATGAAGACAATATTAGCAAAAATGTAAAGACAAAAAAAGTCAGAAAAAGATACTGTCACATATAGGACTCAAAACCAGGACGTACGCCTTTCCGGACGGTGCTCTACTAACTGAGATAATGTGTCCCCATCCGATTCGGGCATATTTAACTGTATCATACTTCGACTAAGAACTACCAACATAATCCTCATTTTCTTAACGAATATTTTTATTGGCTGCTATCTTCATGTATGATTGCAAGATTCAATCCGAACTATATGCTATATCTATTGAAACTAAGTGAACATAAATATAGCAGCAATAAAAATGTGTTAAGAAAATTATGGTAGTTCTTAGTCGAAGTTAAATATCACCGAATCGGATAGGGACACATAGCTCAGTTGGTTCAGCACCGCCCCGGCAAGGCGTAGGTCCTGGGTTCGAGTCCTAGATGTGACCGAATCTTCCGATTTTTCTGTTTTCAGATTTTCAATTGAGTTTCGCTAATGTCGTCTTCATAGAATTAGAATACTCGTATATTCTATTTAATCATTGATTTGAACCCACGGCGAAGTGTTTGCATTTCAGGCATGTATTATGCACGGGACAGACGCGAAGTTCACATCAAAAGATACTTATAACACAATATCTTTTCTACCGACCCACTACGTGTAGTATATAGGGAATTAGTAATAATATAGGGAATAAATAATAATACTCGATTTAATATTATACAGAGTAACGTTTATTAGCTGTTAACTGGAGTCGTACAAGTACAATAATGAATTCTCATTCAAGCCATAGACAATCGCTCCCCGCGCTTGTCTATGAAGGAGGTGGCTACCACACTACTTTATAAAAGATTTCTTCCTACGGCAGGAGAGTAGGTCAGTTTAATTCGGAAACGGCCGCGAAATACCATTTATTTGTATTGGATCTGTTAACTTGACGGCTGACAGCTGCTTGAGCACGGCGGCTGCTTATCGAAAATGACCTTCTCTACTGTTTACGACGGAGGGGGGGGGTCGCATAACTTTTCAAATATCGCTTCGGGAGCGGTTACGGCGACCGACGACCCAAACCGCGCTTATAACATATCATCTTTTTACGTGTGGCGGGTCTGAATGGAATTGTATGGCGAGCGCTATTGTGTTATAAAGTATCTTTTGATGTGAACTTTGCGTTTGTCGCCCGCTTTAGGTATGATTAGTTCGGTAATGTACAGCACAAGGTATGTTCACTGGCTGCTAACACCAGTGCAGCCATATTATTGTGTATAAAATTATGAAGCTCGTCCAATGTTAAATGTTCCTCTTAAGTCATTAATCAGTCCACATGAACCGTCGCGCGTCGGCCGTTCAATTACATTCTACGTAGGTACCATCAAGTTGTATCATTTATTTGTTGTACCTATTTGAGTGAACTCATTGATATGCCTCGTTGATTTATATTCATTAGGAGCACAGCTTGCATGGTAGTTGGTAGCGCTCTCTATTGTATGTTTTTCTATTCATTGAACTCCTTTATTGATCAGCAGGTTAGTCTTATATAAAGGATCCGCTAGAATTTGATTAAATAAGAAATAGCCCGTATCTGAATAATAGCTGACGTTGATCTGTTGAGCGGCGACGGATTTAATGAAACGTAAAACTTATTTAGACGAATTTAAACCTTATCGATTATAATAACATTTAGATTCATTTCGTTCAGCTTTCCAAAAAACTTTCACGTAAATACTTTTAATTTTCGTGGCATTCTTATAGCTGAGAAATTCTCGACCTTCGTGAACTGCTCTCGGTATGCGATACGCATCGATTTTACAAATAAGTTGACGTAGAATTTTAACTGCGAATTTAACTTTTTACCATATTTTACAGTTATTTATTTATTGTTTGAAACATTTACAGAGTGTTAACAGTTATTACATTAATGATATTGCTGTTGGAATGTGGACAGATATTAACACTCCAATTAAAAATGTTCACAGCATGCGTAATCAAGTTTTAGTTGATACTAGATTCTAGTAGTGGAAAAAACAGATGTAATAATAATATAAAACATGAGATATAAAACATAGTAAGTGTACATTACATAGGGAGAAAAATTAGAAAAAAGAAAGAAAAAACATAATAATAAAGTAATTACATAACAGTTCTCCATGACAACATGGTAGAAGATGGTTAATATGGTAATCAATAAGCACAGAAACTTATTTAATGTTAATACGTACTTCAAAGAGCTTTTGCCATTATTTGAGAGGCAGGATTTGTAAGAGGAGTAGGTAATAATTTAATGGGAGTATTTTTGCTGACTTTCAAGTTTACTAGCCAGTTAAATAATTATGGCAAGTATGGCGTAAAACGAACAGTAAACCACCCCTTTGAGGGACAAAGCAATTGAGTAGCAAACGAGTGCATCCTTCCACTTTGCTTTTGCAACTGACCAGACTGTTGTAAAGAACACATATTAACAATTTATTATGCCAAACACGCCCAGACTTTTATGGACAAGTCACAAAATGGTATTTCAGTCTTTCCGATTAAAGTAAATTGTTGATGTTGTCTGATCACACTGCAATAAACCGCCAGATGATTACGCAATTCACCCCCTTTCTCAAAGCAGCTATTAAATGGTTTCAGTTTTTTTTATTTTGGACTTATCAATTATAAATCCTTGCACTTCTAAATTAAAATATTAAAGATGTATTCAGAATTATACGAAGGCTAGGTTTGTTTTGCAAAGTAAATAAAACACCCCTGCTAATACTATTCCTAATCTATTGTCAATATTTTTTCTGTATTTGATATAATTATTTAGAGTAAGTTACACTGTTATTTTCCCATTCCTTATAAATATTTCAATAATAAAGGCAATATAATCATTGTATACCTGCTGACAAGTCACTGTAGTTGTTCAACAGGTTTTCATTAAAAATAATAAACACATAAATAATGGTTGCGATTAATGTAGGTAGATCTTTTGTGATTAAATCGAGTGTGTAACGAAACGATGTTTTGATGTTGAAATAATAATAAAGTAAGCTCATTCATGCGAATTTGGCAATTCTATTTATTGAACGATATTGTTTATTCGCATTCGGATGAATTTCATGTTTTAATGGGACTTTAAATTTCATATGTTCGGAACGCTGAATCCTCTACACCAGCTTAATAGCATCCGTGACGAGAATACTACCTAAGTTAGTATCACGGGAAGAATAATCGTAGAATCTCATCAGAGCGGAGCTTCGGCCGCAGACTGCAGACTGCAGACTGCAGAGTAGAGTATGGCGAATACTTGCGCATGATATGAGTCAACGCTTTATTTACAGATACAACCGGTGGTCACTTACCCCAGAGGGGAGCAAACTATTAAAAGCTCTTTGCAGACCGGTGCTCGGTGGGACAAATGCTGTACCACATGGTGACAGGAAATTGCAAGCAATTTCCGATTTTGATTCCGATAGTGCCGCCGCAAATACTTTAACCACATAGTAAGAAGAAGAATAAGATAATAAGATTCCGTTTCAAAATTTAAAATGATGCTTTTGTCCATTATAACTTTATCTATATAAATACTTTATTAACGAACTTGTGTCCAATTTACATACCTAATAAGAACATGAAATTTCAAAAATTTCAATTGTAAGAGTAAAGGTTGGTATATGAAAACAAATGAGAAAATGAGAGAAAACGAACCGAAGAAGGTTCTATTAGGACACCCGGGAGGTAAACGAAAGGATAATGTCAGGAAGGATACCTGAGGACCACTCCATGTTGCAGATTGGAAGACGACGGCCGAGGACAGAGGGCGGTGGAGGCCAAGGCCCGAAATGGGCTGTAGCGCCATTAAAGAAGAAGATATGAAAGCAAAGACAAACAGCATAGATAAACATAAGAAAATAGAAATGACAAGTCAAATCAAGACTTAGCTAGAAGACAAAATAATAAAATATCTTCAATTGTTTTGTGACCGACAAAAATAATTTACGGCTGCTATTCCCAACTTTTCGATCGATCAATCTCAGTCTTCGATCAGCTAATTGTCTTGTTTAGTAACGCTCGATTCGCCCCTTGGTGGAAGAGTTCCATTGGGAAGAGCGTATTTGTGCATTTGAGGGGTGTTGAGCCAAAATTTCGGCTCAACAGTTGATCAGTAGGATTGGGAACAATGGCCGTTAGACCTACACTAAAAAATAGAGTTGACCAGCCTACACTACATTTCTACACATTCTGGATAGTTGTGAATAATATCCATAATTAGTCGAGTGCTGTTTGAGGAGCATTTCATTATTTCTCAGTCTACGGGATGGTATATTGAATATTCAATATTACACAAGTATTTCCCATTTATTACATAAATAATAAAAATAAGATCTAAAGCAAACACGTATTCAAGTATTATAATTATTATTATCAAGTAGGTAGGTATGGTTTGTAAAGTACATTCATAAGGTCTTATGAACTCGGTTGCATGTTGAAAAGCTCTCTTCGCGGAAGTCCCACAAGATAACATTCATCTCCTCGGTGTTCTTACCCCGGCTTGTTAATCCTAAACATAATAGATCTCCTTTTCCAGCGGGGAATCTTGTTTATCACCACGTGTAAAAAAACAAACCTGGCCTGTTCTCCGCATCCGCTCCAAAGCTCCAAAGGGACAGAATAAGACATTCTGGTAACAGTCGACTTCCAGCTACGGACATCTCTCGTCTTCCACGCCTCCCTGGATTTTGTCTCTGACTAACGATGAAGATGACGGTGGATCAAGATAAAGAGTTTGTGTAATTGGCTGGTCGTTACGGTGAGGCTGGACCGGGGCTGGCTAATGATTTCATTAACTGACTGTGTCTCTGGTGAACCTCACTCGTGTTAACTGTTGACTGTTGACTCCGGAGAACCGCGAACACCACACCACTGCGGGGTTATCGGGTGCGGTTAGCAGCGTATGTAAATACATTGCTGTGTGTTAACCAAATCCCATATCATTATTTATATCGGCGTATCAAAACATTGATAACCCTTTCTTCTTATTCAAACATCAGAGACCACGGAAATATTATTAATTAATACGATATTGTATTTCATCGATTATACCTTATAATATTGACGACTATTATTTTTAATCAAATAATTATCGCAAAGTAACTGCTCTTTTATAGATTCCCGTGAAAACTTTAAACATACAATAACTAATAAGCGTAGCCTGTTAAAGTTTATATTGCTGCCACCAACTAGTTTGCTCTCAGAAACCATCCATATATGCTTATAAACTATAAACTTGACGATTAGCGTAATTAATTAACGAAGTTAAGATACTTTAATGTTCCTCTGCAGCTAGAGATATGCGTATTAACGATTAAGATTATTTTTTAATGGTTTCCTAATCAAAATAGATGCTTTGCTCTGTGCGATTTTGCGTTTTTTAATAGTTTTCCTACAAAATGAATAATGTTTGTTTTTTGTTAAGATGTTGTAGGAGTATGTAAATTCTCTGAAAATGCATTTCATTCTTTGTGATTCATCCACAGATGGAGAGTTCAGCATCGGAAATTACAAAACAATAAACACAACTGAGAACTGTTGGCGCTGATCCGTTAAATTTAAGTTTGAATTATTCAATGATTGTATCAATAGATCGTTGGTATTTTTATGGATTTTCTTTTTTCCATCGCAATCGGGTCTTAGTAAAATAAAAGGATTTTTGTGTAAAAGAGAGACCTTTTCGGTCACACAATAATTTATGTCAAACAAAGTAGGGACGAGATAAAGACAACTTATTGACGTAGATTAAAACCGGCGTTTGGCTGAGTTATGGCAGAGGCTGACAGATAAACTGGAGCAAAGCACTAAACGTGGCCTATAATGTAGAACGCGGAGATAGAAGAATGATTCCTACTTTTTTGTTTCAAGTATCTACCTAAACCAATATCCCGCTTTTCTGCCGAACTAGGTACATGCCTTCGACAAAACATCCAAATTTTATTCAAGACAAGATAATTAAGACCTCCGAAAAAATATAAATAAATCTGAAATACACGCAAACTTTTATAATAATTAATGATAATTTTATATCACTATTAGGTCGTTTAAATATGTCTATTAATTCAATAAAGGTACTTATCCACTGGAGCGACAGAGCAATTCAAATATTTTTTTCTCGGATTGCTAAAGGAAATTTTTTCGCCCACATTAAAATAATCATACCTCCGTATTTAAATATGGAGACATGCAAACTGATTACAATACTATGTAGCCAATGAATTCCCCTGTCTTTTGTCTATTATCACATATTTATAGGATTTATAAAAAAAATATAATCAAATCTTTAACCTTAAAACATTTTAAGGAATCTAGAGAATATTTATTTTGTTATATTTTGAATGTACAATATATTATATAGTCGTTTTAATAAAAAAATTTTTTTTTGAAAATTTGCCACATTTTGGCAACAAAGCAATCCGAGGTTTTGGAAATAGTGCCATAATGTGGCAAAAAGCGCTCCAGTGGTTAAAGTACATGCCAAACTTTAATACCGACCTGACGTTGATACAGAAATCGTCGTAATAGGCGACTTTAAGGTCCGACAAGTGGCATGCTTCCCCGCTCACGCTTTTCTCTGTCCCACGTTATATTTTTATGTTTTACTCATCTTTTTCGTTCGCTTATGGTCATTGTAAAGTCAGTAAAGCGACTGCACATGCGCGAGAATGGATCGTATGAAGTTCAGTTCAGTATTAATATACCACTACATGCGATAAATATATTATATATCACTAATAACAGCCAATTTAAACAGTAGATAATAATATATATTGGATTCTTGTTTAAATGATTTGTTTATAAAAGTTAGCTATGCTATAAGCAATTATGATAAGATAAACATACTCGTACGGCCTTACAAAATAAAATTATACACACCTGATAAACCACCATTTACGATACATTAATGGTTGTTTATCAATTGTGTAAAATTTAGAACAGGCCCGTAATGCTTTATGTCTAAATGTTTTAAAAAATATTATTTAAGTTTTTTGTAATTTTTTACATTCCAGCTTTTGGAAAAAGAACGCCTCAAGGACGCTTTACAATGAAGAGATAAGCCTTATTTATGTATATAAATGACACGCACCGCATAGCATATTATTTTAATACAAAATATTATAAATCATCCGTCCGTATTTTGTTGTTTCATTAGCATTATTTATTTTTATATAGGTAATAATAATAATAATAAAATCATTTAGTCATCAATAGATTTTTTTTTTACAATATAGATATACATTTTTGATTACACATTGGTTCTACTGACGAAAAGGTCACTGCTCCGGGTTGCTCAGGGTTTCTCCTGGAATGCAGCTGGTTTTCAGCAAGGCCTCCAATAAAAGACAGAAAATGAAATTAAGATAAAATAAATACAATTAAATTAAAATACATAAAAATAATCAAACCAAATCTCAAATTCAACACACACAATATAAATAATAAGAAAAGAAATATAAATAAAAAATATATTAATAATGTAAATTGGAATTCAAAAGCTAATAAAATCAATTCAAATAAAATATTATAAGTAAATTCAAAATAAAATCAATTCAAATTCAAAATAAAATCGATTAGAATAATATATAGTCAAAATAAATAATGTAATCAAATCAAATCAAAAACAATAACACAAGTGAGTATTTCTAATTAAGTAAGCATTATTGTATTTATTGTAAGTATTATTGAGTCACTATACGTAACCCATCGATTATGCGACATCCCAGACGAAGATAGCAAGTGGGTATATTTGTGGCGCTTGTTGCGGTATCTAATAAAGTAAATAGCAGCACTCGATCTGCCGAATTAACCTTGACACTCCCCTTCTCGTAGTGCCGGAACCGGTGACTGCTGTTGTATATGTTCAGTACCAGTGACCAGTGACTAGGTTCACAGACACCGGGTTCTGGTATCGGCCAGTGATAAGGAAGTCTCACCTGTAATATGAGCTCACAACAGACTGAGCCCGCGCAATAACCGGTTCTCTGCCAGCGAGATAGAATACATCACATAGTGCCGACGCGGGATCGAAATCATCTCGCATTCGGCAACTTTTCGTAATAATTTCACTTGTATCGTTATACGGCCATATTGAGCCTTTTTTAGTCGCTAAACCTCAATAACACTTTTGTAACATACAAAATAAACCCGTAAAACAAAGTATTTTTACAATACTATATCTATTTTGTGAAACAGTTTCGACTTTCGCGACGCAGAGAATGGCACTACCTAGTTGCCAATTTCAGAGAAGTGCGTGTGTGTTCTCGTGTTTGTGCGTGAGTGCCATAATAGAATACATTGTCATCGACCACTAGTCTATCTGCCGAGTTTCAGCTAGATCGGATGTTGGGAAGTGGGTTAATTTCCAAGTCCAAGGTTTGCATTCTTTCATTCATCCCCAAAACAAAATCTAATTTCAAATAGATAAATATTTGAAATTAGGTAAGGTATCATTGACATTGAATAAGGTATCTAATCGAAGGGCGTTTAAAATAAAGACATGGAGGGGAAAATTTCACGAATATCGACAAGCTTAGGTATAAATTGTAAGTGTTACTGAATGAAGTGTTAATATTTTTTGCAATTTGTTTTTTTTATTTTGTTTTATTGTCGTATGCACAATATTTTTAGATATTGTTTTTTTCAACGGCTGCATTTTAACCAAAAGTTATTTAATATTTACAATATTCCAAATCAATTACTTCTCAATAGTCATCGCTGGTCAAAAACCATATTATCAATCAAATTTCTTTTATATTCGTATCGTCGTATATTTCTATAATTATAAAAAATTTGGAACTGAGTTTATTTCGGTTACCCGACAGTTGATCTCCGACGGTTGGCTCCACGAAATTATAATTATTATAAATTTTTTATTTTGTTCTACAGTATTTACCAATTTAAAACCTGAACTCAACTTCTAAAACTAACTCTAATAATAAGTTGTTAAGTATGAATATTAAACGAATTTATTTGCAGTGTCAATTTTTTGTACTAATATGCTGGTATATATAATATATTATAGACAGGTAGTTTTATTCTTGATGCATTTTAATGAAAATGTTTTTTATACTTTTGTTATTCGGCTGTGCATCTTCTCTGCACACGCTTTCGGGTACACTTAATTATATTTAATGTAAGTAGGTATATCGTTTTTTTCCCTAAACCGACTGCATTTAGTGTTTTTTATAGGTAAATATACCGAAACTTTTTAAATCATGAAAAAAAACCTCCCTCCCTAAATTCGAGTATTTCTCAATTAGGGAGGTATTAATTTACTCCAAGTAACATGTTATAATATACCAATATAAATAAAATAAAATATTTACATAACAATTGTAAAAAATATTATATATGTTCTTAATAAATAAATAAAAATATATATATGTCAAGGAATCGTTTTTTTGTCGACCGGTTTCGGATGTACCTACCCTTTCTTCGCCAGGACAAAAGTTCAACTGTGCCGTAATAGCTTCGAAAGAATTCATACTACGTTTTATTATTTTTTTATTAGTCGTTATTTGTTTAAATTAAACAAATAAATTAAAAAAAGTTATTTGTTTAATTTATCCATTATCTTTATATTAGTAATTAGCACAACGCACACCTGTCGCCTAGCGTACTACATACCAATGTATTATTCAAGTGCCTCATATCGATATTTCCCGCATAGTTAAGTAAGTACCCAGTACACAGGCAAGCGGTGAAAGTCGTCGATATTGATAAACGCCCATTTTCCGCCAAGGCCAAGCGTTTGCGGTTAGCAGCACGCCAAAGGAAACCGTCTGTTCCGTACAATTGGGGTCACTTTTGCCTGATCAATTTGTGGAATTAAGCGCTTAAAGGGTCGATAAAATTATGCGATAAATAATAAAATTCTTCCCCTACATAACATCGTTTTCTCTTCAATGTGGTTTTCGTTTTAAATTCAGTAATTTAAAATTTTATGGTCAGTTTTATTGCCGATCTATTTGATGCATTGACCGCCCTTATTGTCCGGTCAAGTGACATTGGCTCAATTGTATTTGAAAATATTGTAATTTACTTTCCTAAAATTGGTTCACTAAAAGAATGTTGTGAATTTTTGATATCCTTGTAGCTGGATATGATTTGAGATTTTCTGGACCAAAAGTTGTGCTTCCTCCTTCTTTATGCAATGTTTCGGACAGCGTTACAGTATCATCATCAGGGCAGATGTGGCACTGAAAAGCTGTCCGAAACTTTGTTTGAAAGAAGAAGAGCAGCACGGTATAATAATGCAAAAATTGGGTTATTATATCTTGTTGCGCTTCCTCTTTCTTTAGCCAACGTTTCGGGTAGTGTTACAATATCATTATCAGTACAGATACTGAAGGTTATCATACAGTATGATAGCCGGCGTGCTTAAGGCTCTGGACTCCCAATCCGAAGGTCGCGGGTTCGAACCCGACATTCACAAATAAATTTTATTTTATTGAAGAAGAAGATAACAATAATAATCTAATTTTTTAAAATATGAAAATGAACAAGACACAGAAAAATAATAAAAGATAACGGTCGCAACTGGGACTTATGTCCCGGTAAGACGTAAGGTTCTGGGTTCGAGTCCCAGTTGCGACCGTTATCTTTTATTATTTTTCTGTGTCTTGTTCATTTTCATATTTAAAACAATTAGATTATTATTGTTATCTTCTTCTTCAATGATATATTACATTGATGGGAATAACCTTCAAAAGTTAAAAAGAGAGTTTTTCTTATAAAATATAAATTTTATTTCATTAATTTGTGTTATTTCACAATTAATTAAAAATAATATGTAGTATATTTGCGGCACGTTCCAGAGTGGAAGATACTCTCAGTATCGCCGTGGTGTAAGACCACCATTCAGAATTGAAGTGTTGCTTGAAATGGCTTTAGCCGTGTTTGGTGACCAGATCTGAATAGCCAGGTACTTCCCCACCTTCCTTTTCCCCATCTCCTTTCCCTTCCCACTATCTTCAGCCTCATAACATACCCCAATTGGGGATGCCATAGTTTCACTGGCACCAGACGGGAGCAGTTAGGACTCTTGTGCGGTATTCATATAAACAAAAGAAAGGAGATGGGGTAGAGTAAGGTGTGGAAATACCTGGCTATTCAGAACTGGTCACTCACCTGTAGTTAATAATAACTCTCACATGATCTCATACACTTTTAATAAATTATCAATCTTCTTACTAGTGTAGTACCGGCGATACACAAAGGATTGAAATGCCTGAATTTTCACCTCTCCTTTCTAGCCGTAAATCTGTTAAATTCACCGCTACTTTTTCATAAATAATAAATAATTTATATAAAATGCCAGACAAGTAATGGCTCTTCAGTTAGATCCGGTCATGAGTCATGACTCATCTCTTGACTGTCAGAACTTCGCCGTCCCAAATTAAACACAACCCCAAATTTAACTCCCGATCCAAGTTTTGAAACAACTCAGAAACTTTTCAAACGATACATCCGAATTCTGAAATGTTGTCATTCTATTCTAGCATGTGGCGGATGAAATAACACAAAAATCTGTACAATGTACAAAGTTCTTATAATAAATAGATAAATAAATAAATATTATCTCACATGGAATGCAGTCCTTGTATACTGACCTCCATCCTACGATTTAATTCAGTACGTGAATATTTTTAACTATTCAATCTTAAAGACAAATTACACATTGCATTAAACTTTAACTCGTTTCTGTCTCGTAAAACAACTTGTTCAACTGCCGGCTTCTGTTCTCGCAAACGCGTTCTGCAAATGGAAAAATAAATTACTTTGGTAGCGTTATTCAAAATAATAATGACAGCTGTTTAATGTTTGTCTTCTGCTGGCAGGTGGGCTTCTACCATCATTATTCTATAATGCATCAGTCAGAAGAAGGAAGTTATGTGGTCAAAATACGCAAACTTTTTGAATCTTCTTTGAATTAACTAGATAAAATAAGATTGGAATTGGATCTGTTAAAATATCATCACACATACTAATTTCATTGTCTGTGATGTGCGTTAATTATTCATGTGTGAAATGTGAAACCTGGTTCTTTGAACTCAAATTTGTTTTGAATTTAAGTGTCATTTTCAAAATTGGAACAAATTTTTTGAAGAATTCTAAACAAGCGATAAAGTAGGTACTCACCTCTATATTCTAAAAATGATTTTATTTTGATTAATTAATTAATAATTCTATATTTCAAATGTGTATTTCATTTGGATACGTTTTTAGATTTTCACGGCCAAAAGCATTTTCGTTGTTTGTTTTTGGGGTGTTATGCCGTGTTGTGCTACCTCCTTCTTTAGCCGACGTTTCGGACAGTGTTGCAGTGTCCATCATCAGGGCAGATCCGGCAGATCCGTCGATCGACGGATCTGCCCCGATGATGGACACTGCAACGCTGTCCGAAACGTCGGCTAAAGAAGGAGGTAGCGCAACACGGCATAACACCCCAAAAACAAACAACGAAAATGTATTTCATTTGTTTAAATTTTAGACATATTTCAGGATCTTTGTATAAATATAAAAAATAAAGAAATTAACAATATTGCGTTTGAAAGCCATGGATCCCGAAGCAAGTATTTTATAAATACTTCCAGCTTCTCAAGTACTACAATTCGTCGCCTGCGTGCCTAATTGTCCAACGACCGTTTGCACATTTTACAGGAGGAAGTTTTCTTTCATTATTTCAAGGAAACATTATGAAAGTTGTTTAAGATGAAGCTATTTCCGTAAAAGGCCTATAAGTTTAAATAACTCTTAATAAAGTGACTAATTATCGTTTTTGATACTTTAATTTTAATTTTAAAATGGAGATTGAACAAAAATTCGCCATCAAAATTATTCATAAGGAGATTGAACACACTGGAATGGAGAACAACTTTATATAAAAATGTATGTTTCTTTGTCTGTCCCTCATTATTTCCTATACCATTCAACCGAATGTAGTGAAACTTGGGTTAATTGTTATGCGCGTGCACGCGAAGCTGTACATAATGGTGAGCTCTGGCTTTACGAAATTTGCACACAAATTTCCTTAATTAAAACTCACTGGTAGTACAATAAAATGTTTTTTTACATCAGCGTAGTACAACAAAAACGAGAATAGTGTGAATGTAAACAAACAATATGGCGGCGCGCCGCTATGCTTCGGCGTGATGTGATTGTGAACATTCTAGCACGGAATTTTAATTCTCAGCAAATGAAATTGGACTAATAAGGAGTTTTGCCAATTAAGAACTGACTTTTAGAATGATGTTGTGGACATTTTAAAAGCTTATAATTAATTGTAACAGGCTGGCAGAACTATTTTTTTATTTATCTAACGATGCGAAATTTTAAGGTAGCGACAGACTCGCAGCTCACATCAAAAAGTTATTTATAATACAATAGCGCTCGCCATACAATCCCACGAGACCCGCCAGACGTAAAAAGATGATGCGCTGTGATCGCGGTTTGAATCTTCGCTAATCGGAATTATTTTTCGTATTCGCTACAGTGGCGATATCAGAAAAGTTATGCGACCCCCTCTCTACCGTAAACAGGAGAGGGGGTCATTTTTAATACACGGAGCATGCACGGAGCTGTCAAGTTAACATATCCAGTACAAAGAAATGATATTCTCTCGACCGCTTCCGATTTCAACTGACCCCTTCTCCTGCCGTAGGAAGGAATATTTTATAAAGTAGTGTGTCGGTAGAAAAGATACTTATAACGCAGTATCTTTTTGATGTGAACTTCGCGTTTGTCGCCCGCTTTATCCTTAACATTATTTAAAACTAATTACTAAATATCCTTAACATTAATTACAATATTCTGAGCTATTCGTCGGAAGTCAAACGTCAATTGTAGCGAGCGTCCGTAGTCCCAACTAGAGAAACGTCTTTGTGTGTTTGAATTTTTTTTTGTTGATAATATGAATATTTTTTCCTTTGCAAAAAAGACTATAATCGAGTAATGAGAATGAGATAAGACGACTATTAAACGGTCGGAATGATTCAAACTTGTTCGAGCACTGCTTGGTCCGAGAGATCTTGCATCGGTTATCTGAGAACTTCAAATTGCTCGCAATATCCGATCGGAGCATCGCCGGTTCGGCAATATCAAAAGATACCTAAATACACGGCAGGATAATAATGGCTATAATTGGTCGGATCTTTACTGCCATTTACAAAGTCATGGTTAAAACAGTTGTGACGTATTTAGGAGGAGCGCGGCGCGCTGAAGATCATAAGATGGCGCATACTTTGAGAAGATATTGGATCATTATTTATCGCCAATGAATTATTATCATGGGACCAACAGTTAACTGTTTAAGTTTGCAGTCTTTTTTTACACATATCTCCAGACTAATAGGACTAATGTAACCAAATTAGCGTAAATTGAGAATTAGTCAATCTCGAATAATCTACCATTCTCGCATCGCTTCGTCCCTTACTAATTAGGGAAGAGGGCTGTTATTGGTAAACTTTCACCCGCCGCTCCGATGTGGTCTCTGGAAGGGATGTCACAGCTAAGATAACCGATATAATGCCATATGTCAACTCTAAAAAGTTAAGTTTGCTTCCCGGTCCGGGCATCTTTAAGGAAAATCTCTGACAGGACTGAATCAAAGAGTATGTTAGTAAAACCGTCTGCTTGTGAGTTCAGCTAACCAAGAGTGAATAGTTTTGTTAAAAGTTAAAGTCCTCATAAAGTTATTGATGAAGTTTTGTATTATTATTGAACTGTTTTATACTGAAAATTGATTGTACCTACTCCAAATAAAGACTAATTGTGTTTACCGTAAAATAATTATGGATTTTATTTAATTATCCCGTTACACTAGCACATAAACAATATTATCTTGGTTAATTTCTTGGTTAACGAATGTGTAATGATCGTTTTAATAATAAAGTTTATAGTCAAGTGTGCAATTATCGTGCCATGAAAAATTAAAGGGCTATGTCAGTTAAAATCTTATATCTTGACTCATTTTTTATTGATGAGGTACGTTAATTGTTATTTAATATCGGTACAATTATGGGTTATGGTGTAAAAACATTTTGTATATTTCAGTGTCATTATTTTATCGGAAATCTTTTTTGTAATGTGGGTTATCGCTTTTATTGCGAAAAAAAATTGATATTGATCACATTGCGGCTTATATTTTTCGATGTCTTCAAATAAGATAATGTAACATTATAAAATGCGATAAATTGTTATTAATTCATTAAAATGATAACTGTAAATGACTGAAATTTATCATTGCTAGTTTTTTCTTGACACTAACCAAGTTTTTATTATATCTGAGGAGAAATCACAAATAATAAACTCTTTTACGAGAAACACATCTTGTTAATTAATTTGCTTCAAAAGAGATTTCTTCATTTTGATAACAACGTCTTCGTTATGGTCGGCGTTATTTGTTTATTCTTCACAAAGTCTAAGTCTAGGACCTCGTTAAGCTTTTTATGATTGTATCTTCTATCAAAGAAATTAATTTGGAAGAAAAAATGTTTACAGCTTTTTCGTTCCTATTTCATTTCCGTAAACAAGAAAGAATAAGTGAAATAAAAGTCCATGAGAAGTAATCACATTCGGTGTTTGTATTCCCCAATATCTATCTCCCATTTCGTTTATTTGAATATTTTTCTGTAAACAACTTTATTCTCTATAACGTATGCCTCGCGGGAGGGGGGGGGGGGGGGGGGGGGGGGGGGGGGGGGGGTTCTGTGTGTTTTCCGATTTATTTCGACAGTTTCCTCTGTGATATATTTGTTTGGACGTAATTTTTTTTACGTAGAGATTTTCTGAAGTGTCTGTGACACTTTCATAAAAATTAGGATAATTCATTTCACACTATAAAGTAGATACTTAATACTTACTGTTCCTTACTTGAAAAAAATGTATTAAAAAAATATCCTGCTTCATCAATTTAAAAAATACACATATGTTTGAAGAGTCATGTAAAATCTTTTAACATCCCAGTTTGTCTAACCTCTTATGGGCAAAGAAGTTTTAAATACAATGTTAGTAAGCTATTCAATTCTCTACCTACTGACATTAGAAACACGCAAACCAAAATTTTCTTTAAAAGTAAAATCATTCATTACCTCCAATAAACATATCCATCTGGAGTATTTTATAACATATTTACATTTATGCCAACTATGTTCATATATGTACAATGAGTTTCACTTGCCTTTTTCTTATCATACATACTTGAATTGTATAATAAAAAAAAGATTTTATATTATTTTTATGTAATTTTCATAGTACTACAATTAAAAACTGTTCTGTAAATTGCCATCTCAACACAGACTTTTCACACCTAGTGAGATGGGCAATAGGTACGTCATTACTATTACTTTATTTACATGTAATATTGAGATAATTAAATAAAAAAAAATCATTTTCATATATCTCAGAAATTCGAAATAGCTAACAGAACTTGAATTGGTTGTGATAACGATGTTTGGATTCTTAATGGAGGTATATTTTTTTAGAGTGAATACCGCACAAGAGTGCCAACTGCTCCCGTCTATAGCCAGTGAGACTATGGCATCCCAAATTGGGTATGTTGTGAGGCTGATGGTAGTGGAGAGGGGAAGGAGAAAGGGAAGAGGAAGGTGGGGAAGTATCTGACTATACAGATCTGGTCACCAAACACGGCTAAAGCCTTTTCAAGTAATATTTCAATTCTGAATGGTGGCCTTACGCCAGGACGATACTGAGAGTATCTACCACTCTGAAACGTGCCACAACTATACTAAATATTATTTTTAATGAATTAATTGTGAAATTAAATTAATCCAATAAATTTTATTTGCGCATGCCGGGTTCGAACCCACGACCTTCGGATTGCTAATCGAGAATTTTACCCCTCGGCTACAGAGGCTGTCGAACTATCAGCAGAGTATCTTAGCTTACTTAATTATTAATTATGAACTTTTCGTTTGGGATTTAATCAGTGGCGGCTCGTGACTTTTGGTGAGCTAGAGTGCTAATATTAATAAAAATGCCATTATTAATGTCGTTGTAGCCGAAAAATATTTTTTTTTTTCGATTTTTTTTTCTATGAAGATTTTCAGGAAATCTGTGCGGCGCACGGCAAAACTGGAATTTCCTAAAAATCTTCATACAAAAAATAAATTTTCGAAAAAAAAAAAATATATATTTTTCGGCTACAACGACATCAATAATGCCATTTTTGTTAATATTAGCACTCTAGCTCACCAAAAGTCACGAGCCGCCACTGGATTTAATCACCTATAAATCTCTATTAGGCACCACCTCTCGGTCCAGAGTTCACAGTCGGATACACAACCTTAAAGTTTGAATAGTATCTACCTTTGTTAACTGTGTTTCAATAAATACTTCCTCTTCCTTCTTCAATAGATACGTAGGTAAGTTGATATTTAAAAAAATCCTACTCGCCAAAGTAAAACGTCCGGTTCCTCAAACTATTTCAATGAATCTTGTTTAATAATCGCCTTTAATCCCATTGGAGAATAATGCTGTTACTTTTCCATCGCCACTTTTTAAAGGTAGGAAATTCTTAATTTATATCCGTCCCCTTTTATTGACCACCCCTAGCGGGCGACAGACCGACAGACCCTTTGTTACCCAACAATGACGCCCCTGGTACAATCCAAACAATTTAATCTCCAATTGTTAGGCCTTGTTCAGATCGTGGGGCAAGTGCAGCTTTGTCTAGCCAATGACATACTCTAAAAAAGGTCACTATTGTTATCACTAAGTTTTGCTTTTGACCAACGCTAAAACAAACTCCATTCTCTAAATAATGGTGTGAACGTGGCTTTAGGATACAACGTGAAACTTTTTGGTGGCCATCAGAATTTTTTTGCATTTCTTCTTACTCATAAAAACTTTATTTTAAACCATCCAGTAAGGAAGAAGGTTTTAAACAAAGTTTTATAGGCGATGAAAAAACCTTTCACGTTTTATTTCTAATTACATAATTTGTAAAAACATAATAATATTTTATTACTTGTTTTTTTAAAGATAATTACGATTGTGATAAATAATCAATAACCTCATGGAAGCTGTATCAATATGGCTTCCTGGACCCTTTGTAGTTAAGTACAAACAGAATAGAAAACATACTTTCCTGGCAGGTCTTTTCAGATAAACACATTTATTAGAAAGTTTTAGCTTGGATAAGATACCATTTTGCACACAGATAACACAAATTAAAAATACTCAATCTTTTGATTTTACAGTTGGTAATTTATCACATGTATTATATTTGTTAGAGATTAGTGGCAAAAATAGCGTTATTATTTATTAAATATTAACAATTTTATGTTAAATTTTAGGGAGAATTTTACAACTAGATCTTAAAAATGTAATAACGGGTCTTTGCTATTTGCTGATGTTTAATAACGAATGCATTACAATAATTTTTTATTTTTTTATTTATTTTTGGGATGTTATGCCGTGTTACGCTAACTACTTCTTTAGCCGACGTTTCGGACACCGTTACAGAGTCCCTCATCAGGGCAGATGTCTGCCCTGATGAAGACATCTGCTATTGATGATGGACACTGTAACGTTGTCCGAAACGTCGGCTAAAAAAGGAATTATCGTAACATGGTATAACATCCCAAAAATAAACAACAAAAATACCGTGAAAATCTTAAATCATATTACAATACCTACATACTTCCGAGTTATTTAATAGGCGTCTTTTTTTATGTACTTAGATTATCTTCTGGAAGTTTTCTAATTTGAATCCTTTCCGTGCCCCTTATTGTGCTGATTGAGAGCTACGTGCATTCTGCCCGCCCCGCGCACCGTCAGCAACATTTGAAATTCCTGTAAAAAGCTTTTGTCGGTAAATTTATCTCCACGACCAATCTGTGCCTTCAACAGTAGTTTTCTTTTTTATTCATTTTGTCTCAGTTAAATATTGTTACCTTTGCATCAATTGCTAGAAATTTGTTTACACTGTTTGCCTATCTGACTTTTCCAAAGGTTCTTTAATTTTACGGGGGAACTCTTCTACCGGAGGTTGGTTATCATAAAGGTAAGGTTCACTACAGACTTCCTCTTCCCCGCTCTCCGTTAACCTTCTCCTGGTTATAAGTAGGGTGATTTTAAATTTTTTGGCAATTTCGTCTACCGTATTTGTCGGTGTCACATTTGGACAGCTTCCATATTTCGTATATGTTGTAACTCGGGGTTTGTCTCACAACTCTTAAAATAAAACTCCGGGGTCAACAAAGGACTTTATTTGTCATAGATAACAATTACCTCTGGTGGCTTATTTAGCAGGCGGTAAGAATTATTCTGGATCCCAACATTGAGATTGCAACAGTATTTATTATAGTTTCAATCCCTGCATTATCGACAGCCATGTGCCGTCTATGGGTAAACTCTCAAACTAAAATCTAGTACTTCTAGCTATGTGCCATCTATGGATAAGCTGTTAAATTAAT
Organism: Limnephilus auricula; assembly: GCA_951813805.1. Classification (NCBI taxonomy): domain Eukaryota; kingdom Metazoa; phylum Arthropoda; class Insecta; order Trichoptera; family Limnephilidae; genus Limnephilus; species Limnephilus auricula. The sequence continues at coordinate 41,832,816 of OX638390.1, forward strand.
ATCTAGGTTATCACAGTATCCACAGTGATTTAGTTTATATTAAAAAAAAAAAAAAAAAAAAAAAAAAAAAAAACAACAATATCGTCCGTTTTCAATCTAGAATTATGTTATTGGTTTCAGTTAAAAAAGTAATATTTTACTAGTATCTATCTATTCTATAAACAGAAAGATATCTACATATATATACATCGCTAACGATGAATTTTCATTGGTCTCTATCGGTAAACAGATCTAGAACTGTATAATATTTAAACCTCACAAAAAATCTTTTTCTTAGATCCCTTCTTTGAAAAGCTTTCTTGTAGTATAAAATAACCGCTTTGAGTTCTGTAGAGAACTCTGACCGACCCGAATCGATCATACATTATGTTACCCTCTTTGGTTCTCGTTTCAATCTTCTCGGCATTTTAGCCTCGTCAGCAATCTTCCTGCACCAATTCTGTATTGTTGCCAAATACTTTGTCGACAGTTTGTCCTCCAGTAGTTGCCTCCAGACGGGCCGCAACATGCAAGTAACTTAATAAATAGTACTTGAACATTGCTCGAATACACTTTTATAGGCCCGTTATATCAGTTAATTTTAAGCTCGGCTTGGTTGGAATGTCGAACTTAGCACAGCTTTGAACATAATTTGCATATAGGTCGAAAGCCTAGATGTCACCAATATTACGTGTGTCGTATATGAATAGAGGAATGCGTTTCTTTTTCCCTGAAAAACAAATCTGCTGTATATGCTCTCTACTGTCATCTTAATCATATCGAACATCTCTCTGCACCGGGAAACCGCGATCTTTCAAAAGTGACAAAAGTTTATTTATTGGCGGGTTGAATTTTCGAGTTGATTTTTGATAAAGTTCTCGACTTCAATCATCATGGTGCTATATGCATATGCGAGTACACTAATTTTAATTAGTATTTGTTTTGTTAAGAGTCAGTGCACTATTAATGAAATTAACCGCCGAAAACAACTGTCCTGTCGTCAAAACTTTTAAAATCTTTTATCCGACTATTTTTGACGGATTATCAACGTCATTCCTCATCGCTCGATGAATGTAATAGCCTATACTTGTGAAATTAGGCAATTTACGTAAATTTCGGTGGGAAGTATTCAAATATTATTTACGTGAAGGTCAGATTTGGCATATGACTGCTAGCGCCTCAGCGTCTAAAAAACGAACTATTCTGCGGCTTATCGAAGCTAGAGCGATAGATTTAGCACAATCGATTTCATACACTTTATTTTGCCCTTTTAATTGATTTATTTCCCAGTTGGCATATGTGAAGCATTTCCAGCCGCATATTGATAACTGACTGACCGAATTATTTCACAAAAGTGCTGTCAAGATATTTTATGTTTTCATTATTATTATTGCGATATTTGTGAAATACTGTTATTTTTAAATGAAGCATTTGCGTACATAAATTGTTGTAAAACGAATAATTAATAATCAATATAATATTATTTGAGACATTTAATAACGTGAGTTTAATGTATAATATCTTTAAAAGTGGTTACCTAATAAAGCATTGAAGATGTTGTAATAAAGATATTTGATAAATGTAAATAATATGTTATATAAATATATAATATGGTGAATCCGCAATGACTACTGAAAAGAGTAAAGTTAGCTAAGTACCTAACTACTTACTGAGCCCTACCCAGTATTTCCAATATCTATTGCCATTCTTTATCAAAAAGGCCGATATCTGATAAGCTTGAGTGGTTAGATCTGAACTCTGCCTTTTATCAATATTCCCACTCCCAACTTTATTTTATCTTCGTTCTTCTTTGTGGAAATAAACCATTTTAGGCACTTCTAATTAAACGACGACAAAATATTTCTCTGAACACTTTACTTCTGTGAGAAAAATGATAACTTTTGAAAATATCTTATTTAGTACATTATTATAATACTAGAATGTACTAAATACCGCTTCCACGGATAACTATAATATTATGAAAGTTTAAATGGTTCTATTTGAATATTATAGATGGCAGCACTTCCATTTGTAACTGGTTCGTAAAGCAAGTGTGCATGACAGACGTTAGCGTATTAATAATATAGATATTTCGACGGCCCAGTATTAAACTGCAATAAGTCCAAATCGGTCGTTTTAAGATAATCAATGTATATTTTTTTGTTATTTATTTTTGGGGCGTTACGCCGTGTTGCGATACTTCCTACATTAGCCAAAGTTTTCCACCATCAGGGTAGATGTGATGATAGACACTTTAATAACTCAGGTACGGGGCATACGTCATTCCTATGTCGAACGCTGTCCGGAACGTTGGCTAAAGAAGGAGGTAGCGCAACACGACGTAACACCCCAAAAATAAATAACAAAAATCTTTTGGCCGTGAAAATCAAAAATTATATCTAATATAGGTACGTAAAAAGCGAAGTTTTTATATCCGAATTCTACTCGACAAATGTAAAAATGTCAAATTTCAATAGTTTTCACTGATATAAATTAAGTAATTAATTAAAATTTACTAATTAATCTACATGATACCTCAAACGCAAGCCCTTATTTTTAAAACAATTTCGCCAGTTTTAAACGGAACCAATTCTTTATCTAAAACAGGGATCTCCTGAATATTTGGATTTTCAAAACAGGTTTTTCGACGCTTAAGAGTCAAACATTTTTATTAAACTGTTAGGTACTTGTTTAAAATTGGGAAGAGTCTCTTTTAACTATTATGTATTTTATGGTTTTTCTGAATTGATTCCGTTTAAAACTGGGTTACAAATTTGTTGTCTTCGACTGTGAATATCCAACATAACTGAATTGCTTTGAAACAATCTACAATCATGAGTTCACAGAAGGTGTGCCGTTTTTTGAGTAAATATACGATATTATACGGTTTGACTTCCAATTTCCAAACATCAAAGTATGTAAATGCATTTACCCCTGCTCAGAACTCAATCTCATTTTCTCCTTATAAAAAAAACGATTCGAAGTGAGAAAATTTATGTGCGTGTTTTGACAAAAAAACTTATTTTCAATAAAAAATAGATTTTCATGATCCTTCAGTGAGCTTTACTGTATACTCATTTGAATGTGAAGTGCTGTATTTTTGGGATATCGCCCGGTTAACAAACGCAAAAGTTTATCCGTAGGTACTTACTTAAAACCATGGGCGGATTTGGGGTTTAGAGTATGAGAAATAATCCGATTATGTTGTTTTCTATTTCACGTTCCACGCATTCTACACCATGGTCAAGAGACCGTACGAACATTGGAAAATTGAACCTATAAAATTAGACTACTTGTTGGTTTTATTTTAATTTTGATGAAATTCACGAACGGGGTTAAGGCGAGATTAAAGTTAAATCACTATTTTCGATTAATCTTTACTACGAATCGGTTTACATTAAAAATACTAAAAAATATGCATTGGATAAATTGAAACCTTTCCCATCGTTTCCATTGAGTAGAATTAAAACAAAACTGTTGATTACTTTATAATTTTTTTAGTGTAAACCACTAAAAAGGTGTTTTTTTCATTAGAAATGTATTGACGCATATAAGAAACTACTATTAAAAAATATATTTTATGACTAAATTTATCTGTGACAGTTTCCCTTGATTAACTATTTTCTTTCTTTTTAAAATTATTCATAAAATAAATAAATTTTCGAGCTTTAAATCATGACCTCTAGACTCCGCTTGCCACGCGATTTTTATGCCTATTACACATGTTTGTTGCGATTTAAGGCACACTAAGAATACATACATGTTTGGCTTGTGGCTTCCGTTTAAACCTAATTTATTGTTTTTTTTTTAAAATTATTTTTATGGATCTTAATTATTATTATTAATCTATGGAGATTCGAATTAATTTGATTTTTCAATTGCTTAAAACATTTTGATTGTTAATTTATCACGAGTATGTATTTGCATCACAACGAAGAAGTGATAAATTAAACATCAAAGCAGTAAAAGAAGACACCCAAAGGAAAGTATTACAAAGTTTAAAAGCCTCTAACAAGTAACAAGACAGATGAATGAAAATACCCCTTTATTTGAGTACCGTCGTCTCAGAAGACATACTTCCGACCGGGATCAAATCTTCTTGCAAAGACTTTTGCCAAGTGGGTACTAGCCTACATTCTGTAATGAGTCTATTCACGTGTCTGCATCAGAAAGCGTGGGAGACAGTTTCTGATAATGTTCTATCGCTTTCCGGTCATGTGTAAATGTACCTATTAGGCAATCTCTTGTTTTTATTATATTTAATTAAAGTCACGTGCTATTATTATAACTTATTACTTATTACTAACCGTCTAGCTAGAGGTTTTTCCGCAAAGTTACGGAGATTCAATGGAGTGTCACATCCAATGACGGTGAAGTTATATGAAAGTGGTGGCGCCTCTTTAACGGGTCGGAGTAGGATCGTGATGTCCTCTCTTCGTGTTTGGTTGCCTGTGGTCCTCAACGAGATTGAATGTCATCAAACCAACGGCTTAAAGCCTTATCTAAAAAATATTTTGGTTTTGTCTATCCAATGATTAAATTAAACGTAATATTTAATGTTTCTCAACCTTAATCCTATGAATTACTGAAACCTGGTTACTTTCTACACGTTATAAAATAATAATAAAAAAAAACAGACATTCCAATCTACAAACTTATATTAATATCTATAATCAAACATACTAACTTCTGCATGTGTGTGATTATAACTCCGATTCAATGAACTCTGATTAGTTTTGAATTTAGTGTCATATTCAAAATTGGAACTTACGTGTCAAGAATTGAGAATGGTCTGCGCTAATACCTTATAACACGGACAAATAAAAAATAATTAAACTAGAATATTATTTATAAACCACTTCAAAAGTTAACGCGGGTACTAGGTGTTTTGAAAAAAGAAAGTTAATAAAATCTTTCAATTCTGGAATGATCACTATAATACTGTAACCTGTTGAACGGTCACATCAGCAATCCGGAAATTACAAATACTTTATTTGCTCCTGATGATTTATTTGATGAGAGCTCGTGGCCACATTATTCCGAGAAGCGGAACTAATCTTCTGTTGTAAAGCCTCCCAGAAGATTGATCATTCAGTCAGTTGAATGACCTTGCCCCTTTTAACATCAACATTTTACAATCGAACTGTGCAGTAATGCAGTAATAATTTCCATTAATAATACAACTTGAGATGTGTATCTTCCAAAAAAGTTATAGATTCGAGTGATTACTAGTTGATTTATTTAGTTATCGTAAATATTTACAATGAATATTAAACTGAACATACGTCCTTACTAGGCTGGGCTCTAAGTAGTTATGTTGCTGTGGGAGCCCTCTCAATCTAAATGATACCTCAGGCCATCATCGTAGTCTTTCATCGAGACACGAACGGCGATAGATGGTATTCTTCTGCCTTCTGCTGGGATATAGCAGAACTTCGTGTTACAAACTGAGCTATTGACAGCTATTGAAAGAAGTTGAAACTACATGAATAATCAATACACTACAATAATAAATCAACAAAAATATTTTTCTGTGCCTTGGCATACCCCTTTCCATTAATCGTCTGTACAGCGCACTTCTTGAACCCGCCTGAAGTTTTTTTGCTCACTCAATCGTGTCGAAGTCTTACTGGCGCTTCACCTAATACTAAGCCATATACATATGTATATCATTCTCCTGACACCCATTTCTTCATCCATTAGAAGTACGTGCGTATATAGTTATATTATTTTTTTTTTTTACGCACCACATTTTCAGGTCCGGGTTTAGTTTTTCCCATAGGAAAAACTAAACCCTTTCATACAGTTTTCCATATAAATGATCATCTAGTAAATTCACGTTATGCAAGTGTATTATATAAGTATAATTAATACAAAACAATACAAAGAATACAATAGTATAATTAATACAAAACAATACAATTTCAAAGAACAACACGTTAATCTACCAAACTATTAAATGGGAATATAATTCACCAACTACAGATATTTTTATATCAGAGGGTTCGGCTCGGTAGAATTCCTAATTTGACTGATAAATCCTACTGATCCCTTAATATAAATATTTTAAAAATCTTTCGTGATCCTACATGTATTTAAAATGACTGATTTTTGCATTTTTATATACAAATTCTTTGACAAATCTAATACGCCTATTTTTTTATGAGAGAGCTAGGTATAATGCCAGTATTTTTGGTATGGATTTTTGAATATTACAGGAGTTTGGAATAGCTATATTTTTTTTTTATTGTTTATTCCAGATCTCGGGGAGGGTGGTGCAATCCCACGAGCTCCATATTATAAATAGAACATATTATCAAATTAATATTAAAAATATACATATATATTGTGAGATACTGCACACATATTGAGATAAAACAGAATAAAAATAATACAGAAAAAAAAAAAAAAAAAAAAAAAACATGAAAATAAAGTTTTTTGTTTTTGTTTTTTTTTAACTCATCAGGAGTTGGCTCCATCGCTTGTAAATAGGACCCTGCCAGAAGTGCAGTGCTGCCATCACAAGACCGTTTTCACTCGTGGCTAGTCGCGTTCTAAAGCTGGTGATCCGTTTTTTGAGTAGTGCTCGGAATGCAGGAACACGCCCTTCTACAAACATCTCAGTGGCACTGCAGTACCAGGACAACCCAAAAAGTATTCGGTATGAATTGTTGTACTGTACTTCCATTCTTTTTAGAGATGCTTTGTTGTAGTTGGTCCACAGCTCCGAGGTATATAGGCTCGTGTAGTATGTGTTAAAAAGTTGCCTTTTTGCTTCTGGGCTACACTTATTAAATCTTCGAGAAATCATATTTGCCCTAATACACAGTGATCTTCTCTGTCGCTCAATATCAGTATCATCATTGAGTTCCGCTGTTACGATATGTCCTAAGTATTTGACCTCCGGTTTTTCAGATATTTTTGTGTCGTTTAGGCTGACGGGTAGTACCTTTGTAGGGCCTGCGCTCGATTTCAATACAAGTAGTACAGTTTTATTTGGGTTGTAGACCATGTTATGTTCAGCGGCATATTCTTCGCATATATATATTATATCAATGATATAAGTTATTTTTTTAATTTTGTCATGTAAAACTATATCGGGTCTATTGTGACTAATTGTCTGTTAGTATAGTTTTATCATAGTAAATTTTAAAGAAATTATTTTCTAAAAATGAATTTGGTTCGTATTCATAATATGGTACTATATTATGACAAACAATCAAGTTATATTTAATTACCAAACTTTGGTGAATTATTTTTAAAACCTGATTGTGTCTAAATGTATACTCAGACGGCGCTAATATAGAACATCCCGATATAATATGTTCTATAGTTTCCGGAAAAGCCATACATTTTCTACACAAATCATCAATTTGATTGAACATAGTATAGTTCTTAATAGTATAGTTAATTAAAAAACACCTACACAAACATTCCCAAGGAAAATGTTTGTATTTAGGGCGTATGAAATGAAACAGATAGCCCATGTACCTACCTATATTACCATAAATAATTTAATGATCGGACTACTCAACAATGTACAACATCATCACTCCTTTAAAAATGAAAAGTTTTTCATCATTAAAATTGATGAAAAGTTTTTTTTAGGTTTTGTTAGATTAGGTTATGGGCTAATTAAATTTTTTTTCATCCGTTTTATTGAATTTTTAAAGGGGTGTTGAAATGCCACTTTGTTGAGTTGTCATACAACCAAATAATATTTTTTTATGTTTACCAGCGCAGACCCATCAAAAATCACGAGATATTCTGATTCTTTGACAAAGCAATTCCAATTTTGAAAATGATATTTAAAATAATTTTCTAAATTTTCTGTCAAAATATTGTATTTCAGGTAGGAACGTTACCGCTTTTCTGAATTCTTCACACAATTTGTTCCTGTTTTAAAAAGGACACTTACAGCCGTTGTTTCCAATCCTAATAATCAACTGCTGAGCCGAAATCTCGGCTCATCACTGCTCAAATGCACAAATACGTTCTTCCCAAAAGCATAATCATCATTCACTACTCAACTTAAGAAAGCTAGTCGACAGGATTAAAGCTTTCTCAGGAACACCTACTTATAAAAACTGACAAGAGAGTCTGACATTTGTCATCTATGTGTCATCTCATTCACACCAATTCACACTCTTGTCGGTTTTTTAGAATTGCGGTTTTTAATTTGAAATATGGACGTATTGACTTCTAGATGTTGTGGGATGGACGAAAATGCATGATGATTATATCAGGTCACAAAGGCGGCAACAATAGGCAGATATTAATTACATCGAAATAAATTATGGAGGATTTTCCAACCATTTTAAGATGACTTAAAATGTGTGTTTTTTTTTTTAATATGTTTTGAGCCCAATTTTGCCATGCAATCAATTGCTGATAGCTTTACGATTCTCTGCAACTGGAAGTGTTCACATTACAAATTGAAACTGTTGAAAATTGGCCCATCTAAGTCCAACAAAATCGGAACAGATTTGTATTCGTAACGTCCAACTTGGTCAAACTCTAACTATAGAACTCTAAAGTAAATAAAAAAAGTAAGGTAACACTTTATTTTTAACATATTAAATAGGTACGTTTGTTTAAAAAATATAAAATGTCGGTGTATGTACTACATTATTTAAAAGAAATTATTTGTATAAATAATAAATACAATTATTAACGCTTTAATATTAATTTAACATAAAAAGTGTTTACTTTGACGTCATTTTATTGTCTATGAAAGCAGACGGCCCCACACACGATAAATCCGATATTATGAAAGATTAAAACGTTGGACTCAGGCAAATTGGAGCGTTTCCTGAGGATCACTTGACTGAGCGGCGCTTCTCGGTATACTCAGATTAATCAATCGAAAAATTGGACACAGCGGCTGTTAATTTTATAATAAAATATTATATAAATTTCAATTCAAAGCAAATTTCAGTTTTTTGAACCAGAGTTAAACGAACAGATACATAACCGAAATTGGTATTTTTAATTACTTTATGGAAATTATATAAATTCAAAATCTTTTGTACAGGTAATTTTAGGCCATCCTATCGTCACAAAAAACCAAATCGATTTAACTTCCTGAATATTATGGTAATGGCTAAAATATTTTTGTGGGAAGTTTTTCAGGCATCGCTTATCCTAATGAAATATCTTGTTTACCTCCATAAATTTGCGTGAATGGTAATTTTTTCCAGTGTTGAAAAAGTATTTAGTTGAACAGCAAAGTTTATGAACGTGATCCGTATCTTCGAAAGATTAATACATACTAGCGCGTATAAACCCAAATCCGCGGGAAAACATAGTATGAAAACTTCAATATTAGTTCTATTTGAATATTTTAGATGGCATCACTTCCGTTAGTGTATTAATAATATAGATTTTGAAATCTTTACGTTTACATTACAATATTACATGCTACAATACAAATGGCCAGCAACGAACCACCGATTTAAATTTCCATACGCCATCCTGCCAGTGAGTTATTTGTTGAATGTCGCTGCCAAGATTACTATTCCGAACTAGAAATAAGAACAACTATGTGCGAGTTAATATTCACGGCGCGTGCCTTCTGCGCTTGGACCAAAATACTTAAAACTGCGCAAGGAAATGAACTTGCCAACTTCCAATGACCAAGCCGTGACCGCCAGTGAATAAGAAAACAATCATACGACCACTTCAGACCGGTTCCAATCCAGAGGACTAGGTAATTGAATGAGGATGTTACCATGTTTCGATCCCGTGAAATAACCGTACAGTGTTTTACACGGAACTTCCTCTGATGTCTATATTTGTTTCTCTATTCATGCCGGTTCTTGCTCATTAGATTTTTTTCAACGTGTCTTCAAGTCATCAGCCTATCACAGTTTTAGGCGTCCTCTAGTTTTCTTTGGTTGAATCAAGGACGCCATCCGATGACCTTTAATTCCAAAGATCATCCATTATCTAACCACATGGATGTATCAAATCGTACCCAAAGGATTTTAATCAGCGGTTCTTGAGCAGTAAAAAATGTAAATGTCATATTGCTGAACGAGATACAATTGTCAAAATAAAAACCAAAAATGATCCTGCTGACATGCTGTTTCATGATCGCTCAGGAATCGCGAAATCCGTGCTTGCGTGCTGCTACACCCTGCATATGTTAGTTTCCTAGCAATCCCATCATAGTCCCATTGGTCGAAAGAGATTATGGCAGCAATCTTATACGTTTTTGTCGTGCTTCCGATTTCTGATCCGCCCATTCGAGACACAACGAATGGCTGGTTCTTGATTTCAAACTCTTCATCTTAACTTTGTTTGTAATTCGGTAGGGGCTAAGTCGTTGAATGAAACTTTTAATATGGTCACTTTGCTGTTCTTATGTTTTGGTTTCATGCTTTCATCATGTTTATTCCCACTGCTTTTCTTCGTTCGTCCTACTTTCCCTTTCCTGTTCTCGCCTTTTCATAAATCAAAATAGAACATTTCAATGCACCCTGATCCTGTTTGAGAACGTTGAAAGGAAAATTGAAACGGTTATATAATATATTATGTAAGGTGGTTGGTTGGTTGCGTGGGGTTCCGGTGGCAGTGTTTGATGTTTCTGGTTAAAGCTAATGGGCTCTTGACCAAACCCTAATCAATCTAATCCCTTCAAATTTCGGTTTTGTTTCGTGGCGAAACGTAAATCTCCCGAATACGGAGGTGTTAGGAAACCGCCCTCATTCGGTTATTTCTTATTGTAAGATTGTAACTTGTATTGAGAAAAACACAGAAACAATAAATTAACAAATTTCACTAAAATAACTAATGAAAAGAAACGTGTGCAGATTTATTATTATTATGCCAATGTTTCGAGTAGGTACTTTGTAGTAGAATTAATTTTACCGTTGATTACGCTTGCATTGTATACACAAAATACAGTAATCTCGTAATACATTTAATTCCAGCAGAATGCAAGACTAATACAGATTTTTTTAATGCAATTTTTCTGAAGGTATTATCTTATTGTAATTAGACGCTGTGTTCATTCGTTATGATTTATTTTCTGCGAACACTGACGGTAGTAATTCGTTATGATATTATGTTATTAGAAACAAACAGGTAACATATCAAATCAATTTATATTATCTACTCATAAAATAATTTTGCCATTCCAGATTATTTTCAAATTTGCGTGCAAAAAACCTATGTGCATAAAACTGGGTGCTTGACTTTTACATTGTGTTAAGGGACGTTCTTGACTCACTTTAACGAATGATTCCTGACGTTATTTAAAGTTAAAAACGTTAAAGAAATTTTTGGTTTCCGGTGACATTTTTGGTGTTTTTTTTTTCAATTAAAAACTTTAAAAATCTGTAGTTATTAGAGCTAGGGGCGGGGATTGTTCGGTTACTCGGCTGAGTGACTAGTGACGAAATGTAGAGTTTTTTGAAGTAAATACTTCTTTAGGCACGCTTGACTTAACGGGTAAACTGGCGAATGTGAAACGAAAAGTGAAATGCGTTGCGAGGCGAACGAGCTCACTGTAGAAGCAAGAGAGAGTAGTGCGCGCGCACATCCCTCTCTTCCTCTCATAGCCAGTGCATGAAATATTTCAGTCAGTATTTTGAAATACCAGTGACGCGCCAAACGCGGGGGGAAGCGGACGGCAATGCGCACGGCTTGATCGGGCGAGGCGAATCATAATAAATTAAAATAAATATTTGTAGAAAATTAATATATGTATATACATGTACTTATTTTATACATATAAACATATATATGGACATTCATATAGATGGAGCTAAAGAAGTATTTACTTCAGTCGTGTGGTCTAAAGCGCACTCACTTTTTTTTGTTTGTTTGATTTTGAAGAAAATTAAAAAAAAAAACAAAGTGAAGTACGTCTTTATTATACACCCTGTAGAATGAAGAAGAAATATATTTTTTTAATAAATATGCGTAATATTTTTATTATGTCTTTCGTATTTAAAAGTAAATTTAGACTTAATCTAATACAGGTATCAGTTTCCCTTTTCCAAATCGCCTACGAAGAAATCCTTCAGGACGGATAGGTTCGCAGTGGAGAATGTATACAGTTTATTTTTATACATTCTTCCGTTTGCCGTGGAAAATATTATACCGTTGTGTTGGAAATCGGGCTGGCTTCGACTAAATATGAAAGAGTGTTTACTCAAATAAATAATTCGAAACGATAAGTTGAAATATTGCGAGCAAATATATCATTTCGGTCATGTGCTTATATAACGTACTTACTGACTTTTTATTTAATATTTACGGTAGATTTTATGCATGTCAGTAATTCGCAGACATAATAAAGGGGGTGCAGTGTTGATTATGAATATGAAAGATTTTCCTTGTGACACGTTTATATCTTGCGATGGGGCATTAACAATGACAGATAAAACCTTTTAATCCTAGCCCAATCCGGCAGCCTCCCTTCCCCTATGGAAACCCTCCCATCATTACCTACCCACAAACGTGCCATGAAAATGTAACCGATTTATGAATTATGTCGATAAAATTTAATTCTGATAAAAAATAGAGTCGCATTTTTAATAATTCGCATTTAGTGAAATCAGACGAGGTTTTAGAAACTATTAACCCCTCAGGCTAATTTAATCGCTTTTGGGAACAACTCATATAGGTCTCATAGAAATCGTTGTCTCCCTTACTATCATGGCGAGAAATATGATTAAACAGCGTTAACCAAAATTTAATTAAAATTTACACTTTTATTAAAACAAAGTTGCATACACAGATTTGAAAAAAAAAGAAACTTTGAATATTTTTCATTAATTCTTTTCGCATCAAATGACCAACAAGTAAGATGGCGATAACGTTTATAAATAAAACTGTTTAACTGTGTTTTATTTTTTTTTTTCGTTTTCAGTAATTTTAGTTAGAAAAAAAGTAAAGCGAGTCATTTTTTAACACTTTTTAAGTTTGAATTTTTTTTTATTTAAAAATTTATCACCACATTTCTAAAACGGTTTTTAGAAATTTTTCAGACATATTCCATTTATTTGGATTTTGTCCTTCTGACAAAATATACTCGACCCCATAACTTTTGTCTTATAATAATCTGCTCTCACTAATAAATAATGTGAATTCCGCACAAGATTTCAACTGCCCCCAACCGTCTGAAGCCAGTGAGGTATCATCCCATTCCCAATTGATCCCACCCCATCCCCATTCGTATATTTGGAGGCTGAATGTAGTAGGGAGTGGAAGGATATTTGGAAGAGGAAGGCGGGGAAGTTCCTGGTTATTTAGAACTGGTTACAAAACATGGCTACAGACATTTCAAGCAACGTTTCGATTCACCGTTCTACGTTGAACGCATTCTACGTGTATCGCTGCATTGGGGAATCCTAACATAACACCATGACCGGAACCGGTGAGCGTAGAATCATTCGATTACTCTTTGATTCAGTTCAAATGAGTTCATACAATACTTAGATTAGAGTATTTAAGAAAACACGGGTGTAAATAGGTCGGCCAAAAAACGTGTAAATCTTTTTCTTTTTGAGGTTTCTCTTCATAAATGGATTCCATACAAGAAGTGGGAAAGCCCTTGGCACTCTGTACTTCTGTAGAGTACGTGGAACGACGAGGCTTTTACTAATGCTGTTATGAATATGTTGTTTTATAATTTCTAGGTTCAACGTTGACACACTTGAAGGCTTATGTCGTATTTACGTTTGTTATTATTTATTATTATTAAATTACCGTCTTCAGGGTCAACACTAACACTGTCAACGACTACTCTCTTTTATACACCATTCTCGTACACATTCTCTTCAGGGAGGCCTATTTTATTACTCTTGTTAGTCTCATTACGTGTTAGCAATGCTTAAGAGGAACGGCTGCACGGCCTGTTTTATACAAAACTTAATCTCAAACCCCCTTACTCATAATTGTAGTAAAACTAATACGCGTCGTATTACGTCGTAACAGTGAAAAACTTGACTTATTATCACTGCGTGTGTATGGTTAAAACGGCTTTAAACCAGGTTTAAGGCCAACTTTACAAAACCAAAGATGAGTCGGCGGATACCGCAATTATAAGTAAGGGGGAAAATAAATAACCCCCCACATATTGACCAAACGATTCGGGTTGGCTACCCCTGCACTAGCACTTGTCTGAAATAATTATCTTTATTCACATTCCAAGTTGAATTCCAGCGGGTTCATTTACATCTTCTCCTCGTGACAGTTATGGAATGAACTTTTTTATGAATTACAGTTCTCACGGTTTTCTAACTTACGAACTTCGCGGTTGTCAAATACGGCTAAAGCCATTTCAAGCAACGTTTCAATTCGGAATGGTGGTATTTCATCAGGGCGTTGTGTAGAGTATCTTCCACTACGGAACATAATAAGTGACCAATGACGCAGTGTGGAAGATTTATTTTTGTTAGATTTTAAAGAAATTAAAATTGAAAAAAAAGACATCTTCTGCTTAACTAATTAATTATTCAGTGATTCTTGACATTATTTGTAGCAAAAAAAATCAAATGATATTTTGGTCTGCGATGAACTTTTTGACAAACTTTTTTCCAAAATTTTTGTCAATATCAAACAAAAAAAGTATTTTACATGTTGTAGCGGAGTAACCGCCCAATCCACTACTCCGACCCTAACTACCCAATATCTACTTTTTTTAAATGTTTTTAGTTGAAAAAAAAATGTCACCAGAGATCAAAATTTCATTTACATTTTTACTCCAAATAATGTCAGGAATCACTGGTTAAAGTAAGTCAAGTATCTACTTCCCTTAAACCTTATTCATATTGTGGGAGATGGGGTTGCTTTATTCAGTTAAGAGGGTGTACAGTTGTACAATTGTTCATGTGTTTAATATAATGACATTGCACGAATGTATCAATAGATTTAAAGGATCAGTAGCATTTTATATATTGCAGAATATAAATTACATATTTATTATTCAAAATATTTTGTAAATGTACTTTGATGTAAAAAGAAAACTCATATTTTTAAAATTTTATACAGTAACAAATTATCATTTTTAAGAACCTTTAAGCATATTATTGTATGTATATTTTTTAACCAATGTATTTTCTTTTTTCCAGGACGAATGCCGACTGAGCTTTGGAAAAGGTAAAGTTTATTTTTAGCGTTATAAGTTTTAATTGAATTAATTTGTCAAAGAGGAACATTTTCGGCCAGAATAATTTATTCATTCCCGCCTATTTTGTAAATTTTCGAACAATGAAAAACTTTAGCCTGCCTTATTTGACTGCCCTTGTCCTGTCCAGAATCCATACCTTTGCGAAGGAAAAGTTCGCAGTTCGCAGGCCAATGCCTATCTCACAAAGGAATAAATTGTGGTGGAAATTGCAAACTTGCATACAAAAGGGGATGGTTTTTCCTCTTAAAGATAGACAAACATTCCCGGGTAACGAATAACCTGACAATAATTTTTAAATCTCCTACTACCACCTCAGTAAATGAAAAATCGTACTTGCGTCGTGGACTTAGCCAGTCGAGGAATTGAAATCTCAATTTTTTTTAAATCTTAACCCCACACAGGAGGGCCTGAGGAAAATAATTTCCCTCGGGGTCTATGTCATCTTTGGAGATGCTGTGTGGAGGGTCTCTTTAAGGGGATGAAGTTCTAGGAAGTAAAAGGTATGAGAGAAGGGTCGTAATCTAGGGGTCAATGTGTCAAAGACTTATGAATGACGAGAGTCCGGATGGAAAGTTCTAGATTATGTCTGCCTCAAGCAGTTTCTCCCGATTCAGCCTGCCAAGCAAATGCATTTGCCACCAAGACCTAGACAAACCTTACCCGGAGAACCCGGGCACACCTGCTAAATCACCAAACGTAGCGAACCACTTTTGGCACCTATGGCAGGGATATTGGTTATCCAATAAATAGTTCCCGGTGTGGCGGTACCCATATCCGTCTCCCAAACAGTTTCTTTTTTTATTATTTTTTATTTCTAAAGCAGGGTTCTGTAATCTATCTTCGACACACGTTGCACGACTTTTGAAATATTAACGTTAATATAGTATTAACATTATATTGTCAAACTTGAAAATCACGAATGCCACCCTTTAATGATGAAAATAAATGTATGTTACTTAATTTTTTGTATTTTTTTTTTTGTATTTCTTGGGCATTAACTATGTAACAATTTCTAGACATTTTGTTTTGAAGAGCTTTAAAATTAAAATTTAAGTAATGATAGTACATTGAAAATTAAAACTCTTCAAAACGAAATGTATGTTACTTATTTTAAGTTAGTTATTCAAGTGCTTTTGGGATGACATGTCACTGAAAGTAACCGGACAACTCAACACAGTGACAAATCAACACCCTTTTTCCAAAAGGGATATAAAGTCATTAATAGTGCTGAAAAACTAGATTTTTTATATTATGTTAGGTTTGGTTTTTATAATATGTAAGTTTTTTTCATCGCATTTAAACCGCGGGGCATTCCGAATTTCCACCGATTTATTACAGATTTCTCTAGAATACTTTCATTTTTAAGTTCCTGAAAAAATATACCTATTATTTTTTTTTTTTTTAAATCTATAGATACATTTGTAAGCACGAAACGGTTATTGTATAAAGTTGTTAGAAAAAAATCGCAAAGTAGGCTCCGAAAATTATTAAAAACATATTTCGTACCGTTATAAATAAATGTCACAGTATATCTTTAAATGCAACTTAGGCATTCACGAGAAATTTTTGCTCTATTTGAAACGAGTTGCGTTTTATTAAATATTTTCATATTTTTTGCATAATTATGGTTTTTAGTATTAGCGCGCTCTCACTAACATTTGTATTAACATATATCCCTTCTTTGAATGATAACTACGGAGCCTTTTAAAGGTGCGTTAATTTGCCACTGTATTGTCATGGAACCGTCACTGAATTGCACTATATACCAATGTATTGTTAATGGCATTGTTGATTCATCACTCATCACTCATCATCATCATTTAATGTAATATATTGTTGCAATGATTTATTTAGGGAGTGTGGGTTGATTAAAGGTAACATTTATCTCACGGGGATGGGATAGGATGATGGATTGAAAAGAGGATTATTGATGGAATAAAGAAGAAATAAAAAACACGCTAGCGAGGGGGAATAGGAACGCGTTTAGATAAGATTAGATGTAGGTGAGATGAAAGAGCACAGTGGTTCACAAAAAAAGTTCAGTAAAATAGTTGAGGCCCTTCTTTCATAATAATTGGGGAAGTTGTGAATTTGTATTTTGAGAAATGATTCTCTTGCGGCGACCTCCACAGGTGTGATGGTCGTAAAAATACATTATATGGGAGATGACTTTTATTTTTACTAACAACGGAATATAAAAAAAAATAATAAGCTTCTGACGGCTGCTCTATGTAATGTATACTCTCTACGACATATTTCTGAATTATGAAAGTAAACAAATTTTGATAAATTCAAGATTCTATGCGAAATGATATCGTGATATGACCGCTTAACAAAATATCGAATAAGTGCTCGTTTACACGATTTGGCATTTGAATAGAAAGGGGCGTGAAAAAAAAATAATTAAGTGAATTTTGTATAGGTATATGCCACCTCACTAGCTGAGCCTATTCCGAGGTGGCAGAAATTTAATCTTTTTATATCATTTTCTTAAAAGAAAGAATAAAATGAATTATTTACAAGAATAGTTTTAACACAGTACGGAAGTTCATACGGTGAAATTATCGTACCGGTTTATGAGCGATTCGCTTCTCTGTTTTTACTCCATCAATGATAGAGAACGTATTCCATAAGCAGTTGGTGCTACGATGAATATAGTAGGTATTAAGTACCTAGGTCCACAAGCAGTACCTACATAAAAGTATAGGTTATCGATTGTTTCCCAATGACAGTTGGCGGATATTGCCTTCCGCGGTATTAACAAGGAAGCATTTAGCAGATAATGGCCTGACAAACTCGTCATGTCACCTGAAAGTCATGTGACCTAGCCCTGCCTAACCCAACCCAATCCAACCAAACCCTCACACCTGTCTTGACATGTGGGGAGGTTGATATCTGAGGCGTTCCCTGCACATATGCCCATCCTTCATTTTGAACAGAATCTCTCTGAAATCTGACTTTTTTTTTTTTTTTTACATTAACTCCACACAGGAGGCCCTGAGGAAAATAATTTCCCTCAGGGCCTATGTCATCTTTGAAGATGCTGTGAGGAGGGTCTTTTTGAGGAGAGGAAGGAGTGAACGTGGGTCTTGAAGAGACCCATGTTATAGGAAGGAGGAAACACAGAGGCCGGCAAATCGTTCCACAGCCGAGCTGTTGAACACAAGAACGAGTCGTAGAAGCGTCCCGTTCTCATGTGACAAATGTCAACCGTGTACATATGTTGGGCGAGCGTTTGGCGTGTTTCCCGACTATGCACCGGTGCCGAGGGGATCAATGAGGCTAGTTCCTCGGAGCATCTTCCATTGAAATACCGGTAGAACAAGGAAAGCATTCCTACCCGACGCCTGTGCTCTAAAGATTGCAATCCGTTTGTTAAGACGGTAGAATCTATCAAACGGACCGCCCGTTTCTGCACAGAGTCGAGGGTGTTTTTCAGGTACTTTGGGGCTCCAGACCAGAGGTGGCTGCCAAATTCAACCGTGGGGCGCACTTGCGATTTGTACAGGGTTAGCAGTTGTGTACTATTAAAGTATCTGCGGGCCCTGTACAGTACGCCCAGTTTCTGAGAGGCTAACTTAACTCTGGCCTCAATGGAGCCCCCATATCTGAGCTGGTCACTTAGAGTTACACCGAGCATATCAATGGAAGACCTGTTCGGAAGAATGCTACCGTTGAAGGAGACTAGATAGTCATTTCGATCCCTTTTAGACGTAATCAGACATGATTGGGTCTTTGATACATTGAATTCTGACTGACTGATTCATGATTGTGTTTAATCATTTCTCCTATTGTGTTGTGGTTATACGCAGACCTTCTTGAGAATTTCATTACCGAATTTTCGAGTATTAACACACCCACTTGATTCTATTTCCATGGAAACATTGACCTGTTTTTAAATAATTATCACATTTCCGTGAATTTGTTTTAATTTTTAGTGCAGCAATGCACTCATCTCGATTGATGCTATTAAAATAAATAATAGCTTTAAGTATTTCGAATGCAGGGCAAATCTGGGTTCTCATATTCTTATTTTCTATTATTGTAGAAAGCAATCACTTTATGGTTTAACATATTTAATAAAAATAAAACACTTGTTTTGTTTAAAACCGCGAGTTTTTATTAATTTATTTTAATATACTTACTATAATACTCTGTAGTATTAATTTGTACCCTGATGATGCTTGAGAAAAGTGAAACCGGTCGGTAAAATAAATTGAACAGAACACGGAAATTGCTGACGGCAATATTAACCCTCAATTATTGAAATACGTGAAATGATTTTCCCTTATAAACTTACAAGCGTCAATTCTAATAACTTCAAAAAGTTAAAAAGTCGATCAAACCTGCAATTCTTAATTCTAATAATCAACTTTTAAATTAAAAAGTTATTATAAGTATACAGGGTGTAACAGCACACATAGAATGATTTTAAACTGCGATTCCTGAAGATATTTGAAGTATATCTGTATGCAAACAAAAAAAACTCTACTCTAACTTCGGTGGCATAATAAATCTCTCCGGCTTTTCGATAAATACCTCAAATAATAATCTTTCATTTTCATTACATTATTGTAATATTGCTTTCTCGGGATTACCAGTAAAAACTTTTCTCAGAATTATCTTAACGGTTAAAATACATAGATATTCTATTTTATTATTCTGCAAGTAAATAACAAAAGATACGGTTCGAGTTAATCACAAATGGGCGTTTTCATAAAATAATGCAGCATCACATTTTTTTTCATCTGAAGCTCTTCAAACAAAGTGTAATAATCTATCATTCTTCATCCCTCGTCTTTTGTTTCATTGTGTTGATGTAAGACTGTATTTTGCCGCATCACGGTTTCTGTGTTTCCTCCTCCCTTCTTGCGCCCTCCGTGCCCCCTTTGCCCCCAGTGATTGCGCCCCGCCCGGGGTGCTGTGAGCTGAGCCTCGAAGCTCCTAAGGGCTATCAACCCTCACTAACCCACCTCCCCGGAATATAATAATAACCTAATATTTCTTTGGGATAGCTTTGAGGCCTATGCTAGTTTTTTGGAAAGAATTTTTATGCCTTTTCTCCTTTATATTTCTACGCATCGCACAATTTCTGTGTGTGGTTTAGACACACTTTATTGGTCACAAGAGCAAAGTTATTTAAACAAAACAACGGTTTATTCAATTTAAAATAATTTATTTGGTAACGCTTGTAGGTATTTAAGAATATTTGATCCGTTGTTAATTTCAATTAATCATCATTAGGATGAAAATAAATTAATTTTCAGATTTATCAACAATCCGCCTAGGCTTAGATTTATTACTTACAGCATAAAATATTATATCCGTGTTTTTTAAAGCTACCAATTAAAATATTACCGAAAGTCTAATTTCGGTTTAACCATCGCCATCGCTCTCACATACATATTTACCTACATTCTTAAAAGCATATAGGTACTCGTTTATAAAGTATACCGTCATTTTATGTGTAATCGAGGCAAATAATTATGCCGAATCAGTGGACATATTCAATTTATCACTAAGCAAATACAAAAGTTTGTTTCCGAGGCAGTTCAGTTATGTTTAAGGCTGCTCATATATTGTGAACTTAGCGCTAGCCGAACGAAGCAGGAACAACCGCAAGCCATAATTTTCCCATAATTCCTTGTTTGGTTCCCGCGTGTGTACGCCGCCTAATATTTAATCCGTAACTTTTACTAGTCCTATGTAATAAAAGCCCTTAAACCCTGTGTTTAATAAATGCGTTGGTCGATGATAACGTGTCATAAAGTGCACATAATGCAGTTATGTTTGCTGAAAATGTTCATATTTTATTTTAAGTGCACAGTACCTACTATTGGCAGAGAGAAACAGCAAGTTTTCATAATAAAATTTCAGCAATATTGGCTTTAGGCGCTCCTCCCCCTCCCCCGGGCGGGGTCGCTGGCCTGCTCTTGGCCGAATTCCAACAAACTACTCAACATCCTTTTATCGTTTCCGCGAACTCTGCCGCCTTCTTCGTTTCTGGGTCACGCTGTTTAGAATATGACCTCTGCTGATGTTAAATGGAGCTGATGCCGAATGACAAATGAATGTAAACCGTAATCAATAATCAATCAAATACCAAACGTCTGGTGAACAACCTCATCCGTTTACCACGTTTCCCTGTTCATCGGGAATTATTTGGGGAGGAACCAAACCAAAAATCGGGAATATTTCGTCAGAAGGTAAAAATATTTCCGCTTTGCAATATAATCAAAATAAATGGAATATTTCTGAACATATCCGAAAACTAAGAACTGTTTTTGAAAGGTGATTGAAATACGCAATCAAATGTTATTTTATAAGAAATAAAATGTAATTGGAAATTTTTATTACAAAAACATATTTTAAGTGGCTTACCTTATATTTACGTATTTCCCAACTAAAATGACTGATAACGTGATAACGAAACAAAATAAAAAAACACGTACGCATTTTATTCCACAAATATTTTTATAAACATTACTCTCACCTCATTTTTTTGACATTCCATGTTAAATAATCAATAAAAAATTCGCAAAGTTTCATAATTTTTTTTCAAATTGCGATCCGAAACTTTGCTTCTACAGAGGTGCACATTAAAATTTTTCTATGGTTAATTTATAGAATTTAATATAAAGCGTAGACTTAAAATCATATTTCTCACCACGACAAATAAGGGAGATTAATATGAGACCTATGTGAGCTGGGACAAATATGCTCTCCTGTGATTCAAAGGGGTAAAGCTACTTGTGTCTCTTTCAATGTGAAGACCATCGGTGACATTATTAAGTATAAGTCTGTCCATTGGCTAGAAAAAAATCGCCGGAAATTTTTTTATTTGCCATCTGAACCCAAAAATGCAAAGACGCATTATCTTTGAATGTGAATGATTTTATATCGATCGTCCAGTTCATTAGTCAGACATTTTCAAATACCAAGTTATAAAGATAATGAGGATAGCAATATTCGAATGCTCACCTACTTCACATATTATTTACACGTGTCTGTGTTTTACATATTAAACGTGCTATAAAATGTCAACGGGAGACAACATTAATACGACATTAAAATATTCTACAAGTGTCTCAGACAACATCAACATATTATTTAATTCACTAAAAGTTTTTCTGCATTATAATTGATTTGGTGGTGTTCATGAGTAATCTGAGTATTGTACCAGATAGAGGGTAGACTTTTACATAACTCCATACTCAACTCAATTTTAGATTTTTCGTAGATGTCTGACTAATCAACAGGATGAACGATATACTCGTGTGACTATCATCATTAGCTTTCCTCTGCTTAATGATTAACCCTTCTGCTCTACAACTTAGTTAAAAAACCATCCATAATGGCAAGATTATTACATTATTTGGTGATTATTTTGGTCCCTATTCATTTTTCATCCCTCTCGCAAAAATTCATTTTGTTTTTTGAAGAATCATAACATTTATTTAAACATTTTCCCTTTTTCCGAAACGATGAATATTAATGCGAAATGCTGCAGGCCTCCGACTCATAGCAGCCATGAATACCCAACCTGTTTCCTGCCGCGATGTAAAAATGTCCCGAATGTTTCTCCCGCAATTGATGTTATCTCTAAACTTTTTGTTTTATGCTTCCCGGATAGAAAAGTTTCCGTTTTGGCGGAAAGTTCGGAAGGGTTTACTCCTTTCAGGAACGAGTTATCGCGTGCGTCCTTCCCTCAATTCTAATAACGTTTAATTTGAATAGAGCCTTAAAGCTTTTATGCCCGTGTTAAAAGATTAAAATCAAATTTACCCGATTCCCCCGGAATCCAATCCGCGATGCGATCCCGTTCTTCAATTATACAATCGCGTGATTTGTTTCTTTATTTACAAAGTGTGCAGAATAATACATTTCGTGTTGAACGTGACTATTGGATATTGTAAGTAAGTCGCTAACAAGTGTCATCGTGGTTTGTGTAATCAAATAAATACCTTTTCACGGAAACGGTATTATGTTTTAAACCATTTTTTTTATTTTCACCAATCTGTGGTTTTTGTATGTTGTTTTTATAAAATGATTCTTTTGCTAATTTGGAATTGGTAATCAATTAAAATATTATTAAAAAACATAAAACAAAAGGGGAAAACACGAATTCGGCTACTTTACAAAACGTAATATTGTTGTTCCATGGTAAATAAATAAAAAAAATTTTTTTTTTTTTTTATTGGCAAAATTTTTTGATACATACATTTATAAGTAGATACATACATAATAACACAAATGAAAAGGTAACAAAAAAAATCCCACAAAGGCGAAGCCTGTGCGTGGGCATTATAATATGTGGGTATAAAACAGTGGTGGTTAAAATAAAAAGATTAAGAATTTAAAAATATAGTACATATATGTGCAGAGGTAATTGATGTTGCAGGAATTTCTGTGATTGTATTTTTATATTTAGATGTGGATATATATATATATATACATATATATATATGTACACACATGTACATACACATATACACATGCATACATACTCATACTCATACATATATACACATGTATACATACTCACACACATGTATACATACTCACACACATGTATACATACACATACACGCAATTTTATATATATATATTTTTTAAATCTAATGATTCGGAAAGACATGGCATATTTTAGTTATTTAAAATGTAAACAGTACAAAATTATAGGAAAAAATTATTTACTTCCTTATTTTTTAACCAACTTTTAGTATATTTTTTATATAAGTTCAAGTTTTGGCATGTGTTGATGGAATTGGGTAAGGAATTGAACAATTTTGGGGCAATACAGTTAATGTGCCTTTGGGCCAGCCTGGTTTTGCAATGAGGCACTGTGTACATGCAAGTGGTGAGTCTTTGACTAGAGCGATTTGGGTTTTTATCGACATTGTTAGGACGAGTAAATATAAATTTGAGACATTGTAAACAGTAGATCTGCCTTAGTTCCATAATTTCAGTTTCCTGAAATAACTGATTAGTGGGATAAGTTTTGGTCTTCTGGTACATTATTTTAATGATGGACTTCTGGGCAGTTTCTAGAGGTTTCACATGGTTATTGTATGTTCCTCCCCAGGCGATTATTCCATAGGTAATGGATGAAAGCACCAATGCATCATAAACAATTTTCATGGTTCTTATATTGACAATATTGCTCATCCGTTTGAATATGTAACTTAGGTATCTCAGTTTATTGACTGTTTTCTCTAAATGGTTGCTCTAAATTGCAACGGATTAATAAATCAGGCATTTACCAACTATGTTGCAATGATTGTCCATCGTTCTACATGGACAATCATTGCAATGATTGTCCTTCTAAGACAATCAGAAATGTAAATGTATTAGAATCACGGAACATTTAAGATGTTTAAATAATAATAATTTTTCGAAGTTTTCCAATCATCTTATTTCCACCAATCATACTTTTAATAAGGACACAGGGGTTAAAATTCTTCACCATAATAATAAAAGCAAAAATTTAGATAACTTGGAAGTACTTGAAATTAAAAAATCCCTAAATAATAACGCTGATAAATTGAATAACCAAATTAATTCATCGTTTAGTCCCATAGATATGTTTCCAATAAACCGCTCTGTTATTGCTGGAATTCCCGCAATTATCCCCCCCCCCCTCCCCCTTTGACCTCCCACTCCAGCACCTAAATGTATGGTATATATCTGTCAATATTTTTTGTCATAGGTTAGTTTTAATATTCTCCTGACGAAGGAAGGGTTCTTCCGAAACCGGTAGAGTGTAATTAAAATTTAAAGTGGTCTAAAACAAATCTATATATTTTATTGTAGATTAATAAATATTTTTTTTAGGAAAAGACAAGATTCCTACTACTGATAGAATGGTAATAAAAATACGCCCGGACCCGGCATTAAACGGTGGTTTATTCGAAAGACAGCTCACAAAACATTTGTTTTAACACCACAACGATAAATCTGGAAGGTGAATGGTTTATGTTACAAAAAAAAGATTAGTTTGGATTCTTCATCAGTTTCTGTAGATCTTAGAATAGTAGTTATTGACGATGCAAATATGTTAATTTTGTTCTTGTCTGATTTTTTCTTCTAAGTATTCGCAAATCCATGACTAAACACTGTGAATCAGGTAAGAATTTACTTCATGTTCATTACTGTGATAGTTCGAGCTAAGAGTTTATCCGACAGATGTCAGTAGTATATAGGGTTGCCTCTCCATGGCGGTACAAAGGTACGAGGACCGTGAGATTTCGAGAATCGGAGAGATTTTGAGAGCACAATAGAGAGGACATTGGCCTCTAGGCCGTCCTACAGACACGTCCTACGATTAGACGTTCCCGATTATTAATGTTAAAAGTTTTTAGTCTAAATAAAATACTCGGTGTTTTCTTGTGAAAAAGGCGTTACTATTTCAAAGATTCCGTATATTTACCATAATAATCCACAAATCTTCAAGGATGATAGGCCCAGAGAGAAATACAAAAAAGCATTTTCCTCAGATGGAGTTAGTAATAAATAAGGTAATGGTGCTGTGGTAAAAACATGGAAAAATCTCATTCATTTGTTCTCCTGCTGATTTTTTGTTTATCATTGAGATCAAACAATATACACTTATAGCGTATTGTGTGTGTGTTTTTTTATTTTTATTTATTTAATAAACTTTAGTCTATCCATCGTTATATTTATCCCGATGCCGATGCAAGTAATGAATGTACGTTGACCTATAAATTTCAGAACTTTAGAGCTCGCCAGTTAATGCTGTTAAATTTATACTGTTGTCGTTTTTTTTCTTTAAAAATACTAATTATTAAATTCTTTAAAATACTGTTATTAAATTTTTATTTTCCACTTCCTTATAACCTTTTTTTGGTTGAAACTTAATACTTCGTTCGTATTCTACAAAAACATCGTCAGTAAAGAGCGACTGGCGGCTAACTAACACTTTTGTATTAAGTTTTTAATAATGAAGTGTTAACATTGAAAAAAAGTTGTTTCATGATAAATTTATATTGTAACACTTGGTTATTATATTATATATTGATAAAACTTTAAGTTAGCCACTTGTACGCTCTGAACCTAAACGACGATACGCTATTGTTACATTTACATCATAATATATATTTTCGTCTTCTTTATGCCATTATTTTTTGTTTTTTTCCCAATTTACTATATAGTGTAATCATTAAAAAATGGAGTAGGGGTTTCTCAGCAATGAGAAACCGAAGAAAAAGAATTAATCAAAAAGGGCAGAATAAATACATAAATGTGGTTTGAAGTTGATAGAATATTAACATTGTTACTTAGTATAAAATTGGATTTTTGTTTTATATTTAATGTCCCCTTTTACGAAATTACTTGACTCACTTTGAGATAAGTTTCCAGCACATTTTGTCTAATCCGATAAAGGATTTAAATTTTCAATACGAAAGATTTTTTAAAGATCCAGTTTCCGAATTGGCCCAAAGATTTCCAGAGCTTTTCCGCCCAGTTCAGAATATAGGCAGCTGGTTGCGCACTGCGCTGTCAGGCGCCCGGTTCCACTTAAACAATGTTTAACTCCCTCGGTGGATTTAGAATGAGCTTTGCATTTTCATGAATATTTTTAACCTTCAATATCCCATCGCATGCCCGCTGTCTGTCGTCTGAAAGATTTAAAGTGTATTAATCTTGATCAATATATATTCTGTAGGTATATCTATGGGATTGTTTTTGACTATTCATTACAAATGTTATTTTTTTATCGTATCAATACTATCAATAGTTCTTCTCGTGTTTCATCCGTTTGGAAATATCTAATTCTAAACTTGGAAAGTTAAAACAGTAAAATGAAGGTTTTATTCTCTCCCATTTTCCTGCAATTTTATAATATAGTATAATAATATATTTTATAATATAATATAGTGCCAGTCTGCCACTCTTTCAATCCGCTATCTCCATAGATGGAGAACGTTTGCTGATAATATAAAGCCTTCTAGTACGGTTTTTTATGATTTACTTCAATCCCAGTGATTGAGATTAAGCTGCATTTTTCTGTAAAGTAACCAGATATAAGAAAGGGTATAACTACCCTCGATTTTAAGTGATTCAAAAAATCTCAAATGAGTTGATCGTGATTATTTGATAAAATTTTTCAAATATTTACGACAATTTGGTGTCCTCATTTCAATTCTCATTGTTTACAAATTGAAAAAATTCAAAATAAATTTGTACGTTTTATTAATTTTAAAACGGGTGTTCCTATTATTGAAATCAATTATGTCAATTTACGCAGTAAACTTAACTTACCAAAATTATCTGAGAGGCGAAAAATATTTGATCTCCTTTTTTTATATAAAATTGTTCATTCAAGGTTGGACTGCCCTCACACTATAAATTTGCTGTCTATACATATACCTCCAAAATATACCAGACGGAATATTTTATTCTACAACAATAACTTCGCTATGAATTCTATGGTGGAAAGAATACACAGGTTGGGCAATTAACTAACTGATGTCGCTGACATATTTAAGGTAGATTCAGACTGGACGACGTACGTACGCATCGTAATGCTTAGCAACTCATACATTTTCTATGAAAATGGTCACAGACATCGCACGTCGCGATGCGTGTGGCCAATGTGATTATAAAACATAAATTTTCATTGAAAATCTATGGTTGCTTAGTAGCCCAGATATTGTTAGGCGTAGCGATGCATACGTACGTCGACCCAGTCTGAATCTACCATTAATTTAAACTTCGACACATTTAAAGCCAAATTACTCCACCTCTTTTTATATGTGAATAATGAATGAGAAATCATTTTATTTTATTTCGATTTTCTTTTGTTTTTTTTTATTATTTTATTTTATTGTTCGTATTCTAGATGCAAACAACGAGTAATTGAGTAAAAATTAATGTGTTTTGATTTTTTTCATTTTTTTTTGGTTGCTCGTAGGTATACGAATTGTACCTACGAGTTTTCCAAAGTCATCCATGTTGATTTAGCATTAGATATATTCTTATTTGTTATATTGTGTTTATGCTTTATTTATATATTTTGTAATCTTTTTTATTTATGCTATAATGTTGTTATAAATGAAATTTGTATTCGATATGTAAAAATTGTGATTTCATCTCATCCACGTTTTCACAGAATTCCACAGTCTGAATTTTTCTGTATTTTTTATGTATCTTTTTATGCAAATATTGTTTCTGCTATCTTGACCACGCTTCTAGCGTATTTTTACTTGATTTTCATTATCCCGTATAACCTCTTTTTCCAGTGGTGTAAAGGTACTGTAAAACATGCATGTCTATGTGTACGAGTATGTTCGTTGCACTTGTCACAGTAAATGAGTGGGTGAATCGCCCTGGGATCGGTGCAGTAAGTATACAGGTACTAGTAGGTACAGGGGGTAATTACTGCGATGGGTGTAACGGAACATGGATTAGCAGGACTGCGGGGATTAAATAATAATATGTTACGTTACCAATACGGTAACGGAATCATTAACAACCATAACCGGTTCAACGCACTTCCTTGTTTTCATTTTTATTATTTTGGAATTGTTGTTTTTCGTTACGAATCTGGTATGAATCACATTATGTGATGAGAAACTTATATATAATAGATTATGGATGGCGATTGAGTTTGAACAAAAATAATTTGCAAATCGAGTACTTTATTTAATTGATGTTTTAAAACGTACTCAACACCATTACGATAAGCCCCATAGTCTTGGGTCTTAAGTAAAATAACTATTTTCGATTAATCTTTACTACGAATCGGTTTATATTAAGAATACAAAAAAATATGCTTGGGATAAATTGAAGTTTTTCCTACAGTTTCTTTTGAGTAGAATTAAAATAAAATTGTTAATTACGTTATTATAAAAAATATAAGCTTTCAAGTGATACGCACTTAAAAGAATTCATTATCTGCTCTTTCGTAAAAGGCGCGAATTTAATTATTTTAGGAAAAAAAAACTTTTTGCAAGTTATGCTTTGAAATGATGAATTTTGCACAATGCAAATATGAGTATATAATTTTGAATACAGGGTTGAATCACCGATACTAAATTGTATTTATAAGCCTTGGAAGATTTGAGTTTGTTTACGGACAAAACTACGTAATTCATCTTAATATTTTAAAAGCATAACTTACAAAATGTGTGTTTTCCTAAAATAATTTAACTGTCGCCATTTGTGAAAGAGTAGATTTTGAGTCATTTTGATTACTTTTAAGTATCACCTTAACTTCTAAATAATTTTTTTTTTATTTAAAAATTTATAACAGCAAGAAACAATTTAAATACTATTTTACTGCTAACATTATTTGTGACAGTTTCTCAAGATTAACTTTTTTTATTTCTTATAATATTATTAAAAAATATATCAATTTTTAAGCTTACATAGAACATTTTTTAGGTTCCGCTTGCCAAGCAATTTTTGTTCTTATTACCACTAAGAATAGATATATTTTTGGCTTATTTGTTCCTCGTATACGTTACATACTTTTTATTTGTCTCTCTTTAACTCCTACTAAGTTTTGAGGTGGATTAATTTCTTAAAGCCTTTGATACCATTTAATTGCTTGTTTGAAATGGTTCGAAAGTATTTCCGTCTGTTCCTAACATTATATCAGAATTCATTGATTTCAAAATGGTAACTATGTTAAGCTTGTATTTACCCGCATCCAGCTTTAAGTTCTGTATAAATCCATCACAACTTCATTAATTGACGACTAACGATTTATGTAACCGTAATTAAAATGGCAGAACTGCGGGAGGTGGAGGTTGTTTTTATTCAGTCGGGAACGGGAAGCGGGCAGTGCCGGGCAGGTGATGGGCGAGGAAGCTATTTGGATAGTATCTCAATTGGTTCGTTGGTTGGAATAAAACACTAAGCGATCAGTCCTCCTTTGAGCCAACATAATTAAAACGAGTCTGATTGGCCATTGGCAAAAGGTACCCATTGTAATATGCGTCAAATGTTATGTAGTCGCGACCATGTTATGTTTGTGTCCTGTTGTTCGGTGCTAGTACAATAATAATATAAACTCCGAGATTATCAGTACAGTGGAACCTCTCATAACGAGCGCTCCCATAAGGAGTAATTCGCAAAACGAGCAATACAGATTGTGAAAAACCCCCTAACCGACATTTCGCATAACAACGACGTCCCATTTTACCGGCACTCACTTGGAAGCTGGGACTTCCGCGCCAGTGCATCAGTCTCCTTGTGTCGCATATGGTCATACATTTTTCCAAACTTTTGTTCAGACATTATTTGTAATTTTTTTCATTATTTATATGGTTTATCTCATATATTTTGGTATGATCCAATCAGTGCATTGATTGGAACATACACCACGTTTTTCTCCACGGGGGTCTAATTAATTAATTAATTTTGGGGTTTTAAATGATCCTTTGTAGAACATGAATAGTTATTTGAATAAACGTTAAAAATAAATAAGAGTTTTTTGGCATGGAACACCTTTTCGTATTTTACACTGATTTATGTGAGAATATTGTTTCGCTTAACGAGTGTTTCACATAACGAGTAAGATTCCGGAACGAATTATGCTCGTTATAAGAGGTTCCACAATATAATAATTAAGGTACTATTCCGGTGCTGATCTAAAGATAAAAAGGCAGAGTGACACGCTAACATGCCTTTTATATGCTTTTATATTAAAGTTTTAGATCAACCCGTTTGTAATACAAACACGATGTTATAATCTTTAGGGTTATTCAATATGTTCATGTTCAAGGTTAATTGAAATTACGTCGACCTGTTGGTTCCTCACTAGACATCGAGATTAATAATAATACACAGCAACACGTAGCCTGTATTCACTATTCAGTAGTCATGTAGCAACCAGTCGCCATTATATAATCTGTATTATAATAATATTATGGTGGACGACCTTCACTCTGCCCGGCTGGTGTTTTGGTCCATTTTTTCACCTGCTCGGATTCGAGTGAAGAAATCATAAGGCATTCTAATA
The DNA here is from genome assembly GCA_951813805.1 of Limnephilus auricula. NCBI lineage: Eukaryota > Metazoa > Arthropoda > Insecta > Trichoptera > Limnephilidae > Limnephilus > Limnephilus auricula. Next base: position 41,863,925 of record OX638390.1, read on the forward strand.
TTGAGAGGTAAGCCGAGATGTTTATCTTATGGTTCCATGTTCAATGAATTTTCGAAGTATTTGGGGTTGGGTTTATTCTCTTCATATTTTCGCGTGAGCGTTTTATCGATGAGAAGATGTAATCTTAGAAATTGAACTGAATCTTTTAATAATTTAGTTTTATTCAACGTGTTTACTGATTTCCCCGGATTGAATTAGTACCCACTCTAATGGTTCTCTTACTGTGTGAAGGTACATGGATGTCATGAAGTCCCGGTAGTACGCATTCAAAAGGAAGAAGAAAGGGAGATATATAAATACGAATGTAAGAGGGAGCGCGCTAATATTAAAAACGATTATAATTAAGCGAAGACAGAGAAAATATTTGATAAAACACGACTCGTTTAAAATAGAGCAAAAATCTCTCGACAAATGAAGTTGCATTGAAAGATAAACTGATTTTTTTCATAACTATAACTTGTTAAATAACAAATGTATTTTTAACAATTTTCGGAGCATACTTCGCGATTTTTTTCTATCGAGTGAATTTCATATAATCACCGTTTCGGCTCCACAATATACAGATATTATCTTCAAAATAAAATAAATTAAAAAAAAAAAAAAACTGAAAGTGATCAATAGAAATATATTATAAAACGGTAGAAATACGGAATGCCGCGGCTGAAAAAAAAGATGGAAAACACAGCGCACAGGCACGGTTTTGACGGACGTCTCGACGTCCTTAGTTCTAATATGGAAAACACAGCGCACAGGCACGGTTTTGACGGAGGTCTTGACGTCCTTAGTTCTAATATGGAAAACACAGCGCACAGGCACGGTTTTGACGGAGGTCTTGACGTCCTTAGTTCTAATATGGAAAACACAGAGCACAGGCACGGTTTTGACGGAGGTCTTGACGTCCTTAGTTCTAATATGGAAAACACAGCGCACAGGCACGGTTTTGACGGAGGTCTTGACGTCCTTAGTTCTAATATGGAAAACACAGCGCACAGGCACGGTTTTGACGGAGGTCTTGACGTCCTTAGTTCTAATATGGAAAACACAGCGCACAGGCACGGTTTTGACGGAGGTCTTGACGTCCTTAGTTCTAATATGGAAAACACTGCGCACAGGCACGGTTTGGAAGGAGGTCTTGACGTCCTTAGTTCTAAATGGCCGAACTGAGCATGAAAATGTTAGGCCTATTCCTTATTAACTTATTATTTGGTAAAAATCTTCATACTAAGTGGAGTATTGGTCCTTCATGGCAGAGGTAGAACCATCTCCAGTTTCACACGGCTTTGCTTGCTGTGCGTAGTTTCGGATTTCAGTTTTATTCTGAAACATAATAAAGCCGGCAACTCGTAAACCTTGGTGTTGCCAGCCTTGGACGGTATTAGGTATTACGGGTATTACCCCTTGTGTAGTTGTAGTGTGTTGGTACTTGCTTGCGCACTAGGGGTGGCGGACATTGGATTATATTATAGAAATCTTCAGCCCCAGCTGGTTGCAGATTTTTTTATTAAGCGCACAGATACTATTCTATTATATCTTATAAACGCCTCCTTCTGTCATAGCCCGAATATGCAGGAACTGGTTTCTAGCACTGCAATTTCCAAAGTTAGTGTTATCTAGATCCTCGGGCCCGATTCTACCATTCAAATTTAACTAACTACATCAGATACATAATTATTTGAATGACTGTAAAAAAATCTACATCGCGAACTTGGAAGTAGTTCTGCAGAATAAGCTAACTTAGTGAATATCATCTCTTAGCTGAGAATTAATTAATAGTGGGCGTAGTAGATTAGTTCCGCAAAGTACTTTATCAGAGGTACCTACAAATATATTATGTATGTCACCAGTTTTTCGTATAATTTATTTATCAGTTCTTGTTATTTATTTTATCACAAAATGCAAACAGCGCTGGAATTGAATGCTTTGACCTCTTTTCCAATTTTAATTTGTTCCGATTTTAAGTATTTTAGGGCTCTAGACTAGAGGTGGCTATCAAATTCAACAGTGGGGCGCAATTGTGATTTGTTGAAGGATATTCCCAATATACACATATATAAAACGTATATATCACGTCATTTATAATAAGTCAATTTTTATTGTTAACATACTCAACTTCTCGCATGCTAAAACTGGAAGCGGTTTAAAAATAAGCGTTAAATATGTACCTAAGCGTTTTTTGTGTGTTTAAACATGAAGTTATTTTTCCCTTGAGTACGGACGGCACTGTAATAGCCACCGGGTGGCCGCTTACTAGTCATGACCATTTTTCAACCGTTTTTAACCGAATTTTAACCTAATGATAACCGTAGGTTGTCGAAACGGGTGACCGAATAACTCAGAATGAATCCAACTCAAGACCTCCTTAGAAAAGTCATTAAAAGTGATGAAAAAAAAATTAAAAATTGGTTAAAAAGGTTAGGTTAGGTTAAGGGTTGTTTTTCGAAAAAAAATCATAGCTTTTAATAACTTCTCAAAGGTGTTGAGTTGAGTTGATTCTGAGTTATCATGGAACAGTCAAAACGACCATAATAGGTAGGTATCTAAAATAAACTTCCCTCAACGGGCATTTCCTTGACCCTGGCCTATATTATAGAGAGGGTGGTTTGAGGATGCCCATATACCGTTATAGACGTATAAACCCTGATTTTATGCCAATCGTGGTCCGTATATTATTAGATTTTCTCTTATCTTTGAATTTTTCCTCACCTTTTTTCATATGCGTTTCTCCTGATGCCTTATTTACATCAGAATTAAGTTCAAATTTGGTTAGAAGTTATGTACGTACCAACAGTATTGAAAGAATCTGTTTATTTTTTGTAATAAATTCTAATTTTTTCATTATATTATAAGGTTATTAAAAGCCCTTGTCACAATAAAATCTGCGAAGCGCGAACCTTATTTCGGTAAATGCTCAGGTGACCCGCCTATAATGATTACCTGAATTTATTCCCCTTTGCTGGCTAGCAGATTTAGTTAATTTATTGTCAGATAAAGTACGGTAACCCTTCCTCCAGGTTCGGGTCCAGGTCCACTAATATCCCCGAAGTGAGAAGTGAGACCTCGCGGTGTTGTGTTGGCTGATTCCGGTTGACTTGTGTTATTTATTAAAACGGCGGCGCGAAATGGTAAGAGGCAAAAATTACTCGCAGCATCTCGAAGTCACATTCCCTTGGGACAATAAAGTTCTAGCTGAAATTTTGGCCATAATTGACCTTTTTGGACAAGTTTTAAATACTCGTATATTCAACATTTATGTAAGTTTGCACATTATTATGCAACAAAGTTCTATTTAAAATACTTTGCATTTATTATTTAGAACAACAAGATTCCACTTCCAATTTAATATCATCTTGATTCTATTTAAAAAGTATTTTATTATAAACAACAAAGATCCACTTGTAAATTTTGGGGGCAACACAGTTATATCTGCCATAGATAATATAATTATGCTCATTCGCAGGACAACAATATTCCACCTGTCAATTGCTTGAATATACACAACTTATTTTAATTGAAAAAAATGGCATATAGCAAAAGAAATACTAATTAAAATAATCAGATAGAACTCTATTGCTCTGAGTTCTGGTGCTCTGATTTTCAATGCAAAACAATGTGTTTTATTTTATTTATTTAGTTGTAATTCAAACTTCATGCACTGAGCAGATAGAACCTTGTTGTCCCAAAGGCACGAATCTTTCTATATAATTGAATCCATTTGTCTTATCCGTCTTACCGCCTGAGGTAAGCCGAAGCATCTTCCACTTACAAGGCATTGAACAATCTAGTAAAGGGTTTGAATGTAATTAATATTAAAAAATAAAAATCGTGTTCTCTTTCTCCCCACTCTCCTCGATATTTAAAATGCCGCAGTTTTTTTAAATGGGATCTCGTTGGGTTTTACTGCCAGGTTAGAGTTTTTTTAATCCGGAATTTTTCGAATTAGGATAAAGTGTGAGGGAGTAACAATGTATGAAATGCTGGGATGTATTGTATAAAGCTAATCACTGGGGAATGGTTCGCATAAAAGCTTATCCCGGGAAGTAATAAACAAGGCCTATATTTTTGTACCGTTTTATTTGAAATGATTTAATGACTCGAAGCTCTTGCTTATAGCTTGAATCTGGATAATATGCGAGTAGTTTTATGATCGCGAATGCAATTTCCACGCTTTCCTGGTAGCCTTTATAGTGTACCTATGTGAATATGTATGTAGTATCAATGTATATCAACAGACGTCGTTAGTATAGGTATTTATATTATGTAGTTTTAATGTGTCTAAAAATAGTACGTTTAACTATAACTATATAAGAGAGACAAAATACCCGAACGGTTACGAAGTTAGCCAAAGACATCCGATCGACAAGTGGGCACCTTCAGTGACCATTTCAGCTTCTCCAGATTAACACAGAGCTTCCTTTAGAACCGGCGTTATGTCCAGTTTGATATACGTTGTAAATAAGACGATAATATTTATTTTTTATAAGAAAGACTGTCTTTTTATAACGTTTGAAGGTTATTCCCATCAATGTAATATATCATTGAAGAAGAAGATAACACTAATAATTAAAATTAAAATATTCGTGTCCCAGTTTCGACCACTATCTTTTATTTTTCTGTGTCTTGTTCATTTTCATATTTTAATTTAGATTATTAGTGTTATCTTCTTCTTTAAATAAGATAATAGGACGATCGTAATTTAGACAAACCGAAGTATAATCGAAACAACCGACCATCAGAGTAGTATCAGAGACGGCCTCCGTGGTCGAGAGGTAAGCCTCTCGACTGCCATTCCGTTGCTGGTTCGAATCCGGCGTCTGCAAATTATATTTGTTTCTTTTGTGTTATTTCACAATTAATTAGTTAAAAATAATATATGGTATATTTGCGGCACGTTCCAGTGTGAAAGATGCTCTCAGTATCGCCCTGGTGTAAAACCACTATTCAGAATTGAAGCGTTGCTCGAAATGGCTTTAGCCGTGTTTGGTGACCAGATCTGAATAGCCAGGTACTTCCCTACCTTACTCTTCGTCTCCTTTCTCTCCCCACTACCTTCAGCTTCACAACATATCCCAATTGGGGATGCCATAGTCTCACTGGCTTCAGACGGGAACAGTTCTTGTCGGTATTTATATATAAAAAAAAGTATCTTAAGTAATGATAATGATGTATGCTTTCATTAACGATATGGGAGTGGTGTGCAGTGGGCAGTAGTAGCAATAGGAGGTAGCAGGCTGCAGGAGGCAGCCCTAAGAACAGGGCCGCACATTAAAAAGCCATTACGCATCGCCGATACGCCGCGCCGGTGGTTCTCCTTCACCAATGACTTGCCCAGTGAAAAGGTTCGCTCATAATAATGATCACTTTCCTCTGATTATTAAAGCTTCTGTCTTAAGTGCAATCTATTGAAGTCACGCAGCTTCCCTCTCAATCTCCCACTTCCTCTCAACTCTTATCCCATTATCACTATAATTATTCCTATTTTACGATGGTTAAGTTTTACAGCATTGAACTTTTACTCTATTAACTTTATGTTTTTAGCAATTATTTTTGATTACAATTCTTATCCGAGTGGGCGTTTTAAATTATATATTACTAGCTGACCCGCCCACGCGTTGCCGTGGCGAACGAAACACAACGCCACCTACCGGATGGTTACCTAACTTAAATAACCAAGTGTTGTGTCAATAAATTAACTCACACCGCCATCTGTCAGAATCTTATGGAACTATTTGTCAATTATTGAATTATTGAATGTTATTGTAATTTTATTCGAATCCCCCGGAAATCCGTCATCCCGTAAAATCCGTTAGACACAAAATTCTCCCGTTTCGGGACACTCCAATCCTCCAGATATGACCGGAAATCCGTTAAGTTGGCAACACTGAACACAACACTGATTGGTTACCTAGGTAACAAGAACATGCAAATTAACTTATATCGCCATCTGTCAGGTACTTATGGAACTTACAAATAATTTCAAATAATTGTCCCATAAAAAACATTTAATTCGTAATAATAAATATTGAGGTCAATAATCGAGATAAAAACTATCCTATCTTTTAAGTTGGACTAAATTAAACACATTAAGGAAAATTTCATCAAAATCGGTTAAGTAGTTTCAGAGTTTACCTCGGACGAACATTGTGACACGAGATTTTTATATACCCGATGAATGTAAATAATGCAGTTTGTTATTTTTATTTTGATGAAAGGCGAATTTAAATATTAATTTTATTTAAATGGAGGTTCGAACAATTTCATATAAAGATTATTAATTGCTCTTTTTTGTATTTCTTCGGCATTATGTAACAATTTCTAGAAATTTTTGTTTTGAAGAGTTTTACTTTCCATGTACATTTGTTACTTAAATTTTAATTTTTCTGCTACTGGTTTTGACACATCCGTGTCATTTATTAGCAAACTTAAAACTAACTTAAAATTTATTCGAGTACAGAAATGATAAGATGTTATTTGGTGGGGGTAGTGGGAGGGGTGGATTTGGGGGATGGGAAGAATGGTGGGAGGACTTAGCATGGAAACATTGTCAATAAGGGTGATTATCGGGGTGCTATTACTTTGTTAACTAAATTAATTATTTATTTAATTTCTTTTGTTTATTATTAAGGATTTAATTTGTGCGCTTTAGAAAAATTGGATTTTAGTTTGCTAGTGAAATGACACCGATGTGTCGAAACCAATAGCAGAAAAAATATAATTTATGTAACAAATATACATGGAAAGTAAAACTCTTCAAAACAAAATTAATTGTTCTTTCTCCTTTCGGCAATCGATTAAATCTAAGTAAAAGTATCGCGTATGAATCCATCTACCTATGTATATTTTAATAACAACTGCAAGGTTTTTAGTATGGTTGTATTCATTTCGTTATAATTAAGAGATGTTTTTCTAATGAATTCGTTCCTCAAGTTTGTAGCCTACCAAAACAAAGCCCAGAATTGTTTGTTATTCTTACACCGGTAAACTTAATCAATTGGAAATGAGATCACATTTATCTTACTCGGAATTCGGCGGAAGTTTTTTGCTGAAAGGCCACGAACAAAGTGGAATATGCATTGATAAAACACGACGCCCTTTGATATATCTGTCATCATCTTACGAGGCTTCCGTGTTTATCTTTTACACTTTACTCTTTCACAGACATTTCACCATATCCCGAATTTACCATCATGCTTTGTTGCCTAGTACACAGGACATATTTACACTTCTATCTACCACTACTATACTTGTATCTACTAGTATATTATTTTATTCTTAAAATTTCTCAGTACCTATTATTTGATGAGTAGGTATGGTTAAAAATATAAAAATTTATCGATTTACGTTTTCTTTTTCCCATTTTACTATTACACAACGCCTACATAATTTCTTGGAATAATCGGATCATTATTTCTAATGTTAACAATCATATATTTTATGTTACGGATGCTAAATATTATCTTAATAATTAGTTAAATTTCCGCAACACCTACGCAGTCTACGCTTACGGGAAGTGCAATCGAGATTTTTGGTACATTGTCATTAATTTTTATTAGTTATTATTACATACATATATTATTAAATGACTTGATATTTTTTAAATGTTTCCGTGACAATTCGTTTTCTATTACCTTCTAATAATAAACATAACATCGATGTACATTGCACAAATGGCTGTTCTTTTAGCTAACTTGTCTAACAACAATTTCCGAATGCCCGAAGAGTAACAAAACTTTCTTGATATTTTTTTTTTGTAATATGCCTAGTCTCTTAAAAATAATATCATCCGCAATTCTCCCAGAACATGAAAAAAATAATTAAAAGCACACACGAAATATTTATATCCAAAGCAAACATGATTCACCTCCATATTAAAGTGATTACTTGAAATAATAATCGTAAAAGGTTTCTGCAGGTTGAAGAAACCTATATTTGAAGATGTAACGTTTATTTTATGTTCTTTCATACTTTTGGCCTCGCCTCGAGGGACCAAGCCGTGAGATATTTCAGTTTCATGAAAATTAAGGGTAGGTTACCTAGAATTTCCCTGAATGAATTCTGATCTTTGGTAAGGAGACTCTTGAAAGTCGTTAAAAAAGAAATATATTTAGGAACCTAATATCAAAAGAAGCTTTATAAAAAACTGCTCCGTGCTAGCAGATTTTTGATACTACGTTGGTTAGATTTAAAATGTTTTTATTGGTTGTGTACCCCGCGAAAAAGTACTCTCTGGGCGACCTCGCTAAGGCGAACTGCAGACCACTTTGCCGCTCGCTGCCGCCCCGGGCCTCCGGCGCCCCGACACCCCACTCCGCGCTCCCACTTCGACACTGATGTCAGGGCTGTCTACACAAATCTCAAGAGTGGTAAGCAGAAAGCTTAATGCCGCTCCGGGCCTGTGGAACCCCCACACCCTACTACACCTCTGGCACTGATGCCAGAGGCCCTAACACACTCGCTCGATAACGATCGATGGGATAACTATCGGTAACTTCTCATCGTTCCCTAGGACAACTGCACATCGCTAACGTACAAACAACAGTTCATGTCGAATATGTTAAGGACACTTAGTCATTGTGAACTGTCACTTATTCGTTGGCGATCTGTAGTCATGCTAGGGAACGATGAGAAGTTACCGATAGTTATCCTATCGATCGTTATCGAGCGAGTGTTCTAGGGCCTTTGAGCTGTCTACACAAATCTCAAAAGTGGTAAGCAGTAAGCTCACTCCACGGGCCTCTGGCAACCCCACATCCCACTCCATTCCGAGTCGAAAGGTCTAGTGTTAATTGGTGACAATCGTTTTCTTTCTAATCGACGTACTAGTACATACAAACTAATCGTATGTATGATTTTCTGGTGATGTGTTTATACTGTGTAGTAAAGTGGTAAACTTTCGGAGTATTGTGTCGGAGTTTTAATTTTCTCGCGACTTCTTGACCTCCTCAATGACCTCCTATTTTCCTGAAATGAAATCCCCTCGCTCCCTGGAGGAAATCACAGGTGTGGGTTTTGAGAAATTAAAACTCCGTGTTAAAAGTGTCAGTTGAAATTGGCAGCCCTGACGTTAGTTGGGCAATGAACGTGGGCTACCTGTCATACAAAAAAACACCTGCACATTCGTGTCCCTCGGCCGCACATTTACCGCCGTGAATTATTCCCGACATAGATTATTGTAATATTTGTATGATAACTTCGGCCCAGTGTGTTTCAAGGCATATATTTTATGTTGCCAAGCCGAGCTTTGTTTGGGCTTCATTAGCTCTTATTTATAGCAGATGCCGTAACATTAAATCGGACCCAAATCCCTTTCCCATTAGCTTTGATTTCTCGTGTAACTTAATTGATCGTGATTTATGATGTGACGTAGTTTATGTCAAGGCCCAACGCGTTATCAAAGGGGTGCCTTTTAAATTGATGGCAATGCTCTTCATATCTCGTGCTTCGCGCTCTTCGCTCAGCACACATCATACAACATGTCAGATGCAATAAAAGTTTCCTTTATTAATTATAATTACAAAATAATAATTAATAATGGCCGGCAACTCGGGTGTTTATTGAGATAAAATAATCTGATCATTTCTAGTAAGTTACTTGCCTCACTAGGCGATGTCTGTTCTGAGTTAGGTACAGGTACATACAAAAAAAAATATGAAAACAGAACAGAGAGTACCTAAATGAAATTTACACAAAATTAACATGAAAATACAGATTGTGTGAATCAAGAGTAAAAACGAGACAAAAACATGTGAAATATCGTCTAATAATAAGGCCTCGGCCAGACTGAGGGGCTTGCGCGGTAGCGACAACGGGCGCGAAATATCTATCGTATGTAAACGGCAGTGTGGCCACACTGCGGTAAGGCTCGACAAGGCGATTTTACGTACTACCGCCACACAAGCAGCCGCCTGTTCAATCTGTCCGAGGCCAGATTGAACAGGCGGGAATATATACATACAGAGTATAACACCACGTACCCGAAGGATTTTAAGCCGCGATTCCTGAGCACATTTGGAGTACAAAAACTAGATGTAATTTTGATGTACGATGATATTTTTTTATTCTAATAAAAACCAAAAATATATTTACAACCACACGTTGCCACTGATATCACAACTATACGTCGCGACGGGATTACGTAAAACGCGTGCTGTTGCTTGTGTTACCGTGCTGCTGGAACGAGGGGGAATGTTTATCACGTTACCCGCTAGGTTATACCCGACTACTCAGTTACGACGTGTGATAAAATTTTTTTATATTTTTTGAATGAAAAAAAAATGTCATTGCAGATCAAAACGACATACATTTTTTACCCCAAATATGGTCAGGAATCGTTGGTTAAATTTGTTCGAGTTCGTGCTATTACACTCTGTGTGTAGAGAAAAACGGGAAACGTAGTCCAATGTATAATATAATAATAAACAATATTATGTTGTCAGACTTTGTTCCTTTGTCAACATCGTCTAAAACGTTCCTCCTTTTATCCTTCTGAGATAAAATCATTTCCTTTCATTCTCCGCACAACTCAGACACTGACACATGGCGATATATGGACTGTGAACTGTAAAGAATACAGTGTTAGCTTTTGTTTGAGTAATTCTCGCTTGGTTAGTTATGCGTAATGAAATCATTAGACTAGAAGGCGGAATTTCGAGCATCGGGAAAGAAGAAACGTTTTGATTCATAAATATTTATACTGAATCATAAAAACTTCGATGTTATGACACGCGCTCAGTTGCCGACAGCTAACACGGAGCAAATCAGCGCACAAGTGAGCACTTCCGTATCACACCGAAATCAAAAATTTGACCTACCATTTTCATTTATTATTTAACAGGCGTGTACTTTTTATAATGTTTATTGTAATATCTCTTTCTCTGTAATCCTTTACAGCTATATTCATGTCTTTAGTATTATTACTGGACCTTATCTCAGTACTATGCTGTTTGATTGAAAGACTTTGGTTCTTTGAAATCACAGTGACTATTCATTGTTTTACACACAATACAAATATGGTTAAGAAGGACCCACGTCCTTCTAACCCGCAGCTAGATTTTGTTTGAAGAGCTCTTGAAAAAAGGTATGACTTGACACTCTCAGATCGGCTATGCTCGGCACACATTACACGTCGTAACCGACACCATGTGACCCGAGCGTAGCATAAACAACGGAACAATGATAGAACTAATCATAATTAATATTCCGATATATTACATTTATTTTGGGAATCTTTTTAAAAATTATTGAATGCAAATTGTGATTAAATTTAAAAGTACCTAATTCTGACGGATTTACATAATACATTGGCCATTTCCAACATGAAGTATTTTTTTCCAGTTTAACTTATTATATTCAGAGAAATGTTTTTTTTATCGTGCCGTTCGCTACTGCAAAGCACGATAATTTAAAACGGCCACCATATTTAACCGGAACCGGAACGAAAGAAACAAATTTGCGGAAACATGAAATGCAAAACTCTAAGCATTCATTCGAGTCATTTCAATTTAATTAAGCATCATGTGGGGTATGGCGTATGGCACCGAGATGAATTATTAAAGATTCGTCGAGCGTAGTTTAATTATTTAGTTTGAGTATCAAGCAGGGAATATTGACAACGTCTTGGATACTGAGCTGAGCTCGTGTTGCGAACAAAAACAAACACTCGTGTCACGTGCTTTCTATTTCACCAAAAAAGAAAAACAATCTTTCCAACTTCGGGATTTATCTTATCTGGAAAAATAAACCGTCGGAAAATATACACATAATATATTATGTAAGCACACTACGCTAGTACTAGATTCATTTTTAAAAATGATTCTCTCTCGACGAACAGAGTAAAGATATTCGTGTAAAATTGTTTACAGTAGTTGACAGTGTTCGTTGCAATTCAATTATTGCTTTCTTTATTGTGGCGTGATATCAATGGTGGTTGAATTCTCCGAAAAAATCTTCACCACGCGATGGCACGAGGAGGTGTGAATGTGAAGTGATACAAAAGTGAATTGTGATGAATGGTAGGTATCTTCTTCGGCGCGTGGTTCGCAATGCATTGTATTCATTACATTGCATTCTGCCAATAATTATTCACACGAACAGTAGGTGTCAGTGCGTATTTAGTAAAATAGAATAGACAATAGAATATCAATGATGATGATAATTTGAATCTATTAAAAGTATTTAGTAAGTAAACAACGGGCTGGCACTATCATACTTAGCTGATTTAAGTAAGATCTTAATCTCTGGAACTATACTCAGTCCACCTATGTTGAGAGAGATTAACTTATACGTCTCTAACAAGTTAGTGTACTCGTAAGAGATCCCATGCACTTTTATGCTCCAAAAGCGAGGACTTCTGCCTATCAGAACGAGCCAATCAAGAGAACGATTCTGCGTAGACCATCGGCATTTTCAACGTTACTTACAGAGAATTCAGCAACTATCTTTTGACGCATGTCACAAAATAGTAAAAGTGACCCAATACCTTTTTTTTATTTATAATAATCTCTGTTATATATCTGGTTAATCACCTGTTTTATCGAACATGAAAAAAAAAGAAAACAAACAAATAGATTTTTTACAACTGTGGATTTATAAAATTCTACATCCCATCATGGAACTATAATAATAACCACACTCTTTGCATTCCATGCTTCTTTGTGCCGAATAATGAACGACATAGTATATCCTATTATTCTTTCGTAGGAAGACGAAATGTGATGCCCAGATCTGTGTTATGTAATAGATCTGTATGTCTGTAAGCATATTATTCTATCGGTTTACATAAAAGCGGCGCCACGCGATACACCATCTCTCTACCAAAATAGACTGGCAAGATCAAGGCTCCTAAACCCACCCGACCGCAAAACGGCCATTATTTCGAAAGTAGGAACCCGAGTGTGGGAAACTCTAATTGGATCTTATTTCTGTTTTGATTGTCCCAAGAAGAATACCGAGCACTTGTTGCTTGTTGATCGACTAATACGAATGTCATAACAATTTTCTTCAATCCATTATCATAAATGGTAGGAATGTGTACTTTATGTAGGTACCTACTGCAATTTGTGATTTGAAATTGTGTTTCCGATGGTAAGTAATGTTTTTATAATGTTAATAAACATAAATATGGTGGTTCTTTTCTTTGAGTATTGTGCAGAGCGCAGACACCGCAAAAGTGACAAACAAGTTCATTTTATTACTGATAATATAAATTATTCGCTCTAGATGTTAAGCATAAAGAACTTGAGGTAAGAAGTTTCTTATAATATTTGAAAATATTCCCATTTTAAAGGTAGGTAAGGGCCGTCTGTTTCAACGCTAGCTACAGTAAAAGTTAGACTAAAAGCAGTTACTGAAGTTAAATTTCACCGAAATATTTTTCAATCAATTTGACTGATTTTTTTACGTTACTTTTAACTTGTTTATAATTTCCGAAAACAGATCGTCACTATAGAGTCTAAAGTTACTCCGCCATATTGGCATATTTGACAGTTCTGTTAGAGGTAAACTACGAAATTGCGCACTCCTAAATCGATTACTAATCATGATAAATTTTGTAGAAGACGATGATAGTGACGATTAACTCCTCATCCAATATGTCTTGAAGCGAAAACCAAAAAGATTACGATCCCGCGTCAATAATGTGGTTATTTGGGACGATCTCGAATAAAATTTGTGACACATCAAATACTATTATTACTTATATTTTTTCCGTGTTATATCTTGTTATATATATTATAATGGGTTGTCATTTACTTCTAAATACTCACAAACATATTTTTATAGGAACAAAGCCAAGCATTCCGCCATTTTTAAGAATTTTAGTCGGATTTGTTGAAGTCAACGTTTGAATCATAAATAAAGGCCGGTGTCTTGCGACCAATTTCACAAACAATACCTCAAACATTACCATAAACATGGTCAGGGCCACAACGTTTGTTGTTTTCCATGGGCCACGGAAAGTAAAAACATTGTGGCCCCGACTTAACTATCCACAAAGTGTGTAAACATTTTTGCCGGAGGAGACGCCGCTTTACGGAAACAAAATACAGCCGAATGTTTTGACAGTTCTTCTGATTTTAATTTGTGGTGGGTCTTCCCCAAAAACTATTGCCGTGCGTTTTTTCACATAATTTCGAGCTATATTCTGCTTTTTAGACTGGCTACACTAACTATTATTACTTTAGCTGTACGCTTGAAACAGCTCGTGGTCCTGTTTAACTTCCTTATTACTATAACTGACAGTTACAATAAGTTTATGATTTAGCTTTCTGATGAAACAGACGGCCCTAATAGAACAATAGTAATAGTTAAGTTATACATTAGGGTAAAAGTAATTGGCACTTACCATTGACTTTCTATCGCATCCACCAGCTGATATAGATTTGCGATTATTCTTCTGTTCGCACTTTATATTCATGGATTCAATAAATCATATCTACTCATCGTGGCGATTAGAAATAGACTTTATTTTGCTAATTATTGGCACCTTGCCCTTCTCACTGTGGTCACAAATTTGGCATATGTGGTGAATTGCACATTTTGCGAGAAAGCATCATAATTTATTTATTTACATTTTTTCGGTAGTAAAACTTTTTTGGTACATTTTGTTGGTAGTAAAAAATACAGAAACACAAGTCATAAAAATACAGGAAAAAAACTGAACAATACAGCGAATATTACCATAATGGTAACAGTAATGTCAAATGTGTCAATTTTTGGGACGGATGGGTATTTGTTTGGTGCAAATGAATTACGATGAACACAATGATCCATCATCAAAGTTTTGCAAACACGTATAATATGTTGCTCTCTTTTAAATAAAAACACATGTGTTTCTAAGTTTCTTAAAAGAAACAACATTTACTATGTTTATTATTTCTATTTACTTTTTATGATTTCTAACAAACCAACTGATAAACGAAATGCACTGCTAAACAAACGAACATTGACTTTTAAATTCTAATTGACAGTAGAAAATTCAAAATTAAAGGGAACATACTACTACATACTATTTACACCTCCCCCCTTGGGAAAGAAAATTACTGTAAATTTTTTGTCCTCATCTTCGATGTCCACCTCTCCCAATGTTCGAACTGGAATAAACTTTGTGATATGGAATAAATTTGATTCTGTATTTTTTCTGACCTGTATATATTCTGTATATAGAGTTTGAAATTTTTTCAACTATCTCATATGGTCCAATTTTCAGTTCATCCAATTTCTTCCTATTTAGCTTGTTTCCATTTTCCACAAACAGCCTTTGATGATATAAATGTCTAGGTAGAGCGCTCGAGCGACGAAAGACGTTCCACGCACACAAGTGTTTCAAATCTGGCCTGCTGTTTTTGTCGAAATTACAGCGCAACACTCTATCTAGACATTTATATAATCAAAGCAAACAGCATATCTCCTACCCTAAATTCGAAGTATTTTCGCTTTTTATCGAATAATGTTTTATTGTAGTTATGTGATCTTATTGTGTTTTCAAGTGCTGTTTTCCTGTCTCTGATCCAATTACTATTTGATTTTCGTTGTTTTAATTCATTCTCTATTTATGTTTATTCTTTCTATTTCCTTTTTATGGTTTCTAACAAACCAACTGACAAATTTATAAATAAAATAATGCACTGCTAAAACAAATGAACATTGTATTTTAAATTCTAATTGACAATAGACAATTCAAAATTAAAAGGAACATTTCCTTTACATACATACATATGTAATCTAACTTGAAAGGTGCGAGAATACACAATACATTTTTAAGTAGGAGATTAAGCTTCGAAGTTTTAGAAACACATTTTGGCAGAACGTTGACTCACCCACGAACCTGCGTAACATTAAAATAAATGCCTTTCAAAATATTATCTCTTCATTTGTGATTAAAAAATAACGCCCGGGATAAGATTAATTGTCCATGTAACAGAATATACAATCCCACAAAGGGAATAAGTACAAAAATATATATTTGCGGTATTCCGGAGGTTCTTGACCTCCCCAGTCCCAAAAAGGAGAAGGCCGAATGTTTTTTTATCGATCATTAAAGCGGTATGGTCTCCGCTACACTGTCTCCCAAGAATTCGGCTTATTTCCTGGCGATTGTCCACAAGGTCCACTGGCAGAATCGATTCATCCCAAAATGCCAACAAACAAAAACTGTTTCGTTATGTCGCTTCTTATTGCTTGAATGACCGGACTTCGCGGGAACTCATTAAATTATAAGGCGTCCATTTTCAAAACTAGACATATTCCAAATTTTAACATGTGCGGAACGTTAACACGAAGCTGGAAAGTGGTTTTATTAATGTA
This sequence comes from Limnephilus auricula, assembly GCA_951813805.1. Lineage (NCBI taxonomy): Eukaryota > Metazoa > Arthropoda > Insecta > Trichoptera > Limnephilidae > Limnephilus > Limnephilus auricula. The sequence goes on from OX638390.1 coordinate 41,880,224, forward strand.
ATATCTGATTAATGTAATATCTCTGTCTCTATAATCCTTTACGGAGATTGTCTTGTCTTTAGTATTAGTTCTGGACCTTTTCTCAGTACTAAAATGTTTGATTGAAGACTGTAGTTCTTTGAAATGACAGTGAAATGTTTATTGTTTTACATGGTTTAAGAGGACACACGTCCTTATAACTCGCTAGATAGATTCTGTATGGCGAGCTCTTTCAAATTGCAAACGAAAAGACTTGGCCCTTTTAGATCGACTGTGCTCGGGACTCGTCGTCACCGACGCCATGTGACCTAATAGAACTAATATTCCGATATATTACAACTCACATCTTATGTTGTTATTATTATGTATCTATTTCAAATCAGTGTCTTGTCTCGAGTTGCCATGTTTTCGGACAGTTGGTGGCGAGTCTTACTAAGTTGGTCAAGTTATGTAATAGACTTCGAATAAACGCATTTTTTCATTCAACTGAAGAAAATAACAGGTTTTTTGAAATTCCATATCGTTAATGGTAGTGGTAACAAGCTTTTTTTATAACAATCAGTCAAAGGTGTGCAATTTGTGGCGCGGGCCGAAATTATTTCGCCACGTCAAATCAACAAACATTATTATTTAAATGCAATGTCATTGCAAAGCATTTTACACTATACCGTGTTAACTATTGTGACGCAATTCTACCTGCTGTGCCGCGGTAAAGTGATCTGGTTTCTTTGCATTCCTGACCATCATAAAAATAATCATTTCATTATTTTTGTAGACTTAAGAAATCAATGAATGCAACTTGAGGACGGTACGGTTTCAAAAGAATTAGGAAAGTTTATGTATTCGTCAAGGGTCAAATGCCTCGATATTAAATATTCCTTGTGCATGCATATTATAAGAGTACGAAGTATGAATACCGATTTGTTTGGCTCGCACGCGTATAATCATTCATCTTTGTGTAGTTGTATTGAAGACGAGTAACGCTGATACTCCGAAGCGTCACCGTCATGCTGTCTGCATATTCAATGCTAATTCATATTCTTCAAATGAATCGTTCGATGCCAGAACACCGCTGGTCCGTCTTTATGAATGGCTTGCATTAACTAATTTTTACGACACGTAATTATTTTAAAAAATAAGGAAGGTACTTATTTGAAGCCTTGTGTAATTCGTTAACAGAGATTCTGGCAGAGGAATATGAACTTAAAGAGAAAAGATAATGATAATCCACGTAGGTTTGTCTACCCTATTTTAGATTAAAGTCTTTCTGGTATTTGTTAGGTATTATTTTATCATCCTCAGATTTATTTTAATCCGATTGAAATTTCAGTACATGGATATAAAGACCATCTCCTCGGTTTTACGAATTACGAATTGGCTTAATATTTCTAACTAACTAACCATCACGCCGTTTCCCCGCAGGGGTAGGCAGAGAGGACCGACCGCCAAACACCTCGGTCTTGGCACACACTCTTTGCCTCATTCACATTCAAAACTGAATTTCGGTTATTTAAAGTTTCTAAATAATTTGATTCTCTAAATTAGTTTTCTTTCGTTATTCCAATCCCTCTTGCCCATTAACAAAACTGTAAGCATTTTAAAAACTTATCTTGAGACGGATCCGGCGGGTTTTGCGAGTAGTGGCTTAAAGTTGGATGTCCATATCCACGTCCAACAAGATTATTGTGGGGTTTATTTATATGCATTTGTACTTCAGACTTATACATTGATTGAGTTTTTCGGAGAAATCGAGACGAAACAATTGTTCGAAAGTAGTTGTTATTAATAAATATTCTAATTAAAAATATAATAGAAAATTATACTTAGAGTCCCCATCAGAACTCCTACAGACTATGTTTTTAAAGCCCTTAATTTAATGTCACTAAAACAATTATATACAAAAGATGTTCTAATTTACGCATTCAAAACCAGGAAAACTTTACTCAGAAATACTCGGGCCGATTCACAAGATCCACATTACAACACACGTTACACCAACCCACAACTAAAACGGCTTTTGGACAAAGAAATATGCAATATTTCTCTATAAAATTGTTTAATGTCCTTCCTCTTGAAATAAAATCCATAAAAAACATAACCGACTTCAAAAGAAACATTAAGACATGGATTATGGACACGGGAAGGAAGAATATTGAAATAATTTTACAGTCAAACAAATATTAAAGCTTATATTTTTTTCTAGATATGTTTTATAATTTTTCTCGTATTTTTTAAACGCTTGTATTTACTATAATTTAATCACGTAACAATGTACAATGCGTCCTTAGAACGGGGTACCCCAGTAAGGACACATTCTTTTAAAAAAAATTATAATAAATAAATAAATTTAAAAAATGGCGTTGGTATAAGTTGATATCGCTTGAAAATAGAAGCCTTACTCGTCTTTAACCTGTCAATACAAATGTAGATAAAATATTGTATTCAGTTCCATCCCTATTCCAATGATTCCCAGAACTGAGGTTTCTATTTATGAGCACGCTTGTTTAATTTCCATTTCACACATTACACAATTCAGCTTTCTAGTTCGTCCACAATATGTAAAAGAAATAGCAATATCATAAGAACCCGATGTTGATTATTTATATTATGATGGTGGCACCCTAAATAAAAGCAGGCCATATTCGTTAGAAAGAACTTCCCCTATGCGTGCGTGGTTCTATTTAATCCATTTTGTAATCCCTCAATATATCTCTATTACCATAATATTCTTTACCCCCCTTCGAGGCCTTTATTATCCTTCAGCGATTCATCTCCTCGAAAAGGGCCTTCGCTTTGTATTACAGCATACTGCAAGGAGATAGGAGAGAGGCTGGAGGGCGGCGGTTGAAGGCTGCCGACTGCCGGAGGAATTCCTTACGAGGACTCGATGACTTCAATTTCAAAGTCGGAGAATGCGGGCTCATTGCTTTTGACGGCACATCTCTTCTCTTTATGCGATATTCATTTGCGTGCCATGTGACTGATCGAATCAGCGATAAAAAATGATTAAATCCGAGAATGGCGCACGGGACGATTGTCCGGAGGTGACGTTGGAGTTTTGATGAGGCGATAAAGGTAAAATTCAGCGCTCCAGATCGCCACGAATAAATTCTTTGTGAGAAATGCTTTACCTTTCCGGTGTGGTTTGTGGTGAGCTATCAGTGGCGGCCGTGAATTTTCCGTAAAAATGTTTAAAAGAAAAAATACTTGTATTCAGTATACATCAGAATAGGTATGCGTTTTTAAATTCAAATAATTATAAGCGCCTCAAGATATTATTGTTAGGAATTCTCCAATTGCATAAAATCGGGCCTGTTTCTATCTGTAGTTGTTCATTCATGTCATGTTTAACGGAATAATTAAATAAAATGCACAATCTTAACGGTAAACACAATTCGTAATGATTTTGGGTACAAACAATTATAGCAGTGAAACACTAGTAAGACAGTGTAATAAACTTTAACAATAACTTTATAGGCTCCCAAAAGAAACTCAACTGTTCTCTTAACCGCTCGTTTTACCAAAAAGATTACAACTACTATCTTCACTCCGTGTTAGCTTCTTCTTCTTCTTTCGTATGGTGGGGAGTCAGAGGAGGACATCTAGGTCTGCGAGCCAGTCCAGGGCCTCAGGCGTCGCCCTGTGGACCTCATCAATCCCGCCTGGGAATGAATGGAGCGGGCCGTGTTAGTTTTCAGTCCTGGCAGAAATTTACTCTCTAGAGTTAACACATGATCTTATATCGGTCATCAAAGCTGTAACATCCCTTCCAGGGATCACATCTGTAAGTATGAGCGGCGAGGTGAAAAATCTAACAAATAGCATCCCTTGCCCCTAATTTGTAGGAGACGAACAGATGCGGAATGAGAAAGTGTTTGAACGAAATATTGAAGTACTAATCAATACACACTTGGAAATTAGAATAGCAATATATTAGAAAGTTTGTTACAATGTAAATATGTATAATATTCCCGGATACCTAGCAATTTATATTATGAGGAGACACCAACTCATGGCTGTATTCAGTGTGCACACATGCATGTAAAATATTATTAAGTTAATAACCTTGCCACCTTCACGTAATAGAGTTAATTTAAACAAGCCAACTCTTAGGTGGTCAACAATGCGATTTTGATTGCGCTAAACGTGTGAATTGAACACGACGGAAGTACAGAACGAGATCTGAGATCTGAGCAAAGCGTTCTGGAAGGTAGTGATCAGTGAGCAGCAGTGTGACGTGACTCACTCCTCGCCAATTTAAGACAGTGCCGGGATATTGGCTGCTGGTGCAGGTGTTATGTGCCAGGAGGCAGGCACAGGCGTACAACATTACAAGATTCACCGGGCGTCGGCTGAGGTACGGTAATCGCCGCCGGTATTATGGAGCTTTCGCCCACTACCGCCGCGGAGACCACTTCCTCGCCGGAAGCAGCACATTAAAATGTGTGCCATACTGTCATGAGCCATCCTATCTGCTAAGTTGGGAACAAAACATGGCGAGAGATTAATCGGTGATGGCGTAGTATGGTCAGTGTGTGTGTTACAAGATATAACACTAACAACTTTGTTAATTTCTTATAATAATAACTAGCGCAGATCCATGAAAGATCAGGGATTTTATAAATCCAAATTTGAAATAGACAGTTCAAATATTTTTGTTGTTGAAATATTATATTGTAGGTAGGTACCTACTTTATCGCTGATCTGAATTCGTCACAACAGTTCTAATTTTGAAAATGACACTTAAATTCAAAGCAAATTTGAGTTCATTGAACCAGATTTCACGGGGGCACACGGACAACCGAATTTAGTATGTTTGATAATTTATTCATATATTACATCAATAATATTTTTTTATATTTTAGTTTATTATTGTTATCCTCTTCTTCAATGATATAATAATTGTCTTTTTTAATGTGGGTGCAATAAAACACTTCCCATAGGTAATATAAATGACCTATATGTAGGTACCTTTATGTAGGTACAGAATAAAACTTTTTTTTCATATAATAAATTTATTTTTTTTATAATTTTTTTTTTATAACAATATGTTTTACTTGATACATTTTAATAATTTTACATCTCAGAGTTATTTACTACTCTTCCATTGGAAGCATTTGCTTGCGTATGGAAGAGTAGTGTACATAAATTCAGTTATTAATTAGTACTTAAATAATTCATTTTACATGTATGTGTGTGTTGTCGCAAGTACATATTGTGTGATGAAAAATAATAAAGATATACAATAAATTTAATCTAGTAGTAAAGTGACATTTATATTTAGTGTGTTATGACTAAGAAAATGCTAATAAAAAATAAAATACATGTTATGTGTGTACATATTTTGAAAAAAAAAAGAATGTTATGGAAAATATAGGATATTTGTAAGAATTAATTTAGGTAGCTGTAGTTTTTTTTTTTAATGTCTTTAAAATGTTTTTTGACAGAGTGCAATATATGGGTTTTATCATTAATTTTTCTGATTTCTTCCGGTAGTCGATTGAAAAAATTTCTTCCCTGATAAGTGTAATGGTGTTGTGCAAAATCATTGTGTAATGGTCTAATTATAACATAAAACATTAATCTTGTATTTGGCTTTCACCTTTAAAGGATGTTTTTGGCCAACGATTAGAGATGTATTTATAAAGTTGTATAAATAAATTCAATAAGCATAAATATAATAAGTGTGAAAAATAAGTTCGAGGTACTATAAAAGCAGTTACTGAGCAATGTGTAGTAACTTCGTTCAAAGCAGGTGTCGAGAAAAAGAATTATACGCATAAATATTTCTAATTGAGTCTAACGAGAGATCCAGTGCTGAAAGGGAAGAAATAATTTAAGAAAGATAAAGCTCGAGTAGAAAAGAGGATAGATATTCGATAGTTTCGTTCCGACTATTGTTATTTTAATTGCAGACAGTCAATTAATTCAATAAAACTGTCTCCAGTTTGTTAGCATTGATTTCACTTTCCTACTGACCTACTTCATCAATAATTGATCTGATTTACGATAAGAAATCACGCTACATAAAGAAGTCATCGTTCTAAATAATACATCTGTCACTCGATATGGTAGTTTCTCGCCGAGCATCTAGACATCACGCCAGGCAGTGAGGCGGCATTGGTCCCGCTGGCTGGCTGGTACTCTGATACAAGTTCAGTAGTAAGAGGTCAGTCGAAAAGTAATGCCTCCTATTGTCAAGAAATTAAAATGCAATTACAATAGGTTGAACACCACACTATTGACGACTAATTTGTCAATTTTCAAGGTATTCTCTACTTTCTTTTATTTTCTTCTGCAATGTTCTTGTATTCTGTTCTAATAGTTGCTTGTACTATTATCGTGTATTCTCTTCTATTTACTTTTTGTTCTATGTGCTTGAGTTCTCTTTCACCTGCTTTAATTCTCTTCTGCTGTTTTTGCGTTCCCTTCTACTTGCTTACATTATTTTATAGTATGGTTTTTATTCTCTTCTGCAATGTTCTTGTATTCTGTTCTAATAGTTACTTGTACTATTCTCGTGTATTCTCTTCTATTTACTTTTTGTTCTATGTGCTTGTGTTCTCTTTCACTTGCTTTAATTCTCTTCTGCTGTTTTTGCGTTCCCTTCTACTTGCTTACATTATTTTTTGGGATGGTTTTTATTCTCTTCTGCTCGCTTGTATTCTCTTCTGCAATGTTCTTGTATTCTGTTCTAATACTTGCTTGTGCTATTATCGTGTATTCTCTTCTATTTACTTTTTGTTCTTTGTGCTTGTGTTCTCTATACTTTAATTCTCTTCTGCTGTTTTTGCGTTCCCTTCTACTTGCTTACATTATTTTCTAGTATGGTTTTTATTCTCTTATGCTCGATTGTATTCTTATCAATTAAAAAAAATTATAATCTAGCTTCTAATATAATCTCTGTCCATTTCCACAGTTTTGGTCCATCTTTTAACAAGGGCATGTATCCCAGTGTGGCAAAAAGTACAGTCCTGTTTCTAAGCCGTTGCCGCACGGACTTTTTAACGGCCTCCTTATTTTCAAAGTGAATCTCACGATGAGTTTCACATCATACTGCCTTTACCGAGGGAGAGAATGCGTCACAATTCATTTGTAGATATCCGACGGTCACCACGAATGATGTCTTCGATTCGCTGAATGTTGCGTAGAGTGACTGCAATCAACTGCCTGCCGCTCCGCTTTTCGTCAGCCAGCGGCGTTTATCCTTCGGCTTCCTTACTTCTCTAACAGTGCAAACATCCACTGTTGCATCACCGTACACATTTTCAGTCTTTCACGATTGCGAATGGGCATTTCACATCGATGTCGGCCATTTTGCAATCGACTGCATTGCTGCCACCTGTTGAAGCAGAAACTTACTACTGAAGTAGATTGAGAAGAAGGTTGAAAATTTTCACTTAACTAACTTAATTTAAGTAGAAAAAAATAGGAGGCATTAGTTTTGACTGGCCCTCGTAGTATGTAGTACCACTTGGTTTGGTACTGGGGGCGGTAAGATGGCGGTTTGGGCATAATTATTTATCTCAACGGAGAGAGTGGGTGATTCGCAAACCGGTTGTCTGAATAATCGAGAGTGAAGCGAAAGTACCAATATTCCGGTCCAATTTACTGGGGCCGCCGCCGCCGGATTAAAATATTATGATTGTTCATACTCGCACATACCATTCTCCCATACTTGTAAGTAAGCCGCAATTTGCATGATCCGACCATTCGTACTGGATGCACCGCGACGCTTTGGTATACCATAACTAGAGAAGCCCCGATGAACAGTAATTTCTTTCTTAGTTTTTACTTGGAGGTTTGTACACAAAAGTCAATGTGCTGATACTACTTGCCTGTGGCACTATCGCTGAGAGCTTCGTTTTTAGACCTTTCTCTTTGCTGAGGGGAATTTTATGTGGTATGTCAATACTAGCTGTAAAGGATGGGTTGCTTCGCAGAATTTGAGCAATTAATCAAATTTCGAAGTTAATTTTGAAGTTCTGTGAAAGTTCTGTTATTATATCACTTTGGGCCAATAGCTTCATATAACTGATTTAATAACAGAACTTGGATAAAATATTTACAGAACTTGAAAAATAATTTTTTTATGAATTTGTTGAAGTTATCGAGCTATTTTCGTCAAAAAACGGAAATATTGAAGAAGTCCTACTGTGGTCTCGTCTTCGCACTTACCGCGGTCGAGTTTAGTTCTGCAATGGCCAACGTATCGCTGATAATTCTGCCTAAAATAAGCCACGTTCCTGACCGCAATTTCGCGAAGAAATAATAACTCGAGCAATTCGACCAATGGTTTTGTTTCGACTTGTGAATGCGCCAATTATTTTGACCACACAAAGTTGCACGAACGAGCATTTTAATTAAATTTCGTCTGCGACTGGGATCTTTAGAATGGACATAGTTGTTGATTGTTTATATCGGATTTGCTTTTAGGTAATGGGAAGAGAGATGCGTGGTGTTCGCCCGAGCGGAACGTAGAGAAGATAAGCAAATGGCACAAGGACGCCATTTCAATACAAACCATTATCAATTTTTACCAATTATTTCAATCACGCAGATTATTCTTCACTCAAAAATAATTGCATCTATTAAATGAGTTACGAGAGCCTAACACTTATTGTATGCAGATTAACGACTTTCCACAACAATTATGTTTTGCACATCGATAATTCAATTTAAAAACAATTAATTCATCAACCCATAATTAGTTTAAAAATAATAATGAAACATAAGCATAACAATAAAAGTCAATTATATAAAAAAATTATGCCATTTCTAAATATCTTTGTGTTTGCTGGTATTGTCTTTTACTACTTGCTTGTTGTTTTCTTCTGCAATGTTCTTGTATTCTGTTCTATTAGTTGCTTGTACCTGCTTCTACTACTTTCTTGTATTCTCTTCTACTTGCTTGTATTTTCTTTTTCTATGTATACTTTTTACTTGCTTGTTCTCTTTTACTTGCTTTAATTCTCTTCTGCTATGTTTTCTGTATGTTATTCTACTTGTGTTGTCTTCTGCTATGTTCTTGTATGTTCTTCTACTTGCTTCTATTTTCTTCTGCTATGTTCTTGTATGTTCTTCACTTGTTTGTATGCTCTTCTGTTATGTTCTTCTACTTGCTTGTATTCTCTTCAGCTTGCTTCTATTCTTTTCTGTTATGTTCTTCTATATTCTTCTACTTGCTTGTTATCTCTTCTGCCACTTTAGATCTATCTTTCTTCTGTCCTTGGTGTTATCATATATAATGTTTCTTCTTTGCATTATATACATTCTAACCGATTGTTTATAATTGGATTGTGCTCACTCACGGCTCCGAGATAATCTTTAGAATGATTAGTTATTTGTAATAATGGTACACGGTGATTTATAATGTTGGTTTATTGGAACTACGAGTATATACAGTATATTGAGTCTAAACTGCTAGCTGGGAACAGCGGGCGCTACTACTACTACAAAGGCTTATATAGACACTCTGTCTCTCTTCATCTTCCGTCTCTGTCAACTACTACGGAAGTCAAGGTGAATCCTATCTCACATCCTCCCCTACTTAACTTAAAGCCTCCCCTAGCTATATATTTCATTATACAAAATTAATTATAAATAAGAACACAATATAAGAACACAATATAAAAACACAATATAAACAATCACTATTTTTCTTTTTCTTATGTCCTTTCTTTTTCCTTCTTCTCTTCTCCCCTCCTCTCTCCCCTTCCGGATCTGTGGAGGAACGATCACCTTGGACGCAAACGTCCTTGCCATGGGTTGGACCTGAAACATGGAGAAAGAGAATTAGAGACACTTCTATTACGTAACATCCCTGGGAGGTTTAGCTCGTCCGCTGATAGTGCACCTGTGTCAGACGCGCAGAAGCTCGGGCTTTCTTCCTCCTGCCAAGAGATATGCAATTTCTTTAACTGGTCTAAGTGTCTTTTCCAAACCATATCAGAATTATTAATCTTAACGAAATATATCTTGTTGCCCTTTTTATCAACAATTTTGCCAGGGACCCATAACCTTTTCCCTTGAGACCTAAAGTCTCTGGTCATTACTTTCTGACCTATTACAAAACTCAATTTATTTCTACCTTTATAATTTTTTTTTCTGATTGACTTGACTCTGTTTAACATTTTGTAGAATTTTCTTCTGTTGAGCAGAACCGGAATTATTATTTCCTTCCCCCAATTTCTTTGGAATTAAAGAGTCAAATACCGTTCTAATTTTTCTTCCCAATAATAATACAGATGGTTCGAAACCCGTTGTTGCCTGAACCGTGTTCCTGTAATCTGTTAAAAAATTATCCAATTTTACTTTGTAATCTACTGGAAATTTATTTTGCCCACAAATTTTAATAAGAAAATTTTTACATACTCAATCTAAAAATTGAATGAACCCAACATCACTGCATAAAGTTGCAATCTTGATGCCGCAATTATAGGAACCTTCTTGTCCCTACCAAAAATTCTCACTAACGGATGGTTAATTAATAAATTATATTATTAGTCATTTGATAAAATAAGTTGATAAATTATTATTATTATTATGAATTATATTATAACTAAATTACAAAAATAATTGCACTACAAGTTGTCCCGTGCTGCCTGCGACAATTTTCAGTTCTAAAAACAAATACACCACTCTGTACTTCTTTGTGTTTTAATCGTTCTGAGATTTACACCTTCCTGCAAATCCCCAGATCTGAAATCCTATACCCCTTCCGATATTGAATGCCTGGAATTCGCCTTCCCGAAAACTCACATTCGATTTCAATCTAGTTTACCCTGAACCTCTTTAACTGAATTAACTGAAAATTTCACATTCACAACCCTAGGTTTATTAATAAAAGGATTTACACTGATACTTTACACTACCTTATTTTTCAACTTGTTTTAATTTTAATTCAACTTACTTGTCAAACGTATCCGTAAATATTTCTGGAAATTTCACTATCAACCGATCCTTTAATGTATTCCCACTAACACAATTCACGATTCCTGAAATTCCTAAATCAAAAATATCCATAAAATCACGTCCTAGCACTGATAAATATGTATTTCCGACTACAGCCATCTTTAAATCCCGACGCTTATTGTTAAATTCAACAGTAGAAGTGAAAGTACCTACCACTTTTATGAGAGTATTGTTGAAACCCCGTAAGCTGATTTTTTCCCGCGTCAGTTTTATGTTTCTAAATTTACTTAAGTACGATTCCTGGCATAATACTGAACATGATGCTCCAGTGTCTAACATGAACCTACATATTTTTCCATTTAATAAAATATTTACATAAAATGGTTCCACACTATTAATATCGTCTGAATATACGCCCGTTTTTGACAATAAAGTATAAACGTTATTACGACCTGAACCTCGTTTACATTGTTTTGCTAGATGACCTTTCGAGTTGCATGTATTACAAACATAATTCTTAAACTCACAATCTACCGATGTATGCTTATTGCTACCACAAGTGAAGCATTCTCGCTCTGGCGAAACTCTCTTTGGAGACTTGCTATTATTTCTATATCTAGAAGGCTTAGCTGTATAGCTGTCTCTATCCCGCCTATACATTTTACTCGACACTCGTGTGGTGTTACTATTTACTCTGCCATACGCGGCTACTATATTATCACTAAGACCTTGAACTTGATTTGAAACTACAAGTTCAATGCACTCTGCTACTTGAACGCATTTTTCGAAAGTGTGTAATTCACCTTCCAAAAATAATTTCTCTCTTATTTTACCCGGTCTACATCCGAGAACGAAGAAATCTCGCAATTTCTCTGATAAATTATTCCCAAATTTACAATTAATTGATAATGCTTTTAAACGAACTGCAAAATCTTTGATTGATTCGTTGACCGATTGTTTTGCTGAATAAAACTTCGACCTCTCTTCGAAAAAACATTTAGCCATACCACAATAATCGTTCAATTTAGAAATTAACTCTTCCAATTTTACCTCAGTTACTTTCTTGGGTATACATAAATTTACTAACAGTGAGAAACTATCGTCCTCTAAAGCATTCAGAAAAATAGCCCTCTTCTTTAAATCTGTTGTAAATTTGTCATCATGCACTAGGAGGTACTGTTCGAGACGGACTTTGAAATTCTCCCAGTTACCGTCACGCAAACTGAAGGATCCCAAACCCCTGGACTCCATGTTTCCCTCTCACAGTGATCAAATTAAAAGAAAAGAGAAGAAAAGATAAGAAAAAAAATAGGACTTCCCTGAGTTAATCTTCTGGTCCAGACTCCTCTCCTTTGACCCTTGAAGTTCTCCTTGAAGAACCGCTCCTGTGCCTAGGACTCCGGTCCTCGGCTAGTGGTGATGCTGATGACTCCCCTTTTAGATCACGCCTGTGACCTGGACACCGATCCTCGACCTTGACCCGTGGTGTTGCTGCTGGTTGCCCCTCAGACCACGCCTGTGATCTGGCACACCGATCCTAGATCCTATGACCCGTGATGTCTCTGCTGCTGATCCCCCAGACCACGCCTGTGATCTGGAACACCGATCCTTGATCCGTGGTGCTGCTGCCTCCGTGACTCCGGTTCGTAGAGCCCTCACGCCTTCCCGTGGAGATACTACTTCTATCGGCCCGTGACCGACCCGACAAAATACTACTTGCAACAATAGTATTGGACACTGTAATTCGTGACTCGCGTTTTTACTTTTTTGTACCGTGAATCCGCGTGATTCTTTTTTATAATTTGATTAATTACAACCTGTACCGGCTGCGCCACTGTTAATCTTTAGAATGATTAGTTATTTGTAATAATGGTACACGGTGATTTATAATGTTGGTTTATTGGAACTACGAATATATACAGTATATTGAGTCTAAACTGCTAGCTGGGAACAGCGGGCGCTACTACTACTACAAAGGCTTATATAGACACTCTGTCTCTCTTCATCTTCCGTCTCTGTCAACTACTACGGAAGTCAAGGTGAATCCTATCTCACAATTTTATTTTCAATTTATATTTTTCAACCGTTTAAGAAGTGCTAAAAACTCGGACGAAGCCGGGTAGTAATATAGGTATAAATAAATAGAAACCAGGTAGTAATATAGGTATATAAATATTTTTAGAATTCTTTACACATTGTTTAGACATCGACCCTTTGACGATGTTCACAAAGCTAATATCTTCCATTAATTGTAATGTAACTGCATAAAACCCGGACCGCGGTACCGAAAGCGTAAACTTGCTTGTCGACATCATTTAACTGAATGACACAAAGCTTCGCGATTGGATTATAAATGAAATCATAAAAACATTAATAAACGACTATATTGTTAATGGAGTGAGGGATATCACATTCCTGGATAAAGACATTATTATTGGATATGATTTGAGATTGTTACAACCAAAATTGCATATTATCGTGGTTAAGATTTGGTTTATTATGTATTGCGCATCCTGCTTCTTTAGTCGACGTTGCGGCCAGCGTGATAGTGTCCATCATCATAGCAGAACTGCTATTATTATAATTAAATAATATTATACTTCGTTATATTACATATGTTTCGGCCATTTGCATTTGCAAATTTGTTTCAAATACAAAATTGAAGACATTATAGCCGAGATAACAGTGCGGTGCTGCCGTTCGTTAACGATTCGCTCTCTTTATTTACATTTTTTAAATTAATTTCCAAAGCAGATAGCACTTGGACGCGCCTTGCTCTAAATAATCATATGGAATTTAAATATATGCATAGAGAAACATAAAACACGTTGCATTGCTTTGAACTAGATTGGATCCGCCGATTGCTGCCTCTTCGTACCGCGAGTAGCTTCTCACTTCCCCAGTAAAGTAAAGTTGTCGGTAATTCGATTCGGATGATGTGTTTCATAGGAATTCACTGAGTTCAGCATGCATTATTTATCCTTGAAATAATTGGTGATAAGGCGTGGGTGCTTGTCTAATTGCGATAGTCCATGGAGAATCAGGCGAGTATAATTGCCTTTTCATTGCAGGTAACTAACAAGCTCATGGTAATCGGGGATTGCGTTCCTTACATCAACTATACCAAATGTATTTCTTCAACGCACTTCAACACTCGAAATAAATATGTACCCACCCATTATTTTATGTAGACGATTCAAGTGCATCATTTACCAAGAGATATAGATACTCTCAATGGTAAAAATCCACCGTTTGGAAGCGAAATTTTCTTTCAAAATATATTTGCCGTGTTTCCCCAACATTTGCCCCACCTTCCTTCCCCCCCCCTTTACCCCCTCCCCCCCCACCCCTCGGTACTTAACCTTTTCAGTTCTTCTAGCCTCACAATATATGTTCACCAATTTGGGATGTCATATTCCCACAAATAAATAATAATAGCGATAGTAAACGCTACCAATGTTTTCCTAAGGTTTATGAAATTAAACTTCAATAAATAATGGTGTTTGTTCTCACCTGTGAACTTGCTAACAGTAGCGTAACGACTATCAGGGCCTCAAAGGAACAGATTTTAATGTCAGAGAATCAAAATGTATTAGTATCTTATTAAAGGTACAAAATGTAAACTGTTATGATGTTCTGCATTAAAACGTTTCTTAATGGTTTATCTATTTTATTTTGAGTCATTATACATTGACAATTATTGAAATTGTTTATTTATATTTATTATTTTTACTCGCGTGTACTTAAAAGGCTTTGCCGATAATAGGATACATTTCTATTCACTTCTGTTCTCGCCCAGGGGACCGGAAGGCAATCGATACGCTACTTGTACCTTTATCATAATTATTTGCTACCGACATGTCATCTTCCTGGCGTCATGAATGTGAGTCCTCACGTCAACTTCAGGTTGAATTCATGACAGGTTTATTACATAATGGGGTTGGCAGTCACCATGTTGCGACATTCCGAGGATATTCACCATTAAGTCGGCTTGTATATAATAATAATACAGCAAGACTGTTCGGAGGTCCAACGAATGAAGCATGGTTGTACCTATAAAGGTTATTTGTTATTAGTTATGACTTATGACGGAGTGCAGTCAGTGCATTTGTTCCCAGCAAGTTGCACGCCGATATGCATGAACATAAAGAGATGCGTCTGTAGCGGGTAGTGGCGTAGGAACCGGTCGAGTGAGATTCCGGAGTCGTGCTGTGGGTTTTGGCCCAGTTTTCGATTTCTATAAACGCCATCAACTCAATCGCAATAAATAATTAGTATACACCTCCTTGTTTCGCGGATTTTAAATACACTGAGAGAGAAAGAAACATCACAATGACATCCGTATACCAAATCATGTTTTTATTGAATTGTTATTTCCTGGTTAAAAAACGGAAGATTTAAGGAGAAAGTCCTGTCAAAACACTACATTTGTATTGTAAATGTATCCTTCTAATTTTTCTTTTTACGTGTGTGTGTACGGAAGAGCAGAAAACAAATCAGGAACATTGTCTGAAATCGAGGAAAGCATATCTGTTTGTGTCTTTATCATTTAATGTTTTGATTATTAAGAGTGTAAATAAATTTGTTTACTAACAAACCCTCTACGCACGGAGATTGAAGGATCTATAATCGTTCATTAATAGATGTACCTTATTTTTTATAAAAAAGAATCTTTAAAGGTAATGTTCATTTTAAGTAAAAACGCCGCTGGGAAAGTGGTGGGCCCCCTACAAAGGATCTTAAATACACAACGTTATAGGTACTGTTCGCGGTGCTCTCTGTAGGAACATCTTACATCATTAGTCCCGAAAAAGGAGACAATTCTATGCATAAACTATATTCGGATAACTACATTGCTAGATGGAATTGGCAATGGCCAATGTTAGAGGTTATGCCTCTAAGCTCGTGCGTAATATCACGTACAGCAAATGTACTCTCTTTGCTATGATTTGGCACGTTGAAAGTATAATAATATAGGTAAAACCACGATGTTTTGTCTTGTACCCAGTGTGGTTGAAATATTTTGCTCTGCAACATCGGTTAACACCTTTGTAATACTGTAGTCACTTGAATTACATTGTAAGTCGGCTCCTCAATCACAAAAATCATTGTTAGGCATGGTATCTTCTGAATAGAATCTAAAGCACTTACTTCAGATATCATAACTATCAGACAGAAGAGTGTTGGAAAAAATAGGTATAATCTTATTCAAAATTATTATTTTGAATCCAAAATTTTATATTAAATCTTTAACTGACAGCCCTGATAACATAGTTAATTCCCATACTATTCAAACAAATATAAATTTGAAGGTAACAATAATTCCAATACAAAATTACTGTAAACATTAAAATTGAATTGAATGTAAAAAAAGCCTTTTATGGTGTTTAAATAAATAAATAAATTCAGCGGTTTGTTGGACTGTTTGCTCTCCGGGCATCACTAAATGACTACTTTTGTCCATCAGATTTTAAATCGGTAAATATTGGATATAGATGGAAACGGTTAATACGCACTTTTTTTTGAAAAACTCTTTTGACTCGCCTTAATTACATTAAAAGACAACTATTTGCATTGGGGGCAGTGAAAAATATTTAATTTTAAATTTCAATTACGTAAAATTAAAATTAGCTTTCGTTCTGTGATATGTGACCGACATTTTCAAAAATTTTTGTCAAATGTCATTTTGTTATGTTAGTATTCTAGATACTATACGAAAAACAACGAGCGGCTAGATTTTTTTTTTTTTTTAGTGTTAAAAAAATAACATTCTGCCTAATTAGTACCTACCTAATACGCATGCATTGTGATTAAAATTTATTAGCTTGCATTTTTTCTTACCTCAAAATTTAATTTTTTTATGACTATTTCTGTGATGATATAGCGCCTGCTCGTGTCAAGGCAAGAAAAACATTCCAGTTTTCAAGTATTTTAGCGGCTACGCTAGGTTTGTGTAACATGGTTTGTGATACAAAAGAAAGTGCCCCCTTTATAGCGCCTGCTCACGTCAAGGCAAGAAAAACATCCCAGTTTTCAAGTAGTTTAGCGGCTACGCTAGGTTTGTGTAACATGGTTTGTGATACAAAAGAAAGTGCCCCCTTTATAGCGCCTGCTCACGTCAAGGCAAGAAAAACATCCCAGCTTTCAAGTAGTTTAGCGGCTACGCTAGGTTTGTGTTACATGGTTTGTGATACAAAAGAAAGTTCTCCCTTTACAGCGCCTGCTCACGTTAAGGCAAGAAAAACGTCCATGGTTTGTGATACAAAAGTGGATGTATTATTTAAAAAAAAATAATTACTAAAAAAAAAGCATGTTATTTTTACTTAAATTTATTTCCAAAACTCCGGTTCCCAAATTAGTGCTTACCTAATACGACCAGATTTCGTGATATCTTCAAAATCTTCTAGCCTCTCGTTATATATAAAATTGTATCAGGAATTCCAACATACCAAAGTGACAGTTATTACAAAATGGGCAACATTTCTCAAGACGAAGCAAATTTTAATTTTACGTAATTGAAATTTAAAATTAAATATTTTCCACTGCCCCCAACGCAAATAGTTGTCTTTTAATGTCATTAAGGTGAATCAAAAGAGTGTTTTTAAAAAAAGTGCGTATTAACCGTTTCCATCTATATCCAATAATTACCT
The DNA here is from genome assembly GCA_951813805.1 of Limnephilus auricula. NCBI lineage: Eukaryota > Metazoa > Arthropoda > Insecta > Trichoptera > Limnephilidae > Limnephilus > Limnephilus auricula. Next base: position 41,897,767 of record OX638390.1, read on the forward strand.
TTAAATCCTCCAATTAATGTATTATGTATATCTACTGCTAGTTGCCTTTGTCGCATTTGACTACCTATCTGTTTGGCATCTTTTCATTCCAAGCAGTGACTTTCAGTTTTGGATCTCGTATTGTGTTACGTGTGTTATGTTTCGCATAATGTTAATACTGTAAGCGATTACGAATGATGGTTCTCACATTTAATCAAATTTGTTGGATGCTTTTGAGGATCGTGCTTACGTCCGAAAGCACTGCATCCCAGCGTTGTTCTGCGTACAAAATGAACATAAATAAAGTCGATGTTTTTTAATGTTCCAGCTAGATACCGTTAGTAAATATATATTTTGGGTTAGTAAAGCAGTTCATCTTTACAACAACCTGATAATACTTTATGATTATCACCCATCGCAATTTTCACCTGATTTGTAATATTTTATTAACTGACCCAGAAAAGTATTATTTAAAGCCACCGTGACCCACGTTTTACTCAACTTCTGCAAATCATCTACAATCTTCGTCTACGAACATGATTTATTATATTTCAATTGATTGAATACGTTCATCAGTCTATTGACCTATTGACCCCGAACATTACATCAGATAATGTGAACTGTTTCACCTCTGCTAGAGAGGTACTTTCATCCGACAAATTACGTCTGGCTGTTTTATTATTTGTCGATAAATTACGTCGTAGCCAAGGCTTTTTATTTTATCTTAATCAGAACCAAAACTTACTTTATTTTGTATATTACAATTTATATTTACTCAATATGTCAGATTCGTTCTCTGTCACGAATAAAGGATTTACTGATCGTCCGATTACTGATCAATGATTTTTTACAGATTTATTATTTTTTTATTCTATAAATGAAATACATTATTATGTTGTAGGTACCCATCGTTTAAGAGGAACGGCAGCGCGGCCTTTTTCACATAAAATTTAAAATTTGGATTTAAGGGCAAAATACTTGACGGAACTGAATAATTTTTTTTAATCAAAAGGTGAAGCAAATATCTATGCAATTTTATTTATTCGTGCTTTAAAGTATATAAAATACACCATTATAGAAATCCATTTTCCACGATTTTATAGCCAACTTTGTCAATTATTTGTGAGTTAATTTAAAATTTCCATCCAAAAAACATTTTTTTTATGAAAGATGATAAAATACGCTTTCATATTTCACAATTCGAAGTAAACATATGACATTTTAAATATAAAAATGATCGATAAAAAAAATAAAAAGGTTTAAAAAATGGCTCGTGTTACGTTTTTTATAACCAAAATTACTGATAACAAAATAAAAAAAACACCTGCATATGGGTCGGCGTAAGCTGGGAGTCAGCATGTGTCGCGCGTGCATCATATGTTTTGCAATGTACGGACTTGTATGAAGCGATGTCTGCCTCTCAGCATACGTTGTTTCATACAGGTCCATACATTGCAAAACAAATGCTGCACGTGCGACACATGCTGAATCCCAGCTTATGCCGACCCGTTTAACATAAACGTTTTCGATACCTCTCTTTTTTGTCTTTACATGTGAAAATAATTACTTAAAAATTCATAAAGTTATTTTTTTTGCGTTTCTAATTGCGGTCAGAAAATTTGGTTTTGTAAATGTGTTAATTTTAATTATTGTATGGTTAATTTAGAGATTTGAATATAAAGCTTGGTGTTTTCTCTTCCTATCATCGTTTAGACCACGTTTCTCACCATGATGGCAACGGAGATAATGATTTATAAGAGACCCGTGAGTTGTCGCAAAAGCGAACAATTTAGCCTGGGGGTTAAATTGGGTAGGTATTCCAGTACGGAATTTTATATTCAGGAGCATCTCACTTTGTCACTAATCAGGGTATATCAGTGGCTATAGGCTTGCTAAGATACATTTTTACGTCCAATAGTTTATTCTATGGTAGAAACTAGAAACCCCGACAAGATATTATTTCTAAAAATTACTGATATACCGGGTCATAATAAAGCAAAGATTTGCCTTCTTAATATTTATTCCCTTGAAATTCTAAACATGGCAAATTTGAATCCCACTCCTTCGACTAGTATTTAGCAACTAATTGCTTTATTCGAAGGCATCTCGACGCCTTGCCAGATAATTTCCCTCGAAGCTCATTGATTACTCATCTTCGCTGTATTTTATCTGACAAACTTGCACAATTATCATGTCTATGTGGGAGAGCTCCTACAGACACAGACCTCACGGAGGAGGGAAGTCACGACTGGTTGTAACACCCATTAAACAATAAGCACAACACAACACACAACATGCAGCTAAACGAACGTTTAATCTCATCAGCATACATACATAACATTGCTCGTGTAGCGAGATACGGATACACGCTATACACCTGTATAAATTAATTTATCTACACCAAGCAGTAACATTACGTAGAGATGTGTATTTGATTTCAACTCTCTAACAATCTTATTTTAACTCTCAAGTTAGCATATTCTACGGATTTACTCGTCGTTATTTAGGCTTCCTTTACACTTATCCCATAACTTTACGATTTATGTAACTTTTTGAGAAGTTACTCACAGGAGCGTACACGTCCAAATTATGGTAATTAATGCTTACGGAAGTTGTCCCGAAATTCAACTTATGTGTGTAAGTGTTATAACTACCGTTGCATCTATAAGCATATAGCGGTAAGATGGCTTCCTGCAACGACGATTGGCTGCTGTCATATTTACGTGATGTTGACAAAAAATACGAAAGGACCCAAATAAAGTGTTGAAATGGAAATTAACGTGAAGTCCAATCTCCAGCTTCAACAAAAAGTTTAACAAACGTCAAGAACATTTTTTGTTTTTTTCCACATTGCCGTCTCCTGCGTTGGTTTGAAAATTGAAGCGCGGGACGGTAAACACAGATTTTCTCAAACACCGTGATAGCGTGGCTACAAAAATGACGCGTCTACTATATTTTTAAAGAGCTTTGAAATATTAGAATATTTCTCAACGTATCCGAAAACTAAAAACTGTTTTGGAAGGGTGATGAAATACGCTTTCAAATTTTATGATTCAAAATAAACATAAAATATTTCGAATATAAAAATTTTACGCGCAAACTTAAAAAAGTTTTTAAATTGACTCACCTTTCGTTTTTTCTAACTAAAATTACTCCTAATGAAAAAATATAAAAACACATTAGTACATATTTTATTAGAAAAATGTATCATAAACGTGATTGTCACCTCACTTTTTAGTCGATTGATGTAAAAATAATTAATTAAAAATTTCAAAGATTCATAATTGATTTTCAAATTGCGCTCGGAAACTTTGGATTCATAAATATGTACAATTTAATTACTTTACGGTTAACTTTTAAATTTCAAAATAAAGCGTGATATTTTCTCTCTCTAAGACCGCATAGATCATGCTTCTAACCATGATAGTAAGGGAAACAACGATTTCTATGAGACCTAATAACCTCAAAAACTAATCCCATTCATTCACCTAAGTCGAGAGCGCACCGCGCGGCTGTTATCAATAATAATAATAATAATTGGATGACTTGTATAGCGCCGTTTTTGTGAAAAATCACCTCAAGGGCGCTGTACAAATTTCAATAATTTCTACAATCTTACTTCTAACTACACACTAGAAAATATAAAAAACCTATGGCTAAAACAATGGATGCAAATCCACCGGTTCTTTGATCAGCGATACAAAACTATATGTACAATGCATCTGAACAACCAGCGCGGTGCTGCCCAAAAATGTAAATGTACATGTATTTTTTTTTATTTATTTTTTTTATTTTTATTTTTTATTCAAATACTGAACAATTTCCCTTCCCTGCCTTCCGCTTCACCCGGGTGTTGTCGTGTTTTCCATCGACCACGGAAAGCAAGAACATTGCGTCTATGTGTAAGGTCACGCCCCTATTGTAATGTTGTAAGTCATTTGGAAGCTGAATGTTGTCGGAGGAGACGATTATATTGAAGGAAGAGACCCAGCTTGAGAGAAACAATTCTCCGCGCGCTTTTGTTCTGTTAACGGCGGAATTCATTGAAGTTCTTTAAATTTTCACATGTAGCAAACACATAATAGCGTGTGTCGCCCTCCATAGAGAGAAAAAAAATTGCCTTATTTTTAAACGCCCGGGGTCTCAAAAGTTGCGTATGATCTGTAGCTATTGGAAAACGTAAAAATAAATCAAATTGGTGTTCACTATCAGATCGCTAAAATGGCCGGAAGTTTTGAAAAAAAGTGGATTTCGTGATTCGGGAAAAAATAAAACGAAGGTTCCATATTTTACATTGTGTAGCAAACTTAATTTTTACTCCATAGCAAAAAATAATGCAAAAAATGTCCAAATAATGCAAAAAAAAAATTTTTTGAAACATATGATGTGTTTGTTAAAAATATAAAAAGGGAAAATAACACTTTTTCTGGATAAAATCAAGATACTAAACAATAACTACCCCAAAAATTTTTTATAAATTACATCGAATAAAAAATAATGGTTGTTAAAAACTGTATGATAATATGTTACGACAACAGTAATTATTTTGAAAAGAATATTAATTACCATAAAATAATTGTTATTTTTATTTTCAATGCATTTAGCGAGCTAATAATCATTTAAAAAAAAAAAATATATATGCAGTTCTCATTTTCTTTGTAGGATGCAAATTTTGAGACCCCAGGCGTTCCTGAATTCAAAAGTCGAAATAATTGACACACCCTAATACATAATTATAAAAAACACAATAATACTTTGTTTTAATTCCACTTTATTATTTCTTTATCCAACCGGTTTCGGTCCAACCTGAACCTTCCTCAGGGAGGAATAAAAATATATTGAACAGAAGTTCTTTAAGTTTATTCGAGTGACAGCCAAACGACGGAAACCGACTTTCAATTACCATAATACGGGCATTTGCATAGCTTGGTAGTCAAAAAGCCATGTAAAATAAACCTGTAACAAAGAAAATGAATAAAGAAAATTTAAAAAAAAAATTTTCAAATTGATTTTCGTAGGTATTGCTTATTTGAGTTTTAATTAGTGTTTTTTTTCGGTTTAAATAATAAAAATATTTGTTTTATAGGTTTAGAATATAAATAAAGTTTAAATAACATATAGTTTAAATTACAGAAATCCTACGAAAACCTGTCCTTTAATTTTTGACATCTCGCATTGGCGCATTTTGGTAACCGTCTCAACTTACCAATCTTTTCATAAGCCATGAGAAGATTGAAGGTTTAGATGCGCGATTAGACCTGTCAAACACTTACGTAAGAATGATTTCTGTAGCTTGCTGTAAATTACGGTAACTGACTTAAGATTAAACATAATTGGTTGACGGCTACGTAAGCGACACATTACGATAGCTGGACTACTTACAATCCAAACATTGTCTATGGAAATAGATGATTTAGAATCTATTTCCGTAGAAAATGTATGGATTGCAAGGAGTCTAGATATCGTAATGTGTCGCTAACGTAGCGTACGTCGACCCATGATGTTCTTACCTTTACGGTATCGTTTCCATTTTATTTCCATAAGTTACTTACGTAATTGACTTACAGGAAAAAACTTACGTATGTAAAGGCAGCCTTATAAATAAGTTATAACTTTTTCAAGTGTGTTGTGCTGTAGGCATGTAACGATTAGTCATATTATTAGATTAGATAGAAAAGTTAGCTGGCATCCCCTCGGGATATCCACACAAGTCCTTACTTACATCAGTGTACATATCCTTGAGATGTGTTCCCCGGACCCGGAGAGGATTCCCCTTTCCATTCCTTGCGCTACTGTTATAATATTATCACGTCTGTATCTACATCTAGGACACACGAGGATGCGAAAAGCAAATAAACAACTTGTTCGAACGTTCTCAAATTTAATTTTTTTCTAAATTACTACATAATAGTGTTTTTTTAATCTGTAGCCTCTCAGGAAACCGAAATGAAACTTAAAATACGTCGCTCTTCAAGATGTACTATTTTAATTGTAATTCCTCAAGCCTCGAAGTAATTTTTAACTTAAGAGGATATTACCAGAGAATACGGGAAATTAGTCCTTTTTAAATCAAATTCTAGACGTATTGACTCTTTTTTACAAAAAAAAACATGAATTGATTTTGAAAGATTGTTATTTTATCTGGTACACGCATTTTTTAAATTTTGAAAAACTAAGTTTATTTTTAATATACTAAGGTTATACTGTTGGACGATTTTTTCAATTTTCAAACAATAGATTATATTAAACAAGACAAATTTCAAATCATATAATCGTACAATGAAATAAATCAATAAATTATCTAGTCAACACAGTTTTCAGAATTTTAATTTTAGTTAAATTAAAATCATTATTTTGAGAACGTGTTTTGTGACAAAAATACCTCGGTTTTTCTATTTATTTAAGGTCTTGCAAACTAAAATATTTAAAAAAAAATTTACACACTTATTTTGTTTAGACATTATTGAAAAATCATAAATACTTATGATCAAAAAATATTTACAAGAAGCACACGATATTTAATAATTTATCATCGTGCGTTTTGAGGATTTTTATTGCTTACTTGAATGTAAGTATATATTTAAACAAGTTTTTAATTAAATAAATCGATATAAAATTTTCTAATTTAAAAAATTTGACATGGGGAATAATCGATCTTTCTCATTGGAACCTCCCCGTACAGTTGCAAGCATTTTTAAACTTTTATTCTCAGCCGCTGGTTAATCGCTCTTAATTCTGTAATGCGGAGATATGTGATTTTTTCATCTTTGGGAAGAGAAATAATAATTCTTCTCAGTTTTTCTCAAATTGATTCCATGGATAAATTTTTGAAGTGTATGATTGATTACAAATAGACAGGATATTTTCGTTGGCAGTTGAAAGTTAAAAGATTGTTTATATTTTTGTATCGTGTAAATGGCATGACAAGTGTAGTGACAGTTTTCTTATGTAGATTCCCTACACAAAATAATTATTTTAATTTATGGACGCTTAGAGTGAAAATATTTGGAAATTTTTTTTGTTAATATTTTCATGTTTGATATTAACATTTTATTATTTAGAATTGTCAATGTTTATTTCAAATAACATCACCTCAAAGATAATTTTATTTAGTTTCTAAAATAGGTTTTTTTTCACTACTTCAAAACTAAGAAATATATAGCATATTTAAAGTTACTACCTCGGAAGCATTCCGAAATTCCATAAAATTTTACCGTGTCGTAGGTAAAAATTCTTTAAAAAGAGAAGGGTTAATAGTCGATATTTAAAAAGTAAAATTTCTCAATATACTGTGTCTAATATATTTTCGTTGTTTGTTTTTGGGGTGTTATGCCGTGTTGCGCTACCTCCTTCTTTAGCCGACGTTTCGGACAGCGTTGCAGTGTCCATCATCAGGGCAGATCCGACGATGTGTACACATCTGACACATCGTCGGATCTGCCGGATCTGCCCTGATGATGGACACTGCAACGCTGTCCGAAACGTCGGCTAAAGAAGGAGGTAGCGCAACACGGCATAACACCCCAAAAACAAACAACGAAAATGCTTTTGGCCGTGAAAATCTAAAAACGTATATGTGTCTAATATAATTCGTTTGCGCACGCCGGCTTCGAACCGGTGACCTCTAGATCCGTAGGCAAAGGTCTTTACCGCTGGGCCACGAAGGTCGTCGTACAAATAGTAAGCGTCATGCAAACGGCTTAATCGCCTACCCCTGTTTTGCAGAGTTCTTGCTCCTTCGGACTGGTCGAGGGCACCCACCACTTTCCCGAACCATTTCGGACCAGATGGGTCCCTCTATCGGTTCTCACGTCAAGACTCCACTTTGTTTTTAAAACGACGCTACTATTAAATGATTCTAAAAGCCCCCGACTTCGGACTGTAGAATTGCATTTACGTCACTCGACATTGACAGCCTAACAGTGGGAAACGGCATCTGCTCGGGAGAAGCTGATCCCACAGTCAAGTCCTACCCCTGTGATCAGTGACCCGGTGTTGGGATGTTGGAGTGATCGCATAGATATCTTCGCAAACAATCTCGCATACTTTAAAACCCAAATTAATAATCTTCTACAATGATGTCGTGGAAAACAGTTATGTAATTGTTTTATTATTATGTTTTTCTTTCTTTCTTATCTTTCTCTGTAGGTAATGTACACTTATTAAGTTTTACATATCATAAAAAAATAAATAAAACATAGTAAGTGTACATTACCTAAATAATGTATATATAGATATATTATCCTACATTTCTTTCTTATCTTTCTCTGTAGGTAATGTACCCTTTCTATGTTTTATATATCATGTTCTATATTTCATTTTGATTACTATTATTTCTGTTTTTTTCACTACTAGAATCTAATGATAACTTGATTACGCATGCTGTGAACATTTTTAATTGGAGTGTTAAAATATCTGTGCACATTCCAACGGCAATATCATTAATGTGATAATTGTTAATACTCTGCAAGTATTTCACACAATAAATAAATGAATGGGGTGTCGGGGTATCTATTGGGGTATTGGGGTGTTGGTTGGTGCGGTGGTGTGTGAAGTGAGCAACTCGAGAAGGTCGCGCCTACCAGATGGTGCGGAACTTACACTCTCGGTGCGCACATTTCTGACAAACGGACGACCCACTACACACTGCACAAGAGGGAGGTAAATGAGTTAGTAAAGATCTCAAAAACAACAAAATACTGCTTCGTTTTATATTTCGTTTTGTAGTAGCAAATGATCCCAACATTTTTTTTATCTAAAGTACAATTATGTTGGAGTTAGCCGTTCCCTCACGGGTCGGTAAGGAATCAACATAAACCGGGTGAATTGAGAAGACGCGATACAGAGAATGCTATGTTGTTTATTTCTATTGACACTATATGGTACATGCAGTGTATGTAATATAGTGTTTTCAATGCATTTAATATATGTAAAAAAAAATTAACTAAATTCAATCTCCCGATTCCGAGCTGTTTAGTGTTGAGATGTTGTATTTTACATTTTGGTACTATAGATTATTTATAAACGGTATTTATGGACATTTTTTTCGATAAAAAATTATCAACTGACGATTGATTACTGGTCTTAGGTACATTAGGCTCGACTATTGGCATCTGACACGGGGTGCGCAGTGACGTCAAAAGGTGCGCAGTGACGTCATATGGCGTTTTCGTCCTAATTTGAAGTGTGAATTTTCAAAACGTCGTTGAAAGACTATTCCTATCGTAAAAAAAATGGTTTGAATATTCCAATTTCTAATTTTTTTCTTTAATTTTTGGTAAAAAAAAAAAGGTGTGATTGTTCCCTATTACACGGGTCGGTGCGGCGCGGGATCAGTGCTACGTACTTCCATTGACCCCACACCTGCTGTACGAGGGCGATTTTTATTTTTTAAACTGAATACCGCACAAGAGTCCCAACTGCTCCCATCCGGAGCCAGTGAGACATCCCCAATGTTGTAGGGCTGAAGGTAGTGGGGAGGTGAAGGAGAAAGGGTAGAGAAAGGTGGGGAAGTACCTGACTCTTCATATCTGGTCACCAAACACGGCTAAAGCCTTTTCAAGCAACGTTTCAATTCTAAATGGTGGTCTTACACCAGGCGATACCGATAGCGAAACCAGAGATTAGAGATAATTAATTTTGAAATAACACAAATTAATCAAATAAAATTTATATGCGCACTTCGGGATTTCAACCCTTCCTAGTCGAGAACCTTGCCTCTCGGCCACGTAGGCCGTCAGAAATTGATTTGGGTAATGTTGATTTTCAAACACCAGAGAAGTAATTGTTTTCTATGCATTATTAGATGGAAACTGATCTAGGGTGTAAAATGGATGTCATAGGTACGGGAACATTCTTATAACTTCCTGTAAATACATTGTTTCATTATTCTTCTGGTGTGGAGGACACCTATTGGATGTTTTTAGGACATTCTGCAGGCTGCAGCCCGGAACATTCAGAACAATAAAAATTGTTCCACCGAATACTTTGTCGATGTTCAGTAATCTTTCCAGTATGGGCACATTACATATATGTGCAAATGGTCGTTCAAAAATAATTGTAAATTATTTACTTGCCTGGAAGCGATACTTTATCGAATCGACATTTACGGCCGCTGTTCCCAATCCTACTAATCAATTACTAAGCCAAAATTTTGCCTTAGTAATTGATTAGTGCACAACTACGCTTTTTCCAACACACAAGTATCGCTTAAGCATTTATCTTAACCTAAGGAAGCCGGACTAGTGGATTAAACTCGTTTCGGCCGCCTCAGTTTTGGACTAGTTCTTAAAAGTGTCAACAGAGTAGAAAAAATACCGCGAACACAATGGTCGATGACATATCACTTTGACAGAAGACACAGTTTCGTACTCATTTCACTTCTGTTGTATTGCGTTTATCAATTATCATTTTAATTAATATGGATTGAGAAGTTCGGATGCGTGCGGAGCAGAGACGAAAAAAGGTTAATTTATGCGAAAAACTATGTCGTTTTCGAATATTCGCCAAGCCAAGTGTCAAGTCCAGTACCTACGGTCAAGCTTGACACTTTATTTTATATAGGTTTGTTTAAAAAATATAAAATGTCAGTTTATGGATAAAAATATTTTAAATAAATTACGTGTATTAATAATAGATACAACAATTAACTCTATAATATTAAGTTGACTTCGAAAGTTCTTACTTTGATGTCATTTTATTGTCTATGAAAGTGGGCGAGGCCAGATAACATAAGATGTTTGGGGACAACATAAATCGAGGGCTACCCTACAAAATGCTTGGCTGATCGCGGCCTCAGATGAATCGATTTAAAAGTTAGAAACAGCGGCCGTAAGTTCCAGTCCTGATGCGTATCCTTTGTTTTATTGCCAATCTAACAGTATCTACTTATTTCTAGGTAATACTTGCGTTTGCAATTATCTCAAATGTAGCTTTATTAAGTGCTTACCGGAATACCTCGAGATTGGCGATCCTTCCCGATTTGGCAACGAGCAGACACCTCCCGCCCATGTAGGAAAGTTATGAGATGACAAATGATGTTCGAGTATTTACCGAGTCTTGCGAGCTGCGAGTAGGTATGACTGTATTATTCACGAGTTCGAGTACCGAGTTCTGAGCACCTTTATAATACCTCTGGCCTCGGGGGAGTGGGCTGTGATTTACTGTAAAACAACGCCCATTGCTTATCGATAATAAGTCGTAAGGTCGGGTGTTAATGCATCATCCACATATTCTTTTATTTCACATTTATACACGCCTGCCTAACTAGAGTTGTCCTATGAAGATCCAAGTCTTGGACTTGATTCTTGTTTATCATTCCGAAGAACAACTGTAAATGTCAATAGGGTAAAATAGGGTCTTTCATTAGGGACGCTCAAGCTTTCTTAGGTTATAGCAGCCATCTTGTTAAAGTGACATTTATCAAATTTCTTGTCAATTGTTTAGTAGTGTACGACAAATCACCATCGAAGGTTACAGCGTTGACAATGTGTGCAAATAATCAAATTTGATTAAAAAAGGCTTGGTTATCTCGCGCGGCGACGACGTGAACGGCGATGACCACCGAGATCGTGCGATTTAACGCCTTTAGACTTCTTCCTTTGGGGTTAAATCGCAGGTCTATGTAAATAAACCGCAAACAATTGACGCCCTCAAAGTAAATATAACAAACGCCATCCAACCAATTGGAAAATTGGACCTCCCGAATATGTGCCACTAAGCAAAGCCGCGGTGGACATTTTAACGGTGTTATATTCCACACTTATTGCCTTAAAAATATTTTCAAACAATTAAAAAAATTGAGTGGATATCTCATACGTAATGTAAAATCGAGCGTCCTTATTGAAAGACCCTATATTTTCATGTAGAGTACAGTCTGCCACTGTATGTGAATGAGCTAGAGATATTAGTAGTTATTAGTAGTAGATAAGGTATTAGTAGTCATTAGATAAGGTATTAGTAGTATCTAATATTATTTATATGTGTAGAATGAAATTCGTGGGTTTGTTTGTCGCATAGATTCGGTTAGATTCGACCCGAGTCTCATGTCCAACTAATTTCCAATTCACACGGTCCGTCGCGAGCTTCCTTTGAGATGGTATTTACCGGTGAAAACATCTGCCCGATCTCAGCCAGCGCTAGCGCCTACCCAGAACAGAGTACAGTGGTATATAACAGAGTACAGTACGAGTACACCGCTACGTACCCACTGCACCAAGAACTGCCAGTAGGGCTGCACGCACTGCGCTTATTTCCAACGTAATTACAATACTATCGGAGGGAATTAACTCCCCCATTATCCGTAGACACAATTACGGGAAACAGATCAGTATATCTTTTTTGGGAGGGAACAAAAACAAAGCCTGGGAATCAGAAATACAATAGTCACACAGGAAAGTAAGATTAGAGATGGGAAGAGATATTTGGGCCCTAAATTATCTAGGTTTTAGGTGAAAGGAAACGTATAATTATGATATCATTTAATGCAATAAAAATTAGATTAAATGTTGTCAAATTATCTGTTTTTTGGTCTGACTGTTTCTTAGGTTATCGTTGCAATTTCGATTAAAACAAATAATTTTCATCCAATATAATTTGGTAATGATATGCGATATTTTTCCAATGATTTTCGTTGCTCTGCTGATCAAAAGGATGCAATATTTCAAAGACGGTGGCGTCTTCAATAAACAGTAATAAATCATCTGCAGGGTATGTAGGATTCTCGGGAAATAGATGTTCGTGCGTGTCATTAAATTCCGATACCTAGTTATTAGCAGCAACATGACATGGACATGTTTACGGTCATTTATAACTGGCTCCTCGGGATCTATTCATACCACCGCACACAACACAACACCACACTAGCCACCACCACAGCACCGCGATCCGCGATGGTCAACTTATCATTTTTTTACCGCGGAGAGTCTCGCACTGCGCGACAAGAAATACTCGTTTCCGTAACAGGAATACACTCTTATCTCGATAAGTGTCATAATACGGAGGAATTATTTCAATGAACTGAGGACAAGAACCACTGGAGCGTTCCGCTATACAGGTGTTAAGGATCGTACTTAAGAGGCTAGACTTTGAACCACACGCGGAACACCCGCGTCTGTCATTCTGTCCCGCTCACAATAAGCTCACGCACACTTACAATACATGCGAATGCGAAATGTGCGAATGAGACAACGCTCAAATTTACCTACAGAAATCTCGACAACGCTCGAAAAGGGGTTTATGGAGAATATACTTTTCTACACCGAAACTTTCACGAAATTGAAATTTAAATAAAAAAATATTTTTTAGAAAGAAGAAGCTACGTCGGTAGCTTTTTATAATTTTATAATTATTTATGAGAGTTGAGTTAGCAGCACTTTTTCTTTAAATAAATTTTTTTGATAAATCGTACGTGTTTGACAGTGAATGTTTACGTTAATACGAAACTCATCGAAAATTCGAAAACATACCGACATAGTTTTCACCCTCTAGAAGGCAGTATAAAAAAATATATTCATTTTGTGCAATTTTCGATGTGGAAAAGTGTTTTTTCCCGGGCGTCCTTTTTGTATGGGCCGAAAAGCGAAGTCTATCATCTTAAGACCAGTGATTCCTGACATTATTTGGAGTAAAAAATGTAAATGAAATTTTTGTCTCCGGTGACTTTTTAGATGTCTTTTTTTTCAAAAATTTTATCTTAAAAATTAGACAACAAGAAAAATCTTCCACATTTCGTGACTGGTCACTAAGCCAAGTAACCAACCAACCCCTCACTTCGCCCCTAACTTCCCAATACCTACTGATTTTTATGTTTTTGTAAAAAAAAATAACTTCAAAAATGTCACCGGAGACCAAAATTTCTTTTACATTTTTTACTTCCAATAATGTCAGGAATCACTGATTAAAGTAAGTCAAGTATAATCAACAACCTGTATAATCAATTTCAGCCTTGGGCGCCCGGAAATCCTAGGGTTGGAAATTTCCCGCTTCCTTTCAAAAAATTATAACTCCGAATTTTAATGTGGAGACAACTGCTTATTTAGTGTTAGAGAGCCATAGAATGCACCCACATTTGACCGTTTATCCTCTATTTTTAGAATCCATATAATTTATTTTTTTAAATCGTTAAATTTATTGTTCTTACGACTTTATGTCCAGGTAAAATCTTCCCCACAAGAAAAACTAAACCCATTCACACACTTTTCCACAAATGATCATCTAGTCAATCCATGCTATGCAATTGTACTATTTAAGTATAATAAATACAGAACAATACAAGAACAACACGTCAACCCACCAGAGACCATATGGAAAAATAATTCACCGACTCCAGATATTTTCAAATCGGGGGGTTCGGCTCGGTAGAACTCCTAACTGGATCGATAAATCCTGCTGATCCCTCAATATACATGTATTTAAAATGACTGATTTTACATTTTTATGTATAAATTCTTTGACAAATCTAATAAGCCTAAATTTTGAATAAGAGAGCTAGGTAAGTATAATGCTAGTAGCCGAAATAACAATTAATTATTATTTTTATTTTCATATTATTATTCTGCGCATTATTTACTTTAAAATTGCCGTTCGTGTTACTTACTTGGAGCAATATTAAATATTATGCCTTGTAACGTGTGTTGCCTATGGCCTAGTTGATGATCACAGACATAAATTTTAATTCGAACTATGTAAACACAATTTAATCAATGACTTGTAAGAAAAAAATATTTCAATAATTTCGGTTCGCGGAATGTCAATAAGAATTAATTCAGAAGAGAAGCGAGACCAAGTTAGCTTTGTGATTAATTGCGACGCGAGGGTACCTACTTTTAAAATAATCCCAATAAATGTTTCAAAATATCTCTTTGAATTGGTCACAAATGGCCAAAATGTGGCACAAAAAGGTTCCAGTGGTTGGGAAATTGTGAGTTATACTCGAGTTTTACACATTTCTGAGGCGACAGTATAATTTGTATAATTACGGGTTAAAACTATAAACATTTCAAGTCATTGACTGTTTATTATTTCCTAGAAATAAATAATGCTTCCGGGGGAATTAAAACCCTACCGGTTTGCAAGATGTTTTTCGCAATGTTCGCATTCATTTGTATTGATTGTGGATCACTCCAATTTAAAATCGTTAATATAGATTTTCGTCATTTAAGAGGCTACATTAAAGTAATATGTATCTATAATAAATCATTGTCAATGTGTTTCCTTCTAAAATTAATATTATTAGTTCACAAAGGCAGAGATCCGTAAAATAATAATTTGAAACTAGATGCAAAAACTTGCGGAGCGTGTTTTTGCTGCTAGGCCCTGCGTGCGTGCGTGGGCTGCGACAGACGCGACACACGACAGTAGTTTTGTAACAAACTTCACGTACGAATATGGTTTTGCATAAGGCGCAGCGTCAGAGATATACTCGAAGTAGGGTTCCTAAATTTCAACCCTAGAGTCGCTAGGTTAATAATACTATCAGAATAAGTTTTGAGTATCGCTGCATGTTTTGAGCAACACGTATTTCGAGACCGTTGAACGTGAATCATGTTGTGATTTACTGAAGTCAAGTCGTATTTGATACAGTATGTACTCTAGAAAGCTGAGAAAATGTATCAAACACATTTTCACTTGAGGAGACGAAGATTTGTTTGATCTCCCGGCCGCGGGAAGGTTTCTGAATTCTGCCTGTGACCCCAACCAACCATATTTTATAATATACTAGCGAGTACCTGACATGTGTTGCAATGCCACTCAAAGAATAAAGTGTTGGGGCTTTAATTCTATTTATTGAAGTGCTTTTGGTTACACAATAGTTTTTGATTTTACGTCTGGTGCATTCACGAATAAATCGGAAGGTTTTTCGACGCGTTAGTAGGCCACATAAAATCTCCGTGTGAGGCATGGATTTTCTAAATTTACCCCCTGCTATCCCCTACCTCTACTATGTCTTCTTTGCAATCCCTCCATCGTCCCCCACCCCCCCGTCACCGCTCCCCTGATATAAACACGTTTTTCCAACTTTAAATTTTTAAAATTCAAATTTCATAACTCCAGAGCTCACCATTATATATATATAGAAACCATCGTGGGCGTGCGCACAATAAATCACCAAGGTTTCGTCGCTGTTGGGTGCATAAGGGACATTTAGGAATGACATTTAGGACTATTAGGAATGCATAAGGGACAAACAATGAAACATTCATTTTTATATATTATAATTAAGATTTCAAGGTTTGCATGTTGAAGGAATGAACACATGTCATTATAATTATTGTCATCACTGGAAAACGTGTTTTCACCATTTTATTTAAGTATTTTAATCGAAATTGACGTTATCTCACAAAACGTTTTGTTTGTTTTCAGTCGCACCTTGCGGAGATGGCAGCCGTGATTTAGGTTAGGAAGATAGCGAACCCAGAAGCCAGGATGCGTCTGTTCCGAGGCAGGAGGCACAGCGACCAGGGCCTGGCTCCCGCCCCGTCTCACGGAGACCCCCCCGGGAAGCCTGCGCCCCCCGGCCCAGCGGCGGCCCCCGCCACCGCAGCGCCCCAGGGGCCCCAGGAGGAGTACCGCGTGGTGACCGCCATGCCGGCCATGATTCTCGAGGATGACATCGCTAGAGAGAAGGAAATGAAAAAAGGTTCGTATTTTCTTAATATTATAGATTAAATATTATTATAATCATATTCGTAACAGAGGCATCCAAAGTTGGGAGATATTTCAAATCTTCGTCTCACAAGTGATAAATTCATTGTTGTTTAAGACAATCAAATAGTCGCTTACTACACAATCGCACATTCAAAAATTATGCTAATGCAGATCAGCAAAAAGCCAGTTATTATAACTAATCCTAAATATCTTGAATGAAGATTCCATTATTTGACCTATTTGGAGTATGTTATATTTTCACAATCAGAAGACCAAATAGTTGCGTTCTTGTTCTTAATTATTATAATAGGATGTCCGGGGGTAAAGTGCATTAACTTCGGAGGTGATTCTACACGACAGTGTAAGTAAAAAAGATAAATACCTTTTTTCGAAATTCCAACTTTTAGAGGTACTTTTTTGGTAAAAAGTTAAAATTAGTACGTTGCGTGCGGACAACACTATTGGGTATTCTCCGCTGTTACGATACGCGCCAATAAAAACCAACGTCGCGCGTCGTCACAACGCGCCCGGCTGACTCATTGCAAATTTATCAGGTAAGTTTGTACTTTACACTAAGGATTTTTAATGGGATAGGTACGTCTTTTTGTATGGGAAAAAAAGTTGGAATTTCGAAAAAGTTATTAATCTATTTTACTCGTATCATCATGTAGAATCACCACCCGAACTTAATGCACTTTAACCCCGGACATACTGGATAATGAAAATAAATATTTTGATTACATTATAATATGGATTTTATCTATTCTAATGGTAGAGAAAGTACAAAAGAAGATTCTGAGATATACACCTTAGAGATTTCGGGTATTATCCCTGATTATATCCATCAGCCTTTCTGACTGGTATGCTGCGCATACCTTAGAGACTTCGGGTATTATCCCTGATTATATCCATCAGCCTTTCTGGCTGGTATGCTGGGTATACCTTAGAGACTTCCGGTATTATCCCTGATTATATCCATCAGCCTTTCTGTCTGGTATGCTGGGTATACCTTAGAGACTTCCGGTATTATCCCTGATTATATCCATCAGCCTTTCTGTCTGGTATGCTGGGTATACCTTAGAGACTTCCGGTATTATCCCTGATTATATCCATCAGCCTTTCTGTCTGGTATGCTGGGTATACCTTAGAGACTTCCGGTATTATCCCTGATTATATCCATCAGCCTTTCTGTCTGGTATGCTGCGCATACCTTAGAGACTTCGGGTATTATCCCTGATTATATCCATCAGCCTTTCTGTCTGGTATGCTGGGTATACCTTAGAGACTTCCGGTATTATCCCTGATTATATCCATTAGCCTTTCTGTCTGGTATGCTGGGTATACCTTAGAGACTTCCGGTATTATCCCTGATTATATCCATCAGTCTTTCTGTCTGGTATGATGGGTATACCTTAGAGACTTCCGGTATTATCCCTGATTATATCCATCAGCCTTTCTGTCTGGTATGCTGGGTATACCTTAGAGACTTCCGGTATTATCCCTGATTATATCCATTAGCCTTTCTGTCTGGTATGCTGTGTATACCTTAGAGACTTCCGGTATTATCCCTGATTATATCCATCAGCCTTTCTGTCTGGTATGCTGGGTATACTTTAGAGACTTACGGTATTATCCCTGATTATAACCATCAGCCTTTCTGTATGGTATGCTGGGTATACCTTAGAGACTTCCGGTATTATCCCTGATTATATCCACGCAAAGAAAAAAAACAAAACTTTCTCTTTACCTATTTTTACTACCTAATTTTTTCTCTAAATTTGATTCAGAATTCGAAAAATTTTATATCATCCATATATTATAATAAATGCGAAATTTTGCTACTCTCTCTTGTATTAATGCCAAACTTGCTTTTAACTAACATTTTAGATAGAGATAGCAAAACCAAAGAGGACTCAACGAGTCTCCTAGAAAAATCCCTCTTTTTATTGAAATGCCTGTACTACTATTTTCTTACCCTTTAAATTGATAATTAAATCGGTATACTAAAAGGACAAAATATTTTCGAAAAATCTTATAATAATTGGGTTAATTTTATATATATTTAATACTTTGATCAGCCACGAGTTCGGGACACTGTCGGAAGCCTTTTGCTAATCTATATAGCAAGTATGTAAATTAATTAATAATATAATGTATTTTTATTATTGGTTATGTTAACTGTAAATGTATGTGCATTTAAAATAAAATGAATAATAAAAATAAAATTTAAACAACAGCCAATCCTGTAAAAGTCTAAAGTTGCTACAGTAAAATAACAAAACTAGTCAGCAATTTTTGAATTTTTAATAAAAAAATGGAATATAGTCTACAATTTATAATAATATTATGAATGTTATTCACAAACAAACATAAACAAAAAATATTTTGGTTTGTAAAATATAATAAGTAATTAAAAGAAACCTTTGTGAAATGTTGTGAAAATAATTGTTTCCTGTTAAGTGTTGAGACTGATGAAGGATTTACAATAGAATTTTGAACATTTCAGTGATTGCCACTTGGGGAAGGCGAATGGGAAGGAAGCTGGACCTGCTGAAGCGCCACGATCCTAAAGCACTCGCCGTGGAAACCAACGAAGCCAAGGAATCAGCTACACCTACATTAAATAACATCGGTACCTACAGGAAGAAACATTCCTGGAAAATGGGAAGAAGCCTTTCAGATTCCAATTCACAAAAAAAGGATTCCGACACGGAGTCCCTGAGCTCAGCCAAAGTGACCCTGCGGGATCGCTCGCCGAGTCCCTTCAAGAATCTGTTCTATAGAATGGGATCTACTGGGATGTTAAACTCCTCGAAGAATTCCACACCAGACAAGCATCGCAGGTCTTACAACGGCGTCACTGAGAAAAATTCTGGACAAACTTTGTTCAGGAGTTGCTCCACTTCTCATATATCCACTTACATCAAAGCGGATGACCCTACAGAGGGATTGAATCTTCAAGACAGTGCTAATTCAAATCGAGATATTACGACAACTCCAAATAACTTCCCAACTAATGATAATTACGTCGCCGTTCCAGCAAAAGCAGTCAGTTGCGATAATATATCTAACTTAGACACCTCCAATTCTCAAAGTAACAGTAAAAAATGCAACTTCCCCTACGCATTTTTAAGATCTAAACTTTCTGTACTCCCGGAAGAGAACGGTGGAAGTGTGGTCAATCAGCGTAAACCGCAATACCGGCAAAGCCTTTCAGAAAAAAGCACGGGTCGTGAGTCTGTCATGAGCACCCACTCAGAGAGGGCCTACAAACTGAGAGCCAACTCTGAAGAGCATTTTAATTTAACCGACAGTACGTCTGTATTTGAAGAGATGATGTGCAGCACACTAGGACGAGTCAAGAAAGATAATTCTGAAATCAGAAATTCAATGAGGTGCACCACCGGAGCGCATAGAGCTAAAGCTGAGAATGCACACAACAATTGGGAACATCGTGCTTCCTACAATGGCCACCTCCCCAATAGTCCAAATGTTATGTTGGTTGCTGGCAACAGGCACAGCGTCCCGCTCTCTGATCATCTCACAAAGTTCAACATTAAACAACAAAATCCATTGGATTGCTCCTCTTCTAACTGTAGTATCTACAACTTCTCCGAAGGTGATCCTCAGGCAAATTTCCACCGACTAAGTAATTACATTAGCTCCAACGAATCAGGCTACGATAGCGACGGGCGTCCCAATGACGACCACAGCAACCACTCCCCTCCAGATGACATTTCCATACTGGAGCAAGAAACGGAAGAATTAAACAATGACTTGGGTTATTTGACCCATTTGACTAATGAGCGACTGTCACCACTTAACAGTTCGGGGGCTTTCAGTAAAACTAGAAATGGTATTACAGATACACAACCCGAGACACCCAACCATATGACCAGAAGTCCTACATCTTGTGCATTAAGGTTAGATGATATGGAATCTCAAGTGAAAAGCCAAATTAGGGCCAGAAATGAAAATGACCTACAACTCCATTCTCAGGAAATGAGGAGGCAATCGCATTCAAATAATTACAGCACCAACTCTAATTCTTACAAAGATCTCATATCCGGGAGTAATCAAAGCACCAGTAGTAGTCATCTTCATCCGAGACCCATCAACTTACCTTACGGATTGAAAACTATAACCTTAGATGAACGAGTACAAACAAGAAAGTTCCAGTTTCTACAATCGCAACTAATCGGAGTTGAACATAAACCCTTGTTGAATGGATGCACTACTGATTACAAATTAAAATCATTAGAAAGGCAGGTGACAGTTACTCCTCTAAATGATATGGATATTTTGAATCCGGGATCTCCGTGTACTAAAAGGTTTAGAAGAATCAGACTGGTAAAATCCAACGTGGAAGAGAGTTTGGGTGTATATCTGGCTCAACACAAGACTCCTGTTGTTGAAGGATCCAATGATTATGAAATAAGATATATTATTGTTAAATTGGACATTGATGGAATTGCACATCGTGATGGCCGTCTTCGCGTTGGAGATGAAATAGTTAATGTAAATGGCAAAGTTTTACGAGGATTGTCGAGTTTGCGGGAGGTTCAGCATATTGTCAACAGTTGCTCGACGCAAACAAACATTCAATTGGAATCCAGTCCACACAAGTATTTTGTAGATCTAATAATGGCCCATGACGAATTTGCCCCGGTAACTCACACTGTCAGCAGAATGATAACTACATCTGTGGTTCAACATATTCCTATTCCTCCGATGAAATTGCAAAACACTTCCTACATTAAAATGCTGGGCTTGACTGGAAATGCCGGGCCGCAGATATCTTCCCCTGAACATAATATTCAATCGAGAAACCAAGCATTTCAAATGCCAGGTCCAACCAACTCACACTCCTCAAAAATCACTGTACACAACAGAGATATGACTTTTAAGGGTGACCATAATGTCTCAAGAAGACCAAAGATACTTCAAGCTTCCTCCAATCATAAAAGTGACGATGAAAAACTTCTTGAGAAAAATAGTCTGAGAAGATCAATTTCTTCCCAGAACTACCAGGGTCACGAGAGCGTGACGGACGAAGACCAAGATGCTTTTACTAGAATGAATCATTTTGAAAGGTCATCATATCGCCCTATTAGAATTACCGCACAAAGTCCTAATTTGGTAAGAACCGTGGATCAAATATCATCCAGATTGTCAGATGAAGAGGAGACTGTGAAAGCAGCCCCCGCCATTCCCCCAAGACTGATGATGCCCAAAATACGCTCCATTGAAAACATGTCCCAGTGCAATGAGAATGATTACCGTTTCTCTCGTTACGGATCTCAAAGAGTTTCAGTAGGTTCTCGGAATAGAAATCCAATATCTGAAACATCCAATGTATTTGCTGGGCTAAATGGCTCCGTTGGTTCTAGACGGAATGAAAACCCAAGGCCCACATCAAATGCGACTTCCGTTCACAGTGTTATATTTTGGAAAGGAAGTGGGAAAAAGAGTCTAGGATTTAGTATAGTTGGAGGAACAGACTCTCCTAAAGGACAAATGGGTATATTTGTTAAAACCGTTTTTCCCACTGGACAGGCGGCTGATCAAGGCACAATCTTTGAAGGTACTCTCTTTTCTAATTTCAATTTTACAGTAGTTCTACTTTTAGTTTCTTTTCTGCCCAGAATTCATTTTGAGCACTTATGTTCTTAATTTAGATTATATTTTTTGCCAGTCTTATTTATTTTAACTTATTTTCCAGGTGACGAAATAATATCTGTAAATGGTATTTCGATGCAAGGCCTTAGCCACTCCGGAGCCATCGGTCTTTTCAAACAAGTCAAAGAAGGACAAATAGAGTTGCAGGTTTCAAGGAGGTTGGTTACTATTTCTAAATCATTTTCATTTGGAAAATTCAATATAGAAGATAGAGTCTGAAAAATTAGATATATTAATGTGAGCGTTGACACAAGATCACTCCAAAAGTACAGGAATTATTTAAGTTCATCGCTGCTGCAGGAGTTTCTAGTGTCTCACTTAACCCATTTTCTCATGGCTGCTTCTTTCTTTGCCAGTTTTTGCCAATTTTTCACACTGTATTTCAATGAGTTTTTCTCACTAGAAGTAAATGTTAGAACACTAACATTTAATTTATTTATTGTTGTCAAGTTTAATTTGTATAACTCCATTTTAATTTAAATTTTTTTATATATATTTAATAATATTATTATTTAATTTATAAAAACAGTTTATTTTTAAACAAATCCTGCTATGTAATTATTATTACGCATGACATCTGTTTCGCCTTCTGAAGGCATTATCAAACTGTGGGTAACCCACTCACAGACGATACATTTATACTATTTCTAAATAGGTATTTTTATTTCAATTACTAATACCCTTATTGATTTCTGAGTAAAATGTTAGAAATTTTTAATGGTTATTACCCCAAGTAAAGTTTTCCCAATTACTGTATTGTTTAAATTTGACTGAAGGTCGTTATGTTAGTTATTCCCAAATTATGACTCGGGGGGGGGGGGGGGGGGGTATTTTAATTTAATATGAATTTCTTAATGCACTCATATTTGCACTATGGTTAGAATTGTATTTTTTTCTTTCTCGTATGCTTTCTTATCGAGCGGGATGTTAGTAAGCCTATGTATCATGGTATGAGTGGTAGGCACATAATTTATGTAATCATGGGTGTAAAGATTTATAATTAATGGTTGTGTCTGTAAAATACTCACCAAAAACTTAAATTTTCCGTAAGCTTACGTTTACAGACACGACCATTAATTATAAATCTTTACACCCATGATTACATAAATTATGTGCCTACCACTCATACCATGCTACATAGGCTTACTAACATCCCGCTCGATAAGAAAGCATACGAGAAAGAAAAAAATACAATTCTAACCATTGCTAAAAATAACGGTTTCAAGGGTAGAGACATTGAAAAAAAATTACTAATAAAAAACACAAAAAAACCTAAACTTAATTTATTCAGCGACTAACAATAAAACTAATAATAAATTTGGGTGTTTAGAATTCGTCGGACCGACATCTAATAAAATTGCTAAAGTCCTCAAAAATTGTGGCTTAGATATTGCCTTCCGCACAAATAATAACTTAGGATCATCTCTTAAAAACTCAAAAAGTAAAGTATCCAAATTACAAAATAGCGGCATTTACAAACTCGAGTGTGATGATGGCAGCCCTGTTTATGTTGGACAAACTGGCCGGTCCTTTAATACTAGCTTCAAAGAACACATGCAATCTTTTAAAAATAATAATAAAATACATTCACAATTTGCCAAACATCTCCTAGATAAAAATCACTCACTTAGTTATAATAATAAACCAACTCCATTACACGTACAAAATAAAGGCCGTAAATTAAATCTTTTAGAACAGTTGTATATTAACAAAAATTCTAATAATCCGAAAGCTATTTTGATAAATGAACAAACAAATATAATTTGTTCGCCCTTATTAGACATGTTCAAGCCTAGTGCAAATATGAGTGCATTAAGAAATTCATATTAAATTAAAATGCAAATGTAAGAATAATTTGGGAATAACAGTCAAATTTAAACTTTACTTGGGGTAATAACCATTAAAATTTTCTAACATTTTACTCAGAAATCAATAAGGGTATTAGTAATTGAAATAAAAATACCTATTTAGAAATAGTATAAATGTATCGTCTGTAAGTGGGTTACCCACAGTTTGATAATGCCTTCAGAAGGCGAAACAGATGTCATGCGTAATAATAATTACATAGCAGAACTTGTTTAAAAACAAACTTTTTTTATAAATTAAATAATAATATTATTAAATATATTATATATAAAAAATATAACATTTAAGTAACTAGTTAACATAAGCACAGAACCAGCATTCTTATTACTCACAATCTTCATCTGTTGGTGCCAAAGTGTTAATTTAACAACATGTATATTTATAAAATTAATATTAAAAAACTTTTATTTTACAGAACTCCAAGATCTAAATCATTTGACGTCTTTGGCGCCCAATATTCAGGAACAGAGAGATCTTCATGAGCAATTATAATCGGCCAAACATCATCCAACATTCCTCACCACAGTGACTGACAAAAATATTAATAAATAAAATATCTTCTAAGGTTTTCAATTTTTTTATGAATACATAAAGTATCTAATAATCGTGCTTTTTAAGGTATTTTATGCCAAAGACTTTTTAAATTGCTTTTTAGTTTTTTGTGTGCTTCTTAAAACACCAAGTGTTGAATTCTTTTTTAGAATGTACAATATATACATTGATATATTATTGTGTACAATTTTATAATTACATCCTTTATTCTTAACGTATTTATATTACAAAGATGTTGTATAATTGTCTTCCACTCTAGGAGTTCACCTGTGTTGTGGATTTGTGGAGGACATTTTTCAATGGTAATTTACATAATAAATAAATATTTATACTTGATACTTCATATTTTCACTTTTATAAAATAATATATTCACAAACATATTTCATTCAGTATTGAATTACATATTATAGTAATCATTTATTATTTCATAGCATTGACACTTCTGTGATATTTTGCTTATTGTAAGCTTTCTTAAAAATGCAAAAACTTTGGTTAGAAGTAATTTCTAAGGATTGTAACAAAGAATTTCCAAAGGTATTTAATGAAATTAAATTCTACTTCTAAAATAATGTTATACTTAGACCTTCATTAAAATGTAAAGGATTAACCTAGTAAGAGATAAGATAATAATTTATGATAAACTGATAATATTATGTATTGCATAATGTGTAAACTAATCACCAAATTTGTAGAAAATGTAGACTAGAGAGCAATAATTCCGCTTGCTATCAAATAAGTTATGCTGCAAACTCAGTAAACCTTACAGTACCGCTAACTACATAATTAGAAATAAGTGGATTTCTTCCATGAGGTTGGTAGTGCAATAGTTTTGTGGATCAGAGCGGTATGCACATAATAATGTATGTATTATGCATTGTACCGCTGCCATCTTGAGAAAATAAAGATGGCAGTGATTGTACGCACTCAATTCTGCAACTTTATGAACAAGATTAAAAGTTTTTACTGGCATAATGTTTTGTATAACCTAGTTTTAATCCTTGAAACTCTAGCATGATAAGAAATGTTGTTTTTCTATTGCCTTGAATATTTATATTACGTAAAATACATCGTTATTTTATAATAAGCAAACTGAGGAAATAAGAAGTTGATTGATTATTCTTACGTTAGCACAGTTATGTATCAGTTTTTAGCTGAATTGTATTGCTATAAGACAAATTTATTAATTGAGATTACTGTTTAGCACAGGATTATATTTCAGCAGAGGATCATGGAAATATACTACTTTGTAAAAGAAAGATTATTTATGACCTGTTTGAAAATCAATAATGCTACCTCCTATTTTGTTCTTCCGCTGAGAGTTCCCTTGTCACCAGTAAATTGAGTCCTTTATGAGGAAGAGCAAAATTATGTTAATGGTGCTCTATCAACGGAATGTCTTCACTCTTTTCACTGACAAGAAATAATTTTAAAAACAAACTTTGGACTTTGTGCTGATCTCAAATAAGATTATTATTTCTAGTTTTTAGTAGTACGATTTATTTAGCATTCATCCCTCACTGGTGTTTGCAATTTATACACAAAGTAAAATTTGATTTACAGTAGGATCAAGTTGTTTTCACTGCTAATTGCATGCGTATGGTTTTATTGAAATTATTTCTTCCGTTTTTATTGAAATTATTTCTTCTGCGAGTATCTTCAGTTTTTGCAGTGAAATTAAAAAACTTTTTAAAACTAATTCATTGGCAACGGTACAATACTTAACTTCTTTAGGTACAGAAACTTACCACATTCAAATGTGTCTTTTTATGTGATAAACTTATTTCCTCTTCAAACAAATTTTCCATCCATCATTGTGTAATTATATTTAGGATTGAAGTGTTCTGTTAAAATAATATATAATATATATAAATGATGTAATAGCACATACCCTAAGGATTTTAACTAGCGACTCCTGGGCATGTTTGGAGTAAAAATGTACATTTAACGGTGTCAATGATATTTGTCGCAACTGAGTAGAGTGAAACCCTCTTAAGAAGTTTTCCAAGGGACAGGAAAAAAAACTTATTAGGCGGGAAAACCTTATACCTTAAAGTGGAATAAATTGGGCCATTTGGTCTTCAAGGGACCGAAAAAAACCAAACTTTTTAAGCAGGAAAACATCTTAAGCGAGAACTTCTTAAGAGGGTTTCACTGTAGTCGGATTTGCCTAGCAGACCACGTTATAAATCCTCCACATCCAGCAGCATGATAACACATGAAACAGCGCATGTATCCCATCGCAACACATAGGAGCGTGATCAGTAGCAAGGTGTGATTGGAAAATATATTTAACTAATTAGAAAAAATATCATCAAACAGCATACATAGCCTTTGGTTATGTGCTGTTATACCCTGTGTAATGGAATACGTTGTTTATCATTGCATAAACTATATTATTCGCTACTGTAAAGTATATTTCTATCTATCCATACATATAAATAAACAAAATGTTGATTAATGTTATGCAAAATCCGTTTAATTTAGCTAATAGGTCTCAGTTATCTAGTCACCTATAAATATTATTATATTTCGTAATAATTTGTGTACACTTATATTATTCAAAATAAAATATATCACATTAAAAAAAACTTGTTTTATTTTCACAACTTATTCAAGTCTACAATACCATAACAAAATCACAAATAACTTATCATCGATGCATTGTTCCGTTCTTATTCAATGACTGGGACCCCAAAACAAACTATGGTGGAATATAAAATACAAAACAATCTACTGGCAATATTTAAATTATCATATGAAATTTTCTGAGGACAATCTAACTCAAGGCCGCTGCCCCCGCTCCCGCTCCCTTTCCGAGCAGGTCGGCCCAGTCCACACTGTCCATGTCGATGAGGTCGGCCAGTTCATGAGCCAGCATATACTCTGATACGGTTATATACAGCGACACCAGCAGCCCCAGGATCCCCGCCAGCCAGATGGACTTCTGGAAGATGATGCACACCGTGATGCATAGGCCCAGGTAGGTGAGGTAGCGCGTCATAGTCACCTTGTACTTGATGTCCTCCTTGGAGGAGTCAATGCACAGGTTGTCATGCAGCCTGTAGCCGGGGGCGCATTCCCCGCACATATCCGGCCCATCCCCACTGCAACTGGCGCAAGACTTGTCACAGTCCAGGCACTTAAAGGAACCGTCTTCATTGATGCAGAACTTATTCTTCTCGCAGGTATTCTTCTGTGAGCATTCGTCCACATCAGTGCAGCCCTTGTCCGTGTCCATGAGCCAGCCGTCGTTGCAGACAGCGCAGCCCTTAGGGCCCCCCTGCGAGCAAGCGCCGCGGCAGGACTTGTGGCACGGGGAACACAGGAGTTTGGTGTCGTCCTGGTAGGTCATGTGGAATCCCTCAGAACATTCAGAGCAGGTTGCTCCTGAGTAGCCCACATCACAAAGACACTCTCCGTTTCCTTTCCTGGTGCCATCTCCCTTGCACTTTCCGTTTCCGTTGCACGTTTTCTGGGTTCCACCGAGGCATGGATTACAGTCCTTGCCGTAGTGGCGTGCCGGGCAACAGTGTTTAACCTTTTCGATGCAAAGCCAGTCGTAAATGTCATCGGACAACGACTCTCTGCCAAACCACCAATCTTCGATATGATGCTCCGCTTCCTCGCCGATGGCGTGACATTGGTCTCCGTGATCTTTGACATCGTTGCACAGTCCTTCCTGTATTTCAACTAGACGAACCTCGCTTCTGGCGTAGGATCTCAACTTCTCCTCTTCCCAGGCGGCGTCTCCTCCTTCGAACTTTCCTCGCGCAGTTTTCTCCATACCTTTTTTGAACGAATCCACGAACACTTTGCAAGCCTGACATGGCCCTAATTTTCTTCTGTTAGCGTTGCTGTTAAAATTTAATTTTGGAAGCTGGTTATCACAGTTAACTTCAATACTGAAAAATAATAACAACGGAAAGAGTTGCCACAAAATCATTTTTTAAAAACTATGTATCACTTAAACTATCAAATTAAACGATCACAATCTTAAGATTTGATCGTAAAATGTTATTTTCAACATGTCTCTTCCACGCCGACACAAAATTAATACAGATTATCAATCTTCTTCCGTAAAAACTAAAATGTCACAAAATGCGAGCACGGCGAGATGACATGTATGTACCCAATTGGCTCTTTCGTAAATCTGACAGATAAAAATACGAGAGGCTACAACACTTCATGCTACACCCGTTATAAGATGACCTAACTCCATAAATAAAGCCTAGTAATGGCTGAATCAGACGGTTCACTAATCGTTCATTTCTGCATTTCATTCGGCCTATTTTACTCGGAATGATACGTCTGAACATGAAATGAAATGAAAGTGCCGAATACTGCCGAATGAAATCTTCAAGTGAACCGATCCAACAATGTTGGATATTTTCATTCGGCATCCTTCACTCGCACGCGGAAGAGAGCAAAGTGAAACGTCTGAACACGGAGTGAAATCTCAATCAGTTCGTCTCGCGTCCTGTACTGGAAGGACGCTATCACGTCGCACGCAAAACGTCAAAATGGTAGTATTTCTTTTTGTTTTCTATTTGAACGTGCCATTTAAAATTATTCGATTATTCTCAACACGTTCTCTGTATATGATAGTTTGATAAGTGAGACTTTCAATTTTCAAAATTGACATCATTTTGTCAGATAACAATCGTCCTAATATTCATCATTGCAAGGCACTAATAACCTCGAATCTACATAATGTGGAAGTAACACAACTCCTTCGAAAAGAAAATGAGCACAAAATATTTGGGTCTGATCATAGATTCCCAACTCTCGTGGGATCTCCACGTAAATCTTGTTAAGGAGAAAATTACTCCCATAACTGGTGTACTATACAGGCTTCAAGGACTACTACCCATTCCTTTATTAACTTCAGTCTACTATACCATGGTACACTCCCACCTTTCCTATCTCTGCTGTATCTGGGGCTTTGCCTCAAAGAAATTGATAGCCGACCTGCGGGTGGTTCAAAACCGAGCTCTGAGAAATGTTTATGGACTTCCATGGGACACTTATGTCAGGGACATCTATTCAGTTTCCGGTATCCTTCCAATCACAATCCTTCCTAAAAATGAAATCACTAGCACCATCCTACAAACTTTGATTATATAAATGTCTAGATAGAGCGCTCGAGCGACGAAACGCCAAAAAAAATCAGCTAACTGTTCGCCTTAAAGCTTGTCCTGTCCGTTCAGTGGCGACAGTATCGTTGTGCGGTAAACAAGTGTTGTGTGACATTTGAAAATGACGATTTGCGCTATAACAGTGTGCAGGAATTACAAAGGACGGTTGAAAACAACTAAAAATGTTACCTATCATCGGTAAGTTACCTGTAAATAACCATTTAGTTAAATAAATAATTCAGTTTTAATAGTGTAATTTGGTCTTAGAACAACGCCATTTGACGCCATGTTTACGGGGTTGCCTGTTATTTTTTTTTTTTTTTTTTAAAAGAAAGACAAACATTCCCGGGTTACGAATAACCCAACAACATTTGAAAATCTCCCACTACCACCACACTAAGCGGAAGATGTTGCTTATGTTGTGATGGAGGACTTAGCCAGCCGAGGAATCGAACACGGAACGCCTGGGTGGGACCCAAACGCGGTGCCCACTCAACCACTGACCGGTATTTAAATAACATTTTTCCATGAGTGCGTTGTTAATTTTAAAATAGGTTTTTAATAATTACCCAAAAGTACACTATACATAATAATAATATAAATGTGAAAGTTTGTCTTTGTAATTAAGTGTTTTTTAATTCTTCACGCTGACACTATATTTAAAAAAGTTATTAATACGAAATTTGTTTATCTATTAAAATTATAAAAAATGTGACAGGTTTTTTTGGTGAAGTATCAAGTAAACTTTTAATTTTATTCATACATATTTTACAGAATACCTAATGATCCTATATTAAGAAGTAAGTAAATAGAAATAATAAGAAAAAACCGCGGAGAGGATGTCTGGCAACCAGCTAAAACAACTGTCATTTGCTCTGATCATTTCCGTGCCAAAGACCTGTATTTTGTCAACAATCAAAAGCGTCGAAGGTTAAAAAAAAAGCGATCCCGTGTAAGGTAATTTTTTAAAATTGTAATTTTGTTTTTAGCGGCCCGTACCAAAAGGTGCCAAATAACGTAAGTCTATTACTAAAATTCTGCAACCGTCTTTTCGTATTTCTGACCTTACTAAGTAAATTTTATTGTTCTTTGTAGTTTTAATTTGTTGTTCGAATAAAATATAATAATAAAAGTAATATGTAAATGATTTCTAAAACTGTTTAATAAGTCTTTATTATATAACTAAATAAAACCGTTTCTAATGATTTTCGTTGTCTTTATTTGTTAAAAATAATCAAATAAAAATAAATCTCTTTTAACAATGATTTTCTTTTCATTTATATCATTATATGTAGAAAACTATTTTACTTAAATGAATTCAAAATTAACGAATTATAGATCCCACAAAACCGAAACATATTTTTTACCCACTTTTATGGGAAATACTCGGGAGCTGGTATCACTCAACACGCCCGCAGCGCTTGTAAAACAATACGAGTTTCGCATACTGGGATTGGTTTATTTATGCGCATACTTGTGTGCGTGTCACGCACACAAGTGTTTCAAATCTGGCCTGTTCTTTTTGTCGCAATTACAGCGCATCACTCCATCTAGACATGTATATAATCAAAGCCCACAAATTACCCAACAATCAACTCACACTAACATCAAGCCACTTTACAATCAAGACATCCACAACCACAATACTCGAAATAACAATAAAACCCGCATTCCTCAAACACACACTACAAAATATGGGATAAAATCTCTGAACTATATTGCCTATACACTTTATAATTCGCTTCCAGATATGTACAAAAACATCCAGCATAATTAAAAAATTGCAAAGCAATGTTTTAAAAGAATATTTTTTAACTACATTTAAAAATGAAAATATGTAATTGTCTTGTCATTTTTTGTTATATACTCGTATCGTTTTTTTTCTCTCTTTACTTGTTTTCTCTTGTTGTTTGTTCTACTTAACCTGTCTTTATTTTTATTGTTATGCTGTTCTGAATGAAAAACTTATATTTCAATACCTTTATCATTACCTTTGTAAAATTGTAACTACTAACTCCTACCTATGAATTGTAAGTTTCTCCTGTTCTAAAATGAGTTTTGTAACTCATTGGGATTGCTCTAGCAAGAAATAAAAAAATAATTTAAAAAAACACGGGAAATAATCCATGGTTACCTTTCAAACCGAAGACTTGTTTTAATAAATAAAAATTAATTACCAACTCATTAAATAAATGCATTCAGAGTAACTGACGGCATAAACATATATTGCAGTAAATTCAAATATCCTGGTGGATATGAAGTTCAAGCTACTCACGACTGGTTTATTTATGCTCACGACAGCTCTCGGCTTTCAAGCCAATCACCGATCTACCCCTCGCCCCCTCGACGAGCTAACCTTGATAAATACATTTTCTACCTAAAATTGAATCGTCCGGGATTCGTCCGAACCCGCTATATGCGATCACAGCCTGGGAATATTCTTTCCTAAGGCTGGAATCAGACGGTTCACTAATCATTCATTTCTGTATTTCATTCCACCTATTTCACTCGGAATGACACGTCTGAACAAGAAATGAAACAAAAGTGAAACGAAGATGGGAACATTCGCTCGAGTAACCATAGAGTAAACCTTCACTAATCGTTCATTTCTGTATTTCATTCGGCGTATTTTACTCGCAATGACACGTCTGAACATAAAATGAATCGAAAGTGCCGAATGAAATCTTCAAGTGAACCGATCCAACAATGTTGGATATTTTCATTCGGCATCCTTCGCTCGCGCGGGGAAGAGAGCAAAGTGAAACGTCTGAACACAAAGTGAAATCTTGATCAGTTCGTCTCGCGTCCTGTACTGGAAGGACGCTATCACGTCGCACGCAAAACGTCAAAATGGTAGTATTCGTTCGGCTAATTTGTTTGTTTTTGGAACACGCCTCATAGAAACTGTTGGATCTCCCATGTATTATAATATATTTTTAAATATATTATGTAAGATTATTAATTTGTAGGTTCATTTAAGCAGCTAGAGAATCCGGGTGTGGGGAGGGGAACTAAGGAGAAGTATTCTCAGGAAGGGGGACGAGGGATGGGGAAAGATCTAACGGAAACGAGAAAGGGGATGGGAAGCCGCGAGCGGGGGAAGGGGGGTCGTGAGAAAGGGGGAAGGCGGGTGAGGTGGAAGGGGAACGCGGAAGGGAATAGGGACGCGGGAAAAAAACGGGGGCGAGAACAGGATGATAACGGGGGGATAAGAGGGGAAGGTGGAGGGGGCGCGTGAAAGGGACAGGGAGGGGAAGGGAAGTGGGAATACGGGAAAGATGGAAGGAAGGGAATGCGGGGGGGGGGGAACGGGGATGCATGGGAGGGGTGACGGAGCGGCAAAAGACCCATCGCAACGATAGGGGATAGCAGGAAATGAATTTGGAAAATCCATGCTTCTCACATGGACAACTGTATGTGGCTTGTTCACGCATCGGAAAAGCAAAAAAATATTGGGTATCCAAAAGCACTTCAATCAACAGAATTAAAACTAAAACACTTTTCCTGTGTAGTAGTAAATAAAAATGGCTTGCGCACATCTGATCTTTCTTCACATTTCACACGACAGATATCACTTTTGATCGGTGTATCAATAGGCTGTTAGTCCAATGGTGTGTTTTGTTGAAATAATTATCTGCACAGGCCAGTTCAGAGCGGCCACGACGGCCACCCGATGTTGTGTTTCAACTGAAATGATTATCTGCACAGGCCAGTTCAGAGCGGCCACGACAACCACCCGATGTTGAGTTTCAACTAAATAAACTATGTATTTGGAACACGCAACATCTCTGGTTACCTATATAGTCTGCAGACTGATCGGCTGTTATTAGGAGAAGAAAGCCAATTCGAGTATTTGTACACTTGACAAAGGAGATTCCAATTTTTTACAATAATAATAATTTATCTCTAACAACGTAAACAAACTGGATAGATCTTTGGTGTGAAATTAATGCGTTGAATGGTATTTTCTCAGAAATTATGGAAACAAACACTAATAAAGAAATTGTTCCCAGATATAATTTGAGATTTTCACTGCCAAAAATATTATCATAATTTATTTTTGGGGTATTATGAAAAGGTATTATATTAAATACCGTTTCTTCGAATATATAAAAAAATGGTTCAATTTCATGGATACTAAAAACTAAGTTTTTCATCTCTCCCGACATAAATAGTCAATTGTAGTAATAATAAAGTTAAAAACTTCTTCTTCCTCTTGTCCTATTCGGGTCGGGGACCCACTGCGTTGACAAGTCTCCTCCATACATCCCTTTATTGCGCCGATTGTTCGGCCTCCGTCCATGGCAGACCCATCCTCTCCTCGCACAGTTTTGGGAGTTGCCCCGCCCAACTGTGTCTGGGGCGGCCCACTGGACGTCTACCCTCTGGAATGGCACTCAGTATTTTCCTCGGAATTCGATCATCAGACATTCTTAGTACATGCACAGTTAAAACCAACTACTTAAAAAAGAAATATGTATTCCGTATTAACAGTGAGGCAGTTTGACAAGTTTATAAACGGCAAAAGTTCCATACCCCGCTTACTTCATAATATGCACAAATTATTTAAATAACACTTCATTTTAACGTAAGTACAGTGGAACCTCTTATAATGAGCATCATTCGTTCCAGAATCTTACTCGTTATGTGAAAAACTCGTAAAGCGAAACAAAATTTTCACATATAAATCAAAGTAAAATACAATAAACGTTTATTCAAATAGGATCATTTAAAATTACACAATATATCACAGAAAGGAGACTTTAAAAACCCACAGGTTTATTCATAGTGGAGAAAAATCTTTTTTATGCTCCGACTGGAACTATTCATGTACTACAAGGGACATTTGTCGAAACACACGCTGATGCACAGTGGGGAAAAATCTTTACACAATCTGATTGCAATTATTCATTTTTTAGAATGGAGTCTTTAAAAATCCACAAGTTTACCGTTAAAAAACCGTATTCATGTTCCGACTGCAACTATTCATGTTCTCGAAACGCATTTTCAAAAATAATGCCTGAACACAAGTTTGGAAAAATGTGTGATCACATGCGACACTAATGTATAATAGCGGAACAAGTGCTAACCAGAAACTGACGCATTGGCGAGAAAGACCTCACAAGTGAGTTATGTGAAGATAGGACTTCCCCTTGCGTCACTCGTTATGCGAAATATCACCCGTTAAGGGAGCATTTTATTCACAATAGGTTTTGCTCGTTATTCGAATTACTCGTTATGGGAGGAATTCGTTATGAGAGGTTCCACTGTATTACAAGAAATAAAACTATTTACTTGAATTTATTTGAAAAATTGAAAAACTATTTACGTCGGGGAAGATGGTAAAAGATAGTTACTTCAATAATAGTTAGTTCAATATTTTTCAATCAAAGTTTAAAATATTGCAATGTTGAAATTTGATTAGGTTACTACATTCTGCTTCAATCTAACAACTCACAAATTATTTCAATAACCCAAACTAAGAACCTAATAACCTTTTTTGTGCATGTTTTTATATCTCTCCCAAAGTACGTAGTACAAATTAAGTTGAAACAAAATGTGATTTCAATAATATGGGCATATTTAGAAGTAAGTGGACTGCGAAGTATGGAAATAAGTTGTTATCCATGGCTGCCAGTAGGTGTTGTGCAATGCAATGAAACCCATAATAGCATTAAACAACTAAGTAAAAAGAAACGAAATTCAGAGCTCGAAAAGAATTAATCCACCCCTACAAACAAACTTCTAAATAAACCTAATTAATGGTTACTACTGAGCGAGGTAGTGTGGTAATAAGAATGAAAAAAGGTGTACAGCAATAAAAAGTTCTGTTAGAATTATTGCATTGTTTTATTTCAAATATTTCACAAACATAATAGTTAAAGGTGGCGACAGACTCGCAGCTCACATCAAAAAGACATTTATAACACAATAGCGCTCGCCATACAATCCCATGAGACCCGCCAGACGTAAAAAGATCATGTGTCATAAGCTTGGTTTGAATCTTTGCTAATCGGCATTATTTTTCGTGACCGCTACGATCACGATATCAGAAAAGTTATGCGACCCCCGAGGGGGTCATTTTGAATACATGGAGCATGCACAGAGCCGTCAAGTTGATATATCCAGTACAAAGAAATGATATTCTCTCGACCGCTTCCGATTTCAAATGACCCCTTCTCCTGCCGTAGAAAGAAATATTTTATAACGTAGTGTGTCAGTAGAAAGATACTTTATAACACAGTATCTTTTTATGTGAGCTTCGGGTCTGTGCCGTGCTTTATTTTCAAATAATATATTCAAGTTCAAGACAAAAATATTTATTTATGGCAAATCTTAATTAAATTTTAGAATTTTTTACATCTTAATAAAAATACAAACAATTATAAGTTTCCTCCCTTTGTTGTTCTGTCCATTTCTTAACACAGGGAGGTGTTAAGAAATGGACAGAAATAATAGAACAAAACTATATAAAACAAAAATCACATGTAAAAAAAACAAAGTTTTTTTATTCTATAATGCATCTATTTTCAAATGTCGAGGAACGGCTGCGCGACCGGTTTCATACAAAACGGAGTTTTGGACTTGAGGCCAAAATACCCAACCAAACTGAAAAATAATTTTTGTAATAAAAAGCTATGTCAAATATCTATCTCGGACAGGAGCAATTTTTTTATTTTTGTTTTAAATTATAAAATATAGGCTATTTAAGATTTTAATATTTTATGATTTTGGTGGAAACCTGGACAATTATTTGGGAGTAAATGTACACATTTAAAAAAAATAAAAAAATAGTTAGAAACATTATGAAATATAAAATTAAATTTTTTTTTTTTTAGAAACAATTTTGATGGGTGTAAATTTAAATTACATTTAAAAGCAAAAAAAGTAGCTCCTGTCTGAGATAGATATTTGTCATACCTTTTTATTACAAAAATAATTTTTCAGTTTGGTTGGGTATTTTGGCCTGAAATCCAAAACTACGTTTACCTGCTGTATGAAACCGTCCGTGCAGCCAATGGCCTTAAAAAATACTTTTTTTTTGGTTTGACTGAGGATTGAACCTTCCTACTCAGGAACTGGAGTCAACCAATTGAGGTAATTACCCCACGGTATTACAAAAATACTTTTTTTATGTTGTAATAATTTTTCTGGCACCCACACTGTACAGGTGCTGAGACACTCTACAAGCGCTATAATTGCATACAAACATAATGGCAAATCTATTAAAAGACTGATTCAGCACTCGCTCTACATAAATATTACCTATTTCATATTCAGTAAAGAAATAATAGTTGGATAAGACAGACATTGTGTAAAGAGGAGTTGACACGAAGGCATTGAAGCGATCATTCATAGATTTTGTCTTCAGTACAGATATCCTCAATCTATCGAGAAAATGGCATTGTGATATTGATATAGATAAACTTTCCACAACTATCCCCAAGTAGTTCAGGGCTACCCAAACAAAAATATGCTTTTCAACTCCGTGCCAGAAAAACACAAATATAAAACAAATCATATTGACAAAGACTCTCATGAACGTAAATCCATTCCGGCATCGTATTTTTATTTTTTCCATCAGTGGTGCGTAAATGTACCTGCAATTTTATTTTATTATACACATTTGCAAAACAAATAATTCTTGGATATAAATTGAAATAATACATAAATATTAGTACATCATACAGTAAAAGCTCTCCAAAAATATATACATATTTTTATAGTAAGAATTTCCAACGATCAAAAAAATATTCACACATTAAAAATTCTGTCCACATCTCTTGTTCGAAGCATCTCGTTAAAAGAGTGCAATGCAAATTTTTGAAGTGTATTAATTTCAGACTTAGAATTCCTTAAGAATCCATAGATTGCGATTTTTTATTAGATTCAGAAGAGAAAATTTTTTGATCTTATATTTTTATATGAAATTGTAAATTATCAGTTGGATAGCCCTTTTATATATTGATTCACTTTCATGCACCTAATATTAGATCAAAATTTCCTACTATATATTATTGTGACAATTGTACTACGATCTCAGGCTAAAATTTAGTTACAAATTGATTACACTCGATTGGTAATTTTTATACCAATGTCGCTGATATTCTTAACCATTGGCCACAGAATTAATGACCTAAGAAATTAGCCCTCACCACTGAATTAATTTTGTACAAAAAATTGAAAATCTGCATTTGCGTACTAAATCTAATGTAACTTTTAAACTATTTATTCAAATAAGTACTCAAATTTCTTTAAATTTGAGTACTTATTGGATTAAGGTAAATAAAATCTTTTTTTAAATATTAAAATATGTTTAAATAAGGTTAATGGTAGGGACAGACAGGAAGCTCACATCAAAAGATACTGTGTTATAAAGTACCTTTTCTACCGACACACTACGTTATAAAAGATTTCTTCCTACGGCAGGAGAGGGGGTCAGTTGAATTCGGAAGCGGTCGAGGGAATATTATTTATTTGTACTGGATATGTCAACTTGCCGGCGCTCCGTCGTGTATTAAAAATGACCCCCTCTCCTGTTTACAGCGGAGGGGGGGTCGCATACCTTTTCTGATATTGCGCTGGTAGTGGTTACGGAAAATAACGCCGATTAGTGAAGATTCAAACTGCGCTTATAGCACATGATCTTTTTACGTCTGGCGGGTCTGTATGGGATTGTATGGCGAGCGCTATTGTGTTATAAATATCTTTTTGATGTGAGCTGTGTGTCTGTCGCTACCTCGAAGCCATAAGTTTTTCTTTTTTCATAACTTTTTTTTACATTTTTATTCATAAAGATACAAAAAAACATAATAATCATAAATCTAAAATTAATAATTTTTGCAAAGTTTGAAGAATTAATAATTTCTGTTTTTTAAAAATAAATATATACTTAAAACTAAAAAGTTAACTTGGTAGGATAGTACTCAAAGCAATCAGGGACGTGCAGAGCCACTTCAATAAGCCTAGAACCACTTGCCATTTTGAAGAAATTAAATGGCGGCTTACAAAACTTCAAACAAAAACTGAAGAAACATATTATTGCCAATATTACGAAATGAATGCTTCATTACATACAGAGCTTTTGGCCTCAAAATTTCATTAAAAGATGTCACTGTTATGTTAATTTTTTTTTGGCCAACCTACTCTAGCCCGTCTGTGAGCCGGGGTTTGCGCTTAAGTACCTGAGTTGCACACCCGGTTCAGAGCCGGGATTTGTGTCCAATGCCTATACTAATATGCCTATACTGAAGGATAAATCTGTAATAATTAAACATTTTAACGAGGTCACTGCATAACAGGTTTTTTTTGTTTCCGTTTCTTCTGAACTGCTTTCATTAACTTGTTAGTATTTACTAGGTTTACTTAATTGTTTTTCTTCTTTCTACACTGTACTATGATTAAAAAAAAAAACAAATGTATGTAAACAGCACTTGTGTTGTAAATCCTAAATAATTAAATATATTCAAAGAGTGTTGACTTTGCATGAAGGCAGTAGGCAGTAGGCACACAGTGCACTGATTTCTCATTATCAATAAAATAATATTATTGTTAGGTTGCCTGATTAACTGTGCAGCCTTAGTGCGGTTGGATACATACCAATGTATTATTATGAATTCAGCAAAATCACACTCAGAAAGCGGAAAAGAACAAAAAAAAATCTTTACATTTTATAATAACTCACCGCTTCAAAAATTTATGCAACCCAGAATCAAAATATTTCCACATTTGAGAATACAGGTGGATCCTTAATACGCAACGTGGCGGGGTTTCGGGCTCGATGTGGTCCAACATTGCAAAAGTACCAGACATTCCATACGCCACAACAAACTTTAGATAGAAGTACAGCCCCATCCAATATCCGCCGCCGTATAGACTCAAGTCTGGCATCCTCACTATCGTCTGCAGTGGAATAATACTTGTAAATATCAAGTGAAGATTAAAAATGCTTGGCTTCATTCTCCATAATGACAGAGACTATTAAAATATTTCAACATTAAAAGTCATATATTCTTCTCTTGTTCAAAGTCAAGTCAAATATAACTCTCCTATTTGGTCCCCTCACTTTAAAATTCATATACATATTAACTATAAACTCAGTCTACCTATAGAAAGAATAAATTATAATCACTTGATCAAAGAATTAAAATGATAAAACTCTCAGATAGAAGACTAATTTCCTACATGAATTTTTTTTTCTAAAATTGTTAAATTAGACGGAACTGATTTCATTACCTTCCATATACCAACAAGAAATACTTGATCAAATTTTTTTTTAATTCAAACAACAATTTAAGAACTGAGTAATTTAGATACTTGCTTGTACCTAGACTGCATGCAGTTGGAAATGCTTTCTCGGAAGTAGTAGATGTGTTCAACTGCATGGAATATAGTTACAAACAGGCTATGGTAACATACCTCGATAAATCAAATAAGTATAATTTAATTAGCATAATTTATCTCATGATTATTGTTCCACTATTATGTATATCACATGTATTGTGAATGCGTGTATAGGTGTACATTAATTATAATACACTACATATTGTACTAAATTATACTTTTCTTACCTCGTATCGCAGCGCATTGAAATATACAAAATGCAAACAGAACTCGATGAACAAAGCGTATCCCGTATATCTCGTGAAGTTAGAAATAAAGGCTAATAATCTCCGCTTTAAAGATGTTTTGTATGGAATATTGAAAGATTTATTAAAATCACTGTAAAGAAGAAATGGTCCAAACAGCAGCAATGGTAAGTAGAATGTATAAGCCAAGATATTTAATATTTTGTGGCAATTCATTTTGCCACTGGATTGATTTTTTTCTTTAGTGTTTATTGTGTCCAGAGAGAAACTTAAACACTTGAGGTGACTCCACAGACCAGCTACCATCATAATGTAGTTATATTCGTAGGTGTAAGCTACATGAAAATAATATTTTTTCCAAATATTTACCACAATTAATATTAAACAAGTAAAAACCCAAATTGATTTTGATTTCCCGCCCAATCGTATGATAAGTAAATAAACCAATGGCTGAAGCGTTAAAAAGAAAAGAGCTACACATCCAAATTTGTACAAAATAAATGAAAATGACACGAAAATATACCACACTTCTGGTTGCCAACAATTTTGTCTGAATAATTCTGCTCCCCAGAAGTTAAAGACAATCCACGGAAAGACACTAAAGCTAAAAGATTTCAAACATTCCCATTCGATGTCTGACGCGTCCCTTAATTCACTAATCAGGGGCCATCCATTTTTCAAATGTCCTGTAGAGTTGGAGACAGCTATATCGACTCCTTGAACAAAAAGATAAAGTGAAAATAAAATATATTACAATGTGATGATTTGTCGTGTTTTTTTTATCATGTGGAAGCGTTGCTACTCCAATTCATATATCGTGCGCTAGTTAATACCAAATATGACGGGTGCAGGTGCATAAAGTAAAATATGCATGACCAAAATGTTTGATAAAATAGTAGGTAGATGGGTATTAATATTCCACCAGTATTACAAGGAAGATGCTCCAATGAACTAGCGTCATTGATCCCCTCGGCATCAGTGCATAGTCGTGAATCACGCCAAACGCGCGCCCAAAATATGTACACGGTTGACATTTGTCACATGAGAACGGGTCGCTTCTACGACTCGTTCTTGAGTTCAACAGCTCGGCTGTGGAATGAAAAGACTCTTTAAACAGCATCCCCAAAGATGATACCATAGGCCCTGAGGGAAATTATTTAAAAAAGTGGTGAATTTTTCCGAATATCCATGTTTTTATCTGAGTACACGTTGTTACATTGTAATTCAATTCACCAAATGGGGAGAGTACGATTTCCGTGGTGCCGCCATTTCACGACGGATTTCGATAAATCGACCCAAAATAAATCGGAAATGAAGAATAAAATTTTTCGACATCTCGCTTCGTTTTCGAGATATCGACACTTTAAAGTTTTGGTAATTATTTTTTATAAAAAATACATTCACTTTTGTATCACAAACCATGTTACACAAACATAGCGTAGCCGCTAAACTACTTGAAAACTGGGATATTTGTGTAGCATGGTTTGTGATACAAAAGAAAATGCCCAAAGTGCAAAAAAATACATTTTTTAATTGTTTATTTATTTTTATTTATAAATCATCTAGTTAAAAACAATGTCGATATCTCTAAAACGAAGCGAGATATCGAAAAATTTTATTCTTCTTTTTCGACTTATTTTGGGTTGATTTATCGAAATCCATTGTCAAATGGCGGCGCCACGGAAATCGTACTCGTGCCCAGCGAATAAAAGGCATAATAAAAAAATCAACTGAGCTCACCCTTTGTAAATAAAAACATGTTGTAAATAGTGTAGAGAACTGTTGATAACCAGATTACCAGGTGCACTTTAAACTCCATCTCACGTTGAAAGATTTTTTATAACTAATAAAAACTGATTACTTCATAAATTTTAGAAACGTAATCAATTGCGCGCGAATAGTGAAAAGAACTGTCAGTGTCAAAGCAATTTCAAATTGGAAACATTCAAAATAGCGATGGGAATGATCGAAACTTTTATATAATCGATTTTTTTTAATCGAGACATCACAATAATCGAATGATTAATCGATTTTTTGCTCGGAGTTTGGGAGCAATAGCTACGGTCAGGGGCAGAATTTTTGTCTGTGAGGGGGGGGGGGGGGTAGGAAGCCGAAAATTATTATGGTGCATCATGTATGGCAACGCTTATTTTTTGTTGTAATTTTATTTGTTGTTTTTTGGTATGCATTTCACAAAATAACAATTATTGTTAAGCTACTTAGTTTAGCCCGTTGGTAAAAATTTCCATTAAAAATATTTATGTATGTTTAATAATATGTCAATAATTATATGACATTTTTGTTCAAAAACAATCTCTAAATAACATGTTTAAATAACGCAACATTAGTAAGTAAGTACTGCAACAACATTTCAATCACCGTTTTTCTTTCCTGGCAATGGCAAATTGGCAAATTCCTTTTTGTTTGATGGCAACATTAGTGTTATTCCTTTTTTTCACGAATTTCAAATATGTGGGCATCTCACAACAATAAAATTACTAATAAGATATTTAGTTTAGCCGGTAGGTACAAATTCCCATTAATAATATTGACAGTGTGTCTGTGTTTAACACGAAGATAATAATTTTATGTCGTTTTTCATTAAATATATATATATTATCATTAAATATATAAATAAAGTTTTCTTACTATAGAAATCGTTTCATTTTTATTACAAACTAAGAAACACCTGTTAATTTCAAATAAATTAAATATATTTGGATATGTCCATATGAAAACATATTACTTGCTGATTTTGGTAGAGTATTATTTACTGCCCTGAAGAAACTACGGTTTTAGCGAAACCCGGTCGGCATTAAATATAAAAATGGTATATACTAAGTTATTGTTTTATTTTAAATTAAATATACAATACCCAAATAGATGATACATAACCTCATAATAAACATTTTTAAATTGTTGAAAGCTATCACCATCGCAATCTTTTACGTATAAACTATACTGAAAACGTAAATCGTTACCTAAAAGTATTCATTCATAATTTAAAATTCACACATCAAGTTGATTATAACATGTACCTATAAAATATTTCGTTTGACAAGCAAAATCACTTTCGATGACGTTTCAAGACTATGCATTCGAATTCTGACATCGAGAAGCGAGAATCGATTCCAAGTTCGATGACGTTTAAAACCGATTGTCTCGGACTGTGCATTCGAATGGATTCTGACATCGAGAAGCGAGAATCGATTTCAAGTTCGATGACGTTTCAAACCGATTGTCTCGGCCGTGCATTCGAAAGAATTTTGACATCGAGAAGCGAGAATCGATTCCAAGTTCGATGACGTTTCAAACCGATTCTCTCGGACTGTGCATTCGAATGAATTTGACATCGAGAAGCGAGAATCGATTTTTCTATGGAAATGAATCGAAATCATTCGATGGTAAAAAAGATCGAGTAAATAATCGATTATTCATCGATTGTGCCCATCGCTAATTCAAAATAATACCGCTGGACTCCGTCAACCATAGATATACGCAGTGTGCATAAGGCTGGAATCAGACAGTTCACTTGAGTGAAGGTTTACGCCATGTTTTTCGGCCTAATCTTCCATATTTGTTTCATTCCATGTTCAGACGGCGCTATAGAAATAAGCGTTCACTCGTCCATTCCGACCACAGCGTCGCCGAGCGAGGTCAACCGCGCTGGAATTCGTTTGATTTCCAGCGCGGTCCGGCCCCGAATTTTAAGGAAAAACATGTCAGATGCATCGATTTTTACGCAATTTTGTTGACACAATTAAATAAAAATAAATAAAGAAAACAGTATTGTTTCGTCTTATAAACCTTTTTATTTTTTATGACATAATAACACAATTTGATTTTACTTTTTTTATTACGAAAATTTTCCTGTAAATTAATAATCTTACATATATTAAAAAATATACATAATACATGGATAATAAGGGAGACCCAAAAATTTATATGAGAGGTGTTCCCAAAAGCAAACAAATTAGCCGAACGAATACCATTTTGACGTTTTGCGTGCGATGTGATAGCGTCCTTCCATGGTCCTTCCCGTACAGGACGCGAGACAAACTGATTGAGATTTCACTCGGTGTTCAGACGTTTCACTTTGCTCTATTCCGCGCGCATGCGCGCGCAAGTGAAGGATGCCGAATGAAAATATCCAACATTGTTGGATCGGTTCACTTGAAGATTTCATTCGGCAGTATTCGGCACTTTCGTTTCATTTCATGTTCAGACGTGTCATTCCGAGTAAACTAGGCCGAATGAAATGCGGAAATGAGCGATTAGTGAACCGTCTGAATGGCGCTCAAATAAACCAATCTGTGGTACGCAGTGTGGTACGCACTGCAGGTCGCAGTCGCAAATCGCCATAGAGATAGTTATATTATAATTAAAGACAGTTGCCAG
Organism: Limnephilus auricula; assembly: GCA_951813805.1. NCBI lineage: Eukaryota > Metazoa > Arthropoda > Insecta > Trichoptera > Limnephilidae > Limnephilus > Limnephilus auricula. The sequence goes on from OX638390.1 coordinate 41,942,613, forward strand.
TTGACAGTTTTCAGTTGCCTCAGTGAGCGGATCGCCTAAGTGCCTCCGCTGACGACGCAACTGGAAAAAATAATGTAGATAGTTTATCCACTGGGCACAGACGCAAGCACCAAGGACCACTCCATCGAAGTCTATATAAAAATTAAATATTTACACTCAAAAGATAAAAAGATCAAATTTGAGTTAAAAAATAAATTATCCTGTTAAGAAATTTTCCTCGTGATGACACTAATGACTTCCCCACTTCCATCTTCCCCCTTCCCTTCCCCTTCCCCACCCCACTACTTTCAGCCTCACAACATACCCCAATTGGGGACGCCATAGTCTCACTGGCTCCAGACGGGAGCAGTTGGGACTCTTGTGCGGTATCCAAATAAAAAATGCAACAAATCCAGTCAAATAAATACAACCATATCAATACTAACAATCAGATGGTGATAGTGAAAAGGTCAAATGAGCCGCGGTTCTAGTCTATAGGTGCCTCCGCTGACGAGGCAACTGAAACCAAACCAAAACCGGCTTTTGCTATGGCTTCCAACCAAACTTCCATCAAACTTCTATGACGTCCTGCTTGGTTAACCATAGACGAAGAACAATCAGCTGGCAGCTGGCAACTGGCAACGGCCGCCCACGGCAACTAACATGTGTATCCCATAGATTCCTTAGTCTTAATCCAGCCAGAACAACATTGAATTTTATCTAATTTTATCTGCTTTGCGTTGCCATGACAACGGGTTTTTGAGAAATTGTGTATTGTGCGGGCCATCACATTGACATACACAGGATAGCAAGTTTACTTGCAAACTCAGTGGTTCAGTGGGCATTGGGCATCGCGTTTGGGTCTCACCCAGGCGTTCCGTGTTCGATTCCTCGGCTGGCTAAGTCCTCCACCACAACACAAGCAACATCTTCCGCTTAGTGTGGTGGTAGTAGAAGATTTTCAAATGTTGTTGGGTTATTCGTAACCCGGGAATGTTTGTCTTTCTTTAAAAAAAAAAAAACTGTTTTTTTTAGTTGCCTCGTCAGCGGAGGCACTAAGAGGATTAAGGCGGAATCAGACAGTTCACTAATCGTTCATTTCTGTATTTTATTCGGCCTATTTTACTCGGAATGACACGTCTGAACATGAAATGAAACAAAAGTGAAACGAAGATGGGAACATTCTCCCGAGAAACCATAGAGTAAACCTTCACTCGAGTGAACCGTCTGCTTCCAGCCTTAAGGCGGAATCAGACAGTTCACTAATCGTTCATTTCTGTAATTCATTCGGCCTATTTTATTCGGAATCACACGTCTGAACATGAAATGAAACAAAAGTGAAACAAGACGGGGACATTCGCTCGAGTAACCACTCAGAGTTCACTCGAGTGAAGGTTTACTCTATGATTACTCGAGCGAATGTTCCCATCTTCGTTTCACCCTTGTTTCATTTCTTGTTCAGACGTGTCATCCCGAGTGAAATAGGTAGAATGAAATACAGAAATGAACAATTAGTGAACCGTCTGATTCCAGCCTTTCGAAAGAATCCTCAAAATCATGAAAAAGTTAGATGGCTAGTAATTCTGTGAACTTTACGCCTTTTAACTTTTCCGAATAATTTATGGTAAAAAATTCCCGCCTATTTCTGAAGTTTGAACCTTTGAACAAGTGTCATAACATGGTCATAACAAAGCACAGTATCATCGTGAAGTTAAATTGTTTGTTTTGTTTTTGTTGAGGTTCAGACTTAATAAATAACTTGTTTTTAATGGTTTAATTTAATTGTTAGTGACTATGAGTGTCCCTAATAGAGGGAGAGGCTCAGGACGCGGAAGAGGCTGGAGTAACTACTATGGCAGGGGCAGAGGTAACCGTGGAGCCAATAAAGGTCAGAGTGGTCAGAGCTGTGCTGGTTCTAGCCATGGTGCAAATACGTCCAGGTGTTCCTCACAGACTTCTACTAGACAGAGAGTCATCTCTGTGATGCTGGACCGTAATGTCGGCCCATATGTAGGATGGATTCTCTACTTTCCCCAAGAAGGTATAATAAATAATAATAAACAAACTTTTGTGTTACATACCTACATTGGTAGGCGTTTTCCGTCAAGACTTGTTGATAAAAACCGAGTGTGTAAAAAAATAACCTTACTTTACTGTCCATTTTCTTTAAGAGTTCCAGGATCAATCGGAAACAACTCTCCGAGTGAGAGCGACCGAAGCTTACATAAATAAAAATAAATCTACTTTTAATCTGGAAAAAATAGATGAAAATAAAAGCATCCCTGTTGATTTGAATCATATTTTGAGTGATGATGAGTTCAAATCAGCTTGGCCGGGCTTCAGTGAGGAGCTTTGTGACAAACCTCTCTACACCCTGAACTGCATGGGACTGGCAGCGCACAAGGTCTCGTTGTAATATATTATTATTGCCTATCAAATTCGTAACATTCATTAAAATTTTGTATAATTGTGCAATTTCATTGTAGGTTTTCGAATTGGAAGAAAAGGTACAAATCAGGCCAAACAACCACCAGCCCGTGCTGCCTTTGACAAGTTTGAAGGTCAATTACTTTGGTTTGTATAATATTACCTCTTGTTATAGTTTACTTTTCATTTAGATTATTCATTTGGATTGTCCTGGGACAGAGAGGATAATACAAAATTATTTAACTGTGTTTGTTGTAGGGAAACTGGTGACCATCCGGGGTACGGTGATCCGCGTGGGTAGCCCCAAGCTGGTCTGCACCTCCATGGCCTTTGAGTGCATGTCTTGCCACGGCACCCAGGCGCTGGTGCAGCCACAGGGAGTCTATGAAAGTAAATATTCTTCATTTGTGTGTTTGTTCTGAGAGTGTGTAAATGCAAAGAAACAGGGATTAACTTTTCACTCTAATGATTTTATTAAAGTAGATGACCATCTGACTATTAGATATTATATTTCATAATTGACATTCATACTAAAAGTCAATATATATTTATCCACAAAAAGGTTTATTTGGATATTTTCTGTAATGAAAATTAATTTCGTACCATATTGAGAATTTGTTCAGACCAAACCTCTCATGGTTTACATTATCCACCTGCATCGACTACATTGTGATTAAAACGAATTTAACCCATTAAATAATGATAATTTAATTAATTTGCTTTTTAAGAGTTGCTCTGGAATTGTTCATTTTGCCACCGCATTCCCTTGCCCTGGTAATTATAATTTCCCTTGAATAAGGTGTGTAATTTGGTAGCGCCGACAGTTTGCTGTTCCTGCAATAGTGTTGGGAAGTTTGAGCCGCTGCAGTCCTCTGCATTCTCCATCACCTCGGACTGTCAGACCGCCCGGATACAGGAGACACAAGCCCAGGTGCTATTGACATACTTAACTTAATTTCTCAATGGGAAAGCAATACAATAATGTGCTGCTATTACTGCCGCTGCCCAAAATGCTTTTATATATGTAATATTTTAAAATTATTGTTTTAATGAAGGATCCTATTAAAATGATTTGTACTATTTTCTATCACGTCCGAACACTATGCATGTGGTGCTGGAGAAAAATTTTCAGGATTCCATGGACAGCAAGAAGCACAAATGTGTCCGTTCTGTAAGAGCTAGACATCGACAATAGGCACTGAACTTAGAGATGTTGCTCGCCAAACTCAGGACTCCAATTTAGAGTAGCTCATAGTCAATGGCAAAGTGGAAGTCAGAAGAGCAGGGGAAGATCACCAATATGCTGGAGTGTCCCAAGTATCACCGGTGTCCGGTATGTCATTGTCTTTGGCTCTTAACACAGCGCAGAACGGCAGAGTGGAGGAGCCTTGTCCACCGTGGAAATTGGAGTAGGGGTCACAATTTCACAGCAATGAGAAACCGACTTAAGAAGAATGTATTATCGTGGGTTTTTCTAATCTTGATCAACATATTTCAGGGTGTGTCTGGCTCCATTCCTCGCAGCGTGGAAGTAGAATTACAGGCTGACCTGGTAGGCACCGCCTGGCCGGGTGATTCACTGTCCGTTACGGGGATTGTTCAGGTATTGAAAGCTAAATCTTTTCATGGAACATGCCTATTGTTTCCGAGTCAAACACTTAACCTTAAAAAATAATAATGGTTTAGGTGCGGGGAGAAGTGCGCGGGGGTGAGGATGGAAAGAAGGCGGCTCGCCTGATGCAGCTCTACATCGAGGCGGTGGCTGTTCACAGTCAGAGGACTCTCAACCATCCCACACTCACCTTTACTCTCAATGATTATTATGCTATTCAGGTATCTTGTAACATACATCCCCGTGGAATTGTATTATTATTTGGAAATTGATATTGATATTGGCAAATTTAAACATCACAACCAATCCTTGTGGTCAGGCTTTGTAATATGTTTTCTATTTTATCTCCATAATAATTTTAAATATCAATATATTATACTTCCCAACCTTCATCTTCAACCTTCTTTCCTCCCTTCCCCACTCCCTTCAGTTTCACAACGTACCCCGATCAGGAAAGCCGCTGGCTTCGGACTGTTGGGACTATGTTATACACTTGTCTGTCACCCAACTGTCTTCAACTTCCACATGTCATCACTGGTCACTAGCCGAGTAACCGTTCAATCCGTCACCCCGACCCTAACTGTCTAATACCTACTGATTTAAATATAAATATATTATACTTCCCAACCTTCATCTTCAACCTTCTTTCCTCCCTTCCCCACTCCCTTCAGTTTCACAACGTACCCCGATCAGGAATGCCGCTGGCTTCGGACTGTTGGGACTATGTTATACAATTGTCTGTCACCCAACTGTCTTCAACTTCCACATGTCATCACTGGTCACTAGCCGAGTAACCGTTCAATCCATCACCCCGACCCTAACTGTCTAATACCTACTGATTTAAATATAAATATATTATACTTCCCAACCTTCATCTTCAACCTTCTTTCCTCCCTTCCCCACTCCCTTCAGTTTCACAACGTACCCCGATCAGGAATGCCGCTGGCTTCGGACTGTTGGGACTATGTTATACAATTGTCTGTCACCCAACTGTCTTCAACTTCCACATGTCATCACTGGTCACTAGCCGAGTAACCGTTCAATCCGTCACCCCGACCCTAACTGTCTAATACCTACTGATTTAAATATAAATATATTATACTTCCCAACCTTCATCTTCAACCTTCTTTCCTCCCTTCCCCACTCCCTTCAGTTTCACAACGTACCCCGATCAGGAATGCCGCTGGCTTCGGACTGTTGGGACTATGTTATACAATTGTCTGTCACCCAACTGTCTTCAACTTCCACATGTCATCACTGGTCACTAGCCGAGTAACCGTTCAATCCGTCACCCCGACCCTAACTGTCTAATACCTACTGATTTAAATATAAATATATTATACTTCCCAACCTTCATCTTCAACCTTCTTTCCTCCCTTCCCCACTCCCTTCAGTTTCACAACGTACCCCGATCAGGAATGCCGCTGGCTTCGGACTGTTGGGACTATGTTATACAACTTGTCTGTCACCCAACTGTCTTCAACTTCCACATGTCATCACTGGTCACTAGCCGAGTAACCGTTCAATCCGTCACCCCGACCCTAACTGTCTAATACCTACTGATTTAAATATAAATATATTATACTTCCCATCCTTCATCTTCAACCTTCTTTCCTCCCTTCCCCACTCCCTTCAGTTTCACAACGTACCCCGATCAGGAAAGCCGCTGGCTTCGGACTGTTGGGACTATGTTATACACTTGTCTGTCACCCAACTGTCTTCAACTTCCACATGTCATCACTGGTCACTAGCCGAGTAACCGTTCAATCCGTCACCCCGACCCTAACTGTCTAATACCTACTGATTTAAAAACAATTTTTTAGTTGAAGAAAAATATACCAATATTTCATTCATATTTTTTACTCCAAATAATTTATTTATTTATTTTGTATTTCACGCCCTGCTGGGCTTTTACATGTTTTTTTTTTTTCAAAGTACATCTAAATCAGAATTACAATCAATTCACACTAAAACAAAAAATAAAATTAAAAAGCAAAGTACATCATAAGCATTACAAACAATTCAAACAAAAGCAAAAAATAAAATTATAAAACCAAATCCAAAACAAAATCATAAACAGAATCAAAGTCAAAATCAAAAACAAAATTAACAAAATAATCTAAACTAAATCAAATACGAGTTAGATAAAAGCAGGATACTCTACTATGCAAGATAGAGAAACAACAGAGTGCGATAAGTACAATTCGTAGATTGAGCCAAGGAGAACTATGTGGTATATTCAATTAAATATTATTGATCTTTTTTACGATATACATACTTCTTACTATGAGGTGTTTATACTTAATAATGTCAGGAAGCACAGGTTAAAGTTATGTGAAGTTTTTAATTTTATTTATTTAATTATTTATTTGAATGTAACAAATTTTCTTTATAAGAAAATGTGTCCTGAAAAATGTACCCCATTCCAAGGTCTCATTGTACATAGTATTTGAAATTGTGTTTGAAATAAGGTAAGTACATATAAAACAATATCTAGAATAAAAGACCAAAATAAAAAAAAAAAAACAATACAATGTCCCTTAACACCTGTGTTCTCAAGGTTATCCCTTCATTTTTTTTAGGAGATCCACAGTTCTGAGAATCTATTTCGCCTGATAGTCCAATCGCTGTGCCCATCGATATTTGGCCAGGAGATGGTAAAGGCGGGGCTGATTCTGGGGCTCATTGGGGGCACGGAAGTGGAGGGGGGCAGTCGGCCTAACCCGCACGTGCTAATAGTCGGGGATCCTGGCTTGGGGAAGTCACAACTCTTGCAAGCTGCTACCTTGGCTGCACCGAGAGGTAACAACTCACTCTATTTAGGAACGAACTGACACCAGGCTCAATAACCCTCTTAATGGCTAATTACATAAAATACTGCATTACAAAATTGACTGTCCTGAAATGCTTCAATTAATCATATACCAAATTCATATACCCAAAAGATCTTGCCAAAATTTACTACCCTTTTACTCTGACATCACCAGGACACTGTCTTATCAAAATTCCCCGATTCCGAGACTTCATAGTCTTGGAAATATGTAAATATTCTGATCTGGGAGATATATTTAACCTTAAAAATAATCAGTATAAATATTGTTTATTCCAATTCTTTTATATATCTAGACACAAATATAATTTCTGGAATTTTTGTTTATATTCAATATCTATTTATGTGAGACTTCTTATCATTTTTACCGATGTATTTTATTTTATTATATGCTTTTGTTGTTACATTGTATTATGTTTTCTTTATTGTTTTATTTTTTAAGTATTTAAAATAACTGTGATACTCGACTTGTAAAACTAGAATGTTAAAGCCCATTAGGACGTGTAATAAATAATAAATAAGTGTAATAAATGTTGCAGGTGTGTACGTGTGCGGCAATGCATGCACGGCCAGCGGGCTGACGGTGTCGCTGACACGCTCTGAGGGAGGAGGCTTCACGCTGGAGGCGGGGGCGCTGGTTCTGTCGGACCGTGGGGTGTGCTGCGCAGACGAGTTGGACAAGCTGGGTGCTGCGGGGCACGGGGCCCTACTAGAGGCCATGGAGCAGGGTACGGTGAGCGTGGCACGTGGAGGCGTGGTGTGTCGGCTGGCCGCCGCGCCCACCGTTCTAGCCGCAGCCAATCCCACCCACGGCCACTACGATAGGTCTACCACCATGCTCATTTCTTTTAAAAAAAATTATTTTTTATATTAACTCCACACAGCTCAGGAAAATAATTTCCCTCAGGGCCTATGTCATCTTTGAAGATGCTGGATGGAGGGTCTTTTTTAGGAGTGGAAAGAGTGAACATGGGTCTTGAAGAGACCCATGTTGGAGGAAGTGGAAACACAGAGGCCGGCAAATTGTTCCACAGCCGAGCTGTTGAACTCAAGAACGAGTCGTAGAAGCGACCCGTTCTTATGTGACAAATGTCAACCGTGTACATATGTTGAGCGCGCATTTGGTATGTTTCCCGACTATGCACCGATGCCGAGGGGATCAATGACGCTAGTTCCTTGGAGCATCTTCCATTGAAACACCGGTAGAACAAGGATAGCATTCCCACCCGACGCCTGTGCTCTAAAGGTTGCAATCCTTTTGTTAAGAATCTATCAAACGGACCGCCCGTTTCCGCACAGAGTCGAGGGTGTTTTTCAGGCACTTTGGGGTTCCATATCAATGGTGGCTACCAAATTCAACCGTGGGGCGCACTTGCGATTTGTACAGGGTTAGCAGTTATGTACTATGTATTAAAGTATCGTACGCCCAGTTTCTGAGAGGCTAACTTAACTCTGGCTTTGATGGATCCCCCGTGTCTAAGCTAGTCACTTAGAGTTACACCGAGCATACCAATGGAGGGCCCGTTTGGAAGAATGCTACCGTTAAATACCATCTTCGTTTCCTTAATCAACATTAGGAGTTCTCTGAATAGTGCTGAAAGCCATTTATGTAAGGTTCACCAAGCTTAGATATCCGTAATACATCAGCGGACGTGGATAAAATGAAAGATCCAATATACTTTGAGCTGCGACCTGCGGGCCTCCCTTCTCATCTACACTATTACACTACGAGACCTGTCCACATTGGAGTTGATTCAATACATAATATATACGTACACATTTAGAAGGTTGGGTGTTCACATCACGTCGGGGTCACCACTTTAGGAGTCAGAGTCTTATCATGACTTCACTACCAAGCTGAAAAGGAATGATGGAAGACTAAAGTTATTGTATTGTTATTGTATACTAAAAAACTCAGTCATCCCACCATCATAGCTGACATTCCTTCATCCATGTGAGAGGCAGCAACTGGTCACCACTAAGTGAATTCTATGGATAAGCTATATTAGAGGACATTCCCTAATGGAGTTAGATTAATGTATTAATAAATAGTGTATGGGTACTGATACTTGTTTATTGATCTCCTCACATGCTTTACTTGTTTCAGGTCCAAGACGGTCTGTGAGAATCTCCACATGAGTGCTCCACTTCTGTCCCGTTTTGATCTTGTGTTTATTCTTCTTGACCGGCCTAATGAGGTACCTATACTTGTATTATGTTATTTCATTTTATTTCTTTCAAAGAGTAATTTTAAATATTGTTTATTATATTCACTGAACTCAAAATGCTTAAAATTGTTTCTAAGCACCTATACATTAGTATCCATTGATTTTATGGAAGTAATCTAATCTATAAATATATACTTAAGAGTGTGTTTGAGTATGTTGTGTGCTTATGAGTTTTTGTATTGCATTTGAGTATGATACCACAGACAGAGGCGGTGTGACAAAATTTGCCAGCAGTGCATTTCACTAAAAATGGTAACATGAATACGAGAAAATAAAGTGATCGACATACCTAGTACAAACATTCCTTTGTAGAGAAATCCATTCTTCGCTCTTTCATTTGGGAAAATACTTCAATGACACGACTATTAATGTCTGGTATAGAAGAAATAAAACTTTTTTCCATGCTAATCATTAACAAAGCATCGAGCCGATCTTGGGACATAGTGTTCCTCAGAAATGTTTTTAACCGTCTCAATGTAGAAAAACACCTTTCGCACTCGACAGTTGTCATTGGAATAGTACACTTTATTTTTTAAAGTTTCACTAAAACACTCCACTAAGTTACACTTGTAAAATTGATATTGCTCCATCAGCATTTGCAAAATCATCTCAGGAATAAAGCATACGTAATTTGTTTCGAAGTTTTATTTATCCAAAAAATCGTAGACGCTCTTAATCACAGAAAACTCTTCCTCCGGGAAATTATTTTTATACACAGGGAACATTTCGGTGAAAATTAATTTGTGGCTAGCAAGTGCTGTGTGAATTTGAAACGGTCAATAATTCCGGCTGTTATAAGGTCTCAAACTTTGGCACATAATGCAGAAAAAGGTCGGTCTAGTCGTTTCCTATTTGCTGGTGGTTCTACTCTATTATCCAAGGAATTCTTAAAGTTTTCAATGCACTTTTCAAAGTTTTCAATCAACGATTTTACCTGGATTGTATCGATTGATCGCCCCTGCAATTGCTTGAAAAGTACTTCACATTGTGGTAATATATCATTAAAAAAAGATGAAGAATGTAATAGTATTTCAGCTTGATTTAGAGTATTATTTTCTGTTGCCAATGAATTCGTTATATTTTCCATCCATTGTATTAATGAGAGTCTATGACTGAATATAGTAGAAACAGTTTGAATATTGTAACTCCATCGTGTTTGGGGGACAGATTCTATTTTTTGGACACAATTTCATTTAAAATGGCAGTGCTTTTTGCTGGGCCCAAAAAAAAAATTTGGAATGCTGTGTAAATGAGCGAAAAAGTTCTTCACGTGAATATTTGTCGAAACAGCTTTCTCAAGAATCAAATTGAGTTGTTGTGCATAACAATGTGTAAAATGTGCATATGGGTAGACCTTTCTTATTTTTGCCTGGACTCCATTTTTATGTCCACTCATGACACTCGCCCTATCATAGCTTTGTGCAATAAATTTATGTTTAAGTTTTCCTTATTGAATTGGTTTACTTCGTTCAAAATCACTTGGCTTAATCCCGATGCACTTTGGTCACTGGGCGATAGGTATTTCCAGAAACGTTCATATATCACTCCTTGCATTTCGTATCGTACAATTAAAACCATCTGGGTTGATATAGACACATCAGTGGTTTCATCAGCTTCGATGGAAAAAAATCAGCTTCCGAAATTTCTTGTAATATTTTCTGGTGGCAAACGTGTAATATTGCATCCAATAAAGGTGGAATCATACCGGGTCGACGTACGTACGCATCGCTACGCCTAACAATGCTTAGCAACCATACATTTTCTACGAAAATGGCCACAGACATCGCACGTCGCGATGCGTGTGGCCAATGTGATTCTAAAACATAAATTTTCATAGAAAATGTATGGTTGCTAAGTATCCCAGATATTGTTAGGCGTAGTGATGCATACGTACGTCGACTCAGTGTGTATTTACCATAAATCATTTTGAACGGTCTTAGAAACACATTTGCTTTTTCCAGATGAACCTTCATAGATGAATCAATTTCTGCTACAAAATCTATTAGACCGCGAAACACTCCCCTATTCGTAGACTCTTCAGCCTCATTATGCCCTCTTAAAGCAAGTTCAAATGCGCCACAAAATCTAACACAGTCTATAATTCTGGACAAAATTAATCTGTTTTGGTGAACTTTCTCATTGAATTTTTTTACAGATTCGCGAAAACCAACATCAAGTTGTAATCGTATATCAACTCGACCTAACAAACTAAATTGTAATAGTTATTTATGTGTGCTTGGGACAATGAATGTTTATTCACTTTTTCTGTAAAATGAGCAATATCCTTACACCACTCTCACTCCACGGTTTATCACCACCAAAAATTGTACACGGAAAACAAAAAAATATGTTTAAATGATCACATCCATACAGCCAAGATGCTTTCGAATAAAGTTCTTTTTTAAATGCTCTATTTATAGTTTTTTCTTTAACCTTACAAACTTGTATTATATTCAGCATTGGTTTTGGTTGTTCAGCATTGTCCACCGTGTGCAAATACGCGGTTGACATATATCTCCACTGCTCTAACACATCAATTCCCGATATGGTTCTCTACCTGTCTTGCTCATTTCACGGTCCCAGCCTCTAGAGACAGTTCCTATAGACATACCTCTTCATGTGGCATCGCGTCTGGGGCATGACGAAAGATGCACGCGTAGATATTATAATATTAAATAGTTTTTTTGAATGTGCGGGAACCTAGTAGAAAAGTCAGTTGGTAAGGACATTATAATGAATTGGCGGGAATTCTTTATGAGTGGATGTACGAATTTACACTTCTGACGTTAATCGATGTTTGGCAGTGCAGTGCACAAATGCACTAAGGCAGGAACCGCCTCTGACCACAGGTAAGATACTCTCATGCCTTTGAGTATGTTACCTGTGTTATAACTATCTGTCTGCTTATTTTTATGCCTTTATATTGTAATCACTTGTAAAACTATTCTTCTATACCTATTTTCTATATTGTGGTTTGTCATTATACTCGTATGTGTGATTTAATGTTATAATTAATATTGGGAAATTGACTTACTTTCGGGTAATTATAAAGAAAAAAAAACATGTATCAAAACTTTCAGTATTAAAAATATATATTTTTTAAACATTTTGAAGCATTTAGATGCGATGCTCTCCGAGCATGTCCTGGCTCTACACGCGGGGGAGAAACCAAAAGCATTTGGGAATGTGTCAAACATCACAGCTTCTTGCTCCAACTCAGAAATAGACGATATGCCGTTAAGGTAATGCATATTATTAACTCATTAATTTTTTAAATTCAAATAGGCCATTTTAGAAAATGGATTAAAGTTTATCACTTTGTTATAATTATTTTCCGTTTTACGAGGCAATTTCATTAATCTGTTCAATTACAATTGCAAATTTTAATTTGCCGATTATCAAACAAGGCCACTCTATCACTAAAACAAACATATATTATTATTATAATATTACAAAAATTTTCATAAATTACCTTCCTTATTGTTAAAATGTGTCATCTAAGGGTACTCTGAAATTTATATTAGTAGACCGGCCAATCAGGGAAAGGGGAACAAACATAGTTGCAGCGAGCGCAGGAGGCGGCGTGATCGTCCCCCTTTCTGTAATTGTCAATAAATGAATCTGACAGTGCACAGGCAACTCGCATTAAAATATCACTATTCAGCCTCGAAAATAAAATCTGCTTATGTATTACTAATCCATTTACAATATCGCAAATTGCTGACTGCGTAAAAAAACTAAGTAGAAATCCCAAATTGGGTAAACAAAAGTTCAGGCTTGTTTCCACAATTTAACATTTTGTTAAACTAAAGGGTAATTAATTCAGTCCTACTACTTAGGCCGGCGTAGTCCAGCGGTAGGGCGTTGGACTCCCATTCCGAAGGCCGCGGGTTCGAGCCCGGCATGCGCAAATAAATTTTATTTAATTGATTTGTGTTATTTCACAATTAATTATTTAAAAATAATATATAGTATATTTGCGGCATGTTCCAGACTGGAAAATACTCTTAGTATCGCCCTGGTGTAAGACCACTAATCAGAATTGAAACGTTGCTTGAAATGGCTTTAGCCGTGTTTAGTGACTAGATCTGAATAGCCAGGTACTTCCTCACCTTCCTCTTCCTCGTCTCCTTCCCTTCAGCCTCATAACATACCCCAATTGGGGATGTCATAGTCTCACTGGCTCCAGACGCGAGCAGTTGGGACTCTTGTAGGGTATTCACTATAAAAAAATTATCAATAAATAGTAGTACTGAATTAATTAAAAAAAAATTATTGAACTAATCGGTACAAATCCTTAGTAGTCTTCGAAATAGCACCCTTCGTCACAACGCATATAACGCAATTCCCACTGCTATGGGAGTACGCGGGAGTCTGGGAGTATGGCGTACGCCTTCTGGAACTCGCTTTCCGGAATCCCCTTCAGAGATGCCGTCACGGCCTCTTGGATGTTTTTCACGGAGCTGTATCGGTTTCCCTTGAGGTCCCACTTGAGTAGGGGGGTGAGGCAACGTGGCAACCCTGTGCTTCGTCAGAAACTCCCTCACCAGCAGCGCGGTGTGGCTTGGCGCGTTATTGTGGTGAAGCTTCCAAGAATCGGATATCTGGCCACTCACGGAGGACGCGTTTGCGTAACCTGTCAAGCAAGTCCATGTAAAAAATGGCATTCACAGTCTTTACAGGGGGTACGAACTCCAACCACACCACGACGGAATAAAAAGGGGAAGAGCATGGATTTGACCCTTGACTTGCTCATTCTGGCTTTCTTCGGACGCGGGGAGTTGGATCGCAACGACACTTCGAAACAGAGGTTCACGGTAATCAACGTGCTTTCTCTCCGCATGATTGCAGGTGACTGAAAAAAATATTGGTCTCTATGGAAGGCTCCCCCCTACCACGCCCAGGTAGTCCGACCCCCTCCACCGCTCGGTTCGCGCTACAGAAATTCAGTCCTACTTCTTGATCCTACCAAGTATTACTTTTCTTTGCAAGGTCTGGTTATTTCAATGTGCGCTCTTCAGATGTCATAGTTTATTCAAAGCATTCTCGAACTCTCCTGGTACCAATATGGTCACTCCAGGGCAAGTCTATAAAGTGTGTAAAATGCCCTTGGAAGAGAAAATAGGACAGAATATTTTCCCAAATAACAAGAGTACTTTTTATTTCTATTCCACATTTCAGCAATCGTCTGAAAATGCGACCGGGTGAAATCCTGGATCCCTTGCCACTTGAGATATTACGGAAGTACATTGCGTATGCCAAGAAATATGTCCATCCGAAGCTCAGTGTGTCTGCGTCACAAGTATTAAAAGATTTCTTTCTGAAGTTGAGGAAGGCACATCAGTCTGTGGCGGGCAACACTCCGGTGACGACTCGCCAACTCGAAGCATGCATCCGGCTGACGCAGGTAACTTTTTTTCATTATCTTTACTTATATTTATTTATTTCCCTACTTTCAATCGCTCCAATAATAAAATATAATTGCGAATCGTATGCTTGGGGAAAAGCAGACCGTAATGTTTTTTTTGTGATATTCAAGATATAATCTTTTGTTTTGCGTTACCCTATGATTAATTTTATTTTTCATTGTAGTAAATCTAATTATTTTCGAGCATATATATTTAAGTATTCAATCTCGAATGCTTTCTTATTCTCGCATCGCTTCTTCTTTTACTAATTAGGGGTGAGGGATGCTATTGGTTAGATGCCACATAAAGTCTGACCGATATAATTTCATATCTTAACTCTAGAAATACAAGTTTGCACCCCGGTCCACCCGGTGCATCTTCAAGGAAAATCTCTGGCAGGACTGAATCAAAGAGACGTGCCAGTAAAACCATCTGCTTGTGAGTTCAGCTAACCCAGAGTAAATAGAAATCGTAACCCCTTTGTTAAAAGGTTTAACGAGCAGTTGAGAGAACAATAGAGTACTTTGGGTCATTGTTAAAGTACTTATAAAGTAATCGTTAAAGTTTTGTACTGTCTTACGATTATTGAACTATGTCACACTTGCAAATTAATTGTACCTACTCCAAATAAAAACTAATATTGCAATACGGAGAACATATGGAGCACTTATTGGTAGCATTCTTAAGTATAGCTCCATTATTTGGGCCCCTTCTGAACAAAACCATATCCTAGAAATACAAAAAACGTTTATATGTTACCTGTACATGAGGGAATATACATATTATCCATTCCTGTATCCATCCTTGTTCTTAACAAGAATGCTCAATTTTAATATCTTAGAATCCCGCAGAAAAATATTTTTAGGTAAACACTTTTTTAAGCTAATCTCTGGTATCATACTCAATCCGCCTATGTTGAAAGAGGTTAATTTTTATGTCCTTAACAAGTATACTCGTGGAAGATCCCATGCACTTTTTTATGCTCCGAAAGCGAGGACTTCTGCCTATCAGAACGTGCCAATAAACAGAGAGACTCAACTGCTTAACGATTTTGCATTGACCATCGACATTTTCAATGTCACTTACAGACAGTTCAGCAACTATCTTTTGACACATGTCACAAAATAGTAAAACTACCCTTGTCCACTTTTTAATTTGTAATCTTCTCCGTGATATATTGGTGTATAACCTTTTATTTGGAGAAAATGGAGAAATAAATAAATAAATAGTGTTTACCGTAAAATAATTGCGGATTTTATTTAATTATCCCGCTACAGCATGTAAATGAATCGTTTAATGTTTTTAAGGCGCGGGCCCGAGTGGAACTCCGCGAGGAAGCTACAGCAGACGATGCGCAGGACGTAGTGGAACTGATGAAGTACAGCTTAGAAGATACATTAAGCGATGAGTTTGGGTCCATTCAGATCAATAGGTCCATACATGGCTCAGGAATGAGCTCCAGCGCTCAAGTGAGTCCTTTTAATCTCTAATTCTCGTAATATAACTGGCGCCTTGTCATTATGTTCATCAATGCTTCATCATCATCACAGTGTTTTGTTCCAGAGTTTCTGGTGTCCTGCCATCTGGCATTCTTTCAATATATTCAGCCAATTGCTCAATTAGATTGCAGAAATTATAAAATATCATCATGATTAGATTTTGGTCATATATTTTTTACATTAGCTCCACCTCTTGGGAAAATAATTTCACTCAGGACCTATGCATCTTTGGGGATGCTGTGTGGAGGCTCTTTTTAAGGAGTGTCCCTCAATCAGTTTCTCCTGATCAGGGTTGCCATGCAGTAGGCGAGCAAACGCATCTGCAGCCAAAACCTAGACAAACCTCACCCCATGAACCCTGGCACCCACCAAACCTAGCGATCACTTGGAGTTACCATGGCAGAGGTGTTGGTTCCATTAAATGGTTCCCGGGGAGGTTGTACCTGTACCGTCTCCCTAATTAAGGTATCATTGCGGGGTTGTGAATGTAAATCAGTGCTTCATCGCGTAACAATGTTTTCAGGTTAAAAAGTTCATTGGCGCAATTAATAAGAGCGCTGTGAAGCTGGGTAAAGATGTGTTCACCAGTTTGGAGATGTGCCAGATCCACCGTGGAAGCAGATTGGCCGGAGACCCGAAGGCCCTCATTGAGGCCCTGCATGTCCACGGCTATCTGCTACTCAAGGGGCCCGGGATATATAAACTCTTAACGTTGTAGTTAAATACAATTGTGTATCCATTTACTGATGTTGTTGTTAGTTGTTAACGGCATTGATTTTTCGTCACATTTTTTTGAACAGAAATTACCAAATTATTAGTCAGTATATATATATATATATATATACATTTTAAAGCAATTTACTTTCACATGACAAATATAAAATTAATAATACATTATTTTGAAGGAAAACATACAAATGTGACGATAAAAATCAAACGTGGCCATCTCCAAAAATTGTTTTTTTTCAGGTTTTTGATTGGTATCATTGCTTATGTTTTTTTATTTTATAATATTCAGTTCATACATGGTTATTTCACGTTTTTCTACTTTAAAAATTGATTTTAAAGTTGTCGTTTTTTTCAAACTCGGTCATCTCCATCCTGTTTTTAAATCAAACATGGCCAAATCCGTTTGAACCAATTACATCGCGGCATTTTTCAAGATGGCGTCCCATTCTCGAAAAGCTTGCTGTGAGTTGGAGGTGTGCTCTTTGTGTTTTTAAGTGAAATAACAGTTTTAAAATGGAAAACAATACAAATATGATGGAAATAATGACTCCAGATAAAGCCCGAAAGATTACCAGATCAAATTATGCCATTAAAAGTACAAACAAGACTGAAAAACTTAAAGTAAACATTGAAATGTAACCGAATTTCGACGGTTAGCATCTCAAAATCTCAGGGTTGTGCATATTTTTTATTATGTTGTTTTGATTCAATGCTGCACCACGTACACTTTATAATTTATAATTACTGTGTGCCTGTATTGAACTGTGACATGCAATTATTGTTTTTGGTATATTTATACCGTTTAATTAAAATAAGTTTCTTTTGTTATAAATGAACATAATTTTATTGTACATTCTTTAATTTAATTTACCCATTTTGCAGTTGAGGAGGAGAATTAATAATGTATTTAATAACCAGACAGACTTAAATTTTTTTTATAGAGAAACCTTACAAGAGTCCCAATTGCTCCCTTCTGGAGCCAGTGAGACTAAGGCATCCCCAATTGGAGTATGTTGTGAGGCTGAAGGTAAGTGGGGAAGGGAAGGAAATGGGGAAGAGGAAGGTGGGAAAGTACCTGGCTATTCAGATCTAGTCACTAAACACGGCTAAAGCCATTATTAAGCAACGCTTCAATTCTGAATGGTGGTCTTACATCAGGGCGATACTGAGAGTATCTTCCACTCTGGAACGTGCCATTTAGGCAAATTAAATAAATAAAATCGTAATAAAAAATTATGGAAAATTGCCGTGGAAAAAATCGGAAGAGGGTATACTTTAGCCCGATCTTAACAATAATAAAATAGGGAAATCTTGTTTTGTTGAGTAAATTGTTACCAATATACATAAATGTGTAGTGTCAATTAAACTCTACGAAATTATTTTGATTATTTGAATAAATGAGGAGTTTTTTTAATACTATGAATGTGTTTCTTAGCACAACCCTGTTTTCTTATGAACATACCTAAATGTTAGAGTACAAAACAAATACGGATATCTCCAGTGGTTTTTATTTCAAACCTGGCCATCTCCGGACGATACAAAACAAACATGGTCATCTCCAAACTAAAATCTATAATTTCTCGTTTATTATGGATTTCAGATTATTAAGAAGTCCTAAAATCGTATTTTTTAAAGTAAGGCATAATTATAAAGTAGCATAATACTACCTCAATGGTTAATTTAACCCCGCAAAAGAAAAACTCGATTTACTCTGTTACGTTTATGATGGAGATAGCCACGTTTGTTTTTTAACGTCACAAATACAATTACACAAAATTAATTTCAATCAGAATAGTCATTTTGTATATTAAAAACTAAGCCATGATCTTCTATGCTGTCCAAAGCTGGTTCGATTTGCCTGTATTTGTTTTCTTCTATCTCCGCATGCCATGATGTGAATTAACGAAAAAATATAACTTGGGGAAATGCCTGTAGTTTTGGTCAAAATGTGGCCGATTGGATACCTGCACTGCCTCAACACTGCTTTCATCCAGTCAATGATGCACCTCGAACGGACACTAACACACTTACGCGTGGGTTTAAGACACGACCTAAGTAAAAGTATTAGTAAAGGATCTTATAACGGTGAAATTACTCTACCAGCTACAACTGGTGGAATAGGAAGTTGTTACTATTGTTATGTTACATAATTTTATTTGCATTGTAAACTTGGGTGATTGGAAGAAATTGCCCTCACCATGCAGAAAAAAAGTTCAACTTTATATTATAATTAAAATGTGATAAAGTAATAATATTCTTTAACCGCTTGGACACATAAGCTTGTTTTCACGATAATTTAACGTAGGTAGACATAGGAATGACGTATGTCCCGTACCTGAGTTATTAAATGAAACAAATTACTTTGTGTAAATCACTATGTATAATCAAATTATAATATAATATGATTATAGTGGTTTACACAAAGTAATTTGTTTCATTTAAATAAAATGATGCGACAAAGTGAATCTACAAAGATTGAAGAAATAGTAATATTCTATTTTAGTTTATGTTCATTTATTGTTTATTTAATTTATTCATAGAATGTATGTACTGTGTGTAACCGACGTGTGCACACCCTCGAATTCTTTATTATCATAATTTTATCGTCGGCTGTATCCTCCAACCGATCGCATTTTTTGCATCATTTTTTATGGCATTTCTGAGAAATTCACCCAGAATTTCTGACCTATCAATGCTTCAGTACCGTGCCGCCGACGATAAATCATTTTCCCATAGGAATCTATAATTTTAATCATTGTTTCTCATTTTAATCTAATTAGATTTATATCTACATGTAAATTGTAAACTATTATTTGTGTGTAAAATGTACATCTTCCCAGTACAGCAAAAATAAAAGCTATTTTGCATACGCTGTTACTGGGAAGTTAAAATAACTGATATTTACGTAATTATGTGTTTTCAATAATATTTTTATGTTTTTCCGATTTTAAAAATCCAGAGACCTCGTAGGGTAATAAACTAAACAGATTTTATTACGCTATCCTACGGGGGACCTTGGAAAAATATGATTTACGCCTTGAAACGTAATCTGTCCGTCTGAAGGCCAAATTACGACAAATAATTATCACGTAAACCAAAATATTTCTAAAAACCATTTTTATTGTGAAAAAACAAAAATCTAGTTGTAGCCTCATGTATAATATCATCAATCACACAAATAACTACTTGTAATTATATACTGTGTGACCCACAGAATTAATTGTAGAAAACCAATTCAATCGACCACTTTCGTGGACGGATCTGGCAAAATGAGTTGGCAACAGTTTCCGTCCGCTTATATACTCTCGTGCCGAGGCGACCTTTTCCCTCCACTTTTTCCTGTACAACGGCCGGTAACGCTCCCCGGTCCGACAAACAGGATATAAAGAGCGATTTTAAAAATAATAAATCAGTTCACCACTTGCTTTCAAACAAGTCTTTTATTTCAAAACCCCTTGACATAACCTCATCAGCCCGCTGCTCTCCGCCGAAGTCCTTCCTGAAGACCACCTGGTGCCTACCTCCTCAAGAAAAGTCGGCCCAGCTCTTGGACACCGGCAGGCGCCAGGCTCGGCCAGGAACCTAGGCACATCCGGTACCTCTCACAGTACTGGATGCACGGAGGCCAGCGAAGAAATCTACGCAACAACTATCATCATCATCAGCAAAAGAAGTGCACGAGAGCCGGCAGCAACTATTACACATTTACAGTCTTGTAACGACCAGACGTCTGTTACAAGTGGTCCTTCGAGCCGGATAGCTGCACACCTTCTGCCAGGATGTTACCACTTTCGATCAGATCGAAGAAAACTACCCAAGATGATGGGTCACCGCCGCCACCTTCTGCTGGGCCGTCCACTCCTCCGGATACTGGATCGCGGGCCATCATTGCGCCTGACGCCGCACCTTAAGCCGCGTCTGACGTCACACCCACGCCCAGCACCACTTCGGAGATGGCGGGCTCTGCAGAAGAGAGTCACGGCGAACAGTCACCAACCTCCACATCCACTGAGGACACGGTGCCGCAGCTGCGACAGAAGCTCCGCAGCCAAGTTAAGAGGCTGATGGAAGCTCTTCAGCCACCAGCAGTTGCAGAGCATTCCCATCCGCCCCCTGCACCCTGGGAGGTGCCAACATGGATGCAGCCTGGACCGTCTGGCCCCGTACCGCCCACACCTCTGCCTGACCAGAGGTACCAAGCCGTACGAGATGGGCCTGCTGGACCCGTACCTCTGGTGGACCAGAGGTACGCATCACCGGCGCAGCCAGGGCCAGGATGCCCACAGCCATCGGCCCCTTCCTACATGCAAGGGGGCCCAACCTTGATGCAGCCCGGACCCTTTGGCCCCGTACCGCCCACACCTCTGCCTGACCAGAGGTACCAAGCCGTACGAGATGTGCCTGCTGGACCCGTACCTCTGGGGGACCAGAGGTACGCGTCACCGGCGCAGCCAGGGCCAGGACGCCCGCCGCCATCGGCCCCTTCCTACATGCAAGGGGGTTCAACCTTGATGCACCCCGGACCCTTTGGCCCCGTACTGCCCGCACCTCTGCTCGACCAGAGGTACCGAGATGCCGTATGAGATGTGCCCACTGGACCTGTAACTCTGATGGACCAGAGGTACGAATCACCTTCGCAGCCAATGCTGACAAATTGGGAGGCTGATGGCAGCTCTTCAACCATCAGCAGCAGCAGAGACTGCCCGACCTGTTCCCGTACTACGGGAGGAGCTGCCAGTCCTGAAGCAGGCCGGCCACTCAGATCCAGGCCAAGGAGAACCTTGGCGCTGTCATGGACGACAACAATGGATGGCAGCCCCTCAAACAGCAGCAGAGCCTGCCCGACCTGGTCCCGTACTCCGAGAGGAGCTGCTAGTCCTGAAGCTAACCGGTAACTCAGATTATTATATTAATCAAGTAGAACCTTGGCACCAGTTTGGACAACCACAACAATGGATGCGGCCTGGTCCAACGGACCCACAGTTGCAGAGCCTCCCGCAAAGCGGGATGGAGCTACCAGTTAAACAATGGATGCGGCCTGGCCCAACGGGCCCACAGTTGCAGAGCCTCCCGCAAAGCGGGATGGAGCTACCAGTTAAACAATGGATGCGGCCTGGTCCAACGGACCCACAGTTGCAGAGCCTCCCGCAAAGCGGGATGGAGCTACCAGTTAAACAATGGATGCGGCCTGGCCCAACGGGCCCACAGTTGCAGAGCCTCCCGCAAAGCGGGATGGAGCTACCAGTTAAACAATGGATGCGGCCTGGCCCAACGGGCCCACAGTTGCAGAGCCTCCCGCAAAGCGGGATGGAGCTACCAGTTAAACAATGGATGCGGCCTGGTCCAACGGACCCACAGTTGCAGAGCCTCCCGCAAAGCGGGATGGAGCTACCAGTTAAATAATGGATGCGGCCTGGCCCAACGGGCCCACAGTTGCAGAGCCTCCCGCAAAGCGGGATGGAGCTACCAGGCCCATTACCTCTGGGGATCCAGAGGTAAGCACCTTGGTTTCGAAACCAAGGTGCATACCTCAAGAAAAAGCATGAAATACCAGTCCAACAACGGATGTGGCATGGCTCATCGGGTCCATTGCCTCTGGGGATCCAGAGGTATGCACCTTGGTTTCGAAACCAAGGTGCACACCTTAAGAAAATGCATTTCGAGAAAGAAAAATAGCTCTCTCCGCCGATATAAAAGAAATGTTTTTCCTAGCTGCCAATGCAAGATGGCAGGTGATTTTCTCCCTATAACCACTCTTCAGGCCCCGCCGCAGCAGTGCCACTGACAAAGCAGTGGTCCTCCTCATCGGCGCAGAGAGCCAGCCCGCCGCAGTAGTGCCACTGACAAAGCAGTAGTGCTCCTCATCGGCGCAGGAAGCCAGCCCTGACCCAGCAGTACCACTAACAAAGAAGTGGTACTCCTCATCAGCGCAGAGAGCCAGCCCGCCGCAGCAGTACCACTGACAAAGCAGTGGTCCTCCTCATCGGCGCAGGAAGCCAGCCCTGTCAAAACCCGCGTCAAAGTGAAAGTTTTAAAAACACGCGTAGTGAAAAACGCGACAACCTCCAAAACATACCTAAAGACAGTGTAAAAAGTGAAGAGGCTCCGCCCGAGGGCAAGTTTTCCTCAAGTGCCGAAACGCTTAGCCACCGCGCTGAGTTTGACAATCGTGACGGGTGTGTCCAGTGCGGAGAAATAGGTCACTTCCTAAGTGACTGCCACGAGTTTGCCCTCAAAGACGTGAAACTCCGGTTCGAGACAGTGAAATCCACCGGTTTGTGTCGCATATGCCTAGAAAGCAGGCATCCGCCGCGTTTGTGCAAAGCCCGGGTCTGGTGTGGTATCATGAAATGTCGCTACCCCCACCACGCGCTACTCCACGACCCCAATTTCGGGAAACGACAGACCACAACAGCGGAAGTGCACCAAATGTGACGCCAACCCGACAGCGCCGTACTAAAGGTGGTACCAGCGGTACTGGCGGGCCCCAATCAGCAGATTTCAATACATGCACTACTAGACGAAGGGTCTACCATCACGTTGATGGATGCCGCCACTGCAGAGCAAATCGGCGCTACCGGACCTGCTCACAAACTGCGGTTGCACGGCGCCAAGGGCATGTGCTCGTCAGATGACTCATCACGCCGCGTACAAATCTCGCTACGTGGCGCTGGAATGAATACCAGCTACCATATCAAGGCAAACACGGTGCAGAACCTCAGCCTTCCAGAACGAGAAGCGGCTAAAAATTCTGCCAGAAAATGGTACTTGCCCCACTTCGCAGTAGTGAACCCCAACAAGCCTGGCAAGATCCGTGTGGTATTTGATGCTGCTAGCCGCTGCCGAGGGACTTCCCTCAATGACCAATTGCTGACGGGACCTGACTTGCTGACTTCCCTCCTCGGGAACATTCTCCGGTTTCGAGAAGGAAAAATAGCTCTCGCCGCCGATATAAAGGAGATGTTTTTACAAGTGAAAATCAAGGCGGATGATCAGCAATCACAACTATTCCTGTGGCGACAAACACCTCAACAAGAGCCTCGCACCTACATGATGTCCTCCATGATGTTCGGCGCCACCTGCTCACCTAGCAGTGCCCAGTACGTGCGAAACCGAGTGGCCCTGGACAATGTTGAAGACTTCCCGGCGGCCGCAGCTGCAATCCAAACCAAATTTTACATGGATGACTATTTGGATGCAGTGGACACCGTCAGTGAAGCTACTGGGCTCATAAAAGACGTGGCCACAGTTTTATCATCAGGAGGCTTCCACCTTACCAACTGGGCCTCCAATAATCCGGCAGTGATGGCCACCGTCCCACCTGAGGATCAAGCCAGCTCAGCTATACACATTAGCAGCGGAGTGGCGGAGACGGATAGAATCCTCGGCCTCATATGGGATCCAGTGACAGACCAGTTTCTTTACGCCTTCAGAGACGCCGCGGATCCTGAGCTGGTCAGCCGACCTACCAAACGCCAGCTGCTCAGTATCGTCATGAAGATATTCGACCCTGTGGGATTCGTCGCCTGCCTCACAATCCGATCAAAGATCCTGCTACAGGCCGTCTGGAGATCAAACATCGGATGGGACGAGACAATCAAGCCTGAACATAACGAAAGATGGCTGGACTGGCTAGAACTCCTTCAACACTGTGGAGTCGCCATACCTAGGCGTTGCTTACAACTAAAACAAAGCAACGTCACGCTCCACCTTTTTTGTGACGCTTCGGAACAGGCATGCTGCGCGGTCGCCTATCATACTGAAGAAATCAATGGAGAAATCACAGCTACATTCCTGGCTAGCAAGTGCAAGGTAGCACCCCTGAAGCCACTCTCCATACCCCGCCTCGAGCTTCAATCCGCGCTCATGGCAGCCAGACTGGCAGCAACGCTAAAAAGGGAATGTCGCAGCAACATTGCGCGAACAGTGTTTTGGACAGACTCAACAACGGTGTTGTGCTGGTTACGCACAGACCCACGCACCTACTCAGCCTTCGTGGCCAACCGGCTTGGAGAAATCGATGACCTCTCCCGCATAACTGATTGGCGATGGGTTCCCACCAAACTGAACCCGGCCGACATAGGCACCCGAGACATCGAAACACCCGATCTCTCACCTGCAGGACGATGGTTCGGTGGCCCAGCCTTTCTTACCTCAGCTGAGGCAAAATGGCCGCGCGAAAGGTCCAAACTGCCCCAGCCTGATGACAGCGCACTAGAAGTGAGGTCCCAATATGTCGGACTTATTTCGACCACTGCAGAGGCTCTACCCGAAATCAGCAGATTTTCCTCATGGCGTCGCCTCATCAGAGCCACCGCCTGGGTCCACCGCTTCATAAACCAATGCCGTGTGGGACCCCTAAAACCACTGGACGGACACTTGCGGATCGACGAAATCCAAGAAGCAGAGACCCGGTGGGTGAAAGCAGCCCAGCAGGGCACATTCGGGGATGAAGTGAATACGCTTCACCGAGGGGCTCCACTGCCAAGGGACAGTCGGCTCAGGGCACTTAACCCCTTTCTCGGACCTGATGGACTACTGAGGATGAACTCTCGAATACAAGCTGTCAACAAAGTTTCCAGAGAGGCACGGACGCCTATAATACTAGACGGTGACCATGCCTACACACGACTGATTGTGAGCCATCACCACCGAGCGGCCAACCACCCGAGTACGGAGAGAACAATGGCGGAAGTGCGTGGCAGCTACTTCATACTGCGATTGCGCACAAACATACGCAAAATCGCTCACCAGTGCCCTACCTGCAAAATGCGCAGAAGCAAGCCAACCCCTCCACTAATGGGAGCCTTACCGCCATCAAGACTAGCCCACCACGTCCTCCCATTTACAAACTGCGGGCTGGACTACTTCGGGCCAATGGAAGTTACCGTCGGCAGACACCGTGAGAAGCGTTATGGAGCCCTCTTCACCTGCCTGTCCACACGCGCCATCCACCTAGAGCTGGCTACTACCTTGTCTGCGGACTCAGCCATCATGGCCCTCCAGCGCATGACGGCGCGCCGAGGCCAACCAAAGACTATGTACTCAGATAACGGTACAAACTTCCACGGTGCGGACAACGAGTTGAAGGACGCCCTAAACTCGCTGAAGGATGATACCCGGATGAGGGATTACCTCACCTCGGAAGGAATTGAATGGAAATTCATTCCCCCAATGTCTCCTCACATGGGGGGAGCATGGGAACGCCTGGTGCGTTCAGTAAAACACGCCCTGCAGGCCATTCTGAAGGAAAGAGCCCCCAAAGAGGAAACATTGCGAACAGCATTGGCAGAAGCTGAGTGGACCGTGAACAGCCGCCCTCTCACACACGTATCAGTGGACCCCAGAGACGAGGAGCCCCTCACCCCAAACCACTTCCTACTGGGAGCCGCAGGAAAACGGCCCCAGTTGTCGCTGTACAATAAAGAAGATGAGGAGGTATGTCTCCGCCGCCAGTGGCGTATCAGCCAACAGCTAGCTGACATGTTCTGGAGGCGG
The DNA here is from genome assembly GCA_951813805.1 of Limnephilus auricula. NCBI lineage: Eukaryota > Metazoa > Arthropoda > Insecta > Trichoptera > Limnephilidae > Limnephilus > Limnephilus auricula. The sequence goes on from OX638390.1 coordinate 41,968,823, forward strand.
TGGCTCCGCGAATACCTCCCCACTTTGGCTGCCCGCCAGAAATGGCAACAGCCCACCACCCCCATTAAGAAGGATGACCTGGTAATCATCATGGACCCCGCAATGCCCCGCAACAGCTGGCCACGTGGTCGAGTCCTAGACGCCACCCCAGCTGCCGATGGCCAAGTGAGGACTGCCCGAATCCAGACGAGCACCGGTGTCTACGTGCGACCCTCGGTGAAGCTCGCTGTGATCCTGCCGGCCCCGCCTACCACCGCAGCCTCTTCTCAACCACCTGTCCAGCGTCGTGCGCGAACACGTCTTGCTGACTAGGTACAGCACTGCTGTACGGGGGGAGTGTAACCGACGTGTGCACACCCTCGAATTCTTTATTATCATAATTTTATCGTCGGCTGTATCCTCCAACCGATCGCATTTTTTGCATCATTTTTTATGGCATTTCTGAGAAATTCACCCAGAATTTCTGACCTATCAATGCTTCAGTACCGTGCCGCCGACGATAAATCATTTTCCCATAGGAATCTATAATTTTAATCATTGTTTCTCATTTTAATCTAATTAGATTTATATCTACATGTAAATTGTAAACTATTATTTGTGTGTAAAATGTACATCTTCCCAGTACAGCAAAAATAAAAGCTATTTTGCATACGCTGTTACTGGGAAGTTAAAATAACTGATATTTACGTAATTATGTGTTTTCAATAATATTTTTATGTTTTTCCGATTTTAAAAATCCAGAGACCTCGTAGGGTAATAAACTAAACAGATTTTATTACGCTATCCTACGGGGGACCTTGGAAAAATATGATTTACGCCTTGAAACGTAATCTGTCCGTCTGAAGGCCAAATTACGACAAATAATTATCACGTAAACCAAAATATTTCTAAAAACCATTTTTATTGTGAAAAAACAAAAATCTAGTTGTAGCCTCATGTATAATATCATCAATCACACAAATAACTACTTGTAATTATATACTGTGTGACCCACAGAATTAATTGTAGAAAACCAATTCAATCGACCACTTTCGTGGACGGATCTGGCAAAATGAGTTGGCAACAGTTTCCGTCCGCTTATATACTCTCGTGCCGAGGCGACCTTTTCCCTCCACTTTTTCCTGTACAACGGCCGGTAACGCTCCCCGGTCCGACAAACAGGATATAAAGAGCGATTTTAAAAATAATAAATCAGTTCACCACTTGCTTTCAAACAAGTCTTTTATTTCAAAACCCCTTGAAATAACCTCATCAGCCCGCTGCTCTCCGCCGAAGTCCTTCCTGAAGACCACCTGGTGCCTACCTCCTCAAGAAAAGTCGGCCCAGCTCTTGGACACCGGCAGGCGCCAGGCTCGGCCAGGAACCTAGGCACATCCGGTACCTCTCACAGTACTGGATGCACGGAGGCCAGCGAAGAAATCTACGCAACAACTATCATCATCATCAGCAAAAGAAGTGCACGAGAGCCGGCAGCAACTATTACACATTTACAGTCTTGTAACGACCAGACGTCTGTTACACTGTGTATATACAAATATATTTTAACTGTGAGAAATAAGTAAAAGTTTTCCTGTGATTTAGATACATGAAGATAAGATAGTTTTAACATTATGAAGTTGATTTGGCAGGCCATGTGGCTGAGCTATTTGTAACGCTTTATTTCTGGGCCTGATTTTGCAAGTTCAAAGCCTAGCTAAGCAAATTTTTTAAAAATAATTAAGCATAGTAATTATATTAGCACTTTCCAGAGAAGAAGAGTTTAAAAAAAATTATATCGATACGGCGTGACTGCACAAACAAAATGCTGTTTTACGATTTAAGAGGATACCCGGCGGTGATTTTAAACAAACGTATTCCCTATTTATCTCTCTAGATTTTAACCCTAGAGAAAATATTGTTTTTGCATAAAATAGATATCAACTACTAGCGTGTCGGTACTTTTTGTTTTTTTTTGATAAGTTACTTTTTATAGAAGTTATGACCTTCCAAAAATCAATAAAATTGACTGGTTTAAACGCCGTCAAAAGATATTCAGTATACAAACCAGACAATGTTTTTTTAAAAAAAGCAAAACGTACAGACATAGAATAGTTTTTTCTTATGTAGTTGGTAAAAAAAAAATTGAAAATCAGTCCACTTTTGGAGGAGAAAAGTGGGGAATACAAAACCTCCATTTTAGTTAGGTGTCAGTGCATTGTCCCTTTCGCTCAATATCCGGTGGAGTAAGAGCAACAGTGACAGCAATATTTTAGTAAAATCTATTTCTGCACCACCGGGTATCATCTTAAGCCTTGTGTAACCGATGCGTCCACCCCTGGGAATCTCTATAATCATTTTTTCAGCATTGGTCTGCGTCCTCTAACCGATCGCAGTTCTTGCATCATTTCCGAGAAATTCTCTAAGAATTTCTGGCATCAAAATGCTTTGGTACCTTGCAGCCGATGCTGAAATCTGATACGTATAGAAATTCATATTTTTAATCACTGTTTTCTCATTTATTCTAGTTAGATTGTGTTAAATTATTAATTGTTTGTGTATTAAATGTACACCTTTCCAGTGCAGCAAAAATAAAAAACTATTAAGTGCACGCCGTAACTGGGAAGGTAATAATCACATATTTTTTCATGCAAAATGCATGTGTACTTTCACTTATATTTTTGTTATATTTTTCCCATTTTAAAAATCCAGGAATCTCGTAGGGTAATAAACTAAATAGATTTTATTACGCTATTCTACGGGGGGGGCCTTGGAAAAATATGATTTGCACTTAAATGTAATTTGTCTGCCTGATGGCCAAATTATGTCAAATAATTTCAATGTAAACCGTAAAATTTCTAAAAACCATTTTTATTTTGTAAAAATAAAAATCTAGTTCTAGCGTCGTATCACATTATCAATTATGTATGTAAAAACCAACTTATAAATATGTACTGTATGACCTACAGAATTATTTCTAAAATCTGAATCCAATCGACCACTTTCGTCAAATGAACTGGCAAAATGAATATGCAACATTTTGCAGCTGTTTATAAACAGCTCATGTTGTGGTGATTTTCTCCAACCACTTTTGCCTGTCCCGACCCAGTAACGCCACCGGGCTCGAGAAATAGAATAAATACGACGATTTCGTAAATAATAAGTCAGTTCAACACTTATCTCCAAGTCTTTTATTTCACCCTGAAAATCTCATCAAACCGCTGCCCTCTCCGCCGAATTCCTGCCTGAAATATCCTGGTGCCTACCTCCTGAAGAAGAAGTGGCCTAGTATTGGCCACCGCAAGACGCCAGGCTTAGGCAGAAACCAAGGCACATCCAGTACCGCTCCCATCCACTAGGTGCTGGATAAAGGGAGGACAGCGAAAATCAAGCGACTATTATTATCATCAGCCGAAAAGGGGAGAAGATGTGCACGAGAACCGGTAGCAATAATTTATAGTCTTGTAACGACTAGATGTCCATTACACCTTGTTTAATTACCAAATCGAAATAGACAAGTTAGTGCTTGCAAACCTTACTATTTTGCTTCTTCTTTCGCTATATCTAATTGTTTTAAGAGAAAACGAAGAGTTTTTCATTTAGGGTGTCAAATAAAATAATATCTTATACAATATGCAGTGTGTTTAACGGCTTGGGCACATAAGCTTGTTTTAACGACAATTTAACGTAGGTAGACAGGAATGACGTATGCCCCGGACCTGAGTTATTAATGTTTAGACTTTTATTTTGTATGTTGCTAATTATTTTATTGACCTACAATCTTCGACCAAATATAATCCTTCTTTAGTCAATGCCTACAATATTTTAGACATGTCTGCATTATTTTAGCTTACAAACAGGACTCAAATTATTTATGTTGCCGGGGCCGAGGATTTAAATATCTCTCTGCCACAGAAAGGTTTGTTATTTTTGGAAGTTCCAGAGTGTCCTGTACGTGCCAGTTAGCTTTCATATATTATTACATAATATGATGGTGGATTGTAAAGAAAGGAAATATTTTCAATAATACTTTATTTTCTCTTTAAAAATACACCGAACATATAATACGAAATACATACAATTCATGTTGGATAGGATTTTTTGTAAAATATCACAGCTTTCATTTAACACCCCCAAATAGAAATTAGGATTATTATTATTATATATCATAAAACCACCTGGCATCAAGTATAACCAATAACAATGCTATTATCAATATACAAAATTCAAATAAAAATATGGTTATTCTGAGCAAAAATTCACGGCATATTCAACAAAAAAAATTTACTTATTACAATATCAAATGCATATTATAAAATTAAATATACTACAAAAGTTAATTCGAAAAAAATGCAAATCTTATTATAAACTGAGAAAGAAATAATATTCCCACGGAATATTATAAAATTAAATGCTATTTAAAGTGATTATTTACTGTATTTAAGTGGCATCAATATCAATTATGTGAGAATGTTCCTAGCGCCCAATTGGTGCAGTCTCTGAGAGACTCGGCACGAGCTGTACAGACAAATAAACAGTACAATGAAACTACTTAGAGATTGATTGAAAACTCGATTCACATAAATATTACCTACATCGTATTCTGCGAAGAAATAAAAATTTGATAAGGCGGACATTATTAGAATTGGAGTTGCGAGGAAAGCGTTGAACCTGTTGTTCATAGGCTCCGTCAGCACGGCCCCGCTCCACCTCTGATACCAGGAACTCTGCGACACGCTGGTCCCCAGCCCCTCTATCACGATTCCCAGATAGTTAAGGACTGTCCAAACTAAAATGTATTTCTCTGCTCCGTGCCAGAAGAACACGAATATAAAACAAGCCAATGAGGCAAACACTCGCATGAACGACCACTTCACGCTCCCACGAACAAAGCCTCGCATCACTGGCGTGTAAATGTATCTGCAAATATACGACAAAGCTCATCAGAAATTGTTGGCAACATTGAGAAACAAATCGAGGACACCCAAAATCATTTTATGTAATTTAAATCGAATTTTACTCTTACCTTATTAAAAATTTATGCAATCCTGAATCAAAATATTTCCACATTTGCGAATATCGATGGACCCTGGCGATACAGCGCGGAGGGGTCTCTGGCTCCATGTGGTCCAAGGCGGTCAGCGTCCCCGACAGACCGTACATCACCAGATACTTCATGTAGAAAAACAGACCCATCCACAGTCCACTGCCGTATAGACTCCAGTCTGGCATCATCTCTACCATCTGCGGTACAAACTCATTACTTTGGTTCGACTAGTAAAGGGAGCTAAAGAATTCATCATAACATTGTTAAGATTTGCCTTACCTGTGGATAATACTGCAGTGCATTAAAGTAAATGAAATGCAAAGAGAACTCGATGAAGAAAAACCATCCCACATATCTCGCCAAGTTTGAAGCGAAGCAGAAGATTCTTCTTTTTAAAGAAGACTTGGGGGAATCTAGAGACTTGACGAAATCATTGTAAAGAATTATCGGCCCCACAAACAATACGGGCAGATAAAATGTGTAACTCAGCATATTTAATATTTGAAGCCCAGTAATTTTTTTCTGAGGTTTTTCTTTGATGTCTTCCACGATTTCTATTGTTTCCAGGGAGAAACTTAAGCATCTGAGATGAACCCATAGCATTACCGCCATCAACATGTAGTTGTTCTCATAGGTCTGTATGAATAAATAGTTGTAATATGTTTTTAAAAAATCTATTACAACTAATAACAAACAACTGCTGAACCATATTGATTTAGATTTTCCACCCAGTTTTAAAATGAGTAAATACATCAAAGGTTGCACAGTTAAAAAGCAGAACAAAGTTAGACCCAATTTGTATAAAATAAATGCAGATGATACAAAGATGTACCAAATTTGTGGACGGTAATTGTTCTGTCTAAGTAATTCTGCACCACAGAAATTTAAGAGGTGCCAGGGGCTGGATGTGATGGCATATGTTTTCCAAATTGTCCATTCTTTATCTGATATGTCTTTCAATCTTCCGATCACTGACCATCCAGCTTCAAAATCTTCTGTCGAGTCCGTTATAAAAGAATCAATCCCTTAAAAAATAAGTTTAATTAATAATAGAATAAAACTTTACCAATAGATCAAGTAGCTGAAATATTCTTAAAAGAACAGTAATATTAGGCTGCCTTTACATACTTAAGTTTTTTTCGTAAGTGACTTGTGGCAAAATTACCAATGTAAACACGTGTAAGTCACTTGCCGTAATTTATAACAAGTTACAGAAGTTGTTCTTACGTAAGTTTTTGACGTGTCTAATCGCGTCCGCACAAAATTATCACTTTCTCACAGCTTATGATATCAGTTTGATAAGTTGAAACACTTACCGTAAGAAATGGTACTTACCAAAATACTCCGATGCGAGATGCCAAAAATGTTTTCGTCGGATTTTATTATTTGAACAAACATCTGATTAGGAAAAGTACCTACCTACAGCATAAAAATAACTCTAGATAAAACTAAAATAAGCACACAAAAACGAATATGAACGGAATTAAAATTTTCTAATTCCAAAAACCGAAAAGATCTCATTAATTTTTCAGGTGGAAAAAAGCTTTCTGAAAATGAACATCCTATTTTTGAATTATCGGTCCAATCCTTTCTAATCGCAATGTTTCTGTTAACACATGACGTAAATTTGACAGCAGCTAATCGTCGTTGATAGGAAGCCATCTTTCCGCTAATAAAATTACGGGTGGAGTAATTAGGTAAATGAAACTTCCGAACAACTTTCATGAGCATTAATTATCATAAGTCGGATGCATCTGTAAACGCTCCTGTGAGTAACTTATAGACTTATCAAAAACTTGCCGCAAATTTTACTTATGAGTATAAAGGCAGCCTTGTGATGTAAAATACTTACTTCTCGTAAACAAAAATAGATTATATAGGCTGTAAACAACTGCTGAACACCATATTATGAAATGCAAAGCAAACTCCATTTTACAATCGTTTTACATATATACGAATCGCTCTAAATATGAGTAGATATATCATTTAAGCACACTGAAAGGGATACATTAATTAATGTAAGTATAATATATTGATTTATCTTCACCAACATTCTTACTTCAACTCGGAACTGTCAAAGTGACACTAGCTGATAACTAACTTATTGAAAATAGGCGCGAGACCATAAATAATCCAATCCCCGCGAGACCGAAATCATAGATAACACGAGTAGTGATGGCATAATCGAAATTAATATCTTGATTCGTTTCCTAGATATTCGAAACTAAAGAAAATTTCGAAATAACCACTACGGTAGGACCGAAATGTTCATTCACCGTACAGCTATTACTCAAAATAAGGGCAATATATAGCTGTAATAAGTAACAAAAGTCTTAATTTAGAACAAAAATCAGGAGAAAAATTAACATAAGGCCAAACCACCGAAAATATATTGTAGTTTTAAAATAATGCGGAATACAACAGCAGATATATTTTTTTAATCTCACTGAGGACTTATAAGTCGGTTGAAAGAGGGAAGTTACCTGGGAGAAAGCCCATTTATTATGTGGGTAGGTACTATTATTAAAAAAAATAATTATATATTATCGTATTATTATCGTCATTATTATGTATGGTGAAATTACATTTTTGTGAAAATTACATTTTAGCATCATGTGTCCCTTTTGTCTCTTTATCATTAAAAAATATCAGGCAAATCCTGTAAGTAAAGTTTTTATGTTCCAAAAACCATGAAACAACGAAAACATTATTGTTTTGTATTTTCCTACTGAGAAATGACTAATGATTACGTTTCTAAACAACCGAACTTATTTTAAGTTTTGGTGTATCACTGTGATGAAATTAATGAAATGAAAAAATTTCAAATTTGATAAAGTCGTAAATAAAATGTTCTTCGTCAAAATGTGCTATAATTCACATTTAAAAAAAAAACTAATTTAGATAACGCAAACCTCTCAGCCACAAATCGTAACACACCTACTTCAAGCATTACACATGAGATTTAAAAAACCGTAACACAAAATTTTGAAACACATCGATGCACACAATGGGTAAATATGGATCAGGTAGATCAAGCTCACTCCTTCAGAGCTAAAGCACTTCCAATATCACCACAGTTAATAGTGATTATTAAAGATAAATATATGTGAAAAGCGTTTTCACATTCACCAGTCTTGCCAAAAATAATTTTCGTAATGCTTGTTATTTCTTCACGTGCACATTACTAAAATGATGATGTTTTATTATTTTCTACCTTGACACGCGTCACGGCGGGAAATGCAAAACGAATCACGAAACGACAGAATAAGGGGACAAATAACAAACTAACTCAACAACGTAAGAATGTGACATTAGAATATTTCCTATTTTTAAGATTTCTCTGATCTAATCTCTGCTTAAATATGCAAATGAAGTATATTTAAATAACACACAGGAACAGTACCTACACATAAGTACTTACCATTCGAACAGGTTTTAAAAGTCTGAAATAATGATAATGTATTTGATGCTAAATAAATACATGAGACAATACTGCCTGAAATCTTGAATAACCAAATTACCAAGCGTTTTTTCATAAATACTTTTGCCTTGGTTGGGATTCGTCAATAACACGACTACCTAGAAGCGAGAAGATTGGTAGCTGTTCTTGTATATTAGTAGTTAGTACGTCCATGATCGCGCTGTCGAGTTAAGTCGTCGCTAGTAGTCCAAATTAAAATACATAATACGAATTATATGTCTTCTGTAAAATAAGTAGGTTGTGTCGTTAATAGTTATACTCATCAAAAATAATTATATTAGTGATTGAAATATTCATTTACAGTGTTTTGTTTCGTATTATTTCAAGGTTCGCATAACATCTACACCTGTACCTACTCTACTAGCACAATAACGTCATGAATAGAAATATTCTGCTGACCTGTTTTGCTGCATTACTCATCTGCAGCACAGGATCCTTGGGTAAGTCAAGATCACCTGAATCGAACACAAAAGCCACTGATGACGTACTAGTTTTCTTCATAAATAATTGATAAATATATTATTTCAGGTAAGTAGGTACCTGTCGTTAATATTATTATTCGTTCCGATTTCTTTCCGGTAAACGTTTTTTACATTAAAAAAATTGTACCTACTGCTGCCTATATTGATTTGAATTCACGGTAAAACGATTGTTTTGTTTGGATTTGAATGAGTGTTATCGGCAAAGTAACAAAGTAAACGATTAAACCAGATTATACCGAGAAAATATTTGCCTTGAAATTAATCGATTTTCACAAATATTTCTTACTTTTACCTTAATAGTCGTCAACTTATGCAGGCTTATTTCCATTGTAATATATTTTTGTCTCAATCACAAATAAATATAAAGTCCCCAATGTTAAGACTTTGGTTTGTGTAAGATGTTTTAATAAATAAATTCCTAATACAAAATTATTAATAAATTGTTATTATCATCACAAATTGTGTCAAAACGTTCAACTCTCAACTTGCTTCTGGCAATTCGGAAGATAAGGTTGTTTATTTTAAAATTTACAGAAATTCTAAATAATTGTGCTCTATCTTTGTACCGCAAATATACATACTACTATGGGTCAAATGTTAGACACAAGTATTATCTATTACTTGAAATAATTAGCATTAGTTCACGATTGTTAAATATTATGATGCGAATCATAAAACTTTTATCACATCATAATCACAATATTTCTAATGAAACTGGAAGATCATTACTCATTACCATTACGAATATAATGATCTTCCAGTTTCATTAGAAATGTAAATTATAAGTAAATAAGAATTGCTTTTTAGGAATTTTATGAAAATGGACAAGCAATCTCACTCCCTAAGTGAATTCCATGGGTACCATTTAAAACTAAATTTATTTATTTGTTTGTTTTAAGGACTCGATCGACGGCTAAATCAGGCTTTACAAAATGCTAATATAGATTTCCTGTCCTTTGAGGGCAATAGAAAACCCGCGGTGGTACCACCGATAAATCCAGTCCAGCCAAATATTGACGGCCCCAAGGTGACCCCTACTTCTACTACCACTTCTACCACCACTATCAAACCAACAACTCCAGCGTCAGGCGTTAAATTGTTGATTAATAAATTTAATTCGGGAGCAACCGACGGTGAAAGACAAGTTCCGGTAATCCGTCCTAACAATGGCCCAAGCACTAATATTAACAGACAAAGTAGTGTAGGGATCAATTCGAACACAAATCAAAACCCGAACCCCGGCCCGACCATCCCGACAAGGCAACAGCCGGGAGGACCTACGATCCATAACCAGAGACCACTCGCGCCAGCTCCAGCGGGGCAGCAGAATGCTCCCACGAGGGAAGAATTCTTTGGATTGCCTAAAAAAGGAGATCCAGCGCCTCCAGCAGTGACTCCAAAACCTATCAGCTGGAGTTCAGTGGTGGCAGGAAACAGTAAGCCCGGGGGACCTCCCTCCGCTGGAAACGTACCGAGCTCCACCCCTGGGAAGCTGCCGAGCACTGCGGCCCCCGCTCCCGGCCCCGGCAGGGCTCCGACCGGTATATCTCCCGGGAACGTCCCGAAAAGCGCACAGAACCTGAAGCCGATCTCCCTCGATAGGAACAGGCCTCAGAGTCCTGGAACGGCGCAGCCTGCAGCTGGGGCGGCGGCCAATGAGCTGGTCAGTGACGTCGAGTTGAAGGATGTCAGCGAAGCTATGTTCAGGAAAGACACTAACAATGCAGCCAAATACATAACGGTAAACTACCAAGGAAAGACTTCTTCGTTCTCAAAAACTGACCTCGCTCCACAACCGTGAGTAGGCTATTGACGAATAGTTCGCCTTATATTTCGTAAATATATATTGTATACGTTGATATATATTATTCTTACGTAGGTACCAAAAATTACACACCTCGTCACCTACTGTAGTAACTTAACTGCTTGATTGTAGACTGTTGACGGTTCAGCCAGCTGCCTGGAGCATTCCAACAATAGCGGCGATGAAAGTTTTATTTGATAATTATGAACAAGACACCACAGTCAACGAGCACATTACACCCCAGGTTTGTGTTACACGATGGATCATTAATAATTTTTGTAAAATTACTAGGTACCTATATATCTATGGTAAAATTATCATTATCAATTAATTGTTACAGGAGAAAATTGAAGAAAATGAATTCTTGGACGCCATTATGGCGACCTCCGTGATAAGACATTTGATGACATTTTTAAAGGAAAAAGGTAAAAAGAATACATTCATCTCACCATCCAATCATAACTGAGATGCGATCCATCTAAATTTTTTTTTTAATTAACTTTTTGGTTTTGACCCGGGGCAGGTTTTAATAGTCACCATCGTCATCACCTAAAACTAAATAAATGAATTAAACAGATTAATGTCCCCCACTCTCCAGGTCTAGTGACCCCCGACCCGAGACAGCAGAAGGACGTTCTGAAGCAGGTGTGGTTCAACATGTACTCGAGAGGAATGGGCAAAATCGGAAGTTCTGGCTTTGAGCATATATTCGTATCGGAAATAAAGAATGGAGAAGTTTCAGGTAAAAATTTATATTCAAAACACTAATAATTAATTTACTATATAAGTTGCTATAATTTAAGTAAATAACATGAACTAATGCAAAAATATGGTGACCGCAAAATAATAAGTTCCATCGTTTATTTTAGGTTTACACAACTGGATTTACTTCCAAGGAGAGGAAGCCGCAAATCGTGCAAATTATTTGGGATACTTGAAGAAAGTTGAATTAGCTGACGTGAGTTTCTCATTCCAAAATATTAACAATAATTATTTCATTTTTTAATTATTTACCTATAAAGGAGGCCATATATTTAAGGTGATCAAATTCATTAGGTAGATAATTTCAATTAATTTAACCAAATCTCCAAAAGCATATCAGGACACTCTTAAATACCCCAAATCGTTATAATTATATTTCACTTGCTCCAATGCGAAAGAGAAATGAGGCAAAACTAGAATGAAATGGCGACGAATGGGTTATGTAAATAATACGAATCTAGTTGGAATCTGCTTGAATTTGCAGAAGTTAATTGTTTCGAGTTAGAATTAAACACCCAGTTAACTTTTTGGGGAAAGTAGTTGCAACTTCTTCTATTATCCATATGTCATCTATATTTTTGGTACTTACTTAAAGCTGAATTTATATTACGGAACTATTTTCGCACAAGTTGTTTCATGACATTAGTTGCACTGCTAGTTTTACTTGTAAACTATAGTTTAATCGCGAAATTACGGCACCGCTAATGATATGCAAATAATTGCGTAGTGTAAAAACGTGACGCAAATAGTGTCGCAAAAGCGACTGCGAACCGAATAGAAATGCTGTTAAAAAAATACAGTTTATCAATGAATATACCTGCGAAACTAGTGTCTCTGGGATTCGAAACAACCTTAGTACAAAAATAGAGATGCCCGAGAAGCGGTTTACGGGGCAATTATATAAGCCATTGGAGATGGAAACTGTAAAAGATGTTATTTGTAAAATACGAACGTTCCGAAATACCTATAAATTCCTATACTAATAATATGTATAATGAAGTTATAATAAAATGTATAATTTAGTTTAATTCATTCCCATCTTAATTATCTCATAGAAATATGGGGAAACACAAATATCACATACCTACTTAAACGAAATTCAAATAATACAGAATACAGTTATAAAAAAACTTTTTAACTATAGACCAGAAACCCCCACCAAAAGAGTATATCAAGAAACTAACTTAATGAAAATCAGAAAATTGTACGAATACAACTTATGCTTATTAATCCACACAGTCCAAAATAGCTTTATACACACAAATACTACATTTATGAAAACATCACGACTACATGAACACCACACAAGACAACGTTATAAATTATACACAAATTCAACAAAGACAGAGTGTGGCAAAAGAAACATAGGCCATGAGGGTATAAACATATATAATCTCCTTCCTGATAGCCTAACAACCGAAAATAAAATGAATATATTTAAAAAAAACTGTTTGCTCTCAGGATTAATGAGCAAAACCAAAATGTTCTTACTTAAAAATGTGTTACTTGGTGTTAGGTAGTAAACCATAACTATCAATATATGTAGGTATACTTAAGTTAACAAAGCGAAATATGTATATTTCTTTTAAACTTAATAAATTTAAAAAAAATTCAACATTATCTTTTCTACCGTGAAAGATTTTTAATTATTTTTATTGGTGTACAACAGTAACATTGCAGAAAAAAAGCTTTCATACTGATGGTCTGGTGGTTACTGTGATACTGAAGAGGGGGGTATCAAAACTCGGCTTGACTGCAGTTAGGTATTTTTGGCACTTGTACGGCCCGCTAGCGAACTACAATTTTAGCCGTCTATGGGGCAGACTCGGGTAAGATTGACACCAAATTGGTAAACCATTTAGCATTTTGATAAAGTACGAAATAAAAAATACACTTGCTCTATAAAATTTAAATTTGTTTACTAGATAATGGATACAGCTAGACAGACAAAAAATCATATTAGCAATGGAATGGATAGATAGAAACATCTTTTACGCCCTGAACCTTTTTTGACGTCTCCGTTTTTTACTCAATGAGACTTTGAATCTAATGGTGTTTTGACGTAGATTGTATGGTTTATAAAATGGTAATAACTGTATTTATAATATTACCGGAAAATAATGGGTGTGAATAAAGGGAGATCATAAAATAAAGTTGGGACAAATATTTTTAAGTACGTGCAATAGAAATGACAAAAGGTGGTTTTGTTTTTGAAAGTTTATTTCAACAAATTTTTTCGTACTCAAGAAAGAATATATTTCAAAATATTAGATCAGATAAACAAAAAGTAGAATGACGCACATAAACGAAAAATCACAAAATTTAATACAAATTGATATAAAATCAACTAAATGTAAACTTGGTATGCAAATATTCAGCATAATATCCTACAAAAATTGCCAAGACTTGTGGATTTTAGAATGATATTAATTTTATCTTTAGTACTTGTGTTAAACAGTGTTAGTCGTACGGAATTTTTAAACCTCTCAACAATAATAGTAGAATATATTTTTTATTTTTATATATAACTTCGCACAGGAGGCCCGGAGAAAAATTGTCTTTAAGAGACCCATATTGTATGAAGGAGGAAACACAGAGGCCGGCAAATCGTTTCACAGCTGAGCTGTTGAACTCAAGAACGAGTGGTAGAAGCGACCCGTTCTCATGTGAGAAATTTCGACCGTGTATATATGTTGGGCGCGCGTTTGGCGTGTTTCCCGACTTTGCACCGGTGCTGAAGGGATCAATGACGCTAGTTCCTCTCTGAAGCATCTTCCATGCCTGAAATAACGGTAGAACAAGGATTCCATTGCGGTAGACGACCCTGAATAATTCTTGAAGCACGTGTGCTCCTGAGGCTGTTCCTTCTTATTGGCAGCTCGTGTACAAATTACCCAAAATTTATTTGACTCTCTCGACTCATCGCCTTGCCCCGCTGTGAGAGAGATGGATTCATACGTCCGCCACTCCTTTTTTATATGAATACCTTACAAACGTCCCAACTGCTCCCGTCTGGAGTCAGTGAGACTATGGCATCCCCAATTGGGGTATGTTGTGTGGCTGAAGGTGAATGGGGATGAGAAGGAAATATTGTAATTATTTCTACAAATCTCATGACGTCAGAGCTCACCACTATATGTATATAGAATCCTTCGCGGGCGTGTGCACAACAAATCACCTATTGTTTCAGCGCAATCGAATGAATGGTATAGGAAATTTTTTATAACGCCAGAGCTCAGCACTACATATAGAAACCATTAAAGGTATGTGCACAACAAATCATTAAAGTTTCTTTGCAATCGGAGTAATGCTTTAGGTACCGTATAAGGAATTACGAAGGTGTGCATTTAAGCGTATATTATACCCTTGGAACAATTCATTTCCTGTCAAAATATCTTCATTTTTACATCGCTAGGTGGCGGTGATAGTCCCTTCTCGGGCTTAAAATGTGTTTTTTTATTTAACTTCTAAATATTCAGCCTTTTAAACTATATTTTATAGAACTCATCATTATGATTACTACAGTAGAACCCCGTTAATTTGAAATCCATGGGACACCAAAAATCTAATTTCGAATTAACAAATTCCCACGTAAATCGAAATTTTATGAAAAAATAAATTATAAACAGTCGCCGAAAATCGAGTTCTTCGTTCGAAAATTTAAATTCGGGTAGGTTCTTCGGAGTAAATTCGTAATAATACGACTTATTCCTGTGAAAATCGAATTTTCGCAGCCGTTTACCGCCACGGTCGGTCTTATATTCGAAAAAATATATACCAATATATAATTTTTCCGTGCAAATAAAATTTTCGCTGCCAATTTCCAGCCCTTTAAATTCAGATATTCTAAATAAATTCGTAAAAATACGATATATTTCCGCATAAATGGAAATTTCGCGGCCGACATCCTTCGCAGCCCGCCTTTTAAATTGATATATAAAAAGTATATTCGTGTTATATTTCAAAGCCTAAATCGAAATTTGGCAACCGATTTCCGTCTCTCTCTTCTAATTCAAAAATTCTAAGTAAACTCGTAAAAATACCATATAATTATCGCGAAAAAATATTTTGGTGCTCGAATCCCGTAGTATCCGGCCATTAATTCAGATACCTACTCGTAGTAATTCATAAAAATACGATATATTTCCGTGTAAATAAAATTTTCGCTGCCGATTACGGCCGCGGCTGGCCCTTTAAACTCAGAAATTTGAAGTAAGTTCGTGAAAATACGATATGTTTTCGCATAAATTCGAAATTTCGCAGTCGATATCCGTCACAACTAGCTCTTCATATTCAGAATTCAAAGTAAATTCGTAAAATTTCGCATATTTTCCTCGTAAATCAAATTCTTACGACCGATTGCCGTCGCGGCCGGTCCTTGACATTTAGGTAAATTCGTAAATATACCACATTCCACTGGAAACCGATTCCGATTTACAAAATAATAGTACGAATTAGGACGATTTCCAACCGCTTAAATCCACATTTAAGCTCGTTTTACCGCCATGGCTGTCTGTCAGATTCCGATTTACGAAAAATATCTGATGATTATCATAATTTTTTTCGTGTAATTCGAAAATCGATGTTTTTCTCGAATTACACAAACAAAAAGTGTGCGGACAAAAATTAATTTCCAATTAAGAATTAAAGAATTTCGAATAAAAAACATTTTGTATGAAATATTTTTTTGAAAATGTCGAATTATCTACGCATTTTTCGAATTATCGGGGTTCAAATAAACGGGGTACTACTGTATACATAATTGTTAATTTCCTTAAAAAGATTTTGGTCTGTTTCTCAAACACCGTGTACATTCAACTTCATTGACTTCATTAGAAATTTTAAAGATAAAAAATAAGTATTTATTTCCAAACACTGTGTACACTGCCCAACAAGACATAACATAAAAGACGTTCACTCACACAAGGTCAGAGCTCGTAAAGACAATGAATTCTTACATATACTAGTAACTGAAAACAACACGAAGATAGTAACAAACAATTCGGAATACACTGAACTAGAACACCCTTTCAAACATAATATTTCTTGCATTTGAAAGAAATGTGACAGTTTATGTTAAAAATTACATAAAAAAAGGGAATTTGTGAGTTCTGACTGTTTTTCTGGCTTCTTAAATTATTGCAATGTTTCAAGTAAGTTCCTTTAGATCTTTTACACCCAGTAATAAAACATTTTGATGGCATATTGTAAATACGTATGCTGTGAAACACGGAACGTACAGTTTCACCTCTGTTCAACGGGGGCTTCTCTCCCGGAATGCGGCGGAATGGCAAGAAAGCTGTTGAAGTGTTGTAAAATATGGTGAAATTGAAGTATTTATTTAATTGTTAATATTCACAGATATCATAACGACAATATGAACCCGTACCTTGACAGATATGTGTATTACATACATAATTTAAATTAAAGACATTGTGTAAAATCATTAATTATACCATAGTCATAAATCGAAGTTTGAAAAGTGGGTTGTATGGTGTATCAATGTTTTTATTTTTTATGGTCGAATGCTTACATCATTTACAAAAAAAAATCCGCTGTTTGAAAAATAATAGTCCATTATTTGGTAAGAAAAAATATGAAGTCTGACAATGTCATACGAAAGGTAGTAATTCAGCTGTTTTAGAGGGTCGTTTTGCTGCAAATCACCTTTTTGCCCTATAACCTACTCTTAACAACTTACAAAAATTTCATCACAATCGGATAAACAGTACAGGAAATAAATTCATAACGCTAGAGCTCACTTGCACTATAATATATATAGAAACCTTCAAGGGCATGTACACGTACACGAAAAATCCGCCAAAGTTTCATCGCACTCAGATGAATGCTTTAGGTACCGAATAAGGGACAAACAAAGAAACATTAATTTTTTATGTATTTTTTAACAAATTTCATGACGGCAGAGCTCACTATTATTTATAGAAACATTGGCGGGTGTGCACATAACAACTCACCAGATTTTCATCACAATCGGATAAATGGTATAGGAAATAATTTCATAACGCTAGATAGGAAATAATTTCATACACGACAAATCGCTATCGGATAAATGCTTTAGGTTCCGCACGAGGAACAAACAAAGAAACATTCATTTTTATACGATAAAATAATTAATTATTTAATTTCTACTTTGCATGTATAACACCCATTTCCCCATTAATTGCTTGACGGAACTGCAATGCGAGCGCGCGACCTCTCCCCTCAAATGTCCACTCATTACTGAATAAATTTCCAAAATGTTACCGTAAAACCTGAGCCTGAAGGCTGCACGATACTAAATTTGCGCAATTTTTTTTGTGTCACATGCCTACAACTTGTTCCGTGCAAAATCGGCTTAGTACCATAGACATAGACTGCACGTACAACAAAAAGAAAATAGGTAAGCAGGTACCCTCAAATGCCACAGCTCACAGAGATATAGAAGATAATCTAATTGGAAATGTTGGGTTTTGCAGAAAGGCGCCATACTGAAGCTGCACTTCAGCCTGAAAGGGATCGACAAGCCGGTGGACACGATGTTCGTGGGTACGTCCCCTGAGCTGGAGGTAGCGCTCTACTCCCTTTGCTTCCTGACGCGCATGGACCGCGACTGTCCGCTGACGCTGGCCAACCAGCCCTTCAACCTTCGCACGCACAACTTCCGATACCGCAGCAAGAACATGATCGGGAGCGCTTTTCCTGAGATTTAAATATATTTACGTTTACCACACTCGTTATAATTGCACTGATTTATGTCAATAAATAATAAAATACTCATTTTAAATAATACTTCTCAGCTGTAATTTTGTACACAGTTTGAAATTGCTTCGTGTAAGTGAAAGTACCTGCCTATTAATGTTGTTTCAAAGGTATTTTCATGAATAAAATCATAATAAAAGCCGTTTTTGTAGACTCTTGTTGAAGTCATTTGATCAATCCAAGCCCAATACAAAAAATAATTGTTTTCATTATTGCAGTTTGTCGATTGATAAAATGATCGACGAAGTAGGTACTAGTAATGTTATCGTAGTTTGGTTTTCCCGCTAGCGGCGAGCGATGAGTGACACCTGACGGCGAAGCGCGCAAGTAAAGTGCCCGCGCAAACTCCGCTCAGCTGTCCCGTGCTAGATCTACCTAGTAGGTTATAATTTGTAAGTAATTTGTATTGCGCCGAAGGCCGAGTACGTCTAGTGCATTCGCATCGGTTGAAAATGCATCGGGCGGGATTATTCGGTTTAAATCTACTGGAGTCCGCCGCTCCACTAGTCAAATTCTTCCCAAAAAAGAATGAAGCCATTCGCATCACGACTCGACAGTGCTCAACGAAAGATATTTTGAACGAAGCTTACAAGAGAACTAAAGTGAAATGCAGATGTAAGAGTCTATTTTTGAAAGTAACAATCTTATTTGTCAACTTACATAAGTATAAAATTATAAATATTGCACCGTGACTTGAGAGAAATCTGTTGTTGTTTGCGTATTTTCAGCGAAAAAACTGCCGCAAGATGTCAACCACCAGGGAGTATTTGCGTGCAATGAACTGGATTTGGAGGAAGTGGAAGTTTATGGATTTGATTATGATTATACGCTGGCCCATTACAAAGAGTCTCTCGACTATTTGCTGTACAATCTCGGCAGGGATACCCTCGTTCAGAAATATAAGGTATTGGCACGCTATAACCTATAATAATATGATTTTATTTTAGTAGACAATAACAAACAACACGTTTATTTGATTACAGTATCCACCTGACATACTCAAGTTAGAATATACGCCGGGTTTTGCAGTTCGTGGACTTCATTATGATATAGAGAAAGGGGTCCTATTAAAATTGGATTCATTCTTGCAAATTCAGTTTGGTTCAGTTTACAGAGGCTTGACACCTCTCTCTACTGATGAGGTGTTGGGTCTCTACAAGAACAGGATTATCCCCATTGCGTACGTCGAAGGCCACTCCAAAAATGAAAAGGTAATGTAAAGTTGTTGACCTTTATATTTGCATGCTTCTTTCATACTTCTTGGGTAAATATTTTTGGTAACATTTTCCATAGTTTGATGTTCTAAATGACTTGAGGGTAGACGTCTTTAAAAAAATTTAGAGATAGTAGAATAGAATGTAATTCTTGTAATTAGAAAACAGATTTGTATGTGATAGATAAATGTTTAATAGTATATTGTAATTTTTGTGGAGTAACTGCAGAAATGCATCACTGACTCTAAATAATATTTATACAATAAATTAATAACTGTATCTTAACAGCACAAATATATGTTTATATTATTTCATGTAATGTCTCCAATATAGTAGTATAACTTGGAACATATTGTAATAACTTGGAACAAAGAAGATAATTGTAATTATTTTAGTTATTGTTATAAAACACTGTTGTCTGTGCTGTGTATTAGTTCTGAGTGAAATCTGGTTCAATGAACTCAAATTTTCTTTGAATTTGTGTTATTTTCAAAATTGTAATGGATTTTTTAAGAATTCATACTATCACGTGATTTTTCAGTACCTGTCGCTACAAATTACTAATTTCATTTGTACATACGACCTGCATAACACTGGTTCAATGAACTCAAATTTGATTTTAATTTAAGTATCATTTTCAAAATTGGAACTGATTGTTAAAAGAAATCAGACAAGTGATAAAATACCTGCTTATAATATAATATTTTTAATTTAAAATTATTTTAATTGTCATTTTCAAAATTGGAACTATTCAGACTTTCCCGTAATTTTTATGTGTTAATACGATAATAGTATTTACACAAGCGGTTGAGTTATGTTCAAAATTCTATAATAAAATATATTATAAGTCAGCTTAGTTAGTCAGTTAGTTAGTTTTTTCCCTTTCTACCTAGAATCTGCTTAGAAGTAAGTAATGATTCTTTTTTTTTAATATATTTTCCTGAGAATTTCATTCAGATCAGATTTCAGATGATTTCTTCGCAGGCAACGTGGCCGTTTATTTAATAGGTTCTTAAAATTATATGCATTTATGCGACGCCCGCCTCACCAGATAGTGTCTGTTCTGAGACGCATAACTGCAGTTTTTAAAACATTACAAACAAAGTGCTGAACTAGCAACAGTCAATATAAGAACTTTTTCAAGATGGGGAATCGTGGGGATTTTTATTACAAATTCTGCTGAATATATAAAGCCAATCTATAAGTGTAGTTGCGCTTGACTGCGTGGCTATGTGCCTGCCATTGTGAATATTGATTGTTATGTGTTGCAGGATACATACTCAAAGATGATACATCTGGCTGACTTGTTCTCCGTGCCCGAGGTCAGCCTGCTGTGCAATGTGGCCGAACTCTTCATTCGCAACCACATCGACTACCATCCCGAGATCCTGTTCAGAGACGTTAAGGTGACCACTTTACTACTTTATCAATTATCCGTACATAGATTACACAACAGGGATGGCCAATAACCGGTCCCATATTGCAACCCAATCGTAATGTCTTATCGGTAGGTCTACCTTTTTCTTTTGAAATCTGACTCTTTAGTAAAATCATATCTTTGTTTACCATCTGTGATTTGTTTCATGAATTTTTGTAGTTATTGTAATATTGTTTGTTTTTGAAATAATATAACTAGTTAACATTTACGCCAATTATTTGAATGGCTAGGCAGAGACGATAGACCGCCACACAACTCAGTCTCCGTTCACACTCCTAGCTTCATTCACTTTCATATATTCAGATTTGTAAACGTAAATTAGACTTATAATTAAAATAATGTACGTACCAGTCTGAAGATTATCGTAACAGGTTGAAACCCGTCTGGTGCACCAAAACAAGTTGAAACCGGTCTGGTGTACCAATAGACAAGTTGAAACTGGTCTGGTGTACCAATTAACAGGTTGAAACCGGTTTGGTTTACCAATAGATAGGTTGAAACCGGCCTGGTGTAGCAATAGACAGGTTGAAACAAGTCTGGTTTGCCAATTAATAGGTTGAAACAGGTCTAGTGTACCAATAAAATACATTGAAACTGGTCTGGTGTACCAGTAAGCAAACAGACAATTTTGATTTATTTATTGAATCATTACAACACCACATAATCTCTAGCGTCTTCTGTCATCGAGTAACCCATTTAGAATTTTTTTTAATGTAAAATGTCGTTTCCAACATCGAACAAGTTAGCCACCCCCGGTGTAGGATAAACGTAACTGGCGGATGAATTCTCCCATCATTTGATGAACAATGTCAGATTGGCTCTGCAGTACCAAAGAGATCCAAATTGAGCAGTGGTGGCTAAAGGGCTTTATTTAATTTATTTTTATTTTTAACTTTTTAACTAAAAATAAACCTCAAATTATAATATTTTAATTAATGAAGATAATATTAGCGAAAGTCAATCGAAAATCCGAAACAGAAAAATCAGAAAAAGATACGGATACATCTGGGACTCTAACCCAGGACCTCTGGCAATCTGGGTTCGGGTCGAGTCCCAGATGTATCCGTATCTTTTTCTGATTTTTCTGTTTCGGATTTTTGATTGACTTTCGCTAATATTATCTTCATTAATGAAAATATTATTATTTAATTTAGTTTAGATTCTCAAAATTACCCGAAATAAGGCTTACTAATATAAAAGAAGATTAGAGGTTAGCTGTGTTATAACTATGACTTGATATTGCCAAAATCTTAAACCACTCAAGTGATTTTTGGCATATTATGGCAAGTTTGCGAAAGGTCTTGGACGATCGCTTGCCATAATAAGCCAAAATTAATATGTAGAACATAAAAACATGGGATAAACGGTGTAATCTAGGTGGATATAAACCGCAGTAAGCAGTTCATATGTTTCCATATTAATATTTTGAGGAATGATATTAATTTGGGAGGCGGGTATGGGTACTGCCGCCCCAGGAACCACTTATTGGATAATCAGCACCTCTGCCATAGATCACCCCAAGAGGTTCGCCACGTTTGGCGACTTAGCAGGTGTGCCTGGGTTCATTGGGTGAGGTGTGTATAGGTCTTGACGGCAGATGCGCCTGCTCACCAGCTGCGTGGCAGGCCGGATCGGTAGAGGTCGTTTTCAGGAGAGGTCGGTTTAGAGAGACCCTTGGAC
This sequence comes from Limnephilus auricula, assembly GCA_951813805.1. Taxonomy (NCBI): domain Eukaryota; kingdom Metazoa; phylum Arthropoda; class Insecta; order Trichoptera; family Limnephilidae; genus Limnephilus; species Limnephilus auricula. The sequence goes on from OX638390.1 coordinate 41,991,466, forward strand.
CACTCCAGCTGATCTCTCTCGGCCCTTCGCCTTGCACAGCAGTTGGAGGGATGGATTCATACGGCCGTCACTGCTGAACACACTTACCCTAGATTCCTACCCATCACTCATACCATTTTTCAGAACTTGAGGGAAGAACAGATGGAATCTATTTATTTATGGGTTACTTTGGTCATCTGCACAATTGTGATGTCAAACAGCTGTATGTGCATTTTATTGACGTCATCATTTGACGAGAAATAAATCTGCGAGACCGTTTTATTATTCAAAGTACAAAAATAGATTAAACAGTTGTTTCGCTCCATTTCCCTTTATTGCTTCTAGTAGCGGTGGTTCTAGTTGTGTCTATATCAAGTAGAGTGCCTTTATGGCAATTATTGTACCGGGCCGTGCTCTAGGTCTGTGTGGGGGACAAATGTGCCAACCATTAGCCAACCTTTATGGCCGCCTCATCATAAACGTTTTATTATATTTAATTGAACATAATGTATAGCTGGCAATCAAATGGCACATAGATCTCCTTGTGCACTGATTTAGTTCCCCGTCAATTGACAATTTGAGGCTCAATTAAAATGTTATCTTCATCAGCTAATAGTTTGCTGAATAGGGAAGTTGAGTGAAAAATATTTTGATTTATAAAAAATATGTTCATGTAGATGACATGCAAACTTAATTACCAGTATTTTTTTTTTTTTTATGTTCGCTTTCATAATTAAATTAATTCTACAAGTTTGAGTTTTATTAAAGCCCGTGAAAACGGCCGGTAAGAAACGGGAGAGTGTGTGAGGTCGTCTCACGTCATCTGGTCCCTTGTTTGTGTGAAAAATTAGGGAAAATATTTACAAAACCAGGACACGCTTAATATGGACGAAAAAACTAAATTTAAAAAGTTGTAGTCGTTAGATATTAACTAGTACCACTCAATTTTAAAGGTTATTTTTTAAATTTAAAAACACGAAATGTCATTTTTCACCGACCACTAATACTAGTTAATATCTAACTACTACAACTTTAATTTTTTTTTTTTTTTCATATTAAGCGTGACTTGGTTTTGTAAATATTTTACCTTATATTTCACACAATCAAGGACCCTATAACATCACGAACTCTCCCGCACGGTATTATACTCTTAGCCGGCGTTTTCGCGGGCTTAGTAAAATTCAACCTTGTAGAATTAATGTAATTATGAAAACGAACTTTAAAAAAAAGTACTAGTATTTAAGTTTGCATGTGAACATTGATAAAAAAAAGAAAAAAAGGACTCAACTTCCTTTTATTGTTCTATATTTCAAGGGAAAACTTTACTCTTATAATGTAACAACCAACATCTAGAGGGTACCAAATGGAGTTTTGCATATTTTGGGTAACTTATGATTTACAAGGACAGTTTAAAATGTTTTATTTAAAAAAACTAATTATTTTGTTTTTTAGTCACGTTGTTCAGTCCAACAATATTCTTTAAAAAATAATTGTTCATGAAAAATGACATTTAAAAAATTTTATGTCACGAAGGAATTACATGAGACTGAGGAATAATAGAATATGAAGTACCAAAAATCCCATTTAATTTAATTTTTTTCATTATAACAGTTGTATAGGAAATAATTTCATAACGCCAGAGCTCTCTATGACCTTTGGGTCAATGCGCCTATCTATATAGTTGTAATAATTACCCCTCATTTTGAGGAATGATATTTTTCTCCAGGAATGTCACTGTATGAAATTGTGACGCCATCTCTTTGAATTTTTAAAATCTAATCATCGTATCAAAACTATGTATTTATTTTTTAAATGCTTGGTTTTAGTAGTGTCTTTGTGTCTTTAGCTTTTCTGAATTGTATTTACGCCTACTAGGTGACAAGTTAACTTACTTTGAATTTGTCCCACTAATATATTTGCTTTGTTTGTAGAACTCAGTAAAAAGTTGTCATCCCGTAATGCACAGCATAGTCTCGGAGAATGTCCGGGAGTATATTTACGAGAATCCGGATATCAGAAAATACTTCCATAAGCTCGTCAGCGGGGATAAGAAGCTGTTCCTTGTGACCAACAGTCCTTATCATTTTGTGTGAGTTTATATACATATCCCATCTTACTACTGCTGTAAAGTTACTTACACAGTTTCAATCACCTAAAAGGAAACAAACAAAAACACTGTAAAAGAATTACATGCATGTTAAATTTCACTATGTTGTGTAAACATTTTTATGGAATCATTAAAAAAAATTCTATACCTATCAGTTTTATATAAAGTTTGTACACATTTCTCAGTGTAATATTTTTATTGGTAGATTCCTACTGTTTAGACATGGGCTAGCGGCTAACCTATGCACATTAATTTGTGTAAGATTTTCAAAGTCTTGCTCCAGTAGCTACAATTTTATATACCTATCTTATTTTCATAATGCATACCACAATTTTTAATAATGTTGAAATTCATCTCGTGGCTGTTCAGGCAAAAGTCACTTAACGACAACACACGATATTGAGATACTGAAATTTTAAAACAAAAAATTGTTACATTAACTTTAAAACTGTATTTTAATGTTTATGTAACAATTTTTTGTTTTAAAATGTCAGTATCTCAATATCGTGTGTGGAATTTCAAGGATTACATAATATATCTACCCGCATAATAATAGAAAAATATTAAAGCATTCAAATGAGATTATTTCTCTAAATTTCAAGTTTAGACATCTCTAAACTTGTGCATATGTGGGTTGGTGACTTTTGCCTGAAATCCATTTTGACTAGTTTATTCCATGTTATTATTTTCGTTGTTTGTTTTTGGAGTGTTCACACATCGTCGGATCTGCCGGATCTGCCCTGATGATGGACACTGCAACGCTGTCCGAAACGTCGGCTAAAGAAGGAGGTAGCGCAACACGGCATAACACCCCAAAAACAAACAACGAAAATGCTTTTGGCCATGATAATTTAAAAACCATGTTATTATTGTTATCTCTCTTGTTTTCTTGAAAATAAATTGACTTCTTTATGCAAAATGTACTTCACATCACACGTCAGTGCTTTTTTTTATCTCAATGCCTTTACATACATAATAAATAACACTAAAACGATAGCAAATACAGTTCACATAAATAAAGTGGTAAAATGTAAAAACATCATGAAAGTATAATTCTGTTTGGTACATTACAGCAATGCAGGCATGGGCCTGATTGTGGGTCCCGACTGGCGCGACTTCTTCGATGTGGTCATCGTGTCAGCCCGCAAACCTCGCTTCTTCACGGAGACCTCTCGGCCCATTCGCGTGTTCGACCAGACCTCGGGCACGCACGTCTGGGATAAGGTGACCAAGCTGGAGAAGGGAGTTATCTATTATGAGGGCACAGTGCGGCAGCTGCAGGACCTGACAGGCTGGAGCGGAGAGCACGTGCTCTACTTCGGGGACCACCCTTACAGTGATCTGGCCGATGTTACGCTGCAGCATGGCTGGAGGACTGGAGCCATCATCAATGAGCTGGGGGTAGGTTTCAATTCTAATCCTTTTGCATTTTGTAAATTTTACTATCTTACCAAATAATATTTTCCCATATTTTAAAAAATTTACTCATTACCTTTACCTTTACTCATCGAGAAACTGAAACCAAACTAAAACTGGCGGGCTGCTATGGTTTCCAACCAAACTTCTATCACGATGTTACTCAATTTTACAATTTCAGTAATTATCTCAGCTGGTTTTACCATAGATGAAGAACAACAGGATAGCGAGTTTAATAGAGTTTAGTTGCAAACTGGGTTTTTTTCAGTTGCCTCGTGAGCGGAAGCACTTAAGGATACGGTGGCACTCAAGAAATTAAAGATTCTTTTTTCAATTGTGAAATCGTTGCATTTAGTTTGATTTACTTATTTGCATTTTTTCAATATTACGGTACCTTACTGAAGAAAATTTGAATAAAGAATTTTCATTGAGAAAGTGTTATTTTTTGTACAAATTGTATAATTTCTTTTTTGAAATAAAGTGTTGCATAAAATATGATATTATGGTTTATAATTAAGTAGGTAGGCATTTAAGTATCTATGTACTTACAAATCTTATGATTTCAGAGGAAATTTTGGTTCTACTGTTCACAGAACTACTAGCATAGTTGACCTGAGGCCCTAGAACATTTGCCCGATAACGATCGATAGGATAACTATCGGTAACTTCTCATCGTTCCCTAGCATGACTATAGATCGCCAACGAATATGTGACAGTTCACAATGCCAAATGGCCACTACACATGGTGCTGCGAACAGCCGGCTTTTTGCAGATGGCTAGAAATCGCATCGTTAGTAGGCAAAACCGGCTGCCGAATTGTTATTATTCGTCTGCCGTATTATTATTTCTTTACTGCCGGAACGATTGTTTCCACTTTCTGCCGCATTTGCGCGCAGAGTATTATTATTTTACTACTGCGGCGTCCGAATTGGTGCTGCCGCAGACGGATTCTGGCTGTTTGCAGCCAGAACGACATGGTCCGTACACGTGATCACAGCGCACGAGAAATCATCTTACTCAGTGGCGTTTCTTCACAAGGGGACCATGGGGACAGTCCCTACTTATAAACGTTTAATGTTAATGGTATATTTATACCGTAGAAATTAAATAAATAAACTAATATTACATATACTCTACACTATTCCTGAAACCTAACAAGAAAAAAATTGTCAATTCTTTGTGTTCACAAAAATAATGAATGCGTTCTGAACATAAAAGTAATTGAGAAAATATAATCTAAAAAATTATTTCGGTTAAGTAATTTTTAATTTCTCTCCTTCCTTCCTTGTAGCATAATAATAATTTATTGCATATGACGTTTTAGTAAAATAATAATATTGATATCGATTGATCGGATTATTTCTATAGCGCCGTTCTCTTGGTTAAAACACCTCAAAGACGCTTTTAACCGAAGTACAATTTGTCTTGTGCTATTTTTATTAAACTTCATATTTATATAATTGTAGAAAGCAATCACTTTGTGGTTTGACATATATAAATAAAACACTGGTTTTGTTTAAACCACGAGTTTTTGGTTGTGAACAAGTGTTTATTTTTATTTAAACTTAATATTTATTTACGCACCCTATTTGATGGTTCTGGTTAGGTGCGTGACTTATCTTCGTACCTCATAAAATTTTCTGTAAGAAATTATATTATTACTATTTGGGTATACCTATATTTGTATTGAGTCTCGTATCGTTACTTTCTGGCAGTGAGACGTCAGTATCTACACATAAAAATGACGGTCCCCGCCATCGAAAATGTGCTCGACCCGCCACTGATCTTACTGCAAATAGCATGGTCTAGTGGCAACCACCAATCTGCAGAACTTCTGTAGCACATTAAGCCGGGTCTTTTGCTTCAACAAAGGTTAATAAAGTAATAACAAAGCGTGATAAAGGTTTGTAATTTATAATTTATAAACAAACTTTACAAAAACTATTCGTGTTTATCGTTGAAATATTTTAACGACGTATATACTGTTATTCATATTTTAATTTGATTATAATTAGATGCTCTGTTATGTTATATTATCGAACTCGTATGTTCTTTCCGTAATAGTATGTACCTTATCTGACATTATTTTTTTAAACCTGAAATGTTCCATGGTAGCAGTATCAAGTATTTTGTCTTCTGAAATTGACTTCTTTTAGCAGAAATTCTGACGATAATGTAATTGGTCAAAATGGAATCTCTTTTAATATTAATTTTAGTGCGTTGCAAGTCGGTAGTGTGTATTTTTGTTTTAAATCAATTTCGCTATGTATTCAACACATAGAAATTATACATATGTTAAGAACCCACATATTATATCGACCCATAATCGGCAGAACAGCGTAAGCGACAAACAGCAAAGTGTTCAGGAGAAGGTTTTTTTTAAAATAACTTTCTTAGTTGATTCAAAAAATGATTTTGGTTAATTACGATTATTGATATTTGGTTACTGCCTGTATAGAACTGATAATGCAATCATCTGAATGCCTTCAGTTGTGGAGATAGTGGCGGTTACGCTGTTTTGCCTATCACCCTGACAGATATTTTCCCTTAGAAATGTCGCTTCCGCTCTTTGGAGTACATGGTTTTTTTAATATTTATTTATTTATTTACACATATACTGCACAACGTGTGCCATTAACATAATTGACATACAATATAAATAGTACAACAACATGAAGAATGACTAACAGTATAATTGTTAGTTAAATATAAGGAAAAAAAATGTAAAAAGTAAGTAGTAAGGTTATAAGTAGTAGGTAAAGGGTAAAATATAAATGTAAAGTGAAAAATATGGTATAAAGTATAAGTATAAAGTACAAGCTTTAAATTATTAAGCAAAAATAAAAAAGTTAAAAGTGAGAATAAAATAATAATAATAAAAAAAAGTCTAAAGTAGAAATATAAGATATCTTTAAAAGGTACAATGATTTAAATATAAAATATAAAGTAAAAAGTCCTCATAGGAGCAATGAAAAATAAAAATAAAATAGAATAGTTAAGAGGTCGATATTATGGATTATAAATATTAACCGATATGATGAATTTTACAAGTACCTATGATTTCTAATGAATTAATGTTTTGCAAGTACTGGTAAGCATATTATGTTTACATGATCATTATGTTTACATGGTACTAGAAGACAAATTTTGTTTAATGCATCTTTTGTATGATGCCAGATTACCGGCGTGATCGATATTAGCATATTTATTGCCAAAAGTGTGTAAGCGATTTATTGTTGCATTTTGTTCTGCGGTGGTCCCAGAGTTATTACAATAATAAGGTGTTTGGAGTCGAGTAGGTCTAAAAGGCAAATTAGCGGTGGCAAATATTTTTCTCAATGGATTAAAGAATGAATATTGTTTAATTATTTTTGCTGTTATGAATTTATTCCCATAATTAATTAGGTATGTGTGGTCGATTAACGATTAACCATTGTCGATTTCGATTAACAATTAGTTTTATTTTTACTGAAATAAAAACTTATTTAAAAAAAGTCGCAGGAGGCGACAATGTTGAAGCAAGAGACCCGGCTTAAGCATTTCGCAAATTCATTTCGAAAGTGACCGAGTTCGGGAGCGCTGTGAATACGTGTTCACAGAGCAAAAGAAACCAACTTACTGCAAAAAGCATGGTCTGGAGGCAACCTCCAACCTGCGATTTTTAGCCAGCTGCTAAAAGCTGCTAAATGTCGGGCTGTTCGCAGCATGGTGTGTAGACCACTTAAGTGTCCTTAGCATATTCGACATCAGCTGTTGTTTGTAGGTTAGCGATGTGCAATTGTCCTAGGGAACGATGAGAAGTTACCGATAGTTATCCCATTGATCGTTATCGAGCGAGAGGGCCTCTGACCTTACCTAAACTTACTTTTGTGTTGTTGGTATTATCCAGCACGAGATCAAGACGTTGAACAACACGGAGTTCAAGGAAAACGCCAACTGGCTGCAGATGCTAACGCAGCTGATTGAGGACCACCAGGACTTTGGGGGAGACGAGGCCAAGATGATGCTGCAAAAGTGGATGAACGAGAGAGACATCTTGAGGTATGTGCACAGGTTTTATTAAGAGCGATTGACCAGCAGCTGGTCAATCGTAATAAAAGTTTAAAAATGCTTGCAACTGTACAGGGAGGTTCCAATGAGAAAGATCAATTATTATCGTATCAAATTTTTTGAATAAAATATTTTATATCGATTTATTTCACTCAAAACTTGCTTTAATATATACCTACATTCACATTCATAACTTATTAAATGTAATGTATTTCTTGTGAGTATTTTTTGATCATAAGTTTTTCAATAATGTCTAAACCAAATAAGTGTGTAAAAGAAATTTGAAATATTTTAGTTTGAGAGACCTTAAATAAATAGAAAAACTGAGGTATTTTTGTCACAAAACATGTTCTCGGATATATTTTTTAATGATTTTAATTAACTAAAATTTTAATTTTTAAAACTGTGTTGACCAGATTATGTATTGATTTATTTTGTTGTATGATTATATTTTTTTTTTTTTTTTTTTACATTAGGTCCACACAGGAGGCCTTGAGGAAAATTATTTCCCTCAAGGCCTATGTCATCTTTGGGGATGCTGTGTGGAGGGTATTTTTAAGGAAAGGAAGGAGAGGAAGTTTTGGGAAGGAAAAATGTATGAGGGTTGGGTAGGAATCTGGGGTTCAGTGTGTCTAGATCATCCGCCGTCAAGACCTAGACAATGAACCCCGTGAACCCGGGCACCCCTGCTAAGTCACCAAACGTAGCGAACCACTTGGGGTGACCTATGGCAAAGGTGTTGGTTATCCAATAAATGGTTCCCGGGGCGGCGGTACCCATTCCCGCCTCCCAAATTATATGGTTTGAAATTTGTATTGTTTAATAGAATCTATCGTTTGAAAATTGAAAAAATCTGCCAACGACCAATGGTTTAACCTTATTATATTAAAAATACACTCAAAAATACACAAATTGCGTGTACCAGATAAAATAACAATCTTTCAAAATCAATTTATATTTTTTTGTAAAAAAGAGTCAATACGTCTAGAGTTTGATTTAAAAATGACTAATTTCTGGTATTCTCTGGTAATACCCTCTTAATAGTGCAACCAACCCATCTATATACATACTGGAGGCCTACTCTCTATCTCTCACAACGTCCGTACGGCCGGTTTAGCTACGTCACGAACGAGTATTAACCTTCCTATTACCGTGCTAAAAACTTCATCGCGCTCCGGTGCTTAACACTCAGTAAATATTTATACATTGTATTTATTTAATCCAAAACATAAATGTATTGCGGAGGAATACCTAAAATATGAACTCTGTGTTTAGTATATTTAAAGAGATATTTCAGAAAGTACAGTTTAGTTGACAGCATCGGCAAGAAAGGTTAAACCATAAACGTGCTGGTTTGTCAAACAGAAAGATAGAGAGTAAGCCCCCTGTACTCTCTCACTAATCTGCCGTTCCAAAATCCGGCCAAGTGTCCAATTATTGAAACTGGTGATTTGTTGTGCTAACGACCGTAAAGGTTTCTATATATAATGGTGAACTCTGGCGTTGTGAAATTTATGTAAAATTTTTACAAAAGGTGGCGAGTGAATTGTTTGAAAAATGTGTGTATTTTCTATAGTTTAGCATCAGGAAGGGAAGGCGGGAGGGGGAGGGTATGAAGAAAAGAGGGTGAGGGGAAGGGTGAGAAGGCAGGGAAGGTGAAAGAATAATGCGGGAGGAGAACATAGGAGGAACGTAACAGGGACGCATGTGAAAGTACACACTGGGAAGGGATAGCGGAGGGGCAAGGGACGAGGGAGGGATTTGAAAGGAGACATAGTAGCAGTAGGAGAGAGCAGGGGTTAATTCAGAAAATCATTGCGTCTCGGATAGCTCTATATGGCCTGATCAGACTTCGGAAAACCTTCTGATTTACTTGTGTTCACACCAGATGAAAAAACAAAAAATATTGTGAATCCAAAAGCACTTTGATAAACAGAATTAAAACGCAAATGGTTGTTATTTATTCTATTTATTATTATCCTTTTACATCATATCTTTATGTTTTATTTTTCTTATGTCTTGTTATTTCTAACCACATAGAGAAAAACAAATCTTAAACTGTGCATTCTGTGATCATTTTTAAGTGGATTATTAAAATTTACGATCTTTACAGAGTTAATCTTATAACTTTTTATGTTAATATGTAAATGTTCCGAAACATTAAATAAATAAACATTTGAGTGGCATTGCTACGCATGCGGGGTACTCGCTAGTTATCATGTTATTTTTTTTGTTATTATAAGCATATTTCAATATGGATGAGTGTTTCAGGCTAATAATTATTGCTTATAATAACCCTTTTTACTATGCATAAAAAAAACTTATCTTAAACATTAGTTTATCAATAAAAAAATAATAATTATGGTTTTTGTTTTATATATAAATTCTGTTCTGTTAATTCTGATCATTTCATAAGCCAAGGAGGAAATCTATTTTTGGTTTCATTTTTTTTTTAATGTAAAAAAAATATTAAATTCAACTGTGGTTTTCCCAAAGATTCATAAATTAACAATCAAGCTGCATATAATAATATTATCCTGAACAAATTATTATATTATCTTTTGAAAATTGACTTATGGTTATAATTACTCATCAGTCAGATCTTTTTCGGTTTCTGTAGTGTTTGCCTTATCCACAGGCAGATATTAGTAATTGTGTTTTTTTTTTGAAAATAGGCAATTCACCCTTTTGGTGCTCTTCAGGAATAATAAAGTCCTTGTTACAAACTGGTTTATTACTAATATTCACAATATTTTATATTTCTGGGTCTCACGACCAACTATAACTGAGCTCGAGCTGTTGTCGACTGGATGTACTCACCGGGTGAATCAACTTTAACTGCCCGACATCTGTCGAAACTTGACATAAGCTCTAAACCTACCGACATCCTTCAAAAACAACTGAAACTATGTGTCATTCAAGGACACTACAGTTTCAGAGTATAGTTATTTCTCGGTTGATTATTATAATATCTGTTGTTCTGTAATCCTTACAGAACTGGTATCGACTTTTGTGTGTAAGTACTGAACCCTTTATCAGTACTATTTAGTTAGATTCAAAAGACTTAGGTTCTTTAATATCACAGTGATGTTTATTGCTTTATGTTAAAATACAAATACGGTTTAGGACGACATACGTCTTTCGGACTGCTAGCTAGATTCTGTCAGAGGAGAGCTCTGAAAACGGGATGACTTGCTCCTTAGCATTCGGCCAACTTTGGGACTCGTAGATAGCGACATCATGTGACCCGAGCCTAGCAAAGGCAATAGACATAGTTAATGGAATCCTATAATAACAATATTCCGATATTTATTATGATTACTTACTAACTTTTTCTGTATATGATTTGGAAATGTAATGAATGAAATGTTTTCAGAAACGAGATAAAGGCGGTGTTCAACCCGCAGTTTGGCAGCGTGTTCCGCACGTACCACAACCCAACGTACTTCTCGCGCCGCCTCTTCAGGTTTGCTGACATCTACACATCACGCATTACTAACCTCAACAAGTATTCGCTCACGCACACTTTCTATCCGCGGCGCGGCGTTATGCCCCACGAGTACTGCTCCTACTTCATGTGAATACTCCTACCAATAGTACTAGAGATACTACGTCCAACTACTAGTCCCCACATGATATCTTCAAACTGCTAAGTGCGGATTAAGGAATTTCCATGGGTATAATTATCAAGATGTTAAATCGCTTCCATTTTAGTATATGTATATCTAATTTGTGTTTACTGCCAGGAACTACTCCTGCATACATTGGAGTACCAATACTACTACTACTTATTTTAGTATAATATAGTGACAGTATCATTCATTTGATAATAAATGAATATAAAATAACTATGTTTTAATTCCACTTATATATCTTTAGCCAATCGGTTTCGGTTTGACCTGAACCTTCATCAGGGGTGAATAAAGTACATTTACCAAAATACAGAGTTACAGAGAATTTAAATGAAAAGTAGAAGAGGGAGAGAGAACATCAACTTAGACGAGGGGCGAGGGACTTAGATTTGTCATACAGCGCCATTTTTAACAAATTTTCCTTCCCCATGCTCTGTAACTCTGTATTTTGTTTAATATGTTTTATTCACCCCTGATGAAGGTTCAGGTCGAACCGAAACAGGTTGGTTAAAGATACATAATAAAGTGGAATTAAAATAAAGTTATTTTATTGTCATTATTATAATTATATATACCCACAAAGTATTTGCTACAATGTGGAAATTTAATAAATGAACATGCTAACTGCCAACCTAACAGTGTTATTTCTTGATATCCAGGTACGGAGCACATAGCTGTCTTTGCATTTTACATGGATTTTTCTTTTTTCTTAAAGATATTATCAGTTTTCATTAAAACATTAATTGATTTTAAACCAGTTCAGTTATCATAATATGCATATTGTTCTCTAGAGACTGTATTCAAAATCAGTAGTTTTTAGAATGTTAGAAGACAATGAAAGTATTTTGTGAAAATTTTAATTATTGGTTGATAGATTCAAGGTGCAGTCAAAGTTGACTACATAATATAATAATAATTATTGAAGATTATTTACTTCTATTGCCCTGTTGTTCTGTTGTCCTGTTGCCCTGTCGCCCTGTCGCCCTGTCGTCCTGTCGTCCTGTCAGGGAGGCTTAGTTTTGTAATGGATGTTTCCGGAGATCCTTATTCTGCTAGCAGATCATGTTGCCTTAAGGATGTGATAGTTGTGCAATCATTTAAGACAATATCCTTTGAAAGTATTTTGATATGTTGTATTATTATAAGTGATTTATTATTAAAAAAATATGAATATTAATTAAAATATTGCGTTGAAAAGAAGAAGTGAAAATGCCAATGTTTTTAAAAGGCTTATAAATAATATGAAGCCATGTTCAATGAGTTGTAAGAAATTCTGAATTTGTTAATAACATTAACATATTATGTAGTTCTAAAATTAATTTTGCTTGCCATCATTGCTCATAATACTGGATATTACATAGACATTATCCTAGTTGAAGTTACATTACACTCTCCTAGAGTTTTGAAAAGTGTCCGTAATAGTTGGGAGAGATTTTTTTAATGATGATTATTGCAATGTTTTTGAAACCTTTACTTGAGTTATTTTATTGAAGTTGGAAAAATAATGATGAAGTCCTCTCAACCTTTGAATGTCCATTAGTTTAATAATGACAATTTAAATTTGGAGGTTGTTTATAATTAATACTCAAATATTGTGTAAAAACTATGTTGTATTACTTTTATAGGTAGACTTTATAATATTGTATACTTTATTAAAAATATTTTTACACCGAGGTTTTGATGTTTTGAGTTTGGTTTACATGTGAGATACATAATACGTAAAAGTTCACCAAATATCGTCAGTGTTTTGCAGGGATTGCAATTTTATAGAAGCCTTTTTAACTTTTCTCATTACTGTGTCATAAATATCTACAGTTTCATGGATAAATCTTACCTTGTCACTTGGATGTGAACCAAGTAGGTATGTTTTTTAAAAATTACAAATACATTTAGGTAAGTTTAGGTTCATTTTTTACACACAATGCATTTTGTATAAATGGCTTATTTGCCATTTTACAAAACACCGACGATATGTATTTGACTTTTGTCACTTTCAGTAATTATTTTTTTACTTTATTAATTTAAAATCTCATATGACTGATACCAAAGTTATTGTAAGGAAATTAATTTAGATCTTAAATATTGTTTAAGTTAAAGGTAGGAGATCAGTATTTTTTCTCGTTGCTTTGAAAATATAACAAACTCCGTGTTATGTCAACAATGCCTACAATTATACTGATGTTGAAGAGAACTGATCTAGAATGACAACTTTTGTGATTTCTGTAGAAAAATATAATAGTTTAATTAAATGCAACAAATATGTTATTTTTTTATGTTTTATTTGTACTCCACACTCTTTCTAAACATTCTAAACTATGACGTTCCCAGCACTGAATGGTGAAACGGGTTCATGGAGTGAAGTTTGTCCTGGCGGCGATTATTTTCCTCAGGGCTCCCTGTGTGGAGTTAATGTAAAAAAGGTTGAGATAATACTTTGAGAAAGGTTATCTGTTGAGGTTTCCATCAATTTTAAACACGCGATACTCAATGAAACCCGCTAAATGAGGAAAAGTCCGTTTACTATTTGCTACCTTCAGAAGTACAAGCGATAAAAAAATCAAAATAAAACCTTGGAGTGAAGGCGCAATTCTGCTTCCACATTACTCCTAAATAATCATGGAGAACTCAGTGGCAGACCGCAGACTTGGGAACAAGCGCCTTGTAGTGGACCCATCTTTTTAAATGCCAGGATTCTCTTCCCTGAAAGACTTAGGCCTCACTTAAGAGGAAACCGGGCGGTGATTTTTCCATTCAAATGTATTCCCCATTTATCTCTCTGGATTTTAACCCTAGAGCAAATATTTTTTTTGCATAAAATAGATATCGACCACTGGCGTGTCGGTACGTTTCGCTTTTTTTGATAAGTTACTTCTTTCTTACAGAAGATGACCTTTCAAAATCAATAAAATTGCCTGGTTTAAATGCTGTCGAAATACGTTCAGTATACAAACTAGACAATGTATTTTAAAAAACCAAAACCTACAGACATAGGCTAGCTTTACACTTGTAAGTATTTTCGTAAATTTACGACTTCTGGCCAATGGGCACATTGGATTTTCAAAATGCAATATGCCCATTGGCCAGAAGTCGTAAACTTACGAAAAAACTTTCAAGTGTAAAGCTAGCCATAAAAAAGATTTTTCTTATGTAGTTGGTAAAAAAAAATTGAAAATCGGTCCACTTTTGGAGGAGAAAAATGGGGAATACAAAACCTCGATTTTTACGATTTTAGTTAGGTATTAGTAGCTCGAGGTGCATTTGTCCCTTTCGCTCAGTATTCGGAAGGTAAGGGGGCGGTGGGAGAGAGTTTAGATAAATACATATGTATTTGTGCGACATGATGTCATGTAGTCAATGATCGATATTCTAGTGTTGTCTTTGTCCCGATTAATCAATGTTTTTTATAATTTTTTTCCATTTGGTCACTTTTGTATTTGTTTGGTGAATGAAGTACCTATTACAATATTCTTACTATAATTGTGCCAAATTTCATTTTCTTACATCAAATAATAGTCTCTGAAAAAAAAAACATCGGTTACGGCCAGATAATATATATATATATATTTTTTGATTATAGAGAAACCTCACAAGAGTCCCAACTGCTCCCTTCTGGAGCCAGTGAGACTATGGCATCCCCAATTGGAGTATGTTGTGAGGCTGAAGGTAAGTGGGGAAGGGAAGGAGATGGGGAAGAGGAAGGTGGGAAAGTACCTGGCTATTCAGATCTAGTCACTAAACACGGCTAAAGCCATTATTAAGCAACGTTTCAATTCTGAATGGTGGTCTTACACCAGGGCGATACTGAGAGTATCTTCCACTCTGTGTGAAATAGAAAAAAAAAAGAAAAGGATATGAAAGAAGAAGAGAGAAAAGAAAAGACAGAAGTTAAAAGAAAAAGGATTTCCTATACAATAGTTAGTGATATTATATCTATTGTTTTATGTATTAATTAGAATATTAATATAATCTCACTAATGTATTATTAATTCTAAAATTCTAATTAATAATATTGTATTATTAATTAGAATTTTTTATAAATTGTTTTATAATCGGTTAAACCATTTGACTCCAAAATAATTATAAAGTTAGTTATAGAGCCAAGAATATTTATGTGCCCGAACTCCCCCAGTAGATGTTCTCGTGGTAAGTGATTTGGTATCTTTTACATTCCTATCATCATTCTTGGTATCATTTTCCTCTCATTCCTTGTTTTTTCCAAAATTCACTTTCCACCATTTCCATGAAACATCACTGTCGATAGTCAATACTGTTATTATATTAGGGAACGTATCCGTACTACGTGACCCAATTTTTAACCCTACCTCCCCCCTCGGTGACCATGCGTAATATAATAATAATAATTGATTTCTTACACAATTACAAATTTTAATTTATTACATGTAAGAAATAATGTCATAAATATATTACAAAAAATAGTTTATATGTAAAAGAAATTTCAAAAAATGTCGCAA
Source organism: Limnephilus auricula (assembly GCA_951813805.1). NCBI lineage: Eukaryota > Metazoa > Arthropoda > Insecta > Trichoptera > Limnephilidae > Limnephilus > Limnephilus auricula. Next base: position 42,007,122 of record OX638390.1, read on the forward strand.
TAAAAAAAAAAATAAAAAATCGCAGGCAGTGGTGATGATTTTGTCAATGGGGAGAGACTCTTTCAAGAATCGAAATAATTTCTCTTTTGAATCTCTCCTTACCGACGCCAAATATTATATCAATCCCTGAGGAGATTTGGTTCAGGAGCAATATACTCCTCCCTACCTGGAGAACTATCGGCAGGTTAGTTCTACAGGCAGGAAGGTAGAATAATCTATGATGACGCTGTCTAAGATAGTCATCTGGAGCTTAGAGACTCACGCGCTTCAAAATGGCTGAGTTCACAATATCGCCTCGCAGTAGTCTGAATAGGTGGGTAGCGGCATACCCCTCTCTTCTGAGTTTCAGGGTGGAAAGTCCCAGCATGCCCAGAAGAAAGTTTGTCGGGTAGAGCTACGGATAGTGGCCGTACTCCCTCATATAGAGAAATATTATTGGGTATCTCAAAAAATATACGGATAACGAACCCTAACTTTAACGAAATGTTAACTTACTTTCATACATAATCCCAAGATCTATTTATATTTCAAACTCGTTTGAGATTATGACCAAGCATAGTGTACCTGTGGTAGGTGAGACTAAATGCTCTGGTAAAAGTCAGCATTTCAAGATATTGAAATGAAGCTGGTTTCGTTGACTCCATTCTGAAATGTTATCAACATCAGCTTGAAGGCACAGGCAGTCCTCAATATTTCTTATTAAAAGAAATAATTTTAGATCGTCGGCAAACAGCAAAAAGCGTGAAAAACGAATGACTCCAGCAATGTCATTAATGAAAATGGAAAAGAGAAGAGGCCCTAGGATTGATCTTTGGGGAATCCCAGAGAAAACAAGAAATTCAGCAGATTGGAAGATTCCATGTGTGACAAATTGCTTTCTGTTCTTGAGGTAACTTTTAAAAAACTTTAACATCCGAAGGGAAAACCCACCTGGGCAAGTTTTGTGAGTAAGATATCGTGATTCACAGTATCAAACGCTTTGGAGAAGTCGTTACACGAACAGTCTACTTGGTATCCACTGTCTAGGGACCTAGCAACATAGTCCGTGAAAACCATCAGATTGGTTTCAGTAGATCTTCCTTTCCAGAAACCACGCTGTTCGGGGATAATTTATGCGTCTATCTGAGGCATAAGGAATTTATAAATTAATTTTTCAAATAGTTTAGCAGGAGCCGATAATATTCGATTTAGACACGTCGATAATTTTCGATTAACTTTTTCGAACCTTTCTTAAAAATAGGACATATTTTAGAAGTTTTCCATACTTCATGAATAGGGGAAGTGCTTATAGCTAAGTTAAAGATAAGACATAATGATACATATAAAAAATACGGAAACGAAGTCTGGTCCGATGGAGGGTGAGTTCTTCGTGAGACTTATGGCACTCATAATGTCAGACTCAGTAAATATATCTAAATCCACGTTTGAAGCTTCTGTGATATTATATGAAGCCGCATTATTTATGTCTAGAAGTGGAGGGTCTTTATTGTAGACGGATTGAAAATGATCAGCAAATGCGTTAGCCACATCTAAGCCACGAAATTCCTGATTACCTTTCATCATGGTGTGTTTAAGACCACCATCCTTCCGAAGGGATTTTATATAGTGCCAAAATGTCTTGGCATCATGCATGATGTTTTCCTCGATTTCGGACACGTGTGCTCGATAGGCTACTCGAACCTCGAACCTCGCGCCTAACTAACGCTCGGTAAAAACTAAACAGATCGTAATCACTCTGAAGGCCTCCAGATTTCCAGCGTTTATGATAGGCGTGTTTGATCTCTATACTCGAGATGACTTCTCTCGAGAACCACTTCGGATATTTGCGACCACCACCGCCTGCAACTTTTTTGGGAAAACAAGAATCCAATACGTCATAAATACAACTGTAAAAATATGGCGCAGCCTCATCTACTGTACAAAAAGGGCTGAGGTTTTGCCAGTCTATCCGGCTCATTGATTCATACACGTTCATGAGATTACCCTTATTGAAATTCCATCCTCTTGAGATTTCACGTTCAAGGCTTAAGACTGTATTGCTTTTTAAAGGTTTTCTCATCAAGCTGCACTGAAATTCAATAGCCGGATGAAAACTGTCTTCGGGTACAAGAGGAAACTTACAGCGTCTTACCTCAAGATTGGCATTACACAGAACAAAGTCAAGGATTCTGGAGTCGGAATTTAGAATGTCATTACACAGTGAGAGACCAAAGGTCGCGCACAGATAGTCCAAATCAGATTCAACCTTAGAAACTTCACGAGATGAATTCAAATTAAACTCACCAAATATGATAACATTCTTTTGACCAATTATATCGAAATCAGAATGTATCCTGTCAAAAAATTGCTTGAATACTTCCCACCTACTACTGTTAGGCGAAAAATAGACTACACACTTGAATGTCACATCGACGGATCTGCCGGATCTGCCCTGATGATGGACACTGCAACGCTGTCCGAAACGTCGGCTAAAGAAGGAGGTAGCACAACACGGCATAACACCCCAAAAACAAACAACGAAAAAGTTTACAAGATATTTTTACCCATAAGTCCTCTTGCTCAGTTTCTAGGGTGCGGATGCACTCGACCTTTAACCCATCCTCACCTTTGAAGGCTAGGAGACAACCGCAACCCTGCCTGTGACCCCTGCCACTATCACGATCTCTTCTAAAAACTGAGAAGTCATCACCAAAAAGTTCAGAGTTCAAAACACCCGCGTTTAGCCACGTCTCGGTCAGCGCTATGATATCACAGTCACCGACCGCAATATTTTTGTAAAAATGCGAGCATTTGGTTATCAACCTTCTGGCATTCTTTAGCTTATTCTTCTTCTGGTGTTCAAATTTTCGGCTGCATCATGGGTAGAAGCCGGCTTAGAAGACGGGGTTACGTGTGGGGAAAACAAAACGGAGGTATAGGGCCGTGTAGTGGAAGTAGTATTGTCTGTAGATGGAGGTAAACTGGCATCATTTGTATTTAGGTTGATCGTATGCGTGATATTAGCTGCGGTTTCTGCTGTTGAAGACGGATTCAAAGGGACGGCAATATTAATATATTCCAAGACCAACCCTCCCCCTACAGTTTTCACGTAGTAATTCATAAAAATGGTTTTGAATCATTTCTTGCTAACAAAAAGTTTTAAAAAAATATTTGGTTTATTTGTCTTTATTAATATGGCGCTTGCTGCGTGACGGCAAGAGTTGTTCTTAGTCGCAATCTGACAAAGTTCTACGATTTTTAACTGTGTGAGACGCTCCAGCTCTTTAAGATTTTTTTTCTACTCAAAGGCATCCAAAATTCCTTCGTCTTTTTATGTGTTGCCTGTTTATTAAATGTCACAAAGAATCCTTGTGACATTAATAAACGCATTGTACAGTCGATCGTACAACGACATTATTGTACTGACACAAACTCTCGGCGACTTGCTTGACAATTACACTGCACTACAAACTATCAGTTTTCAATCAGCTGACGTCTCGGCATACGTATGTCAGTTTAAAAAGTTGTGCACCTGCGAGTTTAAAAAGCGCCATTTGAATGTAGCTCGAAAAAAACGCGAGATTTCCCTAGAGGATATTGACTAGGTGATAAAAACCTAAGCCCCCCGCCCCTCATTGTGACCAACCGTGGTGTTTTGAAGATATCCCTTCCCCCCTGATCCCCCTGAACGAGTCACGTGGTATGGGTACGTTACCGTATTTTGCAGTCCAATCACAAGTTCATCTGAAGCTGAATGATTCGTATCCAGTTTCAGGTATAACAAGGCGAGTATAGGTACACAGTATAGTATTGTCAATGCAACAACAGGATACGGTGAACAATGAACCACGGCAAGGATTACACGTGGGTTAGCCTTTACGCAAGTGAAAGTGCTCAGCGCGAGTTGGGTTGGTGTTGGTTATCGAATGGGGAAAACGGTTGTTGCGCTATCGTTGGTGCGTTTCTGCCGCGTGTTGGCGTCATATCCGTGACTGCGCCGCAATTACTGTGACACACTATTAACCCCGTACTAGGTCCTGCTGTCACTCTAAACCGTCTCAGATTTACATAATGATGTTACAAACAGTATAATATGGCGTATGGAGGTTCCGGCGGACCTGCATACACTACCCAATGGAATGGATTTGGATTGAAAGAAATTACATGTCAGTCGCACGAGTATATTACACAACATAGGTAGGTATGATACCAGGTCATGTCCTTGAAGCCGGAACAACAAGGTCACTGATTCCGGGCGCAATATCTGAAGGGTGTCCGATATAGAAGGAAAATAGCGAAATATTATATGTCCCAGAGATTGTGTGATCGTGTGAGAAATATGGACATCCGAAAATAATGCAAGACTGATGTGAGCGTAATACGTAAGATTTAGAAAGCATGGGCACGAATACATGAATAATGTGAATGGTAGAAGAAGTCGAGGACGCCTGAGGAAAACATGGCACGATCAAGTGAATCATATACTTGAGTCAGGCCATGTCGAAAGTCAGAATAATAAAAGAGTATGTTTGAGACGATGTATTAATGTGAATGAGGCAAGGAGTGAGTGCCTACACCGAGTTGTTTGGAGGTCCATCCTCTGCCTACCCCTATGGTGAAACGGCGTGATGGTTAGTTAGTTGACCCCGAGCATGCAAGCAATCACGCGTCACAATTCACCTCTGTATTTTTAGAAGTTTTTAATAAGAAACAAAATATTATTACAATTTTACAGATTCCCGAAGGCGCTAGTATAAACATAGCACTTTATTTATGGGCGCGTTTTCAAATGTGTGCCCCATGCCAATGTCTTGCCATCCTACCTAACTACTCGTCAGTACTCACTGACTCCATATACCTTACTTCAGAGGAGATACTGGATACATATTTAAATTTGCAAAGGAATTTTTGTATTTCACGACAGTCGTACATGAACATAAATATATCTGCTTGCGATAAGTAGTCACAGCAATTTGGATTGTGCCATGGTGGTATTGATTGTACAATTCACTGAATAGGTACCGCGTACCGCAGAAGTAATACGAAAATGTATATCTAAGTTTTTAGTACATAGGTAGAGTAGTTTCGGGTATTATGGCCTAGTGGGCCAATATGGCCAGCATTATTTTTTCCGACACCATTCAACACTAGCGGTTTATATATCCGTCATATTGTCAAACCCTTTCCCTCGACCCCCTCAGTCGATTCCTGAGATTCGAGTGCGTATATGTGCGGAGCATGCGACGATCGAAAATTATCTGATTTGATCTTATTTTTTGGTTAAGTTTCACTCGTTCCTGTTTCTCAAATAATCATTGTTTTTATATTGCTAATGCACATGTTTGTAGGTAAACTTTTATTTAATAGTGTGGTGACTTTTTTTAAGGACATTGTTTACTAGTTTTTAGGTTAGACTTTTTATTTGTCATAAACGTCCTAACGGCCAATATGGCTCACTAGGTAGGTGGCCAATATGGTCTACCAGGCCATATTGGCCTCACATAGAGTAAATCTTTCTTACTTACACGTTAATATTTTTTTCCTAAGGGCAATGGCTCCACGAAAACCAATTTCACAAAGAAAACGCCAAACTTGGTGCCATGATAAAATCGAAAAGGCTATGGATAAAAGCAAAAACGAAAGGGCAAAGGTAAAAATACAAAGTCAAAACCTAAAAGCCCCAATACACTACTCGCAAAGTTGACCGAAGTTAATGAAGAAGTGAACCAAGTAGTGTAGTGAGACGCATCTTGTTCAGACTTCGGAACGCTTCGAGTCCTTTGACTCTGCGCAAAACCGACAACGATCGGAAATCGGACGAAGCGAGGTGAGGTTGCACGAAGCGAAGTGAAGTTCGTTTCTTCACTATCATATTCGCCTGGATCAACTTCGCGAGTAGTGTATAGAGGCCTTTAGGAGGTACAAATGTCTAGCTCGGAGGAAGAAAACGAACCACTGTACCAAGACAGTTCTGACGAAAGTCCAGATAGGAGCAATATTTATGATGCCAAGTGTTTGTATTGCGACGATCTCTATTCTATGAATAACAGAGATGAAGTATAGGTTCAATACCTATGTTGTAAATTATGGGCTCACAAAGAATGCTCAGGAGAGGAAACGGACGTTTTTTTCTGCGAATTTAGTTCTGCAAAGTAACACAAAGTTTATTTCTTTTGATTTTTTATTTTATTTGTTATGGTGGGCAATATGGCACACTTCATTTGTGGCCAATATGGCCCTGGGCCATATTGTCCTACCACATTTTATTTTTAAGATTATTCAAGATTAAGAAAAAAATTGTTTTAGTTATGTTTCGAAGCCAATATAACCATAAATTAATATTTTTTGAATACTATTAAGTTCAAAGGACTGATTTAACCAATAAAGGCTAATTAATCTCAAAAATTTCGTATTTTATTTCCAAAAAGGCTTACGGCGTGCCATATTACCCGAACTTACTCTACCTACCTACGTGGGCAAATGCGGCTCCACAAGTTGCGGTCATTGCTTTTGTGTTAATTACTGCGTTTAATTTTGAATTAGCTGACGTAATAAATAATATAAAACGAAAGCACTGCATCATTAAATGTCGGCACTTCTCTAAAAAACGAGGGCCCATTTAAACTAGGCTAGGCGCTACCACATCACTGAAATAGGTGAGAACGTATTCGTTCTAATTGCTCATCAAATATTAAATTATCCAATAACTCATCTAGATTACATTGGCCCTTTAAAACATAAAAGCGAGAATTGCCCTAAGTCTTGTATGGAAGAGAAGTGAAATTTGACGACATCCGAAAGTCTGTGAATAAAGCTAAATGAATCACAAATAAAGTATGAAGATTTATAAATTAGGCTATACAAAAGGCGTCGCGATCGCAACCAGCAACAGCGAGTAATGGTAGAATCAGACTGGGTCGACGTACGTGCCATTCGCTACGCCTAACAATATCTGGACTGCTTAGTAACCATACATTTTCTATGAAAATTATGGTTGCAGAATCACACTTACCACACGTCGCGATGCGTATGGCCAGTGTGATTCTAAATTATACTGGGTCGACGTACACGATACACGCAATATCACGCTCCGTCGAGCCATGTGTCAAGGTGACAGATGGTCTGAAGTTATTTGTAGTGTTACCATTTTCGAAAATAGAAACCGCCAAAACAAGCATACGCTATTGTTTTTTTTTTTTTTTTTGGGTTTAAACTTTTTTTTAATCATGTATTATGTATGTATTAATGTTTTAATCCTGTTAATGTTCCAATTAAAATAAAATTGAAATAAATCAACAGCAGATAATTTCAATAGAATTTCGTTTTATTTTTGGGGAAGATTTATTATAAAGGTACTTGTGGGGAAATTGTACGGAATTTCTTAATTTTAAATTTAGAATATTAGCATTGACAACCAATGTCAGTCTTTTGACATTTATTTTTTAGGTTTGGTTTATATGATTCACTTCCCAACGGACGTATTCGTTGCATTGCCATGTTTTTTGATTCGGAAAGTGAATTTGAGGATGACTTGCTAGGAGTATTATTTTTAAATGAGTATATTCATAAAATGAAAAATAAAAATGTAAGAAGAAGAACTTGGATCCATCAAATAAATAAAAACAGACAAATTTTTGGAGAGTTCCATACACTGGTAAAAGAACTTCTAGAATCTGACGACGGAAGATTTTTTATGTACTTCCGCATGACTAAAATTAAATTTAACGAACTTCATGGAATTATCGAATGTGATATAAAAATACAAAATACACGTCTCCGTCAATCAATCGGTACCAGAGAAACACTGGCAGTTTGTTTAAGGTACAATTTATTGTCATTCTTTATATGGGTATAATATTGAAAATAATAATAATTTATTAACGCCCTAATAGACTTTTAAATGCAATTTTACATTTAAGTATAATGATTTACATGGAAGTATAATAACAGTACAACAAGTATGAAAAGATTCATATAGTAGTGATACACCTGTATCTATGATCGGTATTGATTTTTAATAAAAAGATCTGAAGTAGCAAATACAAAGTATAACAGATAAAAGTAAGTTAACAGGAATGTCTATTTTATTTATTATTCTTCAGTTAGCGCACCTCGTAGTGTTTGCTAATAATTATTATTTAACAAATTTAATAATTAGTTAACTGGATTTTTTTCTGTTATACTTTGTATTTTCGAATCCTGATACTCCTGAAAGAGCTCTGGCTGATATGATGGGCATGATGAGAAATTCTCAGGAGATTTGAAAACAGAATTAAGAACAGGACGAAACAATTTTCTTTATGAGCATTTGCCAATCGGTAAAAAAACTGCCAATTACGTCAGTTAAGAATAAAATCAAATCTTTTTTCGGCGGTGAACGGGGCCGAGGTAAAGTAGCTGGAGGAGGAGCATCAGCATGGCAATCGATATGAAGACAAAAAAAAATAATAAAATTTAAAAAAATAATTGAACTAAATCCAAAAATTAAAAGTAAAGAACAGATAAATTTATTCTATTTCGATATTATAAGTGGTCATATTGAATGCCATTCTGATGCTCCTCTTCCATCTGCTTCATTTCGGCCTCGGTCACCGCCGAAAATAGCATCGATTTTATTTTTAAGTGATCTAATTTGGGCAGTTTTTTTACCGATTGGCAAATGCTCATAAAAAAATAATCAGTTTCATCCAGTTCCTGCTTCTTTTTTCTTAAGTCTTGAGAATTTCTCATCATCCCCATTATATCAGTCAAAGTTCTTTCAGAAGTATCAGTATTCGCCTTCCTTTTGTTCGCCCCACTCGACGTGGGTGCAACGGTGCAGTTGCTTCCAGGGCTTTCAGGAGATATGTCTGATAAATCTTCGATAAACATGGCGTCAAGATTGCCTGTAGTAGGACGTCCTTTTAGGGGGTTTAAAATAGGGCTTTAAAAATGACATCTGTTCTTCAAATCGCCAAGGCACCATTATTTTCCCCGCTTGGCCACTTTTCTTAAGGCGCCTTTTCATTGCATTATTATAGCAATTCCGTAACTTGCTGCAGTCGTCTTTACACTGGTCAACTGAAATGATAATTATTTTTATATTACTTGCAGATTTTTGACTACGGGAAATTCATTTCGGTCTCTAGGATTCAGCTATCGCATAGGATTTTCTACTGTACACAATATAGTCCAAGAAGTTTGTGAAGCTATTTGGAAACATCTTGGACCTAAAGTAATGCCCCAGCCAACAACAGAAATGTGGAAAAAAATAGCGAAAGACTTTAATAACTTATGGAATTTTCCCAATTGCATTGGTGCTCTAGATGGCAAACATCAATATAAAGTGTCCAATAAATATTATTATATATGGATCACCAGCTTTAGAACGCGACTAGCCACGAGTGAAAACGGTCTTGTGATGGCAGCACTGCACTTCTGGCAGGGTCCTATTTTCAAGCGATGGAGCCAACTCCTGATGTCATAGTTAAAAAAAAAGTCTTGTAAAGGACTCTTATTAATAATGATTTTTTATATATATTTTGTAATGGACTCGTAAAGAGCACTATTGAACTATGTTTAAGTTTCTTTTAGTTAAGCGCACTTGAAGTGAAACCACACAAAACTGCGCTATACAAATGTAATGTTATTATTATTATTATTATTATGGCGCCCGAGTAGTTATGAAGATCTATTTTGTCCACTATTGCTGATTGTTTGCACAAAAATATTTCATTGAATGTTTACCTATACCTGATATTCATAGACTTCGTGTTACGGAAGATGATGAGTCAGATATTTTCTATATATTATGTCACTTTTGTATGATTCTTAGTGCCGAGATATGTATCTAAATATGTTGTCAATGTTTTCTTTAAGTTTATCTACTTATTAAGAAATCTCATATTATTTATTTTACTGGCTTTCCTGATTTTCCTGTCTTTTACTGGCTTTCGATGTTTTATGGCGCATATTTTTGACAATTTTTAAATTTAATCCCTTTTGCTTGACCAGTAAAAATTACTTATAGGTAGGTACTTATTATTACTTTATTATTTTATGTTAACCTAATTTTATAATAATTATATGTTAACCTAATTCTATAATATTTTTTAATTCATTTTGTGCCTTCTTTAATTTTGCAAAACATGCAATAAAAATTGGATTATCCATGAAATTAATTATTTTTGTGTTATTATTGCGTACAAACCTGAAAAGAAACCCTTTTTTACGTGAATACCGCACAAGAATCTCAACTGCTCCCAACTAATTTGGTAGGTGCGTATGGGTACCGCCGCCCCGGGAACCATTTATTGGATAACCAACACCCCTGCCATAGGTCACCCCAAGTGGTTCGCTACGTTTGGTGACTTAGCAGGGGTGCCCGGGTTTGTGTGGATCTTGACGGTGAATGTGTTTGCCCACCTATTGCATTGCGAGCCGGATCAGGAGAGACTGGTTGAGGGAGACTTGATTCAGACCTCTCCAGCCGGACTCATTTGACCCATCACATTGTATCGCAGTGGGAGGGATGGACTCGTACATTCGTCTCTCCTAGACACATTGACCCCCAGATTCCCCAGAACTTCCACTCCTTCCTTTCCCTTAAAAGACCCTCCACACAGCATCTCCAAAGATGGCATAGGCCCTGAGGGAATTTTTTTCCTCAGGGCCTCCTGTGTGGAGCTAAAGTAAAAAAAAGAATGATTCTCTTAAACCAAACAATTGAATTAAAATTAATTCACGGTACGTTTTCTTATAAAAAAATTTAAAAATAAAATTAAAAATTATTGAAAATTCGGCAATGTAACAGTAACTTTAATAAATAAATAATATTTACAAAATAACACCAACTTTGCTTTGAACAGTACCTCTACCTACTAAACTCTGCAATCAGTCAAAACTGTTGTATAACCTGTAGTATAAACTCTAGTTGCGAGGTTCACGATTATGTTTGGTTATGGTTCATTTCATTATTATTACATGTACCTATTGCTATAAGAGAAGTAGATATACCAACCCGGATCTAAATATGATTGCATTCGTTGCGTGTAAAATAAATAATTCAATTAAAAATGTGTTATACCGGTCTTGCCAAGTATGACTGCGATCTCTTCCCAAGCCACACTACGTGCAATGGAATTTCTGTATTCGCCGGATTTAATGTTGTATATTATTTCGTACCGTCGGACGGTATCAATTAGCTTTTCGTCTCCCATTTTTTTAAGTGAGCGGTAAATGTAATTGGTGCCACTGTCAGAATAATATGTGAAAATAACCATAGATATACCGAATGTAACCTTAGATGCATAGATAATACCACTCGCAGATGTCAAATCCACCTGCCACCTGCCCCACGCCGATCTGGCCGGCCCAGACGTCGCGATGGGAACGTGGGTTTGCGAAGTTCGTACGTCGACGTGGTTGCTAAGCAGTCCAGATATTGTTAGGCGTAGCGATGCCCACGTACGTCGACCCAGTCTGATTCTACCATAATTATGCCTACTATTTATAAGTAGTGCAACTATAAACAAAGAAGGTCTCGTGGGAACTGTCCCTCTTGCTTTTATTTGGACAATGGTAGAAATAAGGCTGTTGGAGAAAAAGTTATTCAATTGTCAGCCTATTAAGGTTAATACGGCGCAGATATAATGAATGGTAAACAAGGTAGATACGAAATCTCGTGGCTTATTCACTACTTGATTCACATGTTGCACAAAATGCCTAAAAGGCTTTTTTAGGTTCATGTATTGCACACTGTCCGCTTTCCCCACTTTGAAACAAACAGCAAACAGGGTACCTACCCATCCAGCTTTATTGACACTACTTATCTATAGTTATCTATCGTTCTATCATATTGCCATACACAAAATGTGTCGTCTGTACAATACTATTGCTACAACTAAAATGTGTCGTCTGTACAATTGAATTGAATAATATTGAATGTGACCGAGAAACACAAAAATCTTCCTAAAACATACTTTAAAAACCAAATTATCAATCTTCTACCATGATGTCATGGAGAAGAGATATATAATTGTTTTAGTATTATTATAATTTTATTATCATGTTTCTTCCTTCTTTCTTTCCTATCTTTCTCTGTAGGTTTTGTTCACTTACTAGGTTTAATATCCCATGTTCTATATTTAATTTTGATTAATATTATTTGTTGTTTGAAGTGTTAATATCTGTGCACATTCCAATGGCAATATAATGAATGTAATAATTGTTAACACTCTGTAAATGTTTCAAATAATAAAAAATAAATAAAAGATGGATGAAGAGTACGTACCCTATCATGGTGAGTATCTATTGTTAGTATGGGAATGGTATATTTATGGTTAGTTTGTATCATATCATGTTTTAGGAATACCTAGTCGAGGCCATGTAAAATTTTCGCAAATCGTTTTTTATGCGCGACTTATTTGTATTTGTAATACTCCTGTTAATTTTCTTGGTCATGTCATTATGACAAACAATAAGAGAACTTGACAAAGAAATAATTTCACCGGGAGAATTTAAATGCAAATGTGTTGCACCCACGAAGAGGGATCGTGAATAATCTCATGACGCCATTATTTGCTAATTTCTCTTTCCGATCCAATATAATTTATTACTCATAAGAGTAATAAGTGCTCATATTGCGGAATATTAAATCTATTGTACTCCTCCGACTAGTGGAGGTGGAGGTAGAAGGAGGTGCCGTTATTGCACGAACTTTTTAGAATTTATAATTTACGACTGAATTCTATTAAATGCGACCTTACCTATTGTTATTATACCTACATTGAAGTTTGTACTCGCTTTCTTTTACAAAATGTTTACTCATATAATATTCATGTCTGAGTGAATGATTATTCTTCTACATAGGTATTTACCTACTGCAAAATACTGTTGGAAATTACTGTTTTTTAAGTATCAACTGAACTCACGTCTTCCTAAAATGTTTTTTTTACATCGGGGGCATCGGGGCCTCGGGGCATCCACACAGGAGGCCCCGAGGCAAAATTATTCCACGGGGTTTGTGTCATCTTAGCGGATCCTGTGTGGAGGGGGAAGGAAGGAGAGAAGGTTCTGGGAAGGATAAAGGTACGAGGGGTGGGTAGGAATCTGGGGTCAGTGTCCAGGAGTGATGGACGCATGAATCCATTCCTCCCACTGCGGTGCAAGGTCAAGAGAGTCGGGTTGGGAAGATCAAAATGTCTCCCTCAACCAGTCTCTCCCGTTCCGTCACGCCTCACAGTAGGTGGGCAAAGGCATCCGCCACCAAGACCAAGACAAACCTCACCACATGAACCCGGGCACCTCTGCTAAGTAGTTAATCGTAGCGAAACACTTGGAATGACGAACGGCAGGGGTGTTGGTTATCCAATAAATAACGGGACGACGGAACCCATACCCGCCTCCCAAATTGTAAAAGAAATATGGAGTAACAAAAAAGCTTACCATGGTGTAATATAATATAATGTATACATTTTATTCACCACCCAAGAGAGATAAGCTGTTCTAAAAATTCCTGCTACTTGAAGCGGTTCACCCGTGCTTTATTGATTCCCAATTTGTAGCAAACATCTTCGTGTAAAGTACGTATCAATGAAGCGCTCGCTCCAGGAGAGAAAAGGCGAGTGACCCCCTGAAACTGAGATGAGAAACAGCAATGCCATGGGGGGCATCCTCTGATCTGAAAACTCGCTTGGGAGACAATTAGACAATCACACTGACTTCTGACGGTTCGACATCTCAAAGTTCTGCGGCTGCGGCTGCGGCTGAAACGATGACCACAGTAACCGCAATGTACTAAATGAAATTTTAACTTTAAAATATCATAACTGTGAACGGTATCCGAGTCAGCCGAGCCACTCAAATAAGCGTTCGAATAATTGTACTGAAATAATTGAATCACTTAAGATATGTAGGTACCTAATTATTCTCATGCAAATATGCGCTGTTTTATATCGGGCAATGCAGACGTGCTTTATAGAGCGGCGGATCTTCACCAAGAAGAGTTCTCTCACACGGTGGACCACATCTTCCACTCCATCTACCTACCTCTCCCCCCACCTCCCCGCACGGCTCTCTTTTGCCTTAGATATATACCTCACTTGAACGTTTCACTGTTCACTGTTGATCTGGGTGTCTGGCTTCTCTCTCTCGACACCGGTTGCTCTCTCAGAGCAATTTCTCTCTACAAATGCACCCACCCAATGCACGCTAATGCGTTTTAAACAAATCCTTAACTTATGCAATGTCATTGACAAACAATTATGATAATAATCGGTAAATTGAGAAATTGTTCTTAATAATTGAAACTGCAAATGCCAGATTAGGTATAATATTACATTGCAGCCGCCTGATCGTGATACGTGACTGCACTTGAGCATATCGTTTACTATTATTTACACGCGATTGAATTGACGTTCAAAACTGCTTATCGTTTCCCATTAGCAACTCATACACACTCACAACACTCAAAACCTTTCCTCATATTAATTTGTTCGGATACATAACCTAAAAGTAGTTAAACTATTAGGTTTATCGTTTGGCATGGACTCTCGACAATAGCTATTAAAAATAACTATACCAAGAAGGTGTCTACTGTTTACCGCTGTGTGCAGATAGGTTGGTGTTGGTAGGTATCGCAAGTTGAGGTAATTTAACCCAGTAGCAGTAGCAGTAGCAGTAGCTGGCCATCGACCGCCCGGGGCCCGGGGGACATCACACTGATAACGCGGCTGAGGACACAAACATAAATATGATAGAAAGCAACTAGCGGCAGTTGTAGTACGCGAGGTTTTGCCGTTATCTTGAATAAGTTAATATCTCGTTTCTTGCTTGGAACCCGCCATTAAACATGGGATATTATCACCATTGTCTCTGCATCCTCTCTACACTACCTATAGTCTATACTGGTGTACCTACTTGCTACCTGCAATATCGCACAAGAGTCCAACTGCTCCCGTCTGGGGCCAGAGAGACCATGGAATTCCCAATTGGGGTACGTTGTGAGGCTGAAGGTAGTGAGAAGGCAAGGAGATAGGGAAGAGGAACCTGGCTGTTCATAGCTGGTCACCAAACACGGCTAAAGCCATATCAAGCAACATTTCAATTGTTTCAATTCTGAATGGTGGTCTTACATCAGGAACGTGCCGCAAATATATATTTAAAATTAATTAATTGTGAAATTACACAAATCAACCAAATAAAATTTATTTGAGCCCGCATTTGAACCCGCCACTTCGGATTGGGAGTCGAGAGCCTTACCCCTCGACCACGCCGGTCGTCAAAGAGGTGATTGCGAATGTTCTTATCATTAGAGTAAACACGATTATGTAATAACTTTTTTTAAAGAAAGACAAACATTCCCGGATTACGAATAACCTGGCAACATTTGAAAATCTCCTATTACTACCACACTAAGCCGAAGATGTTGCTTGTGTTGTGATGGAGGACTTGGCCAGCCGAGGAATCGAACACGGGACGCCCGGGTGGGACCCAAACGCGATGCCCACTCAGCCACTGATCGGTCAATTAATAATACATATTGTAATGTCTGTGGCGGTGTAATCCTTTTACAGAGATAGTATCGTATTTTGTGTTAGTACTGGACCCTTTCTCAGTACTATTAAGTTAGATTGAAAGACTTTGGTTCTTTGAAAACCGCAGTGATGTTTATTGCTTTACGTAAAAATACAAATATGGTTTAAGAGGACATACGTCACTGGCGGTCCTTGAGTTTTCAGTGAGTTAGTGCTACGATTGAAAAAAACACGACGTTTCTGATGTTGTTGTAGCTCAAAATTAATTTTATTTTTTTTTCAAAATTTCAACTTTTTGTACGAAGATCTTCATACACAAAGTTGAAATTTAAAAAAAAAATCATTTTGAGCTACAATAACATTAGTAAGGTCGTTTTTTTCAATCTAGCTCACTTTCAAAACTCACCGACCGCCCCCGACATATGTCCTTCTCACTCGTTAGCTATATTCTATCTGATGAGCTCTTGTAAACGGAATGACTTGGACCTTCACGATCGGCCATGCTCGGGACTCGTCGACACTGTTGATTTTTAGTTTACAATTCTATTGTAACTCCGCATTTAAATTATTATTCTAGCGTTTTATTCTTATGTAACGAAGCCAAAAATAATAAACCACAGGTAATACAAAATAGGCGGATGAGGATGATTTTAAAATGCAACATTTTTACCAAAGTTAAAATTATTTTACAAAATTTAAATATGATAACAATACGAAATATAATACGTTATCTCCAAAGTAATATTATGTAGGTACCATGAAAATGTTCACAATTATTCTACGAGAAGATGCAGAGATTTTAGGCTTACCAAAACTAAACTTTCGTGCACGCAAAACAGCGTGTTTAATAAAGGGCAAAAACTTTATAATAACCTACCAAATGCCGTAAAGAAAGACTCAAGCCTTAGCACTTTTCGTAGGAGATGTGCTTTATATGTAAAAAATAGTTTTTGATTTGAAAACGAACATACTCACTAATATTATTTTAGTCACCTTAAACCAAGTTATATGTTTTCTTAAAATGTATTTTTCAAACCTATTTATAATGTAACTGTTTCTCTTAAATTGTATTTTTTATATTTTTCTTACTAGATGTATGAAAAATTTGCTTACATCCAAATAAAGATTTAAAAACAAAAAAAACCGACACTATGTGACCCGGCGTAGCATAGATAATAGACACGGACAATAGAATCCTATCATAATAAATATTCCGACATATTACAATAATGATGATAATAATTCGGGGCAGGATCCAGGATGTGTTGAATTTCGATAGTGATCCGTTGATCATAATCCGGGTCGTCTCTGAAGCAAGAGTATCTGATATATCCTGGTACACCTATAGGTGTATAAACATTGCCGCGATATTCGTGTTAATTCAGTAATCACACCGTCCCACGCAGAGTTCAATCGCAGATTTTTTATTGACTTTCTTTTATCTGACCTTGACACTATTTAATATTCTTGTCCGTTTATCTGAAAAGTGTGCGATGTGTCTCGTACTGCGAACTCAGGGATCGTCAACTTCACGCAATCACGGGTACTTCTTTATTTTCTTCATTTATCATTAGTCCCATGGACCAACATGTTCACCAACACAGAAATTCTCAGACGGGGAAGAGAAGATAGAGATAAGATAGAAAGAACTGCTCACATTCATAAAAGGCAAGATAGAGAATGTCTTGGCTGCGAAATGTAAGAGAGTGATCGCCAACCGGTATCAGAAGTGTGGAGGAGCTATTCCGGGCAGCGCAAGATAGAGACATATTTACCAGAGTGATCGCCAACGTCAGGGGGACCTGATAGGGCACACGAAGAGGAAGAAACAAGTTGAAACTGAACGTACCTAAACAAAACAAAGTATATGGAAAAATATTTAGTTTTGTTTAGGTACGTATAGTTAAATTTGACAATTAATGATGAAAAAATTGAAAAAGTAAATGAAATCAAAAACCTGGGTTTATAACTTGATTCAAAAGTAACTTTCACAGAAAATTTTGAATATGCGCTAAAAAGGTATCAAAAAAGTAAAATTTTTTTAAATACTAAGTAGTAACTACATGGTAATACTACAGAGCTCATTTATAAAACTATAGTTGCTCTACATTTAGATTACTGCTCTGCGATGTTATATTTGGCCAATGAAGGAAATTTGAACAGGCTACAGAACAGAGCTATCGGGAAAAAGCAAATACGCAAGGGTTGATCTAAGCGAGAGAGGAGCTAAATTGGATTCCATTGAAAAAGGGACAGTTATTTAAAATGTTAATTTTTGTGCATAAAGTCATGAAAAATCAGATGCCAAAATATTTTTAGGGTGAAATTGCTTTTAATAGAGATGTACATAATTACGAAACCAGAAATATAAATATAGTTAGATTGCCATGTATGAAACAAATAAAATCACAGAACTGTCTAATGTATAGAGAGAGGACTAAAGATGTATGATGAAATGCCTGAAAGTCTGAGGAATGAATGTATTTGAAAATAAATGTTATGCTTACTGCAAAAATATTTAAATTTATAAAATGAAATGAAATATTACCGTGTACATATCAGTTTATGTTCTAACGTAGTTCATTACTCAATAAAATAATAATTGATGATATTCCTATAGGTACTTTACTAAACCTCAACTGTGGTACATTAATACTGAAATGAAGTAGGTAATATTTCATTATAGGTATTTTTAATTTTGACTTCCTTCTACTAATCGGTCCATTGCCTACCTACACCTACAACTCTAACTCAAAAACCACAACACGCTGAAACCGTAACAAATTCACCAATTCTCTAGTAAAAATAACACTTTACGAAGCTATAAAACAAAAATATTTTGCTAGACAGACTCTCTATTTATTGTTTTTGTGTTTAATTCGTAGAACTCCGTTTAATTTTATCAAAATTTAATTAAAAATAATCAAATTATAAATAAAATAAAAAAAATAATTAAAATATCAATTACTGATTTAAGCTGTCATCGCGTAAAACGAACGAACAAATCGACGGTTCCGAAGAACAATGTCGGATCTCCTAAAAATTGAAAACAATTTCATTGGCTTATTTTATTGATTTAAAAGTGTGTATTTTCAGATTATTTAATGAAATGAAAAGAAATGTAAAACATCAAAACAATACTGTAGTTCTTGATCTCAAAAGAATAAAAATGCAAAAACGAAATTTTCAACAGCTCTACTGCAAAACTAAAAAATCGCAAAGGAACCATCGAAATAATGCTGAATCCACTTTCTCGTCTTAATTGGAAAACTTTTTTATTTTGAGTTTATGACGGCGACATAAACCGTTTTTCGTTCAATAACAAAATAATATGTACTGACAATGCATCAAGAACACAAGACTTTGAGCTGCATATTGATTGAAGAAATCTGAGAGATTATTATGAATATTTTGCCAATAGTTGGCGGCCCGGGCCAAACGGCTACAGTTTTGTTTTGAGACGTAATGAATAATTCATACATCGATGTCGGTCGTCATGGCTTAAAATAGAGAAACTATCGCCATAAAGGAGCACGAAAAAAGGTGCGACATGACTCATTGTCAGGAGAATTGTATCGGATATAGAAAGATGAAGCGCTACTTCCCGTTTGAGATCCCCCGACTGACATGTTTATGAACAATATCTGCTAATGACACACGCCTAATAAAAAAGTTCAAACTATCGTCTTGCGTACCAATCTGACCTTTTGCTGTGTTTACCTAATAGTTAAACAAATGGGCTTCATTCTACGCATCACAAAACCATTCAATGAACCTTTTACACTTGAACTACTAAATGCATGGCACATGTAAGATCTCATCTCGAATTTGCATCTGCCATTTGAAATCCTTTACCAAACTTATATTAACCTAACTGAAAATAAACAAACAAAATTTTTGTAACATCTGTCATCGTTTTGAAAATCATCAATGTAACCCTATTGCTCTTTACAGAAGGAGAAAATTTTTTGACGTACTGTTTCTGTACAAAATTGTGAACTGCCATATTGACAGCATTGAATGTCGTTACCCTGAACGCAATACCAGATCGAATACCTTAGTTTATATATGATTCAAATCGAAATACCTACGCACAAAACTCCTTTCTCGGGCGCATCTGCAAATCTTACAATGCCCTAAAAGATATTGACATTAAGGGTGTTCAAAAGCATGGTATCCTTACAATGTACTTAAATCAAAATTATTATTTATATTTTCTTTTTATAATTTTTTACTTATACTATGAACTATTCTAACTTTTAATAACTACTTGCTTCCTAATCAGTAACCATAACAAAACATCTTATAAATGGAACTTAACTGTACACTATTAAATTATATACACTATTAAACGTACAATGATTTCATATATAACTATGCTTTCTGAATAAACTTTAAAAAAAATATATACATAAAATAACTAGTCGAGTTCTCTCAATTCTATGTAACCCTTTAAGGAAAATTTGGATTCATCCGATGTTTCAAGTCAATTCACTTTCTTCACGTATGTTTTTCCATGCTACTTTGCCACCTACCATTCTGATAAAAAATCACCACATACACCTTATTTATTAATTAATTTATCATTGGGAAATCCGCAGTTGAATATTATCATTTTTACATTTTACCAAAAATAAAAACAATTATAGAATTCCTCCTGTGTCTAAAGAAATATACAAAATTGACAACAAAATTATACAAAACAAAAACAAAAAAACATATTATAACATAATAAATAAAAAGACAATAAATCATATATGTAACTATTATATAAAACAAAAACTCACTCATGATAATAATACAGAAAAACTTATTTTTTTCTGTGTACACAACCATAAGACAGGATGTACATAAAACAAACTGCATTTAAACATAAAATAAAACTTATTTAAGATAGAGTCAATTTTGCAGGCTAGTTCACCTAGAAAGGTTTAATGAACAAGGTCAGCTAAAACCTGAAATAAATCTGTATTTACCTGTCGCCTGTTGGCTGTAGGAACTGTTCATATCGGAAGTTGGTTGGCTGTCTGGAAGGAATGTATTTTCTATAATGATAGTAATTTGTCAGTGAAGCCTTCTTGAAGAAAGAAGGCACTAGCATCACCAGCACGACAACGGCAGAATGCTGTAGGCCTCTGTGGTCAAGGGGCAAGGCTCTCGACTCCCAATCCGAAGGTCGCAGGTTCGAACCCGGCGTGCGCAAATAAATGTTGTAACATTAATTTTTGTAATTTCACAATCAATTCATTAATAATATATAGTAGATTTGCGGCACGTTCCAGAGTGAAAGATACTATCAGTATTGTCCTGGTGTAAGACCACAATTCAAAATTGAAATGTTGCTTGATATGGCTTTAGCCGTGTTTGGTGACCAGATCTGAATAGCCAGGTACTTACCCAGATTCCTCTTCTCCATCTTCTTCCCCTCCCCGATACTTCACAATCTCACGACATACCCCAATTTGGGATACCATAGTCTCACTGGCTCCAGCCGAGAGCAGTTGGGTCTCTCGAGGGGTATTTATGTAAAAAAAACTACTCGGAATGACTAAGAGTGTCTAAAAACCCTGGACGAATGTATAATATTCATATATATTTATTTCTTCACCAAATAATATTCTCAATAATTAAATAATTAATTCATTTTGTTTATAACATGCTTAGTAGATTGAATGTTTCCTTATGTTTGAATATTTTTTTTTACAATTATATAAATTAGAAATAAGAGAATTTAGAAAAAGTGTTAATAGTCAATTAAAATATTATTAATAAAAAAATATTTTTTTAAATCAGCAATCTATTACAAAAATTTAAAATAATTTATTTTTATTATTTTCAACAACTTGATTACTTTTTGTTCATTTATAAAAACTTTTAAAATGTAAATTCAATTATTACATATTCTAAAATAATTTTTATATTTTAATTTATATATTTTTTTTTTTTATGATTACTAGTGATTAATCACCATACATAATAATGTTTTTGTACTTACGTCTTGCACATGTTTGTCTTTTGTTAATTTTAATTTCAGTTATCGAATTTATTAATTATTAAATTTTTAATTTAATTTTAAAACTGCCTAAAGGAGCGAAGCTAGCAGTCCACAATAGAGTGCTTATACCAACCCTGATGTATGGCAGTGAAGCATGGAACTGGCAGAGAAGGATAAAAGTAGACTGAATGCTGTTGAAATGATATCCCTGAAGCGTACGCGTGGTAAAACCAAAGAATGCAAGACTGATGTAAGCGTAATGAGTAAGATTAAGAAAGGCACCCTCAAATGGTTTGGGCATGTAGAGCGAATGAACGAAGAAAGGAGCGTAAGGAGAATATATGACGCAAATCTGAATAGTAGAAGAAGTCGTCGACGTCCGAGGAAGATGATCAAGTGAATCAGATACTTGAGTCGGTCCCGGGTCCATGTCAAGAGTAAGAATAATAGAAGAGTATGTATGAGACGATGTGTGAATGTGAATGAGGCAAAGAGTGTGTGCCAAGACCGAGTATTTTTGGTGGTTTTCTCTGCCTACCCCTGCGAGGAAACAGCGTTAGTTAGTTAGTTAATTTTATCCTGACGAAGAAAGCATTAATTTTTATGCATGTTGATAATTTTGATTAAATAAGTGGTGTTTTTCAAAGAGATTTAATTAAAAAGATGAAACAAAGTGAATTTGCGAACTTTGAAGAAGTAATACTGGTCCGTGATAGAAAATTTCAAATAATACTTTCTATCCTCAAACGCTAATGCAAATAATATTGTAAGTTATGAGCAACGATACAAAATCATATTCACACAGTAAAAACATTCCTAAAAAGGAAATCATTTGTTATATGTGAATGAGGCAAAAATTGTATATCAAAGCAGAAAAGTGTTTTGTTATTTCTCAGTCTTCAGCAACTGGTGAGATTCAGGTTTTATTCATTTCCAAAGCAATAACTAATTGGTTTGGCTTAATCTTTCACAATAAAATAAGTACATTGTTTTATTTTAACCCGATATTGAGGTTCCCACACTTTGGTACCTACTCTTTGGTACTACAGGTACTTTATTAAACACGTTATTTGTTTTTATTTTCGTAGAAAGCAATTACTTTGTGGTTTTAAATTAACAAAATAAACACTTTGTTTTCAACCATTAATTTATTTAAACTTAAATAGAAACGTAATTTAGAATAATTAATTAATATATTAAAAGTATTTTTAAATATTAGTTTCATTTAATTAAAAATGATGCCACAAAGTGATTTTGCGAATATTGAAGAAATTTAAATGTATTTTATTAGTACGAAAAAACTATATTAATTAAAATAAAATAATTGTAGATATATAAATTTCACCAAAAAACAATGTAAATTACATTGAAGAAAAAACATGATATATTATTGAAAAAGGTAAATAGAGTCGAAAAATATAAATGCAAAAGAAAAATAGAAATCAAGTTGAAAAATATTATTCGAAATATTTAAACAATATAATTAATTTAATGAAAATAATAAATAGTAAATTAATTCAATGAAAATTACTTGCGCGCGCCGTCCGAATTTGAACCCGCGACCATCTGATTGCTAGGCGAGAGCCTTACTCTTCGACCACAGAGGCCGTCATTAAAAACGTTTAAGTCTTTAAAAAATACATGTTTTTCGGCAAATTCACTCTTCTTCTTTCGCATAGTGGAGGGCCAAAGGTCTTTACCATAAACATGTAGGTACATTATGCTTGTAGATGTGGCGCCATCTGTCTATATTTGTTTGTAAATAACAAAAACGCACCACTCTACGGATATTGTAAACAAATTAACCTGATCTATTTCGAGTTATTACTGTTTTCAATTATTCAAATTAGACAGACATCTGAGATGCTTTTTATGTTTGCAGGTATTAAGATTTCAAATACTAGAATGGTATGTCTAATGAATTACCTTGAACGGTAAATAATAATTGGTGAATACTAAACCTGATCTCGGTGAATTTCACTTTCTCCGTAGCATTGGATTCAAATTGGAGCACACAGAAGAAAGCACGTTTTTGGAGAAATATATTATTGTCGTTATATTACTTCTACTCCGACAATACCGAAGAAAATACAAGTTATCCGAATGTTTTATTCTCTTTTTTTTTTAGTAAAACTATGGTTTTAATTCCGAAAAAAACGTTCACGAAGAAAATTTGGAATATTATTATTTTTTGTTATTATGTCTAAAATCCACGAATACGTTGATTTCAAAGTAATGTTATTGATTTTAAAGTCTTGTGAGCTAAATCTATTTTTATAAAAAAACTGTGGCGGGTGGCATCGATTTGATTTTTTATACAAATCAACAGTTCTTTTAGAGATTGATGAAATTTTGCAACTTGACCTTCAAAACAAAAGAAAGGTCACTGTCAATACTAGATTTAGAAAATCTACCCCTATTCCCCTTTCCTGCATTAAAATAGAAATTTGATTCAAGTGATGGAATTTTGAAAAAAGAGAAAAATTACTCTCTGCATTTGATTTTGAAAAACACAGGGACTTAAGCTAATTATTTAAAATTTTAAACGATGAACGCTGAACAGCTGGACTGTGGAACAATTTGTCAGCCTCTGCTTTTCCTCCCTCCTACGGGATGGGTCTCTTCAAGACCCATATTCACCCCTTCTTCTCCTCAAAAAGACATAGATATATATACAGTCATAGATGACATAGGGTAATTATTTTACTCAGAGCCTTCTGTGTGGAGTTAATGTGTAACTAAATAATTTAATTGCTGATATTGCGAGATTTTTGCTAATAAATTGATCAAGTGTGTGTATCTAAAAGAAGTAAGTTCAGGAGTCGACAGATTGGTAAAATAATAGAATATCGTAAGTAGGTTAAACAATTAGTATGACACATAACAAATCATGGAAATAATATAATAATATTTATAATATAATAATATTTTAAACGAAGCACACGTTTATTATAATAATTATAATATTTTGTAATCAGCCTTGAAGAATATCTTGATTCTCGATTTTTGCAAGAGATTTAAATAACCAAATATATATCTATTAGATATGAAATTAAACAATTTTTTTCACATTGTTCCACTCGTTTATTTACACCAGGACCGGTTTCGTCCTACTACGGACATTTTCAGACTGGTCACTTTCACATCTAATACGATGGAATTCCACCATGAATTAACAGTTAAAAAACTAGAATCTATATTTTAAACATAAGCATTCGATAATAAATTTGTATTTTAAGATATTATTTTTTCTCTTCCCTTTTTTTTATAAGTAAAAAATTGTATATTTAACTAAAGCTTCTACGAGGAATTCAATCTTAACACTTTTTCACTTCTATAAATAATATGTTATATAATTAAACATTGTAATATGAAATTTGTCAATTTGACTGGTCTAAAACATGATCCATTCCTAGTTGGCTAGTCAAAGTTTCCACGTATATTTTATTGTATAATTTTATGTGATATACAAAACAATTCAGAAGAACATGTTAACCTACCAGAGTACTAAATGGGAAAATAATTCACCGACTCCAGATATTTTCATGTCATAGGGTTCGGCTCAGTGAAACTCCTAATTAGACCGATAAATCCTACTGATCCCTCAATATAAATATTTAAAAAATCTTTCGTAATCCTACATGTATTTAATATGACTGATTTTTGAATTTTTATATATATATAAATTCTTTGACTTTCGCCTAAATTTTTAATGAGAGAGTTAGGCATAATGCCAGTTGTCGAAATAATAAATGGTAATATTTTTATAGTCTGAGAATGCCAAATTCTTTTAATCTCATTTCCGAAATTTGTATATTTTCTTATTTTTTCAGAAACAGAATTTTCAATATTACAGGAATTTGGAATAGCTACATCAATGAAATAAGTTAATTATAAATTATTATTATTAAATATGTTAATTTGAATATCATTCTTGCAGGTAAATAATAAAAACAAAGGAGACAACAATTGCAATATCTATCATGAATTAATTCAACTCGAAAATAAGGTTGGAGGCGGCTCAAATACTCCACTCTGTAACGGGCGAGTCACTTTCTTTCGAGGACATAACGCATCCGGTATATAGCGGCGAGGCGCGGGCGCGGGCCATGGAGCGGAACGACGACAAATAATATAAGAACATCAGTAAAAAGGAAGTGATTCAAATGCTAACCCAAGAATAAGCCAGTATCTTGATTCCGACATAATGATATGTTCACTTTGATCTACAAAAATCTTGTCTTAGCCAGCACGAGCTTGTTAAGAAACCCGCACAGTAGACGTGCTTCTAGCGTCTGGTGGTGTCGGAAAGTTATTAAATGGGATGGTGAAATTAACCAAAGCGAGAAAAGTTGGCTTCTAAATCTATCAGTGGTTTGATTTCAATCAGTTATTGATGTGACATTGTTACGAAGTCACCCGATCTACGAAATAATATATTTTAT
Source organism: Limnephilus auricula (assembly GCA_951813805.1). Lineage (NCBI taxonomy): Eukaryota > Metazoa > Arthropoda > Insecta > Trichoptera > Limnephilidae > Limnephilus > Limnephilus auricula. Next base: position 42,033,056 of record OX638390.1, read on the forward strand.
GAATGTGATATCATTAATTTGAATTAAAGTAGAGTAATAGGAAGGAAATTATAAATACGTGTTTATTTAGATTTCTTTAGGTCAATATTGTGTGCTCATAATTATTGAATATTTATTGTTTTATCGTCAACATTGAAGAGTCACTGAGAAAGAAAGAGGAAAGTTTTATTTTATGATAAATTGTTTTTTTTAAATTTGAATCTTCTAAAACGGAAAAATCTTCCTTATTAGACAGTGCTTAATATGGCCAATAATATATACAAAAATTACTGATAGGTTGATTTAAGCATTACAGCAGGTAATTATTTATAAAATTTACTTGGATTTGTACGAAATGTTTGCCATCGTTTGTTGATTTTCGCCGACCGGTTCGATTATCTAGCAGCAACCATCAATGTATTGTTCGCGGTGGTATATAATTAGTTTTCAAATATTTATCATGATCATGGGGGGTAGGTCCAAAATATAATGGCGATATATAAATATATATTAGAAAATATTACGCGGACTTTCACTACACTCACCATACCGAACAATGCGAATCAACAAAGTCAAAGCCAAATCGTTTATACTTATACCATGCCTCTTACATGCTTACCTGTATCCATTACTTACTTACATACATTACCTGCATACATTACTTACTTACTTACATACATTACTAACGAATATGCAAAAGTAGCAGATATTTTTAATAGCACCGAAAGAACTTACAAAAAAGCATTTTCCAAATTTTTTAAAAACATTTTGTAATTTATATATTATTTTGTACAAACAAATTGTAAATTAGAGTTAATTTGAATCATGTTCACGTGTTTATAGTTTGTACAGGTAAATAGTATTAAAATGCACAATATAAATAACAAAAATCGTGTATTCATAAAATTTTTGATTCATCTTGGCAGTATAAATGAATATTTGTAGAGTCCGTCGAAAAAAAGGTAATGGAGTACCCTTCCAGAGGGTAACCCCTTATAATTTTCTTTTTTTTACGTTTCTTTACTAAAAACCTGACTTATCTTACCAAATATTTATTCTAATGACTCGGAAGTAGTCTCATTCGATTCAGCACGAATGAAAACACGGTGAACGATACCTCACTCGACCTAGTTTGTAAATACGTATTTTTAAAAACTTCCTCCTCTCCCCCTCCTCTTATAGGGGTGTTCGGCCCACTTTTATGGATAGACACTGCAGATCTTGGTTTATACTGCCAAACTGAATGCATGTCAAAAGTGTCATGAATTCAAAAATGATCATATCCTGCTTTGCCTATACTATTACACTGTACAATTGTTTAGTAATCTTTTTTTGTAATAAATTATTATTTATTCTATGTATTTAAAGGAACTTGTTATATAAACTCATCGCGTACTAATAGTACTTTCCTTTGGATATTTAAAACTATTTTTATTGTGATATTGTGTTTAATTCGTAGAATTCCAATATTGTTTCTTTTTAAATGCGGCATTTGTGGTAACCATAATCGCAATTCGATTCGATCAAATTCAATTTGTGTTTGCAGAACTTAAAATTAACAAAATAAAATTATATATGAATATTTGAAATTTTTATTTTTTAAATATGAAACAATATATTTCCGATATTCTGACATTCTAAAATTCAAAAATACATAATGCTTATTATTTTCACCACATATAATGAATTTATGCCGACGTTCTAATAATAGTTATCGGTGTAATGACCAATGATATAATTCCCGGCCAGTTCGAGATATACGATTCTCGGCCGTAAAAATTTAAAAAGAAATAAATTTTTAATTTTAATCATTACATTAATTTAAAAAAATGCATTTATTTAATGTAAGGTCTGCGCTAGTGCACAATATTGGAAGCATGTAATACACTAGTAGATATGTACTATTGACTGGTTCCTGGGCTGAATGCAGTGTCTGCAATGGAGCGGATGGGACCGCAGGAGTATAGGAGTATAGGAGTGGACCCGATTCACACTCGAAGGCTGCGTTGGGAATTAGTAATAAGCTGATCGATGACACATATTATGGCGCAGTTGTAAAACGTGCACCGTTATTGCGCAATGCCATTTCACTCTCAATGAAAATAAAGGAAAGTCCTCCTGATGGACTCCTGCTATTGTTTAACAGCGTATTGGCTATCAGCAAAGAATATTAATGTATTTATTCACTTGAACCATGAAATCATTCATTATTATCACGCATTCTAATTATGTGGTGGAGCAACGTGTCGCTGACGCCTTGAAACTACCTACAACTATAACCCATGAATCAGCTTGTTTAGATCATATTTAGGTATGAAGCGATACAAAGGTATTTAGAGAGTTTCATGGCAGAACCATGGGCGGGGAAGAAGCGGATTTGAAACCCGGAAATTAATAGGATTATAATGAAGAAAAATGCAGCACCTTCAGTTTTTTCACGCAGTAAATTTAGGATTGATATTGCAAATAATATTGACTGTGACGTGTTCAAAACCAGAAGAAAGCAATATACATACGAATGTCTGTTTCCTAAATAAATATAGATGAAAAAAAGTATTATTTTGTAGGGATTTATTTAATATTCCCGCCTGTTGTACTTAAATGTACTAGATAGTGGCACTATGACGTCCATGTACTTACATGGACGTCTTAGTGCCACTATCTCCCGGCCGCGACCGTTCTAAAATATTTACCGAATATGATGGGTAGTTTCAACGGGTTTGTTGCCTGTCCTGTACTTGATGTTTTTTCGTACATTCAATATTTTCGAATCTCAAAATTAAATAAAATAAAACAATAGAATCATATCAAATCTAAAGTACTTACATAATAATTATTTTAATATCTACTTTACATCACCTTTTCCTACATTTGTAAGATCACACTCTTTATAGGATTTACCCACAATTCCAATTACATTTATTTTTTATTGTATTGAAATTAAAATGTATGTAAGCTTAATATTTATGTAACTATGTTCTAATTCGACACAGAAATCGAAGAAAACAAATCGCATGTAATTAAACGTTATATGGATAATTATTTTTTAAATATATATTTAAAAAAATAGGATGGGCATCTTCTGTCTATGTAACTCTGAATTTTTTTTATTTATTATTAAGTTAAAAGAAATATAAAATTTTTCTCTGGTTCAATGAATTCGGATTTGTTTTGAATTAAGTGTGATTTTCAAAATTGGAACTGATTATTATTTAAAAAAATATTATTATTTAAAAAAATAATAATTTTTAAAAAATATACTCAAAAAATTTGGTTGGGCGTCTTCTGTCTATGTAACTCTGGTTCAATGAATTCGGATTTGTTTTTAATTACCTAAGTGTTATTTTCAAAATTGGAACTGATTGTGTGAAGGATTCAGATAGGCGATAAAGTACCTACGTGTAATGTAATATTTGAATAGAAAATAATTTTTTCGATTTCCGAAAATGTTGGAACTGATGTATGTCCCACCTGACCCACATCTGCCCTGATGATGGAAACTGTAACGTTGTCCAAAACGTTGACTAATAAAGGAAGTAGCGCAAAACGGCATAACACCCCAAAAAGGCGATGGGTACCTATATTTTATAGAAAGAAATATTTTATTTGTATATTTTAAATGCGTATTTCCTTTGTATAAAATTCTTAGTATTAATTTCGCCAAGTATAGTCGGATTTCGTGATTTTTTTATGGGTCAGCGCCTTTTAACTATCATGCAATTATCAATCTTACAATTATAATATCCCAATAATAGTAATAGTTTTGACCATTAAATTTTCTTTTGCCAAAGTGACCATTTACTCGTTCTTTCCGGACATAAAACTGCTGTACTATTATTATTATATAATATATTTGTCGGAAATATCTATATTATATCTTATTTAAAGATCTTTTATGAAATGTTGAATTTAAATATATTAGTACCAGTGAAGCAATATAATATTTAGATGAAACAATTTATTTGAAGAAATGGCCTTGTATTGAAAGCAAATTGGTTGAATGCACCACTTTCATTTTTGCAGTTTTGGGAAATTCTCACTCGTCTCGTTCTACGACGTACATTCTAACATTCTCTGAAAGTGAACAAAAAAAGAGGGAGTTTCGGCTTTCTGTCCGACTCCACTGTCCAGTTAATGCTCTGAGTTTGTTTACCAATACAGAATAGATGTATGCTTAATTATAATAAGAAAGTGTATTGCATTATATTATCTACTTAATAAAGTTTGCTGATAAATACATATTATTATCTACATGTATCCAATCTAATACATATTTGAGAGATTTCTTAGAATAAAACTGAATATACTCATGTTTTCGTAGAAAGCAATCACTTTGTGGTTTGACATATTTTTAAATAAAAAAACGCTTTGTTATAAACAACATTAAAATTAAAGTGACAATTTAAACTAAACAAAAAAATATAGAGTGGGGATATATTTATACACATATAGGTAAAAAAGGAAACCAGAATAAAAATAAATAGAGGCACTTTGTTTTGTAAGACTAAAAGCATAAAAAAAAGAAAAATAAATTAAAAAGAAAATAACATGACTTTTGACATTTTCTTTCCTTTTTAAAAAGAAAAACAAACATTGCGGAAGTGAAAAATAATCTAATATATTTTTTAACTCATTTTACCATCAATGTAAGCCGAAAAATATTGTTTTGCAATGTTTAGCTTTTTTAGTTTTGACTTAGCCAGCAGATGAATTGAACCCCATGCTTGGGAGACCGACGCCACTGTGCACTCAGCTACTAGCTGGTCAACCGGTCTTTGTGGTGCACATACTGACGTTGCACATTATATGAACAGAAAAATTCTAAAGAAGATAATTATAGTTGTCAGAAAACTAACTACTTTTAAGAGAGTGACATCACATTATAGATTTTGACTATTTTGATCTATGACTTTGCAATTTTCAGTACACCCCTTTAGTTTAGGTAAAATTTAAATAAATCTATAAAATAATATTATATTGCGTCAATGATCAAATTATTATTATGTTATATTAAAAAAGAAGATAAATGAATTTTCTACCTAATGCATGTCAACTTATGTGAACTTTTTAGTTGAATGTCCCAACTGCTCTCAGCCAGTGAGAACATGGCACTCTCAATTACGATAAGTTGTGAGGCTAAACATAGTGGAGAGGGGAAGGAGACAAGGAAGAGGAAGGTGGGGGGGGGGTAGTACCTGGCTATTCAGATCTAGACACAAAATACAGCTAAAGCCATTTCTAGCAACGTTTCAATTCTGAAAGGTGGTCTTACCCAGGGCGATACTGATATCTTCCATTCTAAGTGCCTAAATATTATTTTTAAACGATTTAATTGTGAAATAACACAAATCAATCAAATAATTTTTTTTGAGAACGCCATAATTTGAACCAGCTACCTCCGGATCGCCAGCTGAGAGTCTTACCCCTCGACTACACGGAGGCGTAAAAACCGCGAATTTATCGGAAACTAAAATAAAATTGTGAATTTGTTGTGTTCATATTTATAAAAGCTATAAAAACACAGGTGCTTTTATTGATAAAGAAAGTTAAATATCTTAAACACAATATTTTTACGAAATTATTATAAACTGGGCACACTTAGGTAGTGTTCAAATCCCCCCAGTGTTACGTGAGGAATGTGTGCGTCATTTACGGATATTGAATGAATTGGAAGTGAAATGTTACGTTGTAGTGTTTTTCCTGCACGTATTCTCCGCATTTCACAACAGCCTTGCCAAACAAACTCTGGCAATATTATTTCAGCAATTTATTCAAGCTTTTCAACGCATCATCCAATAGATCCGTATTTATGACCGTTAAGCAAAAAAATTTTAACAGGTCGTTTGCGCAAGGGAAAGTTTAGTTTTTGCGAGAAAATAATAATATAAGCCGACGATGTGTCAATAATAAGTAGTTGACAGATACATTTTGTTATAATGACTGTGTACCTAATATCGCATGATTATGATAGGTATAAGCTTTTTTTTTAACTTTTTTCGCGAGGCGCGAAAAATATGTACTTTTTGCCAAGGAATACAATATTACATTTTTTAAACATAAGCTCCGCACTGGGGGCCTAAGGAAACTAATTACTCTTTGGACGTATGTCATCTTTGGGGATGCTGAATGGAGGGTCTTTTTAGGAAAGTAAGGGAGGAAATTCTGAGAAGTAAAAATGTATGAGGGGTGTGTAGTATCTGGAGGTTAGTATGTTCCAGAGTGACGGACATTTAAATCTATCTGTAGTGTCCTTGAATGGCACGTAGTTTCAGTTGTTTTTGATAGACGTTGGTAGGCTTAGAGCTTATGTCAAGTTCCGACGGACGTCAGGCAGTTAGAGTAGATTTAACCGGGGAGTACACCCGGTCAACGACGACTCAAGTTCTCAGATTCAATTCCTAGACTATTATAGCATGTCGTGAGACCCAGAAGTATAATATAGTATAACAGTAGATACAGCCACACTAACCCACCCACTGCACTTCAAGGGGATGTTCCGGGAGAGTTCTGCTGCAGAAGTCAAAAGGTTTCGCTCAACCACTCTCTCCCCATCCGACTTAAAACCCAGACAAACCTCACCTAATGAATCTGAGTATCTCTGCTAAGTCACCAAACGTAGCGAACCAGTTGATATGTATAACTATGTCTGCTCATAGTCTGAAATAAACAGAAATCGGTCTCATCCTAGAACTGTCGCGGTTAACACAAATGTTTTTATGGTGATCATAATTTGCTGGGTTGAAGGTGACACGGTGACACAGTCATTATGTCGCAATATTTTTTTTATATGATGATTAATGATTTACAAAGATAAGAAACCTTTTTACGTGAAATCGAGAGTCTCAATTGTGCGGAGCTAACAATCCCTGATTTTGGGAAAGCTGCGAGACTGAAAAAGTTCAGGAATGGTAAGAAAAGATGTTATAGTAGTTGTGTGGATTATGTAAGGCACGGATCTTCTTTGTGTGAATGTGGATAAATACAAAGTGCAGAGTATATTGGAATAGTGTTCAATTAGGCAAATTAATCCAAATAGTGCTGGAAGGAAAAGCGCTAGGAAAATGTCATAAAATGACTTGTTTGTACCTACTCGTAAAAATTCACGAAAAACTTTAGTCCGAGGAACAAATTATTAAACTGCGTGCAACCTGGGTATTGTTTCAATAACACATTTTTATAATGAAAACACTATTAATTTGAATAATTAAAGGTGTTTTCATTTGATAATGTATACAGTGAACTTCCTCTTGGCTTTTGTGAAATTTCATCGGTCTCGGAATAAAACTATAGTTTTTTTTTGTTTTTTTATCAAATTAACATCGCCCTCCACAGTCATTTTTCTTTATATAAATAGATTATTCAAGTCTTTACGTTTATAAAAATATGAGTTATATTTTTGTTGTTTGTTTTTGGGGTGATATGCCGTGTTGCGCTACCTCCTTCTTTAGCCGACATTTCGGACAGCGTTGCAGTGTCCATCATCAGGGCATCATCATATGAGTTATACTTCATTTTCTCGTTCGATCTACGTCATCGAAATATTTCTAGGAAAAGAACGTATTTTACGACAAACGTTTTAAGAGGTCTTTTTCCTGAAAAATTAAAAACAATTGAAATACTAAAAATATATTAAATGTTATTTTATAATAAAAAAATAAAATTATAGGTATCAAATCAGGAGATATGATGTTTTGAAAAAAAAAAACTTTATTTTCGCTCTCCTGAAAAATTTGCCCTTTCAATTCTGGAGGCGGGTATGGCCGTCCCGGGAACCATTTATTGGATAACCAACAACTCTGCCATAGATCACCCCAAGTAGTTCGCTACGTTTGGTGACTTAGCAGGGGTGCCCGGGTTCATGGGATGAGATTTATCTAGGTCTTGGCAACGGACGTGTTTGTCCACCTAGTGGGTGGCAGGCAGGTTCGGGAAAGGTTGGTTGAGGGAAACTTTTTGGCCTTTCCACCCGGTCTCTCATCACCTTACACCGCCATGAGAGGGGTTGGATTTATACGTCTGTCATTCATGGACACATTGAACCCCAGATTCCTACCCACCTCTCATACATTATTCCTTCCCAGAACTTCTCCTCTCCTTCTTTTCTATAAAAAAGACCCTCCACACAGCATCCCCAAAGACGATATAGGCCGTGAGGGATTTTATTCCTCTCTCCTGTGTGGAGCTAATATAAAAAATAAAAAAAATCAAAGGTTTTTAGGTAAGTACGTAATTTTCCAATGAATACGCAGAATAAACACCATTATAGATTACATAGTGTAGGTCAAACTTTACTATTAAGCAATAAGATTCCAGTAAGATCCGAAAAACTCGTTAAATTAGTAATGAATATCTGACGCAGGAGAAGGAGGATGGGGTAAGGTATCAGTCACATCCTATTCGACCGAAAGAGAAAGTTTGTTGTAATGGTCGAGTTAAGCAGGAAGCCTTAGCGAGTTGGAGGGGGGCCGACGTAACAATACAATGCGGAGGACGCTGCCGGATCTGAACCTTAGCCTTCAACCGGGGGGAGGTGGGAGAGAGGGGGGATTGAATGGACCCCCTCCGTCCCCTGCCACGAGCGTTCCCGCCGTCTGACGCACCAGAGACTCCAGGTACAATATGGAGTTCAGGAGTTCAGAACCTGTGGAGTTGTGAGATTTAAATTGGTTTTGAAAACAATTTACATTCACCAACAGTAGCATTCACTTATTTATCTTAGTGCAGACAAGTGAAATAACACGGGCTTTTCCAAATTCTTAAAAAATCAATTCAAATTTTGAAAACTACAATATTTTTCTCTCAAAATATTATATATATTCAAAACCATTTAATGTTACCCACGGTTTTTTTCTTTATTTATACCAGCGCAAACCCGTGAAAAATCACGGGATAGCGAAAATATTTTTCTCTTTAAATATTATATATGTAGGTATTTGAAAATCACAAACAATAGCATTTATTTATTACTAGAGCAAATCCGTGAAAAATCACGGGATAGTCTGAATTCTTGAAAAATGGGGTTTAAATTTTTTAAACGATAATTAAAGTAATTTTCTCAAAATATTATATTTATTTTAATGTAGTAACTTTATTGCTTGTCTGAGTTCTTCACACGTTCAGTTACAATTTAAAAAATGACGTTTTATTTCAAAGCACATTCAAATTCATTGAAGCATGGTTACACAGGACGCACAGACAAAGAAATTAGTATTTTTGATTAGTTTACGGGTAAATTATTGTCAATTTAAATATAACATTGGAAAAAAGACAGATATGACATCGAAAGAAGATCATATGTTTGAAGTGAGTGGGTAAGATTTCCCACTGCTTCCAACCGTCTGCGGCCAGTGGGACTATGACATCCATATTAAAGTATGTTGTGAGGTTGAAGGTATTGGGGAGGGGTAGGAGACGGGGAAAAAGAAGGCGAAAACGTGCCTGGCTATTCAGATATTGTCACCAAACATTGCTACAGTCATTTCAAGAAACTTTTCACCTGGGCGATATTGAAAGTATCTAGCATTCTGGAACGTATCGCAAATAAACTATATATTTTAATAAAAAGACAAATAACTTTGTTTACATCACTTTTATTTATATACAATCAACATCTTTCGTGAACGATGTTCACATCATCACTCCTCATTAAGTGTACATTTAATCCTGATGATGTGAACATCGTTCACGAAACATCCTGATTGTATTTAAATAAAAGTGATGTAAACAAAGTTATTTGTCTTTTTATTAAAATAAATAATGCCGTCACAAAGTAAAAACCTTTCCAAAGAAGTTCTCTTCGAAAAATTAAACTATATATTATTTTTATTAATAAATTATAACATAACCCAAATTAATCAAATGAAATTTATTTGCGCACCGGAATTTGAAATCATCGACCTACGGTTTCATAATGATATATATGAATAAAGCGGTTTCATGTCAACTCAGAATTAACTCAACTCAACATCTCTTTAAAAAGTCTTTAAAAGCTATGAAAAAAATATTAAAAATAGCCCTTACCCTACCCTAACATAACCTATTTAACCATAACTTTTAATGACTTTTCGGAGGTGTTGAGTTGGATTCATTCTGAGTTATCTGGTCACCAAATAAAGCAATGAAAATTTTGTTAGACAAAATGTACGTAAAGAAGATAATGCCAAGTCCAAGAATTAGGGAACATATTTAACAAAGAATCATTTCAAAAGATTTTTTGTTTGTTGATAATATTTAAATTAAAAAAAAATAAAAATAAATTGTTTTAACCGCCTTTACTCTTTAAAAAACAACGTGTTTCGTAAGCAGTGATTAAGTACATCAGGGTTTACTTAATTTAAAGTAAACTCTAATAAAGTAAGCATTGCTTACGAAACATGTTTCGTTTTCTAAACAATAAACGTGGTTAATATTAACTATTCTATTAATTTTGAATATGGTGCCAAAAAATAAGTTTGCTGTGTTTGAAGAAATATTTAAATTCATCATTTTTCAAATTTCTATTATTATAATCAGAAAAGTCTTTTGAAATGATCCTTTGTTAAACTGGTTTCCTTTATAAATTACGCCCTATTACCCTCCCCTCCGCCTTCCCACTCCCGGCAATCCATTAAAATATTTTAGTCTATTGTTGTAATTAGTTTTAAGTAAACCCTGATGAAGTAAGAATGAAACACGTTAGTTTTTCTACAATAAAAGTGGTTAAAACTAGATGTAAATTAATATTGAATAATATCTTATTTAAGTACGAGGATTTAATAGTTCTTAGTAGATTCTATTACAAGTCCTTTCCGACGATGACACGGAATAGGTCCGATGCGCGACCCCTGCCCCGGCCTGTGAGACGGAGTTGTGTGACGGAGAAAGGGGCGCGCGCCTAACTTTCACATCTATATAAGCCACCGCGCAGTGGTCGGTTCAACCCAGTAACAGCTCGAGCAGCTCGCATCGCTGCCAACCAACTTCACACGTCACTTTTCCCGCGCATTCCCCTGCGCAGGCCGCGTCCGACACATCTCTCTCTACTTTTCTAATTGGCTCGTTGTATTGTGCGTGTGTTTTGTGTTATTATTTATTGGAACTGTTGTGCGCTGTAACCGATCGACCGTGTTACCTTCTCCTAGTTCCGTTGGATTATTGCCGTGAGATTCCATTTTTTCAGGTGAATATATATTTTTATTAAAGTGGAAATTTTTTTGTTTCAAGTGAAATTTTCGTGTTTTGTGAAAAGTCGCCAGCAATTTATCAGTTCTGACATTAAGTTAGATCATTGTGTGCTATGATTGCTACGTATTGTGAATTATGAATAATGTAGATCTGAAAGTTTACTTGTATGTGCGAAGGGTGTGTGTTGTGTTGTATACAGTTTACAGACTGAATTTTCTGATCGTACACTATACACGATACATGAGGGTACATTTTCTTTTAGGTAAAGATGCTCAATTCCACTGCACGCACATAGTTATTATAGAAAACATTTGATTTCAACTTAATTACTACTGCCAACAACTATTTAAGTCAAAGTTATGGAAAAATATGCACAGAATAGGTTATTAGTTTGGGTTATTTTAAGAATTATTATTTCCTAACCTTAAAAATTAACTTTCATTGAGTAAAAATGCAACTTCAATGCAATTTTAATGCATCTTTTATCACCTCTCCCGAAATGAATGGTTTTTTCTTGTAGTATTGAAATCAAGTGTTATTTTTATTATGGGAACTTTAACAAAGTGTTTTTTTTCACAAATAACTAAGATATTTTACTTTATATTATAAGGTAGCGCTTGTTTATTATTATGTAGGTGTGGATATAAACTTGTAAAATTTCATCGTAATTTTAAAAACATAATAACTAGAAATTTTGTTATAATATTATGTATAACATATAATAATTAAAAATATATTGTTAAGCACATTTTTATTAGTCTTTTTAACAACTTGAGTTATTTCGCTCTGTTATTTTAACAGAATTTCAGCGTGTATAAATGAATGCGCAATAAATATTAGATTTAATAATCACAAAAGAATTCAAAACTTAATTAAGTATTACAAAAGTAATTTGTCCGGAGAAACACTTACCATCAATAACTAGAGTTGGAAATGATCTGATTGCGGACGAGATGCGCTAAACATAATTGTAACAGATAAAAAAATAATAAAACATCGTACGCGGTTCGGTTAGAAAAAAATATGTGAGTCAAAGAAAATAAAACATTTCAATTAATAAAAGCGCGATAAGGAAATAACAATGTTCACCTACATACAAAGCTATTTATCGAGCCATCGCGCATCGTGAATGCTTCTCAAGTATTTTACGATCAATTTAACTAATACGAAAATTGGTAGTAAAGGTAGAAATGCGAGTATCCCGCGGTGACACAGTTTTCCAAGCGAGAATGTGTTGTTTGTTATCAATACATGTGAAATGATAATGTATGCATGAACATGTAGTTTCTCCGCACTTTTATCTGCACCGACACCGGGCACCAGGCGCAAATAATGGGCACCAGGCACCGGGCACCAGGCACCAGGCATTAGGCACCGGGCACCGTGCTCGAACTGGTGTAATCACAGGTCTAGTGTAGTCACTAATAACTAGTAACCAATCCCGCAGTACAGCGTAATGTATAAACAGTACAATTATGGCTTTGTAGATCCCTAAATTCTTACGATGTTTAGTAAAAAAATCACTAAATCCAATATGACTTAGGCTGCTTAATAGCGTTATATAGGTACGGTATTATAAAAAAACTGCTTCAAGTACACTTTTCAGCGTTGATTACACCAAATTCATTCTTCATTGTTTTGATTTTAATTACATTCGGTACACTTTCACGGCCGTCCCGTTTTACCATTAAAATTTTTAACAAAATTTAATCGATACACTATTATTTCTTACGTTTGTTTTTTATTGAGTTTAATTCGTAAAACTACGTTTAATCTTATTTTTAATTCAAAGTAAATCAAATTTCATAATTTCTTCAATCTTTGCAAAAATAATAAAAATTTGAAATTTTCAAATTTAATAACGTTATTTTTAAGTTCTGCAAGCATTTTAGTTTTTTTTATTATTGTGACAGATATTACGTATACAATATGATTCTTTATATGGAAGAATGTAAAGATACAAAGGTGTTCTTTGCACACACATAATTTAATTAAAATGTGTACAAGCATCATTATAGTGCTTGAAAAATTACATTTCATTGTAGGAAATAGAGAGTAGAGAGTGGCTGGCGGGTAGATGTGCATGTGCTATGTAATACGCGTACTGATCACTGGCTGCGCTCTAATGTAGTTAGTTTCCTGTCTGTGTCATGGCACGAACAGCGCAGTACAGCACAGCACAGCACCTCAGCACAGCACCTCAGCACGTGTGTGTTATGTGTGTGGTGTGTGGTAGTAGCTAAAGTATGTAGGCCACGAGGCCTCCACTCTGCGGCTGGTTTCTTTCAACACTCGGAGAGGTCCGGTAGATTCTTAATCTCTCTCCAATTTCTACTTGTACTCCGCAGATTCGCGCGGATTTAAATTCGCATACAGGCAGCAGCATTATGCATCTTGTCGTGATTTCATTTCCTTTCGATGTCTACATGAAAAATTATATGATACAGATTGTAAAATTTACTCAAAAGTTTATTGAAATTTTACTTAAGTAGTAATTTAGTTAAATTCTGTTCCGAGCTTTGACACCAAACAATACGCCCACTTTAGGTACCAGAGTGGTAGACACTCTCAGTAGCTCCCTGGTAGAAGGCCACCATTCAGAACCGAAACTATGCTTGAAATGACTTAAGTCATGTTTTGTGACCAGATATGTAGTTACGTATTTCCCAACCATTCTATTTCTCATCTTTTCACTTCCCTACTCCCATCAGCCTCAAAATAAAGAAATTTATTAAATTTTTTTACAACCGACCGATTTTGCTTAACATAAGTATCATCAGGGTACAAAAATCAGTTCAATTTTGTACTCCTGTGAAACCGGTCGGTCGTAATAAATTAAATGTTTTTAATTTATTTAAAAAAAGTTATCGTTTTTTTACATTAGTATTTCAGACCACAAAGTTTTTGCTTTCTACCAAGATATAAGATATTTGTAATTGAGTTTTTCAAGCAAAAAATTGATAACAGAAAATGAACGACGTTCAATTATTAAATTTTTTTCTTTACTTAACGACCGAAATTTAATTAAAATGTGTACAAGCATCATTATAGTGCTTGAAAAATTACATTTCGTTACCATACTATTCTTAGTATAAGAAATATTATCAATCATACTGATATAAACATTAACGCCACCAAAGATGAACAAAAATTGATGTGTATTAAAGTTTAAAAGTATTTCAATATATCTTCATTATTGTTTATGTATTTGTGGAAAAGAAATGTGCCAGTCTCATCGCCGAAAGTTTTGAAGGTCAACTTTCATTCACCGATGGCAATCATTCGCGAACAATTTATTGCAAGAAAAAGTAAACCCCAGTCACGAGTTCGCTAACCTGATATGAGTTCACGCAGATTTCATACACTTTATACGTCACATAGCCAGTACAGTCAGTACACACAACACCTACTTCTTCCACCTCGTGCTAAAGGATCGAGCTTGGACGAGTAGGTAATTATCGTCAAATACAAATAAACTGTACATTCTTACTAAATACTCTAAATTGCATTCCCTAGAAAATAGAAGAAAAATAAATGATGTAAATTTTTTATTTAAAATTATTCTCTCCAAAATTAGACTGTTGTGAACTCCTGCATCTCCTCGATTTCAAAGTAACAAATCGAGCAACTAGGCCAATTATACTTTACAAGAGTCCCAACTGCTCCCGCCTGGATACAGTAGACTATAGCATCCCCAATTAGGGTATGTTGTGAGTTGTGAGCAGGGTTGGGCAAAATACATGCTTTGCTGTAATTAAAATACAAATTACAAAATTCCTTTAAGTTATGTATTTGAAATACAAAATACGGTATTTTAATTTTTAAAATTTAAAATACAAAATACTTTCAGAACCCTAGATTGCAATAAATTGTCGTAAGTATTGTCGCATAAAAGCAAAGCTGAACAGAGCAGAGACGTGCAAAAATTGACAAATCATATTGCTCAATAGACACTTCCCACCTCCGTTCCACTTCGTAGACTTGTAAAGTTTTGTGGTATAGGACCCAGGTGTTAGTAATGTAAATAGAAACTAATCCAACTCAACTTATTTATCACTAAAATAAGAATTTCCTTTTATGAACACTAGATTTTTAAATGCATAATCAGACAAACTGTTTCTTATTGGGGAATGAACAAAATCTGCAAAACAAAATAATCTTTCTACAGGTCCTGATGAGCACAAACTTGTGTTAAATTGTACAAACACTTTTAAGCTCTTTACTTTTATCGTTTAGAGAGCTGACTAACTCTAACTCAATTGTTGATGTCTTATTATCATAAGATCGCTAAATGTATTTGTGTGAAAATGTATTTTGAAGCCATGAGTATTTGAAATACTAATTACAAAATACTTCAGCATCAAATATTTTAAATACCAAATACAAATTACATTTTTAGGAAGTAATTGAAATAGAAATACCAAATACGTATTTGTATTTCAATTACAAGTAATTCAAATACTGGTTGTGAGGCTGAAGGTAGTAGGGAGGGGAAGGTGGGGAAGTACCTGGCTATTCAGATCTGGTCGCCAAACACGGGTAAAGCCACCTCAAGCAACATTTCTATTTTGAGTGGTGGTCGTACACCAGGGCGATACTGAGAGTACCTTCCACTCTGGAACGTGCCGCAAATAGATTATATATATATTTTTTTTATTAATTAATTGTAAAGTAACACAAATTACTCAAATAAAATTTATTTGCGCACGCCGGATTCGGACCCGCGACGTTCGTATTGCGGGTCGAGAGTTTTGCCCCTCGACCACAGAGGCCGTCTTATATTATATTATTATTTTTATGCTATCTGCAATTTGAATTTATTTTGGTGGGTTTCTTTTTTTTATTTCCCTTTTCTCTATTAAAAAAATACTGTAGCTGTACATTCAAATGCAACTATATATCTACCATATATTATGATCATCTAAAAAAATAAATTATCTTATCTACACAGTATAAACTCTTGCTGTCTCTTTATCACACAGTAAATAATACAAAATATATAACATTGTAAAAGCCCATCAGGGCGTTTAAAATTAATAAATTTAAAAAATAAAAATTACTCCTGAAAAGTTCATTCCTCATTGGGTTATTAATCTCATTAGAATTCGCCCAGTTATAAAATGCACTCTTTATATCGGATAAGCAGCTTCTAAATATAAAATAGATATAAAATCCAAGTTTCAGAGAAAACACAATTGATACTTTCGTTTATGCACTATAAAAAAAGAATACAATAATTTACATATAAAGATCACTCTGATTTCTTTTGAAAAGATCCACTTTCTCTGACCGTAAGAAACGACGTTCAAATTGATATATTAACAGCATAAATCCACTGTATCTTTTTGTAATCTTCCTTAGTTTAATCAAAACTATATTTTATATCGTAACTTTTACTAAATTAAACATAAGCAAATAATATAAAGAAACATCAATATTAAGTAGCAGTAGTATGTCAACTCGAATTTGACGACCCGGATTTTTTTCAATCATCAAATATACATTGGCACTTAGAATTTAGAATTTTACAAATGAAGATACCTATTTGGGTTGTATTAAAGCAAAGACAAAATTTCTTATAGGCAACCTTGACATCTAAATTATATAGAAACAGCACAGGACAGTGTCCACTCAACGTCATGTCGGCTCATGAGTCATGAGATCGGTTGCCGTTCAACTTGTCAAATTGTTGGTTGAAAGGTTTGAAGTCTAAACAATCTATTACCATCTCTACCCCAGCCTTGGACGACCTTTTGAGTTATCTATAATATATTAAGATTGTCCCTCACGTAGCGGTTAACTTAGCCTTAGACAAATTTTAAACTTTTTCTGTGACTTGAATCAAGGATAGCCAATCTGGTAGCACCGCATATTAAGAAAGCTGAAATATATAAATAAATCTTGAAAAATATAAATATATCTTGAAATTTGAAGTAAAGAGTAGAGTCACACTTCACGATGAAAGATTTCCCTGATCAACTGACAGCACTAACTTATCAACTAGAAGTCACAGAAGGGTGGTCGGCTGATCATTTGGAAGCTCTCGGGTAAATCACAGTCAAATTTTGTAGTTTAGTACAAGAGCTTTGTAGTAGGTATTTATAACATGGTATGGGATGCAATCAATTTAAATAAGAAAATGTTGAGAGAATGGTAAAACAGAATGATTGTCCGGCTAAAGCGAGCACCCACTTTCACGCGTGAACTTTCTCTGTTCCGCCTCTTAAATATGGCCACTGGCAATTAAAACTACGTTCTTGAACAACTGTTATCTTAAAATTATTTTGCGAGTCGTTCAAACTAATTAGAATTTAATGTGAAAATTGGGACGAAAGTTTACACAGTCATAATGATAAACCGATTCCAGCAACTCAACAGAGTTACACAGTCTCACGCATGTCTCTTATTGCTGTCGCTTGCCGCATGCCACTCGCAAGCCGATAATGGTCTACAGTCTATAGTCAGCAGTCAGCACTCCAGCAGTCGGCAGTCAGCATGACACGACTCTCGCATGATGAGTAGGTGCTAAATAACTGCACCACGAGAAAACAGCACAAAAAAACGTGCATTAAGTCTACGCCGAAGTCTGAGCATGTGGCATGGATTTAATCCGCTGCAATAGTTACACAAACATACACAGATCAGGAGATTATTATTATATCGTAGATTTGATTCATTGCTCGTGAAGATTTTACCTACGTTATTCATTAACCGTTAAAAAAATTGTTTTAAATGCAGCGGGTGTGGGGTAAAAATACTAGTAAATTGAAGAAAAACACCTTGTTTAAATTCAAAAAGATAATTATAAATTTTGAAGTTACTGGCTAAGTAATTTCCAGCTCATCATAATACGGATATATTAATAGGATTAACGCGTGTTATGTAGATTGGGATAATATATATTCACTGCGAAGTCTCCAATGCAGAAGAGAGGTAGATGGAGAGAAGGTAGAAGAGAGAGTTCGGCGATGGCGCTGCACCATCTCCGCGACGCTTCCGGAGAAACGCGCGATGGTATACATCCATATCCATACTTCATACGACACACAAGATGATCATGACTTTTTATGGAAGTGGATCTAACAGGAAACCTCGCGCGTCGTCTGATCTGGTGCTCGTCAAACTGGCGTTTCTCAACATTCTAAGTTCGGTACCTACCTCTTACCGCGAGCTACGAGTAGAAAATATTCGTCGATCTTCCGAATGTCATGTTGTTGCTATCGTAGCTGACCAAGGCCAGAAACAACCCGGTGTGGATAATTCAGGTCCGGGGCATACGTCATTCCTATGTCTACCTACGTTAAATTGTCGTGAAAACAAGCGTATGTGCCCAAGCGGTTAACAATGCAGATCATAATCTTATCAGTTATGTAGTGTTGTTAATTATTACATATCCAGGCCTTATTTTCTGAAATATCTATATAGTGCCGTTTTCGAGAGAAAATCACCTCAAGGGCGCTATACAACTACATTTATATATTTAGCATATGCATTATAACTAAGATTCATATCTGTGACTTACAACTATGATCCCGTGTGGGTATTTACACATTACTTCATTTACTTAACGTGAAGGAATTCAGTAGAATTTTCAACACGTTACTTATGTCAAAAAATATTGATTGATTTCGTTAACATTTATGTAGCTAGTTCCATCAATTTTTTCCACTTCTGTATTAAAAAATATTTCCGTATTTGCTTGAATCCTCTTCTGTATTTCTTGTTTTCTTTTCTGCTTCATTGCATTATTTATTTTTTCTTCCGACTTCGTATTATACATCTCTTTTACATCTCCTTTGTTTTATGTATCTTTTAACTGTTCTCAGTCACGTGTGAAAAATCTGAAAAACCCTAAAGGATTTTAAATAAAAATATAATTTTGGCAACTTCCTTAAGTCGACTTGTTTTCATTAGAACAGATTCGAATTTGGAATGAACGCTTTGGTTCGCGAGCCACCTTTAGGCAACCCACGGGATTTAATATCCGAAGCCAGAAGCCGAAGTCCGTAGCGTCTCTCTTTTGCAGAATACTAGGCAGCTGATTTATACAGAAATATCTAGTGCGCGTCACTCGTTAACGATTCCATTATACACACTTAATACTGCCTCAAACAGCACTCACTAACTCACAAACTTCACTCGCTACCACATTTACAGAATTAGGTATTCGTTACTAAACCGTTGCCCAAAAACTGAGCTCTGCCTTACAAATCATATATGTACATAATGCATGTGCTCAAAGAATGTGATCCAATTCCATAAATGTTTTTAAAAGCATTTCGTTTATGGTTTAAGAGCGGGGATAAGGTCTATCGAGAAGCGCAGCAGAATTATATTATTTTAAGGTTATGTTCTATTTATATAGGTCATATGAAATCTCGCGGATCGTCTTATACTATTGATAATATTCATGGTACAGCATCAAATGATTATTTGTATGGATTTGTGAAAAACGTTATTTTTTAAAGGCAATACCCAATAGGTGTATATTTACACGTAAATAATAATAATTTGATAATTTATAGAGCGCCGTTTAAAAAATCGCCTTAAAGGCGTACCTAACTAATTCCAAAGCCTTCATTAAATAAATTTCCGGTGTTGTTCTGCGAGATGTAATTAGGCCATCTTATCTTTAAATGGTGGGAAAATATAAAATATAATACAAAAGGTTTTTATAAAAATTCTAACGCCTACCGAGACTAAGCCACGAAGTGGAGTACAATGGTCCATTGAAACAGATTTAAATATCAGCTGTTCAGAGAATATTATTATAAAGATTACTGATCGGTTATTTAGGTTTAAGTCTTTAATCCTCAACCTAAATCTGTTGTAAGTTAGTGAACACGTGCTTCATGTGCTTCATGTATTACTCCTTTTTATCACCACATTGATAGCGATACAGCCTAGAGGCATGGACGACACATCATCCACACCTATTAATGGCGAATAAATAGAAAAAGGGAGACAAATTATTGTAATCTGAAAATCACAGAGGAATATCGCTACTTTGTACAGCGTATAAAATATTCACAACAATTTTGAAAGACTAGAAGAACATTAAAACCTAGGCTGAGTGAGATGGGAGGATGATGTCAGGACGGATGCCAGAGGACTACTTCATGTTGCAGATTGGAAGATGACGGCCGAGGACAGAGGGCGGTGGAGGCTCATGTTGAAGGGGGCCAAGGCTCAAAATGGGCTGTAGCGCCATTGAAGAAGAAGAAGAAGACATAAAAAATGTGCTCTTTATTTGAGTCGTATCTTTATCGAATGTTTAAACATCGATGGTCGAGTTCGTAAAGTAGAACATATATTACGCAACTAGTTGCATGCATGTTTCGAATAATTGAATGACACCATTTTTTTTTGTGTAAATTGCATAAATTTGAAGTCGTGCAATCTTCTGTATCACTGCAACCAAGGAGCCATCAACATCAAAGCTTTTTTCTGCGATGTACAGTGTCGTTGTAGACAACTCTCACGCAGTTACAAGGATTACGCGGCCACTCAGCTGGAATGTTTTCGCGACACTAGTTGCACTATGTTTGCACACCACTAGTGGAGCCGTAATTTCTCGTTAGCGCGATTCTAATTTTGTGGCAAACACCTAATGCATGTATGAAAATATATATTTATACGTGAAACTAGCAGCGTAATTAATGTCATGAAATAACTTGTGCGCAACCAGTTGCTTAATGTGAATTCGGCTTAAGTATTTTCGCTTGAAATTGTAAGCGTTGCTCTAGAGAGTTGTCTTAGTTTGACCATGATATTATAGTTATATATTATAATTATTATAGTTCAGATAGCTGACAGGTTTAAAGATGCAGGTTTAAAGAGGAGGATCAAATAGTTCTTCTCCAGTCTTAAAAACTTGGTTTGCCATACATATATATATATATATACAGGGTGTTAAGGTACGTACTTGAGTTACTTTAACCAGTGATTCCTGACATTATTTGGAGTAAAAAATGTAAATGAAATTTTGGTCTCCGGTGACTTTTTTAATGTAAAATTTTTTTTTTTCAAAATATTTTTTCTTCAAAATCAAACAATTTTTTTTTTTTTTCACATGACCTTATTGGTCACTCGCCGAGTTACCGCCCCACCACTTACCTCGCCCCCAACTACCCAACACCTACCATTATTTATGTTTTTGTAGAAAAAAAAAAAAAAAACATCAAAAATGTCACCGGAGACCGAAATTTCATTTACATTTTTTACTTCAAATAATGTCAGGAATCACTGGTTAAAGTAACTCAAGTACGTACCTTAACACCCTGTATATATATATATTAGGGCAATTATTATTTAATGTGTATATATATATATATATAATATTCACATATATTTTTTACACGCCAATTACCTAGCGTTAAACGTGAACATATATCAAAGAGGTAGAATCTTAGAATCAGAGACCTTGGGGTAATACTGGATGTTAAATTAAACTTGTAGCGCGCCGTTTACGCTTGCCACTACACCATCTCTTTCCCCCGTACAGCGCCATCCTGCTCACCCACCCCTAAGCAAACCCGGATGCGCCGACGCCTTCTGCGCATCTCCCACCCTCGAGCCGCTACATAAACCACACCCCGCAACAAGGAATGGGCTATATAACAGGCTGCGCGCCCCAAATTAGGTAGTTCGTCTGTAGCTCGCTCTTGGCTAGTACGCTCTCTTAGTTGCGCTTCGTCCTCTGGCACGACCCTCTAAGGAGTATTCTACTAACATAAGTAAAGCACCAACCAGACCCTCGACTGCTGCCTTAGTTGCGCTTCGTCCTATGGTACGACCCTCTAAGCAGAACCACAGTCAGTTTTTGTTGTTCCCAAAGCCTAACGGCAAGGTTCCCTCCGATCCCTTGCTCAGTTAATTAGTGAATTGATACATTGTGACTATTTTTACCATATTATGTGATCTGTGAACTTACTTACTTTAAATAAATAACCTTTTACCAACAATTGTGTTATAAACTCATAAATCACACACATGAAATCATCAATAAAGCCAACAATATGCTAGGATTTATAATTCGTATAACGAAACCTTTCGGCAACCCCCTATACATAGCGTTCATCCGTTCCCAATTAGAACACTGCACGCCGATCTGGACTCCTTTCTACCAAGCTCACATTGAAAAAATCCAAAGAATTTAAAAACAAAATTTAAACACATAAATTATAAACAAAACTATACTTCTCAAATTACACAGAATCTATTAAATACCACAACTTCAACTCCCTTCAGACACGACGCATAATTTTTGACCAAATCTTATTATTTAAAATTCTTAATAATGGTCTGGACTCGCCAGAGCTAACCAACTTAATTAGTATTCATATTCCGACAAGATTAACACGGCAGTCCCATTTGTTTTATTTGCCTACATATAGAAGTGCCTTAAAAGTGAGTAAAGCAGTAGAGTTAGTTCCATCAATGAATCAATTCAAGCTAAAACTAACGGAACTAGCTTAGCTGTTATTGACAATTATTGTTTACAATAAGCTATTTCATAATTAGAAAAATAGTCTAGTTTTGTAAGGCAACTTTTCGACCATCCCTCAAATGACGTATCATCAATAAATGAATCAAAAAACGTATCATCCCTCAAATGGTTGATCACACACCTGTACAGGCACAGTGTGGAGTGTGGATGGTATGGAGTGTACTCGGCGCACGTGAGAGCTGTTAGCTCACATAGCTAATGACCGCAATACTCTGCCCGCGCACTGCATATATCATGTATAATATACCCGTAGAGTCTCTCTCTCAGCCACGGAAGTGTATTGGTGCGAGGAAAATGTAAATAAGCGTTCTGCGGGCTACGTCAGTCACTTGCATCAACTAAACCATTTTTAGCTACAATCTGATCATCATTATTTGACAATATTTCCTTAATTAAGCTTCAAAAGTCTTATTTCTTCTTATATTCTCATTGAGTTTCCTGAGATACAATAATACTGCATCTTGAAAAGGGTTCAACAAGAAGCCTCGATTCTTGTATGTAATTTGAAACCACTATATGAATACTCTAGGTATATAATGCTCTACCAAATCCAACAGAAACTAATGTAATTAATTAAATGAAACAAATTACTTTGTGTAAACCACTAATGTTATAATATCTACATGTGATTATAGTGGTTTACACAAAGTAATTTGTGTCATTTAATTAAAATGATGCCACAAAGTAATTTTGCAAAGATTGAAGAAATAATGTAATTAAAATGAAAGTAAAAATATGGCTGAGAAAACAGAGAAATAATCAATTTGCAAACATTATTAAGGCAATGTAAAGGCAACTAGAAACTAAATAGCAAACTATTAAAACTATAGGCATCCTCAGAACAGATACATGGAGGAAGTGTGAGGAGGACTGTGAAACGGTGACATTATTATTATTATAATATGCTTTATACTCAAACTATGTCAAAGAAACTATAAAATAGAATTTAAAAATGCACATGTATCAGGTACCTACCTACCAAAGAGGGCCTACGGAGAGGAATTTCGCTTTCAGTTTTGATAAATTTTTACAATTTGAGTTTAACAATATTTTGTAGGCTTTTCACAAAACGTCATTCAGACGAGAGTGAAAAACTGTCCTGCATATTTATCTAACTGATTAAAAATTATGTGACGAACTTTTAACACATTGGCTATTTTTATAATCCTGTTCTGGGTGGCTAACAATTTAGATGCAATTTGATGAATTGATCCAAGATTTTTAATAGGTTTGCCATTAGTTGTTGCTGACTATTAGCGGCTCGACTATTACTAAACATATTGCCAACTTAACCATTCAAATTTATTGCTTCTCTCTCCTTCGTCCAAGCAAATTTGAGAATGAAGATGTGCACTTTGCAATGAAATGCAAGTAAATGTATTGAATGAAGAAGGTGGCGGCGTGTGCAATAGAAGGTAGCGGTGGGTGGTGGAGGAGTGAAGGGGGAGGGGGGGGCACATGGAAAGCGAGTCAGTGTGTCACTCTGAGATCTGAGTTAGGGTTGCCACATAAATAAATACTACTTTAGTTATTGCAATAGAAATAATAATATTATAAAAAAAATGATTAAACTAACATAGTATTAATTTATTCGTAAAAGGCAATCTATTTTTAACCACTTTAATTTAATGCATTACTCTACTGGTTTCCTAGTTGTCAGAATACACAAAATACTGACAGATAATACATACATATTCAGGCCTGGATGAAGGAAGGGATATTGTATAATATTAGATACCGTTAATTGCTGTCGAGTTTCTCATTCCACTGATTATTATTGCGTTCTATTTTATTGATTATTATTTAATTAAAGCACATAATTTAAAATTGTGAATTACATTATACTAACGATTAGACGGTTAAAGCAATGATATATAATTATTAACTATTCGCAATTTGCAATAAAAAAAATGTTAATTTTGTACAATCGGTTACACACCGGTTGTGGTTGCCCACACACCGGTTACAAACCAGCCACACACCGGCCACACACCGGCAACACACCGGCCACACACCGGCCACACACCGGCCACACACCGGCCACACACCGGCCACACACCGGCCACACACCGGCCACACACCGGCCACACACCGGCCCCACACCGGCTACACACCGGCTACACACCGGCCACACACCGGCCACACACCGGCCACACACCGTAACATTATCGTTTCTCATGATCGTAACATTAATAAAATAAATAAGTCATTAGCACAAAGAATATATTTCTATAATTCAGACCACCTACACACACACACACACACACACACACACACACACTATACCAAATCAACGGTTGAAAACGTTTCTACAGATGATTCACCACCAAAACCGCATCAGGTTCAAACTTGAGGTTTGAAGAAAGTGTTTCAAAAATAATTCGTATTTTTTATATGAATTTATATATGCGGCCGAAATATTATTATTTATTACAATAATACGCCATCGCTATTAGCTGTCGCTGTAGCTATTGCCATTACTATCAGCTATGTGTGTAGAATTGAAGCAGATAAGACCCGCCGAGAGCAGAAGAAAGTTGCCGATCGGGTTTATCCGCCTCTCGCAGATAATGGTACTCGTATCAAGGCCATTGGGCCGATTCCACCGAGCGATTCCGGACTATTTCAAATTTACTGCTATATTTAGGTGAAAGTTTAATTGTAAAACGTATGTAATGTGTCGGTTTTTGGTGTAATAAGCTGGAGGAGAAGGAAGTGCATCGGAATGATCGAGCAGACCTTATGAAGAGAGTAATAATAATTGGATAATTTGTATAGCGCCGTTTTTGTGAGAAATCACCTCAAGGGCGCTGAGTACTGACGAGAGAATTATTATACTTGAAATTGCTGGTGTTAATGTAAGGGCAGATAGTTATGTGACAAGAAGACTGATAGAGTGACGCGTGTTCATCACTGTAGTATCACGAATGCCGATCAATACATAATAAATTCTTAATTGTAAATTCAATTTAAAAACCTTTCGAAATGCAACCGGCAAAGCAGTGTAGCTTACAATTTAGAAAAAAACAGAAGATGTTTGTAAAAAGAATGTAAAATAAAGCACTTTAAGTAGTTGTGTGACTAACAGATGCATAAAACAGGCAATATAATAAGTACCTAGAAACGAATTGAGCTGAGGCGTTGCTTGGGTTTTATACAGAATTTTCCAAGTCAGAAGTGAACAATAATAATTTTCTTACTATTTTGGACGTCAGAATGTGCATAATTTCACTAAGAAGTATCAAATTTCTGTTTTAAGAGGGGGGATGATAGTGGTAGTTTTTTGAAAATTTAATGTAGACAGTAAACTTTTTCTTGTTTTGAAGGTAAAACGCGCAAAAATTCCATCAATCTCAGAATAAAACTGTAGACTTGTATAAAAAACACAAAGCCGGGCTACCCGGCCTTTATTTGTATATAATGTATATAGAAAAAAAAAGAAGATATGCATCAGGCGCAAATGTATTCTCCAGCTTGTTTAGTTTACTCCATATTGCTCCAAAGGTACTCTTGTATTACGCATGATACAGTCATGATTCGTGAAACATGGAAACAAACGTATTCTCCAGCTTGTTTAGTTTACTCCATATTGCTCCAAAGGTACTCTTGTATTACGCATGATACAGCCATGATTCGTGAAACATGGAAACAAACGTATTCTCCAGCTTGTTTAGTTTACTCCATATTGCTCCAAAGGTACTCTTGTATTACGCATGATACAGTCATGATTCGTGAAACATGGAAACAAACGTATTCTCCAGCTTGTTTAGTTTACTCCATATTGCTCCAAAGGTACTCTTGTATTACGCATGATACAGTCATGATTCGTGAAACATGGAAACAAACGTATTCTCCAGCTTGTTTAGTTTACTCCATATTGCTCCAAAGGTACTCTTGTATTACGCATGATACAGTCATGATTCGTGAAACATGGAAACAAACGTATTCTCCAGCTTGTTTAGTTTACTCCATATTGCTCCAAAGGTACTCTTGTATTACGCATGATACAGTCATGATTCGTGAAACATGGAAACAAACGTATTCTCCAGCTTGTTTAGTTTACTCCATATTGCTCCAAAGGTACTCTTGTATTACGCATGATACAGTCATGATTCGTGAAACATGGAAACAAACGTATTCTCCAGCTTATTTAGTTTACTCCATATTGCTCCAAAGGTACTTTTGTATTACGCATGATACAGTCATGCTTCGTGAAACATGGAAACAAACGTAATGCATGTGTAGATCTCAAACAATTTATGCAATTTCACAAAGAGATAATTGACGGCGATTTCTCCGCATAAGGTGAAACTTGCGATTTCATTTTTGTCATCAAAGTCGCTTCCTCAAATTGTGTTATACAATGGCTGATTGTTAGAGAACACTTTGGTATGGTGAAATGTCCATGC
The DNA here is from genome assembly GCA_951813805.1 of Limnephilus auricula. NCBI lineage: Eukaryota > Metazoa > Arthropoda > Insecta > Trichoptera > Limnephilidae > Limnephilus > Limnephilus auricula. The sequence continues at coordinate 42,060,116 of OX638390.1, forward strand.
ATTGTCGTACGACGGCACACGAAGATTACTGCGTCCACGAGGCGAATCACACTTATAAGTAACAATTGACAAACAGCCTCGTCTGTGTCTATGGCATCATCTCGTCCGAATTCCTTCCGATCACTCACTGGTCGCCAGTTGCCAGTCACCTCGACTGAGATTACCACTGCCATTGCAACTGTTCCATATCTTCATTCTCTATATCGTGCTTTCTAGCGTGCGGAGATTTGTTGTGCGCCATTCGTTTCAGCTGTATCTGGATTTCATTTCTGGTAATGCTTGCTTTCCTCATGTCATTCACGCCACTTATTATAGTAATCAACTGAATATAATCTTCTGTATTATGGAATCAGTCTACAGACACCTGTTTTATAAAAGCTGAAATATAGTTTTAGGTTATAATGCAATTTTAAATGGCCAATTCTTCGTTGATTCACTAACTATAATTAGTTTAATACAAAAAAACACACAAAACACAAATAAAACAAGTTATAAAAGAAACTAAATGTAATAAAATACTTGTAGAATAGAAACACTAGATATGATGTTCAAAATATATTCTACAAGAAAGAACATTTAGACGAAAAAATACAACATTTAGACTTCTTATACTATGGAACTAAACTAGAGAACAAAATCCTTCCTCTCTATAAAAAAATACAACACAAACCTCTTAATACTCAAATACAAAGCTAAATACAAAACACAGAAACATCTAAAATAGAAAACGTACTAACACCAAATACAGACTTAATCAGATACCAGACATCAATAAATCCATTAGAACTCATATTATTCCAGTTATTATATTATTACGTAAGTGACATCGTCAGCATGGGAGATCCCAGTGAGGATATCATTATTCTCAATTTGTAACAAAAAAGAAAGATTTTATTAGTGGTTAAGTATTTTTTTCATTATTCATTTTTTTTTTAGAAATTATATAAAGTAAACACACAAAATAATAATATGTTCCTTAATATTCATCAACCAATTTATTTACCCAGTTATTAGAGAAATTATCTCTGATTTAACTGGGGAACTAGTCTGTTTAATAATACATATTTAGAAATAGTAAAGAATCAGAACGTAATCAACAAATTTATGGAGAGCTGAAAAAAATAAGCTAAATGGTGGAGTTAAAAAAAGGACTTTGCAACGCTTAGTCAAGTTTAAAACATTTCCGGAGTGTTAACAAATTTAACATTGAGGAGGTTTCTCACCATCCTCCCAATAGCTTATATTATTACGGTTATTTATTTATTAAATTGGAGTTAATAATTCGGTACTCGAACCTATGAATAGTGGCTATAGGTATATTGGATACGATGGCCGAGTTTTCTAACCCCTGCGAGTATTTTATTTTTATTTTTAATAATATTCGTTATTAGAGTAGATAAGCTATTGGGAGGATGGCAAGAAACCCCCCAAGTAAATTGCCATTGGGAGTGCTAAGTTATTATCACTTCAATTAATAATGTTCACAACATGCGTAAATCAAGGTTTATTTGTAACCAGTGAAATAACTTAGTAACTTTCCATTGTAGTTTGATTTTGGATGTGTGATATACTCGTACATATAATTATAACCCAAACCTAGGATAAGTAATTAGTACATTAACCGCGCGCTGGGATTAAGCGGTCGCTGCTGTTTCTCCGTGGAACCGCTAGTCGGCAAATCTCGACTTGATTTGATATTAAGCTGAACTGATTAGAAATCGTACCATCAGAATTGGACGGAATAGTATATTATAAGAGAGATCCGGAACACACCGCATAGCGTTTACTCGTAGCTTGCAGCGTAAAATGTTGTCGTTAGTAAGTTGCCTCGCGATACCACACGCACCTGCTTTTTGTGCCTAACGTAGTTTTTAATATAATACTTAAATCATGTAATTGAAAATTTGCAATTTATAATAGAATCAAATCTGCATTTATTAACATTTACAGAAATTATCGTGATTTATTTTTGAGGTGTAATCCGTGTTGCGCTTTCTCCTTCTTTACCCAACGGTTCGAACAGTGTTACAGAGCACATCATAAGGAAAGATCTTGCGATTCCTTACATCTGGGCACATCTCCGCTGATGATAGCACTATAATGCTCTAGATTAATAAAGGAGGAAGCGCAACACGGCATGATACCCCAAAAATATATCATGATAATAATTTTGGCGGTGAAAAACTTATATCATAATTTGCTGAAATCATTGATGAAATGCGTGATTTTTCTTTTAAATATACGTAAATATTGACTTCAGCTAAAATACAGTTAAAAAAAGAAAATCATTAAAAAATTGTCATTAACGTCGATAGTACAAGACCTTACTAATAAACGTGTTTTAAAATCAACACGACTGATACCCAGCCATTTATGTATTGTAAATGGTTGTTCATTAGATGTATATTTTAAATCATGCTTATTAGGGAAGGAGATAGTAGTTAGAATTGTGATAATAAATGACGTAGTACAGTAGAAATTTGGCATGTTGCAATCTGCCCCATTGAGAGAGATAAGCCCCCCATGATTCGGAAATGGGAACGCATTTCACTTTCCGTCAAATATTTGACCGGTGTTACTCGTTGGTATATATCCCGGCGCGGCGCGGGCCACTCGCGGCTGCATCGCGGCTGCGGGCTGCTTTCCCCGACTCGCTGGTCTCAAATCGCTAGGAGCTAATCGCTAGGAGCTAGTCGGCAATGGGTGGCAAAATGTCCATACCACATACCACACACCATAACACATATAATAATTTATTTATTCAAACAGACAAAACAAAAAAAAACAAAAAAATTGTTGTTGTAGAAAAGCATTTAAATAAAAATGTAAATAAAATATATTCATACGAAAATGATAATTTTTTTTTATTTCTCTACAAACCTGAATAGACACCCTACATGAAAAAAACCAATTCAAAGGTGTTTTCGAAGAAGTAATGACATAAATACTTGTTTGAAAATGAAATGACAATTGAAAACCGTTTGTAAAAGTGACGCCAAGTTGACCATAGATATTTATTATAAATTATTCAGATGGGTTGGCGCTATGCGGATTTTTGCTATGTCAAGACCGAGAACGGCGCAAGCGATTCTGACCTTGTTCTTCATACAACTTCTATATACATAAGGAACAAAATCGCTTCAAAAAATTTTTTTTTTTAAATTTCGACCCGCGGCCACCGGTGGGCGAACGGCAGTCGAGAGTCCACCGTTTTGCTTTAGTTTTCATTAAATATTCCCTAGTAGTATTAATAGTCATTATTTCCTTTGAGCATCGGCGTCGGCATCGCGTGCATCATTAAGAAAAATATTATATCCCTGCAAACCTACTCATAGATGGCGGTACCCAACACACTGCACCAAACGGAGACTTTTCGCATTTCCTTCATTTTAAACAATACAAAATATTTAATCTATCTAAAATGCCAGTGCAGAATTGTGCATGAATCATAACATAAAACATTGAATTCGTAACTCCACTCAAGAGGTGTAGCGTGGACGATCGATAAAACCCTATATCATCAATACGAAATTGACCAAACCTGTCATTTACGATCACGGTCAACAATAGGGTATTTCCACAATTTTTTTATTGCTTAAAAAAATTAAGCAAAAAATTACATTTTCGGCAAAACGGCATTTTCGACGTGTGACGTCATAAGAGTCGCTCGTTTTTTCGACAGTTCTACTTTGTTTGATGACGTGCGTACGAAGCGTCGCGTCGTTGGCAATCACGGGGCGTTTTGGTTTCGTAGGTTTTTGAGAACTAACTAACTAACTAACTAACCATCACGCCGTTTCCCCGCAGGGGTAGGCAGAGAGGACGGACCGCCAAACACCTCGGTCTTGGCACACACTCTTTGAGGTTTTTGAGCGTTTTTTAAATGAATAAATTTGAATGAAAACGTAAAAACGAAACATTTTTAAGAATAAAATCAGAAAAATGATGTTTAAATATTCCAAACATTTTCAACAGAATCCCTAGTTTGTGAAAATACCCTATTTGTGAGAAATATTCCGAACGACGATTGATAAATTTTAGCCCGGCCTCCACAGTATCAGATAAGTGTTATACATATTTATTTGGATAATGTCAGTCGTTATGCAAAATTACTGTCATATTAATGAACGAAGTTCAACTAAAGAAACTCTTAGAATTAAAAGAAGTCATATATGCGATCCATAGACACTGAGACGCGACCAATTTATTCCGTTCGATGTTTGAGAAACTGAAGTTGTCGAAATATGACTAAATACCTGATTAACTAATTAACTCCCGTTTAGTGTCGAAAATAATATGTCGACTGCCCATGCATGTTTGGGTTAGTATTTCAATTTATGCATCATTGCCAATTTATTAATATTTTTATGTAATTGTTTAGCGTTTGGCATTTCTTAGTGTTAATTCATAGAAAGTACCTTCTAAATAAACTTCTAAAAATTATTTCTTGTTAATTCCCTGGAAATAAAAGAATTTAAACCCTGCTCGGGACATCGATATAAAATCATCGGAAGTTAAGGCTATCGATACGATATTGTAAAGTCCTTTGCTAGAGCTCCTGAAGTAGAATGCTATTCTTATTTCTCAATCATACACAGTTGATTCGGGGAAAAGAGATTGACAACCAGAGTTGTAGTTAAGTTTTGGTGAGTTTGAGTTGATAGTAAGCCGTAGTAATGTAGAGTATTTATATATACCGTAGGTACCTACTTCATGAAATAAACGTTACACTTACCCACTTTCTCCAAATGTTGCTTCTGTAAAGAACATTCAAATCTCCGCACGATCTTATCTGGCGGCGGCTTCAACTTTCCTCACAGAGAAGCCATCGGACGGCGCAGACTAAATTCACTATTTGGAGACTGCAACATATTACAGAGTACATATAAGGAATGTAGCAAAAGTATGATTGCTCTAGGCAGTTATTTTCATTGAGTACAGGTGATCTGTATCATTATTAAATGTACTCCTCTAATTAAAGCACGAAATTCATTAAACCGCTATCAATTTGGTGGTAAAGGACAAAATAAACATAGGCAAATTAATATCGCCAGATGTACTACCATGAAGTGGGTTTAAAAATAATACTCGAAACCCCATACACCATTTGCAGTAGACATTTTACACCAGAAATTTTTATTTAACCCATTTTGTAAAAAAAGAAAAATATATAATATCCTTCCAGAGAAAAATATCCAGATAGCTTTTCATATGATATGTTGGAATTATAATTAATATTTTTTAAATAATGCATGGGAATACTAAGAAAAATATATTGATCTTAAAAACCATTAAATTTGGGATCCCATTCAAATAGATTCATGTTTGCATTTACAATCTCACAATATTAAAAAAATACGAGTATCTTTGTGAAAAAAGCATTTTTAATGACAAAAAATCAGAAGTGACGGCATTTAATAGGCGTAAAATGTCTACATTTGTAGGGCGGAAATCATAAAAATAAAAAAAGTATATACAGATATTCTAACGACAGTGTAGTTTTTAACGTAGGCCTATAATCAGTAGACAGGTATAATTAAAATTACCATGCAGCAAAAGGGCCATGTGTGAAGACACGTCCGGACCTAAATAGAGACGCGACCAGTTTACTGGAACTTAGTATAAAGTGATCACGCTAAACTTTAACGTAAAGAAGGCTGTGCTTGTTGTTAGTCGTGACCCTTTGGGCAAGCATTGCAATTAAAGGGATCGGGAAGTAGGTACTGAAGGAGAACTGGGCTCACGGCACATCGCCATCGCCTCCGCTGCAAGTGAAAGTAATTGACCTTGCAAGCCTGCTGACTTCATTTCTCTCTGATTGTGTCTCTGGGTACTTCAGATGATTAACTCAATTACCCACAGAACATATAACTAATACTTATTTCTTGCATTTTATTACCGTGCCCATATATTAAATGTAAAATTGTTCTTTATTAGTAGGTGCTTCTTCTTAAAGAAAAATATTTGGTGTGAATTATTTTTAAATTATGTGCTCAAAGTTTGACAGTGATTATTTAATAGTTTTAATTTGTAGTTACAACACATTGTCATATTATAAATCCTTATTCGACTAACTGAGGACGGTGCAATTCTCTTACATTTCCTACATCCCTACTGAGGTGTAATAAAAAACTCGTTACGGAAGTCAACACATCTGTTAGTTCTTGTGTACCACAAAAAAACTTACGCGAATTTAGAATTGACTTGATAAAAACACCGTGAAAGTTTTTCAAAAACCTAAACTAACCATGAAATTTGTCTTTATGGCGATATACCCAAAATGCTTTAATATTGGATGGTTTAGAGAATATATTTATGTACTGCGGCTGTGTACCAAGTTAGTGAACATTTCGTGCGCATTATTCGAAAGGCACTCTATTAAACTCACAAAAAGTCTATCATTATTCTCATGCTCAGATATTGACAATACGAATCTCTCTGTAGGTGATTCGCTTTCAAATTTCTCGTTATTTTCCGCCTATCTCACGAAACCGGAATTCCGGTGGGCAAACTTACAGTTTATAGCGTACAATCTACACTTTACGTCTTACAAACAGCCTACCTGTGCAGCTTACGTTGTCTCCATCAGGCCGCAATGAGTGGACTTATCCACAATAAGTACAGCAACCTATACGACTGGCCATTGATATATATAATTTTCTGCAATTTAAATGTCAAGTTACGCAAGGTAGTTATTAACTACTTTGGTATAAATTTTAGGCTATAGCGCTATCACCAAAGTCAAACATACTATTCACTCGTACATAGTATTGAGCAGTGTTTTTAATTGGAGATATTTTTAAAGAGAATTGTACATAATTCAAAAATATTTAAGAATATTAAAAAGTATGGTTCATGTGATATTGCCCAGTATTTAAACTGACGGCCCTTCTTCCCAATCCTACTAATCAACTCTTGAGCCCAAATTTTGGCTAAACACTCCTCAAATGCATAAATACGCTCTTACACAAATTACTTAGTTGATCGAAGACTCAAATTGATCGATCGGATGGTTGGGAACAGCGGCCGTAAGTATTTGAAATTGTAGAAGATTGATATTACGCTAACAGTAGTAGGCGAAGTAGACTCGCCCTTGGGTGAGAATAGTTTATAAACAGTAATGGGCAGTGCTCCAGATATTCAAGATTCTCTTCAACGTGACCTTCTGCAATCATTTACGTGAGATAAGAATCTATGTAATTCCCGTACGAGCAATTCTCTCTTCTGGTAATTTGTGTAGTGTGTTGTGTGCATTATGCTGCACACATATTATTGTACCCTGTACCTATATTTCCATCAATCGCGTGCAAACCTGATTGCAAAGATTTACGAGCTCGATGCTTCACATCTCGTGTTCTGTTTTTCCATCAACTCAATGAGATAATATATTAACTTTCATAATTATTTTATAACCACAAGAAACAGTCGATTGCTCGATACTCAGGACGCTTTCAAGATTAAAAATTTACTGCTTATAACTACCGAGTTTCTCTACACAGTCTCCGAGAAGAAATACATCACTCCATAATATTTATAGCACAGGTAACATATATGTGTGGAAACCTAAATTTGCTAATGGCAATGTTAGCAATACAGCCGTAGAAAGTACTAATCATAATTTGCCCTTATTACATGATCAATTATGGAATTTAATTTGACAACTCTTACAAAATTATGGTAATTGGTCAGGTTTTCAATAATAAAACTGATTCCCACCTTCTCAAACAAACTCTCAGGCAAACAGAGTAGCGAATGAGAATGTAGAGTTGTAGAGTTGCAGGCATGGGAGTATCCAGGTTTTAATTTAGGGTGGAGCAAAAATAGATTTAATCTAGATTAAGTACCGAAAAGAGAGAATGGGTTCTTTAAAAAGTAGGCTTCTTCAACATATTCATGCTTTAGGCTCTATGACTACAAAGAATATGAATGGAAAAAAAAGCCATCCTGTGAAGTGCCGTAAATTTGAAATTGCGAGTCGGTCCACAACCACAGAGATCATGCACCGGCCAGGGTAGGTAAAACGCCCCCCCTTGCCCCACCGTGCCTACGCCCATGGTGGCAGGTAGGTATAGATGTGTGGTTATGCAGGTAGGTCTCTACTTTGAGATTGAGGTTCTCGCACGGAGAATGATAATTATTAGCATTGTTTAAGGTAACAATAACCTCCGCAACAAACAATGCTCGACGCAACTCACACGCGTGAGGCGTGAGACGGAGAAGTGCCTTGCCTACTGCTCCGCACGAGCCTCGAGCAAATACACTCAATACCAAACCACGAGTGTATACCCATTTAGTCAGAGGGCGCAGCACCTTCTTGCTTATACTAGTGCCACTTGTGTGTGATCAGGTGGGTTGGATAAAGCATCTCCACATGTTACGCAATAAGAAGCTAGGGCCCTTTAGAAAGCACTTTATAATTTACAACAAATTGAAAACTTTTATTTCGTCGCAACGTTTATCTACGAGTACATTACATAATATGCCTCGTACATTGACCAAGTACATACAAATTAAATTCCTTGTGATAATGTGTACTCCTGATATCGCTCATTTATTTCTTATCTGCTTGCCGCGCAATATGTACCTAGGTAGGCTGTGTTAAGGTGAAGCTTAATGTGAGATCTATATTTTAGATTAATCTTTATTGCTAATTGGTTTAGATTATGATTATTAAAAATTATTTTTTAGATAAAATAAAAGTGTTCCTATCGTTTCGCTTGAGTACAATTAAAGTAAATTGTTAATTTGTTTATAAAAAAAATAAGCGGTACCTATTATTTTTTCATTAGAAATGTATGAGAAATACGAGAAACGATATAAAGAAATACAACTTTATGGCTAAAATTATTTCCTTTGGTTATTTTTTTTCTTTTAAATTTATTTACAAAATAAATAAAAATGACTTTTGTACTAAAATTGACCGTTTCTGGACTCCGAGTGCCAAGCGCTTTTTATGACTATTGTATATATTTATTATTCAAAATAATAATAAGATTTTAATTTTTTCTTTTTTCACAACTGACAGTGAATGCTGAGTTAAATACCCATTATTAGTTGTGTAAAATCAAGTTGTGTGAGTTATTAAGGTGATACTTAAAATAATTCATAGTTTGCTCTTTCACACATGGCGCTAGTTTGATTAAGAAAAAACACTTTATACAAGTTTTACTTTAAAACGTTAACATGAGTTAATTATTTGCACCCGTACATACGCAAAATGAATACGAATAAATAGTTTTGTCCATAAACGTAATTGAATATTTTAGTTTAGATTATTAGTGGTTTCTTCTTCTTGTTCCATAGAAGATGCAACCCACCTAGCTAGGAACTAATATCGATCTAACAAGACATAACACTCGTACACATTGTTAATATTTTCCGTTATTATGCAATATTATCTTCGTGTTATTTTTGCTACAGAAATGTACTAGTTCGAATAGTCCTATTTACAAGTTGAAGTCAGTAAACCGATGGACTGTAGGCACCTAGTTAATGGCGCGTTATCGGAAAAGAAAGGTAAAGGTGAAATATTGATTGATCGACATTTCAGGTGAGTGCGTTTGCAAAGAAAATGGATCAGGATGTATTGAGGGCGATTTCATTTATGCTTAGCCCAGAGACATGTCGGGAGAAGTGAAAAGTAATCCGAAGCCTCGAGCAACGCGTAATGAGTTTCCGAACATCTCTAGGACTGGTTTCCACTTGGAGCGATGCATTCATCGGAAGAGAGATTGCCACTTGCTCGACGTATTGATTGATATTACTCGTATTATGTTCAAATCATTTTCACCAAGGCTAACTAAGTATGGCTAAGACGCAGGGATTAAGATTGTGGACCGCATTCACCATAAGATTATTGGCTACGCTTGAATCTAAACTCATATGAGATTTGATATTTTTACGTTACTATGGACAGTATTAAACTAATTCACTAACCATCACGCCGTTTCCCGCAGGAGTAGGCAGAGATAACCGCCAAAAAAATCGGTCTTGGCACACATTCTTTGCTTCGTTCACATTCATACATCGTCTTATACATACTTTTCTATTATTCTGACTCTTGACGTGGCCCGACTCAAGTATCTGATTATTCACCTGATCGTGCCATTCACTTCGGGCGTCCCCGACTTCTTCTACCATTTAAATTTGCGTCATAATATTCTCCTTACACTCCTTTCTTCGTTAATTTGCTCTACATGCCCAAACCATCAGAGGATCCCACTTTAATCTTAATAACTGATAACGCTTACTTTAATTGCATGCATTCTTTGCAATCTCATATTCTCCACATTCTCACATGATCATACAAGGATTTACCACACATACGCCTCAGGGATCTCATTCAACAGCATTCAGTCTACTTTCCATTCTTCCTCTGCCAGTTCCATGCTTCACTGAAATAGTAAATTAAACACGTGATTGTTTTATTTTTCATATATGAAATGTAAACTCTTCTTCCATCCACAAGCATTAGCTTTTAATGGAAGACCAGTATGAATTAACATGAACCATCATTAAGTTAATAAAAAAAATATCAGGATAAGTACCAGCACTCCATTGTGGACTGCTAAGATCAATAAAATGGAAAAAATGAGAGTATCGATGAAATAGTTAACCTTAAAGTCAATAATCAAATAAAAAAAACTAAATTTCAAGCAATGTGAAGATTTGAAAAGTGACCAATATGCAGATAATTGGTTGGGGCCAGAATCAACAGCAGCTGCTGGCTGTGCCGTATCGTATTGCCGCGGCTCGGCTGAGGCCGGTTGGCTGTTGGTTGTTGTTCGCTGGCGGTGCAGCGCTCTCGACTCTCTGCACTTGTTGCTGCCTGATATCTTCTGTTCTACTTTCTAAACAAGATCACACAGTCTTGTTACTAGATTAGTGCAGGAGAAGCCGTCTAATAAAGCTCGGTCTCTCGTTGACCCACCTGAGATCGATCGGGCGACAAGCGACAAGAGACAAGCAGTTAGTAGCATGTTTTCATTCAAATGTTGCTTCAGATTTAATTACATCATCGTTCCTGAGATGGCTGCTCTGCGGTGTGAGGCTCGAGAGGTCTTCTGTAGCCTTTGAAAGCCCTCAATCCCCTGCCCTCTGCTTTCTGCTCTCTACTCGGAATGCAACTAGAATACACTTTACTCAAGTACGAAAGGCGCAGTGGTTTAATAGAGCATCGATATTAAGCGTGTTTATTTAATTTGCATTACCCAAGGGAACAAAAAATTAAATCGCATGCCGATATGAACTGTTACAACAATAATAGTTAAGTGTGACTTTTTTCTTGAAAATATCCTCAACTCTACAAATGAATCAATGTTTGAGACAATATTGGTTTGGGTCCCTGGCCATTAAGTAATTGAGGGCAAAAAGAAAGCCGATTCTCTTGCTAAACTTGTAACGATCTCTGGTTGTATTCCTTTAGATTTTATAATTCCTATCTCTGTTCTATTCTTAAATCTAATATGTCTCATTCCTGGGAAGAAAATTTGACAGATACGAAAACCCGAACTGGATCTTTCTATGCTTGAAAACAAAAGCATATTCCAAGTAAACCTTGGTTCCACGGCAAAAAATCCAAAAGATTCATTTCCTGCATTTAGAGAATGCGAATTGGCCACTGCTCTATTGCAGCTCATTTAATTTCATCAAAATGTTCCAATAACTAAACAGATATAATATAATGCAAAGATAAGTAACTTATGATAAAAATATACGTTAACACAGCTTCAGTTTTGTAATTTGGGTCCTACCATCAGGTGGCAGAGGTGATTACTCATTAGTTACTTGCCCTGTTGGAGATGGGTTAATGGAAAGTTCATGATCATTGTTAATTTAAACCGCATTTCCGGATGTTTGAATTGGGCCCCTACGACCTAAAATTAACCATTACATTCTTTGGCAAATGCTTAACTAGAAAGTCATATTTTGAAATGCACATATTTTGGGTATCTTCGAAATAGTTTTCAGTAGAACACCAATTCTGAAATCAAGTTCAGTAGATATGTCAACATATTAAAGTGCAGAAATAGAAAATTTATGACTTTATTAGGGCAGAACCGTGAAAAATTATGGGATATTATAATTTTAGGATTTGTGAAGCTGGAGAGTATTTATAAAATATTTGCCTCAGAATTATTATTCCCCTTCTAAAACAAATATTGACAATTTAAATTATAAAAATATTTTTATCTACGTTATTTAAAAAAAAATAGAGAGCCGATCAGAAATTTACGTTTAACCTGAAAAATCTTGAAATCTATCAATAATACACATTTCAAGTATTGAATTATTATTTAATTAATAGAAATAAAATAATTTCCGATTATGGCATGTAAGCAGGAACCTTCTTTATCGTTTGTATGAATTATTCTTCACAGAATCAGTTTCATGTTGATATTTTTTTACAAAACTTAATTTAAATATTACATAAGTTGAAAGTGAGGATTTTAACCAATTGTTTATAAAACCTTAGAAAATTAGCAGTAATAAAGATTTTTTTATAACAGGGATTGGAACCATCGCGAAGTTAATTTTTAAAAATGCTTACAATATTTAAGGGGCCGCTCTGCCAATTTCTACCATTTTCTTACACGTTTTCCTTAAACATTTGAAGTTTTGAAGCTCTTAAAAAAATATATGTTATTCTTTAAGATAGTATCTATACATTCCTCATGCCGAAACGGTAATTATTTGAAATTCCCTCGATAGAAATAAATCGCAAAGTATGCTCCGAAAATTATTATTTACACGTTTGTTTCTGTTATTTTACAAGTTATATGTGTGAAAAAAATCACGATGTTTCCTCAAATGCTACTTGACACAGCCCCCATGAAATTTTTGCCCTTTTTCAAACGAGTCGTCTTTTATTAAACATTTTCACAATTTTCGCATGAATTTTATGGTTTTTAATGTTAGCGTGCTCGCTCCCACGTTCGTGTTGTCGTATCTCTCCGTCTTCTTATTTTTGAGCGGGGTAGCGCGGCCTTAAGAACCTACCTATTTATTTTGCATTTATAATGAAATGATCCGAAATATAACTCTATTAACTTACTTATAGAGTGAGCACGTTTGCGACTGTTAGATTAAGCTTCAGCGAGTGTTCCGAATGTCCGCATGTCAAATAGAAATAATGACTTTCACGAGATATCGACAAGCGGAATCCGTTTGTACAAACCCCTTGTCTGACAGGCAGGAATTAAGAAATCGACATGATTCTGAAAACACGCAAATCACATAGTGATAAGTAAATAGTGTTAAGCATGACTGATTCCAGATTATTAATGTATGCGGGTTCAAATGGTTGAGTAAATGGGTAGAAAGTAGGCCCAGGCTCGCCCGCAGCAAGCTTCCCATATTACAGTCATAGTCATAACTAGACATAGGATTACATGCAGTTTCATAAACGTAACAGTTCATTATCCAATTATTCATTGAAAATATATCAAGTAATAATATATAAAAATAAATATAAAAATAAAATAGTAATAATATATAAAAATAAAATACACAAGCGTAGTGGTCATAACGTACTGCATCAAAATACTGCATTACATTAATTGAATTAATTGAAGTATTTAAAATAACTGTGATATTCAACTTATAAACTAGAATGTAAAAGTCCATTAAGGAGTGTAATAAATAAATAAAATAATTAGTGGTCATTGTAAAAGTAGACCTCATGTCCAAAAATGAATGTTTCTGATTTTATTTTCTTTTAAATCAAAACCAAAAATTCCTTTCAAATCATAAGGATTATAAGTAGGTAGGTTATTAATTACCAACTTATTTATAAATCATATAATATTTAATATAACTTTAGTAACTTTAAGGGATATTACATTTAGTTAGAAAAGTCACTATCTCAGTGACAATTCTTTTTCTTAATATTGAAAAGTTAAGTGAGGTTAGCCATCTAGCCAAAGTAAGGCTTGCTTGAATAATGAAGTGGATGCAGCAAATTTTCGAAACCAGAAACAGAAAGTACAATTATTTTTATAGACAGATGAAATGCCAAACGGTTAGCAGGTCACCCACTTGTTTAGATTATTATAAGTCACAAACAAAACCACGAGGGTCCTAGAGTACACGTTGATTTCGGTGATGCCAAAGCAAAAATGTAATCATGATTATTTATTGAATGCAATCAATGACCCCTACTCGACGGGTGCTGTTTATAATACGTAGATATTGCAAAGCAATTACATCACTTTCAATCAATGTACCCCGTCAGATTGCAAAGTGGGTCCTAAACGAATTTAGTATCCATCTCTTAGAGCGGGCGGGCGACGAGTTGATCGTGTTGAATGGATGAGTTGGTTGGTGCTCAGAGCGCGCAGTGCCCAGTGTGTGTCAGTGGGTCAGCTCATCGTAGCTCGTAGCAGCGAGCGTAGCAATCGGGGCCTTTGGTTCGGGCCTACAGCCTAGAGCACATCTTCTCAAACTTATTTCGACCACCGCCCATTTTGAGATATAAAAAAAATGTAGTGCCCCTCACATTTTTAAGTTACCTTTTAACATCACCGTCTGTTGTGTATCATAAAAACAGTTATTATAAATATAATTTTTTAACATGCATTATTATATGGATAGGATAGATAAGTTGTGATGTATGTATATCACGTAATTCACGACATCGAGTGTGACAGATCAAAACGCCATTTTCAGATTCATGAAATAAAAAGTGGGAACGTGACTAGTGCAAGCACAAGTGACTCTGCTTCTCTATAGACTCTCTATTATTCATCTATACGGGCCTCCAAGCTTTCAAGCCTAAAATTGCATCTCAAGAAGGGATGGGATCGCCGTTATCGACCAAAAGTTTTTGTATGAAAAAAAAAATCTGAAATCACAGATAATTTTATTTAGTTAAATTATATACAGGACTCCAAGCATTCGAGTAGTAAATCGCATCTCAAGTGGTGTCGTGTCTAAATTCCGTCGGATTATTACAGATAGAATTTGTCTGCCGTCGCCCCTCTAGATTTAATTAACGTCCCTTAATTTTTATTGAGCATTCTACCGCCCCCCACAATGGGGCGTTATCGCCCACTTTGAGAAGGACTGGCCTAGAGCCTACAAACACTAGTACTGCCTGCAGCTACCCATCTGCGTCTGCCTGTTGCTGGTCGCTAGTAGCCTTCTAGTTGGCAGTCTGTCGCGGTCTAACGTGCGCCGCGCGCGCATCTCCCGACATGCCTATATCGCCTATTGCCTAGTTCTCCCGCGTCCGCCGTTACTGACAAATTCTATAAATCCACCGAGAAAACCATTCGATATTTTGATCGCAGCTGTCGTTTAACTGTGAACAAAATTGCTGTTTCTTAATTGTTTAACATATTGGTTTTAGTGAAGTGAAATAATTGTGTTCTATAGTTTTCGTTTTTATGAAAAGTGTGTTTAATTGAAAATACCATCCTTTTCAGGAATCAGGACGACAACATTAAGGATGAAGCGGACGAAGTATCTCATCGCAGCCTTTGCGATTTTATGGTTACAGGTGAGCTGAATATTTAAAAACTTTCTTTTCATAATTGAAGCCTAGAAAACATATAAATTACGTTGCAGAAAATAAATTTAAAAAATAATTCGTATTATGACCTACTCATAAAAAATAAATACGATATTTAAAAATTTGAAACACTCTAAATGGGATAGGAAGTTGGTTAGTACTCAATGAAGGAATACTATTTGTTACTTGATAAAAGTTTTATATTAAAATAATTTTCATTCAATGTTTTTACAATGTCATTAAACCTTTGCAAAAATATTTAACCTGACTATCCTTCACGCTATTTCACTGCGGGGTAGACGGAGAAGTTAGAATATCATAAAAACACAAAAAAACTAGTTTTATATATTCTCAGTCTTCGTTATTGTAAATCTTGATGACCCGACAAAATATCCTCACTTGATTGTGCCCTGTCTTTCTGGGAAGTTTCCGACGTCCTTTTTCATCAAGCTTGCGATATCTTTCATCCTCTTCAACCACTCCACCGGTCCACAATATGGAAAACCTCATTGCCTTCTTAATTATACTTTTATTTTCCTCTGATAATTTTTCGGGGTTCTCATGTTAATAAATCACCTGAACGTTTTTGGGTTTAACCTTTCACCGCTCGTTGAAATATCTTTCATACCGATATCTCTAAGGAAGTATACAATACTAATACAGAGTTTACAAACATAGATCGAGGGTCCCGAAAAACGAAGTCGGATGTGCGATTGTGTAGTTTTCCAGTAGAGCTGTTTAATTTTTCATTTCTTCTATTCTTGAGTTTAAGAAATATAGTGTTGATTTGATATTTTGCATTTCATTTAATTTCATTAAAAATTCTGAATATATAGTCTTTTAAATTATCGAAAGGAAATTAAAACATTTTAATTAATGAAGACAATATTAGCGAAACCCGATCTAAATCTGAAACAGAAAAATCAGAAAAAGATCGGGTCACATCTGGGACAGGGACATCGGATAGGGACACATTAGCTCAGTGGTCAGAGCATCTGCCCAGAAAGCTGAAGGTCCCGGGTTCGTGTGCCAGATGTCACCCGATCTTTTTCTGATTTTTCTGTTTCAGATTTAGATCGGGTTTCGCTAATATTGTCTTCATTAATTACAAAATTTTAATTTGAGGTTTTACCTATTAAGTTCAAAATAAAAATTAGAAATCAAAACAAGTCACCAAACGATTTTCCATTTTTAGCAGATCCAATATTGTTCTTCAGGCCCGTCGAGATAATACTTATAAATGCATTTTGACTATAATAGATTCATTCGTAGATCCGGAATACAGGAATTATAATTTTTATTCTTACCAAAAACAATATGTTTATACTTTCATACATCATGATGCACTCTAGGACGATTAAATTAATTGTACCTAATACAATCATGTTACTTGCGTGGCAACATTCCCTTATCCTTTCCCCCCCCCCTTACCCACCCCAACCCAAATACCTATTTGGCAGTCTTGTTGGTTTATCATATATATATTATACTCTTAGACTGTTAATGTTCCTTAAATAAATAAATAAATAAATGAAGGAAAGGATGGCTACCTCCATTTAACTAATTTAGTCTGTGTGTGTTTCAGTAGAACACAAATATAATATTTTATATTATTTTTTCTGCAAAAAAAGTTGCTTAATTATATCGGAGGATAATTATTATATAATATAATACATGTAATAACCAATAACTTTGAATTAAAGGTTTTTCTTATTGTATGGTGGAGGGGTAAATAAACTGTTCATGAAATGAAAGTTTTATACTTTTTCTATTATAATTACTATGAATGCATTTGTATTTACTGTTTAAACTATCTGATTAAATTCTAATAAAGATGTACACAGTACCTACGTACCTAACCTAATTCTTTTTCAATATAATAACAATATAGTAATTGTAGATCCAAGAACTTTTTATAACAAAATTACGTTCTTTTATTTCTGTCTCAATGTCATAAAATTTACACTAGATTTTATTGTCGAAAGTTGGACTATATATATATATATAACGTATAATACTGAGATATTTGTTATATCAATGTGATAAACTTCGGTATTTTAACAAAAGTCTGAGACATTATTTCTGTACCTACTTAGTGCGAGTTTTCCACAAACTTAGTTTTAGAAAGTCTTATTTAACCCTTACTAGCTACTAAGTAGTTAATACGCACTTGAAATGCATTCCAGGTAAATTTGAATAAAAACCAATGTCGTCCACTGATAATCCATTTTGATTCTCGCCCCCTGTCGCTCTTACACTAATTGGCTAGCATCATGTATCGCCATCATTTTAATTTCATAATGATGATAAAACACGGTTTGTTATTGGAAATTTAAGGCAAGATTGGGCAGATTTTTGGATCACAAAACACGCCTACACCGTATTTTTGTGTTCTTCTTCATAACTTATATGCCTAAAGCTTACACAAAATCTGGCCAATCAGCTTATAAGTACTCTCTGCTTCACCAAATAGTCAAGTATTCTAAGTTGTTGATTTCAGCAATTATTATCTCTTCTTTAAACACAGCGATCTTATTTTGTGGCACCATTTTAATTCAAAATTATTAATAAACACTTAAAATTACATGTTTATTAATTTTTAATAATTATCTTTCTGTTTTGCAAAAATATTTTCATTAAACCAGAATGGTTGCATGAGGGATTGATCCTTCCGGAGAATTAGTTTCGGCGTTTTACTTCTTCTTCTGACACATTCTTCATTAAATGATGAGCCTATTTAACTTAGAACATATTTAATGACGGAAAGTTCCGAATCTCAACATATTAAAAAAAACCCTCATCCACTTTGTGCTTCCAAGGCTAACCAGTTGAAGTTATTTGTGTAATATTAGGATTTTTTTTAAAGGGTTGTACGCCCAGATGGTAAATACAAATATAATTTTAAGCCTTTTAGGACTCTGAAAATGAGAAGTTTGTTTTCAAGGGGCAAATTTGTAATTTATTTTCCATAGCAAAGATTTAGAGCGCAGATAAGAAATTTGATGCTGAGCTAACAATATCTATTTCGCGTTTTTTACAAGTAATATATTTCATCCCGGGAAATTTCCTCCAAACATGTGAAAATTGAAAGGTCTTTTTTTTCTTTTTTTTAGAGCGAGAAAATACAAGCTGCGCTTTTGGATTTCCGCAATATTTTTGAAATATTATTTCCTGTCAACTGTGTTTGGGACACCGATGTCCTCCTAACTAAAATAAAAAAAGCATAAATGAAATAAATGAACTAAACGAATGATAAAGTCTAAATCACTTACGCTAAACAAATTTTATTTGATGTACGCAGCATCTCTGAAGGCTTTGAAATAAATAATCTATAATTTTTCAGAACGTCATTTTTTTCTCAAGGCTGCCAAAATCTCACAAACAACAGGTTAAGCCTGATGCACGGGATGGGCTGAACTAAAGCATGAGTGACTTTATGGTCTGACTGTCTAATTTAAAATGGTGGTAACGTGCAAGAACCATACATAGAAATAAGAACAAAATGTTGGTCCTCGGAAAAGTAATAAGTATAAATAATTACATCCAACTTATAATAAAAATTTATAGCATAAATAATTACAACTTATAGTATAAATAATTAATCCAACTTACCCACTGTTAAATTGGTTTATGTCAAACAAAGAAGCCCGAAGTCAAATAGAATAAAAAACTCTTTTGTCTTTAGCGATTTAAAATACCGCAGACTTTCTCAGAATTCCGACAAGAAATTCAGCTGGTTTATTATTTCGTCACGGGTTGAGCGAAACTGAAAATAAAAGTTTCTCTCATTGTTATCATAAAGGTGACTAAAAAGTCACCTAATGATAGACCTTTTTGATACTTTCCATTTCACATTTTGCGCTCCTAGCGAATGTAATGCAGTTTCTGTTGTTTGAGGTTTGGAATGCTCGTGAGCAATGCAGTTTCTGTTGTTCGAGGTTCAAAAAGCTAGTGAGAATTCTAAGCCACGAAAAAAAATAATGTAATTATTTTAATAATTTTGAGTAGCTGCTACTTGTAGGAATTCATTTCAATGAAAAGAAACGACTAGTACTTATTTAGTGTATTGGTTTCATTGTAGAATTTACCGCAGTCACATTATTAATAATTATGGTGTTTTATGTAGATCGTTATTAGTCGGCCCAGTCTCCAGTTGGAATTATATATGTCGATACAAAAAAACTCGCCATTAGATACCAATGCCAACTGGCGTTTATTTTGTGATAATATCGCAAACATCCGCACTGCGGCTGCACTCGTCATAATTATACAACTTTCTTTACAACATTTCTTTATAAATATCTTCTAATATTTATGTAGCTCTCGATATTAATAAGGATATCGATCGTCCAATTGATTAGTCAGACTTCTCCGAATACTGAGTTTTGAGATAATGAGGAAAGCAATATTCGAATGCCCGCCATAATTCAAATATTTTTTAATTTTTCAAAGAAAACTTTTTCTGAAACGCTTTCACTTTGTGATCGCATTAGTAATTTTATTAAAAAGATAAATAACTTAGTTTAAATCAAAATATTTATATTTTTTTTACCACAACCTACACGTTTCGTGAACCATGTAGATTGTGGTGTTCATGTATAAATAAAATGATCCAAACAAAGTTATTTGTCCTTAATAAAAATATTATTTACATGTGTCTGTGTTTTATGTATTAAATATGCTATAAAATAACACCGGAAGGGATAACGGACCAGTAGGTTAGTATGACATTTCGAAATATTCTACTATTGACCCAGGAAATATCAACATTTTGTGTAATTCACTACAAGTTTATGAGTATTATAATAACTGTGTACTCTCAACTCAAATTTCAATTTTTTGGAGATGTCTGAACAATCTATTAGACGATCGATAGGACCCTTCAAAGATTTTCAGTGATCTGGAGCAGTTGTTCGTTTGAAGGATACTATTTAAAATACTGTAATTTAGTATAGCAGGTTTCCAGGAATAGGTGGATTTAAAAGTGACCCCAGCGGATTGTTTGTCGATGGTGAAAGAGTACAATGCTAGTATGGGTATTTTATTTATTGTTTGAAAAATTAACAATTATTACGTTACTGATATTGCCGGTGGAATATGCAAAAATGTAAACATTCCAATTTAAAATGTTCACAGCACGCGTAATCAAGTTTTAGTTGTTACTATGCGGAAAATCTAATAGTGAAAAAAAAACAGAAATAATAAAAATGAAAGTTAAATATAAAACAAAATTTATTTTTTAATCTACAAAATACAAAATGACTTATACACCCAAACACAACATTTATAAAAACGTCACAAATACACGAGCATTATACTAGACAACTTAATAAATTGTGCTTAAACACTGATGAGACTGAAAGTGGCAAGAGAAGCAATGACCACGAGGGTGTACAAATATATAATTTTCTTCCGGACAGCCTAAAAACGGAGAAGAGTACATGTCTTTAAAATAAAACTGTTTAATCTTAAGTTGTTAGTGCAAAATTAAATTAAATCTTAATACTTTCTACTTAAGTTAAGAAAGTAAAATGTTATATTTATTTTAATTTAATAAATGAATAGTAATTGTACCTACATTACCAAAATATAAAACATGAGATAGTAAGTGTATGTTAGCCGATACGTAATATTACAAGAGCCCGTAATAAGGTAGAAGCTCCCCCCTCTTTCGGCAACCAGGATACGGCGGTAGAAAGTGAAATTATATCCGGATACCTTCAGGCCGGCCCAGCCGAGTAGTAGCCCCCGAGGGAAGTAGGTCACCGGCTATACACAATACCTGTTCAGTGTATACACAGGGTATATACACAGTGTACACGCCGCCCGCTGTCGGAATCGATAGCGCGGAAGAAAGTTGGGGCATCACATTCGATACAACCAAACAGGTGGTCGAATAGCCAATTACCCAACTGCCGCACAGTTTCTTTTGTTTTTCTGGATTTTTTATACACCTATCTAAGTTATAATTTTTAATAAAACGGCTAGCATAGACCGGTGAAAAATTACGGGATTTTATAATTGTAGTATTTGTAAAGCTGAATGTTTTTTATTTATTTTTATTATATGTTCAATAATAATATTTTGTTATATTAATGAATATATAAATAATAATAATTTTCAGCGTTTTACTTGGAAATCAGTCAGAGACATAAGTAATAAAAATAAAAATACCTATCTAGAAATAATATGAATAAGTGAGTGAGGTCTGTAAGTGAGGCAATTCACAGTTGATAATACCTTAAGAAGGCGAAACAACTGTCACGCGTAATAATAATTACATAGCTGAACTTGTTTATAAATAAACTGTTTTTATAAATTAATTAATACTATTATTGAATATATAAAAAAACCAAAGAAAATGAAGGTCTACAAATTAAACTTGATAACAATTAAAAAGTCAAAGTTTATGTTAACCCGTAAGCTGTTGAATTAATTCTGTGATGTTTACAAATACCATCGCTTTAGCAATTTCGTTTTTACACATACTTACAAAAACAAAATAATATAAAAACGACAATACATGTGACCAGCAGCTTTTTAACACATCAGGACAAATGCTGATCGAGAAAAAATATTTACACCAAATTTTTTTTTTCTTGAACATTTTTTCTTGATCAGTTAAAATTACGTCTGAATTCTTGATATATCAGTTCCAATTTTAAAAATAAGAATGATTTTTTTATTCTTTTAAACTATTGTATTACGGGAAGGTATTTTATCGCCTTTGTTCGCTGTTTAAGACAGACGTTCCATCATCAGGGCGCAACACGGCATAACACCCGAAAATAATTTTGGCCGTGAAAACCTAAAATCATACTTTATCGCTTGTCTGAATTCTTGAAAAATTTAATTCCAATTTTAAAAATTACACTTCATTGAACCAGAGTTGAATTGAATCACAGATGGACCCACAACCGAACATAATAATTATAATATTGAATTGAATAAATTGTTTTTAAAATAAAATAAAAATTCTACTAAATCCATCAAGATGATAAAAATTATTTAAAGGCCTTCTTGTAACTATATTCCGTGCAATTGAAAATATCATCCGTTTGCATTAATAATAATTGAAGTTCTAGATATAAACGACTTAGAATGTTAAAGAGCCATTTAATTCATCCATAGTTTATCTCTTAATTTAAGGATTCATAAAAAAATATGATTATCCTTAAATTGATAAACGTGTGAATTCCTTCCTTATTTACTTTAAAAATGTTGTCTACGTACAGACGTCATCTAGTGAAAGCCACAAATTTAAAATTAAATTCGAACATGCATTTTTTAATATGAAATAAGGAAGGGATCAATGATTTGTAAGAAAAAATATAATTTCGGTTCGTTAAAATGTCTATGACAATAATTCAGAAGAGATGCGAGACATCTCTTGTTGAAAAGTAAAAATACTATGTTATCTTTGTGATTAAGGTGATTGTCAAAAGAATTCATATTCTACGCTTTCGTAGATGGCGCTCGTATAGTATTTTTACTTATAAACGCTTTTTAGAAGTTATGCTTTGAAATATTAAAAAAAAATTATGGTTCGCGAAAGTAGACAATCAATATGAATATTAACAAATAGTTTTGTTAATTAAAAAACTTTAATCTTTCAAGAAAGGCTAACAAATACAATATTGGATTGAATCACCGATGAAATATTGTATTTGTTAGCCTTTCTTGAAAGATTAAAGTTTTTTAATTAACAAAACTGTATGTTAATATTCATATTGATTGTCTACTTTCGCGAACCATATTTTTTTCTTAATATTTCAAAGCATAGATTGTAAAAAGTGTTTATAAGTAAAAATACTATACGCGCGCCATCTACGAAAGCGTAAGCGATGATGCTTAAAAGAATTCACAATCTTTTCTTTCATAGATGGCGCGGTTTAATTATTTTACGAAAAAACGCCTTTTACAAGTTATGCTTTATAAAATTAAGTTGAATTAATTGTGCGTCCGTGAATGAACACTTAATATGAATGTGAATAAATAGTTTTGAGGAAACGTAGTGAAAAATTTGCTTGGCGCCTAAATTTGTAATGTTGGCAATCTGCATAGCACACAGACACAATAGGGTATTTCCACATTTTTTTATTGCTTAAAAAAATTACGATTATTATGGCATTTTTATTTTATTTTTATGTTGACGAATAAATTTTGTACAACGAGTGTAAGTTGCCCATTTTTGAAATACCGCCAAAACGGCAATTTCGACGCTTGACGTCACAAGGGTCGCTCGTTCTTGAAAAATTTCCGACAGTTCTACATTGTTTGTTTGATGACGTGCGTACGAAGCGTCGTTGGCAATCACAAGTCGTTTTGGTTTTATTGGTTTTTGAGCGTTTTTAAAATGAATAACTTTGAATGAAAACGTAAAAAATAAACATTTTTAATACGACGATTAAAATCAGAAAAATGATCTATAAATATTCCATACATTTTTAATAGAATCCCTCGTTTGTGAAAATACCCTATTATGTTTTTATATGGTTTTCATTTATTTTTCATTGTAATTATTTACTTAAATTAACTACTTACTTCTCTTCTCGATTTTTGAAAGGTTTGTGCGAGTGAAATTTATAGTATATAGTAAAAATTGTATTACCTCCCTCTAATGTTTTTTTTAAATTCCTCCCGTCTAACTCATCAGGATTTCCATGAATGTAGCAAGATATAAAAACAAAAAATATATACGAATTTTAACATTATTTGCCTCGGTAAATGTATAATTATTATAGTTACATAAACTTTTTTCTAAACAGAACTTTTTAAAAACTACACTTAGCAGCAATTGAATTGAAAATGATTTTAACAAGAAAATACGTTTGATTTCAGGAAGCGCGATGCGACGCTCCTCTTGTGGAGTCGTCAGCCCTACCGCTGGAGCACCGCTCCGGGGGCCCCTATCCCGTGGGGCCGGCCGCGCCGCCAGGCGGAGCCCTGACCTCCCGCGCTGACGACCCCTGGCCTCTCGCGTCTCCCGACAGCCCGCAGATCAAGCATCTGCAGGTGCAGTGCGAAAAGACACACATGCGAGTTAACATCGAATTCGATAGACCCTTCTACGGAATGATATTCTCTAAGGGCTTCTACAGCGACCCTCACTGCGTGCACCTGAAACCGGGCACCGGCCATCTGAGCGCCACTTTCGAGATCTTCCTCAATAGCTGCGGCATGTCCAGCTCGGCCAATCACAACGCGGCAGCCTACGGTAGTCCCGCACCCAGCGGCAGCTACGTGGAAAACACCATCATCATCCAGTATGACCCCTACGTGCAGGAAGTGTGGGATCAGGCTCGCAAGCTCAGGTGCACGTGGTACGACTTCTACGAAAAGGCCGTGACGTTTCGACCATTTCAAGTCGACATGCTCCACGCGGTCACGGCGAACTTTCTCGGGGACAACTTGCAGTGCTGGATGCAAATACAGGTCGGAAAGGGACCTTGGGCCTCCGAAGTGTCCGGAATAGTCAAAATCGGACAAACCATGACAATGGTTCTAGCGATCAAGGATGACGAAAATAAGTTCGATATGTTAGTACGAAATTGCGTCGCTCATGATGGTAAGAGGGCACCCATACAACTGGTAGATCAATACGGTTGCGTAGTGAGACCTAAAATTATGAGCCGATTCCAGAAGATAAAGAATTTTGGACCATCCGCATCTGTAGTATCGTTTGCTTATTTCCAAGCTTTCAAGTTCCCAGACTCTATGAATGTCCACTTCCAATGCGTCATTCAAGTCTGTAGGTATAACTGCCCCGAACCCAAGTGCGCCGGTCACGGACACGGTTTGACTTCGGAGTACGGAGTGCCTTTGCTGGGAGGAAACAGTCTGGGAGGAGGAGACTACGGTCCGCCTCACTCCGAGTACGGGGCTCCACCGTCCCTGCCCCATTCGGACTATGGCGTCCCACCGGCATTCCCAGATCCGCGCCATCCTGCCGACGCCTCAGGGGCTTTCTCGGAGAACCGAGAAGACAAAGTACCACCTCCGCAGGCGCAGGTTTCCACCTCCACATCCAACGCTCCGAGTCTTTCTTCACCGAAACCGTCTTCTAACAAATACGACGAAGTAAACATTCCTCCTCCACCACCACCGGGCAGATTCCGTTACAACACTGTCAAGAGGAAGAGCGGAATCGCCGACGAGTCTGAAGTAAACCTCGCTTCCCTGGGCGGAAGACCTAGATCAGCTGATGACCTTCCAGATCAGTTGAGGGGAGCTCGCAGGAGAAGAAATCCGGATATCCCCGAGTTTGTCGTTTCCAGAATATACAAACGGGAGGCCCAAGAGATGACGGATGTCAACACGAGCAGAATAATTCAAGTGGTCGCCCCCGGAGACGTGAACTTCGCGCTGAACAACGCGGCCGGCAATGAGACGGTGATTGTTCAGTCGGCACGAGAAGCCGATCCGGAAACCATCTGCATGTCCTTGCCCAGCTTCGTGGCTGGACTGGTGATGCTGCTCCTGGTGCTGGTGGTGGCTTCCTTAGTTGCCGCCTTCCTGCTGGTGCGCGTGCGCGCCGTGGACCGCAAGACTGCCAGCGCTGCCTTCGCGGGGGCGGCCTACGACAACGCGGAGTTCGTCAAGGTGGCGAACTAACTAATCATCAGCCATCAGTGGTCCTGCTGTGCAAACAAACAAACATTATTTATATAAAAGTTCGTGAAAAATGTGAGAAGACTTTTAAGGATCCAAAGATCGTCGGGTGTAAGAATAAGCAAATCATCGCCAAACAGCGTCCTTCGTCATGTCTCCCGCCCGATGGGTGAATAGTCCTCGACCCTCCCCCACTCCTCCCCACCCCGCCGCTCCTCTCCGTACTTCACGATCCCCTCTCCAGCCCGCCCCCTCCCGCGCCTCCTCCCAAAGAACCATAACCGTTTTCTACTTCGGCCGTGACTCTAAAGCGATTTTTAATACAATTTCGCTTTTTCGTCACAGTCGAAGTAAATAAACTAACCAATTCTATTTATTAATTATTTAGGTTTTTAAATATTTTTAGTATTATTTATTATTTCTAAAATAATGTGAAGCGATAATGAAAAATCTCAAATGATATTTAGACAAAACACTAATAACACGGATGAAATATTAAGTACCTACTGTAAATCTTCGTATCCAAAAGGGTGCACGTGTGTTTATATAGAGACCAGTTTTTCTTTAGTATTTTCAGGAAGATAATCATGTAAATAATAGGTATGTATAAAATCGTATAAGATATGAAAATTTTAGCCTCGATTAAAATATGTTTTAAAAGAGCGGACTAACAAAGGACTAATAAATGTTTATTTATTGTATTTCATTTGTTTATTTTATTGTCACTCCACAACAAATCCTTTTAAGAAAAATACTTACCAGAAAAATATGTTAATCAATTAACGTAGTTCGACAATTATTAAATAGCTGTATTACAAACCAAGAAAAAATCAAACAATTTTACTCACTCGGAAAAACTTCTCATAAACCGCATACCAATAAACTAAATCTAAATCAAACCCTTTCCACATAATCTATAGATTAAGTGAAAATCGTCTGACCAATGGCAAATAGGTTTTTAAGGTTCTTTCAATAAGAACGCTCGATTTTAAAATATAAATAAAACCAGTTGTGTGTGAGATATCTGCACATTTGTTAAATTATTTGAAAGTATATTTTATGGCAATGAGTGTGAAATATAATGTCATTAAAATGTCGGCATCGGCTTAGTTTGGTGGTGTGTGAGCGATTTGAGGGCATGGTTATCTCGCGGGGCAGCGACGTGAAGTCCACCGAGATGCGATTGAATGCATTTAGTCTTCTTTCTTTGAGGCTATCTTAAATGGCAGGTCTATGCAAATAAACCGCAAACAATTGATGTCCCCAAATTCAATATAACAAACACCATCTAGCAAATTCAGCCAGATTTAAGCGACAAAGTCATTGACAATTGGACCTCCCGAATACATGCTACTATTATGCGTTATTATATTCTGCACTTATTGCAATAAAATATAGTTGCAATAAAACAAATTGTGTGGATATCTAATACACAACTTGTTTTACTTACATTTTAAAATCAAGCGTCCTTATTAGACCCTATACATTCACAGATTATCAATCTTATCTTACTATAATATTATAAACGCGAAAGTTTGTTGGATGTATGTGTGTTTGTTACTCTTTCACGCAAAAACTGCTGAATGGATTTTAATGAAACTTTACAACAATATAGTTCATTCGTCAGAATATTATATAGGCTTTATAAAGCTTTATAAAATTTGAGAATTACATTTTGCAAAACAATTAAATTTCATTTAAATCTAAATTCTGTTTTAGAAAATTAGTGAATTTATTTGAAGTACTCGCCTAATACTTTGAATCGAATCAAGAATTATAGATATTTTAAAAAATTGGTTAAGATTTTGGTATAAACATAGATGGGACCTAGGAAAAGAAAATAGACTAATAGACGTACTAATCCTGCGCAGACGAAGTAGCGGGCATAAGCTTGTTTTAGATAAATTAAAAATACCCTTTAGCGCGCTAAAAAGGAAAACTAAAGAATTATTTTACCATTATACTTCATTATCAGTTAATCCCTGAGAAATAGTTGGGATGCAGGAAAATTCTGTAGTTATTTTTTTAATCAACTTTTTTTACATTAAATAGGATTGTGAATTACACAAGAGGCCCTGAAGAAAATAATTCCCCTCAGGGCCTACGTCATCTTAAGGGATGCTGATCGGGGCTTTTTAGGAAAGGAAAGAGAAGAAGGGAAAAGGTATGATGTGTTGGTTGGAATCTAAGGGTCAGTATGTCCAGGAGTGACGGACGTATGAATCTGTCCTTCCGTCTGCGGTGCAAATCGATGGGTCGAGAGAGTTCGATAGGGGAGGTATAGGTTAGTTCTCCCGAGATTGGTATAAAATCTCTCCTAAGACCAAAACAAGCCTCACCCAATGAACCCAGATACCCTTGAAAAGTCAGCAAAGGTAGCGACCCACTTGGGGTGACTTACGGCATGGGTTATCTATTAAATGGTTCCCGGTGCAACGGTACCCATACCCGCTATCAAAATTCAATCTATGGATTATGTGGCGGCCTCTATGGTCGAGAGGTAATTTTCTCGACTAAAGATCCGGACGAGGTTCATAATGTTATTTTTCCTAATTAAGTGTTTTCACAATTTAATTATTTAAAATTATATAACATATTTTTGCGGCACGTCCCAGAGTGGAAGATACTCTCAGTATCGTCCTGGTGTAAACATCCAGAATTAAAGCGTTGCTTGAAAATACTTCAGTCATGTTTGGTGACCAGATCTGAACAGCCAGGCACTGAACTACTCCACCTTCCTCTGCTATCTCCCGCCCCTCCCCACTACCTTCAAAATCACAACAATTGGAGGTGCTATAGTCTCACTGGTTCCAGACGGGAGTAGTTGGGAAAATGTGAAAAAGTTTAAACCACGAGAATCAGGTAATATATTCACAGATTGACAAAGAACAAATTAATAAATTTTTTTCACTGTGCTAAAACGGAAAATGAAAGAAATATTTTACTATTATTTCACATTCCCAAAAATGTATACTCATACTTAATTTTCATATGTGTAAGAAATGGTTAGTGTTATTATGCAGTCGAATTCTCTATTTTTTGTTTTATTAACTTGTTAATAATAATAATTGTACTGTCGATAACTGTGTTTTCTTCCGGAATAAGTTAGCTGAGAAACCTATAGATGGTGGTAAAACACGTTTTTTTTAACGCACTGGAATTTTCCGGTATTTTCGCTTTTTACAAGTGATACAGGCGGTACTGTATGCGCATCTGTTGGTGAAAATCATAACTAAAATGTTATTTATACATAACAGAATCAAAACACGACCGACAGGTGAGGTAAAATAAACTGTACAGGAACACCTGTCCGGTGTACTTTACTTCAAAGTCACAGGTGTCGCTTTAGGAGTTGCGATTTGTAATAATATTTTTTGCAAACTATTGAAGAAGAAGAAGATAACAATAATAATCTGAATTAAAATATGAAAATGAATTATGTTTTATTATTTTTCTGTGTCTTGTTCATTTTTACATTTTAATTTAGATTATTATTGTTATCTTCTTCTTCTTCAATAATATGATATGAAAAAGTTAAAAAGACAGTTTTTCTTATAAAAATGGTATTTACGTGCGCTATTTTCTGCTCCCCGGTATGTAAGATATTACGTTACATGAATCTAATGTTAATTACGTTACATGAATTTGATAATAAAAATGTTTTGTAATTGCAATGTAAATAAAATAATTAAAATAAAAGGGTTTGATAACACCTGAAGTGTTCTTGAATAATTCATAGTTTCAGTTGGTTTTGATAGATGTCGGTAGGCTAAAAGCTTACGCCATGTACCGACAGATATACTTAATATATTAATATTACAAAAGTATAGTATATTATATTGTCCTCCACGCTAGGAGTTCACCTGTGTTGTAGAGGACGTTTTTCAATTGTGAATTATAATTATAGTAAAACAAACAGTGGGTTAAGTTACAGTATATAAAAAGAGAAACAATAAAATATAAAAGTTAAAACATAAAATCGATTTCTACATAGTATCAACAAAATAGATGTCTCTTGTTAGTTTTGAGTATGCTAACAAAATTATAAATTCAGGGGGTTTCTCACCATGCTCCCAATAGCTTATGTACACTAATAACGAATATTTTCAATTCACGATTTACGGTTTATTTATTTATTAAGTTGGAGTTTATAATTCGGTACTCGAACCTATGAATAGTGGCTATATATTGGATAAGTTGGCTGAATTTTCTAACCACTGCAAGTATTTTATTTTTATATTTTATAATATTCGTTATTAGGGTAGATAAGCTATTGGAAGAATGGTGAGAAACCCCCTCAGTCTTATAAGGATTGTAGCCAGTTCCATATGTGTTTTTTTTATTCTGTGAGATTAGATGTTTCACATTGGGTTGGAAGTGAATTGTATAGTTTTATAGCCTGATATCTGTAGTGTTTTGTTTGTGTTTGTTTTTTGTATTTGTAGTTGTTGTACATGTCTTGTTCTAGTATTGCGAGAATTTTGTGAAGTGTTAAATGTGTTTAAGTTCTTGTAAGGGAAAATTAGTATTTGTTTTGATTAGTATTTGTTTTTATTGAAACTTGTTACAAGTCATTTTGATATCCACGGTTTTAGAAATTTAAGTATAATTAGAGAACTTTTTCGGTGCTGACAGTATTATTATTAAAATCATCTCGAATACAATTTATAAAAAGTGACCATGCTTCATTAATTGTATTATTTTCCACAAGTTTTTCCCATTTTTTACTATGCGGTGTTTCATTTAATTTTAAAAAATCAGCCTTATTGTAGATTTTTGTGGTATTGCAATGTATTACTTGCGATTTATATGTAGTGTTTATTTTTTATAACAATATCTATATTTGTGACTTGACATTTTAAATAAATGAAAATACTATGTTTTAAGTCACTTTATTTTTATTTAACGTCTACCGATTTCAGTAACTCCGTACCATCATCAGGACTGTTACAAAAATAATGTCTACAAATACAGAAGTACACATATATATATACATAATGTTATGAAAGAAAGGGAGAGTACTACTAGAGTGGGACAGAGCGTCAGTTGTTGGAGGGAGGAGGGGAATGGGGGATAAGTGAAGACACGGGGAACATACCTAAAATTGGACTGAAGGTTAAATTTAGTTGGTTATTAATGATTCTTCCTTTGAAATTACTGATTTTTTTTATTTCTAAAGCTTCCAAATTGTTAAGTCTTAAACCTATTCCGTTCTTATCTAGGACTTTAATTCCTGAATCGTGGTTAAAAGTAAGATCTTTATCAATTAAATGATCCGCGAACTCTGAAAAGCCTGAACTGGTTAAGCATCTTAAGTGTTCTTTTGTTCTAATTTTTACATTACGTGATGTTTGTCCAATGTAGAAGGCTGGACAATCATTACAACTAAGTTTATAAATGCCCGAGCGGCTTAAAATTATGGATAATGGATTGGTACGATCTTTTTGTTTTTAACATTATGTGGTCAATACGTATGTTTATGTCGGTAATAGGTTGATTTGATTGAAGTTGATTCTCGTGGGTTCATTTACGGTGCTAATGAGTCCATGAAACAATAAAAGGTTTAAGTAGTCGTTACTTTGAGGGTGCGTTTTATTTGCTAAAATGTTTATGTTCATATCTACTATTAGGCAGATATTTTTTCTTTTTTCAATTTGATAAGTTGACTGTCTAATGATCTCAGAAATGGAAATATGTTTTTTATCGAAGGTGATCGGTACGTAGCTAAAATACATTTATCATTATTTATTTCTATGCCGTTTGAGTCTGCGATGTCTAGCTCAGTTATTGTTGAATGTAGATGTTTCTTGCAGTAAATTACAATGCCGTCATTTTGATTTTTAATGTTTTTTGAGTGAAAGACTTTATTATTATGTATTTGTATAGGTGTGAAGGATCTATCTAGCCAACATTCGGTGACGATTATCACATCGAATTCTGCATCCGATTGTTGGAGTAGGACAGTGAAATTGTCGAAATTTTTTGAGATGCTGCGTATTATTTTTAATTTTGAAGCAATGGTGAGAATCAGTTTATCGTGAAGGTGAGTATCATTTGTCGTGAAGGTGTACGGCTTTTAGATCATCTTTAGAATGTCGTTGGAGTGTTTGTTTTTAATTATTTTTTCTTTTTCGGCTTTCTGCGCCATGACCTTTCCGCCTTTGGTCCAGAAAAATTTGTTTAATTAATTTGTTTACTATTAATTAGAATTTTTTACAGCGCATAAAATGAAAATTAAAATAGCGTTATTTTTAATTAAAAAAAACTTTATTGCACAAGATAAATATAAACAAAAGTAAATTGACATACACTGGGTTTAACTTATTGGTCATTATTAGTTAATATGGGGGTATTTCACCATCCTACATATGATAATTTTTCCATTAATAAAACACGATTTATTTATTTAAAAAGTCTGTGTTTACTATTCGGTACTGGAACCTATAAATGGTGGCTATATGTACGATAAGTTAGCCGAGTTTTTTTTACCTGTTGCGAGTATTTATTTGTTTATTTATTAACATTCGTTATCTTACGGATAAGCTTTCAGATTGGTGGTGAAATACCCCTATATTTGGCACAATTTTATATCTGTAAGAATTTTTTTTAATGTTTTTGTTGTTTTATTGGTATTAGTAATTTATTTTATTTTATTTCGATTATTTATTTATGTGTGAGAAAAGAATACATGGTTACACAAAGGTTTTTTTTTAATAATACTTCCAAGCAAAGGAAAATCAATTCTCGTGTTCGAATTGGGGAGAAACACCTTTACAGTTGAAAGGTACCCGGTTATACAAACATATATACATATATACAGGATGTTAAGGATCGTACTTGACTTACTTTAACCAGTGATTTCTGACATTATTTGGAGTAAAAAATGTAAATGAAATTTTAATCTTTTCTTAAAAATTTCTTCCCCGTGGTGTGACTGGTCACTAAGTCAAGTAACCAACCATCCCATCACCCCGCCCCTAACTTCCTATTGATTTTTATGTTTTTGTAGAAAAAAAAACTTTGAAAATGTCACCGGAGACCAACATTTTATTTACATTTTTTACTTCAAATAATGTCAGGAATCGCTGGTTAAAGTAAGTCAAGTACGATGCTTAACACTATTTTTTATTTTAACAATAGCTTCACGCAGAAGGCACTGAGGAAAATAATTTTCCTTTAGGGATGCTGTGTGAAGGGTATTTTTATATTGGAAGGAAAAAGGTATGAGGGGTGGTTAGGAATCTGGGGAATCAACACATCTTTGGGGATGCTGTGTGGGGGGTATTTTTATCTGGGAAAGAAAAAGGTATGAGGGGTGGTTAGGAATCTGGGGATCAATGTGTTTAGTAGTGACTGTCATACAAATCTATCCCTTCCACTGCGATACAAGGCAATGGTGTCGAGAGAGTCCGGCTGGAGAGGTAAAAAGGTCTCCCTCAACCGGTCTCTCCAGATCCGGCCCACCACGCAATAGGTGGACAGACGCATGTGCCGCCAAGACCTAAACCCCTGCTAAGTCAACAAACGTAGCAAACCACTCGCAGGGGTATTGGTCCAATAAATGGTTTCCGGGCGCCGGTACCCATACCACCCACTCAAATTAAATATTTAGGTATGTAGTAACTAGGTAGTAGTACAATATAGAATACGGAAATAAGAATAAGATTAAAAATTTAGAACAGTTAATTCCAGAAATGATCACATTCAAAATTGAAATTGACCACAATCAATAATTAGACATGGGCAGATTTATTCACAGCAGTGAATCGATTCAGTCTGATTCCCTCGGCCTTTTGATCTGATTCCTTTCATTCGATCCTTTAATTCATAAAATTCCCAAAAAAAAAAAAAAAAAAAAAAAAAAAAAAAAAAAAAAAAAAAAAAAAAAAATATATATATATATATATATATATATAATAATATATAATAATAAAATAAAAAAAATTTAGACACTGATCGACGAAAACCACGATGACGGGGTTTTGAATTTTTTAATGTGATGTTATGACAGCAAAACCGATAAAAAAATGTATTTTTATAAGTAGTTATATCCAGAATATAATAAATCAAATAAATCATCAAATTAAACAGTTTTACTATTTTTATTATATTTATTTTAAACTTAAAATAGTTCCGCTTCGTCTGATCGAATATAAAACGCATTCTACCCAATTTACGCAGGGCTCGAAATCGGAAGTTTTCGACCTACGATGTAACTAAATTGACGGCTCGGCCCACGGGGAAATCGCACTGCACTCCCAAACGAATTTGCGGCAGGCATTGAGAATGAATTGTATCTTTTGAGCAGTGTCTTGTGTCTTGCCTGGGACTTGTGACTGGGAACTAAATTGACGGTTCCGCTGCGCGGGGACTAACGACGAACCGATTCGCAGCGGTCGTTAAGGATTGGATTAGGAACTTCCGACTAGCAAGTGTCTTTTGACTTGCTGTGACCTCATTTACTTGCGTTCCGCGAACCTAACGGCTCACTTCAACAGAGGCAGTACATACTCGATCATGGGAGCGGGATTTGAAAAGAGGCGATCATACTAATTCGCTCATTCGTTGAATTAGTGGAACAGAATGACACAGAGATTGGGTTTAAACGCTTCGGTCCGGACTGACGTGTAGGACTGTGACGACACAACTGAATAAGGAATACATTTATTAATTCAATGAATGAGTGGGACATATGGGACTGTAAAAGAGAGGTGCGTTGTTCGGAACTCGGAACTACTTCGTTCGACTCGCAACGTTTTGTCGCCTGGGCTGGAGGTGTGGGGACTCTCTGACCTATGGGTTTTCGGCGCGGGATATACTATACGTGATAGAGGTAGTACAATGCATATAGCACATTACCTCCGGTATCTTAGCGGCGCGCGCTTATAGGTAACTTATCCGCGCAGTAAACATACAGAATAATATTAAATAAAATTTCTACGAAGCATTAAAATATGTAAATCGTTAACATAAAATATTTTTTTAATGTAAAATAAATAGAAATAAAAATATGGTGCCGTTTAAAAAATCTGTAAGGAATGAAGATTTAATTCCTTCTGAAAATTAGAATCAGATCGAGTGTGTTACAAGATTGAATTGATTCATTCAAATCATTCATTCAATTTTGCCCACGTCTATCAATAATAGAGCTGACAACAAAGACAACAATCACAATTGTAAGTATTATGTACGAGTATTTAAAAGAATTGTTACAAAACAGATTGCAACAATAAACGCATACAAATATCAAAGTATATAACACTGTTAATCATTTATAGTATTCTGAAAAATTAAATCGATAATGCTTTTTGTCGATATCGACTTCCAATGTGCGCTTTGAAATTTACCGTGATGATCCACAATTACGGTACCGTGACGGCAACAAAACGGCAGTAAATACACTTTCTTTAGCACAATAACGCTGTAGCTCTTTCTAAAACATTAAAAAATAATGGTGAGACAAAATATGAGATACACAATGAACGTATGTCTGTTTCCTCTAAAGGAAAAGTAATTCTTTTGAGAAAACAGACACACATCCATCGTATGACTCATCTTTTGTTTCACCATTATTTAACGTATAAGAAAAGAGCTGCAGCATTATTAAGATAAAGAAAGTACGTTTTATGATTTTTTTGTGTCGTCACGGTATGATAATCGTGAATCATCACGGTAATAATAAAAGCGCTTCACAGTATTTTTTTTAAATTTTAACGAGCACTCGTTTCCTATGCACAATTACAAGCTCACGATAGGAATGAATAATATTGCATACAATTGTATATTGAAAACTGCTTTTTACGTAAAATATGTGAGAAAAAATACTTCATAAAAAATTGCCTTAAACTAATTTAATCACATAACAAAATCACAGATAATGTTTTTTTTTGCAGTACCGATATTTTATTGATTAATTTTCCTTTTTAATCAATCTGCTGTTTATTTTTGGAATATTTCTGTTAAAATTGAACAAACTAACATTAAAAATATTTTTTTTTGTCAATCAATGTTCCGAGGATCCAGCGTAACGCCATCTTTGCAACCTCCTTTTATCAAATAAATCAACAGTACGGCACCCACTACCGACGTATTTTAATAGAAATGCGTATTATTTATGTTGTCGAAATCGAATCTGAATAGATGAATATGCCGCTTGTCAAAAGCGCATTGTTATTAAATACAATAATATATGCGATGTAAAACGTATGCATTGAAAGAAATAGGTAACCCTCGTTAGCACTTCGTACTGGTGAGTATTTCTATTTTTGAAATTAGTGGTGGAATTCCATTATCTAATATATAAAAATCTCGTGCGTTTTTTATGTATATTTGGTAGGTATGAGAATAGGTCGTAAAGTGTCCCTTTTCAGAATTATTTTTCTATTTTTTGACAATTTTATAAATTTTTATTGTAATTTTTATTTTTTATTTTTATTTGTTCTCAAAAAATACCTACAACCCCAAATTTTCGCCCTCCTTCCTCCACCATCCCATTTTTAATCGCAACCCTCATTTTTTAAAATCTCGTATGAATAATAATTTACGTATGGACAAATTTAACCATCGTTCGTATTTTAAATAGAACGAAATTATTTATGTTGTTGAATAACAGGAGTCGCGTCATTTTGACAATTCATTCGGAATTTGTTATGTATCACAACGCAGTGAGTGCAAAATTTAGTACGATTTATTTTAATAATTTATCTAATTGTGTGCGTGTATTACAGTGAACAATGCCAGCAAGACGCAAGGGGGCCATTTGGACATGTTCTCGCGTGGGCATCGAGCTTATTTGTGCTGACTAAAGGCGGACTGACAAAAAATATCGTACACTCGAATGCTTTTAGAAATTAATATTAATTTTCTTTATTTCATTTTCCTAATTTAGGATAAAAAATATATTACTTTTTTTTCAATTTACATTTAACTTATAACCACTCGAGCGCTTTTTGCCACATTATGGCACTATTTACAAAACCACGGATTGCTTTGTTGCCAAAATCGGGCAAATTTTTCATTTAATTTTTTTAATAAAGCGACTATAAAATATATTTCACATTAAAAATATAACAAAATAAATATTATCTAGATTCTTTTAAATGTTTTAAAGTTAACGATTTAATAATATTTTTTTATGAATCTTACGAATATGTGATAATAGACAAAAGATAGGTGAATTCGTTGGCTATATAGAACTATAATCAGTTTGTATGTCTACATATTGAAATTTGGAGGTAAGATATAATGAGTTAAGATTTTTATGTGGGCGGAAAAATTTCCTTTAGTAATCCGAGAAATTTTTTAAAAATTGATCTGTCGCTCCAGTGGTTAAGAGATCAAACAATGAATATATCCGTTACTTTAATGAAATACATTGAATTGAGAAAATGAATGGTATGTGTCTTTTTGTTTTTATCGGCGGTCATCGTCTACAGTGCTCCATTCCTTTTTCTGTCATAGATCCCATCCCCATACACTTAGAATAGATTCGTTATTTTTCATTTAACAAACAAAATATTCCACTGGAAATCATATATAGGTATGGCAGAACAACGTCTGCCGGTTCAGCTAGTAATAGTATAAGAAAACCAATTTAAAAGTGGAAAAAGTTTTAAATTTGTTTTATTATACTATGTTACTGATGATGTGAAGATGGCGCGATCCCTTGCGAAGGTCGTCAAGCCAGCGGCCTTTGGAGGATATCCCTCTATTGCTATTCTAGTGCTATTTATTTATAGGATTAGTAAGAATATCTTGTTTTGGTTTAGGGAAAACTACCAGGGACTTGGT
Source organism: Limnephilus auricula (assembly GCA_951813805.1). Taxonomy (NCBI): domain Eukaryota; kingdom Metazoa; phylum Arthropoda; class Insecta; order Trichoptera; family Limnephilidae; genus Limnephilus; species Limnephilus auricula. The sequence goes on from OX638390.1 coordinate 42,098,028, forward strand.
TAATGTGCTGCTTATAACCGGCATTTGTTTCTGAGTTTGGTTTGCTATAGTTGCCGCTTCATTGAAAGCAACGTTTTTTTGAACCTCAGATAAGGCCTGTACAAAAGAAAATGGTTTAGTTTTACTTTGAAGAACTTCGTAAAGATTTTTTATAAACCAAGAACCCAATACGGTATTCCGATGTGAAGGTGTTCCAGCGTATGTACTGTGAAATACTAACATATCGTCTTCATCTAAGGGATAGGCCACTGTCTTAATGGCTTCTTGTGGAATGGCTTTCCCGGCATCCATTAAAACGGCAGGACCGGCGTCTGTCTCCACGCGACCTTCTTTGATACTATCCGATGTGGTCATAGCTCTTTCTTCACCACCAATTATGTTAGTTTCGTCACGTTGAATTGGCGTTACAGAACTTCCAGCTAACGTTACTACGTTTTCTGCATCCGCGGGAAAAGTTGCTTTCATCTGATTAACATGTGCTTGAATACATTCATGCATATTGTTACCAATCATGATGTTGTTTCGTTCACCGAGGTTTGTGCATAGATCAGGACCATCAAATTGTATCTCTGAAGCATCGGTGGTAATGTCCTTATTCATGGTGACTTTTTTGTATCCTTCATTTAAACCCATAACGAGATTACTTTCTGCTCGTTCTTGGGGAATTTTGTCAACTTGGACAACACCAGTGGCAGTATCTCCACGGCAAACCTAAAAATAGTTAGATTTAGTATTTATTGTGGTACTCTACAATTTACTCTAGCAAATAAGAGACTATAAGTGTAAAATAGCTATTATTTACATCAATTTTAACTTAATATTTCAATATGAAAGTTAAAGTAACCTGCAGGAAGAAGAACTTTGGTTTTCCGATAAGATCAGAATGCAATTTATCTGAGAACGGCTTGTATAACTCTTTTTCGGTGAAGGGCAAATCAAAGGTACCGAGATTTCCATCAACTGCATGGGTGAGCACCACCACCGCAACACAGGTGTCCTCGGAGAAGTCTTTGGCTAAAATAGAGCAAAAAATGTCTGTATTTAATTTGTTCCATTACATTTTAAAAATAAACATACTAGGAGAAAACATTTGAAATTATTTTTTTACCAGACGCAAGAATCGTGAAAACTTCTAACTTGGTTAAATCGTTCTCTCTTATCACCTCAAATCCAAGATTGTCGAAGCATTCTTCTAAACGATCTGCATCTATATCTGTTCCATCTCTTGACAGGAATTCTGAAAAAAAAGATAAAAGCTTAAAAAATATGTTGGAAAAACATGGGGAGAATGATTTTAGAAAAAAATATTAGATAATTTAAAATCCTAAATACCAGTTTCAGTTTGTTTCCGTAGTTCCCAGCAAACCCAGTGACTGTTTATCCATAGTTTGAGCCAAAACACATTTGCTCGTATAACTTGGTAGTATCTACGAGTAGTCTGAGTGACGAAACCAGAAAAGTTGTTTTGGTTTTTCGAATTAAAATTTTAAGCATTATGCAGCGTATATGCAATACCCTAGATTAGTTTCCGGAATCCAGAACTAGAACCCATTAGAATCCCGCCCAAATGTCAAAACACTTCAAACTAGTGGTCATATTTAACTTTTACTTACTACGTTTGGTCATATTATACTCTTGCTTACAATTTTTAAGGTTAGCATATTTTTTACTTGAAAATTTAGCTTGGAATGCCTAAATAGTTGTCACAATAAAACTAAATAAAAAATATTATGTAACGGAACGTTTAAAAATTCGCTTGATAACAAAACTTAACTTCGGCGCCGGCCGCTAGGAAAGGATTGAACAGATCTATTTTATAAAAGAAAGATGTTTTATATATATTACGTTAACTTACTTCTTCCAGATTTGACCTTATTATAGTTGAAAATATAAACCTTTCCCAATTTTTTGTAATGTTTGTACAATTCCAGCTGCGTATGTCCAGATTTAAGGGATGAATTTTTGAAGTAGACTGGTTGCGTCATTGTACTGGTAATTTCTGGTAAATATTTGTACTCCGATTGTGACGCGATGTTTGTTTTCTCTCGATTGTGCGCCACTTCACTCAAGAGCCCGATGAGAGCGTCCTCCAAGGGGGTCTCCCCGGTCAGGCCCTGCAGCCTCTCGCATAGTTTCTGCACAACCCAGGAGCCCGAGTCGGCGGGCTGGTGGGACGGGCCCCCCTCATAGCAGCTTCTCAGAGCAAGAATGTCAGCCTCCGTTGGGAGTGTGAAACAGACTGGTTCACCAGATGAATCGGCTTCAGTGTTGCCTTTTGGTTTGGAATCTGTCTTTAACTCTTGACATTCTGAAGACTGGAAAATAAGTTCAGTGAGTTATTCTATTAATTACTAATGTTGACTTTTATTCACCTTGTAAAATATTATTCTAAATCTCAGTTTAATATTCTGCCTACCCTACACTCTCGGAGAGACGTCTCACCTACGGCGTTACAGTTGGAGGTCTTATAATAATAATTGTAAGACCTCCAACTTCTGAGATTTCCCAAAAGAAGATGAAGCAGAGTATCCGGGGGTAAAGTGCATTCACTTCGGAAGGTGATTCTACATGATGGTAGGAGTAAAATAGTAAATACTGCCAATACAGAGTATCCGGGGGTAAAGTGCATTCACTTCGGAAGGGGTTTCTACATGATGGTAGGAGTAAAATAGTAAATACTGCCAATACAGAGTATCCGGGGGTAAAGTGCATTCACTTCGGAAGGTGATTCTACATGATGGTAGGAGTAAAATAGTAAATACTGCCAATACAGAGTATCCGGGGGTAAAGTGCATTCACTTCGGAAGGGGTTTCTACATGATGGTAGGAGTAAAATAGTAAACACTGCCAATACAGAGTATCCGGGGGTAAAGTGCATTCACTTCGGAAGGTGATTCTACATGATGGTAGGAGTAAAATAGTAAATACTGCCAATACAGAGTATCCGGGGGTAAAGTGCATTCACTTCGGAAGGTGATTCTACATGATGGTAGGAGTAAAATAGTAAATACTGCCAATACAGAGTATCCGGGGGTAAAGTGCATTCACTTCGGAAGGTGATTCTACATGATGGTAGGAGTAAAATAGTAAATACTGCCAATACAGAGTATCCGGGGGTAAAGTGCATTCACTTCGGAAGGGGTTTCTACATGATGGTAGGAGTAAAATAGTAAACACTGCCAATACAGAGTATCCGGGGGTAAAGTGCATTCACTTCGGAAGGTGATTCTACATGATGGTAGGAGTAAAATAGTAAATACTGCCAATACAGAGTATCCGGGGGTAAAGTGCATTCACTTCGGAAGGGGTTTCTACATGACGGTAGGAGTAAAATAGTAAATACTGCCAATACAGAGTATCCGGGGGTAAAGTGCATTCACTTCGGAAGGGGTTTCTACATGATGGTAGGAGTAAAATAGTAAATACTGCCAATACAGAGTATCCGGGGGTAAAGTGCATTCACTTCGGAAGGTGATTCTACATGATGGTAGGAGTAAAATAGTAAATACTGCCAATACAGAGTATCCGGGGGTAAAGTGCATTCACTTCGGAAGGTGATTCTACATGATGGTAGGAGTAAAATAGTAAATACTGCCAATACAGAGTATCCGGGGGTAAAGTGCATTCACTTCGGAAGGGGTTTCTACATGATGGTAGGAGTAAAATAGTAAATACTGCCAATACAGAGTATCCGGGGGTAAAGTGCATTCACTTCGGAAGGGGTTTCTACATGATGGTAGGAGTAAAATAGTAAATACTGCCAATACAGAGTATCCGGGGGTAAAGTGCATTCACTTCGGAAGGTGATTCTACATGATGGTAGGAGTAAAATAGTAAATACTGCCAATACAGAGTATCCGGGGGTATAGTGCATTCACTTCGGAAGGTGATTCTACATGATGGTAGGAGTAAAAAAAGATAAATACCTTTTTCAGAAATTCAAACTTTTTTCCCTCATGCAAAAAGACGTACCTACTAAAAATCCTTAGTGTGAGGTACGCATAAAGCCGGAGTGAGCGAGTCGAGAGTAAAATTGGAAACGTTGCACAATTTCGATTGGCACGTATCCATGGAAACCGCGTGTAAACAATAACAGGCCGAGATTTTGACAATCATAATTACGCTAACAAATCTTTTGTTTAAAAAAAAGTTCATAAAATTAACTGCACTAAAAACAAAATGATGTAACACTTATTTATAACAATAAAATTATTAAACACTTTTAACTAATTTTTGACTAATTTAAGAAATTTTCAAAATGTCCACTTCTGCTTGTAGGCAAGCATAAAAACATATTTATTAGTACAGGAAGGACGTTCATCAAGAAATGCATGTAATGTCACATTAAGTATTATACTACTAAGTAATTATTATGTATTAAGCATTAAAACATCAAGTTGAGATTTAATTATATTATTTTAAGCTAATAAATGACAGATTTCTTACAATCAAACTGATTGATCCGTTTAGTAAGATTTAAGTAATATTGTATAATTTAAAAAAAACTGAATAAACATATTAAAAAAAAATTTTGATCCTATTATTTGGTTGATGCCTCATGGAGCGTGGGTTTAACAAAATCGCACAAAAGAAACACAATTTTATCAGTAAGGTTAGGCGCTCCGCTGACGAGGCAACTGAAAACAAACTAAAACCAGCTGGTTTCTACGTCTTGATTGGTCAAAAAGCTTGTTTAACCATAGATGAACAACAATCAGCTGACAGCTGGCAACTAGCAACGGCCGGCCAGGGCAACCAGCAGTGCAAATCGCAAGTCACCGCTTGCGTTACCATTGACAACGGGTGTTTGAGTGATTGTGTAGTGTGCGGGCCATCACATTGTCATACAAAGACAGTTGGCAGTTGAGAGTTTTCAGTTGCCTCAGTGGGCGGAGGCGCTAAATAGACAAGAACCATGACGGCGCGCGACGTATTGAAACGTCATTGTCAACAATAAACTAAACACGCACTGAACAAACATTTCTACTACTAGTATGTTATTTCTACTATAGTACTCGTAAGTCTTTATAAATACACACTATTTTTTTTATCATAATATAACAGTTTTTAAATTCAAATATTGCTGGGTACATTAAATTACCTACTTTGCTAATAAACAGTAAAATGACAGTTGCTTTCAAAATCAACACTGGCTGTGTAGTGAGTGGTAGATTTGGCAATAAAGTAAAATAATTATTCCGGCCTTACCCGTCGGGCTAATTTTACCTTTTTACTGAAAAAGTATCCCTAAAAGTAGGAATTTAAAAAAAAGTTATTTTATTTTTTTATTCCTACCATCGTGTAGAATCACCTCCCGAAGTTACTTGTATACCCCCGGAAACCATGTATTCAACTTGGACGTATTTATTTTTATTATTTCATTAACATTCTATAATGTATTATTTATATTATAGGGTATTTGAGAACAGTGTTTGTTCCCTAAATTCTATCAACATTATTGGCAGGGATGATACTATCTCATATCCCGAGTAATTCAATAGTAACACATTTCATCACAAATTTACCTGCAACAAGAAGATTTTGGGTTTCATGACGAGTCCCTTGCACTTGTCTCCTTTGAAAATATCAATGATTTCATTTTCATAATAACAACCTTTCTTTGTCATCAATCGACCATACTCCTCGTAGTGCGTGATGATGATCACAACGAGACAGCCGTAGTCCTCAAAGTTAGATAAAGACGCTGAAAATAACATGTACTGGGTTGAAATTTGTTGTCAGGCAATATTATTATGAAAACTGCCAACACGGTTAGTCAAGGCAACAATGAACAACAAGAGATTATAAGTAACTATATAAATATACCGTTTGTTACAAACGGAAGGAGGACATGATTGTGGATAATCCATCGCACTGGTTTCAGTACAATACGTCAAAGGGTATGCGGGGTAAAAGTGATTGTAGAAGGTGAAATGTACAAATAATATACTAACAGCTTTAATAATAAAAAAAACACTTCCCAACCGTTAAACTGTGTTTTAGTCACTCATTCAATAAAGACTCCACAATTTATCTTTCAAATTATTTCCAATAAATGATTTTATCTTTGGTACGAACCAAATGGCAACATTGAATGTTGGTTCACGAGTGCATGCGCCATGACAGTTCCATGCAAAATGACAGTTATTGTCTGTGATGTATATAACTGTAGTATGTAAAACAAAGTTTTATGCACATTGGAATATGCACTACTCGTTCGCGCTAACGCGGGAGCCTTATAGTAGAAGTCGACTCAAAAACTGCAATGGCGGGATTTACGACGGGAGCCGAATTTACGCATGTCGATGACTGAGACACAGATGTCGTTGTAAGTTATGTGAAGGCTGAAGACAGGCAGTGTCATGCACAAAAGCATGTACCAATTACCGTCCCTGTTTATATCCTAGAAATAATGTTCTCGATAACATTTGAGTCGATTTAATGGTATATTTTTTTTTATTTGAACTTTCGTATTTGAATAAATCAAGTAGGAAATTGTAATTTAATATATCAAATTTGAAACTAAAATTTGTGTAAACGGGGGTTTCAGTTGTTTATTATCAATAATAAAATGCATCAAAGCGTAGACCCGGTTTTTTTTTACACTGTTAAAACTTAATAATTTTTTTTATATTTATGGTCGAGTTGCGCTTCCGCCTTCTTATGCCAACCTTTCAGACAGCATCACAGTGACCAAGATAATACTTCTGGCCTTAAAAATTTAAAATAAGTTGATAAAAAGAGTTAAAACAAGATTTCAAACACAGATCGATAAAGTTAAGAGTAACAAGAAATTTATTTATCAGTTTGATATATGTGTGTATCAGTTTGATAATGTCTTCAGAAAGCGAAACAATTTTTGGGTTATTATCACCTGCTTGATGATGAACATTGAAATGCTGTCTCAAACGTTGGCTTAAGCAGGAGGGAGCGCAAATATAGTTTGGTTAAAATTTTGTGGAATTTGTGCTTAATTTAATTTTATGCTTATTTATTTAATTTTTTTCTATTAGTTTTCGTTTTTCTTTTCATTTTGAATTTTAATTTACTCTGTGTTACAGTTGTTGTGTAATATGGCAGACTGGGATTGCACTATCCTCCCAGTACTGCTGGAATACAAACTTAAATAAAATAAATCGATATTATGAAGGTACATTCAAGGTTGGTTAGGACTACGGGAGTAATCGAATAATAATAATTTCTTTTATATATTCAATAATATTAAATATTCATTTTGTATTTGTAAAAAAGTTCTACTGTGTAATTATTATTACGCGTGAGAGCTGTTTCGCCTTCTGCAGACATTATAAAACTGAAAAATAGTTAATGCCTTCAAAAGGCGAAACAGCTCTCAAGCGTAATAATAATTACATACTTGAACTTATGTGTAAATAAACCGTTTTAATAAATTGAGTAATAATATTATTAAATATACAACATAAAAAATGGAGTTCTATGAATTACACTTGATAAGAATAAATAGTAATTTTTAAATTCAGTGACGGCTATGTTCAAAATGATTCATGGAAATTATTTATCGGTAAATTGGTATCTCATTTCAGATACGATTCAAGGAAGAGCTATGTGCACGACACAAAGAAAATTTAGAAAAAACAAACAATCGAAAAACACAAGATTGTGTTTTAAATTTTATCAAAATGATGATGATTAAGCCTTTATATAACCTTATTTTAGAGAGTGATAGAACTTACCTTCACGTAACACGTTAAGGACCTCCAAAGCTGAATAATCAATGTAGGGAGACAATACTGTTAAGCCGAGACTAGTGAAACATTTTTCTATATTTTTGAAGTCTTCACCAGCCCCTTCCCGAGGTACGATAGATTTACCTGTAAAAACACCAAGAAATTATTAATATGAGCAATATATTATTAGCCTGAAACACTCATACATATTGAAAAAACCACCCGAGAAAAGATACATGCCGCCGACGGGTCTCGAACCCGTGTCCTTCTGATTGCCGGTCAGATGCCCTAATCCACTGAGCTACGTCGGCTTATCTCTTACCCGCCAAAAATACAATATATACTAGTATTTCATTCAACAGTTACTGCTTATTACATTTTGTCACCTGCAAACAATTAACTGTATTTTTATATGAGAAGGGCATTGTAGAAAAAAAATAAAAACTCTGTTTTTAACTAAATAAAAAGTGAATAGGTGTTCCATAAAAATAAAACCGGATATATTACTCCGAGACACTCTCTAGGTAACAAATACTTTTTTTTAATATTTCTATTTTGTGGAATTCCATTATAATAGTATAATTATACAAATTTAAAACTTTTTCCACTATTAATTTATTGACAGTAACCGGTTTCAGCTTGTCAAAGCCATCTTCAAACTGGTAAAAAATATTCTTAACCTAGGGATTTTATACAAAACATACTAAGGAGGGGGTAGGAGGGGGGGGGGGGTGCTCTACAGGGATTGCATTCAACAGTTACTGCTTATTACATTTTTTCACCTGCAAACAACCAACTGTATTTTTATATGAGAAGGGCATTGTAGAGAAAAAATAAAAACTCTGTTTATAACTAAATAAAAAGTGAATAGGTGTTCCATAAAAATAAAATCGGATATATTACTCCGAGACACTCTCTAGGTAACAAATACATTTTTATAATATTTCTATTTTGTGGAATTCCATTATAATAGTATAATTATACAAATTTAAAACTTTTTCCACTATTAATTTATTGACAGTAACCGGTTTCAGCTTGTCAAAGCCATCTTCAAACTGGTAAAAAATATTCTTAACCTAGGGATTTTATACAAAACATACTATGGAGGAGGGTAGGAGGGGGGGGGGGGGGGGGTGCTCTACAGGGATTGCATTCAACAGTTACTGCTTATTACATTTTTTCACCTGCAAACAACCAACTGTATTTTTATATGAGAAGGGCATTGTAGAAAAAAAATAAAAACTCTGTTTATAACTAAATAAAAAGTGAATAGGTGTTCCATAAAAATAAAATCGGATATATTACTCCGAGACACTCTCTAGGTAACAAATACATTTTTATAATATTTCTATTTTGTGGAATTCCATTATAATAGTATAATTATACAAATTTAAAACTTTTTCCACTATTAATTTATTGACCGTAGCCGGTTTCGGCTTGTCAAAGCCATCTTCACACTGGTAAAAAATATTCTTAACCTAGGGATTTTATACCTAGACCCTATCTTTGTAATGAATAAGAAATTAGAATTATTTGCAAAATTTCCACTATTATTCCAAGTAAAATATGTACTTTGTATTAGGTCCATTATAAGAAGGATTATTCTATTACTCTAATGTATTCCCCTTTTTAAAATCAATTGTTTAATCAAAAATTCCATATCATCATAAATATAATAAAGATTGTAATTAATAATAGACCTGAAAACAATAAAATTAGGTTCAAATAATTCACATTACTTGTAAGGTATTTTCCAAACAATACCAAAGTATGTAAGCTACCAAACCTATGTAATTAGCCTTATGGGAATAACCAAAAAAATAATAATTAGATAGTTGGACACTCAAGACCACTTAACAACAAATGTAATAAAATCCATAATTCAATAAAATCCCTGTAGAGCACCCCCCCCCCCTCCTGCCCCCTCCATAATATGTTTTGTATAAAATCCCTAGGTTAAAAATATTTTTTACCAGTCTGAAGATGGCTTTGACAAGCTGAAACCGGTTACCGTCAATGAATTAAAATGGAAAAAGTTTAATATTTGTTTTATTATACTACAACAAATACATTGTTTGAATACTCGTTTCCAATGAAAAAAGGTAGCTGCCAATAATATGAAGAAAAAAAAATATTAGTAGAAGATAATATTGTTAATTCTGAAATTTTAAAATATAAAGTTTGATAAATACAACAGTCAACAATGATAGGACGCAATGGCTGAATTGAATAAAACGTATGTTCCGGTTAGACGTGAGGTTCTGGGTTCGAGTCCCAGTTGCGACTATTATCTTTTATTATTTTTATGTGTCTTGTCCATTTCCATATTTCAAAAAATTAGATTATTATTGTTATCTTATTCTTCAATGATAAAAATAAGATAATCTAAAATATTGTTTTAAACACCGTTTTTTTTTCTTCATAATAGGTGCACACAGGAGACCCTGAGGAAAATAATTCTGCTCAGGGCCTACGTCATCTTTGGGGATGGTCTTTTTAGGAAAGGAAAGAGGAAGTTCTGGGAAGGAAATAAGTATGTGGGGTGGGTAGAAATCTGGGGGTCAGTGAATCCAGGAGAGACGGAAGTATGAATATATTCCTCTTACTACGGTGCAAGGTGATGTTCCGATGTGGTGTGAATGAACCAAGGAGAATCGTACAGGGATTACCAGTGAAATTTCAAGTACAAGTTTGTACTTCATACAACTCTCAAATTTATTGCTGGTGGTAGAGAGGGAATTTGCATTCTAACATGTTCCAATAACCAACAGACATATAATGAAGAATATAACACTGCCTTCCGTGCAAATTTGATGGAAACAAATATGCCAGTGAGTTGTTAGCTTTTGGTTCTAGAGCATTTAGCATGGGGTCGGTCTCTCTTAGACTAAAATCGTATATCGCCATAATATTTGAATTTCGTAATCATGGTGAAAACCTGTTTTGTATGGAAAAATATGCCGAGTTTAGGCCTATAATTGGATCACGAAACACGTCTATAAGGCATTTTCTTGTGGTATTATTTAATATAAGCCAAAAGCCAACGCGACATTTGGCATAGAAGGAATTCATACAAGATTAATAAAAGCCAACAGACTCAAATGTGAATGATTTCTGGGAATCAGATATGATTATCTAATCGAATATGTATATTTAAGACTAGTTATGGATATGTTCAATATTCGGTTGGCTTGTAAGATAAGCAATAAAATAACATATTTTAATTAAAAGACAAAATAACTTTGTTTTCACCACTTTTTATTTATACACAATCTACATGTTTCGTGAACGATGTTCACCTCTCAGGAATAAATGTATACTGTATAGTATATAAATAGTATACAAATGTATAGTATACATTTAGTATACAAATGTATAGTAAAATTTAGTATACAAATGTATAGTATACATTTGTTCCTGATGAGGTGAACATCGTTCACGAAACATGTAGATTGTGTATAAATAAAAAGTGATGAAAACAAAGTTATTTTATCTTTTAATTAAAATAAATAATGACATCACAAAGTGAAAACCTTTCCGAAGAAGTTTTCTTTGAAAAAATAACATAAATAAAGCATACAAAGAAATGCGGGCTACAAACTGCAAAAGATAGGTTCTTGAAATCGTTAATTTACTTTTATATATTTTTATGTTCATTTCTTATTCCACTTTTGATCTGTTGCAGAGCTCTGATGGTAACATTTTCGAGGCGCTGCAGTACCAAGGTAGCCCAAACGTAACGAAGATGGGTTGTTATACTGTACCTTGAGTGTGTCTATATTTGAACCCACCTTCGAATTGTTCATGGATGAATGTGTAGACTATTCCTGACGATATGGGGGGATGGGTGGGTGGCTCCGGGTCTCGCCTGGCATCTCCCCAGGAGGAGTCCGACATTTTCTTACTTTTGGAGACCCTACAAAATATACAATAGATTATTGCAGTAAAGAAAATAAATCACGTAATCTGAAAACTTTATGATTATATAAATGCACTTATTTTATTAAGAAAAAGATTTTGACACTTTTTTGATTTTTTAAAGGATATTATAGGTGCACCTAAAGCATAACGCAAAGAGTTAAGTAAATTACAAAAATAGCAAAATATCAATATCATAATTTTCCTGATAGAAGCTAACCAAATTTTTTTTGAAGTATTTAAAAAAACGTTGTCAAAGACAAATCGGTGGGGTAATTTCATGAAAATAGGGAATTTGTACTTAAAAGTCCTTTAGAAGTTTATCTAGTATATAAAAATCTAAATTTTCAATGAATGTGTTTAATTTTGCTAAATAAAAATAATTTTAATATTTGTGTGACAATGAAGCACTGTTTTGCATTAAAGTGTGATGAAATTAAGTTTAACTAAAGACATTATTGATATATTTCGGGTTTCAATATTTTTTCATATTCATACATAATTAGCAGAAATTTAATTCCGATGTTCCGATCGGAGTAATGTGAGTGACCGCACAGTTTATTGGCCTGATTTAGCAACATTCTTATAATATTTATTTATTACATTCACCATATGTAAATAAGGTTTTACAGTGGCATTTATGAGTCGTTTGTAAAGTGAGGATGGAATGAGCCAATGACGGACACTTGTATTATTTTAGTCAAGGTTCGATTTTCTGAACTTTTGTAAATATGGCCTTCTTGGTCGAGGGGTAAGATTTTCGACTAGCAATCCGAAGTTCACATATTCCAATCCCGGCACATGCAAATTTCATTTGATAGAATTGTCTTATTTCATTATTTAATCTTTTAAAATAATATAGGGTAAATTTGCGACACGTTCCAGTTTGGAAGATGCTCACAGTATCGCCCTGGTATAAGACCACCATTCAGAACTGAAACGTTGCTTGAAAGGCTTTAGCCATGTTTGGTGACCAGATCTTGAACGGCCAGGAACTTCTCCATCTTTCTTTGCCCATCTCGTTCCCTTCTCCAACACCTTCAGCCTAACAACATTTGGGGATGCCATAGTATCACTAGCTCCAGGCGGTAGGGAGCAGGGACTCTTATGCGGTATACACATAAAAAAGAGGAATTTGTTTCACTTTCTTCAAAAGAGTCCCTGAGAATCTTTCTTACCGTCAGTACCTAGTTGTAGGTGCATTCAAATGTTATCTGGAAACTTGCTGTAAATATAATATAAGTGGTATGCTATTAACGTTATAAGACTCATAATGAATGAATGGTGAAAATCAGAATCGCGCGCTCACTAGAACATACCTATATATAAGAAGCCAAATGATGGTGAAAGTGACGAACATTTCCCAGCGTTTCCAGTGTCATTGCTGAAATATAAAGGTTCAAGTGGCAGTCTTATGACCGATAATATCATTTGACATCCCGACAAATATACAACCAACGCTGTTTTGACATTTGAAGGGCCCCAGTTAACTGCCCTTTTTTGACCGGTTAGCGTGTAATTAATTTTTATGACCTACAATCGATTTATTGTTGATTATGCAGCCAGAGTTGATCAAAAAACCAAACATAAAATTTGACAAACGGGAAAAATTGACGGTGAAAGGGATCATTCAAATGTCACACAAAATAGTGTTAATTTTCTACCATTAGATTCTATATTTTCGTTGTTTGTTTTTGGGGTGTTATGCCGTGTTGTGCTACCTCCTTCTTTAGCCGACGTTTCGGACAGCGTTGCAGTGTCCATCATCAGGGCAGATCCGTCGATCGTCGATCCGTCGGATCTGCCCTGATGATGGACACTGCAACGCTGTCCGAAACGTCGGCTAAAGAAGGAGGTAGCACAACACGGCATAACACCCCAAAAACAAACAACGAAAATGCTTTTGGCCGTGAAAATCTAAAAACGTATCAGATTCTATATTGTTTTGTTTTTATAAATTAATGTATAATGGTAGGTTCAGACTGGACGACGTACGTACGCATCGCTACTCAAACAATGCTTAGCAACCCATACATTTTCTATGAAAATTGCCACAGACATCACATGTCGCGAGGCCATTGTGATTCTAAAACATAAATTTTCATTGAAAATGTATGGTTGCTAAGCAGTCCAGATAGTGTTAGGCGTAGCGATGGGCACGTACGTCGACCCAGGCTGAATCTACCATTACAGTTTCGCTTTGCGAGTATTTTGTTTGCGACTAGCGTCAAAATTTTCAAAAATAATCAAAATGTTTAATTTAATTTTCCTAATCGAATGGCGTATATCTGTAGATATTTAGTGTTAATCAAAGAGAACAATCAAAATTAGCGCTGCATCAATCCCGTAAGATTCATATGGGAACCTGAAAATATTACGTAGCAGTGTTTACCAAACCAAGAATAACAGTGTGTAAAAATAAAATAATTTTCATTAGTGTCCATCATGGTGGATAATAAATTCACATGTTGGACTCTGTAGCGCTGTCCGAAATGTTGGCTGAACAAGGATGAAACTCAACGTAATAACACGCTGTGCCCATTTTGAAAATTCAGTGTTCGGTTTGTTCGGTTGCACCCCTAGGGAGTCCCGAGGGGGTTCGGTAATTTTTTGGAAAATTCATTTTAAGTGAATATAAGGCGCCACTTCAATAAACGGTAGCTTGTTTAGTAGCCTCTTGTTCACACGGAAACCATCTTGTGTCCTTGACGTACGATAAACGACTTTGATAAACACCGACGGATAGCATCTCATGAAAATTTTAATTTTGGGCATTTACTAAGAAAATCACAATATGTCTTTATTGAAAACGATTAAGGAGATAAAAAATGATAAGATTATTTTCCAAATATTATTAAAATAACAAAGAGAAAGCATTTGCATCATTGCAGTTAATGGAATAAAAAAAACAAGTAAAAAAATATTAAATTTATGCTTTCTTAATTTTTTCCAGATTGAAAACCGAATACTTTATAAAAATAAGGTTTAGACTTTCCATAATATAAGCGATAATAATTGGCCCTCTATAATATCACCGACCGATTACCTGTGATAACGTTCTTACTAAGACTAAACAGAGACAAAAGATTATCGCCATATCATAATTATATTTTATCTATTAATATTACAACACGTTTCGTCATAGAAACAGTATTTTTTTCTTAATAATAATAAACACCTCTGGCAAAAAATACAGATTTACATATTGAAAATTGAACTTCTAAAATGAAAAGAAATTTTCTCAAAATATATATTTTTTAATATTTACATTTTTCTCGCTGCTATCTCCTAAAAATGTTTTTGCAAGTCTATTCATTTCAGGCTATCTCGTAATATTATAATATATGTATCCGATGAAATATTTTGACGTGTAAAAAGGCTAAAATGGAGGGGATTGGTATATTAAAAAATATTTTATTAATGAACATATTTTACGATACGAAGCTAATAAAATTATCCTAAAATATGCAAAGAAAGGGATATGGAAGTTTGGACCATATCACAAAGCTTTTTTTCATAATGCCGAAAATATGCATATTTTAGGTTAGATATTTTTAAAGAAAAAATTAAGAACCACATTTATTTACGTACCGTATTGCAAATGATGATTGGATAAAGTGTATTTCCAATTTGCGACACTGCTCCTTGAAGAATTATATGTAAACTGTCATAATCTTAGATGTGTATGTCAGTTGTACCTATATATTATTTCGCCGATAACATGCCATAAGATTATCGAAGATATGATAAGACGTATCGAAGTAGAGCAGGGGCGGCGCCAGTTGTCTGATGGGCAATGGGCAATTGGAGCGGGGCACACTGGCGGCCGACCTCAGGCATATTTCAAACACAAATTTGAGGGATATTGATTTCTCGGAGGAATATTTTTATTTATTTTCGTATACGAACACTATTTGTTTATAACCCCTCGGTGCTCTTTGTCAACAAAGTCCATAATAATGAAAAAATAAAACAAAGACGATGCGATATTGTGTTTAATGATTTTTAGAATATGAGTGTTAAGACTATCAGGACCTTTTGAATGCGTAGTGTTAAGATTGTCAATAATTTTTATAACCTCTTCATTTGACGTAGGTGGGAATTTAAACGAAAAATGAATTTGTTTTGGTTCTATTGCAGATGCCAATGAATCTTCAGTTTCCTTGGAGAAACTTAGGATATTTTCCGCAAGCTTAGATCCAACTGTCGTAAAATATTGGTTAGCGTGGCAAGCAATTATGTCCAAATCACTGGTGGCTGTGTTTGTAATTAGAAGTTCGTTAATATCAGAGTCAATTTTATGTTTAGTATTGGTAATTTGTTTAACGATGTTCCACACATTTTTACTGGATGGATCTCGGTCGAGATGTCGCTTATAGTACCTCTCTTTTGCATTACGCATAACATTTTTACAGATGTTACGATATCTACGGTAATTCTGTTGTTTAAGAGTGTTTTGTGGGTCCTTTGTTGCCACTTTATGTAAGTGATTTCTTTTGTGTATAGCTTTTACAATACCACTACTAATCCAAGGAGTAAGTTGTATTTTTTTATGTGCAGTGAGTTTATCTTTTGAATTTTTGGATATATACATGTTAATTTTGTTAATAAATAAGTTGAGTGCATTGTTAACTTCAGTCTCTCTACGTACATCTTGCCATGTTTCACCATTTAGATCCTTAATTAACCCCTCATAGCAGATGGATGGTGTAAAGTGGTTAGTTTTTACTTGTTTTTTAAGAGATGTGTCTGGAACGCTTATTGCGGTTGTATAGTGATTAGTTATTGTATTGTGAATAACAAATGCGTAGTTGCCTTCATTGTGGACCGGAAAATGGAAAAATGCATATTAGACTTTAAACCCATTAATGAAAGAATGTGCACCTTACGCATAAAAACGAAATTTTTCAATGTATCACTTATCAATGTACATGCTGAAACGGAAGATAAAGATGACATAATGAAAGATACATACTATCAGAAACTCGAACAGGTCTACGACACATTACCATCTAACGACATTAAGATGGTAATTGGGGACTTTAACGCCAAGATAGGACAGGATCCTCTGCTCCAACACATTACAGGAATGAACAGTCTACACAAGGATGCTAATAATAATGAAACCCGAGTGATTGATTTCGCAGAATCAAGAAACCTAACTGTGGCCTCGACTCAATTTCCCAGAAAAGACATACACAAACGGACTTGGACATCGCCAGATGGTAGACACCATAACCAAATTGATCATGTCTTGATAGAAAGAAGGGGGGCAACGAGCATCACTAACGTAAGGACGTACAGGGGTGCCAACTGTGATTCTGATCACTACATGGTGGTGGCCACCTATAGGAGCCGAATCGCCAACAACAGGACACGGAAACCACCAACTATTCCGAAAATCAATACGGAAGCTCTAAAAACCGCAGAAGGCAAAGAGCAGTATCACAACGCCCTTGTAAATAGCCTACCAGGTCAGATCACTGAGCAGAACTCCTATGAATCACTCGAAAAAGACTGGCATGATATAAAAGATGCAATTGTAAAAGCAGTGGAATCAAGTGTTGGAAACATGCCCAGACAGCCCAGAAACCCTTGGTTTGATGAAGAGTGTGAAAGAAAGATAGCTGAAAAGAATACACTCAGAAAGAAGTACTTGGAAAGGTCAACAAGAAACAAAAGACAGGAGTACGAACAAGCGAGAAGGGAAACTAATAAGCTGATAAGGGGAAAGAAAAGAAAATTCCTTAATGATATACTGCTAAAAATGGAACAGGATTTTGCTGATAATAATACTAGAGAAGCATATAGGGGAGTAAACTTCTTCAAGAAAGGTTTCAAACCGAATACAACACTATGCAAAGACATTGATGGCTCAATTATTTCCGATAAGGAACGGATTAAAACAGTGTGGAAAAACTACTTCTGTAAACTTCTCAACCCTAATAGCGACCTGAGAAGCCACCCTACCAACATCCCCACGGAATCAAATAATGAAGAACAAGCGAATCCACCAACAATGCCAGAAATAAATGCTGCACTAAAGAGACTTAAAAACAACAAATCGCCTGGGAAAGACAACCTGCCTGCAGAGCTGTTCAAATATGGAAATGATCACCTGAGAAATCTGCTACTTAATCTTATTACCAAAATATGGACACTGGAAAAAATCCCAGAGGAATGGCAAATAAGTATAATATGCCCAATTCACAAAAAAGGTGACAAATTAAAATGCGAAAATCATAGAGGCATATCACTTCTGTGCACGGCATATAAAATATACACCATAATACTGAAACAAAGAATTGAGACGTACGCAGAAAACCTACTAGGAGAGTATCAGGCAGGCTTCCGCACTGGTAGATCCACAACAGACCAACTGTTCACCGTCAGACAGATCTTGGCAAAGTGCTGGGAGTTTGATATAGATATACACCAACTATTCATAGATTTCAAGCAAGCATATGATAGCATAGATCGTGATTGTCTATATGGCATACTACTACAATTCCAGATTCCGCCGAAACTGGTTAGGCTCATCAAAGCCACAATGTCAGACTCAAGATGTCAGATCAAAATCGATGGAGAATTGTCGGAAGAATTCACAGTATCGCAGGGATTAAAACAGGGAGACGGCCTGGCTCCCACTCTCTTTAACATTGTGCTCGAACATGTAATAAGAAAAACGCTAATAGACACTGGTTCCAATATTTATTTCAAGAGTAGTCAAGTTGTCGGATATGCGGATGATATTAACATTGTCGGAAGATCAATTTCAGCTATTAAGGAGGTCTTCGACCCTTTAGAAATAGCGGCGCGGGAAGTAGGACTGCGGATTAATGTTGACAAAACGAAAATGATGATACAGAGCAGAAACCCTTCACATAGAAGAAGAGGTAGTGCACAATTTAAAGACAACTACTCATACGAAGTGGTCGATCAATTCACCTACCTGGGCTCCAGTCTGACAGAGAACAATGAGGATCCAGCAGAAATCAGAAGGAGAATCACAGCAGCCAACAAAACATTCTTCTCTTTGCTGCCAGTGTTTAAGTCACGTAGCGTCCACAGGAAAACGAAAGTAACCATATATAAGACCATTGTCAGAACTGTTTTGGCATATGGATGTGAGGCGCTGACACTGACTGCAAAGATGGCTGAAATGCTGGATACTTTTGAAAGAAAAGTGTTAAGAAGAATATGTGGACCCGTGAAAGAGGGGGAACAGTGGCGCATCCGGCACAACAAAGAACTGTATGACATATATCAGGCCCCCAATATCTCAGCCCATATGAGACTCCTCAGGTTGAGATGGGCTGGACATGTACAGAGAATGCCGGACACACGCGTCCCAAAAAGAATTATGGCTGGACACCCAGGTGGAAAGAGAAAAGTGGGAAGACCCAGACTGAGGTGGGAAGACGAAGTAAGAGGGGATGCAGCACAGCTTCTCCAGATAACAAACTGGAAGTCAGCTGCTGAGGACAGGAGGAGTTGGAGGCGAATGTTGCGGGAGGCCAAAGCTCGATATGGGCTGTAGCGCCATCGAAGAAGAAGAAGAAGAATAACAAATGC
Source organism: Limnephilus auricula (assembly GCA_951813805.1). NCBI lineage: Eukaryota > Metazoa > Arthropoda > Insecta > Trichoptera > Limnephilidae > Limnephilus > Limnephilus auricula. The sequence goes on from OX638390.1 coordinate 42,117,227, forward strand.
GTTAGAGGCTGTAATATTTTTGGTATTTATGTGATCTAAACATGATATGCTATTATCTTGAACCCTGGTAGGACCTTTAATATTTATTTTGAAGTTGTTTTCTGCCATGGCGCAGAGGTAATCGTGACATTGTCTGTGTATATTTCCAAGTGTGTTAATATTTAAATCCCCCATTACTATTTGTTGTTTGAAGTTACTACATTTTTTGAGTTCAGATAGGAGATTACCCAGAACTTCGTGAATATCGTAGAATGATGGTGATCTGTAAATGGCTAAAATACATAAATATCCATTAATGACTAATTTCAGACAATTTGATTGACTGATACGAATTTCATTAACATGAGAGTGGATGTCGTCGCGAACGTAAGCTACCACTCCACTGTTTTGATTTAATTGTTGTGTTGTATGATATTCATGATAACCTGCAATTTGTTTTGTGAGATATGAGTCATTCAATCTGCATTCTGTTAGTATTATTATATGAAATCTCACAGTCGACCTAATACTGTCTAAAAATAAAAGAAAGTCATCAAGATATTCCATTGTACGGATATTTTGATGTATAATATTTATTTTGTTTAAACTCCACTTAAATTATTTGACGTTATCAAATTCATCTAAGGTAAATTCAGTGTTTGATTCTCCAATACTATCTATTTATAAATATGCGTTTAAAACCATTTTATTTTAGAGATATTATGTATCTTAAGATCATTGAGTACTAGGTATATAGTTACAATTGCAAAAAGGGAGATTAGACAATAATAATATGGTAATTTATGTTGTTTAATGGAAGTAGATGGAGATAATGCTCGTGTTTGGTTCATATTGTCCAATATTAAAAATAATTTTAAATACTTTGTATAAAATATGGCGATAAATGGGATGATCTGATAGTGAGATTGATGTTTATTGGTTATTGCTGAAAATAATTTAAGTAAAATAGGAAAAACTATACCTTCTAGTCATTTAATGTCTGTTAACTTTTGTTCTGAATCAATCAGTATCGGCCGTGAACTGTCGTCCCTTTTTGCAAAAATTTGCCCAGCCTTTGTCCAGACGTACCTGCAGGTCGCGTGCTAACTGCCTGGCTAAGAACCATAATTGTTTGGCTTGGAAAGTTAGTAGTTCCGAAACATAAATTGGGTTTTTGGGACCTGACATACCTATAACACTTGTATTCATTTTGCCTTCTATATTTTCACAATGGTTAATTTTTTTAATAGCAGAGTGCAGATTTTCTTTATGAGTTACTGAAGTTAATTTAACAATCACTGTCCTTGGTTTGTTGTCCTTTGGTTGAGTAGGTTTTTCCCTTCGCTATTAATATTTGTTAATTAAGCCCTAAGCAACAAGGAGGGAATATCCCAACATTACCAAAATAAAATAACAGTGATCACAAACCTTTTCAATTATATAAATTCATGTAGATTCATGTCAATTAAAAATAACCTTTTACTATGCATCATCATTCATAATTTTAATAATAAAATTTATAATTATCCATATGTACCTTAACTTAACAAAATAACTGTTAATACCTTAAATTAACAAAATAGAAACATTCACCATATAGAGACAATGTTGTGCGCCCCTACCTAAGTTTGTATAAATTCCGTAGCATAAGAATTTCAACTACCAGTCTGAAAATGTCCGTAGTAGGACGAAACCGGTCCTGGTGTAAATAAACAAATGGAACAAAGTGAAAAAAAAAGAAAAAAAAAAGTTTAATTTCATATCTAATTTTTTATCGTTATTTTGTTCCCGAGATCAAAAATCATCTTGAAATGCACCTCGTAAAAGGCGCACTTATTTTCCAAGAAATATTTTGATGACGCAGATCAAAAGCGAAAAAAACCCGAGAAAAATGACATTTGGGATTTATTGTCTTTTATAGCATTTCAAATTTCTGTGATCGATATATTATCTAAATACGTTACTCTGTAAGCCAAACTTGACATTATTTCTCAAATATGTGAATAAAAATGGTTTAATAGTATAAAGAAGCCGAAGTTTTTATACATAGGTACATTGTTAGGTATTAACACCAATAAAGGGAAAGAATATTATAATTTATTTATTAAGGCGTTAAATGCTCCCTTTGGTTTAAATAAAAGAAGGTATATTCATCGCCGAAAAACAATCTAAAGCCGATAATCTTTCATAAATCACATTAAGCCGTGAAAATGACTACACATACTTATTTAAAAATATGTTTCATATGGGCGGCATTTTTGCAGACTTCTAGTTGCGTCTCTGGATATTGCTAATATTATATCTATGATTCAACTTTACAAAAATACTTTGTACTCCCCAACTTCAAAATATCAACAAATTGGTCACTATTTAATAGGTCATTGAAATATTTTTATCTAATGCACCGTCACTACATTCTTGTTTTACGTTTTTTACATTTTACCTTTTTTAAATTTAACTATAAATGCCATATACGTGGAATCTTATTATTATTTAGTTGCGATAATTTTATTATATTTTTTTTAATGAATAACGCACAAGAGTCTAAACTGCTCCCGTCTCGAGCCAGTGAGACTATGGCATCCCCAATTAGAGTATGTTGTGAGGCTAAAGGTAGTGGGGAGGGAAAGCAGATGGAAAAGAGGAAGGTTGAGAAGTAATCGACTGTTCAGATCTGGTCATCGAGCCGGTTAGATTATGGCATCCCCAATTGAGGAATGTTGTGATTCTGAAGGTAGTGACGGAAGGAGATGGGGAAAAGAAAAGTGGGTTAGTACCTAGAATTGAAATCTGGTTACTAAATACGGCTAAAGCCATTTCAAGCAATATTCAAATTCTGAATGAGGGCGATACTGATAGTATATTCCACTCTGGAACGTGCCGCAAAAATACTATATATTATACTTAATGAATTAATTGTGAAATAACACAGATTCATTACATAAAAAAATATTTGCGCAGGATGGGTTCAAACCCGTGACCTTCGGATTGGGAGTCGAGAGTCTTAGCCCCCGACAAAGTAAGATTAGTAAATTTAAGAGAATAAACGGATTGTAAACTTGCCCCGCTACCCTTCGGCCGAGCTTGTAGTTCTGGGGGACTTCAATAACGAACCATGGTTGGAGTTCTCAGTATCAACAGCCTCGGCTGGCCGACGGGCGGAATCCTTTGCCCTTTGTCACGGATTGGAGCAAATGGTTCAGGAGCCTACAAAGATTCTTGATGTCCAGACTCATCGCTCCAATCTGTTAGACTTATTTCTAACCACTGTACCCATTGACGAAGTATATACTTGGTCGAAGACTGTACCACACGGTTACAAGATTGAGGTAACAGCGCCTATAGGACCGTCCGAACACTGCCTGGTGACGACCTCAATCCCCGTCAACTTCAGACCGCCAAACGAGAGGCTAAAGTCAAAAGTGTGACCCTATAGGTCTGCAGATTGGTTCGGTCTGCGGACACATTTAAATGCCTTCCCGTGGTGAGCTTGTAAAAGTTTATTCTACAAGCCCCCACTTGACCACATTTAAGTAAATACCTGCCTGAGCGTTCTTCAAAATCATGTTGTTGGCGGGACTGCTCTGTCGGTGAGACTAAGAATTTACGCAGCGCGGCTGGCAGTCTGAAAGAAACAAGCTTATGGGGCGTTCTGACGCTTCGATTTTTGTTGACCCACTTTTACTTTACGAAAAAAGTTGAACAAGATTTTGTTCACACGTTTCAACTTAAGTAGAACCGATTTTGACATTAAAAATGGCGGCAACTGAAATTGTTAGTGCGTGCGTCTATCTAATTTCTGATGTTCTGCGAGAGGAGCTGGAGATTATGAAAAAACATAAAAAACGTCGTACTTGAGTGAGAAAATGGATCATGAGAAGGAGTGAATAAGGCGCATCCAACACAATTTCTTTCAAAATAATATTATTTACATTTCAAAAATAATATTCTATTTTTGTATACTTCTTGTTTTGATCCCAAAGACAGGGATGGCTTTGGTACAGATCCATAAATCTGAACATTAAATCGTCCGACCATTTCAGATATTTTTTGGTTGGAACTAGTACCGAATAAATGAAACGCCTGACGTTTACTTTTTCCCGCGAGTAACTAAAAATGATAAGCGACTTGAAACATGTGTTCAGACGCGATGATTCGGTGTAAAACTCGAACGATTAGTAAAACCAAAATGGCGATAGTCATACTTGAACGACAAAAGTAGACGGGCTATCAACTTTCGCTAGCAACAAAAAAAGTTGATAACTTTGTTGACAAAGTGTTCACACGTGTCAATTAGCTTTCAACTGTCGAGTGGACCGACAAAAATCGCCTCGTGTGAACCGGCTATTATAATGAGTTGTTACCTGTGTAAACCAGCCTGGAAGGAAATGACGGTCTACATCGTTCATCAAAATCGCAATAGTTTAACTTATTTAAATACTTTGGTATATCCCTTTCAATTTAGCATACCTTAGACGTTAGGTTATTAACGAGCTTGGCGCCTATTTTCCATTTAAATTCACATTTTGAAATGCTATAAAATATAATTAAATCTGCAAGTTTTACTTCGTTGGCTTGCACATGACCCGAGGTTATTATTTAGAGTCAAACATAAATCATGCTTTCCATTACCAAATTATTGTGTGTGTATTTATAAATAAAGTTAACCTTGTTTCACAAACTTCTCTTTATGTAGTTACAGTTCTCATGCACACATTCCCCTAATAAGCTAGCCAATCTCAATTAAACCTAAATTACATTCAATTACAAGTCACAGTCATTTAAACCGTGACAAGCTGTCTGTTTTCGGACTTCGGATCCCTCAAGATGTACCCAGGAAATTGGTGACGTCATCACAACCGCGATGGATGGCTTCATTCAATCCACTGTTAAAGAAACTGGTGTGGGCTCAAAGCCGTGGTTCAGTCGACAATGCTCCGAAGCAGTTCGGCGAAAAACCGCGGCTTACCGAGCCTATAACATCCGAAAACAGAGCAGCATATAACAAATTGGTAAATGAAAGCAAGAAGATCATAAATGCGTCAAAGTTCGAGCACGTCCCGCAGATCAGTAAAAAGCTGGCTGCCTGCCCGCATGGCAGCAGAGCCTTTTGGTCGCTTGCGGGCTCAATAGGTCACAATTTCTGCAAATCCAGTCTGCCACCTCTTACCAGACCTGACGGCTTACTAGCAAACACCGCCACCGAAAAGGCTAACCTATTAGATAAAATGTTTGCGGAAAACTCAACCCTCGATGATCGAGGTGAAGTCCCGTCGGTTCCTCACTGCGGTTTCTATATGAAAAAGCTGAAGATCCGGCATCGGGATGTACTCCAAGTCTTCCGAGGGCTTGATGTTAATAAATCCAGTTGGCCTGACGGAATCCCCGCCCTGGTATTCCGGAGGTGCGCTGCAGAATAGATCCGAGTTTGACAAAGCTTTTCAAAATGTCCCTGAATTCTGGCTCTGTACCCTCACGTTGGAAAAAAAGCGATTATCCATCCTATTCCAAAGAAGGGTGACTGCTCCAACCCGGCCAGCTACCGCTCCATAGCGATCACATCAGTTCTATCCAAGGTGATGGAACGTGTGATCAACGAAAAACTGCTCACATACCTCGATAAGAACAAAATTATCAACGACCGTCAGTACGGATTCCGGCGGAACCTCTCATGCGGTGATCTTCTCGTCTATGTGACGCATGTTTGAGGGCGGTGCCTGGAACGTTTCGGTGATACCCAAACGGTTGCACTGGACATATCCAAGGTCTTTGGCCGGGTTTGGCACCGAGGACTTGTCAACAAACTGCCTTCTTACTGATCTCCCGCATCCTTGTGCACGTGGATTGCCGACTTTTTGAGGGAGAGGTCGATTCAGACGGATCAATGGTTTCACCTCTTCCTCCCTTTCGATAAACACTGGCGTCCCACAGGGATCGGTTCTGTCTCCGACTTTGTTTTTGTTGCACATTAATGACCTTTTGACATGTGCACCAATTCATTGTTACGCGGATGACAGTACAGTCCATTAAAGCTTTTGGTTTGACAAGCCCCCAAAGGCTTGGAGGGCTTTGAAGCAAAGAATGGACGGTTATCTCGAGAGTGTTTTCTCTTGGGGTAAGAATAGTTGTTAAGTGTTGTAATGTTCTATTTAATATTTTATTTCACATTTCATATTTATCATTTCAAATTTAACTTCACTTTCTAACGTCGATATGTAGACTACTTTACATAAAAATTTGCGTCTGTGTGTCACTTTTAATTTTATCTTTCTGTGCAATCTTTGTTTATGTCATATTTCGTCTATGGTGTTTAATGTCAAAACAACGCCATTGGTTTATTTTATGCGAATTCACTGTCATATTATTTCTCTTAAAGTTTATCGAAAATTACCTTTAATTCCACATTTAGTATCTAATCTAACAGAGTTGCTATTCATATGAATAACCAAAAACAATAAACAAATCCAGTAATCTACACAAGTGTTTTTACTTCGAGTGTGACCTATAACCTCAAACCACAACTATCTATCGTATCTTCTGTGCGCGTCCCCAGCGTGTGAATAAACGAAGGAATTCAAGAGAAGTAGCTAGCCTTACAAACTACAGCAGAGTTCTCGGAGACCACTTCTAGGGACCGTCCATATGATTCTGTAAAAAGAAGGATCTAGTCAAATTCCATGTTTCAAAGACCCAATCATGTCTGATTACGACTAAAAGGGGTCGAAATGAAAATCCAGTCTCCTTCAACGGAAGCAATCTTCCGAACAGGCCCTCCATTGACATGCTTGGTGTAACTCTGAGTGACCAGTTCAGGAGTGACGGGGGCTCCATCAAAGCCAGTGTTAAGCTAGCCTCTCAAAAACTGGGCGTACTGTACAGGGCCCGCAGATACTTTAATAGTATACAACTGCTAACCCTGTACAAATCGCAAGTGCGCCCCACGGTTTAATTTGGCAGCCACCTCTGGTCTGGAGCCCCACAACACTTGAAAAATACCCTTGACTCTATGCAGAAACGGGCGGTCCGTTTGATAGATTCTCCCGTCTTAACAAACGGATTGCAATCTTTAGAGCACAGGCGTCGGGTGGGAATGCGGTCCATGTTCTACCGGTATTTAAATGGAAGGTGCTCCGAGGAACTAGCATCATTGATCCCCTCGGCATCGGTGCATAGACGGGAAACACGCCAAACGCGCGTTCAACATATGTACACGGTTGACATTTGTCACATGAGAACGGGTCGCTTCTACGACTCGTTCTTGTGTTCAACAGCTCGGCTGTGGAACGATTTTCCGGCCTCTGTGTTTCCTCCCTCCTACAACATGGGTCTTTTCAAGACCCAAGTTCACTTCTTCCTCCTCTCAAAAAGACCCTCCACAGAGTATCTTAGATGACATAGGCCCTGAGAAAAAAAAATCCACAGGGCCTCCTGTGTGGAGTTAATGTAAAAAAAAGTAGTACACACTCACGTCATAACAACACAAAGGTACCTATAATAATACCTATTACAAAACTGCTAATTTGGGGATAATTATTGCGAATCGGAAACCAAATTAAACATGGCCACCCAAGAAAAAAAAAGTACGTTAACAAAAAAAAAACTGATTCTAAAAAAGAATTCTTACCAAAATTTTCATTTATTTTTTTAATTGCGGAAAAGTTCAATACTACCACAATAAGGCGACAGCAACATTTGATGTAAACCAAAACAAAACAATCCTTACTTAACTTAAATTTGGTAGAATATGATGTTTAGTCATCAGGAAATTATTCAATTAGGCTTATGCTATCATTTTGACCGGTCAGTAGTTGTGTGGGCATCGCGTTTGGGTCCCACCCAGGCGTTCCGTGTTCGATTCCTCGACTGGCTAAGTCCTCCATCACAACACAAGCAACATCTTCCGCTTAGTGTGGTGGTAGTAGGAGATTTTCAAATGTTGTTGGGATATTCGTAACCCGGGAATGTTTGTCTTTCTTTTTAAAAAAAAAAAAATTATTTATACAATCACTTTATTTCTTAGGACGGGTTGCTTCACAGAATTTGAAAAAAGTATTCAAGTTTTAAAAATAATATTCAAAATTATTAAACAACCTTACCCAACTTATATGAAGTAAGTTTGGTAAGGTTGAAATATCAGAACTTGAATAGGACTTTCACAGAGCTTGAATTTTATTTTAAATTTGATAAGAAATTTGAGTTTTTTTTCACATTTTCAATATATTATTTTTCTCTCCATAATTTGTTTATCTTTAAACATTTTGTTAACATAATTTTTACATAGTTTGATTTAACAATAACTACAAGGATACTGTAACATCATACCACATAGTCATATACTTTTGGGCTGTGTTTTAATACATTTTATTTATCTATGAATTCAACTATAATCTTATTTTTTATATTATGTATTTTTTATATAAAAATTAAGCGAAATCTTCACTGGTTCATGCAAAAATGTAACACTTAATTATTTTTAACATAACACATGACGTGTTTACGTCCCCAATAAACTAAAATTATACGAAAAAACGGTTACAATATATTTTTTTATTATTTAAAATACGTTGTTAGAAATTTTTTAATGATTTTTTTATTGTTTTAGTTGATCCAGGGTTCTCGGGTTCAATCCTACGCTAGGTAAGTCCTCCATCCATTATGCAATCACAACCAACATTTTTCACTTATGGCAGTTCAAAATATTTTCAGGTCTTTCAAAACCTGGGAATGAAAAAATTGTCGTCGCCTTGGGTCGGTAATGGTAAGAAATTGATATAAACAGAAGATCCCGTGTAGAAAAACTCGCTACGGTTTGCAGCGAAGTTAATGTAGGATTTTTGACATCGTTAACAATGAGACGACTAGCTAAGTCTTTCTTAAAAAAATCTGCCATAAGTTTAATGCTTCCGAATAAAAATATGTTTAGTCAAGGTGCTATAAATAATGGGCATCTGCATTTGGCCAAGTTTACGTACAACACTCTCTTGTACCTCGTGTAAAACATCAGTTAGCGAAACAGAAACGCCATCCGGAATTTGATTGATTTTTTCGCATAATTTCTGAAAAAAAGGGGTGCCATCGGCTAAACGATACGATTTATTTCCAAGGTAAGTACTGTGAAAGACCAGCATGTCATCAAATTCCAGCGGGAGGTTCATCAACGGGAGGTTGGTCATCTCATCCCCCTCCTGATCTCGGCACATCTGTGGGAAGCAAGCAGTTTGTTGGATTAGTCGTTTAAAATATTAAAATTTATCTTCTTCTCGGCACATCTGTAGGAAGCAAACAGTTTGTTGTATTAGTCGTTTAAAAGTTTAAAAAAAAACTTCTAGAAAGAATAGTGTCTGTTGTGGATACCGGGCAGGCAGAGTCAATTAGATTTTTATACCAATTTACAGTTTTATTTAGAAGATGATAAAATTTCGCACAAATGACCTTTAACACAAGAGGAAGGTCACTGTCTACATCATATTTCTAAAAATTCCGTGTAAAGCCCGTGCGACGTCGGACACATTAAGCTAGTGGATTCATAAAATTACACCGGACTGTGGTTGAGTGGGCATCGCGTTTGGGTCCCACCCAGGCATTCCGTGTTCGATTCCTCGGCTGGCTAAGTCCTCCATCACAACAAAAGCAATATCTTCCGCTCAGTGTGGTGGTAGTAGGAGATTTTAAAATGTTGTTGGGTTATTCGTAACCCGGGAATATTTGTCTTTCTTTAAAAAAAAATGCAAAACGGCCGTCATTCATTCATTATCATTGCGAAGCGTGCAAAGCGTACGACGCATGACCTAGACGAGTGTGAGCAAGTCTCAAGCAATTAATGCAAATAAAGAAAAGGCCTGATATATGATTACGGTCAAAATTGATTTCGTTTAACCCTTTTTTAGTTATTTATTTATATCTATTCTTGAACATATACATTTTTCAAATGATTACAGTGGTTTATTTCGTAGAACAAGAAATGTTAATAACTGTAAATGGATGTAAAAAGGTTAGTAGTATCATTTTGTAAACACCTAATTGGGAGAACCTGTGTTGAGGTGTTCGCATGTTTTGGATTAAGAGATATTCTGTCTGTATAAGTAAACACACAGTATCCTCCTTGATATTGTCAAGAAGGGCGCTGTGGTTCGGCCTGGATGGCGTCAGGATCCAACATAAATGTAAGATTAGTAGCAGTTAAAGTAAGATAAATAATCGTCTTCAAAAGCAGGTGGGTTAATTTTCTGTGGATGCCACTAGTATAAATAATAATTTGGTAATATTATCAGTTTTTTTATTTTTTATTGTTTGGGTTGGGTTATGTTTGGTTGTTAGAATGTTTTGAGTAAGTGAATACCTTATTTTTGATCCAGTCTTTGATACGTTTTTTGTGAATAGTTGTTTATACTTTTTTTAAATTTTTTTTTTATTTAATTTTTTTTTATTAAAAAAGAAAGACAAACATTCCTGGGTTACGAATAACCCAACAACATTTGAAAATCTCCTACTACCACCACACTAAGCGGAAGATATTGCTTGTGTTGTGATGAAGGACTTAAGAAGGATCGAACACGGAACGCCTGGGTGGGAGCCAAAAGCGATGCCCACACAACCACTGACCTTTGTAGTTAATAGTTGTTTTAGTGTGGTGGGCATGCAGTTATATAGTTTAATAAGGAAGTTGAGTGAAACATATTGTGACTTATAAAAAATATGTTCATGTAGATGACATGCAAACTTAAATACCAGTATTTTTTTTTTAAAGTTCGTTTTCATAATTAAATTAAATCTAAAATTTTTAATTTTAGTAGAGCCCGCGAAAACGCCGCCCGGTAAGAGGCGGAGCGTGTGTGACGTCATCTCACGTCATCTGGTCCCTTATTTGTGTGAAAAATAAGGGAAAATATTTACAAAACCGGGACACGCTTAATATGGACGAATAAACAAATTTAAAAAGTTGTGGTAGTACTAATCAATTCAGTTACCGGAATTTCAAAAAAAGTGCATTTTAATGGTTATTTTTTCAATTAAAAAACACGAAATGTCATTTTTCAACGAAACTTGCAACAGTTCCTAACATAGCGGTCGGTGAAAAATAACATATTGGTATATTTAGTGTTTATTTGTAGAGGCTCTGGTTTTAATTTGCTGTTTTTAGGTTGCATTGGAATGTGGAATTATGTTTCAAAAGTATAGTACAGATTTGGCATAAAATTGTCTTATTGTCATGACGTCTAATGTTTCGTAAATTTCATTCGAGTGTGTGTAGAAAGGTACTTGGAAGATGATTTTAATTGTCTTTTTTTTCAATTATTTCTGGCTTTCACCATCCACGGGTGTTCTAGACCATCAATAATTATGGGGAAATGACTGAAGTACTATATAAAAAGTATATAATATGCATTGCATAGCCGAGATGGCTTCGCATAAGTGCATTGTAAAGCAACTTAATGCAAGAAGGGGGTGAACTCCCCACCAAACACCAGGTAATGATCTGATGATATTCAATTTTGTTTCGCATTTAGTAACTAGATTTTTAATATGGGAAGACCATTTAAGTTTAATAATAATAATAAATCACTTTTACTTGAGGGGGAATAGTGACGTGCACACTGTATATTATACAGTAAGGGGGACAATACATCGCCTTGGGGTAAATCCTTCCAAATAGACCTACTTCGAGGAGTAATATCTGGTAACTCTCTGAAATTTTTTATTTAAAATGCTCAAGAAGTGGTTTAGATTAATTAGAAATTAAGGGGAATGGAGAGTCAATCCAATGATTGGACATAGGAGTATTATTTATGGGAGTTATTTCATCTAAGAAAGGTACAGAAGGGGGGCAATTTTGTCCAGGAATTCATTTATCCATTTAGAATAAGACGCTCGAGGAGATGATGAACTGAAGCAGGATTGAAATCTTCAGATCATAGACCAAACTTCCGAAATTGGAATGGTTGGTGATATTGAACTGCAGAAGTTGTACCATCCGGATCTTTTTTTTAACCTCAATACTCCTTTGCATTGGATTCGGCGTTTTTGTATCTAAGATAGTTCTCCATAGTCATAGAAACAAAGTTTCCGAAATGGTTCAGCGGCGAGCTAATTAACCTAGTTATCTGTAAAAAAATTGCACACAAAAACTTTAAAGAATCGAACTCCCTTAGCGACTATAAGATATTTCACAACTATAGAACTCAATGTAAAAAACTAACAAAAAATCGTACTTTAATTATATAAATAAAATCGAAAATTCTATACCTTCTAACATAAAAAACTTTTTCACACATGTAAACTCTCTCAGAAAAAACAAACAAGGTTTACCCATCTCAATGCATTTCAAAGAAAAGAGTAGAACTGATATGAAAGTAAAAGTTAACTATTTTGCTGATTACTATAAAAGTGTCTATGACGAAGATATCCAAGACGATTATTTACCACCTCGTCACTTAACGAGAGCATACATATACCTGCCATACACATCAATATAAACGATGTGAAAACTAAAATTAAATCTCTAGACAGAGAAAAAAAAGCAGGGCCCGATAATGTACATCCTAATATCCTGATAAATTGCGTAACTTCACTGGCTGAGCCGATTTGTTTATTGTTTAATCAATCCCTTGACACAGGTTGCTTCCCTGATATTTGGAAACGTTGTTATCTAACACCTGTATTCAAAAAGGGTGATAAAAGTGATATTACTAACTATAGACCAATTTGTAAGCTATCTGTAATTCTGAAACTTTTTGAAAAACTATTACTTGATAAAATTTCACCATGTATTAAACATATCATTATTCCGAACCAACACGGATTTTTGTCGGGCAGATCAACTCAGACAAATCTCTCGTTATATGAAAACTATATATCGAACGCATTAACTAACAGAACTCAAGTCGATTTCATATTTACGGACTTTATCAAGGCCTTTGACAAAGTATGCCATAAAATTTTTCTGGTCAAACTACGTAAGCTCGGTTTTGACGGTAAACTTTTAGAATGGTTTGCTAGCCATCTATCTAATAGAGTTCTACTTGTAAAAATCAATTTGTTCATTTCCTATCAATTTATAGCTACCAGTGGTGTACCACAGGGGTCTCATCTAGGCCCAATATTATTTTTACTGTTTATAAACGATGTTGTTAATATATTTGATAATGATATAAATGTACTACTTTTTGCTGATGATTTAAAAATATTTAAAATAATTAAAAGCGCTGAAGATTGTATCTGTCTACAAAATAACCTAAACAGGTTAATTAATTGGTGTTCTCTTAACAAACTTTATCTGAATATAAATAAGTGTCATTCAATAAGATTTTACAGAATTAGTCAACCAATTATTCATCCATATGAACTTAACAACTCAACCCTTACCTCTGTCGAAGAAATTAATGATCTGGGCATAACTTTCGACTCTAAATTAAACTTCATATCACATATAAACACAATAAAAAATAAAGGGATGAAAATGCTTGGCTTCATTCTTCGAAATTCCAGAGGTTTCAGGAATATTTCAACATTAAAAATTTTGTATACATCCCTAGTTCGTAGTCAAGTCGAATATAACTCCTCGATCTGGTCCCCCTATTATAAATTACATTCAGACTCAATAGAAAAAATTCAACATAAATTCCTAAGACACATTAATTTCAAACTCGGTATTCCCATTGGAAACATAAACTAAAATTACTTGATGAAAGAATTAAATTTATTAAAAATCTCAGACCGAAGAATTATATTCGACTTAATATTTATGTTCAAAATTGTAAATGGTAGCCTCATTGAATTTCATATACCTACGAGAGCTACTCGTTCTAAAGTCCTGTTTAAACGCAACAACACCAGGACTGCGTATTCCAAAAACTCACTTGTACCTAGGTTGCATGCAGTTAGTAATAGATACGCTGATGTAGCGGATATATTTAACTGCACGGAAAGTAGATACATGAGGGCTATGCTATCTTATATTTTCGATCAATATTAATTCAATCTAAGTTTACCTTATTTATACTATAGAATATGGATATATTTGTTATTATTTGATATATTCTCTTGCTCATATCTCTGATGTCACTTCACAATCAAATGCCATAGTTAATTTGTTATTCTTTATTTAAAATGATTGCTAATATTTTCTTATGGTTCTAATTGCGTCATGTAACTACTGTTTATGGTATATTCTACCGTAGAAATTAAATAAATAAATATTGTAACGATAAGAAAGAGATATTTAGCTTTCCAAATTCGTACTATTTTATAACATTCCTTTATAGCACCGGAGAGTTGGAGGGAGTTTTTTGAGAGGTTTAGTTTTTACGGGGAGGATTTTATTTATTTATTGCAGTTATGAGCTTTGATTTGAAATTATTATTTTTTTTAAAAAGACAAACATTTCCAGGTTTCATTTCGTGTGTTTTGTTTTAATTTTCGTCGAGATATGAGACTTGTCTGATTGGAAAAAAAATTGATAGCATGTTTATATAGATAGCATATTTGTTGTGTCTTTATTTACGTTTTTGTTATTAAATCAGTGTTACCTGCAAGAAAAACAATTTTGGTTTCCCGGAAAGATCTTCTCTGTCTTCTTTTGCATCCGTGATAATAAGTCTATTTATTACATCCGCAATTTTCATATTTTCCGTAAGAGTCCCAAAGTACTGGTGATAGCCATCGTGGCAGCCATGAGTCATTATCGAAACTGCCACACAAGTGTCTTTACTGTAGTCAGGTGGATCATACTGATGGTGTCGTGGACCACATTGCTCTGGGATTTTGACACAGGGATTTTTACAATTAGTACCTAGAAAAAATGTTTAGGTGAAATGATTATAAACACATCCCGTTTTAGAGGGTGAAATGAATGAACATCTTATTCTGAATTGTTTTCTTGCAACATAATTATTGTAAAGTATCGTGTTTGTCTATGATCTAGTTCCTACATTACTATAGTTGTCTATGAGCTCTTCGGGTCACATGGTCTCGTTGCCAAGTTGTGGCGAAGGTGATCGAAAGTAAATGTGTGGAGTCTCACTATCTACAAACGTTCACAAAAAATAGCCTGGATCAAAAATCAAGATATTCACTCTATTCAAAATATAATAACTTCAAACTAAACATAACCAAACTATAAAAAAGTGTAAATCAAGTGTATCAATTTACAATCACCATAATTTAAAAAAAAAACTTTCTACTACGACACATAAATACTTGTCCCACTTAAACATAACCACGCAAACACCTCAGCACAGGTTTTCCTAGTGAGGTGTTCACGAAACATACAACATTACTTACCCAGAGTTTCACCTTCTCAAACCTACCTTACACACAACATAATAAAAAGTTCAAAATTATAATAATTATGTGAACACTGTAAAGAAGTAAATAAATAAATTATCGTTCAGGAAATCCGCACTCAAACCAAAGCTTTTTGGAGAATACAGGTCCTGGTACTTACTAAATTTAGAATGTCGTTGGAGAGAACATAGGAGTAATTATATATTTTTTAAAGAACCGCACAAAAATTCAACTCACCTTTGTCTATAGTTTTTCGGACTTCATCTGCTGTTAGATCATTATAGACTTCAACCTTGAAACCAATATTTGGAAAGCAATTTTTAATCGCTCTAACATCCACCTCGGTCTCTGGCCTCGCTGAATGAGGTACTATAAGTTTTTTAAAGATTTTTTTAAAGAATGTGATTATTTATTATTATGTGAATATCCAATTTACCATGAACCTCACAATGTACTAATCCTGCAGTAATAATTTTTTCATAAAAATGCACATTTTTAAACATAAAAATACTATGAATCAAATATAATAAAAATACCATGATAAGTTCTATGTTTTAAAAATAAATAAATTATTTCATGAAATAAGGTTTACCAAGACAGTGTTTTTATGTACTAATTTGGAAACATCGATATTCTAGTCCAAAAATTGGTTTGTTGATTTACAAAAGTTATAAAAAATAAACGCAATATAACAAATATAATATTATTAAGAAAATCATAATTTTTCAGCACTTACAATTATTAGGGAATGCAAAGTTAAAAACGGTTTGTTTTCCAAATGAAAATGTTTCTTCGTAACGGGAGAGTTCAAAAGTGGAATTTCCCTTCGAATGGAAATACATTGGCTTTAGCAGTGTGCTGGATATTTCGGGCAGCTTATTATTCCTTGGTTTTTTAGCCACTGCAATTCGCTTAGCCTTTAGCTCACAAAGGACTGCAGTCATGATATTGAACAAGGAGGATCCATTTCCAATATTCTCCAGATTTTGGCAAAATACTTTCAAGAAATAAGATCCTTCTTCAAGTGGAGGAGGGGCCTCGCGTTCAAACGAGCTTTTAATAACGAAAAAATTGGCCTCAGCAGGAACCCCGAAACGAAATTCGCTTCCGTCAGACTCTATCTCTGGCAATGTTCCAGGAGTCTTGGTTGCTTGGGATGCCTGAAATTATTACACGTTCAAATAATCAAGTACTATCTCGTTAACTGCTCCTGTAGCCTTAGTTTTTATGGGATGATCAGGAAATAATAAGGTGTCATCTATCATGATACTTAAAATAAAGAATTCTACAACTATATTTGTCATGTTATACTTAAATACTCTAGTCATTTCTAAAATTTAAAGTAAAAAAGCAAAGTATGGCATTAATAAATAATAATAAAAAATATCTTTTTCTTTTTTTTGTTTCGTTTATTGAGTCTTTTTTTGTTTGAGATGGCTGAAATTATCACAAATGCAATAATCAAGTACTATTCCTTGGCTTGCTCCATTGAGATTTGTATAGGGTCAGAGGTTATTCATTATTAAAACATATGCGTGCAACGTGCGTGTTGTAAACGCCAAGCTTAGGACGGGCTAACTTAGATCTGGCTTCGATGAAATTTCCATGCCAGAGTTTTTCGCAAAAGGTTATACTTATGCTCATACACTGAATATTGAGCACGTCAATGACAGGCTTGTTGGAAGGATTATTTCAAATTAAGGAGACTTAATTGTCATTTCAATCGCTTTTCGTCGTAATCAGACACAATTGGTTTATTGAAACATTAAATTCGACCAGACAATTCATACCCCGCCCCCGAGAGGAAATGCTCTCGAGGCACGTGTGGGTAACTTAACTGTAGCTAACTGCTTCAAAGACATCTGAGATTTTGGAATTTCTGTGCCCTTAGCTGGAATATAACGTACAAAATGAGTCCACATAATATTTTTTTTTTAATGTGAAAACCACACAAGAGTCTCACTTAATCCAAGCCTTCTGTAGCCAGACGGAATGTCATCCCCAATCGGGGTGTGTTGTGATTCTGAAGGTAGTAAGAAATATAAGGAGATTAGGAAGAGGAAGGTGGTGAAGTAAGTATAAGTGCCTGGATATTCTGGATTAAAATTCCTGTCAGTATACTTAGACATTCGTAAACCATTTTGACACTTTCTTATATTCCAAACTAATAGGAAAACTTCCAAGCACTGCAATAAAAATGGTAATTTTCTTCTTATTATTTTTAACTACCAGTAAACAAGCTGTAAAAATCATCAACTGTCTGAGGAACTGCCGATTAGTTTTGGCGTACCTAAAGGAAGCGTTTTGGGTCCCATTTTATTCTTAATTTATGAATATGAATTGTATAAACTGTCTACAACTGTTTCACTGATAACTAACTACCTAACAAACTAACTAACTATCACGCCGTTTCCCCACAGGGGTAGGTAGAAAGGACGGACCGCCAAACAACTCGGTCTTGAAATACACTCATTGCCTCATTCACATTCATACATCTTCTCATACATACTCTTCTATTATTCTGACTCTTGACATGGCCCGACTCAAGCATCTGATTCACTTGATCGTGCCATGTCTTCCTCTACCTTCTACCATTAACATACTCTCTTGATGCTCTTTTCTTCATTCATTTGATCTACATGTCCAAGCGTCAAGGCGTCCCTTTCTTAATCTTACTTATTGCATTGCTTTACTTGCATTTTTTTCGGATCTCTATATTCCTCACACGATCATACATGGTTTTACCACACATACGCCTTAGGGATCTCATTTCTACAGCATTCAGTCTACTTTCACTCTTTCTCTGCCAGTTCCATGCTTCACTGCCATATATCACGGTAGGTACCAGCACTCCATTGTGGACTACTAGCTTCGCTTCTTTGGACAGCTTTTGTTGGCGCCAACGGTATTCAGTCCACCATCAATGGAGTTACCTGCATTTACCCTTCTTTAAATGTCCCTATCAGCCTTCCCATCTCTCTTAAACAAACTTCCTAAACACACAAACTCATCAAGTTGCTCCCAGTACTCATCATTCACAACTATATTGCACACTGTTTTCGTAATCTCTCTTTCAAATACCATTTCTTTAGACTTACTTACATTCATCATTCTTCATACATACCTTGTTCAACCTAGATACGAGTGACTGCAGAACTGCGTTTTTTCGTCCTTTAGTTCTTTTACTCCAACACTTATTCTTTCCTTGCATCCCTTATATACTTCTTTTGCTCGGTCTCTCTCTTCACTAGAAGCACTGCCAGACGCTATCAAACATAACCATCCTTTTTCTTCTCTGACACCAGTGCTTTGATCTCGTCATCCCACCATGCATCACCTTTCTTCTCACACACACGTCTCTAGCAGATTCACTGATAATGTAATTATAAATGTAGTTAAAAGATGACAATAATACTAATGCCAAATAAACAAAATACAATGCGTCTAAGATTAATCCTTCCATGTACGAATATCCCAGAAAATCTGTTCTTGCCCCCTGACTAATAATAGTAGTTCTGTAAAGTAGATCCAAATATCATGTCTTATTTATCCGTTTCGCTAAAACAACATTTGATGAAATAATTTTTAGATACTTCGCAACAGAGCTAAAACTAAAAAAAAAAAAAAAAAACTACACTTTCACTGGCCATTAGACAGAGCACTAACAGTTCAAAATACAAAATGGACACCAGCACTTACCAGCCGAGGAAAATATATTTATTTTTTAAACCCTTAGTAGTTTGATTCATGGGCGTAGGCAAATTGGGGCGTTTGCACCACCGTTTGCCTCTGGGTTTGTCGACCGAGTCGCGTTTTCAAATTTACAGCACTTCTAGGATGGTTTTTTCTTCCGTTCGTATGCTTTGTTTTTATAGAACCTAAAGTATGAATTTGTTGTAGAAGCCTACCTTTTTTACAGTACCTAGTCTAGATTTATTTTTTGCCCCACCCTGGGGGTAAATTGTGCACCGTATAGTTTAAGTTTAGACTTACGGAAATCAATACTTCGTTTGTAAGAAAGCACTATTAAACAAAATACGATTTAACTTTAATTTATTTTTTCTCCTTCTGCCAACGTTTCGGACAATATTGTAGTGTCCATTATCAAGGCATGTTTACATTATGCATATATGATTATGTCTAATATTAAAAATCTGCCCTGATGCTGGATAGTGTAATGCTGTCTTAAAGGAATGTCGTGTTGCGCTACCTCGTTCTTTCACGACATAATACTCCGAAAATATATCACTAATATTTTTGGTCGTGGAACACTTATATCATAAATGAGAAATTATCAGAAGTGTAAACTATTTCACAAAATTATGCATGTTCCATATTTTACTAAACTGTTATCCCCTTTCAAATGTACACACCACAAGCAAATGTTTCCACCCACAAGCCTAATTAAAGTGTGGCATGAATTATAAGATACAAAATAGCCCATTGTCAAAACCCTGAAGTCTTTTATCAAAAAATTAATTATTAATCTTTTTTTTTTTTTTTAAATAAAACAAACACTTAGTATTTAACCACGTATATTTATTATTTGATATATCGACCGGTTTCGCTCCGACCGAGCTTCATCAGGATATAATAATAACTAAATACTAAGACAGAGTTGTTGGTTATTTATAGGTTGAGTGGGAGAGGGAGAAAGAATATTACAAAAGAAACATAATTAGAAAGAGACAAATTTTTAGAAAGAGATAAAAGGATTATCAATAAGTGGAAGGGAGACAACAATATATGTGTATCACATTTACATTTATAAACAACAGTTACTGGTAATCATAGACATATTGGAAGTTGGATCTATTATACAAGATAAAATTATACAATAATTAAATACAATAATATTACATATTACTAGTCAAACATCTCAGAACAACAATGTAACATATATAATATCATGGGTTGGAAAAAATGGCAGGAAACAAGTTGAAGATAGGGCTATAAGGTGTATTTTTTTGATTTGATAAATTGGTTTGGTTATTAAGTAAGTATTCAGACTTATTTGAATTTAAGGATTTTCTTATTTCTAACGCTTCTAAGTTATCTAATCTAATGCCTATACTGTTTTTATGTAACATGCACGTGTCTGAAATTTTATTAAAAGAATGATCTTTTGAGATTAAATGGTTGGCAAATTCCGAGAAACCCTTACCATTTAAACATCGTAAGTGTTCTTTTACCCTAATGTTGACGTTACGTGCTGTTTTTCCTATATAGAAGGCAGGACAATCATTGCAGTTTAGTTTATAAATGCCCGAGTGGCTTAAATTGTCATCTTTATCTTTGGTATTAATTAAAAATTTTCCTAGGTTATTATTTGTGTAAAAAGCTGGTTTAATATCTAAAGGAAGGTTCTTTACACTTAGATTGGAAAAATTATTTATAAATAGGATCCTACGCCAATGGTAATTTTGAATATCATTATTATTTGGCGGGGTTAATTTATATAGGAATTTATTTGTGGATATATGTTTTAGTTTTTTATTGAGGATTTTATCAATTAAGTCCGGATCATAACCATTATTTGCCGCAATCTGTTTAATAAGAGATAATTCAATTGTGAAGTTAATGTTAGACAATGGTACGGAAATTAATCTGTGTATCATTGAATGAAAAGCCGAGTGTTTATGAGAGTTAGGATGATTAGATGTATTGTGGATAGTTATGTCTGTGTAAGTTAGTTTGCGGTATATATTGAAATTAATTCTATTATTTACTAAAGAGAGTGTCAAGTCAAGAAAATTTAAGGAAGCATTAATACCTATTTCTAATGTGAATTGTATTTGGGTGTGGAATGAATTTATAAGTTGGAGGAAGGCATTTAATTGACGATCCGTACCTGACCAAATACAAATTATGTCATCGACGTACCTTTTCCATACCAGCACGTTTTTTAGGAGAGGGGATTTGCAAGAAAAAATATTATTTTCTAGATTATCCATAAATATATCGGCAACCAAGGGGTTATTAATGAAATCTTCCTTTTTTGAAAGATAATCACATTTGGGAATTATAATGACAGTATTGCCTTTATCGGCCTTTGTTAAAATTAATTTGTCAGTCTCTAACTTGTTTCGAATATTTAACATACAACGAGTTTCCGGATTAGATATGGATTTACATTTTGGTATTAGATTTTTTCTAAAAAATAATGATAATTTTAAGATCTTATCGCAAGACCCAACAAGTAAATATCTTGAGAGTGTTAAAAACGCCTTAAATGCATGTAAAACCCCAATTTTTATAGATGACTCGTATAATAAAGTGAAATTTTTGACAAAAAACCCTAAAGTCCCCAAGTTATATGGTGTTCTGAAAATCCATAAAACGGATTTCCCCATAAGACCGGTCGTTGCTAGCTGTGATTCGCCAAATTTTAAATTAGCATCCTTTATCACTAATGTCTTCAATAATTCAAAAGTGTTTTCCCCCAAACACACTATCAAAAACTCATTAGAATTAATTAATGACTTAAAAGACCTAGTTATTCCGAGCAACAGCAAATTAATTTCTTTTGACGTAGTTAATTTGTTCCCAAATATCCCAATATCTGAAAGCAAATCTATAATTAGTAATTTACTGAATAATTCTAAATTGCCAAGAGATTTTACTAATGATCTCTCTCGTCTTTTTAATGTGTGCTTAAACCAAAATTATTTTAAATTTAACAATGTAATCTATCAACAAAATATGGGGTTACCAATGGGGTCTCCGACGTCCCCCTTGGTTGCCGATATATTTATGGATAATCTAGAAAATAATATTTTTTCTTGCAAATCCCCTCTCCTAAAAAACGTGCTGGTATGGAAAAGGTACGTCGATGACATAATTTGTATTTGGTCAGGTACGGATCGTCAATTAAATGCCTTCCTCCAACTTATAAATTCATTCCACACCCAAATACAATTCACATTAGAAATAGGTATTAATGCTTCCTTAAATTTTCTTGACTTGACACTCTCTTTAGTAAATAATAGAATTAATTTCAATATATACCGCAAACTAACTTACACAGACATAACTATCCACAATACATCTAATCATCCTAACTCTCATAAACACTCGGCTTTTCATTCAATGATACACAGATTAATTTCCGTACCATTGTCTAACATTAACTTCACAATTGAATTATCTCTTATTAAACAGATTGCGGCAAATAATGGTTATGATCCGGACTTAATTGATAAAATCCTCAATAAAAAACTAAAACATATATCCACAAATAAATTCCTATATAAATTAACCCCGCCAAATAATAATGATATTCAAAATTACCATTGGCGTAGGATCCTATTTATAAATAATTTTTCCAATCTAAGTGTAAAGAACCTTCCTTTAGATATTAAACCAGCTTTTTACACAAATAATAACCTAGGAAAATTTTTAATTAATACCAAAGATAAAGATGACAATTTAAGCCACTCGGGCATTTATAAACTAAACTGCAATGATTGTCCTGCCTTCTATATAGGAAAAACAGCACGTAACGTCAACATTAGGGTAAAAGAACACTTACGATGTTTAAATGGTAAGGGTTTCTCGGAATTTGCCAACCATTTAATCTCAAAAGATCATTCTTTTAATAAAATTTCAGACACGTGCATGTTACATAAAAACAGTATAGGCATTAGATTAGATAACTTAGAAGCGTTAGAAATAAGAAAATCCTTAAATTCAAATAAGTCTGAATACTTACTTAATAACCAAACCAATTTATCAAATCAAAAAAATACACCTTATAGCCCTATCTTCAACTTGTTTCCTGCCATTTTTTCCAACCCATGATATTATATATGTTACATTGTTGTTCTGAGATGTTTGACTAGTAATATGTAATATTATTGTATTTAATTATTGTATAATTTTATCTTGTATAATAGATCCAACTTCCAATATGTCTATGATTACCAGTAACTGTTGTTTATAAATGTAAATGTGATACACATATATTGTTGTCTCCCTTCCACTTATTGATAATCCTTTTATCTCTTTCTAAAAATTTGTCTCTTTCTAATTATGTTTCTTTTGTAATATTCTTTCTCCCTCTCCCACTCAACCTATAAATAACCAACAACTCTGTCTTAGTATTTAGTTATTATTATATCCTGATGAAGCTCGGTCGGAGCGAAACCGGTCGATATATCAAATAATAAATATACGTGGTTAAATACTAAGTGTTTGTTTTATTTAAAATATAATGCCTAACCACAAAGTGATTGCTTCTTACGAAAAAATTATTAATCTTTTTGTAATCTTTTATAAACTGGTATAGTACATAACCCATTTAAAATTGTATTTAAAAAAATTAATAAGAACATTTAAAAAAATCAGATCTGGTCACCAAACGCAGCTAGTGCCATTTCAAGCAACTCTTATATTCCAAATGTTGGTCTTTCACCAGGAAGATATTGAAGGTATCTCTGTGATGTGCACATAAAACAGAATCGGAGTTAGAACCTATCTATTTATTGATCCATAGCTATTTATTGAACACGAGTAAGAAAAACCGACGGCATCTCTCTGAATCGTCCTATTCAAAATATCGGAAAACCCGCTTACACAAAGATGCGGGAGGTCTGTAAGACGGCTATTGACGGTCAAAAGCATTGCAAATACTTTTTGGGTCTCACCAAAACATTCCAGGCATGAGCAAATTTAAAAATAAATCTAGACAAGGAGACATTATTAGATGATTTTGTAGCCATTTTATGAACATAAAGTGTAAAACATTTAATGTTACCTGAAAGATAAAAACCTTGAGCAAGTCCGGATATTCGTCCACAATCAAAATTCTGATCATTTCTTCATCATAAAAAGAACCATCTTCACATAGAAGTTTTCCATCTTCCGAGGAGTGCGTAACAAAAAATATGAATATGGATTCGTATTGATGCCAAATCTTTGAATTGTACGCTGAAAACAACTACACAATATGAAATTTGGCCACAAACTGTACTGCACTCTGAAAATTACCACACAATTTAAATAGTTGTTTGTCGTAAGCCCGCCGGCGGGGGTGACAAAATGTTTTGCTTTTTTTATTTTATTGTATTAAATTGCGATATTAACCCATATGTTTAAAGAAACTGTGTGAATTATAAGGTCAGAACCGCTTGCGCCAATATCTTTCTTGACGTAACAGTTGATTTGATTGATCTAGCTACTCTGAATATTTTTTTAAGTAATTATTTTAGTAAATAATTATCTAATATAACATTTGGAAATCACGCTTTTTCCCGTTATACCAGCTGTCAACTTTTTAAACACTTAAAAAAAACTTTGAAAACACCTTTGCATTGTTGGTTTCCGTGTAGGGTGTATATTCAAGAATGTGTACAAACAATAAAATAATATAATTTTTTTTTTTTATATTTGTTTGCCGAATGGGAGAATTTTTTTGTTGTTGCTAAAGTTAGCTATTCTGAATATTCCTAAAATTATAAAATCAAAAAAATAAATAAAAACCGAGCAGTGCATACTATGGATAAAAGATAATTTTAGTTTTGAAAATGCCCACAACATGACTAAAAGGGCCAGTAAAATCACATAAGGCTTAGGTGCCATACCTTGAATCACTAAAGGCTATATTGGTAACTTTTAAATTGAAAATTTGAAACAGAAAAAGCAGAAAATCCACGGTCGCATCTAGGAATTGAATCCACTACTCTAACCTTGCCAGGACTCCTTGCCAGGTCCTGGGATCAATTCCTAGATACTACCGCATCTCTTTTTAATTTTCCTTTTTTAATTTTCGATGGAGCGTCGCTAATATTGTCTTTAATGATTAAATATTTCAATAAACGCTTCACTAATTAAGTTCTACTAGAAATAAAAAGTAAAAAAATACCATACCTTCAATTAACGTTTCTTTAATTTTTTCCTTGGTATAATATTTTCGAGGTTTGTCCACATCAAACCCAAGATTATTGAAACACTTTGTGATATTCTCAATGTCAGCTTTGATGTCTTCTTCTTTTCTAGGGTCATATTCTAAAACACAATTATTATATATATTTCTTCTTTAGCCTACGTTTCAGACAACGCTACGGTGTCCATCATCAGGCAACACAGCATAATAACCCAAAAGATAACCACGATATTTTATAGCACATAATATGATAACATAATATCTCGGGCATGTAAGTTGATATTACTATCTCTATTTTTGACAAAATTGATATTCGAATGTCATTAAATAGAAAAAGATTGATGCTTAACTTGCAAATGTTACTTTCTGCACCAATGTCGTTTTTTTTATACACCAGTATCACGTATTTTCTGCAGTGACATCTCTGGCAAGGAAACATCACTCAATTTTATATCCATTGGTTACTTGGCGGTAGTAATTGACAATAAACTTCAAGATCATGATATAAAGGTTACAGAAACAGGCATATGTCTTCAGATCATTACAAAGTAAACAAAATAAAAAGTATATTCTTCCCCATATCAAACAATTATACATATCTTATGGTATAATTGTTAGGGAAGGTTGCTATAAAAGGATATTCGATCTTTTAATAAAATCTGAAAAACTGATAATACGGAATTTTTACAAAGTAGTTAACAACGAATTTAAAGTCTTCAAAGTACTTAATATAAAATGGTTATATGACAAATACATATCCTCCTATTTTAAAATCAAATTCATAAGAATATATTTTTTAATCAAACTATAATACCAGATTTTTTTAAAAATTATTTCTATCCTTTAAGGATGTTCTAGGCCATCATTTAAATTATGGAGAAACGTAAGGTGAATTTAAATATTAATTTTATTTAAACGGGGAATTTCAAAATTATAATGAAGATTAGAGTTTCTAGACCACAGAATGTAAAATCTGGGGAGTCAAGGACGTGAATTTTAAAAAGGTGAGAAGGAACGGAACAATGGCCGATTCTCATTCGAATAAGTTAGGAAATTTCCTTTTTGGAAAAATGGGGGAATTGTTGAAACCACGGTTTTGATGGGATAGTCCTTTGTATTGAGGTATTGCAGGCTCTATTCGACAATCGAATTGATATTCCAACCAATCCAATTATGTATATTATTCCAGAAATAAAACTTCAATGTCCCAGTCACAGTTTATCTTTCGTGCTCCTAAAATCTTCAATAATTTAACAACTAAAATGGTTTTTTTGTTTAATTCCACACAGAAGGCCTCGAGGAAAATAATTTTTTTTCAAGGCCTACAACATCTTTGGAGATTCTGTGTGGAGATTATTTTTAGGAGAGGAAGGAGTGAACATGAATGTCTTGAAGAGATAATAAAAATACATATTTTATAATAAAATAAATAAAATAAATAAAATAAATAAAATAAATAAAATAAATAAAATAAATAAAATAAATAAAATAAATAAAATAAATAAAATAAATAAAATAAATAAAATAAATAAAATAAATAAAATAAATAAAATAAATAAAATAAATAAAATAAATAAAATAAATAAAATAAATAAAATAAATAAAATAAATAAAATAAATAAAATAAATAAAATAAATAAAATAAATAAAATAAATAAAATAAATAAAATAAATAAAATAAATAAAATAAATAAAATAAATAAAATAAATAAAATAAATAAAATAAATAAAATAAATAAAATAAATAAAATAAATAAAATAAATAAAATAAATAAAATAAATAAAATAAATAAAATAAATAAAATAAATAAAATAAATAAAATAAATAAAATAAATAAAATAAATAAAATAAATAAAATAAATAAAATAAATAAAATAAATAAAATAAATAAAATAAATAAAATAAATAAAATAAATAAAATAAATAAAATAAATAAAATAAATAAAATAAATAAAATAAATAAAATAAATAAAATAAATAAAATAAATAAAATAAATAAAATAAATTAAATAAATTAAATAAATTAAATAAATTAAATAAATAAAATAAATAAAATAAATAAAATAAATAAAATAAATAAAATAAATAAAATAAATAAAATGAATAAAATGAATAAAATAAATAAAATAAATAAAATAAATAAAATAAATAAAATAAATAAAATAAATAAAATAAATAAAATAAATAAAAAATAAAAAAAATAAAAAAAAAAAAAAAAAAAAAAAAAAAAAAAAAACAAACAAATAAAATAAACAAAATGAATAAAATAAGTATAGTTATACAGCACTCGTGGCTTATCAAAGTATTAAATATATATAAAATTAATCCAATGAGTATTAGCTTTTTGTAAAATATAATGTCTTTTTGGAATACAGATTTATTTATCAATTTAAAAGGTAAGAAAATAGTAGTACCGAGCATTTCAATATAAAGAGACTCGTTGAGTCCTGTTTGGTTTTGCTTAGCATTGAATCCTCTATCTACAATGTTAATTAAAAGCAAGTTTGGAATAAAAATTAAGGGAAATACAGGAGAGAGTAGTACAATTTCGCATTTATTATATTTGGATGATACAAAATTATTTTCGAATTCTGAATCAAATTTAGAGAAAATTATTAAGGTAGTTAAAATTTTTTCAGATGATATTAAAGTGACTTTTGGTTTAGATAAATGTAGAACGATCCATATAGAGAAAGGCAAAATTGTAGATGGAGACGAGGGTATATTTAGAAATTTCAAAATTAAAAGTATGAAAGGGGTCGGTTTTATACTTAGGATACCCGCAATCGAATAGATTAGATTTACTAGTATTAAAAATGATTAGGATTAAATTTCAAACTAGGATAAGAAAATTTTTAAAATGCAATCTATCTGCTAAAAATTTAGTAAAGGCAATAAATAGTTGGGCAATACTTCTATTAACGTTCTCATTTGGTATAATTAAACGGTCCAATACAGATTTAGATAGCTTAGAACGATTAATTAGAAGTACGTTAAAAAAGTTCAATTGTCATCATCCAAATTCAGCTATAGAACGAATTAATTTACCTAGAAATTTAGGAGGTAGAGGTATAGTCAAAATAACTTCTTTGAAACACAATCAGATAGAAATGTTAAGAATTTGTCAGAGCTGCATAAAATAATTTGCAAGGCAGACAGAAATATTTCACCTTTAAATTTATACGACGAGAATGCCAACATTTTTATAAATACTGACCTGGAATTATTAGATTCCTGGTCAAATAAAATTATTCACGCAAAACCCTTCAATTATCTCAACCAAACAAAATTATCTCGTCAAACGAATGGTTGAGTATTGGAGAGTTGAGCGCAGAAATAGAAGGATTTATGCTTGCTATTCAAGATAGAGTCATAAATACTAAAAGTTATAGGAAGCATTTAATCACAGATACAAATCAAATTGATGATTTATGTAGAAAATGAATGGTTTTTCCGGAAACTATAAAACATATTATAGCGGGATGTTCTATATTAGCGCCGTCCGAGTATACATTTAGGCATAATCAGGTTTTAAAAATAATTCAGCAAAGTTTGGTAATTAAACATAACTTGATTGACTGTCATAATATAGTACCATATTATGAATACGAACCAAATTCATTTTTAGAAAATGATATTTATAAAATACATTATGATAAAACTATACTAACAGACCGAACAATTAGTCATAATAGACCCGATATAGTTTTACATGACAAAATTAAAAAAGTAACTTGTACCATTGATGTAGCTATTTCAAATTCCTGTAATATCGAAAAATCTGTTACTCAAAAAATATACAGATTTAGGAAATGAGATTGGCATTCTCAGACTATGAAAATATTACCATTTGTTATTTCGGCTACTGGCATTAGCTAGCTCTCTCATTAAAAATTTAGGCATATTAGATTTGTCAAAGAATTTGTATATAAAAATGCAAAAATCAGTCATTTTAAATACATGTAGGATTACGAAAGATTTTTTAAATATTTATATTGAGGGATCTGTAGAATTTATCGGTCAAATTAGGAATTCCACCGAGCCGAACCCTCTGAGATCTGAAGATCTGTAGGATTTATCGGTCAAATTAGGAATTCCACCGAGCCGAACCCTCTGATATGAAAATATCTGGAGTCGGTGAATTATTTTCCCATTTAATAGTTTGTTAGATTAACATGTTGTTCTTGTATTGTTTTGTATTAATTATACTTATATAATACACTTGCATAACGTGGATTTACTAGATGATCATTTATATGGAAAAGTGTATGAAAGCCGGACCTGAAAATCTGATGCGTAAAAAAAATAGTTTTTTGTATATAGTTATTTTAAGCAAATAAAAACACGGGTAACTTAACTTAACGTACAGGTAACTTGCCTTGAAAATCTCTTTGTAAAAACATGTAGACTCTCCCTTGTTTCTTACTGGGGCTCTTCACCTGAACCTCTTTTTCCATTTCAGGTGTATATTCTGACTAGTGATGGTTCTAGTGGGTAGGAGATGTGTGTCTTCACAACATTTAATTGTCCGAAATCTAGAAAATAAAACAAAACTAATTATTTTGTTTAATGGTATTTTCGTCCATGGATAAGTTTAATGATTAATATAAAATCACTCCCATTACATGTCGATTCGTATTAATTTTTCCATGCCAATTTCAAAGTTTAAATACTGTATTTTTAATATTTGGAAGTGAAGAATGAAATAATTAGTTGGGGATGCTCCAGATAGACAATCATGTCAACATTCAGGGTCAATTTAATCAAATACATGAGTCGGGATATATCTTGGGTCGAATTAGCCTGTTTCACGTAAAATTAATATAAAATAAACATTATATATATATTTATACCTATTCGAGAGTGCTATACGGAACATCGCCCAAGTGAAGGACGGCCATTCAGAAATTGAGCTTGAACTAGCATTAGACCAGGTCTGAATAGCCAGGTACCTTCCGATTATCCACCTTCTTTTCCTCCACATTTCCATCGGTTAGTCTTATAAAATACCCCAAAACGGAAATGCCTTAGTCCACCGGCTTTGGCCGTTATGACACTGGGGCGAAGTTCACATAGAAATAAAAAATAGGTACCTTTTAAAACCGATGCGAAACAGTTGGATCTTCTTGGTTTGTGAAATGTAATATCGGTTTTTTTTAAATTAGACTCTTAAAATACTTGACACTTTGACATCATCACACAAGTAAATCACACACAGTAGTAACCGTAGTTATTACAACTAAATTGAATAAAGCGATATAGCTTATCAAAACTACCTTATCTTGAGATATCCCTCAATTCTCAGGATAATTTTTGATAAGATTACCGAAATCCTCAAAACTCTATTGATCTTGTTGCTATTTAGTTTTTTTAATATTTATGTTGCAACATGATTAAATAACGTTAAATATTTAATATATATTTAATCATCTGAAAAGAAAAAAAAAAGAGTTTTTTTATTTAAACGCCATATAAAGGCATTTACATTAAAGTGATACATGATACATAAGAATATAGTGGTACACAGAAGGGAAACAGTACGTATTACATAAAGAACATAATATGTTATTAGAATTAAATTGAGATAATATTGAAAAGAAATACAATGAAATGTGTACTCGTGTAATAACTAAATAGTAAGGTTTGTATAAGACCCGACATAAAACAAAGTACGATGTATGTATGATAAAAGCTTGTATTTAGGTAAAGGAAACAATTATTTAATGCGTGTTACATAAAAAAGAATATGAAGTACTCTTAAGGTATAGAATGTTATAACACGTTATACTAATAGTGAACATTTTTTATAAACAGAAAAAAATGACTTGTTTGCATGTAGAATCGAGCAAAATTATATTGTTAACATCAAGAATATCTATTCATACATTCGCATTTTTATTTGCAAATCGGTGAATTCTGGGAAACGACCATTATATTATATTATAGAGTAATTTAGTATTAGATTGAGATTTTAGTATTCAGTTTTGTTCTATTAGGCATCTATGTAATGTGTACAACAGTTTTACGATTTGTAACGATTTAAAGTTTTCAAATGATCTTAATATAAATCCTAACGTTTTCGTGCTCTTATTTATAGTTTTTTTAGTGTGGGCCGTGAAGTCTAGTTTCTAATCCGTTTACACGCCAAGATCTCGCATTTACGTTACTCTTTCTAAATTTATTTTATTTATCGTGGTGTTTGCAACACTGCCTCTTACTCTATGATATATGGGCGGGCTCTACCGCCGAGCAACGTCCCGAACGTTCACGGAGTTGCGACCCGAAGTGGGTCATTTTAAGGCAGCGCGTTCCGGCGCGTGCTCCGGGCTCCCATTAATAATCTTACCACCAGCTACGCTGGACGTTTACTTTGTAACCATTTGTATTCAATAAACGACGTTCTCGTATAACGAATCTCTATTTTTTTAATTACATATACTCAGTGTGTAGTACTGAGGATAAGATTGAAGACATTATCCCAGTCCAGTTCCTGAACGCTACATTGTCCACTTTGAACACTTTGTCCGCCATTCTTTATCGTTATAACACTTAAGGTGTCTTAATAATAATAATTTATTCGATTTCGCTAACCATATAATTGAAAATAACCATAGTTTTGAAAAAAATACAGGGATAAATATTCTTCATATTAATAACAAAGGAAAACGCTTAGATAACATAGAAGCTCTAGAAATAAATAAAAAAATCCCTTAAAAATAATGAGTCGATTATCAATAAACAAAAAAATATTAACCTATAGCCCAATATTAAATCTCTTCCCTTTCGATGTCCATTCTGTTCCCTCTTACTCTTCATTAATTCCTAGCCACGCCCCCACCCCTACCACAATACCTACTGATAAATTGTACCCACCCACTATTTTGTAATTGTCATCATTATATGTTTGCCCTGAGGAAGGAACGGTTGTTCCGAAACCGGTCGGCGTTTAACTAAATAAATCAGTGGTTGTAACTAAGTAATATTGTTTCATTTAATTATAAGGTAATAAGTAGTAGGTAAAAGGTAAAATATAATTATAAAGTGAAAAATATGTTATAAAGTATAAGTATAACGTGTAAAGTATAAAGTACGAACTATAGATTATTAATAAAAATTAAAAAAGTTAAAAATGAGAAT
The DNA here is from genome assembly GCA_951813805.1 of Limnephilus auricula. Taxonomy (NCBI): domain Eukaryota; kingdom Metazoa; phylum Arthropoda; class Insecta; order Trichoptera; family Limnephilidae; genus Limnephilus; species Limnephilus auricula. The sequence goes on from OX638390.1 coordinate 42,149,509, forward strand.
AAAATAATTAAAAAAGTTAAATGTAGAATTATAAGATATCTTTAAAAGGTACAAAGATTTAAATATTAAATTTAAAAAGTAAGAAATCCTCATAGGAGCAAAGAAAAAATAAATGAAAAATAAAATAATTAATAGGAAGATATTACGGATTATAAATATCAACCAAGTACCTGTTATTTCTAATGAATTAATAATCTTAGAGTACAAGTACTGGTAAGCATATTATGTTTACATGGTACTAGAAGACAAATTTTGTTTAATGCATCTTTTGTATGAGGCCAGATTACCGGCGTGATTGATATTAGCATATTTATGGCCAAAACTATGCAAGCGATTTATTGTTGAATTTTATTCTGCGGTGGTCCCAGAATTATTACAATGAAAAGGTGTTTGGAGTCGAGTTGGTTTACAAGGTACATGATAATTTATTAACGAGACCAATTAAGGGGAGTCAAACCAGTTACTGTTTATTTTAAATAATAAAATAAGATCATTAAGTATTCTTCTATCTTTTAACGATAAGGGTAGCATTTTTGTAATAAAGAATCATAGTTTATGTCATCCGCGGGAATTCCTAATTTGAAATTATGAGAAATTTATGTTGGATTCTTTCAATGGAATTTGCATGGCTTTTGTAGAAAGTGTTCCATATGGGATAATTATATTCGAAATGACTTCTAACTAGAGTTGTATATAGAATTTGAAATTTTGAAATCTTTACATATTCTTATAATGAAGCCAAGCATTTTCATTGCTTTATTAGTAATGATATCAATGTGATTAATAAATTAGTATCGAAGGTTATTCCGAGGTTCCTTATTACAGGTACTGACAATAAACTGTGGTTATTAAGTGAATAACTGTATTTTATATGGTTTTTTATTATGAAGAAAATCATGATTTGACATTTTTAATGTTAACTTTTTCCACTCTGACCATTTTTTCTGAGAACCAATTGGCTACTCTGGTTAAAATTTTTAACGGTTTAAGTTAAGTTTTTTATTTAAAAATGAAATTTTCGATACTTTATTTTCGGAGCACCCTATCTGATAATTCGTATGACCATTAGATGTTTGATAAATTTGGTACATATTTTGCATAAAGTACTTGTTAAATCACACATAAAGTAACTAAAGGATAATACATGTGCTTTTAATGTGTTTTATTTGCATAATTTCTTCTGCTGCATAGCATTAATTTGTATAATATAGGACCTATATTATAGGTGAAATACACAAACAAACGAATGTATATCCTGGTATTCATTCCTTTCTAATTGTCCTTATTATCCTATAATTATCCAGGGGATGACCGGTGTCTACCTGAACTCGTGAAAAATTGATTGGCTTAGGTTTTATGGCCAGTAAACGAGATTTTATTTTGCATTGGTGACTTTACTTTAGGTTTCGACCTTCATACAGGAAACAAAAGATAGACCAGCCCACAAAACATGCAATAAATAATAAGTTTACAAGGCGTGCAAAACTGTGTACACATCAATGTCACTTTCTGAGTATTTTTATCACAATAAAATAAGCTGACGATTCGGTCCAATGTTATTAAAAATATATGTCTTATGTATTGTATAATCACTTACAGTTTTTTAGAGTATGATATTTTTCAAAGCATTCTCCCACATGAAGTGCCGGTTTGTTGTCACAACTTTTGCAGTAATACATTGTTCGTTTTCTTTGCCTTTCTTCTCTATCAGAACCGCAAACGACGCAATCCCTATACATTTTCTACGTATTAGGCGTTATGACATGATTTAACCGCTGTTCTGGGTCTACCGAATGTCTTCTTTTCTTGTATTTACATTTTCTCTATGATTTCCAACCAGCTAAATAATTAGCCTATCCACAAATTGAAGATTACTCATTGGGTTTTCATTGTTTTTTTAATCTTATTTTCCTTGTACAAAATATATGAATTTACAACCGAAACTTCTGAACCCCCTAAAAAAAGCTTGCGCCACCATTGTATGTCGAAAAAAAATCTCGAAGATGAGGATGAGGTCTTATTATCAATAATAACACCATAAAATGCATTGAATACTTTCTCTTTCAAATGTCTCCACTTTTTTCCCAATATTTTCTTCATCACTATTATCACCATCTTCGCTGAAATAAGCAAATCTCCTTATTTTCGGCGGGATAACGTCACTTCCACTATCTCTATCACTTGGATTGTTAACGACTTCTTCACTATCACACTATCATTGTCATTGAAATCAATATTATTAATGTAAAAAGTTCTTCATCATCACTATTATCTATAAAATTACATTGGTCATTATAATTGAACTTAGAAGTAAAACTTTCATTATTTTCCATGACGGTTAATTAACTACCCATATTAAAAAATTCTACAGATTACTATTTTTATTATTTTCAAGTACTAATGTCAATATTGGGGCGATAAGAAATTTAATAGTTCCACAAAACGAAAAACTATGGTCACAGGAGGTGGGAGTAGCCCAGGAGAACCGTCATAAATGTAGGACGGACAACTGACTGATCCGAAAATATTGGAATATGACAAATAATCCATAAGTTAAAAATGATACGTCTATGTTTCCAAGAGTATATCTAATTAAGGGTAAATTAAAATCAAATTTTTTAAATTTATCCAACATGTCGCGACGCCTCTTTGTACTTCTCGGAAAGAACGAATCGAACAATATACCTAGGTAGATAGAAAACGGTGCTTAAACTTATTTCTGCGCCGGGCCAGAACCTCTGGCCCATGGAGCTGCCTACCAAAATCGTTTCGGACAGAATGTCTGGCCTACAGAGTGGTAAAGGTTAAGGGTAAGTTTGTTTTTTATTATGAAGAAAATCATGATTTGACATTATTTAATGTTAAGGGTAAGTTTGTTGACCATTCTGCGAATTTTATAAAATTGGATTGTATGGACAATCAGTCAAATGTATTTTTTATGATTTTATATATGTTCATGTCATCAGCAAATAATAATATGTTAATATCAGAGAATATGGAAGTGACATCATTTATAAATAATATAAACAATATTGGACCAACGCGCAACCCTGAGGCACGCCACTAGGGGCTTCAAATTCGCAAGACAAGTGTTCTTTAATAGAGTCAGTTAGTACACGTTTTGATAAGTAATTCTTAATCCAGCATAATAATTTATCACTAATTCCTAGTTAAGACAATTTATTTAGATGAATTTTAATGCAAACCTTTTCAAAAGCTTTACTGAAATCCGTATAAATTGAGTCAACGTTCTCTATTAGCTAGGGCACTCGAGATAAAATGTTAGTACAGTGTAAGGTTAGTTAAAGTATTTCGTCCAGAGATAAAATTGTGTTGATATGATGAGATATTAAATTTTATACAAGAACATATTTTTTGAAGAATTATCTTTTCAATAATTTTCGGTATCGACGATTGTAAGATATTGGTATGTAATTTTCAACTAAAGACTTGTCTCCACTTTTAAATATTGGAGTGAGAAAGCAATTTTTCATATTTGCGGGAACTTGCCTGTTAAAAGTGATTGATTAAATAGTAGGTTCAGTGGGTAATAGACACTACCCCCACAATTTTTAAGAAATTTTGGGGTATTACAGATTGTATGCACATTAGTCGATCGTTTGAAATGCCAGTCTCATCACCTTTTTTTAAATATTGGGATGATCTAGCTGGATTTCTATAAATTAATTTATTATAATACTTCCTTTTCCCTACAGCCTTATTTATCATATAAATTGATAAAAAGTTATATAGTTGCATTCAGGTTTTACGCAACGTATTTACTATATACGAGGTTACCCGGACGTACGTATTTTTCCCTTGTTAGCCTGTTAATGAATTTGAATGCAGCAAACCGTCATTTGAGATAGTAGGTGCGCGCCCTTCTGGAAGGAAGGGGAGGAGGGTGGGGGTGGCACGCCGGCGCGGCGAGGCGTAGCGGCGTAGAGGCGTCGCGGCGCGTTGCTACGGCCGTCCACCGCCCAGTTCCCCGCAGGCGTCGTAGCGCCACGGACGCCCGGCAGCGCCGATCGTCACCAATTCTCCGCGGGAATATTGTACTCGATTTCTTACAGTATTTTCAATCCTTCAACTAAATAAAGCTTTCTCCCCTTTTTTAAAAAATGTTCGTAATGTTCAGTTCCCATTGTTTTGTTAAAGACTGAACAAATGTTGCATTGTTAGAATATGTTTTTCCTGTCCAAATAATAATTTAACGTAAACAATCGTTTTTGTGGATTGTTTATTACTATAAATACGAGTACATAGATAGTAAATGTATGAAATACCGATGATGTAATAAGTGATTTTTAAACCCATGATGGTTTCGATAAAGTTTTTGATAATTATACTTCCTTCAGTGGTAGCTCATCTCAACGTGTTCATCAGTCAGCCAGAAGTTATGAAGCTTTTAGGTGAGTCGAGGGAAAGGAAAATATAACTAATTTTATAATAATATTTTTATCAGTGGAATTTCATTAAACATAAAAGACGTTCTGCCAAATGGAAAAAATGATTAAACATTGACTATATATTTAAAATAGCAGAAAACTACTTCATAATATTTCAAGTACCCGCATGTAATATTGTTTACCAATAATAATTAATAAGATGATGGCGTTTATAAAACCCCATGAAAATGAAACAATGTTGACAATGACAATAAAACTGATTTCTTCCTAAAACAAATCTCTAATGCAACCGTTTAAAAGTCATGGTTGTTGACGAAATATTAACAAATGGTAAACAAATTAATAATCTTCGATAATTGTCATTACATTTTGGAAGGCGGGTATGGATGCAACCATTCAGTAAACCATTAATGGATAATCAACACCTCTGCCGTAGGTTACCTCAAATGGTTCGCAACATTTGGTGATTTAGCAGGGATGCCCGGGTTCATGGGGTGAAGTTTGTCCAGGACTTCACAACGGGTGCGTCTGCCTACCTCGATGGATTCATAATATGAAAGGCATATTATGCCTTTACTTCTGGATGTACTGACCCACAGATTACTCCCGCGCAGCATCCTTAAAGATGATGTAGGCTCCGAGGGAAATTATTTTCCTCAGGGCCTCCTGTGTGGGGATGATGGAAAAATATTTAAATCATTACTTTAATAATAATTATCAAAATATTTTTGATGAAATTCAATAAGCAAAACTTTATAACAAATATGTATCTAATGAAGGTATTTTATTGTTTTTTTTTTTCGTAACATTGATAAGCAAAGAATTTATTTGAATAAAAGACTCACACCTTGTGAATACACGTTGTAAATTATTCCTAACTGAGTATACATCTCTTACAGGATTGAATGCCGAGTTGTACTACGTGAGGGATGGGGTAGTCAACACGTACGCTATGAACTTCATAGTACCGGTCCCGGCTCATATTTCCGATCTGGAATTCTCGTGGCAGAGTTTGACGAAGCAACCTGTAAGCAAAATAATTGTTGATTAATCCATACTAGCTCGAATCACAAATTGTTATTAGAAATTGACATTTGCAATAACAAACACATACAATTGTTATAGAACACTTTAATTTTATTAACTTTCTTCAAGTTTCGGAACCCTTCCTTGATCAAGAGAATATTAAAATATTAATAGATATATACAATATACATACATACATTTTTTAGGTGTTTGATTGGGAGGCGAACAAAGGGTAAGGGGTAATTAAGGCAAGAATAATGCGGTTTATTGGAAGTTTATCTAGAAAAGGACTAAAAGGTGAAATAATTAGGTTATTCGATAATATTATTATTATATTATTATTTAACTATTTTTTGCTTTTTTTTATTCACCAGATTTACAGGAACGGGTTTAGTTTTTCCCATAGGAAAAACTAAACCCTTTCATACACTTTTCCATATAAATGATCATCTAGTAAATCCACGTTATGCAAGTGTATTATATAAGTATAATTAATACAAAACAATACAAGAACAACACGTTAATCTACCAAACTATTAAATGGGAATATAATTCACCGTCTCCAGATATTTTCATATCAGAGGGTTCGGCTCTGTGGAATTCCTAATTTGACCGATAAATCCTACTGATCCCTCAATATAAATATTTAAAAAATCTTTCGTAATTCTACATGTATTTAAAATGACTGATTTTTGCATTTTTATATACAAATTCTTTGACAAATCTAATATGCCTAAATTTTTAATAAGAGAGCTAGGTATAATGCCAGTAGCCGAAATAACAAAAGGTAATATTTTTATAGTCTGAGAATGCCAAATTCTTTTAATTTCATTTCCTAAATCTGTATACTTTCTTATTTTTTCAGAAACAGATTTTTGAATATTACAGGAACTTGGAATAGCTACATCAATAATATAAGTTATTTTTTTAATTTTGTCATGTAAAACTATATCAGGTCTATTATGACCAATTGGTCTGTCTGTTAGTATAGTTTTATCATAGTAAATTTTAAAGAAATTATTTTCTAAAAATGAATTTGGTTCGTATTCATAATATGGTACTATATTATGACATTCAATCAAGTTATGTTTAATTACCAAACTTTGGTGAATTATTTTTAAAACCTGATTGTGCCTAAATGTATACTCAGACGGCGCTAATATAGGACATCCTGATATAATGTGTTCTATAGTTTCCGGAAAAGCCATACATTTTCTACATAAATCTATATATATATATATATAAAATATATATATTATAAAGTTATTTTTTAATTTTAAGTGCTTCTAAGTTATCTAATTTTTTACTTTAATTATTAAAGAATTTTAACCCCTGTGTCCTTATAACAATATGATCAGTGGACATGAGATGATTGGCAAACTCTGAAAAACTGTTTTTATTTAAACATATTAAATGTTCCGTGATTCTAATTCTTATATCTCTGGTTATCTTACTTAGGTGAAAAGATAAACAATCATTATAACATACTTAGTTGGTAATTGCCTGGAGGAGTGAATTAATTTATGATCTCTATCTTTAGTGTTTTTTAGTCATTTACCTATTAATTATTAATTTTTTTTAAATTTTACTTGTTATCAGTATAGAACGCGGGTTAAATGTGGGCGCGCAATTTTTTTTTATACAGTAATTTTTATAGAGTAAAGACAAATTTGATATAAGATCCTACGCCATTGAAAGGGATTTTTGATTTCGTTATTGGTTTCAGGTGTATCAAAAAAAAATCATTAGTTGAAATGTATTAGTAAATTATGGAGAGCCACAAAGTTAATGCTTTTTACAAATAAGAAATTGACATTGCTTGTTTTTCTTATGTAATTGATGAGTTTTAATGTAATATTTATCAAACGTTGATGTTTCTTCTTGCTGAGTTAACTGGCAGGTGGCATAATCTCCTAAATCTTAATTTCCAAGTATTCATATCTTTGCTTTTACCTTCCACATTCATTCCATCGCACAAGTTTTCTCAATACACGAATCGCATGAGAGAGTTACTGGTTATTTATTTTTTGGGTTATTATGCCGTATTTCGCTCCCTCCTTCTTTAACCGACTTTTTATTATGCCCTTCTTTAACCGACACTGATAGTGCCGGATCCAGGAAATCTTGGGCTCTGTGCAGTAAGTAGCTACCGATGGCTCCTCCCCCACATTTTTTTAGGATAAAAAATTCTTACTAGAATAGAGAAATATAAGCTCAAGTCAGAGTAGCAAATGATGTCGTTTTAGTAGTTTAGGCTTAGGGGTGAAGCACCGGATATAAAGAACTATGAAGCTTTGCATCGTCATCTCTATTGGAGGCTAAAATTGAGGAAGACATGTTGGCCAAATTGAAAAATAAATAACATCATACTCTTGGCCATGAAGTCTCAAATCTTATCTACGTCAGAGATATGTAATTAATTATTTTGGAAACTGAGCATAAATATTAGCTAAGTCCAAGAGTAGTCTATTTCAGCCAGTTATCCTGAGATGTATTAGAAATATAATGTTTTTCAATGATATGTCATTGTGGCAAGCCAAGCTGAGTTCCTGTGTGCTGAATGCCATGTGTGCACTATATAGGCGTAATATTACGTGTAAGTAGGTAAACACCACTGGCTGCATAAAGCCAGACCTCGGGGTGTTGCTGTTTAAGATAAGGGAAGCTGAATTATTAATTCCAAATGTGTTTCATTGTATGGGGAAAGATAAGGAGAACAAAACATCTGAGCATGTACAACAATTTACAATTTACAATGTACAACAATTAAACGCATTCCTTCATATTTCGGTTCATAGCGTATTCTCGACATAATATGACATTGCACATGAGAAGCTTATTTTGTAAGCGCTATTTATAAGTTACTTATTATCGCCATTAAATCTCAACCCAACTGAGAAATTTACAACAAGGAGGAACTGTTAAATTCTTCACTCTTTCAGAAATATGGATACTATAATGAAAGGGAATAATACATTGAAATGAATTTCGACATGTCTAAAAACACTGTTCTTCGGAAGATAAGCCGGAATATACATACAAATATTACATATATATCCAAATAAATTAAGCACTGCAATCGGCCGGCGTGGTCGAGGGGTAAGGCTCTCGACTCCCAATCCGAAGGTCGCGGGTTCGAAACCGGCGTGCGCACATTTTTTTGTTTGTTTAAGTTGTGTTATTTCTATATACTATATTTGCGTCCACGTTCCAGAAAGGAAGATACTCGAGATACAGTATCGCCCTGGTGTAAAAGACTACCAATCAGAATTGAAATTTTGCTTGAAAATTAACCGGTTTTGTGGAAAAATCATCTTGGACCTTTAAGATTTGACAAATCGGACATTTAAAATTTGTCCAAATAAACAAGGACTTTATGTAACCTCAACATATAAATGGGGAAATAGAAGCGTAAAATGAAATGCAAAGCCTAGATGTGTAACCCATATTAAAATCAAATCTGTGGAAATTAAATAAAACTTTCAAGCACGTAACTCCAGAAAACCCTGTCGTTTATTGAGTGTGAGTTCAGAAACTTAAATGGAATTAAAAATATTTTTAATCGAATAAGGTGAAACGGCCCGAGGAAAGGAAGAGAGTCCACTCCCGGGAGAGATTCAGTTTGAATTTTAAAATAAGGGGACACGAAAGGACGGAATTGATAACACTCTGAACATGTTATTGATTGATGGTCGTTCAATGGAGAATGTCAATATTTCCATACCTAGATACTTGTAGTTATCTTATATGACCAACTCACTGGTATGTCTCTTGCTTCCAGCTTATTTTTAAAACTTTCTTAACATCGTCGCAAGAAAGCAATACTGCTGTAACAGCCAAAAACCAAATTGTTCACCCGAGTCAAAAAAATTCATATTTTAGAAAAAAAATCATAAATTCATAAACTTTTAAAACAGTGGTTACAAAAATGCCATTTTTAAAATGCTTGGCTGAAAAAATATAATCTATCAAATGGCAATATTTAAATCTTTCATAAGTGAAGAAGGACAATGTTTTTGACCCTTACAGCAGTTGACATTTTTTTTGTGTACCCCAAAAAATGTTGTGAACACAGCTAAATGTATGAATACTGAAAATCAACTTTATTTTCAGCTGCGTAAATTGCTGTAAGTATGTCAATAATAAAATTTTGAATAGCTGTAAATGTGTGTAGTTATTTTTTTGGGCTAAATTCGTTTGGTTTACAACATCGTAACGTACAAATAAGGCACGATATTTTTAATTGTTGTAAACACTCTAACTTATTCTAAAAAAGTGCTGACAAGTTGTAGTAAATGACAATTGTTATTAGAAAGCAAACAAATAAAATTTAGTAACCGCGCGGACACTTAAATGCAATCTTTGAAAATGCTGTAAGCACCAACCGAACGTGTAATGTTTCCGTGTTAGTGATTTTGTCATTTCTTTTCAAAATTGAATTTTGTCGTATCCGTCAAACGTAAAAAAACACATGATTTTGAGGTGTGTACTTGTTAAAAAAAATTGTACTATGTTAAAAAACGTATTATTGACAAAACTGATAGTTTTTCCAACATCGTACAGTTCGTATTTAGCATTGTAGAGTCACGGGACCCAGATAGATTGACGCAGAAAAAAAAATCCTTCAAAATGTTATATAAAAAGTATTTTCGTAAATAGTGGTAGTAACAGCAGTATCCATTGCTTTCTGAATCCCCTGCAGGACATCTCCGTGGATTGGGAATCTTAGAATCAAAGATTATGTATACCTACCAGGAAAGTTTTTTAACCGGGATCGTAGTTACTACCTAAGTCCAAATACTTATTTATTGTTTTTGTGTTTAATTCGTAGAACTCCATTTAATTTTTTTATTCAAATTAAAATTAATAATGTTATTATTAAGTTCTGTAAGTATTTTAGTTTTTTTTATTATTGTGACAACTGTTGAAATGTCAAACTTCGAAGGTGTATAAATTGATTTAATATCGGTTAAACCATTTGCTGAGAAAATAATTGTAATTGTGAGTCCTAACACAATCTTTATAATGTTCAATGTACATATACGAGTATGATCTTAAAAACATTTTAAAAATGAATTTAAGTTAATTTATTTATATTTTCTTTAATTTTTTTTCCTTTTATTAAATCACCCAATATCTTAATTGCTCCGTACATCAACGACTTTGAATCTGTATTTTTTTTCTGAAGGCGAGTCATATTTCATTTGTTTTTCTCGGCTCATGCATTTGTTTGCAGATTTTCAACTTTTCTTAGGAATTCACTATTTCCAGCCATTCATTATTTTGTAAGATTTAACTTTGATCTTAGTGAATATGCATAAATATACCTATATATTGTTGAATGCTTTGTAGCGTTATCTAACATCTATTAGGTAGTACTAAAAAATAATTGTCACATTTCGTTGTGGAAATTTTCATGTATTACGTACTTACCTACAAAGAGCCATTATTTAGACACTTTTCTAATGAACACAGTATGAGCCAGCTTTTATGAATCGCGTTGAAGCGGTATTTTTATCAATAAAGTTAAAAAATGTGTCAGTGCTGGAATAACCATTTATTTGAAGATTATCTATCTGCATGAAATGGTATAGAGCGGTGAATAAGTGAAGGTTTAGAAATGTGTTTTTTGTCAATAATTTTCGATATTGGATAATTAATGATGTATTGCCAATGTATATCAAGGTATTGTTAAGTGCACCCTTACTTTTTATTTGCCATTATGGTAGGACGGCGGACACTGGCCGAATTCAATTAACTCGGCGGACATCGGGGCAGAGTGCAGTTCTGTTGTATAGATATAGTCCTCATGTACCTGCAATCTGCAGTATGCACACTGATTTTATTGTGTTTTCCACCTAGAGTAATAATATATACCTAATACCGAATTCCTGTGCCGGGTATGAACAGCTCGATAAAATACACATTTTATACCTTTATGTACTTCCGCTGAAATACCAATGCCTACATACATAATATATACTCTATTTTACAATCGTTGTCTGTGCTTTCACCAAATCGTATCTTTATTTACCTGCAGACCAGACGTAGTTTAGCTTTCGGTTTAAACCTATAAAAAGATTTTTTTATTTGTATTTTTAACTTAATTAGTTAAACCTATAATTATAATATTTTAATTAATGAAAAATATTCTAATTTAGTTTAGGTAGTTCTCAGTCGAAGTATGATACAGTTAAATATGACCGAATCGGTAAGGGATACTAGCTCAGTGGTCAGAGCATCTGCCCGAAAAGCTGAAGGTCCTGGGTTTGAGTCCTTGATGTATTCGTATCTTTTTCTGATTTTTCTGTTTCAGATTTTCGAGTAATTAATTAATTAATATTATCTTCATTAATTAAACTATTAGAAGTCGTCTAGACTGATTTATTTACTATCGTTGATATTTTTATAATTCCCATAGTTAGTAACTAGGAGAACTGTTACCATTCGGTTTTGATTTCAGTTTCGGCAGAAAATCTAGTTTTGCAATTATTATAAGCAATAATTATTAGCCTAAAACACTCATCCATATTGAAAGAATCTTCCGAGAAAAGATACATATCGCCAACGGGACTCGAACCCGCACCCTTTTGATTGCCGGTCAAGTGCTCTACCATTAAGCTACGGCGGGTTACCTCCTACCCGCCAAATGATTCAATATATACCTAGTGTTTCGTTCAACAATTACTGCTTAATACACTTTTTTCACCTGTGTGCTATGCATAAAAAATCTTGTCTTAAACATTAGTTTATCAATTAAAAAATAATAATAAATATTTGACGAGTTAAATTATTTCACCAAAAAATGTAGGCATAATATATGTCTCGACGCCATCTAGTGAGAGAGTTAGCACTTACATGCCTTTCCCATATAAAAATAAAGTTGGTTGTTTGCAGGTGAAAAAAGTGTAATAAGCAGTAATTGTTGAATGAAACACTAGGTATATATTGAATCATTTGGCAGGTAGGAGGTAACCCGCCGTAGCTTAATGGTAGAGCACTTGACCGGCAATCAAAAGGGTGCGGGTTCGAGTCCCGTCGGCGATATGTATCTTTTCTCGGAAGATTCTTTCAATGTGGATGAGTATTTCAGGCTAATAATTATTGCTTATAATAATTGTTACCCTTTGTGCTATGCATAAAAAATCTTGTCTTAAACATTAATTTATCAATTAAAAAATAATAATTAATCTAGTTTTGGTCGGTGAGCTTTGCTCTTTGGTAGGCTGTCTTTTCGCTGATTCTTAGAAAGAGGACTAAAATAAACTTTTCATTAAAATATTTTTCTAAACTTTGGAGATGTAATCTTTACCGTACCCTGGGATTAAGAGATTCCTAAAAATAACATTTAAATCACTACATTAAACAGTGCGGTTCATAGAAAAATAACACCTATGTCGGTTTTCTTCAATCATTTTCTTAGAGCGTGAACAAACATTCAGCTATAACGGACTGCTTGCAACTGCATAGTTGGCTCTAAACTGAACTTTTCCAACTTCTTCCCTTCATCATAACTATCCAACAACTTGTTAATATTTTATAAATTATTTTTATTTTCCGTTTATTTTCAGAGACAAGACTAGAGTTGAGCTAAAATTTCACACAGTGGTTTTATCAGCAATTTCTCCACAACGTTTTAAACATAAACACATTTAAGGGCGTTGAAACGCAGTGTATTTATATTCTGGAGAGAAATAATTAAGTTTTACCCATGGAGAGAATCAAATTTGACATGACACAACTTCTGCCTTAGTGGTGGGGTGTTTTTTGTTGAGTGTTAGGGTGACTTCGACGTGCATCTACATTTATACCGGGTTGGAGGAACCTGTAAACGATTTCATTCACGCTCTTGGAATTGAATACGTGAAACGTAAAGATATTGGGATTGAATATATATATATATATATAGGTATTTGAAGATAAATAAATAATATTATTAATTCTTGTGAAGATTGAAGAAGTTATAATTTTTTTATTTATTTCATTTATTTATCTATAAAAATGTGATTTCTAAATGATTTTTGGTTGCTTGTTTCACTGGGATATAACTTTGTCGAGATATACGCAGGAGGTAAGTATATAATACATTAAATGAAGTTACACATAATTTCTTTATTGACAAAAGATTTTTGAAAACGAAATAGAAGGCTAGTTTTGTAAATGAGAATAATATTGCAAATAAAGAAGAATGAAAAGATGAAATAAAATAGATACAAGAATGAACAGTTTTACATTATTATATTATTAGGTGTGTAGCTATTATACTATTATACAGGTTGAGATATGTAAATTAATATTCACATCTACGTACATGTTTTATCGTAGTATACAATAATGCGATGACCTATTTTAACAACCCAATTCTTTATTTTATGTTTGAATGTCTATGGTTTTCTACAAGTATTTCTTTGTCCATGGTTTTGACAAGCTTGATAATCTGTAATATGAAACGCAGAAAACTTTATGTCAAATGCCGCACGCAATTGAAAAAAAAACTGACACATTTTTGGTAAAACATAACACTAAGTTTACATAAAAAAACTTATGTTGCAAAGTAACAGTTGACAAAAAATTACACCGTTTTTCACAAAACAATAACGCAAATTCGCCAACAAAATTTGCAGGTCTCTGGTCTTTGGGTTTTATTATTTGTCCTCGTATACTAAAAGGTCCCCTATTTGCCCCGCCCCACCCAAGTTCACAGGAAGAGGCTAATCGCATTTAAAGATGAAGTACATTTTAAGAGCAGGTAAAAATGTACTTAGCGTCAGATCAATGAGGAACCACGGATTTTTTTTTGTAAAATTAATGATTCCTCATTCCAATTAAAACTAATATTATTTTTCATTCACAAATTGGTTTCAAAAATTCTATTTTACATTTTTCCTGTTACCACTGAGCCTGTAATGTTACCTGTGCAATGGTAGAGAGCTAATAGGAAATTTTTATATCCGTCTGGAACAGCTGGGTTAAATGTATGTAAAACTTAAGCTACATCAGAAGTAATCTTCATTCTACTAAGTAAGAACTCTAAGACGGCCGCGTGGTCGATGGGTAAGACTGTCGATTCCCAATCCGAAGGTCGCGGCTTCGAAGCCGGCGTGCGCAAATAATTTTTATTTGATAAATTTGTGCTGTTTCACGATTAATTAATTAAAAAATAATATAAAGTATATTTGCAGCACGTTCCAGTGTTTAAGATACTCTCAGTATCGTCCAGGTGTAAGACCACCATTGAGAATTGAAACGCTGCTTGAAATGGCTTTAGCCGTGTTTGGTGTCCAGATCTGATTAGCCAGATACTTCCCCACCTTCCTCTTCTCCATCTCCTTCCCCTCCCCACTGCCTTCAGTCTCACAACATACCCCAATTGGGGATGCCATAGTCTCACTGGCTCCAGACGGGAGCAGTTGGGACTTTTGAGTGGTATTCATTTAAAAATTAAAAATTACTCTTAATAACTAACATTTACCTAAATAATGTCTTGAGATATTCTTATAAAAAGAAAATTAGTGGATATGATTTGAGATTTTTTCGACATTGTACGGTATTATCGTGATTTATTTTTCGGTTATCATGCCATGTTGCACTACATCTTTCTTTAGCCAACATTTAAGTGGCATTGAAAAGGGGCCTGTCCAATATAAGATTACCTCAGTAATATCAAAAGGATGACTTTGGACACACATCAGTGTAATGTTACACATCTGCCCTGGTGAGGGATACTGTTATGCTGTCCGAATCGTTGGGTAAAGAAGATGGCAGTGTAACACGGCATAATAAAACACACGATGGATAATAAGTTGGTTTCGGGAGGTAAATATGTGATTTTTCCCATCCACCGCCTTGAGCCGTGAAAAGGGCCTGTCCAATATAAGATTACCGCAGTAATATCAAAAGGATGGCACTTTGGACACATTTAGTACGTTTAGTTTTGTCGTTTATTTTTTATAAGAATTGTTTATTTTTAAATATTTTGTTCTTTGTTTGTCACATCTAAGGTTGGATATACGTGCAATTGCGTCCGTAGTTGTAAAATACGAGTGTACACATATTTTTTTAAATGACTGTACTTAATTTTGAAATTTTAACAAGAGATGAATGAAATATAAAAGAAATGTGGAATATTTTCTTAGTCTTCCACACTGGGAGATCTGTGCTGAGGAGAATCAGGTTTTGAGTAGAGGGTTTTTAGTGACTTCTATGGTTCAACTTCATGGTTTAGGTACGTTTTAGCGACTTCTGTGGTTGTTTAACTTCATGGTTTAGGTACGTTTTAGCGACTTCTATGGTTCAACTTCATGATTAAGGTATGTTTTAGCGACTTCTATGGTTCAACTTCATGGTTTAGGTACGTTTTAGCGACTTCTGTGGTTGTTCAACTTCATGGTTTAGGTACGTTTTAGCGACTTCTATGGTTCAACTTCATGATTAAGGTATGTTTTAGCGACTTCTATGGTTCAACTTCATGGTTTAGGTACGTTTTAGCGACTTCTGTGGTTGTTCAACTTCATGGTTTAGGTACGTTTTAGCGACTTCTATGGTTCAACTTCATGATTAAGGTATGTTTTAGTGACTTCTATGGTTCAACTTAATGTTTTAGGTACGTTTTAGCGACTTCTATGGTTCAACTTCATGGTTTAGGTACGTTTTTATTTTATTAAGGTAGGTTTTTTTCAGTAGAATGATGTTTAAAAAATACTTTATGGAATGAATGTAGTTATTTTTGTTTAATTTATTTGATACTGGGAAATAATAGTTTGTTATATCTTTACCGCTAAAACTTCGGAGCATATTTGCCCAAAGGTAATATTTAGCTTGTCTATTTGATTTTGTATTTTAATGAATAAAAAAAATGTTTTGCTGATTTAAACAAAAAATAGTATTCATTCTTAGGTTACATTAACACCTTTAATCGTAAACGTGGTTAACACCTATCAAAGAAGCTTTACAAACGTATCCAAAGATCCTGTCTGGTTTATGTGTTTTCTTTTCTCTACCCTGATGGTGTGCGGTGTCGGGTCACTGTCACTGACACTGACACTGGTCCAGACTATTGCCATCGTTTCCCTCTTGCTTACCAGACAAACTTGTACCTTCACTTTAATAGCGTTTCATTTAACGTCAAATGTTATGAGGACACTAAACCCTAATTTTTTTGTCACGTTCCATTTTATAAATAGCACATTATTAGAAAACATTCAAAATAATATTCTAGGATCAGTCGAAAACTAATGCTTCCTACTTTTTTCTACAAATAATTTGTTACGTGAAAAATTTGAACTTGGCGCTATTCCCCCAACCATCTTTTAAAATCTACTGCAGTGGTAACTTTTTGCGTCAATGGGTGGCAACACTGCAGTCGCTTGCAAAATGGATGACATCGATGTTCGTATCAGACAGGGTTCTGAGATTGAATTCTTGAATGCAGAAAGTGAAACGCTCATTCGCAATCATAAAAGGCTGAAAAATCTGTACAGTAATGCAACAGAGGATGTCGGCACTGATACAAGATTGGTTCATCACTGTAACGAAACTGAAGGACAAACGCCGTTGGCTTTGGAGAATCCCAAACACTTATCCGCCCCGGAATAGGTAACATATGGTTACCCCTATCGAGTCTCTTGCAATGACTCAATTTTTTTTTTATAAAACGCCGTTGGCTGACAAAAAGTGAAGCGGTAGGCAGTGATGCAGTGACTCCACGCAACATTCAGCGAAGCAATGAAATCATTCGTGGTGACCGCCGGATAACTACAGATGAATTGGGATGCATTCTCTCTTTCACTAAAGGCAGTGCGATGTGAAGCTCATCAAGAGATTGACTTTGAAAATGCGAAGGCCGTGAAAACGTCCGTACATCAATGGCATATATAGGAAGCAGAATTTAGCTTTTTACCACACTGGAATACATGCACTTGTTAAAAAATGGACCAAAACTGTGGAAATGGACGAAGATGATATTGAAAAGTGGTAAATTAATGGTTAATAGTATGGTTTTCCACATATGTAATTGTATTTTATTTTTTGACAATTAAAATGAGAAAAAATAGAAGGCACTACTTTTTGATTTAAGAAATCAAATGGTAGAAAGGTCTAAGCGGAGAAGCGCACTAAACTGCCAACGGTTCTGTCCAAAATTTCCCACAGGGCATTGAATATCTATAATATAAATTTAATACACGAGCGTAGTACTTCGCAATTGAATTATTTTCTCATGTGAATTTTACATTTCTCATAATCAAATGTTTAATTCCATTCATGGAAACATTTCACACTTTTGCAAGTTCATCCAAATAATGTAATAATATTTCATTGTAACTATAAATCTTTGTAATAATATAAAAAAATAATTAATATAAAAAATAATTGAAAAAACGGTAAAAAGAAGGCCATACAAATTTCTTGAAGACAATGTCATTCTGTCAGGAAATCCATATGGCTTCTGCAAACGTCGTAGTGCCGCAGATGCAATTGCAACTTTTAAAAAAAGTAGTCTCTGATGACCTTGATAAAGGCCGCAATCCCCTCGCTGTTTTCTTGGATCTAGCCAAAGCCTTTGATACTGTCTCTCACCGCATACTTTTGAAGAAACTCCTTCAGGTAGGAATAAAAGGTACTCCCCTTAAATGGTTTGAGAACTATTTAACAAATAGGTCCCAATCGTCTCTTATAAATTCTGCTAAAGAATATAGAAGTACAAGTTTACCAATCACGTACGGTGTGCCTCAAAGCAGTGTATTAGGCCCACTTCTTTTTCTAATATATATTAACACTTTATGTAACTTGGAAATTTGTTAAATTATAATATTTTTTGCCGATGATACGGTAATTATCTTTGAAGCTGAAAATTGGAACTAAACTATGGAAAAAGCAAATAAGGGCCTAAATAAAGTAAAACATTGGTTAGCGACAACCTTCTCTCCTCCTCAAAACTGTCCTAATCTTATCATTCACTCATGCTCACAGAATTATATTACCCCTACGCCTCCGCACAATAATTGCTCATGTACCAACCTAAAAAAATCTGACCAAATTAAATATCTAGGGATTGTTATAGATGATCAACTGCGTTGGGAGGACCATGTCAATTTCACAACAAAAAGACTCCGCAAATTGTGCTATATATTTCTCTCTCTCAGATCAATTCTGAACCTTCAAACAATGAGATGCATATATTTTGCACTTTTCCAATCGATAGCTACATACAGTATCGTGGGATGGGGAGGCTGTGCAGCTTCTATTATATATCCCATGATCTTAATTCAAAAGCTGCTACTAAGGATTATATTAAAATGTCACCCATCTCACCCATCAGAGACACTTTTAAAAAAATTCGCAATCCTAGACATTAGACAATTATACGTTAAGACAATTCTCATACACATAAGGAAAAATGATTTAACACTCAAAACTCAACAAAATATTTGCACCCGATATTCATCACACCAAAAATGCAAAATTCCCCCAACAAAAACAGCTTTCGCCCAACGACAGTTCTCTTACATCGCGCCTAAAATGTTCAACTTACTGAGTATTGATATTAAGACATCGAAAACTGATGATCTTTATGGCATTAGTGTACAGAACTGGTTATTTGCTCAGGGAAGGAAATATTATAAAGAATTCCTTACATCTTAAAAACTGTTCTTATTTTCTCATATTTCTCGAGTAAAAAATCTTGTCGCTGTTTAGTTTTTCCCATAGGAAAAACTAAACCCTTTTATACACTTTTCCATATAAATGATCATCTAGTAAATCCACGTTATGCAAGTGTATTATATAAGTATAATGAATAAAAAACAACACGTTAATCTACCAAACTATTAAATGGGAATATAATTCTCCGTCTCCAGATATTTTCATATCAGAGGGTTCGGCTCTGTGGAATTCCTAATATGACCGATAAATCCTACCGATCCCTCAATATAAATATTTAAAATATCTTTCGTAATTCTACATGTATTTAAAATGACTGATTTTTGCATTTTTATATACAAATTCTTTGACAAATCTAATATGCCTAAATTTTTAATAAGAGAGCTAGGTATAATGCCAGTAGCCGAAATAACAAAAGGGCATAACAATATTTTTTATTTATTTCTTCACCAGATTTACAGGAACGTTTCCTATGGGAAAAACTAAACCCTTTCATACACTTTTCCATATAAATGATCATATAGTAAATCCACGTTATACAGAAACAGATTTTTGAATATTACAGGAATTTGGAATAGCTACATCAATAATATAAGTTATTTTTTTAATTTTGTCATGTAAAACTATATCAGGTCTATTATGACCAATTTATCTGTCTGTTAGTATAGTTTTATCAAAGTAAATTTTAAAGAAATTATTTTTAAAAATGAATTTGGTTCGTATTCATAATATGGTACTATATTATGACAGTCAATCAAGTTATGTTTAATAACCAAACTTTGGTGAATTATTTTTAAAACCTGATTGTGCCTAAATGTATACTCAGACGGCGCTTATATAGAACATCCTGATATAATGTGTTTTTTATTTTTTTATTCACCAGATTTACAGGAACGGGTTTAGTTTTTCCCATAGGAAAAACTAAACCCTTTCATACACTTTTCCATATAAATGATCATCTAGTAAATCCACGTTATGCAAGTGTATTATATAAGTATAATTAATACAAAACAATACAAGAACAACACGTTAATCTACCAAACTATTAAATGGGAATATAATTCACCGTCTCCAGATATTTTCATATCAGAGGGTTCGGCTCTGTGGAATTCCTAATTTGACCGATAAATCCTACTGATCCCTCAATATAAATATTTAAAAAATCTTTCGTAATTCTACATGTATTTAAAATGACTGATTTTTGCATTTTTATTTACAAATTCTTTGACAAATCTAATATGCCTAAATTTTTAATAAGAGAGCTAGGTATAATGCCAGTAGCCGAAATAACAAAAGGTAATATTTTTATAGTCTGAGAATGCCAAATTCTTTTAATTTCATTTCCTAAATCTGTATACTTTCTAATTTTTTCAGAAACAGATTTTTGAATATTACAGGAACTTGGAATAGCTACATCAATAATATAAGTTATTTTTTTAATTTTGTCATGTAAAACTATATCAGGTCTATTATGACCAATTGGTCTGTCTGTTAGTATAGTTTTATCATAGTAAATTTTAAAGAAATTATTTTCTAAAAATGAATTTGGTTCGTATTCATAATATGGTACTATATTATGACAGTCAATCAAGTTATGTTTAATTACCAAACTTTGGTGAATTATTTTTAAAACCTGATTGTGCCTAAATGTATACTCAGACGGTGCTAATATAGAACATCCTGATATAATGTGTTCTATAGTTTCCGGAAAAGCCATACATTTTCTACATAAATCATCAATTTGATTTGGATCTTTGATTATATGCTTCCTATAATTTTTGGTATTAATTACTCTATCTTGAATAGCAAGCATAAAACCTTCTATTTCTGCGCTCAACTCTCCAATACTCAACCATTTGTTTGACGAAAGTTTGTCAACATACGTTTGGTTGAGATAATTGAAGTGTTTTGCGTGAATAATTTTATTTGACCAGGAATCTAATAATTCCTGGTTGGTATTTATAAAAATGTTGGCATTCTCGTCGTATAAATTTAAAGGTGAAATATTTCTATCTGCCTTGCAAATTATTTTATGCAGCTCTGAGCTATTAGCTTTTCTATGAAAAAAATTTCTTAACATTTCTACCTGATTTTGTTTTAAAGAAGTAATTTTGACTATACCTCTACCTGCTAAATTTCTAGGTAAATTAATTCGTTCTATAGCTGAATTTGGATGATGACAATTAAACTTTGTTAACGTAGTTCTAATTAATCGTTCTAAGCTATCTAAATCTGTGTTAGACCATTTAATTATACCAAATGAGTACGTTAATAGAGGTATTGCCCAACTATTTATTGCCTTTACTAAATTTTTAGCAGATAGATTGCATTTTAAAATTTTTCTTATCCTAGTTTGAAATTTAATCCTAATATCATTTTTAATACTAGTATGATCTAATCTATTCGATTGCGGGTATCCTAAGTATTTATAAACCTCATCCCCTTTCATACTTTTAATTTTAAAATTTCTAAATATACCCTCATCTCCATCTATAATTTTGCCTTTCTCTATATGGATCGTTCTACATTTATCTAGACCAAAAGTCATTTTAATATCATCTGAAAAAATTTTAACTACCTTAATCATTTTTTCTAAATTTGATTCAGAATTTGAAAATAATTTTATTTCATCCATATATAATAGATGCGAAATTGTACTACTCTCTCCTGTATTTCCCTTAATTTTTATTCCAAACTTGCTTTTTATTAACATTTTGGATAGAGGATTTAATGCTAAGCAAAACCAAAGAGGACTCAACGAGTCTCCTTGAAAAATTCCTCTTTTTATTGAAATGCCCGGTACTACTATTTTCTTACCCTTTAAATTGATAAATAAATCTGTATTCCAAAATGACATAATATTTTCTAAAAAACTAATAATCATTGGATTAATTTTATATATATTTAATACTTTGATAAGCCACGAGTGCGGGACACTATCAAAAGCCTTTTGGTAATCTATATAGCAAGTATGTAAATTACGTTTTTTATTTTGAATCTGTTTTAGAATTACAGAATCAATAACTAATTGTTCTTTACATCCCATATGTTTTCTGCGACAACCTTTTTGTTGTTCAGATAAAATATTTTTTCATCTAAATGATTATATATTAAATCTGTCAATCGGTCTATACTGAGAGGGATTATTAATATTTTCGCTTTTAGGCAACATATAAGTAATGCCCTTAGTTAGAAAATTTGGAAAATTTTGAGTTTGTCTAACAAATTTTGAAAGATGTTTTGCCAAAAGAGGATGTAACGTAGTCAGACGTTTGTACCAAAAATTATGTATCCAATCGCAACCCGTGGCTTTCCAATTATGAGTATTTTTAATAATTTTGGCTAACAATTCAACCGATATATCAGAAAAACTCATTTGTTCAATGTCTGAACAATTGAGTTCTTCATTTTCTATCCAGGGACCTGACTCATTGTGTTTTATATCTTTACTCCGTATTTTATTCCAAAAATCGTGCATATCTGTTTTAGATGGCAACGGAATATTATTATTAGAAATAATATTTTTTTTATCGTCAAGTTTGGAATAAAATATTTTCTCATTTTTCTGGAATAATCTGTTATTTTTTTTTTTATTATACGTATAATTATATCTTTTTAATCTACTAGCTTTTACACCTAATTTTTATTTCTATTATCCTTAATATTATTATTTGTTATTCTATTTAATTTTAATTTTATTTTTATTTCTACAAGATTCACCTACTTCAACTTCTTTCATGTATGTGATCATGTACCTAATGATTATTTATGATTATTAGTATGATTATTTTCCCTAATATGTATGCTATATGTTTTTACTTTCATCTACATATATGGATGATTACACCTAATATTTTATACTTAATATAACATCTTATGAATCTCGACTACCATAATACGGACATTTGCCTAGCTTGGTAGTCAAAAAGCCATGTAAAATAAACCTGTAACAAAGAAAATTAAAAAAAAAAAAAAAATCTTTCAGATCATATCGCTTTAGGTAGCTTCATCTTGTCAATCGTTTAGATTTCCAAGTAAATATTATTTGTTACTAGTACCCCGGCGTAGCAAGGGCTTTTTACACGAGTTTTTCTAAATCAGACGTGGACAGTAATTGTTCTTTTATTTTGAACTTCAAGTTCACAAAATTTTATCAACAAAATTCGGCTTTGACGGCTGGGAAAAGGGGACGACGATGTTTTTTCGAAATCTCACGTAGACAGTGATCTTTCCTTTGTTTTGAATGTCAAGTGTGCAATCAATCTTAGAATAAAATTATAGATTGGTATAAAATCAAATTCTCTTTCTTCGAATTTCCGACACTATTCTTTATAAAAATATAGAAGATTAATATTATGTAGAAGAAGATAATATATATACATTCGTTAGATCAAGCATCTACGTCGTATTTTCACCAATAAGAGATATTGCATTGTTCCTCGCATGAATTCTGTTAATGAATTGTTTTTTCCATCCCCGTGTGGGCAGTTGATGGTGTGAGATGGGTGGTGGGTGGTGGGTGGTAGGGAGGGGGGGTGGTCCTGCGGTTGCTGTTCCCGACACACGTCGCTCGTCGGTCGAGCCCGACGCCGACGGCCGCGGCGCTCGGCTAAACCGACCAACTCTTTTATTTGTCACTAAAAACAAACGAAGCAAACTCTTCGTGTAGAAATTGCCATAAAGCCAAGTTAACTGAGCATCTGATTCCGAAAATAATGATAAAAGTAGGAAGTTGATCAATCGTGCGTTAATTTTAGGAACTTGTGAAATATTTTCAGTTATATTATTTACGATCTATCTTTTCAAAACTCAGAGAATCAGGATACAATATATTGTAGAATAACGAGAAAACAGAAAAAAGGTTTTTAGTGATTAAATTGAATTATATATTTAGTTTTCGAGAATGTTTGAGTTAACGACGCACCGGATCACTCGAATTTAAGCCTGTCGACCATAAGATAAGAACTGATAAAACTGAAATATTTCTTGTATAAAAATGACTTTATATAAAGATAAAACTTGACACAATCCAACGCAATATCAGTATCTATAGTAATAATTGTTAACAATCTGTAAATGTTTTAAGCAATAAATAAAATTTTAATCCGTAAGTTTGTACACTTTACTCAATATATAATTTAGAATCACCAATGGAAAATTTATAAATGGTTTAATTTACTATTTTTTAAATACATCTTGGAAGTGAAAATTAACCCACTTCCAGTCATCCAATCGAGCTGAAATTCGGTAGGCAGACTCGTTGTTGATGACATTGCAGTATATTACACATTGGTCGCAATCACGCACGAACAAACGGAATATACGATTTTTATAATTCGAAGAAATTAAAGCACTTAATATGCGAAATAAATGTCGGTTAAAATCAAAATTTATTATGGTTAGGAAATTTCTAACTTCAGTCAAACCAAAAATTAAGACATTTAAAATAGATATAGTGCAATTATATCTTTGTTTTACTGGTTGATTATTAAAATTATTAAAATGTACGTTTATTAATAACAATTGTAATTTCACTTAAAAATAGATGCAGGCACATACAAGTATTCTTCGCCTTAGTCCTTAATTGCCCAAAAGACGATTTCCAAATTTCACAGGAGGAGGAGATTTTCTTTCATTATTTTAATGAAACATTATGATGAGTGGTTAAGTTGAAGCTATTTCTGTAATATGTAATATGAAGCTATGTCTAATTAGTTAAAAAAAAAGTCCTTAGTAAAGTGATTTATCGTTTTTGATACTTTATCTTTAGTTTTAAAATAAGGATTGAGCCAAAACTAAAATGGTCGTTTGAATAATTAAGAACTAAGGCGACGTATTGTCTTGAAAGGTTTATATATCACGATGCAATGGTAGGAGTTCAACATAAATAAATTAGCAGGTAATCTACTCGCTTGTCATTTATTTTGGATCAATAAAAATGGTTACCGCCGACACCGACATTATGTCTGCAAGGTTCTCCATCCAGGGGCACTGCACGCGTGACGCGCGATCTATTGGTGTATTTGGTAGAATTGCTCATCGTCCACAAATAGAGATAAAGAGGGGCGTATACTTTAGCTTAATCCAGTCCCACGTAAATTATCTAATAGAAATATGGGGAAACACATACATTACATACTTAAACGACTTACAAACAATACAGAACAAAGTTATTAAAAAAACTCTTCAATTATAACAACTCAAAATTATAACTTAAAAAACTCTTCAATTAAAAACGGAGAAAAGTATAAATATTTTTTTAAAAACTGTTTAATCTTAAGTTGTTAGAGCAAAATTAAAAGTCTTACTACCTACTTTGTACTTAAATTAAGAAAGTGAAATGTTATATTTCTTTTAATTTAATAAATGAGTAAAAATGAATAAGGAATAATATGACTCAATATGCCATAGATAATTTTTCAAGATATAGATTTACGTAGACAATATTTTGATTCTCTTTGCTAACAATGATTAGATGTAAATATCGATAAAATAAAACACCTGTAAAGTAGCCTACCTCGACACCCTTGAAATACAGGCACAGTAAAAGTATGTGTAAATTCTACTTAAACAGATGTATCTAATAAATAAATATATGGTTTAGTAGGGTACCAACGGTTTTCAGATATTATAACGTTTAACAATATTGTGATTTATTATATTTATAGTAGCCATACCTGTGTAAAATCACGGCGCCTTAACAATTCAGTTGACAAAAATGACACGATTTAAAAAAAATCGTTATTTTATTATATTAATTATCGGTGGGTAATTTATACCTTTTTTTAAAGTGAATACCGAAAAAAATTCCCAACCACTCCCAACCGTCTAGAGCCGGTTAGATTATTGCATCCCCGGTTGGGGAATGTTGTGATTCTGAAGGTATGAAGATGTTTCAATTCTGTCTTGTGGTCTTTAACGAGGGCGATACTGGGAGTATTTTCCATCCAGAATTCTTAGTTTCAATTTTGCAAATGACACCTAAATTAAAAGCAAATTTTAATTTATTCAACCATAGTTTTACAGGTCGCACAGACATCCGAAATTAGTCACAAATTATGTATGTTGCAAAGAGATAAAAATTTTGTGAATTATTTTACTACATATAATTACAAAAGTTTGAAGATTCCTGGCTAGAGTATTGATTGATGGCTTATCCACCCAATACATTTATGGGAATTTGTACGCCGTATCGACTCCTATTTGCCATACGCTTAAGTCATTAGGAAAAAGGAAGGACTTGGCTCCATTAAATATTTAGAAGTGAACTATGCGGTGTAATAGAGTAAGGGCGGAACTAGCTTCCAACCCACTCACTGTTCTACTACACTACCTTCAGTTGTGATGGTACCAGGTTATACATTATATTTGTATACATGTATAAGAACTAGTACTTTGGTGTGGAACTCAAAAACAAGCTTACAATTCATGATTTTGATAGCTGGAGTCTTCTAGGTTCCTTCTCCTAGCGACAGGTTTTAGATATCTACAGCTACGAGTGTGGTAAAACTTGCTGTCTTAAGCCGAATTTATATTATTCAACTAGTAGCATGCATGTTCCAAATAATTGATTGACACCATAAAATTAGTGTAAATTGCAAATTTATTGTCGTGCAACCACACTAACACAGATGACAGTGAAAGGAGAGCTCATATATGAGTGAAGAGCAATGATGATATATAATATAAAAAGTACACATAGAAGATAACCACAAGTTAAAGCATGAAGAAGGATATAAAATTACACATTGCGTATCGACTGCCGAAAGTTATTTAGGCTTACACCAAAAAATTCAATGCTTTGACTTGCGTTGACAAGTCTCGACATTCTGGACAAAGGAGAATGGTATCCATAATTAGTACACGGAGAAAAATGTTATTCTAAAATACGACCATGTTATTAGTAAAAACGGTTAAAAACGGGACTGAAGTTCTTACGAACAAATTAACAGGGTTTCAATGTTTATTGGCGGGAAAATGTAAGAATAATTTTTTGGTATACGTACGAAATTACGTATACCAACAAATTATTATTACATGTTCCCGTATATACTGTATATTATTTATGTCTTATTATTTTATCAATATTTTGTAAGGACTCCTAAGGAGTTCTGTAGATTTTTTGAAAGTTTTTTTTATAGTTAAGCGCATTTGAAATGGAATAACACAAACCTTAATATAATGTAAAAAGTTTGTAATGTAGATTTCTAGTTAAGTTAGTGAAAATTAAATTTTCATTTTTTCTGGAATAAAAACTTGGTAACAATAAATACCTACTGCGTCAGTATTTTTACTACCCAAGAACTAAAATATTCTGGGAAATTGCATGAAAAATAAACAAGTCAACAAAATACCTCAATCAATGTTTTACCAACCGATAAGTGATTGGAATCACTTAACAAAACTAATCACGACGGGGAAATTATACCCGCACTGTTAAAGTGGGATGCGTTAACGCTGATATCAGATCGGGAATTAATTACCGGGATTATAGGCGTTGTGTTTGTTGATCTCTGCGAAACCCGGCAAACCCGGCAAACCCGGCAAGAGGGATGAGTGGGGAGGAGGGAAGAGCGGTGAAATAACGATGGAAACGAGGGAATCTTTGTTTACGGAACGTGGGACCATTAAGAGAACGATTAATTCAGTCTAAGAATTTATTTTAATTAGGCGAGTTACTCAGTTAAATAATTATTATTTGTTTGGTATTATGTGAGTTGGATTCTATTTCTCCGTAGTGGGAAAATGCAGTCTGTCGAATGCTGACGGAGGTTGTTGAACTCTTTATAAAAAAAATTAGAATCATTTGGCTTTTTTTTACATTGGCTCCAGACAGGAATCCTTGGGGAAAATGATTTCCCTCAGGGCCTATGTCAACTTTGGGGATGCTGTATGGAGGATCTTTTTAAGGAAAGTAAGTAGTGTGGAAATTCTGGGAAGGAAAAACATATTAGGGATGGGTAGGGATCTGTGATTCGGTGTGTCCATATCTGTGTGACCTAGACAAACCTCACCCCATGAACCCGGGAACCGCTGCTAATTCACCAAACGAAGTGAACTACTTGCGGTCACCTATGGCAAAAGTGTTTATATGAATTTGAATAAATAGTTCTGTCCATAAACACACTCAAATCTTTCGAGAAAGGCTAAACATTGATGATTCAAACCAATAAGTATTGTATGTAGGTATGTGTTAGCCATTTTTGAAAGATTTGAGGGTGTTTATGGATTAAACTATTTATACACATTTATATTGCGTATGTACGGGCATAAGCAATTAAATCATCTTAATATTCCCAAGCATAACTTGTAAAAAATGTTTTCACCTTAAGGTGATAAATAAAAGTATTCATAATCCAATCTTTCCAAGAAATTCTACCACGAATTAACAGTCCGAAAACTAGACTCATTAAAATGGATTGAAGATAAAACAAGACAATGTTATCAAAATTTCATAACATTAAATACTAAAACAACCAGGTAACATACAAGACCAGTATAAAACACACATCACTTACAAACACACAACACATAATATAAATATACCGATTTTAACTCTATATAATTTTTAATTTTATTTTAATTTATCTTAATCTTAGGTTTATTGTTAATATTGTACCCAATAAAAAAATAAATAAAAAATGCGCGATTCTTTTTGGAAAACGTAGAAAAAATAAATGTTTGCGTTTTGGATCCGGTGTCCAGGTTTTCAGGCCGGTGTCCATTGCATCCGATATCCTATGGCCACGTGCAAAGTCCATGTTAAATTAGCCGTCGCAGTTGTACAAACAGGAAGAGTAAACATTCAGGTTGGATGTGAGGAGTTGAACACAAGTGCGTAGTTTGATGAGTGGCCAGATACAATGGATTTCTGAAAAATACACAGTTCGAATTAATCGCGGATTTGTTCGGATGGAAATTTGCATTGCAGCTCAGTCAGAATTAATTTTATCATTATCATAATCCGCTTTGTGAATTCACGGAATATCAATTTCATCACACCGCCATAGCTGTAGACTGATATGAATTATTATTGAATCCAATTAAGCCTAAATCATATCCATTTAATTAGTTTGATATTAGTAACAGTTAATTGGACGAATCAATACATTCAAAACATCAATAATAAAAGCTAATGGCTAAATTTATATACCCTTTTTTATGAATTATGAGAACTTTTTATAAAGTCAACTCAAGAAAATACCCTTTTCTTTTTAAATATAAGTCCAAAACAGACTAATTGATTAGCTTTCGGATTCGAAGATATAGTTTATAATACATTATGTTTTGAAATTTAGCTGCTTATTAGTATATTAGGTACATTTAAATTGTTATTTATTTGTGTTCTTACATCTTCTATTATTTTTTATCTAATATTTACATTTTTTTTTTATTTTTTATATATAAAATATAAACAATATTAAAAATACGTAAACAATTTTTTTTTAGAAATTCTAGAATACCCTCTTTATAAATAAATAAAACATTTGTAAATCACTAAGTGAAGAAATATTATGACTTCTAGCGAGGTCTTGACTTGACTTTTCACTTCTATTTTCTTACGTTTATATCTTTTCTGTCTTTACTTAATCCATATTCCATACTTATAAGTTAGATTTTTCTTCTAATGTTACATATTTTGTGAATTTCTTAATGAGCGAATAGCAATTCGTGGTGCTAACTGATACTGCTGTAACCACGTATGTTATTGTATATATATGTAAATGTATTGTTTAAAACGTGTTCGTCTGTTTGCCCGCAGCTACCCTACGTCATGTCCGTCTTGTACGACAGCCAGGGGGCTCTCCTACCACCGCAGGTTAACATTTCCGAGAGAGGAGTCGTTCCCGTCACCGTACAAACATTTCGGTAAGTTTTAAATGTAAGCATCGACTTTCCAGTCAGTTGGGTATATTCAAAATAGAGTACCCAACCCCCTATGAAGTTAGCATGACCAAAGTAACTATTAATCTTTAATTTCTGATTAAATTATTTAGGATTTTATTTGCAACCTTTCCCACAAGAGAGACTGACTCTCGGGTCACGGAGTGACTGGGGTTTTCTCCCATGAATCACTGCTTTCGATTGTTTTCTACAGACGATTGAATTTTATTTATTTTTTATTTTAATTTAATTTAGTTATTTGCTTATTTTTGTTAATTATAACTTACATACTTTTACATTTATCTGGCTTAATGTGGTTCTTGCAATCTATTTTGAATTTATTAATTGGTGTAGTTTTTGTGGTTTCTGGCAGCGCGTTATAATATTTCATTCCTTTTAATGATTTTTTGGTGATCTGATAAATTGTTTCTGTTAATGTCCTCGTTGTACATAACTTCATTTGAAAAGTAACAGATTGTTATTATTTTATGCATAAATATCATTGAGCTTAATGACAGTTCACTGTTATCCAAACAAAGTTTCACCATTTCAGTTACTTTTTAAAATTCTTTTTCGCCTAAATATTATTCCCATTGTTCTATTTTGGAAAATTTTGCAACTTATTTTGTTATCTGTCGTTGCACAAGAATCGTTTAGCAGTGTAGCTAAAGTATGGAGCAAAACAAGAGTTTTTATATAGGTTATCAACATTATAAAATTTAAAGGTTCTCAACATGCTTGTTTAAGGTTAATTTTGAAATTAATGTGAAATTCTAAGAATTTCATATCATTAACATTTACAATATCTTCACCATTCATTATTATATTGCTTTCACACTATGTCTTCTTTTGTCCAATTATCCAACTTTTTTAAAAAAATCAATTTAAGTTTATTTATTTGTAGCCATTTTGTAACATTTTTTAGTTTATTATTAAAATATTGATTAATTCTTGAGAATATGTCGTAAAAACGACGGTCGCATGGCCGAGACATTTTTATTTTGGCTAGCAAAGGTGAAATCGGATTGTCCATAGGCTCCCATACTGAGATGTTTAGTGTCGGGTGGCCTATACTGTCCTTTATCAACAAAGTGAGAAGCAAGAGAGAATGAATCAT
This sequence comes from Limnephilus auricula, assembly GCA_951813805.1. Lineage (NCBI taxonomy): Eukaryota > Metazoa > Arthropoda > Insecta > Trichoptera > Limnephilidae > Limnephilus > Limnephilus auricula. The sequence goes on from OX638390.1 coordinate 42,180,604, forward strand.
AATATGTGAGCCTAGGGTGTGAAAATAACCTCAAAACTTTCTGGGCATAATACTCTAAAAAATGATTAAGGAATTTACTTTACGCGGACACATAACACATAAAAGAAATGGCAATCAGCAACGATCTTCATGTAAAACAAAAGACATCAACTTTATATAGTGACTTCTGCAGCATAGGAGGCCTACAGAGGTTTTCCATTCGTTAGGAATCCTAATCCCAAATCAATGTTTTTCTTGACAGAAACAAGATGGGTTATCAAGCTTTTTCGTTCGACCCGGTAAGGTGAGAGGTTCTGGGTTCGAGTCCCAGTTGCGACTATTATTTTTTATTTTTCTGTGTCCTGTTCTTTTCCATATTTATAATTATTGGTGTTATCTTCTTCTTCAATGATATATTACATTGATGGGAATAACCTTTAAAAGTTATAAGTAGAGAGTTGTTCTAATAAAAATTTCATATTATTATGCCTGACTAGTGACCAGAGTGTGGTTTCCTCAGAGTGCGACTGCCGTGCAGCGGGCTACGCAGCGCGGAAGTGGAGGTGCGACTGCAGCTGAACATCACGGCCGTCAACAGGATGCACGAGGACACTTGGCTCAATTTCAAGAGGAACAAGATCTGCCTCAAAGGTAATCATTTATTTACTTTTGCTTTTCGAATTAACCCACGGAATGTCAGGAATTCGTAGCGGATTCGCAGTAGGAACTAACTGTGGTGGCTACGATTGTATGGTATTTTAAACCTTAAAAATGCTACTAGTATACTAAACTGAATTTTATTTTCTTGGCAAGGAAATAATGTAATTACATGTTAATATTATTCTAGCTCGTCGTTTCATCTATTATAAACATTGATATGAAGCAGTTTTTTTAAATTATTTTTGTTTCAAAAATATTAGTCAGTGTTAATATTCTTTGTGAGCGTCAACTGAACACAAATAAATAAGTGATTCATTATTCTGGTGATGGAAATGTGAAATTTCGTTTTTTTTAATATGAATATTTATTACGACGAAATTGCCTTTATTAACGAATGGATTGGGGTGGAAGGCGATGAACTATTTCCCCGCGGACCCCCCCTCCCACAAACCACCCCCTTCCGCACTGCCGGGGGCACTGCTACCAATCAGAATGTTTAATCTAAGTACTTACCCTCTCCCCCCTACTCCAGTGGGCAATAGAAAATACAGGACGTGTCATATCAGTTATACCAGTGAATCAGTTTTGACAAACCACCGTACGTGTGGTACGTATGTCCTTATAAGTTGGATATTCCAATATAATATAACCTTTATAAGCTGTCTATTCAAAACCAATAAACCGTTTTTAATATTATTGAACTCACAAAAGAAAAAAAAATGTTAACAGGATAATAATTTTTTAAAAGGGTTAAATAATACTATTTTTTTTGTAAGGCTAAAAATGCATTGAAGCTAAAAATGACAAAACCAAAATTATTAATTCCAAAAATTAGGTTACTTTTATCAAAAAGAAAGTCCATTATCTCGCAGTCCATACATCGCAAGACGCATTGCTTTTGTTGATTCGCAAAGACCAAATTTGTCTCCCAATATATTATTAATTATTATGCTTTCGAAGTGAGGCGATTGAATTAGAGAGGGAGTTTTGATATTCCTCTTTGGTGGGCCGAATTATTTCACCGAATTTGTAAGAAACGCAATATCTGGCTATAATAATAGTTGACGTTAAATATATTAAGAACACTAAGTCATTGTCAATAATAATAAATAATAATAACTAAAGATTTGTATAGCGCAGTTTTGTGATGTTTCAATTCAAGTGCGCTTAACTATAACAAAATTAAAAAATAATCCTGCAGTGCTCATTACGAGTTTGTACAAAGTATCGATACATTAATTTTAAATAAAGAATATACCGTATACGAGTATACAAGACAAAAAAAAGATAACAAAATTAACCATAATAGTGCTGTTGTAGCGCAGGGCAATATTTATTTATTTATTTTATTTATTGATTTATTTACACATATACGGCACAACATGTGCCATTAACATAATTGACATAACATATAAATAGTACAACAACATGAAGAATAACTAACAGTATAAATGTAATGAGTCTAGTTTTTTAACTGTTAATTCATGGTGGAATTCCATTGTATTAGATACGAAATTAAACAATTTTTTTCCACTTTGTTCCACTTGTTTATTTACACCAGGACCGGTTTCGTCCTACTACGGACATTTTCAGACTGGTAGTTGAAATTATTATGCTACGGAATTTATACAAACTTAGGCAGGGGCGCACAACATTGCCTCTATATGATGAATATTTCTATTTTGTTAATTTAAGGTAAGGTACCTTAATATACAAACTTAGGCAGGGGCGCACAACATTGCCTAAGTTTGTATAAATTCCGTAGCATAAGAATTTCAACTACCAGTCTGAAAATGTCCGTAGTAGGACGAAACCGGTCCTGGTGTAAATAAACAAGTGGAACAAAGTGAAAAAAAAAATTGTTGAATTTCATATCTAGTATAAATGTAAGTTAAATATAAGGAAAAAAATGTAAAAAGTAACTATTAAGGTTATAAGTTGTAAGTAGTAGGAAAGGGTAAAATATAAATGTAAATTAAAAAAAATGGTACAAAGTATAAGTATAAAGTATAAAGTACAAGCTTTAAATTATTAAGCAAAGATAAAAAAGCTAAAAGTGAGAATAAAATAATAATAATAAAAAAAAGTTTAATGTAGAAATATAAGATATCTTTAAAAGGAACAAATATTTAAATATAAAATATAAAAAGTAAGAAGTCCTAACAGGAACAAAAAAAAATTAAAATAAAATATTAGTAGAAAGTAACGCTGCTATTATAGCACAGGACAAAACAAGAACATTCAAACTAAAATATAGTATAAAACAGGTGCAGAAATAAAAATTGTGGACTTGTTACTTGTTAGTTGGCGATCTGCAGTCATGCTAGGGAAGGATGAGAAGTTACCGAAAGTTATCCTATCAATCCTTATCCATCGACTGTGCTAGAGGGCCAGTATATGTGGGTAAGAGCCTTTCAATAGGGACGCTCCAATTTTGTTAGTTTACAGCAGCCTTGTTGTTAAAGTGACATCTGTCAAATTTGTTGTGAATTGTTTAATAGTATACGGCAACTCACCACGGAAGGTTACAACGATGAAAAAGTTAAACAGAGTTGAACAACGTGTGCAAATCATTAAATTTATTGTCAATTGTTTAATAGTATACGGCAACTCACCACGGAAGGTTACAACGATGAAAAAGTTAAACAGAGTTGAACAACGTGTGCAAATCATTAAATTTATTGTCAATTGTTTAATAGTATACGGCAACTCACCACGGAAGGTTACAACGATGAAAAAGTTAAACAGAGTTGAACAACGTGTGCAAATCATTAAATTTTACTTGATAAAAAAAGCCGCCGTTATCTCGCACGGCGCGACGTGAACAACACGACGTGAATGGCGACGGCCACCGAGATCGCGCGATTTAACATCTTTAGACTTTTTCCTTTGGGGCTATCTTAAATATCAGGTATATGTATTTACATTTAAATCTAATATAAAAATATCTATGTATTTATTTGACGCCCAAAGTCAATATAACAAACGCCATCCAGCAAATTCCGCCACATTTGTGCGACAAAGTCACTGAAAATTGAACCTCCGAATACTAATAGACGCGGCGGACATTTGAACGACGTTATATTTTACACTTATTGTCATATAATATATTTTCAAATAAATAAATGTTTCATACACATCTTGTTTTTTTGAAATTTTAAAATCAATTGTCCTTATTGAAATACCCCATACAAACAAATACGGCTTTAGTTCTTATTTCACAACCTATGCTATTTGTTATGCTCACTCTCACTTATGATACATGCCTACTTCCCACACACTTATTTAGCTCAAAACATACCACATAAAAATATGTAACGAATGATAACTTTGATGTACTTAATCTGAATAAAGTCATCATAAAATTTTTAAAAAAAATGCATAAAATAAATGGAATAAATTGGTGCTTTTCTTTCCCTGGTCTGGATCCTGCGCGTTTAGTCGATAGAGGCCAGGAGGGTTATTTCGTCATTACCCCCTCACAGGTCGCAATCCAGTTAATTTGTTTGAGTGTCGGACACAACTCTCAGCTCTCAAGTGGCCTCTCCGGCTCTCTCGACAGATTGGCGAGGTAAACTACTCTTCTGGTTCTCATCACAACCAGGTGGAATGTTTATATTGTATCTGTTTCACGATTTCAGTTTGGAATGTTTATACTGTATCTTTATTTCTCCACGATTTCAGTATGGGATCGACTGATTTTCTATTACTTATAATTTTCGCCATTATTAATCCCATTTAGAAATAATAACACGCATAATTTGCTTCTTAAAATTCACAAAATATGAAAATTTGAATTTTTTCTATTTTATATCCAATAATATTATTATTCAATTTATAAAAAAAGTTTATTTAGAAAACACGTTCTGATTTGTTGTTATGCATGACAGCTGTTTCGCCTTCTGAAGACATTATGAACTGTCTAGTTATTAGGCATTTTCAAACTGTCTGATAATTTTTTCAGAAGGCGATAATAATATTAAATATAGTAATACATCGTAAAATTATAATTTTTTTTTAAAGAAAGACAAACATTCCCGGGTTACGAACAGTGGCGGCCAGCTCTAAAGAGCGCTAGTGCGACGCACTCCCAGAATTTCTGCCAATCCAAAAATTCCCTAGCGCCGAATAATATATTTCCGACACGCCTCGTCACAAATCACAATACACACTTCGCTAATGCATACATAATATGTCCATATAACTGTGTGCGTATCGAAGCAGATCGTTGTGTGCCTATATTCCGAGCGCTGGATCGTTTTTAAAATCGCTCCAAAGAGTCCCTTCATAATTATCTAATAAGTTCAAACCGTGGGTAGGTATAATATGGGTAATATCCTTAACAAATCTTACGTGTACGAGATCGGCGATCTGAAAATTTCCACCACATCAAAAGGAACGGTTTGTTCACCAGCAGATTAAAATGAGACGCGTTTGTGTAATATTATTTTCGATATTGTGTATTTAATTTAACATCTACTCTTTCATTTAATGTTACGCTTAGCATAATTAACAAAAACAATGTAGACATGTTGTGACTGGTGACTGGTCACAGGTCCAATACGCTATTGTGATCCGTTTCTTGGATGAGTAAGGAAGATTTAAAAATGCGCTGAACTTTGAAAAACGGTTAGAAATTAAACATTGTGATCAATATCTATTTTACAACTCTTTTATAGTAAGTAATAAATTATCGGATGCTTTTTCGTGTGTTAAATTGTTAAAAATCGTGGGTATAATCCCTATGACGCCGAGGAAAGTTGTTTCGGTGATTTTCAACTTTAAAAAGAATTTAATTATTCTTGAGAAACACAATTAGCCAAGATAGACTCAATGCATTGTCAGTGCTAAGCATTAAATAATGCCTAAATCTATACCGGATTTTAACTCCAGGCTCATTGATGTCTTTGCTACTCAGAGACAACGGAGAATGGACCTAATATACTATAGGTGGGATATTTTCATAATTAAATTAATTTCAAAGGAGAAAGGAGTGTAAGGAGAATATATGACGCAAGGTTGAATGATATAAGAACATAGTAGAGAACATCCGAGGCAGACATCAGACACTTGAGTCGGGCCATGTCAAGAGTCGTATGAGTCGTAAATAGAAGAGTATGTATGAGACGATGTATGAATGTGAATGAGGCAAAGAGTGTGTGCCAAGACCGAGTTGTTTAGCGGTCCGTTCTCTCTGCCCATGGTTAGTTGGTTTAAATTTATTTTAATTAGAGTAGGTATATGTACAAGATTTTTAGCGCACCACCGATTTTTGTGAGCACCAGCCGCCACTGGTTACGAATAACCCAACAACATTTGAAGATCTCCTACTACCACCACACTAAGTGATGGAGGACATAGCCAGCCGAGGAATCGAACACGGAACGCCTGAGTGGGACCCAAGCGCGATGCCCACTCAATCACTGACCAGTCTTGGTTGAGTGGGTTATGATCAGTTCTATCATTGTTGTGTTGTTTATGCTACGCTCGGGTCACGTGGTATCGGTTACGACGTGTGCCGAGCGTAGCCGATCTGGGAGAGTCAAGTCATTCCTTTTGCAAGAGCTCTTCAGACAAAATCTAGCTAGCGAGTTGTAAGGACATGTGTTCTCTTAAGCCATATTTGTATTGTACGTAAAACAATAAACATTCACTGGGATTTCAAAGAACCAAAGTCTTTTGATCAAACAGCATATTACTAAGGGGAGGTTCATAAAGAGTGGAGAGGAGAGATGAGGCCCTCTTCCCTCTTGGGGCCTACAGGGAACCAAGGGGAGTGGAGGAATGAGACCTGGTAAAACACATTGTGGAAGCAGAAGATATAGCCTCCTATCCAATGACAATCCTGGTGAATTTTATAAGACTGGGTTAGTGTTAAAGGAATGAGGCACAATGGGTCTATGGCCTAAATGCTCACGGGAAGTAAATCGTCTCCGCTTTGGTAAATTGTGAACAAGCCGCCGCGTGCCACTACACGTTTAATAGGCATATATTTAAAAAAAATAAACTACCCCTAAACTTGATTACCACCAGTACCATCGGTTTCAGTCGAAAAAGGCGGAAAAACATGCATCTACAATTATATTCTATACGTAATTATCCGTTTTGACGCCGACGCCATATTGAATCTTGTCCATAGAAACCACATAGTGACGTATATCAGTAATGCCAACCATACAAAACAAATTCATGGTAACGTCGGAGAACGTCTTATTTAATATATCTAACCTAACCTAAACTATTCTAATAACCTAACCTAAGAACGAAATTAATAAAGGAACACGCACGCGTTTTTCTTTTAAGCAAGATATACATCCCAGGTTATGAATGGTTTGTATGGTAAGCAGGGTTTGTCTAACGGGTTTGTGTAATTATTTGAATACTTAGAACGAACAAAAAAATAAAAGAAGTTTGTATGGCAAGCAGGGTCTGTCAAACGGGTTTGCCTAACCTAATAACCTAACCTAACCTAATAACCTAACCTCAAATAATAACCTAACACAACCTAACCTAACCTAATTAATAGTTCATTGATTTTAATTCGTCCTAAATATACTCAATTATTTATTTATTCAGAACATGAAAATTTGTATGGTGCGACCTTTAGTTAGTACCTTTCTCGAATATGTGTGATTTTTGCCGAATAGCAATTATTTTTAAATATTTATCGATTAGTAGATACCCTGGAAATCGTTCAGCATTTTGCAAAATAATGTACGAAATGTCAGCCGTAACGAGAAATTACGTACATTTTTTTTTTTTATGAAATGTAAATTTAAATGCATATTTTTTCACCGGTCCCGACTGAAACCGATGTTTTTTGTGGTAAGTAAGTTTAAAAGTAGTGTACTTTTCAAAATATGTGCATGTTAAAAGTGAGGCGGCTTATTCACAAATTAATACAAATCTTACTAATATTATAAACGCGAAAGTTTGTATGGATGTATGTGTATTTGTTACTCTTTCACGCAAAATTTACTGAATGGATTTTAATGAAACTTTACAATAATATATCTCATAAAATATAAAATATATACTACAGAAAATATTTAAATTAATGAATTTATTTGAAGTACTTGACTAATACTTTGAATCGAATCAAGAATTATACATATTTTAAATAATTAGGTTAAGAATTTAATATAAACGTAGATGGGACCTAGGAAAATAAATAGACAACTCGAAGTACTAAACCTACGCAGACGAAGTCACGGCCAGAAGCTAGTATATAAATAAAAACTTAAATTTATAGTTTACGCGTGGTACCTCGTGCGTACCTCGGTAGTTTTTTATCCCGGGTTAAATATCATCCATAATTGATTGCAGCTGCCCGCCATGAATACAGGACCCCTTATTATAATTGATTAAAACAAATTGGTGGATGATGAGCTTCAAATAATTTGTAAAATAAAATTATAATGTTGAGTGTAGGGTCAGCAATGTTACTCACACTTTACTTGCACTTTGCTAATGCGATTTCGAGGCCCTGAGGAAAATAATTTCCCTCAGTGTGTCTTTCCCTCATTTCATCTTCGAAGATGCTGCGTGGAGGGTCTTTTTGAGGAGAGGAAGGAGTGAACATGGGTTTCTTCAAGACCCATGTTGTAGGAAGAAGGAAATACAGAGGCCGGCAAATCGTTCCATAGCCGAGCTGTTGAACTCAAGAACGAGTTGTAGAAGCGACCCGTTCTCATGTGACATATGTCAACCCTATACATATGTTGGGCGCGCGTCTGACGTGTTTCCCGACTATGCACCAGTGCCGAGGGGATCAATGACGCTAGTTCTTCAGAGCATCTTCCATTTAAATACCGGTAGAACAAGGAAAACATTCCCACCCGACGCCTGTGCTCTAAAGATTGAAATCCGTTTGTTCAAACGGGAGAACCTATCAAACGGACCGCCCGTTTTTGCACATAGTCGAGGGCGTTTTTCAGGTACGTTGTGTTGTCTTGTGTGCCAATTGTTTTATAATAAAGAGCAGTTGATTATTGAGATTCACTTTATTGTATTTTAAGAGTTATCACAATGACATGTTGTTCGTGCTTTTACATTTTACAGAGAGCGGGCGGATGTGCTTACCCGGAAACTACTCTCTTTCACATAGACAATAGACAATCAATACACGTATAGACAATAATGTAACACTTTGGGGCTCCATACCAGAGGTGGCTGCCAAATTCAACCGTGGGGTGCACTTGCGATTTGTACAGGGTTAGCAGTTGTTTTCTGTTAAAGTATCTGCGGGCCCTGTACAGTGTACAGTACGCCCTTCTTAAGGCTCGGTCAAATAGGAGGCGTACTTACGCGCGTCAAGGCGTTAAAACGTCCCGGACATATAACGCCGCGTTGTGTTGTACTAAACACGTCGAAGCCGTTCAAATAAAAAGTACGCGACGTTACGGCGCTTTGGTGCCTGTTTGAAGGAGCCTTTACGCTGACGCCTTGACGCGCGGTAAGTACGCCATCTGTTTGACGGAGCCTTTAACGTATGAATGTCAATTATGTAGTGAAAAATTCTTGATTGTAGAATTCGCGAACATAAAATGAAAAATTGATGAAAAAAATTTATTGCAATGAACTTTGCCTAAAATAATAATTTTTCTTCAATCAATCAAGTAAACACAATTCTAATTTTTTATTTTTTTATTAATTTTATGTAATTGTTCTTTACAATTATTATAACTACCATTTACAATTATAACTAATTATTTATCTTCTCCCACAGCTTATTATCATTTTCTTTCTATAGGTACTTATTTTTCATTAATTATTTTTATCAATTTTGAGTTTTTAAATAAAAAAAGAAAAAAAAAGAATGAATACAGCACAGGAGTCCCAACTGCTCCCGTCTGGAGACTGGCGTCCCAAATTGGGTAATTTTGCGAGTCTGAAGATAGTGGGGAGGGGAAGAAGATGGGTGGAGGAAGGTGGGGAATAACCTGGCTATTAAGATCTTGTCACCAAACACGGCGAAAACCACTTAAACAACGTTTTTATTTTTTAATTTGTATTTGTACAACAGATTAATTATCCAATTACTGAACAATTCTCATTTTGACAAAATTTTGACGAAAAAAAAACTTAAGGCTATTAAGAATTATTATATTTATCTAGTGTTTCTGAGATTTCATTTAACAGCACCATTCCTCTCGTCGTGCTATGTTGTGCTTTTGAATTGTGATCCTTAACCAGGGCGACACTGAGAGTATCTTCCACTCTGAAACGTGCTGCAAAGATACTGTACATTATTTTTAATTAATTTTTTGAGAAATAACACAAATCAATCAAATAAGATGTATTCGCCAAGGCGGGATTTGAACCCGCGACCTCGGATTGCTAGTCGAGAACCATAACCCTTGACCACGGAGGCCGTCATACGCAGTCAGCATACTGTTGAAGAGACCTCTGATTTCGAAACACGTTACACATTTTTATTAAAGAGTGCTTTTAATAAAGTTTATTATTATAACATATTCTAAAAGTAATTTATTTTTGGGAAAATGGATAGCAAATTAAAAATATTAACATTCGCATAATAATAAAAAGTGATTCATGCCAATTATATAACTTGCACAACTGATAATAAATGATATGAGTGAAGTATGACCACATAATCTGTTTAATGTTGAGCGATGAATCATTATAATGCGGTAAAGATCGACGATTTATTTCATTGAGTCATTTAAGATATCTATACTTTCCTATAAATCCAGCTAACCCATTTTAAGAACATTTTACCACCCGTGTTCTAAAATTGTAATCTAATACATATACATAAAAATCTTGTGTCACGGTGTTTGTGGTCGCACTCCTCCGAAACGGCTGGACCGATTTTTAAAAAATATATTTGTTAGGTATGAGAATAGGTCGTAAAGTATATTTCATACCGCGAGCTCTGGCTTTATGAAATTTGAAATTGGTCAAAGAGTTTAGTGGCAGGGAAAAAGTCGTGAGGGGGAGGGGAATCCTGGAGGGGCGGAGAGGAATTAAGGAGGGGGGGTTTAAGGAATTAAGGGGGACAGAGGGAGAGCTGAGGGGGAAGGTGAAAGTGCACGTAAACACGCATTTTTAAATGTATATTCCTATGTTAGTTGTAAATCTCAAATATTAAGTCACATTTGTAAATATGTATGTTATTATCACTGGTTTTAAGTCATCAGGTATAAGTTATAAGCCGTAGTAATAAGTCACTAGCTATTACATTTTCGATGTAAAATTTGTTATAATCATAAACTCTAGTCGTAAGCCAGATATACTAATTATATCATATTAATTTGCACAATTTGAAAATTAACAAAATTTACATATATAATATTTTAATTAATGAAGATATTATATCGATTCCCAGATGTATCCGTATCTTTTTCTGATTTTTCTGTTTCGGATTATTGATTGACTTTCGCTAATATTATCTTCATTAATTAAAATATTATAATTTGAGGTTTAACTCATTAAGTTAAAAAGTTAAAAATATTTCATCCTAGACTTGCAGATAAAGTCAATAGATGTCGCATATTAATAAAAAGTGATAAAATTTATCCTGACACTATCTAGAGGGCATTTAGTTCGAGTTGAATCTTGCAATCATACATAAAAATAGCAGTCAATAAAAATATGCGTTAAGAAAAATAAAAATAATGTTGGTGGTTCTCAGTCGAAGTATGATACAGTTAAAAATGACCGAATCGGATAGGGATACGTTGGCGCAGTGGATAGCGCGTTGGCCCGGATTGCCAGAGGTCCTGGGTTCGTGTCCCAGATGTATCCGTATCTTTTTCTGATTTTTCTGTTTCAGATTATCGATTGACTTTCGTTAATATTATTTTCATTAATTAAAATATTATAATTTGAGGGTTATCTCATTAAGTTAAAAAGTTAAATATAAAAAATAAAAAAAATTACGTACATTATTCAGAGCTGTACGTACCCTCAAATAGACCATGAGCAGCAATAATTTACCACAATTAAATAGCTATTCTATCTATTGTGTACTCAAGACTGTGATGATCTCGCCTTTCAGCCAAAGAATTAGTATTTTCAGTATACCTAAAAAAGGAAAGCACATATGGAACTGGGGTAGAGTTCTTCTCAGACGTTGGGACAATTAACATTCCAAAAAAGTCAGTTTGAAGCAAATTTATGACTGCAGCAAACAAAAAAATACGGGCGAAACCTATTCATGAAATAATTAATGGGTCTTAAATTTAATTTCAAGACTAACATCTGAGGCACAAAGGTTGACAGAATCGATTTATTAATGGTTAAAATTGTCGCTAAGGCGTTTGCACCAAGTGACATTCCTGGACCTCGATTTTGACGCAGTTAGAAAAAACAAGGGGATGTTATTTTAACATCCAAAGAACATCTAAAGACCGGACTACATGTGTGGGCTCCTATTCATGAAATAATTCATGGGCTTTTGGGTTTTTTATGACGTAGTTCTGAGTACAGAAGACAGGACTTGTACAGAGTCGGACTGGTAGACACGGGTTGGCAGTTTTATTGAAACGAAAGTTATAGGCAATTTAGGGCCGTATCGTAAATAAAAATGATAAAAGTAAGTAACTTGTTATTTACTATTAAACGTAGTGCTATCTACTGAGTGGTTGATTCACTCCGCCATCAAACAATAATAAACAATTAATTCACTATAATAAATATTGAGGTCAATATTCGAGATAAAAACTATCCTACCTTAGGTTGGGCAAAATTACGGATAGTGTGCTAAATTTCATCAGAATCGGTTGAGGGGTTTCGGAGGTTATCTTGAACAAACATCGTGGCGCGAGATTTTATTTATATATTATGTTTGGACTCTTATTGTACATAAATGGGTGCAGGGAACATACTTGCATTGTAGGTCTATTTCCAATAAAGGCACTTTAATAAGAAGGTACGCTAATTTGTGCGGGCGAAGCATCCCTGGATACGGGCCCGGCCTTGATTGCTTAATTCTGGGTTAAATAGCGAAGGACAAAGATAGTCGGTTTCGGGGTATTAACAGGGACAGTCGATTTCAGGGGAGAGGACGGGAAGGTCGCTTAGTAATAAGAAATAGCGAAGTGCATCTTAATTACTAAAAAAGAGTCGGTTTCGGAGTATTATAGAAGACAGTCAATTTCAGGGGAGAGGACGGGAAGGTCGCTTAGTAATAAGAAATAGCGAAGTGCATCTTAATTACTAACAAAGAGTCGGTTTCGGAGTATTATAGAAGACAGTCGATTTCAGGGGAGAGGACGGGAAGGTCGCTTAGTAATAAGAAATAGCGAAGTGCATCTTAATTACTAACAAAGAGTCGGTTTCGGAGTATTATAGAAGACAGTCGATTTTGGGGTTAGTTCGACAGGTTAATCCTTCATCGAGCTAATTGGGAATTGGAGGAGACCAATCGTAGCAAGCACATGTTTGTCCCTATTCCTACCCATTATACCTACCTGTAAGTAGATTGCATACAACTAACAACCAATAGGAACTTAGAATAACTAATTTAAATTATTGTATGAATGATGTTTTGATATACTCTAACAAATGGGTTTATAACTCCGAGTTTAGGTAGAACGGCACAGAGAGTTAGGTATATCGTAGGTAGACTATTCGTCAATAGCATGGGGAAGGGTATTAGATCAGTAAATAGTAAGATAGACTGGGAAGTTAAATGATTAGCCAGTTAGATAGAATATCGTCATTGTTGAAGATCTGACAGATTGCAACACACCACAGCTAAGAACCAAAAGTTACCACAAATCCGTTTAATCTACCTGAATTAGCGCTATAAAGGCGAAACAAAAATAATCACAACGTGTCTAGTTAATTCAAAAGTAATTAAACAACAATTTATCAGTACGTACTTGCCTACGTACTGGCAGCTCCAGCAGTAACTTAAGGTTTTCAAAACTTAAAGTTATACAAAAAAAAAATGATCACCCTTATATAGGGTTGATTGATAGGTGTGAGTGAAAAAGAATAAGGTCTTAAAGGGGGGAACCATTACAAGACACTAAATAATAATATTCATCAATGTATGTTAATGCTGCACCATGGATGTTGTTGTTTATGTGTAATGTTTGCCTAATCTACAGGCAGACATTGTGTTGGGCTTCTTCAATAAATATTATATGGTCCTTGTAACAAAACTGCTTTATTTATAATAATATATGTTTACAATAACTTCTGGGTCTTGCGACCGGCTTCTAGGTACTGCCTAGGAAAGGAATCTGCTTAGCAGAGCTCTCTTTGAACGGTTATATTAGCTGGGTGCTCTCCCCGAAATCTATCGGTAACTAACGTAAGCTTTAAGCCTACTGCTATCTATCAAAACTCACTGAAACTATGTGCCGTTCAAGGATACTTCACTGTGTTTATCTCAATTATTAATACAACTTCATATGTATTATAATCTACTACTACTCTCCGATGCCTTCGGAAATCATCGTAATTCTTATATAATACACAAACGACGGTAGATGGTTCTCTTCTGATATACTACTCAACGACATCTATTGAAGGACGCTCAAACTCCACGATTAACCTATACACTACAGATCTACGATAAGGTTATAACGTAAAGCGCCATATAATCCAATGCACCCTTGGTTTGTAATATTTATTGAGGAGAACTTGGAATATGGCTTAATCGACAATATAGTGGATCCAGACAACAACTTTCTCTGGATACAGTTAAACAAACTTAATTTAAACATTGGAGTGATATATAAAAAACCGAACACCAACTTCCAAGATTTTATAGATAAGTTAAACATACAACTAAAAACTCACAAAAGGTCCATAATACTGGGGGATTTTAATATCAATTTACTTGATTCCACAAACACACATACTTGTAAATATACAGAAACTATAAAGTCAAACAATTTCACTATAATGAACAAAGTAAACAAAATACATGCAACACGTATCACAGAAAATACCAACACCATTATTGATCACATAATCTCAGACATAAACCTTTCATATACTATAACAAACTGTGATACCTCAATATCTGATCACAACATACTGATCCTCGACATACTTCACACCTACACTAAAAAAAACTCACAAAAATCCTCCTATGAATATACAAAAATCGATTATGATAAACTAGAGGAGGATATCCGACAAAACGCCTTTACTATAAACAATAATGAGGACTCGGATCTGAACTATGATAATCTTGTAAACTACCTCACAAATAAAATTAATTCCAATAGCACCACTAAAATTATAACAAAAAATATAAATGACCCAGACTGGATAACCAAAGACCTTATAAAATTAATCAATAAAAGAAATAAACTACACCTGAAATTAAAAAGACAACCAAACAACACTTTATTGAAAACAGAATTCCTAAAATTAAGAAATAACGTCACTACAGAAAAACGAAACTTAAAACAAAAACACTACAGTGATCTCTTTAAAAAATGCGAAAATAACAGTAAAAAAACCTGGAAGTTGATGAATAATATTCTTAAGAACCAGTCTAATACTTCGAATAATGTTTGTACTAAACTAATAATTAATGACGAAATAATTACTAATAATGTAGAGATATGCGATAACTTTAACAACTTTTTTTGTAACATTGGCTCATCCTTAGCGGACAACATACGTAACAAAGTCGCACACAAACCAGCCAACGAAATAACCTTAGTACATGATAGTATAGAATCTTTGTATCTTCAACCTACAACAGAATTAGAAATAAGCAAAATATTAAAATCATTAAAATCAAATGCGAGTGCCGGTTACGATAAACTCAAATATAAGACATTGCTAAGTCTCTCTACGGAATTGGTTCCTATATTATCAAAATTAATTAATCAATGTTTTAAAGAGGGAACTTTTCCAGACAGCTGTAAAATTGCCAAGGTGATACCAATTCACAAAGGTGGGTCTAAAACAAATACCTCAAACTACAGACCCATCTCAATCTTACCAATCTTATCTAAAATATTTGAACGTGTAATTTACGAAAGATTAAACAATTTTCTGGTAAAAAAATCATTCTTTTATAAAAAACAATATGGCTTTAGGAAAAAATCGAACACACTTGCGGCAATAAATGACTTAATCAGTAAACTTCGGAGCGGCATTGATGGAGGAAATTATATATTATCTATACTAGTTGACCTTCAAAAAGCCTTTGATACAGTAAGCCATGATATACTTCTCAAGAAACTTGAGAAAATTGGTGTAGTTGGTCCTGCTCTTAATCTATTCAAATCATATCTTAGCAATAGAAAGCAATTCGTTAGCATTAACAATCATAATAGCAAGCATCTTCCAATAAACTATGGAGTTCCGCAAGGATCCATACTAGGACCATTACTGTTCCAAATTTACATCAATGATATTTCGCAATTAGACATAAATGGTGAAATTTTTCTGTATGCGGATGACACTGCAATATTCTACTGGGGTAAAGACCTAAACATCTTACTAGAAAATGCACAAAGTGACCTAGAAAAAATTTGCAGTTGGCTCCAATCAAATATCCTAACAATGAACATAAAAAAAACAGGATACATGGTTTTAAGCTCAACCCGTAAGATAATTCCTCCTCACGTACCCTTAAAAATTGAAAAGGATGATTTGCAAATCCTGATAAAGGAAAAATATCTTGGGCTGTGCATCGATAAGCATCTAACTTTTAAAAACCATATCCAAGATGTTAAAAATAAAATCACACCCTTAATCAACGTTTTTAGCCGATTATCTTATCTATTACCAATTAAATTAAAAAAAAGTTTATATTATAGTCTCGTACACTCACATTTAAATTACTTAATTGAAATCTGGGGAAATGCGTATGAAACATACATTAATGAATTACAGATAATTCAAAATAAACTAATCAAAAAACTATTTCACTACGAATCCAAAACATCCACAAAAAAACTATATTTGGAAACCAAACTGTTAACATTAAGAAAACTATATGAATACAATATATGTCTCCTTATATACAAAATAAATAATAAACTTATTCATACAAACACAGAATTCATTAAAACGTCCCAAGTACACAAACATTTTACACGACAACACGATAACATACATTTAAAAACTATTCATACTAACTACGGTAAGCAATCTATCAGTTATGAGGGGGGCAATTTATATAATTGCCTTCCAGTTGATATTAAAAACGAAAAAAGTGTCTGTAAATTTAAAAAAAAATTATTCATTTTTATTTACAAAAAACAATGTAGTGAAAATGAATAATATTGAAAGTGAATGAATAGTATTGTAATATATTGTATGATAATATGTTGTATGATAATATAATGTTATGCAAATTCTAGTTAAGTAAGTGAAAATGTTATTTTCTTTTTTTCTGGAATAAAAAAAAAAAAAAAAAAAACCCGTAGATATGAAAAAATAATCTTCACAATTCTAAAATGGGCAATCCATTTGTTTGATTCACCTACATGCAATCTGTAGTAACTTGAAGTCACTTGGGAATGCCATGTTTGTTCTACCGGTATTTCGATAAAAGACGGTTCACACTGTTTATGGTCATACAAACGGTGATTATTGGAATAAGAACAGGTCGTTTTTTTATTGATTTATTATTTAATTACACCGTAATGGGCTTTTACACGAATATTTTACATAATGATTACAATAATTACATAAAGGTTATACAGTACACAAAGTATAACAGTAATTAAATTTAACTAGTAATTATTTACTTTACTCGTGAGGTAAGAAACATTATAACAGAGAATTAAAAATAAAATAATAAGGGTTGTACATATAAAAAAAACTAATACAATTTAGCAAAATATATAGGTAGAGAGAGTTAAATAAAATAAAATCAGACCTAAAATACAACAAGATGTAATGTATAAAAGCTAGTTAGTAGGTTAAATCATAAAATTATTTGTGTGCATTACTTAAAATATAACAAAAAATAAGGATATAATTTACCCTAAAGTTTAGAATGAAAAATACTAAGTATCTTTACTGCGAGTTTGTCTGGCAGGTATATTAATGGAAATTAGTTCCAACAAATTAGGGCTGTCAATTAAAGATTTTATTATTTTTAATTAAAAACAATCAATTAAAACTTCTATATCTTCTAATTAAGGAAGTCTAGTTTCAGCACGTAAATTATTATAATTTATAAATTCAATTGGATTTTCATTTTAAAATTGAGGTACCGAAGGAATTTGTTTTCTATCTTTTTTAATGATTGAGAATGGACTTTGTAGTGCGGTGACCATATGGTGGAATTGTACTCTAATCTAATTCGTACTAACGAGCAATGCAGATGTTTTAATGTTGACGTACTTTTAAAATTTGTCCCCATTATCAAAATAAAACCAAGTATTCTCATCGCATCGCTTGTTATTACATCGATGTGTACGTTAAACTGTAGACTTTCGTGGAATATAACACCGAGATCACGAATCTGCGATACACGAAGAAGATTAGCACCATTTATAAATTAGAAAAAATTAAGGAAATTTGTACCTTTGAAAAAACTAATAATCTGGCAATTACCAATATTTAGTTGCAAATCATTGAGAGAACACCAAGCACATAGTTTGTTCATATTCAAATGTAAAATAGCGCGATCTTCATCGTTTCTGATTATTTTGTATATCTTAAGATCATCAACAAATAACAGGACTTTAACGTTACTACAAATATTGACTATATCATTAATGAATAAACAAAATAATATTGGGCCCAAATGAGATTCCTGTGGTACTCCGCTCGAGGCAGCAAATGTATAAGAAGTAACCGAATCAACCTTGACTGCCAAGTACCCACCTTCCCAATAAATAACTCTTAAACTATTCCAACATACTCCCTATTATTCCCAACAGTTTTAGTTAACGTAATAAGATTCTATGGTTTACTTTATTAAAAACCTTACTGAAGTCAGTATATATGGAATCAGTTTGATGTGATGCGTTCAGGTCATTAACAATATCATTTGTGTACAATATCAAATTGGAAATGGTAGATCTACCTTTATGTATGTTCCTGTTTTCTTTATTACAAATAGGTGTCCGCTTTACTACAAATAGGTCTTCTAAACCCAAGTGTGCGTTCTGTGAGGAATTATAATAAAATATCTCTGTTATGCATGGTCACAACTCTTGCTAGCGTGCGCAAAGAGGAAATGGCGAAATCAATCAACAAATAATATTTCTTTTTTCTGTTATGTCCAGACTTCATTCTTCTTTATATATTTTCAACCCCCGAAAAATATATAAGTACTCTGTTAAAATGCCGAAAATAACAAGATGCGTAGCGCGCATTTTCATCGGCTTCTCCCGGATGTTTTACAACTATCCCCCCCTCGATTTCAATAGAAAAGTTTTCGCAGACACTATAAAATGTTTCCACAAAAGAACTTGTATAAACAGATCGCTCTATTAGGTACATTTTACTGCAGACTTCCCCCTAAATCCGAAAGCAAAAGAATTATGGATTTTATTGCCCGAACGTGCGGGGATCACACGAGTAGGTTTAGTGGCCGCAAACTTACCAACTTTTCACGTAGCTTAAAAGCGAGTGTGTCATTATATTCGTAATAAAGTAAAACGTCAAACCAGCAGAACTAACATTACTAGCGTTAGTAGTCGGCTGGAAGAACATTTGTTCTCTCAATGTAATGCTTTTATAATTTTATGGTCCTGGAAAAGTTTCATATAGTTCCCCATGTTATTTCCCGAGTTATTTTGTGAGTTTCTATTCACGCCCTAAACATTATTATGCCAAGTTTAAAAAAACCCTAAATGATATTTTTTGCACAATACACAATTTCCCTGTTTTTGCTCTTTTCTAGACATCATTCGTCGATTGCAGATATGATAGTATCTAATATAATGAATTCACTGACATCTCTAAATTACGTTCTCTTTATGATTTTTGAAGAAAACTTCTTTACGCACGGTTGACTTGGGCAGTAAGCTGGCGAATGCTTGACGAGAGCGTTACGAAAATTGTTAATTGGGCGAGAGAGCAGTGCGCGCTCACATTTTCTTTCTCTCTTCCTCTCATAGCCAGCACATAAATATCTCAGTCAGTAGTTCGTTTGCGGAAAAAAAGAAATTTCACTTCAATCGTGTGGTCTAAAGCACACTCGATTTTTTTACTATTTTGCTCGTATTTTTATCATTATCATTGCAATATATACTAACGGCCTTACTAAAAAAAACACTCCGCGGCCGTTAAATGGTGTTTCTGTAGCACGTTGTGTAAAGTCTGTACATTTCGTTTTTCAAATTCTTACTAAACAAAATATATGGTTTTGATCTGACAACGTCGCCATTTTACCAGCCTTACTAATAAACTTACTGAAAAATTTGTACAATGGTCAAACAACCATGTATGAAGAATCCTTACTAATTAAGAACTGACAAAAAATTGTTCATGGAAAGATATGTACATTGCTTACACGGCCAAGGAGGGTAGTTTATCTGCTGTATATATTTGTTCCATTTGTAATTTTCAACGAATTTCGAATTTTTTTTTTAATGTCCTATATATTTATTATTTTTTGAGATGTCGTAAAAACAAATACCATTTTAGAACCAAAATTTAATTAGCTTTAAGATTTTCATATCTAAAATATACTTAAATGTTTAAAAACTGTAGTATTTTAAGATTCAAACATCAAGTTGGAAAAAAAAACTCACTTACCCCAAACACTTTCTATTAAAACATTGAAATATTTGGAAAAATTCAAAATTCAAAAAACACAGTCCTTTTATTTAATGATTTTAAAATAAATCTGTCACCTCACTTTTTACTCCTTCAAACAATAAAAAAATATTAAAAAATCTTGAAATTCGCTTTTCATATCCAAAAATTTGCAATAAAAAAACTCACGTTTGAATACGTTGCTTGCACATCTTAAGGCATTAATTTCTTTGATACGTTTACTAAAATATGTATTAGACATTTTAGTCACCAAAAAACATCACTTTCAAGAATTTATAATAAAATAAAGATCTTAAAATGCAAATTATTTCTGAACATAACCTATGAACCATTTTCTGACAGCTTAATTTAGAACACATGACTTTAGTGCCACAATTTGACTTAAACTAACAAAAAACAACACAAATTAATAGCAAATATATTGAATACATGAATATAAGTGCGAATTAGTTATAAAGATTGAAATAATTAACTAAAAGATCATATTAATCAGACAAAAATCCGCGACCGACTTTTTTCCGTAGTGTTATCGTACGCGGTTATATTTTCGGCAATGCGCAGGCGCATCAATCACACCACCTAGCGGATTATTATGAAAACTCCAATTTACAAGTAAAATTTCCAGCGTTGCCACATGTAAATCACCGTTTAACGGCCGCGGAGTGTTTTTTTTTTAGTAAGGCCGTAAATCTATAACTTCGTCCAGAATAAAATTTAAACACAAAAACATTGAAAAACTTAATGTTCTACTCAAGACAACCTTACGGAAAATTATTCTTGGGTGTATTTATATTCCACCCTGATCAGTTACACAAATATACGTTAATAATTTTTCCAAAAGGCTTTAAGATTAGATATATTTTTGGTTTCTATATTCCTCAGATTCGACATCTCGCGCATGGTTGCAGGTACACTAAATATAAGTCTTCTTCATTCTAATATTCGCCCTTGATCTTGCTTTTATTATTTAGAAAAAAAAATGATTTTGGTCTTGCTTTTATTATTTAGAAAAAAAATAATGATAAATCGTGTAATTTTTTAGGTAACTCAAACAAGTAATATTTTTATCACTTAACCATGGGAGGGAGTGTAATGCACTCAGAGAGCGGTCGTTTATTTTGACTGGGGATAAAAAACACTCTTCTCGTTTCTTTTCCAGCATGTCATTTGTTTTAATAAAACCCCTCACGCCGCGGGAAACTCACTCCTCGGCCCTCGGTCCTTCCACTGCGGCTTCTTGTTACATCTCATGAGGCTCTGTCAAGCCATCAATTTCACTCTGGACTTTCATTTTGATAAAGTTAAAGTAATCTTTTGGTTTTTGGAATAAAAGTGTTCGGGACATCAAATCCCACGTAGGCGGGTACAAATAATATAACGTATGAAATATTTCCAGGGACATTGAAATTCACATTTACAGGTGTTTTTATTATTGGTTTTTGCGTTCCTGACAACAACGTAATAGAATTAGACTAACATTCATATTATGTGATCTTTATATCAAATTTTATAATCTAGTAAATAATAAATTTCATAGCAATCCATCAGTTATGAGGGGGGCAATTTATATAATTGCCTTCCAGATGATATTAAAAACGAAAAAAGTGTGTGTAAATTAAACAAAAAAAATTATTCATTTTTATTCACAAAAAACAATATAGTGAAAGTGAATAATATTGTGTGATAATATAATGTTATGCAAATTCTAGTTAAGTAAGTGAAAATGTTATTTTCTTTTTTCTGAAATAAAAAAACTTAAAAAAAAAAAAAAATAGTTCTATAATTATTTTAGTTTTTTATTATTGTGACAGATTTTTCGGCTTTCAAGGCCAATTTCAAGATGTGGTTTGGCCACTTTGAAACGATTTATTTAAATGATTTTATTTACCCCTGCCCAATCTCAATTTTATAGTGCCTAAAATAATTTATTACCGGCTATTTATTACTGAGCAAATAATTGTGACAATAAATTCTCTATTCTGTGGCGTACTTTCAAATCTGATTTGTCCACCTAAACTGTTATTTTTTTTCTTAATAACGTTATTTAAATGTGTTATATTTTTTATTTTATTAATCATCAACGCCCTAATGGGCTTTTATACATTTATACAGTTTTTGTGATTTAAACAGATCAGGTAAAGGTTTAGATAACAGAAAAAAATACAAATATGGGGTGTAAGAGTTAACTACAAGAGGAGGTGTAGAGGTGCAATTAAATATATGTTTTAATAATATTATTTATTTATTTATTTGTATTTTACGCCCTGCTGGGCTGTTACATGTTATTTTTTATTATTAACAAAGTAGGTACATCTAAATCAACACACACAATTCACACAAAAGCAAAAAAAAAATTAAAAAGCAAAGTATATCTAAATAAGCATTACAAACAATTCAAACAAAAGCAAAAAATAAAATTATAAAACTGTATCTAAAACAAAATCCAAAACAGATATATAAAACAGAATCTAAAACAAAATCCAAAACAAAATCACAAAGTCAAAATCAAAAACAAAATCAACAACATAATCAAATACGAGTTAGATAAAAGGAGGATACCCTACCTTGTAAGGTAGAGCAACAACCGAGTGGGATAAGTACAATTCGTAGAGTGAGTCAAGGAGAACTATGTGGTATATTCAATTAAATATTATTGATCTTTTTTCCGATAAACATCTTACTATGAGGTGTTTATACTTAATAAATGATGTGTCAAACATATCCGCAACGTCCTTATATTCATTTCCCAAATTCTGAATTCAGCGAATTGGAGTACACAATTGTGATTCCGTGTTGGAGTTTTCACAATAAAACGGAAGATATTGCCTCGATGTTGCCTTGCGAAGTATATGGAAAGAAATCAAGTATAATCGTTCAGGGCTGTCAATTATTAAATTTACGATTTTATGCAAACATGTTAAGTCATTAACTATTCTACGTTCGGACAATTTTAATAAATTAAGTTGACCTAGTAGATAATCATAGTTGAGACATTCTCTTGTTATGCCCATTCTGAAATTAATAAATCCTAAGTCTTGGTAACAAACTGCGGATATAGGGAATAAATGATTTTTCTTACTTTATTAATAAATGTTATTGTAGAATCATTCGTTCAATCGTTAGAAATCAATAAACTAAGGAGTGATTCAAATGCGAAACAGCTGTCACAATAATAAAATACTTACGGGTTACCTCTTACCCGCCAAATGATCTTATCTTTTCTCGGAAGATTGTTTCAATGTGGATGAGTGTTTCCGGCTGATAATTAATGCAAAATATTTTTGGTAATTGTGGTTTAAACAAAGTTATTTGTTTTAATTTAATTCAAAATGATGCCACAAAGTGATTTTGCGAAGTTTGAAGAGATAATTAATGCTTTTAATAATTGTTACCCTTTGTGCTACGCATAAAATCTTGTCTTAAACATTGGTTTATCAATTAAAAATAATCAATATTTGACGCGTTAAAGTACTTCACCAAAAAATGTAGACATGATATGTCTCGACGCCACCTTGTCGGAAAGTTAGCACCTACAATGCCTTTCTCATATAAATAAAGTTCGTTGTTTGCAGGTGAAAAAATGAAATAAGCGTTAGTTGTTGAATGAAACACTAGTATATATTGAATTATTTGGTGGTTAAGAGGTAACCCGCCGTAGCTCAGTGGATTAAAGAGCACCTGAATGGACATCAGAAGGGCGCGGGTTCGAGTCCCGTCGGCGGCATGTATGTTTTCTCGGAAGATTGTTTCAATGTGGATGAGTGTTTCAGGCTGATAATTATTGTTTATAATAATTTATAAAAACTATAGATTATTTAAAAAAAATAACTAAATGGAGTTCTATGAATAAAAAATAAAAATAATCAATAATATCATGAAACGTCTAGGCACCTGGCCCCCTAGAACACTCGATCGATACTGATTGTTAGTGTTGTGTTGTGGTGGATATTAATTATAACACGATTGTATTTGGTACGTTATTTATTACCAGCCGAGCGGACATTTAGATTACAAGTAATGACAGGCAGGATTTATATACCACAGACCATCGGGTAGAAAATGGGCATAGACAATAATACCAACATCCCTCTTTTCCTAATAAAAAAAAACAAGTTATAATAACATAAACAGTACAAATATGAGATTTGATCTTTACATTATACATGACATAGTAATAAATCATACAAGTGGAATAAATGAACAAAATTAATTATAATCAGATGGATTATATCTATCGGGTCTATTGACAGTTCTGCCCGAACGGGTTCGAATGCTTGCCTCATTGCTAGTCATCTCAGTAGAAGTTGTGGGATATGAATAAAACGGAATTGAATGAAAATCATTGTCAAAACGTACACCTTCCTTCGATGAATTATTTCCATTATGCGGTGATGATGATTCCTGACGCGATCTGTCTAAATTCAAGTGTTTCCTATTCCTGCGGTATCTTGAACCATCAGGAGTTTCAACAATATATGACCTTGGGCATCCTTTAACAATTTCTACTACAGTAGCTGGCGACCATGAACATGACACATTTTTCTTAAATACTACTTTATCGCCTATCTTTAACTCAGCCAAGTTGCGAACCTTTTTGTCGAAATATTTTTTCATTTTGTTTTGACGATCTTTAAATTTAATTTCATAATCTTTAAAGCGTACAACTTTTGGTCTAAGTTGACTGGATGTTACTGGTAAATTACATCTAAGTTGTCGTGACATTAAACATTCTACCCGATGGTCTGTGGTATATAAATCCTGCCTGTCATTACTTGTAATCTAAATGTCCGCTCGGCTGGTAATAAATAACGTACCAAATACAATCGTGTTATAATTAATATCCACCACAACACAACATGGTGTCAGGTGTGTCTTTTTAAAAAACGTTGTGAGTGAATCAAGTCAAGTCAAGTCAATATTTTGTCGTGCCAAACAAACTGTCGCAAGAACAAATAAAATGTCGAGTCACGTCGTTCAAATGGCGATTGTTCCGGATATGTCGGGCGAGTGGAAGAGGTTCAAGCAATCTTTCCTGATTTACATGATGGCCAATAATTTCAACGAGGAAAAGGAAGTGCAAAAAGTAGCAAGGCTTTTACATAACATCGGACCGAAAGGAGTAGAAATTTTCAACTCATTCGGAATTACAATTGAAAAAAGTACCCTTCAAGAAATCATTCAACTTTATGATAAACATTTCATTTCATTAATAAACGTAACAGTGGAACGATTCAAATTTTTCACGAGGAAGCAAGACGAAAGTGAATCAGTGGATGAATTTATCGCGGCATTGCAAAATCTTAGCCAAACGTGTGATTTCGGCAACCTAAAGTCATCATTAGTAAAAGATATATTTATATGCAACCTGAACCGAAACTTCTATTACTTGAAGGAAAGACTTTTACAAGAACCGTCTTTAAACTTGGAAAAAGCGATTATTTTATCAAAAGCGATTGTTGTATCGAGGGAAAACACGAGAAGTATTGAGGAGAATAATATACAACAAGTTCAAAGAAGCCCTTCTTCATCTTCGTTATCAGCCAGAAGTCAATCCAGAAGTCAATCCGGAAGTCCTAGCAGTCTATCTAGAAGTCAATCCAGAAGTCAATCCGGAAGTCCAAACAGTCAATTGAGAGGTCAATCCAGAAGTCAGGGCGGAGTCTGTACCAAATGTGGACAAATCCACCGCACAAACTGCCCAGCGTCATTAGCTAAATGCTTTAATTGTCTCAAGATTGGTCATTATTCGAAATTTTGTTTTAATAGGAAGTTAAAAGGTAGGAAAATTAATGTTAATACATTGTCACAAAGTAAGATACCTAACTACGACTACACAATTGATACATTAAATTGCAACAATATAAATACAACATTGAATTCATGGCACATTAATTTAAGAATAAATAATGTTATAATTTCATGTCTTCTAGATACCGGTGCCAATGTAAATGTAATGTCTTTTACAAATTTTAAAAAACTTGGTTTGTCCGAAGAAATTATCACAGAATCGGCATTTAAAATAAATTCTTTCGGTGGTACTCACATTCCTACAAAAGGAATGTGTAAATTAAATTGCTTTTATAATAATGATAAAAATATGTCCATTTCCTTCGTCATTACTGAATTGCAATCTTGTCAAACTATTTTAGGACTAACCACCTGTCATGCGATGGGAATAATAAAACGTGTTTACTCTAATACGAATAATTCAGAAAATATTCCCAACAATGATTTGTCAATATATAATACGAACAACGTAATAAAGAAATTTAATGATGTTTTTCAGGGTCTCGGATGTTTGCCTCACGAATGTCATTTAACAATTCGAGCTGATGTTCAACCAAAAATCGATGCGCCAAGAAAGATTCCATTTAAGCTTCATGATAAGTTAAAAGAAGAATTAGGTAGAATGGAGGAAATGAAAGTCATTGTCAAGGTTACAAAACCAACACCGTGGGTGAGTTCTATTGTTGTTGTAGAGAAAAAAAATTCACAGTTAAGAGTTTGTTTAGACCCGCGAAATTTAAATAGGGCTATTTGCAGAACACATTACCCCACACCTGACACCATGTTGTGTTGTGGTGGATATTAATTATAACACGATTGTATTTGGTACGTTATTTATTACCAGCCGAGCGGACATTTAGATTACAAGTAATGACAGGCAGGATTTATATACCACAGACCATCGGGTAGAAAATGGGCATAGACAATAATACCAACAGTTAGGATAACGTTCAGTAACTTCTTATCCTTCTTCTTTATGACTGCAGATTGTTAACAAATAAATGGCAGTTCACAATGACTAAGTGTCCTTAATATATTCGACATCGACTGTTGTTTGTACGGTAGCCATCTGCAATTGTCCTAAGGAACGATTAGAAGTTACCGAAAGTTTTCCTTATCGATCGAGTGTGCTAGGAGGCCTGGTCTGGCCATGGAAATACCCTTTCGAATATAAAATCCTCTCACCGTGAAACATCCAAAAGATTTTAAATAATAACTAAACATCAAAACCGAAGCTTACAGAAAAAAAATCGTTTCATCTAACAAAATAAAATAAAAACCATTTTAGATTAGGTACGCAAATCGACTTCAATCGGGGTTTAAGTGAAAATTTTGTTTCTTTCATCGGAAGTTTATTTTAAAAGCCAAGTGTTTTTTCAAGAGAGGTGAACCTCGAGATAAAATGGTATAAAATTGAGAAAATAACACAACGAAACGAAGAGCTGATCACTAGCAACTAGCAAGAAGGATAATTGAAACGAGGCGAAGGGAAGAGCTGATCACTAACAACTATAATTATTGATAACCAAATATTTTTTTAAATAGCTATCTCTTAAATATATTTTCTTATTAATACTTACATTTCAAATAATTTATTTTTATTGTTTAAACATCTTTATTATGTTTTTATAATGTAATTTTTCATGTTCTAAAATAATTTTTATATTTAATTTTAAATTATTTTTTTTAAAGATATTTTTTAATTAATTAATCACTTCTCTCTATAATATTTTTGTCCATAGTTCTTTTTAGTCTGTTCTTTTTAGTCTATACTTGTTTGTTTCTTTATTATTTAACGTCATTACCACCCTGACGAAGAAACCATCGGTTTCGAAACATGTAGGTAATTGTGATTATTTAATAGTGGTTTAATACAAAGTTATTTGTTTAATTTAATTAAGAAGAATAATTGGCTTCTCTTATACTATTTCATATCGCGGTTATCGTTTATTTACATAAAAACGCTTTTATAACAGTTTACGATGTTATATATAAAGAGTTTTTTTGGGATGGTGAACTATGAACTGAAAATTTATAATAAAAATAAAGCTGACTCTTTGAAAAGACTTTTGACTTCGTTTAATTTAACCCTCTTACTGATAAAAGTGTTTAAAATTTTACAAAACTGATAAAATTTCTATTTGGGAGGTGGGTTTGTGTGGTAACCATTTATTGGATAACCAGTACCCCTGCCATAGGTCACCCCAACTGAACCCCAGATTCTTACTCACCCCTTATATATTTTTCCTTCCAAGAACTTCCTCTCCTTCCTTTCATTAAACATACCTTCCAATAGTATCCCCAAACATGACATAGGCCCTGAGGGAGATTATTTTCTTCAGGGCCTCCTGTATGGAGTTAATGTAAAAAAAAATTGGGAACATTTTTCCTCAGGACGCATTTAACCTGCTTTAATGGTCGTTTATCAGTTGCGTAAGAATTAAACCACGTTTGTTAGTAAGTTCCTAAGTGTTTAGTTCAGATCACAAGATATTTAGCAGCTACTCGTGCTTACACTACTTTCTCCATAAAATAACCCCCTTTTAAATATAATATGACTGTTATACATAAGTTTTCATGTTTCAGTTGAACTGCTTGTAGTAATAATGTCGCTGAAACTATCAGAATATTTTTTTTTAGCTTAAGAAAAATCTCATAAAGAGGCTAAATATTATTATATTTTATTTTCTTTTCTACGTATTTATTAGGGTCTATCACTAAGTCTCCAGCAAACATGGGGATATTTGATTAGTTTTGCTGTCTTTCGGTATGAAGTTATCTTTCATAGTACGTATTACGTCGAGGAGAAATTGATTGCTAGGATCTGTGTTATTAAAAGAAAGTGAGCGTTCCCAAAAGTTGGAAGCCCCGCGCGTTTGGTGGGAGGTGGGTGGTGGGAGGCTCGAGTCAGGCTAATAGCATCATATATGTACCTTACGTGATGTAGTTAGAAGACATCCTTGTTTCCAATTACTGAACAAATCAGTGAAACATTCCTAATCCGATTTAGATGAAACCACGTGCCTTATTTCATCAAACCCATATGATATCTCACAAAAGATAATATAGTAAAAACGATTAAATGAATTATAAAAATACACCTCTTCTACGAATCAAAATACTAATTTTGGTTGTGTTTCAGTCTATAACTCTGA
The DNA here is from genome assembly GCA_951813805.1 of Limnephilus auricula. Lineage (NCBI taxonomy): Eukaryota > Metazoa > Arthropoda > Insecta > Trichoptera > Limnephilidae > Limnephilus > Limnephilus auricula. Next base: position 42,209,874 of record OX638390.1, read on the forward strand.
ATCAATGAATTGTATGACAGTTTACAAAATTACTATTTTCCAAAATATAATTTAATATATTATATTTATTTTTATAGATCGCGGACACTTAATTCAATGAGAAATATTTATTACTGATTATTGATGAAAACTCTCATAATTTTTCGTGACAATATAAATTAAAATAATTTATTATAAATAAATGATATTTTAGAATAATTTGTACGTTTGCACTAACAAATTTCAGGGAAGGAAAGTAATTTCAAGTGTAGGGATAAATGGCGGAATGAGCTGAATCAAATCTTAACGAATTATATTCAATCAAACGCAATATAGGGATTAAAAAAAAATCATATTATCTGAAGAACATTCATAACACAGTATCTTTTATCGACATCAATTATAGTATTTGTTACCAATAATAAACCTAAAAAGGTTTCACTTAGATCTAAGTTACATCAGGGCTTATTTAAACTGTCAACCAAAGAGTCTAATTTTTTAAATGCAAGGTGTTCAGAAAGTTTTGAATTATTTCATTACTCTTCTTTTTTTAGTTATAATTTAAATTATGAATGATTGTTTTTTTAATTATATATTGTTTTAGTTAAAATTTTAAGTTATTAATAAGGTGATACACTATTAAACACTCAGACCCCTAAGCTGCTTTAAACGACAATATAACGATAGCAGTCAAGTCCAATAAGCTTGTTTCGCGACAATATAACGATAAGAGCCAAGTCCAATAAGCTTGTTTTAACGACAATATAATGATAGCAATCAAGTCCAATAAGCTTGTTTTCAAGCTAACGCGTATGTTCCCACAGAAATCGTTATAACTCCGTTACTGTTCTAGGTACAAGCCTAACACAGATAGGAGAATATCTATAATAAACCACACTTCACATTTCTGTATTTAAAAAATACTTATTTTGTAAATAATAATACAGTTTCACCCGCCAAATCGCATGTCTGTTTGTTAGTCTTGGTTAATTTTTTATAAAAAAATATGAGTTAAATGGTAGAAAAGTGGGGTAATAAAATAGTTTTTTATACATTTGAATGATAAAATAAAAGTTTTTTTTTATCGTCATCCGTGATTTTAATACTGTTTTCACATAAATACAGGTGTATCATTTTTACACGTTTTTATGTTTGCATTCTAAATTTGAATACTAAAAAATGTCAACATTTATTTGTAATAACTAGTAGGCGGCTAGGCGGTGGCAAAACGAAGAATTCCAATATGAACATTCGCAAAAACATCATTCGGAGATATTGAGGTTTGAAGTTTAGAATTGATTCGTTATTACAAAAACATATCATTTCAAAAATTCAAATTTCAATATCTCCGAATGATGTTTTTGCGGATTCGTGACATAGAATTCTTCGTTTTGCCATTGCTTGGCCGCCTCCTAGTAATAACATAATTTGAAAGCGTATAAAACAATTTTTATTTTTATTTCATTTGTTGAGATTTAATTTCAAAGCGGAAATAACACAGACAATCAATCAATCTGACAGTTCATTAGGAATAAAAACCTGCACAAAGGAGATAGACCCGAGTGGTTAACACATACTTACATTAATTATAAGCAATAATTATTTGCCTGAAACAGGCTAATAATTATTGCGTATAATAATTGTTACCCTTTGTGCTATGCGGGCGGAGGGTTAGATAGATTCTCCCGTCTTAACAAACGGATTGCAATCTTTAGAGCACAGGCGTCGGGTGGGAATGCTATCCTTGTTCTACCGGTATTTCAATGGAAGATGCTCCGAGGAATTAGCGTCATTGATCCCCTCGGCACCGGTGCTTCGGTCGGGAAATACGCCAAACGCTCGCCCAACATATGTACACTGGTCGTTTTCATGACTCGTTCTTGCGTTCAACACCTCTGTATTTCACTCCTTCCTCTCCTCAAAAAGATCCTCCACGCAGCATCTTCAAAGATCACATAGGCCCCGAGGGAAATTATTTTTTTCAGGGCCTCCTGTATGGAGTTAATATTAAAAAAAAAAACATAAAATCTTGTCTTAAACATTAGTTTATCAAATAAAAATAATCATACGTAGACTATTAATTAATGTGTATTTAGTTTAAAATTTAGATTGCTTAGAAATATTTAAGATGCTTTAATTAAATATTGCCTGTAAAACACATATATTTGTCTTTGAACTAATCGAGTATTTTTTATTAGTCTTTTTAAAAGCACGAAAAAAAATAAAGTATCAGGCCGATTAAAATAGCTTTAAAACTCAAAATCTCCTACTTACCTACCTCTATCCTACTCCTACTACCCTAATAGTTTTATTGTGGAAAATTAGTTTCTTTAGAAAATGATCATAAAGATTTCAATCTTTGCGCCTGATCTTCGAACAATAAAATAAAGGACGCTTTTTTGAGTTTTTTTTCTTAAATAGGCGGCTGGAGTTAAACGGGAGTTTAAATCTTATCGCTAACTGCGTATTCAGTGTTAAGGTAAGTACATACCGGGTCGACGTACGTACGCATCGCTACGTCTAACAATATCTGGTGTGCTAGCATGGTCGATCGATATGAAGTTACCAACCGACGTACAAACGACAGTTGATATTGAATATATTAAGGACAGTTAGTCATTGTGAACTGTCACCTATTCGTTTGCGATCTGCAGTTGTCCTAGGGAACTACGAGAAGTTACCGACCATCGGTCGGTAACTTCATATCGATCGACCATGCTAGCACCCCTGGACTGCTTAGCAACCATACATTTTCTATGAAAGTTTATGATTTAGAATCACACCGGCCACACGTTGCGATGCGTGTGGATAGTGTGTTTCTAAATCATAAATTTTAATAGAAAATGTATGGTTGCTAAGCAGTCCCGATATTGTTGACCCAGTATGTACTTACCTTTATTGTCAGCGGCCTGTTCCCGAATTTTACACTAGCTGGTGTATCGCCTCATGGGATCATAAATTTTCTGTTAATTTATTAAAGAATTTTGTTCCTAGGTATTTATAGTCCTGTCGATCCAACGTTTTTCTACAGGTCAGAAACGATAAAATATATTTTTGCCTGAGATTTGTTGTATTTCTGAATGGTTCCGCTTTATCTTAAATAAGTATTATTTTTATTTATGCCAGTGGCGTGTAGCTTGTAATTATTTATCTAACTTTAACTGCTTAATTAATCTTAATTTTTAGTACGATACTGCGACCATCGGTTGAACCACGGTGCCCTTCTTGACAATATAAAGGAGCATACTGTGTTTTTACTTATGACAACAGAATTATTTTCACTTACTTATTCTAAAACATGCGAACATCTCAGCCTAAGTTCTCCTAGTGGCAGTGTTCGCAAATCACTTCTACTAACCTATATGCGTAGGTTAAGTTACTGTTTATTAACATTGTTTTGTATTACTGGAACTTATTTTAAACTGCTGTCATAATTTGTAAAATGTACGTTCGATAATATAAAAAATACTTCTTTATATTTTACTCGTAAATTTAAATGGTGCACGAACAGACTATTTTACTTTCTGGCCTTAATGATAATACACCTTTAAATTTATACGACGAGAATGCCAACATTTTTATAAATACCAACCAGGAATTATTAGATTCCTGGTCAAATAAAATTATTCTCGCAAAACACTTCAATTATCTCAACCAAACGTATGTTGACAAACTTTCGTCAAACAGATGGTTGAGTATTGGAGAGTTGAGCGCAGAAATAGAAGGATTTATGCTTGATGTTCAAGATATTCTGAGTCATTAATACTAAAAATTATAGGAAGCATATAATCAGAGATACAAATCAAATTGATGATTGATGTAGAAAATGTATGTTTTTTCCGGAAACTATAAAACATATTATATCGGGATGTTCTATATTATCGCCGTCCGAGTATACATTTAGGCACAATCAGGTTTTAAAAATAATCCACCAAAGTTTAGTAATTAAACGTGACTTGATTGACTGTCATAATATAGTACCATATTATGAATACGAACCAAATTCATTTTTAGAAACCAATTTCTTAAAATATGCTACGATAAAACTATACTAACAGACAGAACAATTACTCATAATAGACCCGATATAGTTTTACACGACAAAATTAAAAAAAAAAAACTTTGATGTAGCTATTCTAAATTCCTGTTATATCGAAAAATCTGTTTCTGAAAAAAATATACAGATTTAGGAAATGAGATTGGCATTCTCAGACTATAAAAATATTACCATTTATTATTTCGGCTACTGGCATAATACCTAGCTCTCTCATTAAAAGTTTATGCGTATTAGATTTGTCAAAGAATTTACACATAAAAATGCAAACATCAGTCATTTTAAATACATGTACGATTACAAAAGATTTTTTAAATATTTATATTGAGGGATCAGTAGGATTTATTGGTCCAGTCAGGAGTTCTATCGAGCCGAAGCCGAGTCGGTGAATTATTTCCCATTTGATCTCTGGTGGGTTGTATTCTTGTATTGTTTTGTATTTATTATACTAAAATAGTACAATTACATAGCATGGATTGACTAGATGATCTTTTGTGGAAAAGTGTGTGGAAGACTGGAGGGGTTAAGTTTTTCCTGTGGGGAAGATTTAACACGGACATAAAATCTGGTGCGTAAATAATATTTGGCTGATTTATATAGCGCCAGTTTCATGAAAAATCACCTCAAATGTGCTGTACAAATATAATATATTACAATGTTAGACACGGTTGTAAAAATTATCTTAATGGATTAGCTGGATTTACAGAAAAGTATAGATATCTTAAATGAATGAAATGAATGAACGAAATAAATTTTTGTATAAATAAACAGCCAAAAAAACAGCAATGTTTGAATAGAATGACGAATTTATGGAAATGAGTGTCTGAAAAGATAAGTTTTTAGTTTTGATATAATTTCTATCGGGCTTGTATGCATCTCAATTCCATAGGAAGTTTGTACCAAGCTTCAGGACCGGACACTCTATACTTAAATATGAGTTCTGAAGGATATAAAATCAGTTTCTTTAAGATTATCATTACCTTTGTACTTTACATACATGTTACTTTTGTGTAGCTTCTCACAGTAAAGGGTTTGTTTGTTTGTTTTTAGATCTGTCCAGCCAGCTGTCTCCAAGTGAGGATTTGGTGCCCAGGGCGGGTCCAGCCAGGGTGGGGGCGGGAGCTGGCGGTGCGCTGTACGCGGCGGCTGCCTGCGCAGTGGGCATGCTGGCCATCCTGGTGACCGCGGCCGCCGCATCCGCCCTCTACTTCCGCACCAAGAAATCCAGGAACAATGACTCCATTCAGTAATACAATTCCCTTATTCTATACCGTCAAATTTATATGCATGATAACTAGTAGGCGGCTAGGCGGTGGCAAAACGAAGAATTCCAAGTTGAAAATTCGCAAAAACATCATTCGGAGATATTGAGGTTTGAAGTTTAGAATTGATTCGTTATTACAAAAACATATCATTTCAAAAATTCAAATTTTAATATCTCCGAATGATGTTTTTGCGGATTCGTGACTTAGAATTCTTCGTTTTGCCACCGCTTAGCCGCCTCTTAATGATAACGTAAAGAGTAAAGACTATTATCTCGAAAAAGTTACGCTATTAAATTATTAATAGCGTTACGCTATTATTTTTTAAATATAGGTACTGTTAGCACGTGAATTTAATAAGAATTCCACGAAATTGTTTTTCGATAACAAAAATCTGACCTTGTTCTACCGGTATTTTAATGGAAGACGCTCTGAGGAACTAGCATCATTGATCCCCTCGGCACCGGTGCATAGTCAAACATTTGTCATATTAGAACGGGTCGTTTCTAGGATTCGTTCTTGAGTTCAAAAGCTCGGCTGTGGAACGATTTGCCGGCCTCCGTTTCCTCAAGACCCATGTTTTCTCCCTCTCCTTAAAAGCCCTCCACAAAACATCTTCATAGACGACATAGGCCCTGGGGGAAATTATTTTCCTCAGGTCCTATGTCATTTGGTTTTTTGTTTTTGTTATGTTTATTTAGATGTATGCACATTTTTTTCATACATCTAGTAAGAAAATACGATAATACAATTTAATAAATACGGTTTAAGAAATACAAATTAAAAAATACAATTTAAGAGATTAATTTAAGAAATACAGTTAACTACAATTTAAGAAATACAGTATAATATTTGAAATCTAATCAAAGATGTTTTATTTTTTTATTTAAAGAAACATTTAAAACAAAGAATAATACATCCATATAAAATAAAAACATAATACAAAAACAGAGAAAAAGTCCCAATAAACTACTTTTAAGTAGTTTGTCAATGGGTTCTTTTAACTTTTAACATATATAGCACAAGTCCTACGAAAAGTGCTAAGGTTTGAGGTTTCTTTAACGGCATTCGGTAGGTTATTATACAGTTTTTATCCTTTATAAAACACGCTATTTTGAGTGCACGAAAGCTTAGTTTTGGGAAGCCTAAAATCTCTGCATCTTCTCGTAGGATAATTATGAACATTTTCGTGATACATAATATTACTTTTCAGATAACTTGGCAGCATATTATTTTTGAGTTTGTACAACATTGTTAAGGTATTATATATTATATGTTGTTTGGTTGTCATCATATTTAAATTTTGTAACATAATTTTGACTCTAGTGAAAATGTTGCACTTTAAAATGATCCTCATTCCCCTATTCCGTATAACCTGTAGTTTGTTATTTTGTGCTTCGTTACATAGGAATAAAACACTAGAACAATAATTTAAATGCGGAGTTAATTGAATTGTGAACAAGGCGCGTTGTCTTGAGATCCAAGTTATTTCTGATCCTTCTAAGGAATCCAACCTTTTTAGCAATTTTCTTAGTTGTGTATTCTAAGTGTTCGTCGAATTTTAATTTATCGTCTAATATTACACCCAGATATTTAATACTGCTAACCCTTTCTATATTTACGGTATCAATTTTTAGAACTGTCTGCTCGTTTCCTCCCAGGCTATCCACAATTAAAAATTTGGTTTTCATAACATTTAATTTTAGTTTATTTTGGTTTAACCAGAGAGTTACATAATTTAAGTCAATTTGTATTTTCTCAATGGCGCCCTGTAAATTTTTGCTGCTATGTATAGCAGTGTATCATCAGCAAATAGTTTAATTGAACAATGCTTTAACACTTTGATAATGTCATTTATATATATAATGAACAACAATGGACCTAAGACAGAACCCTGCGGAACACCTTTATTAGTACTATGTGGTTCAGATGTTATCCCACCATATTTGGTTACTTGTGTTCTTTCTGACAGGTAATCAGCAAACCACTTATTTTCTTTACCATTAATTTCAATATCACTTAATTTTTTATTAATCTATCTCTATCGATTGTTTCAAATGCCCGTTTTAAGTCTAGAAATACTGCAATAATTTTACTTTTTTATCTCTAAAATTTTTCCACTTATCTATAACATAGTTAATAGTGGTTTCACAAGAATATTTATTTCTAAAACCAGATTGTTGTCGAACTAATATCTGCTTGGCATCAATATATTCAGTCAATTGCTCCTTTACAATGTATTCCAATATTTGTTCATATTTGGGTAAACAATTTATTGGTCTAAAGTCGTCAAATTTTTTTGATTTGTCAATTTTTGGAATAGGAGTTATTACAGATGTCTTCCAAGTTTTGGGAAATACTCCACTATTCAAAGACTCATTGATTATTTCGACCATCGATTCGCCAATAACATTTATAGAGTTTTTGATTATATTTATCGTAATACCATCTTGGGATTCCTTTGACTTCATATTACTCAGCACCCTCTTTAAGTACGCTAAATCTATATTTTTCAACTTAAATTCTTCATCGGTGCATATTGGCTTGTCTAGTTGGTTCTCGGGATGCTGTAAAATACTTTCAATTATAAGATCTATGTTCGAAATAAAATGCTTGTTAAATTTAGTCGCTATCTTCTCTACTTCTTCTTCAGTTCCATCTGGGAAATCAATTGACTTTACTACTTCTTTTTGCTTACCCTTTATGATTTCTTTTAGTGTTATCCAAAGTTTTCTTGGCTCATTCTGTTGTGTTTCTAATTTTAGCTTATAATAATCGCATTTATGTTGTTTGATTTGTTTGGAATAAATATTACGATTTTTTTTTATATGCATTCCATTTTTCGTCTGATGGTTCCAATTTTTCACGTTCAGGTTCCAATGTCATGTATAGAGTTAATGTTTGAAAAAAAAAATAAAAACAACCCTCTTTCACTGTATTAACAATATGTATAACTTTTTATGACTGTTAAATATCAGTTTAATCAATTTTAGTTTATTAGAAATATTTTTACGTACACGATTATTCATCAATTGAATACAATTTACACCATAAAAATAATTTGTTTACCCACCTCGTGACTGTCCGAGTCCAGCCAAATGTTATTTTATTATTATTTTTAATTGATCAAGTAATGTTTAAGTAAATGTTCTTTACACCAGCTGAAAATGACCTCGTTTGACATTGAAATACACCTCATAGAAGTAATTTTATTGGAGTAAACTGTACTTTTGTAATTTTCTTTGCCGCTTTTTAAACTGATGGTTTTTTATACTGTTTTTATTTATAAATAAATTTATGGTGTTCCCAAGCACTTATCGACATACGCAAATAATGAGAAAAGCGTGTGTACCGTGTGTGTATCGATTGACCCTGAGTACTGAACACTGGGCAGTGAGGAGCCTGACGCAGCTTCGCTTCTCGAGGCTTGCTGGGTGGCAGGGGATGGCAGGGGGTGGCTGGGTTTGCCAAGGGTGGCCAAGGGGAAGAGGAGACGGAAGGCGGTCAGCTTTCCGCTGTGATTTCTAAGAACATTGCTCGCATTTTCTCGGATGGTATGGCGAATTCCGCTGCCGCAGCCAAAAAAGATCCCTTATTTTTCTCTCGGATAGCGGGAAACTCGTAAACGTGTGTTTGCAGTGTTTTATTTATCTTCAGACCCCTTCGCTACTTGACAACTGAGATGATTCGGCATTTGTTGATTTAATTTACACGTGTTTTTTGCAATACGCCTTTAAAATAAATTTACTGTCGAAGAAAATAATCGGAAAGCGCAACTATTTATCCACTACTAAAAAAGACAACTTTGTTTAGCAAAATAATTAAACTTTTAAATGTAAGTAAATACTCGTAATTTAATTTTTATTTTTAACTTAATGTGTTAAACCTCACATTGTAATATTTTAATTAATGAAGACAATACTTACGAAAAAATCGAGAAACTCAATAAAAAATCTGAAACATAAAGAGATTCGGTCGAATCTGGGACTCGAACCCAGGTCCTTCGGCTTTCCGTGCCGCTACTCTACTAACTGAGCTGATGTGTCCCTCTCTGCTCCGGTCATATTTAACTGTATCAATACATAAAGATAGCAGCCAATAAAATATATTCGAATTATTCCAGAAAAAATAAAATAACATTTTCACTTGTTTAACTAGAAATCTCAATGACATACGCCGTTCTTCCACGTAGCGATTCACAAGCGACGCTACCGCTACCCGTCAAACAAATTTGCTAGTGTAGCACCTAGCGGCGTTTTCAAACACTAATAATAGTATGGAAAACACAGACGAGCGGCGATCGCGTCGCTTGAAGGAAGCTCCATGGAAGAACGGAAATACTTTTTACATTATATTACAATACGATATTACTCATTTTCACTCTTATTTTTACATTACAGTACAATGTGATATTATTCACTTTCACAATTCTGTTGTTGGTGAATAAAAATGCTTTCTTTTTTTTAAATCTACTCACACTCTTTTTTCTTTTTTAATATAATCTGGAAGGCAATTATATAAATTGCCCCCTACTAATGGATTACTTACCGTAGTTAGTATGAATGGTGTTTAAATTATGTTATTGTGTTGTCGTGTAAAATGTTTGTGTACTTGGGACGTTTTGATGAATTCTGTGTTTGTATGTATGAGTTTATTATTTAATTTGTATATAAGGAGACATAATTGTATTCGTATAGTTTTCTTAATGTTAACAGTTTTTTTCCAAATATAATTTCTGTTAATGTTTTGAATGCGTAGTGAAATAGTTTGGCGATTAACTTATTTTGAATTACCTGTAATTCATTAAAGTATGTTTCATACGCGTGTCCCCAGATTTCAATCAATTAATTTAATTGTGAATGTACAATACTATAATATAAACCATGTTTAAAATTTATTTGATAATAGTTATAATAAATGGCTAAAAACGCTAATGAAGGGTGTGATTTTATCTTTAACATCTTGTATGTGTTGTTTAAAAGTTAAATGCTTATCAATGCACAGCCCAAATATTTTTCTTGAATCAGAATTTGAAAATCGTTCTTTTCAATTTTTAAGGGTACACGAGGAGGAATTATTTGACAGGTTGAACTTAAAACCATGCAACTTTTTTTATATTCAATGTTAGGATTTTTGATTAGAGCCAACTGTAATTTTTTTCTAGGTTACTTTGTGCATTTTTTAGTAAGACGTCTAGATCTTTACCCTGGTACAATATTGCAGTATCATCTGCATACAGAAAAATTTCACCGTTTATATCTTAAATATAAAAATAGACAACATTTAAAAACATATATCTCTAAAATAATAAATTAACATCCACGAACACAAAAGTGCGCTTGAGGTGATTTTACACACAAACGGCGCTATAAGCATCATTATTGTTATAATCAAAACATTTTTATATTATATAAACCTTGTTAGAAATTATAAAAATAAAAAAATTGCATGGAAGTATTATGCAGTCACGTGGAGTTTTGTTAACTAGTAAAATAATGTCTGTGTCGGGGACAGCCACCTAATTAAGAGCTTGCGATCTCGGCGGCGATTGGAAGCTGGCAACTGGCAACTGGGAACTGGGAACTGGCAGCATCAAGCTTTCTGATTTCTGCGGCATTCATAAATATTTACGGAGGCTCTCGCGGTCGGCGCCCGCAATTACGTTCGCTGCAACCAGCTCAACACCACCCGCTAATAGCCACCCCACCCCTTAATACCACCACCATACAGGGTACACTAACTCCTTACAGACACGTCAAAAGATCGTTTTTACTTCATGCGCTTTAAAGCTAATTCAGCTTCGGTATTTTACTGCAAGTTATTGCAAAACATATTTTTTTATGTAAAAATTCGGCTACTATAATTCGGCGACTTGCTTATTTTGATGTTCGGATTAAAAAATTTCAAATAGTTAAATTTAAGACATGATAAGGCACTGTTAAAAATTTTATGCAACAATAATAATTTTTTTCGAAGGAAGTAGAAACTTGTGGTGTACCTTTATAATTTTAAATAGAAAAAAATGTACTAAAATCATGTATAAAAAAGTGTGTTTATCATTTAATAAATAAATAAATATTTTTATAATGGAATAACTCAATGAGTAAAACCTCAAATTGTAATATTTATCCTTTGAATACAATATTAACGACTCTCAAGCAAAAGACGTGAAACAGAAACGAAAGAAAAAGATTCAGCCGCATCTAGGAATTGAACCTACAACCGCCGAGCTTATTCGACCATATCAACTTACGTCTTTTTTTACTGTATTATGGATTTTAGAATTAGCTCAGTGGTAAGAGATCCTGGGTATTGGGTTCATTTCCTAGTTGCGACTGAATCTTTTTCTGACTTTTCTGTTTTGTATCTTTCGTTTGAGAGTAGTTAAAATTGTCGTCAATGATTAAATAAATAAATTATTTTTTATTAAATTAATAAATATCATGCAGTTTCGTCCCGTTAGAGTATTATCTTAATATATAAAACAAAGTCGGGTTGGTTACACCATTTATAACTCAAGAACGGCTGGACCAATTTTCATGATCTTTGATTTGATGGATTTGTCTCCGCCCCGGTTAACAGAATAACTAAACGAAAAAAGCACGGGAAAAATAATTAGTAAGAAAATAGTTTTTTTCATATTGAATCAATTCGAACAGCTAATAAATACAACATTTATTGATTTTGAGGCGGTACGAAGTTTGCCGGGTCAGCTAGTTTAATATAAATTGATAGAAATAATGTCTATTAAATCTGATGATAACGTATTACTCAGAAATTGATTCAAAAGATTATTGTAGGATAGTTTCAGGGTTGGGCAAAATACATGTTGTGCTGTAATTAAAATTCTAATTTTAAAATACTTTCAAGTCATGTATTTAAAATAGGAAACACAAAATTCTTTCGAGTCATGAATTTGAAATACAAAATAGAGTATTTTAACCATTTTTTAAAATTTAAAATACAAAATACCTTTGATTATAATAAATTGTCGTGAGTACCCTTATCTAAGAGCGCGTCTTCATAAAAGCAATGCTGAGCAGAGCGAAGCAGAGACGTGCAAAAATTTGTTAATCATATTGCTCAAAAGACACGACTCATCTCCGTTCCACTTTGTAGACTTGTAAAGTTTTGTGGTTTATTACCCAGGTAAGTAAATAGAACCTAATCCAGCCCGGCCTATTTATCAGTAAAATAAGAATTTCCTTCTATGAACACTAGATTTTTAAAATCATCATCTGACAAATGGTTTCTTGTTGGGGAATAAATAAAACCTGCTAAAGAAAATAATCTTTCTACAGGTTCTGATGATCACAAACTTGTGTTAAATTGTAAGAACACTTTTTGTTAATAGTTGGATAGCTTTCAAGAATGGTAAGTTCTTTTCTTTTATCGTTTATAGAGCTGACTAACTCTAACTCCAAAAGTGTTGATGTCTGTGGTTGATCATTGATCACTGTTCCTCTTCACAAAAACAATGAAATCATTTTCTTCTTTACTAGTACTGCTACTCCAGCTGCTCTCAGGCATATGTTTTTTGTAATTTGCCTCCGAATGCATTGCAAGATTTTGAATTCTTTGCCTCTCGTCTGATGCTTTCTGGCAGCCAACGCATTTTGTAACTAGGGTGGTAACGTGACGCCAATATGGCTCCATTTATTTCAGGCGCCAGTTTAAAAAACGTATCGAATCTTCTTTCTAGGTACTCTTTTAAATGTGGTACGTTAAAGCGGCCAATTATAAAGATTAATTTATTTTACTCTGGAATCTAGTGTTCTTAGTCAGTTAAATAAGCTTTTTTTTCATTATTATAAGATCGCTAAATGTATTTGTGTGAAAATGTATTTTGAATGCCATTGTATTTTGTATTTGAAATACTAATTAAAAATATACTTTAGCATCAGGTATTTAACATCAGGTATAATACTAAATACAAATTACATTTTTAGGAAGTAATTGAAATACAAATACCCAATACGTATTTCTATCTAAAGTAATTCAATTATTGCCCAACCCTGGATATATTATATCAATATATTTGCAAGTCGTGTTTATTTGAATGATATTGATGTTACTGTGAGACTTTCGAATACTTACAATAACGCTAGAAAATGAACTACTTTAGGATAAAGAATAAACGAGGAAGACCTTCGGACCTATAAATGTGATAATACCGATTATGTTTTCTCTTGTACTTGTTCTTGTTCTCTTATGTTGACTCTGCTCGGAAAATTGCAATGCTCTCTACAATTGACGTCATCAGCTTAACGAACCGGAGCTGTAATTAAGATCTGTTGAATTCGCTCGTTGCATTGTACTAATTTGCACCGTTTGTTAAAAGTTTGTCCATAATATTTACTCCACAGAATTCACCCGAATGTTTCGCGGAGTATATTTTAATGCAATTTTTATTATAATTTTTATTATAATTTTTATTTGTCATGAAGAGGGAATCATTAAGACTCAATTGTCTAGCAGAAATTGTTATGTAATAATGTCATAAAATGGCCATTCAGCCCCATTTTTTTTTACATTTCAAAGTTCTCCATTAAACGCCGATTCTATGTGCGTTTCAGCCTTTCTTTCAAATCGTAATATGCTGAAAATCTTAACAGCACGATAGTTTTCCCTCTTCTGCTGACCAAATTTGTTCAAAATCTGAAACGGACTTAACTTAAAATTGGCATTTACGGGAACAATAACTGTGTGAAAAAAAACCTAATGGCGTTGTATGATCATTTCATGACTTATTACTGTGTTGATGAAGACTACCAGTTTTACAGAATTTTCACAAAATATTGTAAAAATGGAAACTTTGTGTGATTGATTTTATAGCTAGTTAATTAGTTAATAACTGAAGATTCCACTTAGTATTAAATAAAGTATACAAAATACTCTTGAGTTTAAAAAGTGTAATCTCCTCTTATGTCGCGCAACAGTTCAACTACTTACTACCTGGCCTGTTTCCTCCCTTTTGAAAGTGAACACTTTGCTTTCGGAAGAGGAGTGCGAGTGGGTTGGAGGGGGTGGGGGGAAGGGGGGGGGGGGGTTACGGACGTAGTGGGTGGGGGTAGCCTAGAGGTAGCCCCAGAATCAGGGGTAACAACACTGCTCACTAGTTCAGCTTAGACAAGTCCAATAGTATCCAACTTTGTTGACAGCTGAAACTGTCAGATTGCAGAATAATTCAATACTTGGTCACACCATCCGTAAAAAACCTTTGCTTTTTTCAGTCGACTTCAAAGATAGAATAAAAACTTTTACTATACCCAGCTAGTACGTCTATATTTATCTTTACATACAAAAATGAATGCTTCTTTGTTTGTCCCGTGTGCGTTTCTGTACCAGTCATCCTGCTTGAATTATTGGGCGCATGACTGCAAAGGTTTCTATATATACGGTGAGCTTTGGCGTTATGAAATTTGAATAATAAAATTACATTAGGTAGCGCATAAGTTGTTTGAAATATGTATGTATTTCATATAGTTTTATAGATGAGTCCGGTGGGAGGGTAGAGGAATGAAGAAGAGGGAATGGGTTCGCGGGAGGGAAAGGAAGGGGTAGAGGGAGTGGTAAGCAGGGGAAAATTTTGGAAAATCCGTGATTCTCATACGGACAGCTGAATGTTGAAAAAAATTCTGATTTATTTGTGTACGCACCAGATGGAAATAAGAAAAATGTGTATTGAAAAGCATTTAACAACGATAATAAAAACACAACATTTTCTATCTTTGAGTGGCACTGCAACGCATTCTAGTTTGAAAATAAAAATATATTGAAATGCCTAGCCTTTGCATTTGAGCAATAGAAACGCCCACGTTTGTTGTCACGCCTTCAAGCCGACCTCTGGAAATGAAAAAAAAAATAGTATTTTTGTATTTCTTGGGCATTAACTATGTAACAATTTCTAGACATTTTGTTTTGAAGAGTTTTAATTTTCAATGTACTATCGTTACTTTAATTTAAGTGACGACAGTACATTGAAAATTAAAACTCTTCAAAACAGTATTGATAATTGATACAGGCACCGCGTTTTATTGGGCTTGATTAATGTAATGTTTGATTAATCCACAGGCAGACTTTATGTTGGGTTTCTTCAATACATATTATAAGGACCTTTGAACAATACTGTTTTACTTATAATAATATGTGTTTACAATTAATTCTGCTACTGGGTCTTGCGACTGGCATCTATCTATGGTCTAGGAAATGAATCTGCTCGGCAGAACTCTCTTTGATCGGCTATATTAGCTGGGTGATCTTCATACAACTCCCCGACATCTGTTGGTAACTGGCGCAGGCTTTAAGCCTACTGCCATCTATCCAAAACCCACTGAACCTACATGCCATTCAATGACACTACAATAAACAAGGAGTGTACCACATTATTTAGTATTTAAATTTGCTTAGTATTAAGCAC
Source organism: Limnephilus auricula (assembly GCA_951813805.1). Taxonomy (NCBI): domain Eukaryota; kingdom Metazoa; phylum Arthropoda; class Insecta; order Trichoptera; family Limnephilidae; genus Limnephilus; species Limnephilus auricula. The sequence goes on from OX638390.1 coordinate 42,225,589, forward strand.
AGTTTGCTTACTCCTGCCTCGAGGTCCAAGGTCCCTGAGAGAATAATGCCGCCCGCAGAGCTGATATTTATGGCGTTTCCGATTACACTAATTTGGCCACCCAACGATTAATGGCCCTTTGCGCCCGAAAAAGAGATAACCCTCGACGAATCGGACACTTTGTCACGTCGGTATTAGTTATAATGGAAAAGGTCATGTGGAGCAACGAAATATACTTTTATTCGACATAATTGAGATATGTGGACGAAAGAACGAAATAAAGATCATTTTTTATTATTTATCTTGTTTATTATCATCTTTATTTATCCGAATCTGAAAATACATTTTATGGACTTTGGACTCCCATTCCGAATATCGTGGGTTCGAACCCGGCGTGCGCAAATACATTTTATTTGATTAATTTGTGTTATTACACAATTGATTAATAAAAATAATATATACATACTATATTTGCGGCACGTTCCAGAGTGGAAGATACTCTCAGTATCACCCTCGTGTAAGAGCAGCATTCAGAATTGAAACGTTGCTTGAAATGGTTTTTGCCGTGTTAAGTGACTAGATCTTAATTGCCAGGTACTTCCCCAGCTTCCTCTTCCCAATCTCCTTCCTTTCCCCACTTATCTTCAGTCTCACAACATACCCCAATTGGGTATGCCATAGTCTCATTGTCTCCAGACGGGAGCATTCGGGACTCTTGTGAGGTATTCTCTATAAAAAAAATAAAAAATTAACGTCCGCACTAAAACGTAAGTTTATTTTATGACTTTTACAATATCTTCTTCCTTGCACTGTCCCAACTCATTGCCTAGGTAGGCTGTTGGGGTCGGCTCTCCTCGTTCTCAGGTTGTAGCTTCTTCGGTTCTGGGTATCGCTCTCTTCCAGGCCATTTCTTCTTAGGATTTTAGAGCATTGAGTCATCCAGGAGTTCTTTGGTCTTCCTCTAGATGACTGTCGATGAAGCTCCATAGACATTGCCTGCTTCACTGTGTGGTCTGGTGGTCTCCGTTTTATGTGTCCATACCATCTCAACTGTCGTTCCTCTAGCTTATTGTTTATGTCCGTGACACCCAGGCTACCACGAATGCGTGAACTTTTACAATATATTAGTATGTAATAAATTGCATGGACTAGGATATGATTACATCACTTAAAAATTATCGCAAAGATTTTAGATAAGGTATAATAAGAATTCCAATGAATGCAGTAACTGCCCCAGTCTAGAGCGCACTTCACAAGTGAAGTACCTCGGTCTCACCATTGATTCATACCTCAAATGGAATCGGCATACTCAGATCATTGCAAATAAAATTAGAAAAACCATACACTTCTTCAGATCCATAAGGAACTTTCTTGACTTACAACTTCTGAAAACGATTTATTTTGCAATCATCCAATCTATCATTGAGTATGGGATCATTGCATGGGGAGGGGGTACTTCATTAGCCCTAGATCCTGTCGAAAAGGCGCAGAAAACAATTATCAAAATTATTCTCAAACTTCCTCAAACCACAAACAGTGACTTAATTTTCAACATAATGAGAGTATTTGATGTTCGTCAGATCTATGTAAAAACAATCCTCATGCATCTCTTTAAAAACAAACACGAACTTTATGAACAAAAAATAAACTTAAGATTTACGCGAAATTCGAACAAAGACATACTGCAAGTTCCAGCACTTTCTACCACCTTTGGCCAACGTAGTTTTAGATACTTTGCAACTAAAATATTCAACATGCTCCCAGAAAATATTAAACTGAGTCAAACACTAAAAGAATTCAAAAAAAGTGTTAAAATTTGGATATGTTCTAATGATCGACCCTTTACTGGTGCCCTCACCCAAACTCCTTGTCATTGACAGTTATTGTAATAATTATCTTGCTGTTTTTATATTGTGTACATGTACATAATATGTATTGTGAATATGAATATCGTAACTAATATAATGTATTGCTCTATACTATAGGAACCATACATTATATGAATACATTATAAGTAAACTGTAGACAAAATGCGAGAAACAATTTTTTAAAAATTCTGCCTCAATACAGGTTCGCCTAGTGAGGCAGGCTATGCACAACATCAAATATATTTATTATAATTGTTCTATTTCTATATGACCGTTCTTACATACATATTTATTTTTTTCTCCTATTAGATACTACTCTAGTGACATCAATTATTATAACATTATTCCTATAACAATCTTATTGTTTTTAACTTATAGTTATTAACTGACTAATGAATATGTTATTAACTTTTTAATTGAATGTTATTGTCACTAAAATATATTATTAACTTTACTGTGTAAAATAAAAGTAAGTAAATAAAAGGTAAAAAGGAAAAATATAAAAAGTAACCAATACTACTATGTAATAATATAATATTATATATTCATGTTATTTTCTGGATGTAATAAATATGTAATAGTTTATATAATAATGTATTCCTGTTCTTTTTGATAAATAAATACTTTATACTTATACTTATATTCGTAATACCTACTTGAAATATGCTTGTCACAATAATACACTCCAGGATTATTCGCCAGATTTAAATATGAATTTAAACATTTATTCCTGCAAATATTGCTGTAAAATAATGTACACATCAATATCATTATCTATTAAATTAAAATTATCAGACCGGTCAGTGGTTGTGTGGGCATCGCGTTTGGCTCCCACCCAGGCGTTCCGTGTTCGATCCCTCGGCTGGCTAAGTCCTCCATCACAACACAAGCAATATCTTCCGCTTAGTGTGGTGGTAGAAGGAGATTTTCAAATGTTGTTGGATTATTCGTAACCCGGGAATGTTTTTATTTCTTTTAAAAAAAATAAAAATCAAATCCACGTACCTACTTTGTTAGATTCGTTAACAAACTATTTTATTTTAATTAGCTTTTAAGACCCATGATTTCCTTTTGTAAATATATGTACCTATGTATTTAAAAATAAAAAAATATTTATTATTAATACGCTAGTAATAATAATCCTTCCTTATCGCCCACTCTATAGTACTTACTCTGATTTTATATATATTATTTAATTACATACTTTTAATATTCTTATTTATATATTAATGCTTTTTATGTTCTATACTTTTAATATTCTTCCGTACTCTTTTATACTACTTTACAGCCATTTTAATTATTTTATATTATTTTGTATTCTTTAATATTCTTCAATGTTATGTTTTTTTTATTTTTATTTATTTAATATTTATAGTTTTTTTTTTTACAATAAATACATAATTTTTACATTTTATACAGAGTTAAAACAGTAGATAAGAATAGATTTTCCTCACTATAAAGAGACGAGGCTCTTGTGTGTGGTGAGGGAATTTTAGTTCAATTATATAATATCATGTGTAATGAAAGTAATCAAAGTAAATCATACAATATGGCAAAAACAAGGGATAATTAAGAAAATGTTATTTCATATTATTTTATATACTTTCACATTTTTTTATATTTCATATGTTAATGCACTTTATAGAAAATCGACCACCACCACACGGGCATGGTTGAAAATCCCCAAAACATGTAACTAACAATTTAATAAATAGAAAATTTAAAAAAAAAACGTAACCACTGAAGCCAAAATGCAAATACATCTTATTTTTAATTTCCCTAGTGACTATGTCATCCTTAGGGATGCTGTGTGGATGGTCTTTTTAAGAAGAGGAAGTAGTAAACACGGGTTTTAAAGAGACCTATGTTGTGGGATAGAGGAAACATAGAGGCCGTAAATCCTTCCACTGTCGAACTCAAGAACGAGTCGTAGAAGCGACCCTTTTTCATGTGACAAAAATGTCAACCGTATACATATGTTGGGTGCGCATTTGGAGTGTTTCGGCGGAGGATCTTCTATCGTAATAGAGAGTAGAGTAAGGACAGCATACTTACCTGACGCCTGTGCATTGATAGTGGAAATCCATCAAATGGACCGGCCGTTTTAGCACAGTCAAGGGTTTTCCAGTTCCTCAGTGTTTTGGGGCTCCAGACCAGAGGTGGCTGCCAAATTCAACACTGGGGCGCATTTGCAATTTGTACAGGGTCAGCAGTTTTGTACTATAAAAATATCTGCGGGCCCTGTATAGTACGCTCATTGAGACTAACTTGACTCTGGCTTCAATGGAACCTAAAGCACACACTACAGATGAAAAATATTATTTTTTTTGTCTTTTTTGGCACTATTAAAAATTCGATAAAATAAATGCAATACTAGTTACAACACCAAAAATCAAACGATATAAATATCATTATGATTTGCAAATATAAACTGAAATAGATATCTTGAATGTCCAGTCATTTGAGTAATTTGGTAGGAACTATATTTCAAAGATAATAGCATCTCACTTGGAAGGAATTTCTCATCATTTTCTCTGTCTCACGATTTTATCGATGGTGTTTTTTTATCGGAAAGAAACTCGTTAAAACTTTTTCGCCTCCAGATAATTTTTGATCTCGGGGTCTAAACCAAACGCGCACCAACTTTCCTGGGATAAACTCAATCTCTCTTGAAAAATTGTGAACGAATATATACTTTGAGAACGAAGCAATAATTTTTTTTCAAATTACTTTTTCTTCGGAAGGTTCTGATTCAAGAAGGCCTAATAATATGACTTCATTTCAAGCATACCCCCTTACCATAGAAAAACAGTAAAGCAGGGGTGACATTGGTTTCCACTCAAATCTTTATGGAAGACAAAAATATGTAACAATGTAAAAACCCAGCTGGGCATAAAATCAAATAATATATATTTTTGCAATTAGTTTCTCAGGGCCATTTTTTCAGTCAGTTACAACAGCAACAACAAATATTCGTAATAATTAAATTATTCAAGTTTATTACAGTGTTGACATTGTATCTTTCAGTTCGAACTGAATATAATACGCTTCTTACGAATTAATTTATCTAATCTATAACATATCACTAGTACAGGACTAACTGTAGACTTATTAAACTAGTAGCATACAATTAATAACATATGTTATTTATTTTGATATTCGCGAATAAGCAACTTCCTCATATATTTGTCACATTGGGAGAAGAATTCTTGAAATGATGAAACTCAGAATGTAGGAAGTTGATTGCAATGCTATTTTATCAATTTGTTTCGGAACTTATTACACTTTAGTTCGGTGCATTAGAGGCTAACTACTGTTCATTTTGGACTTATGAAAAGTAATTATGAAAAAAAAACACGAGTTAAAAAACAAAGTTAAAAACAAAATTATTAAAAAAAAATCGTTTTTGGCTTCTGTTATTGGTTTCAACTCTTACTTTTTCGCTCTATCACTTTAAACCTTTGTAGACCGAAATCAACATGGTTGATAAAAAAATAAATAAATTTCGTAAAAGAGTGGTTCGTTTTATGCATTCCCCAAAGTAAAACGCTCCTTACCGAAACAAATTTCAAATAAGTGCGAATAAATTGGTTTCACAAGTCAAAAAATTAGACGCATTTAAAACAATAATTCGGGGCAAATCAAAGTCAAAAAATTAGACGCATTTAAAACAATAATTCGGGGCAAATAATCTCAGAGAACAAAAGCAGATTAAAACACATCGATCATATTAATATACACCTACTCAAAACTTTAATATTCACAAGATTTAAAAATAAATTATCTAGCAATTACGACTGACAGCGTGACAAAACTGATATTACCAACTTACTTATGTTTGACGAGCTCTCAATAATTGTAATAATAATAATAAAACAATATTTGGATGATACGTTTTTAGATTTTCACGGCCAAAAGCATTTTCGTTGTTAGTTTTTGGGGTGTTATGCCGTGTTGTGCTACCTCCTTCTTTAGCCGACGTTTCGGACAGCGTTGCAGTGTCCATCATCAGGGCAGATCCGGCAGATCCGTCGACATCGACGCTGTCCGAAACGTCGGCTAAAGAAGGAGGTAGCACAACACGGCATAACACCCCAAAAACTAACAACGAAAATATTTGGATGATTTGTATAGCGCCGTTTTTGTCAAAAAAACACCTCTGATTGTGCTGTGCAAATCTATAATAAATTTCTGCAACTTTACTTCTACCTACAAATTAGACAAAACATTATAAAAGCTTATGGCTAAAACATTGCATCCACCGGTTTTCCGATCAGTGAAACAAAATTATATGTACAATATTTGTGTACAGTTCACTACACGTGTACACTAACTGCTTTTCTCTTCATTGAATGTTTCTAAGTAGTTATCAAATTATTATACAAAGTCGTTGGGTTTTTGAGAATTTGTAACGATCAACATAATTCCTAAAATTGGTGTTCCTTCCATAGTGCGACGCTGTCAATTTCAGAGTGATATTGTGATGGTGATATGGCAAAGGCAGTTGCAATAAGTAAGCGATTGTTTCAGTACGAGCTACACCACTGCCGCCTACGGAAGCCACGGCAACGTGTTCATCAGACTGGATGCCTTGGGGCGGCCGGCCAGCGCGGGCAGCGGCTCTTATGCCACCATCGCCAGCATACACAAGTTCCCTCTAGGTATGTTACAAGATATTATAATCTGCAGACTAACAGTCGCCCTTACCTCCATGGGTTACCCCAATGTTATGAGCGTGCAGAACAAGTCTGATGCTCCCTTCTAGTATACCGAGCTCGCTATTGTTTTGGTGGTAGAAATTTATAAGGTTGAGGAAGGCATTCAATTGGCGTTCTGTCCCTGTCCATAAACAGAGTACATCATCCTGAGTACGTACCAGTACCTGAAGATGCTTGTGTTAAGCGAAACCGGTCGGTATTATAAATATTAATATAAATCGTGGTTACAAACAAAGTTATTGTTTTATTTCAAATATTATTATTGTTTTTTTTTTTCGTAAGAAGCAATTACTTTGTGGTTAGGCATTATAGTATTATATTTTGTCAACTGCAATGCGATTGTTCGTCAAAAATTATGATCGGCCACCAGAAAATAGGTTTTCAACAGTCGCTTTTACCTCGAATTTAGGATTTTTCCTCTCATACTTCTACGAGTATATTGCACGATATAATAATAAGTCAGGGTAATAACTAATAACCTTAGCCTATCAGATCTGATATTATGGAAGAGCTTGTGTTGGATGATTGATGAATTGATGTGCGATGGAGAGTAATATGTGGTGGTGATTTAGGAAGCCGCCGGTCGCCGTCTCCGTACGCCACGACGCAGCTGAGCGGGAGTGCTGGTGGGGGCGGGGGCGGGGGCGGGGGCGGGCGAGGACACATCTACGCGCGCCCGGAGCCGCCCGCCTACTTCCCGCCCACCAGCTCCTACTGCGCTTCGGATAATCTCACGTGTGTTTCCCAGGTGAGTGATAATTGACTCATTTTAACTTTTCTGGATTTAAACAAGTTCTTGAAACCACTAATCTACTTGTTTCGTCTCGCTTTCTAAGATAGTAGCGATTTCCTGGTGTAATAAAACAGAAATGTATTAAAAAACACATTTCTAACATAATAATATATAATGTTATTGGTTTATAAGTTTTTTGGTAATTTATTTATTTGTTTTTTGAAAAAATTACAGAGTATTAACAATTAATGCATTGATGATATTTTTATTTATTTTATTTATTTATTAAAATAATTTTATACATAGTGTAGATATTGTGTTATTTCGTCCGCCATGCTAGGGATGTCCCTGTGTTATGGCGGGTGAAGTTTGCAGATTATATAATTTAAGGTAATGAAGTACGTTTACTGATAAAATAATAATTAATGATAATAAGGTTTACAGTTAATGCAGCAATGAATTTATGATAATGAAATTTACATATAATATAGTAGTTGATGATAATGATGTTTACAGTAAATATAATAATGAATTTATGACGATGAAGTTTACAGATAAAATAATAATTGATAGTAATGAAGTTTACAGATAATATAACAATGAATTTATGATAATGAAGTTTAGGTATAATATAATAATTGATGATAATGAAGTTTGTTTACGGATAATATAATTTTGCCTTTGGAATGTGTACAGATATCAACACTCAAATTTAAAATGTTCACAGCATGCGTAATCAAGGTTTAGTTGTTACTAAGTGGAGATGCTTGTAGTGAATAAAAAAATAATAATCAACATTAAATATAAAACGAGAGATATAAAACATAGTAAGTGTAGAGTTTTGAGATTATAGAGGATTTAAAGTAGAAAAAACATAGTAAAAAAGCAATTACATGACTGTTTTCTATGACATATCATGGTAGAAGATTGCTTATTTGCTTTTTAGTTTTTTTAATTTAAAAAAAATAATACTCCTACAATACGAACTTTAAAAATCCTCACAATACCCAGTAGCTTTCTTACAAAATAACATTAATACAACGCAATTAAAATAGGTCTATATGGTAATATATTAGATTGAGAAAACCACACCATTTTGTTATAACTTCTTGTGAAGGTGTCTTAACGTAATAGGTACTATATACTCATCTCACATCTCAACAATAAGAGTATAAGCGACACTGTAATCAAATTGTCACTTAATGTTGAATGTAACATGTCGTATCTTTGTAACAGAGAATGAAAGTATGGTGTAATAAACAGCCCGAATTGCCGGCAACACGCCAAGATAATTCCTGAAACTCAATATAATGTACTCCGCTCACTCTTCAAGACGCCTTTGCTTAATTCTATTTAAAATGAGAAACCTCTCGTATCTATTCATCGTGACTAAAGGATATTTATTATTATTCCTCTTATTCGAGGATTTTCGCTTATTCAATTACTTTACACCCAGTTGAAGGGGTTTTAATTGAGATCCAATAATAATTAAGTGTATTATAAGGATTATATTATGCAAAACTGCTAATTTTAGTGAGATATTAAATAATGAAATCAGAGAATTTGTCAATTTGGAATGTGTACACAAATTACTTACGAATATAAATATGATTTTTCTTAATCAAACATATATTGAACGATTTCTTTATAGATACAACGTACATACAGTACACATAATAGAAATGTACATAAATTTTTCGTTTCCTGTCTCACCAGCCTATTTAACCTATGCTGAGGTTAACACAGACGCGAGTTAATTGAAAAAGGAGTGTATTTTATGGAGTTTAGTGGCAGGGAAATAAGGCGGGAGGGGAATTCGGGAGGGGCGGAGGGCAATGAGAGAAGGGTGGAAAGAGAGTGGGAAGGGGACGGGGGAATGAGGAAGGCGGAGAAGGTGGAAGGGAAATTCCTGAGGAGGGGGGAGAGTGAGAAAAAGGCGGGTGGGGGAAGGGGTGGGGAATCCGGGAGGGGCGGAGGGGAATGAAGGAGGGGTGGTTTGCGGGAGGGAGGATGAGGCAGAGGGAAGGCGGAGAAGGTGGAAGGAGAATTCGTGAGGTTTTGAGGTTCTCGAGAAGGGGGATAGCGGGAGAGGAAAGGGGAAACGCGGCGAAGGTGAAAAGGGAATGCGAGAGGGGAAGGAGACGAGGGTAGGGAAGAGGTGGTGGAAGGGGAACGGGGACGAATGGGAAAGGACACGCAGGGAGAATCGTTTTCTTTATTTAAGTGGCATAGCAACGCATGCCGGGTATTAGCTAGTCTTTAATAAATAACACATTCGTACATAGGACGGTCGGTCTAAGAGCGAGGTCGACAGCCGTATACACCAGGCTAGGCTTGCATTCAATAAAAGGTCGAAAATAATAGAATCAAATAATATAGACCTAACACTGAGAATACTCCTCATCAAGACCTATGTATGGAGTATCTTGATGTACGGCTGCGAAACATGGTGCCTATCCGAAAGAGATAAACGGAGACTAGAAGCTTTTGAGATGTGGTCCTATAGAAGAATATTAGGAATTTCCTGGAGAGACCACATTACAAATGAGGAGGTTCTCCAAAGAATCGAAGGAGGAAGGCACCTGCTCAGAACCTTGTCCGAAAGGCGTGCAAGATGGATCGGTCATATAATACGACAAGAAGGCCTCTTGCATGCCATAATGGAGGGTATGACCGAGGGGACAAACTCTAGGGGACGCCCACGCCGAGAGTACCTGGAGGACCTGCTGGTGGACATGCGCTGCTCATCATATGCAGACCTCAAAAGAGCCGCACAAGACAGGGAAGAATGGAAGAAAAAAATAAAGGAAATTGCTGCAAACCAATCCCAGGATTGAAACCAGAGAGAGAGACATAGGTATACGCATATATCTATATACAAAACATGTTTATTGTTTATGGTCTGTAACTACCACTTACTAATACTTGTTGTATTCATGCTACCATTTTTAAATGTATGTCTTCGATACTGCCGCTATTGGTCGAACCACAGTGCCCTTCTTAACAATATCAAGGAGGATACTGTGTTTTGACTTATGTCGACAGAATATCATTTAATTCAAAACATTCGAACACCCCAGCACAGGTTCTTCCAGTGAGGTGTTCACAAAATGTTTACCCACATGTAATGTATAATTTCGAAATTTAGGGCAATCTTCTTCGCTTTGCTGTTCCTGATTGACCAGAGGCCCTAGCACACTCGATCGATAACGATCGATAGGATAACTATTGGTAACTTCTCGTCGTTCCCTAGGACAACTGCACATCGCTAACGTACAAACAACGGTTTCATTTATTTATATATGCATCTATATGAAAAGGTTTACATTTTTTTGGCCTTGCCTGGCTCACTAGGAAATCCTGTGCCGAGACAGACTAGTTTACAAATATTTTTTAATTATTAAAGTACATTTTTCAATAAAGCAAAAATATTTACCAAATTTTCAGGTTGGTAGGTAGTGGTAACAATAATGAGATATTCGATTATATTTGGGTGAGGTGACTAATTATTGCACGACCTTTTTCGATGATCCATTGTTTGATCAGGCTTTTGTATTTGTTAATATTATCCGATTGTCTTGTTTTGTCAGGTAGGTTATTGTATATTTTAGACGCAATGTATTTGAAATTTCTTTGACCTAATGTTGTGTTTGTTTTAGGTATTTGTATGAGTTCTTTGGTTTTGTGCCGCGTGTTTACAATATTTTGGGTATTTTCATAAAATGTAAGTGTTTTATTTTTAAACAGATGAGTTAAGATAGTTTTTGTGTAAATTTGTCAAATATCTAATACATGGAATTTGTTGAATATATCTACAATACTTGTTATTATGGGAACTTTAAGAATAACTTTCATAATCAATTTTTGTGTTTTCGATAATGTTAAGTTGATATGTCAAGGACACTTAGTCATTGTGAAGTATCACTTATTCGTTAGCGATCTTAAATCATGCTGGGGAACGATGTGAAATTACCGATAGTTATCCTATAGATTGTTATCGATCGAGTGTGCTAGGGCCTCTTCAGTCCGTCTTCGGTATCGATCGAGACGTCACAGACCGAAATTTCATCCGCAACATCTGCGATAAGATTATCAACAAGCCTCTTCGGGTTCGTTTCCGTCATGTTTGTCTTATCTACAGGCAGACATAAGAAATTGTGTTGGGTTCTTCAAGAATAGGAGGTCAAACTGGTTTATTATAGATATTTACATGACGTTTGAAATATATAATATTTCTGGATCTTACTACTGATTATAACTGTCTTTGACTGGGAATACTGGCCGGGTGAATCCACTCTAACTGCCCGACCTCTGTCGGAACTTGACATAAGCTCTAAGCCTACCGACATCTATACAAAAACTTAAACTACGTGTGATTCAACGATACTACAGTTACTATTACTAATAATGTCATTATATTTTCAGAGTCCTTAGCAAATATAGCGATAACTTTCCACCCGAGTAAATTTAGTGATGTCGATGGCAATGGCCACGTGAAAACCGATCTTGTCACTACATAGATTGAATCGGCGGCTGCTCGCTACTCTCTACTCGGATGTGTGGCAGAGTAAATATCATTAGGGTGTGTCCACACTCCGCGCCGGGCGGTGCGGCAGGAAATCGATTACGTCACTCAGGCGCTAGTGCTATTCTCATGCCTGAATTGGAAAGTGTACCTCACCCTTTATACATCTACAGCCACAGGACTCGGATGTGTCCTTGTCCTGCCGAACCAATCTTTCAGAGAAATTTACGGTTTTACTTGGTTAGCGAATGAAATGGGCTAAGTTAAGTATACATAGATACGTTTTGAGTCTTTGATCTTTAATTTCATTTCAGAATATCATTATTATAAAAATAATTATGTTCTAATGTACTTAACCACTCGACCGCTTTTTGCCACATTGGCACTATTTACAAAGCCTTGGATTGCTTTGTTGCCACAATGTGGCAAGTATTCCCCAGATTCGTTAAAAAAAAATTGAAATTTTTTCAAATGTTCCCGCGTCCTGCAGTTAAGATTATTTAATAACTGAAAGCTTTCTTCAAGTATTGATTAACAGATGTCACTCTTCTTCGTTATTTTTTAGCATCTATGGTCAGTCTAATATCTAAATTATAATATCTTCGAGATTACCATGTTTGAAAAATACATTATTTTCAATAAATACAGCATTTATCGAAATAATTCTTAGGGTGGATTAAAGATTTGTAGTTGTCTGGTGTAATACACTTGTTATTGGTAAGTGCGTTAAAAAATCCATTTTAGTGCAATTAAGTGTGCGCATTTCACGACCAAAATTTCTGACGAATTTTTTTTCATACGAAACATTTAAACTCTTGAGAACTTATAAAATTCCTTATTTTGTAGATATTTATGTATGTGTTCATCAATTAGAACATTTACATGAAACTTCATATAAAATATTTAATGTGGACGCAAAATTGAACTTCGCACGGCAGTTTATAACTAAAAAACCCAGAGAATATATCATTTTCCAATATTTACAATTTTTTTATAATTTATTTATAAATCCTAAAGACATGAAATGATTATTTAAATAAAGGTAAATTCATTGGCTATAAAGCAATTTATTCGGTTTATATGTTTCGGTATTAAAATTTGGAGATATGATTTTTTTTAATTTGGGCGGAAAGTTTTCAAAATGGTCACCAAAAAATCTCGAGCCATCCGAGAGAAATATTTTAAATAGCGCTGTTGCTCCAGTGATTAAACGATTTTTAAGAAAATTTTACTTGGGTATTTTATTTAAATTTTGGTAATGGGAAAAATGTCCTAAAACTAAATGCAGCGACGCTGCAGGACTTACTCCTCTAGGAGGACCGTTTTGGGTCTTTTATATTCGAGTGTGGAATTTGCATCGTAGCTAGATAGTGAATTTATCGTTGGGTTTTTATGACTGAGTAACCAGGATGATATGCTCCACAATACAGTTTTTACTTACGTCCAATAAATATTCTGCGAGATGCAATGCCATGGTTAAACTCACGTGTTATGTTTTATATATTAATATGAAAATAGGTAGGAGAAGATTCCTACATGATTCCAGCTTTGTGGAGGATCCACGCCCCAAAACCTGAAGGTAGGTTATGCTAGAATCATGGAGAAACCTACTTCCTGAGCATGAGACTACTTTGAGGTGTGGGCATGTTTCATTTACGATTTCTTCAGGAGATTCAGGGACGAAATAATGAGAAATATAGATTTCCAAACATAAAAACAATCTCTATTATAACTTTAGATATTGAATATCTTTGTATAAAATAATAATGATATGACTTACCCCACCAATTCAGGCCGTATAAATATTTCTAAACCTGACTAGCTACTCTACTAGATCAGCAGCTCCATCGAAGGATCCAGTGTATCGTTAGGTTAGGACCGCATCTCGGGCCGCTAGCCCATAGGATGATATCGTCTCTCGTTCAGTCCCGAGTCCGGATGGATGCTGCACAGGGCTGGAGGAAATCCGGCAGGCGCCATCCATGGAGAAGGCCGGTCTCCACACGTCAGCAAGGTAGATACGGCCCGATCTCGATTACAGAAATATGGATCACGGCCGATTTTATATTAAACAGAATACCGCTCTTGGCCGCCAACGGCCACGGGACGAGCTCGGATTGACGAAAATAGTAACGATTTAGTCTCCCAGATTATTTAATCCAGCCATCGCCGGATTGCAAAAATTCGCTTTTTGCGTAAAAATTTTTCCTTGATAAGGAAATTTAAAATAAACTGAGTTTATTAATAAACCGGTACAGGAATTATGAATATTAAAGTTTTAATATTTAATATTAAACTTTTAATATTAAATTTAATATTTAAGTCTTAATCCACATCGCTCGAACTAAATATTTGAGTTTTTAAACACGGTACAGTGACGTTCCGACCAAGTCTCGTCCCCTAGAAGGCTTGGGCGGGAAGTGTCCGGTTCAAACGGAAATCAGTCTACCTACTTTCTAGCCCGATATATATGGTTGATCAACAAATTTTTGTTGATCAACCATATTGTTAATTTTGTTGAAATGTACTTGTTCGAAATTTGTTATAAAATTTAAATATTTTCATAACAATGCATAAAATGGTTTTGCAAGTAATTTAATCAATTACCTACTTTATCAGGGGAGTGTTTGTTTCTTTGTGAGGAGTTTTAACCCTGATCCACGGAGAAGAATCCAACATTAGTCGAATGACCGTGTTATTTGTTTGATTTCGTGGCGTTTCTCTAAGTAGGTACTCGTAGGTGCAGCGTATGAAAAGGTGGTTTTGATAGTGGTCTTATATAGGAATATTTTATATCCGTAGATAATTTACTCTTCTTATCAAGCATAGGGTACAGGGAATTTATAGCGCGATTAGTGGACTTAACTTTTACTAGGATATATTTTTTTAAGTGTGTTTTGAGTCTAAAACGAGTCTCAAGTATTTCATTGACTTCTCCGACGCTCTTTCCAAACATTTTGACATTTGCGAGCCGTTTGTGCATTCTCTGAATGAAAACTGTGGCTGCATTTTTGAAGGATTTATTATAGAACGCTTATATTATACGCGTAAAATGATTTGAGATTTTATCGTAATTCATTTTTTGGTGTTATGCCGGGTTATACCTACATGGACAGTATTACAGTGTCCGCATCAGACAGTAATGCAAAGGTTAAAGAAGGCACAATATGGCATAATATCCCAAATATACATCGCGATTAGTTGATTATTAGGGTATTATTCGTGTTTATTATTTTTTGTTATTTTATCATGAAAAATAAATCGATATAACTGAAGCTAAAACGAATAATTTTAAATCAGGCGCATTACTAAATGAATTCTAAAGTATTATTGGAAAACGTCTAATTGATTTGAAGACAAAGCATTATATTACTGGTTTAATAATCAACTTGCATCACAATTCCTCGATAACAAACATATTTTCTTCGTTTCAACAAAAAAAACATGAATCGCCCAATTTCACGATAGTTTTGTTTAACACATACCAAATCTAATGAATTAAACTTTCTATCATGTGTGTTCTAAACAGAAATACGAACTTGCGAAACACTTGCATTGTACACAGTTGAATGGGACATTCTGTAGTATCGCAAGGCAATAACAAATAACATTATACCCTCTCAAAACATCTCAAGAACTTTCGTCAAGAGTTGCATATGAACCAATGTATAAAAACTGATACAGTCAGTTAATCTACAACAATTTTTATAAGAACAACTCTCTTTATATAACTTTTGAAGGCTATTCACATCAATGTAATATATCATTGAAGAAGAAGATAATACTAATAATCTAAACGAAAATATTATATAATATAATATTCGAGTCCCAGTTGCGACAGTTATCTTTTATTTTTCTGTGTCTAGTTCTTTTTAATATTTTTGTTTAGATTATATGTGATATCTTCTTTTTCAATTATCAATAATAGTTTAATTAGCTTGTGGTAATCTTGATGCATTGGTATCGGTTTGTGTTCGTTTCATTCTAATCATTCGATCGAATGGTTTTCCTCTCATCCCTTCTTCTTCTGTGTAAACTAACCGAGCCCGCCGACTGTTTGCAGAGAGACTCCTTAAAATATACTAAGACACGATCCCGTCTCGAAGATTGAATCCCGTTATTATTCAAGAGGCTGGATGGGAACATTGTTTAAACAAGAGTAATGGAATTGAAATGATGGCAAAAAATGGATTCATCCGACAACTCCCGCCACGATTATCTGCTTTTGCTGAGTAAACATAATTTCATAATATTACTTAAGTTCTAAAGAAATATCTTTTTTGATTTATAACCAAAATAAGTTTTTTTTAAACCTTTACATTGTAAAATTCGATTGCACCCGCACCTATATTACTTTTATTTTTTGTGATTTAAGATGTGTTTTCCAACACATATTTTTTTTCACGCTAAATAAGTATTTTGAATTGATGAATCGCTGTTACTTTGTGTACCATATAATTCTAATTTAAAAATTTCTAAATTTACTAACAATTTTTTTTTATAAACAAGCATTTTTTCCTCACTTGTCATCGTTGGTAACTCAGCCAAGTATCCGCTCAACTCCTCACCCCGACCCTAAATGTCAAAACCTACTTATTAAAAAAAAAACATAAACGTGTCACGGGAGGCCAAATTAAAATCAGGAATCTATTGGTTAAAAAATTCAAGGACGTCTCTTAACACCCTGAATATTAATGTTTTTTCTCATTTCATATCCATGATAATTTTTCCACACAACAATAGGAAACTTATAACTAGGTAACTTTATATAATATCAGCTAAAGTCCTCAGCGTTAGTCTTTGCAGAGAGTTTTAAGAAATCACTTGCAGACACTAATTTTCCTAATCACAAATGTTGAACGTCAAGGGTGCTAAATTAGTAGGGAAAAGTGGAGGGGTAGTTTTTTGTAATTTTATGTAGACAGTCACCTTCCTCTTATTTTGATGGTACAAATTTCATCAATATTGGATTAAAACTGTAAATTTGTGTGTACAACAAAGCCACGCCGCCAATGACACATTTCTTTATATATAGAGTAGAAAGATAATAACATACCACTCTTAAATCAATCAATGAAGTAGTGATGATGGGAATCACGAATCTTATACAAAAAAAACGATTATAATTAAATCGTTTGTCTTAAAAATAAATCAGTTTTCTGCATTCTCCGAGGAAAAGGCATCTCGCGCTCTCCGGCTTTTCCCTTCAACGTGCCCCGCGTCGCACATCCACGTATACACGTAAACTCGAGTCGGTGTAAGCATAGTAATAATAATTGTTTTGTCTTTGATCCTCGTCTTTCAAGGGAGCCAATAACGCCGGAATCCCAACACGGGGCGGATGAGTGGCTCCGACTTGGTGCGGGTGCGGTGTTCGGTGTTCGCTGTTCGCTGGGGGAATGTTGCGCCCTTCCGAGAACGGAATTGAAATTTAACTTTTCAATTTGGTATGACAATTGAGCTCCGTGGGGGTTTTAGGAGGGGAGTATATGGACCGGGGGAACGAGACTAGTTACGGGCATTTAAGTGATCTTTGGATGGATAGAAAAAATAAAGCCGAGGACTTACAGGACGGATATTACAAACTGGCACCTTATTTGGTAAACATGTCATTTCCACGCTAACTATTTACAGTTTTTAATTTCAGAGAAACAATATTAGAAGGTGGTATTTTTGGGTTAGGTATTGCATCCATTATCTCTTGGTATTCATTACGTAATTATCTGTAATTTATTATTTAAAAAAAGTGTCTTTTAACGGCTGTACGGCTTTTACTTTTTATTCGACGTGTACACTTACATACACGTTCCAATAAAAAAATAAATGTGCATTACGTTATTTATTGTTATCAAGTTTAATTTGTAGAACTAAATTTTAACTTTAATTTATTTATATCACTTTGAGGCCGCACAATCTCATGACAAAAAAGTCAGATAATACATAATATTATTATAAGTTAAAATCTATTATATTTTTTACGTAATAAGTTTTCTTCTTTGAGTCGGTGTTTTCGACCCTAATGCCAATAGTCCCCCACTAGTATGGAAGCACCTGTCACCACACAAAAGATATTTTTTTACATCGATTAGTTCTACTGAAATCTTTTAACGTGTTTAAGGATGAATTTGTGAATTTCTTAGGAATTTCCTCAAAGCGTGCACTCAAGACTCTGACGAATAATCTGTTAGGCTCACTAAATTAAAAATCACCTCAGAGCTAATTATTTTAAGCCATTCTTTATACCAGAAAATATGTTATTTACTAAACATGTGATGTTTATGAAGACTAGTATTCACTCAGGTTTATTTCCGCAGGTTGAAAGATTTTCTAGTTGATCGAGTTCTCTCGTATAATACTTAGAGCAAGTAAGTTTAATAACATTTCCCAAACACCCTTTGTGATAATCAGGATCAATGTCTATCGCTAGAGTAACCCTGTCTGTGTGGGCGGTGGACTGGGGGTGTTTGGAGGATGATGGTGGCAGAGGGGGGGTAGAGGGATGGGGGAAAGAAAAGCAACAGGCGGAAAATGCGTCCAGTTTCCTAGGAAGGTGTTTTGTAAGCTGTTGGGCGATTTGTCAAAGGACTCTAGAGTCCCCTATACTTTATTATCAGTTTGGGAAGATTTTCATCTCGATATTGTTTTTCTCGTAAACTTTTTAAATTTAAAATTTACTCAAATTGGTTTGTGTTACACGCTAATATTAGTGTTTGAACGACGTTTAGGTAAAATATTAGATTTACTGGCTAATGATTTTTTGGCGACACGTGTAACGCATAATGTTTGAATTTAACGTTTCAATTAAAAAATATATACTAATAAAAATTATTTTAAAAAGCCACATTACTACCCAACAAAAAAGGTATTTGAAGATTTCACGGTTCCTCAACAAAATTTTGCATTTCTTCATTTACGTATCCCATCATTAAATATCAGCAAAAGAAATAGCTCCGGTGGTGGACTAACTGTACCGCTCGTACGAACTACAACAACACAACATCACCAGGTGCATGAGGCCATCAATTTATTCAATAAATTACCCCTGTACAAACAGAAGAAAACTACGAAAATTATTTAAAATTAATAAAATTAAAATTTTGTGGTATCACCATATAAATTTTTACTTGTTTTTCGGTATATTTGAATATCATTTCTATTGAATTATGTACTAATTATCAACCAATACTAATGAATGTATATCCCCAACCTGTAAAATTCACCCGCCATAACACAGGGTCATCCCTAGCATGGAGGGTTAAATATCACAATAAACTTTATGTACTTTCGATAAATCATGTATTTCAAATAAATAAATAAATGTACAACTAATCTATTTTGGTTTCGACTTTTATATGTTATTTTGGGAAACTACTATGTCAATTCTTATGAAAATATTGTTCTCTTCTAAGGACAAGTAATTGCTTTATTAGGAGAGTGTAGTGGAAAGTGTGAGTGGAAAAATAAAAATAAAATATATAAAACAATTAATGAAATATAAATATGTCCAAATTAATGTAACTCGTATTATTATTATTGTTTTTTTTTGTTATGTTTATTTAGATATATGCACATTTTTTCATACATCTAGTAAGAAAATATGATAATACAATTTAATAAATACAGTTTAAGAAATAAAAATTAAAAATACAAGGTATGAGATTAATTTAAGAAATACAGTTGACTACAGTATAATATTTGTAATCAAATCAAAGATTGTTTTTAACATATATAGCATATGAAAAGTGCCAAGGTTTGAGGCTTCCTTAACGGCATTCGGTAGGTTATTATAAAGTTTTTGTCCTTTATAAAACACGCTGTTTTGGGTGCACGAAATATATATTATATTAAATATATATTATATTACAATAAACAAAAGGTAAAATGTTAGGTTTACGGACTGGTGTTTCATCGGCGAAAAGTGCAATATAGAAACAAATGGAGGTGTTGTCATCATTTTTATTGATCAGTCTTCCATAATAATAATGAGATATTATCGCCCAAACTACTATTTATATCATTATATTAATATTATATTTAATTTTAGTAATGACGTACTGCCCATCTTAACTAGGTGTGAAAGGCCCGTGTTGAGATGATGGCAATTTGCAGAGTGGTTGTAAACGAGAATAATCACACGAAAAAAGCAAATGAAACTTATACATATATATACATATATACAGCATTGTATTTAAAACTTCTTTGCTATTTTGACAAACTGGGATGTTAAAGGTTTTACATTTACATACTATTGGAATATTTCAATTCCTGCCGATTAATCGAATATTGAGATTGAGAACCATATTTAATAACCGCGGTGGTAAAGATTTTCAAATACTGTCAGGTAATTCGCAATGACTACATAAAATATAAATTTTATAGGGGTTATCCATTTTTTATTTTAAAATCCGATGATCATGGGCTCTTCTCACCGAAGTTCTAAAAATACTCGTAAAATACATTTAAGGCAAAACTAGTTAATTTTATTTTTCATTAGAACTGGAATATTCTATGTCCTTTTCTTCTCGAATAGCCACTGGGAAGATGCAGTATACGATTGCGCCTTTTATGATAATTGTGACGAGAACCATCCTTCTTCGTTGGGGTCGGTTTATACATATTTATGACTCCAATTGACTGAACTTCGTATAAGATCGATTGTTCTGCAGGTCTTTGATCCGTCTAAAAGCGAGGGATTTTTAGGAATTAATTAAAATAAATAATATAATAACATGTTTTTTTTTCTCCATAGCTTTGAGATTACTCAAGTAGAGTGGCTGCAATCATTCATATTTTCAAACGCACGCATTACTTCTTAATTCTAAAGGGTAGAAGTGTGGAAATTAATGATTATGTACTGTCGGCACGTTAACTATCAAGCTACACGCGAGGCACTTTCGTCAGCATCACACAACATAAAGCTGAATCGGAAATTTCTTACATATATTATAGTTGACAAATATTAACTGCGGATTGATCTTGGTATAAGATATTTATTTATTTTTATTTATTAATTTTATATTAGTAATTTGTACATTAAAGTTTTAACATTACATTAGCAATTTTTTTAATAATTATAACATTACATAGATATTGTTTACTATATTTTTTTCCATTGCAGTGGTTAGCGCAGTGGCCCGAAAAGTCGAAGGTCCTGGGTTCGAGTCCCAGATGTATCCGTATATTTTCTGATTTTTCTGTTTCAGATTTTCGATTGAGTTTCACTAATATTATCTTGATTTTTGAACACCAGATTTTCCGGTGTTCAAAAATCTTTTTAGTTTTTCCCATAGAAAAAACTAAACCCTTTCATACACTTTTCCATATAAATGATCTAGTAAATCCACGTTATGCAAGTGTATTATATAAGTATAATTAATACAAAACAATACAAGAACAACATGTTAATCTACCGAACTATTAAATGGGAAAATAATTCACAACTCCAGATATTTTCATATCAGAGGGTTCGGCTCGGTGGAATACAAATTCTTTGACAAATCTAATATGCCTAAATTATTAATGAGAGAGCTAGGTATAATGCCAGTAGCCGAAATAACAAATGGTAGATAATATTTTTATAGTCTGAGAATGCCAAATTCTTTTAATTTCATTTCCTAAATCTCTATACTTTCTTAATTTTTCAGAAACAGATTTTTTAATATTACAGGAATTTGGAATAGCTACATCAATGATATAAGTTATTTTTTTAATTTGGTCACGTAAAACTATATCGGGTCTATTGTGACTAATTGGTCTGTCTGTTAGAATAGTTTTATCAAAGTAAATTTTAAAGAAATTATTTTCTAAAAATGAATTTGGTTCGTATTCATAATATAGTACTATATTATGACAGTCAATCAAGTTATGTTTAATCACCAAACTTTGGTGAATTATTTTTAAAACCTGATTGTGCCTAAATGTATACTCAGACGGCGCTAATATAGAACATCCCGATATAATATGTTCTATAGTTTCCAGAAAAGCCATAAATTTTCTACATAAATCATCAATTTGATTTGTATCTTTGATTATATGCTTCCTATAATTTTTGGTATTAATGACTCTATCTTGAATTGCAAGCATAAATCCTTCTATTTCTGCGCTCAACTCTCTAATACTCAACCATTTATTTGACGAAAGTTTGTCAACATATGTTTGGTTGAGATAATTTTATTTGACCAGAAATCTAATAATTCCTCGTTGAATTAAAATATTATAATTTGATGATTTTTTATTTGATTTTTTTTTTTTAAAGTCTGTTGCGTAAAAAAAAAGAAGATATTATACATTATTATAGATATGATATTATATTTTAGATATAACTCATTAAGTAAAAAAATAATAATTTTATTTGGTAAGTATTTTGGTAACAGGTTGTTTACTATTTTATGGATATAACACGGCATAACACCCCAAAAACAAACAACGAAAATGATTTTGGCCGTGAAAATCTAAAAACGTATATATCATCGTGTTCAAGGTCAGCATCTGTTTCACTGTTGGCCAATTTAGTTCCTTTAACATTTTATTTACTTTTGAAAATCTATATCACCGAAGTATTATTCTCATTGCCCTATTTCAGAGAATTATAAACTTATTTAGTTCTCGTTCGTTACACATGAAAAGAATAGTTGAGCAGTGGTTAAAATGTGGAGCAATAATTGAGTTGTAAATAGTGATTGCAGTTTTTGTGCAAAGTTTTTCTGATATATAATAATTTCAAATATATTACAATTTGAACATTGGGCAGGTCACCTAACGATCCCCCAAAGAATTGCTGTTCGTGGTCATCTCGAGAAATAACTCCTGTCTCTCCCACCAGTGTAGGTGTGTACTTTGTAGGTACTAGGTACTGTGTACGCGCGGAGAGCAGAGAGCTACGCGGCAGTTGGCAGTAATTGTTTCACAAAAGAAGGAATTCCAATACCTCCTTTGATGTCCTTTGCTTCAAGTCTCAGTGTAACATTTCGGAAAATGAATTAAATTCGGAAAATGACAGACCAGTGACAATAAATGGCATTTAAACGAAGATAAAAACGTTTCGTAAGAAGAAACTGTTGATCAAAGACGTTATTATTCACAAAAGACTGATTTTAATTATAAAACAATTTGATTATTGAAATTTATTGCGTTTTCAAAATCAAGGTTGAAATAATTCATATTTAGTTAAGATTTAAACTAATGAATTGATGTGAGACAAACATAAATCTATATGAGTATTTTAGAGTTGATGTATTGTTATTGAATAATATCCTAATTATATATTATTTTCCGATTTCTTTAAAAGTAAACCTTTAGAAAAGTACGATTTCATTCCCCAGTTTTTACACAATTTTCTTTCAATCTGAAATAAACGGTCTACGGTGTTGAAAAATTAAATAAATTTACTCAGAATTAATATATATTTTTTAAATATCAAAATGGCTAGCGTTTTAATATAGTTACATAAATACATAGCAGTATCCCACAAGTACTATGTTTGTATTTCTTTGTTCAGTGTGTTCGTTGGTATTATTTACTTCAGCAATTACTAATTAGGTACATTCAAATGAACCACATACCAACCTACCAGTACTTGCCGTGGACATCTCAAATCTTATTCAGATGTTGAAAACCCTCGTTGGTCACAAAGCAACCTTTTCTAAGCGATTACAGTTGGAAGGGTCTTGACTAATTTAATTTAAAATTCAAAAACCATTTTAATCCTGAATTTGAAGCGTCCCGCTTTAAAAGCGAAGGCTCGGCGCACTTCGTTAATGACACACTGGGCACTCTGGGCAGTCGGGCACGGTGAGCGTTTACGAATATTTAGAATATCAAGGATGGTTTTTGGCAATTTAGCGGTGGGCGGGAATAGGTGCGGGCGGAGTGCAGTGAGGGTCGAGACAGGGGGAGGGAGCACCCACCAAATTGAAAGGGCGGCCAGGCGAGGGTAAGCGGCTTTAATCTATCTACAACTCACAGACCATCAATAGCCGCCCATGTATGGTGTGTGGTGTGCGGTGTGAGGCACGTTGGAATCAGTTCGTTTTGGTACTATATTTGATGATGTTTTTGGCCCTGGAAAAGGGAATATTCCATCCTCGAGTGGTGATGATGATGTGATACCGGTTTGCGGATGACGATGTGATACGGTTTGCGGCCGTGACACTACGCCATGTCACCGCGAGAAGCGCTCGGCGGTTAAATGTCAGTAACTGTAGCGGCTGTAGGCGTAGGGGTAGTGGACAGCGGCCGTAGTGTCGTATCACTGGAATGGTAATAGCTGTAGCAGCTGTAACGGTGGAGCGGTATTGGCTTATGTGGCAACCATTCATACAGTTGGCACAACAATTTTTCAAAATTTTTATTACTTTATATATATATATAAAACATTCACTCCTGCATTTGGCTGTTTATTTCAATCCCCTTTGGATTAAAATTTGTCTTATCTTGAAAAAAAAAATCACTTAAAAAACAAAGGCTAATAATATTGGAAAACTTTTTTAATCTAGTAGCAAAAATGATTCGGCAACGGTCCCCATCGTCTCGCCCATTATCCACATTTTTTAATTAAAACAGAATTGAAGGGGAGAAGTGAGAGAAGCTAAACTATAAGTATAAGACAATGAACGTTATTCATTCCAATCGAAGATTAGAAAAAAAAACGTTATGAACTATACAGTAATTACAATTTATTTATAATTTTTACCAATGAAATGTATGAGAAGTTATTTGAATTATTATTTTAGCATTTGGATGTGAAGTGGGTTGTAGCTACCTATTGAATTGCACGACATATTGCTTCCACGCATAATTGTATCAATCAGCACCCACTTAGCAATTCGGTGACAAGTTTAGTGCGAACTTAGCCAAGTCACAGAGAACCTCAGAAAATCCCAGTAGATAATAATAACAGCAAGTTGATGTTATATCCAACATCCCATTTGTATTTTTTAGCCCCGCTTTAGCAGCATCCTTTCAGACAGCACATAGATTGCGCAGAGAATTTTTGACTTATATTTCCCAGTGTCTATGTGCCCAGTGCACTGTCAGTTAACGATTTGCTAATATTAATTACCGACTCCCCTCGAAGTGTTAAAATTCCTCGAGCGCGAGTTGAAAATTACTCGAAATGAAATTATATTTTTTTCCGTAAATACAAAGCAATGAAAGCCGACTTTAATATTCCATTTGAACAATTCTCCGGATTCATTGTTTTACTTTTGCAAACGATTATTGTGAGACTTAAAAATAACGAGGCCTTTTGTTTTCTTTTGGTATGAAATTTTCAAGGGGGGTTTAATAAGACATCCCAATTTTCAGCTACGGGCGTGCAAAGTGATGCCTGCTTCTTTATGGATAACGTACAAAAGGAATATTTTATTTGGTTGAATCTTTCGCAGAATTGTCGTAAAACATGATTTTATGATACAATGTTTAAAAAAAAGTTTATATTTGGAAGTTTGCAATAAAGTAACACTTGTTTATTTGCAAACTTTAATCAAATTGTGTTCCTATCTACTACCTACGAGAAACGATTGTTAGCACACTGAAAATTTGTGCCATTTTATGACGTTTTGTGGATGGGGGGTTTTTCTTACACTCGCATTCAGATTATATTATGATGCTGGTATTTAAATAAATCTAATCAAGCATTTTATTTCCGCGAGCTCCCTCTTCCCTTTGAGCCGCTAAAAGCCTAAGTTTGTTGATGGCAAATTGCTTCCCTCGCCTCGATGGTCTGGATGCGAAAGATGGGAAGACGGAAGACGCGATGGGTGTATGAGAGATGAGAGACTAGATATGAGAGGCCAGAGACGGTGACGAGTGACGAGACATCATTAGTCGGCCGCGTCGGGGACACAACAGTATCGAGTCGTCCTCCCCCTCCCTCTGCCCCCTACCACACCCTACCGCCACCATCCCGAGGTGATAATGTCAATACGCAAAAAGGTAAAAGTACACCGTGAACCTTCACGTTACAAGGCAATGACATTAAATTCCCCTTTTAATGAGATTCTCGGGGTTTAATCGACTCGCTGAAATGTGTGGGCCGTTGTAGTTAGCGTGCAAATAAGGTGACGTCACGCGCCAACACCCTTCACGCAGTCACTTTGTGCAACAGGATATTGACTAAGTACCAATACTTTTCACTGCAGGGAGACAAATTGCGTGTCAAACAAGTTCATTAGTGATTTCAAAAGTTTATATTTGCCGATTAAGGTTCAAAGTATTTTTTTATTTTACCTATTCTGAATATACTTATCGCTTACAAAACCACCAATTTAAATAATCCCATAAATCAACGGACAGCTTCTCGATTCTGACACAAACCATTCCTCTTGGCATGCATCCACTCTATCGGCGAATGGACTATTTTTACTCAAAGGAATATAAAAGACGTTTTTTTCCTAATGTAAAATGAATTGATGATAGTGAATATGAATATGTACGTTGTTTCCGTTCAGAATCGGTTCACTCCTTGATTTCTAACAAAAATACCTTAAACTACTAATCGTATGAAGGTGCTTCTTTATTACCTTATTTATGTATAATTCTCATAGCCAAACCATGATTTGAGAATTTCTACGTTTGATTGTCTACGAAACGGCTCCTAAGATCCGTGTGTTTTTGTTTTGATAAGGTTTCCACGCTTCTCTGGTTAGCAATAACTTCTCGTAAAGTTAGTGAAGAAATTAACATTTTCATTTATTCTCTGAAAAATGAAGAGTTAAAACTTTTAACGTTTGTTTTTCCGAGAGGAACAAGTCACAATAGAGGAAACAATGGAAGCCAGTGCTTTATGAGGCGTGATCGTGTAATGTTTGTTGGCAGAGAAAACTTGGACTTGGCTCGTTTTTGAAATTTTCCCTGCCATAACGGATGTGATTAATGTGGTTTTTATTCATGATTTTCCGTTTCCAACTGAATTTATAGTAACAATAAAACACTGGTATTTGTACACACACCCACATACTACAGTTTTGTGGATAATGTTGATATAATAGTATCATATTTGGGTGATTTCTACTGTGTCTCATCGATATGACGTGCACAACTGCACAACATGCCATAATTATTTATCAGAGAGATTTATATTCATGCTTGCGTAGAACAGTTTCAACATAAACAACAAAGATCAACAAAAGGGAGTGCCAATATAATATGTATTGGAAATTAACAGATTTAATTATAGTATATATCGAAGTCGTGTAGTATTTAAGATAATTAGTTGTCTGAATGCCTTACAAACTCATTAGCGTGAATGGCTCGGGGCCGGGCGGGCAGTGCGGTGGGCTGACCCAATTTACAAGGTTGATTAGAAATGTTATAATCGAAGGATGTTTACGATTTGAATTTCATCGGAATGAATCGTTGGTGAAAGCAATTTCACCCAGTCATTTTTGTTCAATGATGTACTAGAACGATGCGGTTTGGTTGGTAGTTACATTTGCAGGGTAGGAAATCCTATGGTAATTTATGTTACGCGTATACGGTAAACAATTTATGGAAATGTGACGACACCGCGGTGCGGTTCCTCGCTTACATCTGTCTCGGGCCAGGACCACAATTGCTTTGTATCCGGCTGACACTATATCCGGGTCCGGTCCTTATTAACATCCCCGTCCTCTGACGCATAATTTGCCGCTCTGCTTTTGTATTCCGACCATACTTTGTATATTGCATTGTGAATTGTGACCCTCGCAAAAGGTCACACATTGAATTTTAAATTGGCAAAACGTGAAGTGAGAATAACATAAAACGGAAATACACAAATTTAATGCATAACAAATTCACCAACAAGATGTACGCATCGACCTATTATGGTAAAATCAACCAACCAATACACCTCTAAAATTCACACGTCATCA
Organism: Limnephilus auricula; assembly: GCA_951813805.1. NCBI lineage: Eukaryota > Metazoa > Arthropoda > Insecta > Trichoptera > Limnephilidae > Limnephilus > Limnephilus auricula. The sequence goes on from OX638390.1 coordinate 42,253,266, forward strand.
ATTACAGATCACTACGCCACTTCCCCCACAATGGATTCCAAACACAACGAAGAAACCAAAGCTTCAACTGCAATAACTAAGAAAACAATTGACTATGACAACCTCAACAAAACGATTAACTCCAAATCCTGGGACATACTCCACAATATAACAAACACAGATGATGCTTGGAACTACTTCTCTATCTACCTACAAGACACCCTTAACCAGAACACCAATATATCCACCAAAACCTTTTCCAGGGCGATCAAACCTCTGAAACTATGAATAAACCATACTATTATCAATTGCATTCGTAAACTCAACTCCATACATAAAAAAATGTGCCACGAATCCATACGATATTACACTCCATAATTTCTACAAAAGATACAGAAATATATGTACACAAGTCATCAGAAAAGCCAAGAACTTATGCTATAAAAAAAAATTCCGATTGCAACAATGACCCTAAAAAAATATGGAAAATCCTCAAGGAAGCTACCACACCTTACTCACAAAGCCACCGACGTCTTAAACTCCCTCAGTATCAATGATTATACGGTAGATTTCACAAAGAACCATAACACAATTGTTAATCATATCAACAATTATTTGGCAAATGTAGGAACTAGCAAAAAAAATCAAACAATGAATTCCCAACATGTTACTTCCTTAAAACGGTTATAGAGAACGAAGTTTCTATAACAATAAACTCTCTCAAAAACTCTTCATCTGCTGACATAGACGAAATACCCAACACTATTATTAAAAAAATTGTCCCTGGTATAATTCACCCTTTCACTCATCTTCCCAATACTAGTATCCGACAAGGCCATTTTCCCACCATTCTAAAACAAGGTCTTATTATCCCCATCTTTAAAACAGGCTCCAAACTTGACATTAGCAATTATCGACCTATATCGTTGCTTAATTCCCCTTCCAAAGTATTTGAAAAGATCGTTAATAAGAGTCTGATGGAATACCTGGAAACCAACAACCTACTATCGCCTTGTCAATTTGGCTTCAGAAAACACAAAAGCACCAACGATACCATAGCCACGGTCTCTAATCACATTTCTGGCCACCTTGATAAAGGCTCAAAATATCTATCTGTATTTCTTGTCCTCTGCAAAGCTTATGATACAATCTCACACATCAAATTAAAACACAAAATGTTCAATTTGGGTATTAGGAATAAGGAAATAGACCCTCTCTCCAGCTTTTTATCTGGCAGATCTCAATGCGTTAAACTCAGATCAACAAAGAGTCATAATTTACCAATTAGTTATGGGGTTCCACAAGGCAGTGTTTTAGGTCCAACGTTCTTTCTAATATATATTATTATAGAATTGTGTAAGTTAGATATTGGCGCCACTATTGTCAGTTTCGCCGATGACACAGTCCTACTATTCCAAGCGAAAGACTGGCCTACAGTATAAGCCAAAGCGGAGATAGAAATTCAAAAGGTGAAACATTGACTTAACTCATTAACACTAAATACATCGAAAATAAAATATTTATTGTTTAGTCTCACCAATATTCCAAAGTCAAACCTAAACCTAACACTAAAAATATACGAATGTAAAAATTCATCTACGAACTGGAATTGCGACTGCCCACGCCTTGAACAAGTTATCAACATCAAATATTTAGGATTAACCTTTGATACACACCTAAATTAGAAACAACATATATATATAATATTACCCAACCAACCCAAGCTAAGGTGTTAGCTACCGTGCTTAGGCTGAATGACCTGGGAAAAAGTGTTACGAACGGTGCCTCCGAGAAACAGGGTCGCATCTCGGAGTATTTAGACCTTACCCCAGCACTCGGTGCTCTGCTGGGGTGGACCTTCCATTTCCCTAGACACTCGTGGGACGAAAATTGAACCATTACAAACTAGGGGCCTTTGGAGAACCTAGGAGGTCTTAGGACACTTTCATGGACTCTTTCCCTGTGGGGCCTTCAGGGAACCAAGGGGGAGTGTGAACTTTTCCGTAGTGGGGCCTTCAGGGAACCAGGGAGGAGTAGAGTGGAGAGATGACATCCTCCCTCTCGTGGGGCCTTCAGGGAACCAAGCAGGAGTGGAGAGGAGAGATAAGGCCCTCTTCCCTCATGGGGCCTACAGGGAAACAAGGTGGGGTGGACTCTTCCCTCTTGGGGCCTTCGGGGAACCGACGGGGAGTGGACTCTCCGTCGTGGAGCCTTCAGGGAACTAAGGAGTGGAGGGGAGATATTAGGCCCTCTTCCCTCATGGGGCCTTCGAGAAACCAAGGGGGTAGCTCTTCCCTTGTTGGGCCTTCAGGGAACCAAGGGGGATTGGAGAGGAGATGAGACTTGGGAAACACACTGTGGAACCAGAGGATATGGCCTCCTATCTAATGACAACCCTGGTGAACTTTATAAAAGGGACTGGGTTACTGTTAAAGGAATGAGGTAAAATGGGAGACAGCACAATAGGCCTATGGCCTAAGTGCTCACGGGAACTACTAGTAAACCGTCTCCGCTCTTTAAAAAAAATAAATAATATTACAAACAAAATTCGTAGATCTATATAGTTGAGGTGTCGTAATAGGATATCTTGGCGTGTTCTATAATATTATAATAATAATAAACGTTTGATAAATAAGTTGTTTATTTACGATCGTATCTTGTAGCGTAAAATTACTACGGCGGAATTTGTAGGTACGACACAATAAATGCGAAATGATTGACTGCCCCACTTACTTATACTACCCCCAATGTTGAATATATATTATCAGAATGTAACTGGACTGCGATCAAAAACAAATAGTTTCTATCTCTATATAGATCAGTTGTCTCTAATCTTGCCATATTCATTGAAAATATTACTAAATCAATGGATAATCAAATCCAAGTAGATGTAATCTATACAGACTTCTCAAAAGCGTTTCATATAATTGACCACAGCCTTCTTTTATCTAAATTACTAGCTTTGGGAATTCACAGAGATTTGTATAGATGGTTAGTCTCCTATCTTAAAGGGCGCACTCAGGGAGTAACAATAAATGGCTTCATCTCTGAGATTGTAAATATACCTTCGGGTGTGCCCCAAGGATCTCACCTGGGACCCTTACTGTTTACAATTTTCATCAATGACATTATAAAATGTTTTAATTATGCAAATGTTCTACTCTTCGCTGATGACATGAAAATATTCCTTCCAATTAGTTCTATTATTGACTGCTATAAACTACAAGAAGATCTGCATAGGCTTAATGACTATTGCATCATCAATCATCTGATCATGAACACTTCTAAATGTTATGTAATTACCTTTACTAGAAATAAAATTAAATTTGACCATAATTACCATATAGCCGGCCAATTACTCAAAAAGGTTACACAAATTCCTGATCTAGGTGTTCTACTTGACAGTAAACTTACATTTGAGGCGCATATTGATATGATTGTTAAGAAAGCCCTTAGAATGCTAGGATTCTTATTCCGTATTGGAAAAGAATTCAATAATATCCAAACTCTTAAAATATTGTATTTTTCTTATGTTCGCAGTCATCTTGAATTCGCTTCTCCCATATGGAATCCCCAATATAATATTTATATAAAACGCATTGAAGCCATCCAAAGAAAATTTGTTCATCATTTAAATTTCAAGTTAAATGTTGGTTACCTTGACGTAAACAGCTCGATGGACCTTTATGGACTTAAGCCATTAAAAACTAGAAGAGACTCCGCAGATATAATATATCTCCATAAAATTATCAATGCTTTTATTGATTGTTCTCCTCTTCTGTCTGAAATTAATTTTAGAGTCCCGAGCGTTAGAACTCGAGAAAAATCACTTTTCCATCTTCATAAATGTTCTACCAATCTCCGACAAAATGCTTTTATATTCAGAGCCTGTAATATATTTAATAAGAAATTTAATGATATGGACATATTCTCGTGTAATTTAAGAAACTTTAAAAAATTTGTCATAGCTAACATTAAATAATTTTAAAAATTCGTTTTGCAAGTTATCATGTTGTTGCTGTGAATCCTTTCCAGTTACTTGTCATCCAATTTATACACATTTTGTTCACTTTAGTTGTAGGTATAATATATATTTTGTACATTTATTATTATTTATGTATTGTTATTATTGCTATTGTGTAATGAAGATAAGTTTATAATACATTATGTTTTGAAATTTAGCTGGTTATTAGTAGATTAGTTACATTTAAATTGTTATTTATTTGTGTTCTTACATCTTCTATTATTTTTTATCTAATATTTACAATATTGTATTTTTTGTAAATATGTCAGCCCACGGGTACAGGACCCTTAGTTTTTTTTTAACTTTTATTATTATTATTACAATTTTAAGTTATGTGAAAATCTGTAATTGGATTTTTTTTTATTGTTAAGTTTTTGTAATAGATGTCAATAATCTGTTGATTTTCCTAAATAAATAAATATACCAGTTCGGCTGAAGTGGTATCGAGGTCATCTCTCCAGGCTGCCCCGATTCCCATCAAAACGGTGGGAAGTACTTCCGTCCAGCGGTCTGTTTGGTGGCATTTTATTGCTGCTTTGAGCTGGCGGTGTAGCCTCTCTACCATACCGTTTGCTGCAGGGTGGTACGCAGTGGTGTGAATTTGAGTCATACCTGCCAGGCAGCTCAATTGCCTGAACAGCCTTGACTCGAACTATCTACCTTGATCGGTAGTGATTCGGAGCGGAGTACCAAACCTGGTGATCCACCCTTGATAGAATGCGCGTGCCACAGTCTCTGTTTCTTGGTCCTTGATAGGGAATGCTTCTGGCCAACGTGTGAATCAGTCTACGCAAGTTAGGCAGTATCGGCATCCTTCTGACATGGGCATGATGATGATGTCGATGTGGACATGCTCAAATCTGGCTGTCGGAAAGATTCCTAGGGGTGCTGAAACGTGTCGTGATACTTTACTTAGTTGGCACTGGAGGCAGCTGTGTGCGAGTTTCCTTGTCTCGGCTTTAATGGCCGGCCAGACATAACGTTCAGTTATGAGCTTGACCGTTGCCTTGATGCCAGGGTGAGCCAGTTGATGGACTGCATTAAATGCTGCAAGTCGGAACCTCTTTGTGACGAAAGGTCTGGCCGTATTCTGTGATACGTCGCAGTAGAGGTCTGTATTGGTACTGGGAATGCGCACCTTTCTGAGTTGTAAGTCAGAACCTCCCTGTAGACACTTTTCCAGCTCCGCATCGTTTACCTGATCGGCTGCCAGCGCTGCGTAGTCCAAGGGAGCGTCAACTGTTTCGACCCTGGAGAGGGCATCCGCCACAATGTTGTCCTTTCCCGCAACGTGACGAATGTCGGTGGTAAACTGGCCGATATAATCGAGGTGTCGGAATTGCCTTGTCGGCCTTTTGCTGGAAGGCGAAAGTGATGGGTTTGTGATCCGTAAAGATGGTGAACGTCCTACCCTCTACCATGTGTCTGAAATGTTTTACGGCGAGGTAGATGGCAAGGAGTTCTCTGTCATAAGCGCTGTATTTCCGCTCAGCCGCACTGAACTTTTTGGAAAAGAATCCTAGCGGTTCCCAATGTCCTTTGATGAGCTGTTGAAGAACGGCACCAGCTGTCGTATCAGAGGCGTCGCTGATGATGGAGAGTGGAGCTCCGCACTTAGAGTGAGCGAGTAGGGTTGCCTGAGCAAGGGCTTCCTTGCACTTGTTGAAGGCTTCTACAGTCTCTCTTGTCCAGAGTACAGGCTGCTTGCCTTTCTGGTTTCCTTTGAGGAAATCATTGAGCGGGGCTTGCGTCTCTGCGGCTTTGGGCAGGAACCTTCTATAGAAGTTGAGAGCTTCCAGAAATCGACGGAGATCATTCACAGTTTCTGGTCGGTTGTAACTCCTTATAGCCTCGACTTTTTCTGGTAGGGGTGTAGTGCCTTCACTAGACAGCAGGTACCCTAAGAACTTAACCTCTGGCAAACCAAAGTGCCAGCGTTGATTACCACCCCATATTCCTGTAGGCGCTGGAACAAGGTTTTGAGGTGAGTCATTTGCTCTTCTTCCGATAACGAGGCGATCAGGATGTCGTCGATGTAGGCGTAGCAAAAGTCCAGTCCTCTGGTGACCTCATCTATGAAACGTTGAAATGTCTGGGCTGCATTACGGAGGCCGAAAGACATGACTGGGAACTCGAAGAGTCCGAACGGCGTTGATATAGCCGTCTTCGGGAGCTACCGGAACATGGTTGTAAGCCCTCACTAGATCTATAGTAGAGAAGATCTTAGTGCCTCTTAGTGACTGGGCAAAGTCTTGAATGTGTCGGACAGGATATCGGTCTGGAATAGTCCTGGCATTCAGACCGCGATAATCACCGCATGGTCGCCATTGGTCATTCTTCTTGGGGACCATGTGCAGTGGCGATGCCCAGCAGCTCTCAGAAGGCCGGGCGATTCCTAATTGAACCATGGTCTCAAATTCCTCCTTGGCCCGCTTGAGCTTATCAGGTGCGAGTCGGCGGGGTCGCTCAGCAATTGGAGGGTCCGGTGTAGTATTGATGTGATGTAGGGTAGTGTGGCGTACCTCCTTCATGGCGCCATCAGGGCGCGTGATATCAGGGAACTGTTTTAAAAGTTTGTGGAAAGGGGACGTCCCTGTGACAGTCTTGATGGAAGCAATCTTGTTGCTGCTTCGCTTCCCTGTAGTTATAAGGTTTGTCACTTGATCCAGCAGTCGACTGTTGCGGACATCTACCAATAAGTCGAATCTTGCTAGGAAGTCCGCTCCAATGATGGGCTTGGAGACGTCAGCGATGACGAAGCTCCAAGTGAAATCGCGTCGTAGACCCAGATCAAGAGTGAGCGTTAGGTTGCCGTAGGTCGCGATGGTGATGCCATTAGCGGCCGCCAGTTCGTAAGTCTGCTTTGTTGGATGGCCTTGGACTAGACGCCGTGGAAACACACAGAGGTCCGCACCTGTATCCACCAAAAATTGGGTACGAGTTGTCCGATCGGTGACGAAAAGGCGACTTATTTGCGCCGGGCTGCTGGTGCTGGTCGCCATCAGTGTGAGCCCAGGGTATTTCCCTGGACAAAGTTGCAAGGTTGATTACATGAACGCGCCCTAGCTTCAAACGTACTGTGGTACCAGCACATGCCCTCGAATTGGCGACCCCTGGAACGGGAGCGGGAGGAATTTCTCCGCCAATGAGGACTTGTACTCCTTGATTGTCGGTCTTTTAAACGCAGAGTTGCTATCTCCCGTCTTAGGGTGGTGAGTTCCTCTTGCAGTGGCAGCATCATTTTCTCAAACCTGCTGATCAGGCTATCTTCGAGAGTCGACTTCGAGACCGCATTGATTGCTGGTCTGCCGGCGTAGTCATCAATGGCGTCTGCCAGGTTCGCTACCTCATCCAGCGAGGTCTGTTGTTGCGTAGCCAGAACAACCTGCATGCTCTGGGGAAGTGTGCCCATCCACAGAGTCCTCAGCACTTCATCAGGTACCGCACTGCCCGCGAGGGTACGCAGATGACGGAGAAACTGGGAGGGTTTACGGTCTCTCCGCTCTTCGTGCTCCAAAAGCCTTCTTGTCTTTTGCTCCTGAGTAGAACTGAGACGTTTGGTCAGCTCGCTTCTCAGGAGGGCGTAGGCTCCGGTATCAGGAGGTTTGATAATAATGTCTCGTACTTCCTGTGCGTAGGTGGGGTCCAGGGCTCCAAGAACGTATCCAAATTTGGTGGCGTCGGCCGTGACTCCTGCAGCCTCAAAGCTCCTTTCCACCATCGCGAACCATAACTCCGGATCATCAGGGCAAAAGGGCGGAATTTTAACTGCTATCCGGTTAAGCTCTGGCCCCGAAACTGTCGATGTCGATGATGTAGGCATGTCGTTACGATATATTTATTACACGAAGAACGGACGTCAAATATATTTAATTTTACTCACGTCAGTGTAACCACTGTTGAGGTATCGTAATAGGATATCTTGGCGTGTTCTATAATATTATAATAATAATAAACGTTTGATAAATAAGTAGTTTATTTACGATCGTATCTTGTAGCGTAAAATTACTACGGCGGAATTTGTAGGTACGACACAATGAATGCGAAATGATTGACTGCCCCACTTGGCTTGCTGGAGCCTTTATATAGCCGTTCTTGCCACCTCCGCGAACGGTCGGTACGCACGAGAACTTTCGCGACAATATGGACACGGCCCTGAGTGTGCTGTAGAAACCTCCAGACCTTTCCATTAATTGATTAATAATGTCGGCAAGTACTCGGTGCAACGGCTGGTACAGAATGGTACGGGACATGTATTTAGGCGGTGTCCGGCTGTGTAGATATACACAAGTAGGCGCTGTCGTGCGAAGATAGTTCGCTACATATTTCTTTAAACAAATACGCAATTTCCTTAAACTAAATCTTTAAAAATCAGTTTACTACGCACTATGACAATCACAAATAGAATACGGAATTTTAACTTGGGGAAATGCTTTATAATAAATAATTAATAATTAAACTAATTAAATAATAAATTTCTTAAACTCCCTCTCTCTACCAGCACTGATACGATCTTCAATACTTTCAATGTTATGGACATAAAACAGCTCTTTGCAAAATCTATCTTGATTAATTTATACAAAAACGACAAAACACTATATCAAACAACACAAGCGGTACACAACACTCGAGCCAAAAACAAAGAACTTCTCCAAACTCCTTTTACTAAAACCACCTTTGGACAAAGATATTTTAAATACATAGTTTGTAAACTATACAATACACTACCAGCTACGATTAGACAAACAGAAAAAATGACCAAATTCAAAAGCGAAATAAAAAAAATGCAAGTATAGGACCTCTCACTATAGCAAACATATTTATGTAAAACAAATTGCACTTAGACAAGAATACCAATTTACTTACGACCTAATAAATAAAAAAAAACCCTAATAGAATCCCGTCAAATATACTCACCTAATTATCGTTTTAATATATATTTCTATCCATTTATTCCATTTCCAATTCATTTTACTATAATATCATTTTAATATATATGTACTTTTCCTGTAATTTGGAAGATCACACTCTTTAGAGAATTAATTCACACTTCCAATTACCTTCATTTTATTGTATTAAACCTAAAATGTAATTAACCTTTATATTCAAATAACCATGTTTGTATACAATTTATGTAACTCTACGTCTATTTCGACACTGGTTTACCCTAGTGAGACAGGCATTGGAAAAAATAACATGTAATTGTAATATATGTAGAGATTAAATAATAAAAAAATGAGACTGAAATAGCTTCTTACCTTTTCTTTTGAGATACATAAAGCTTATTATGTCTGTTCCGCTATCAAGTAATGTTACTGCCTTTGTGTACGATAAGGTTTAAAAATAAACTTTAAACATTTTTTTTAACAACTTTCAAAAATATTGAATGCCTAATGCCTCATAAAAATCAAATGGCGCTTAAAGACCGTCATTTTTTATGTTTTATTTTTTGTGAATACCGCACAAGAGTCCTACCTGCTCCCGTCTGGAGCCAGTGAGACTATGGCACCCCAAAAATGGGGTATGTTGTGATGATGAAGGTATTGGGAGATGAAGGAGATAGGAAGATGAAGATGGGGAAGTCCCTGGCTATTCATATATGATCACCAAACACAGCTTAAGTCATTTCAAGCAACGTTTCAAATCTGAATGATGGTCTTACACCAGGGCGATACTGAGAGTATCTTCCAATCTGGAACGTGCCGCAAGTATATTATTTTTAATTAATTAATTGTGAAATAACACAATCTATTTGTGCACGCCGGGTTCGAACCCGCGAGCTTCGGATTGGAAGTCGAGAGCCTCACCCCTCGACCACGCCAGCCGATGGGGCTTTAAGGCTGCCCTGTCCTGTAAAGATGTTGAATTTTTTTCCGTTTATTTAGCTCACCAGACAGTAATTATATACAGGATCATGAAAAAATAGGAATTTAAATAAGTATAAGTAATCATTGTTTCAGAGTGGTATATGAAATGAGTTCATCAAGATATATGTAACGTAGGGGGTAGAAGGTAGGACAGGTGAGGACTGATTTCCGAGTACACACGAGACGTGCTGTCGCAAGTACCTAAATCAGTTCAGATTGCGAGAGCACTTCTAAATTGGTTTGTTAGAATCGAGTTAAAATTAGAAGGTCTTTGAGGATCTTAAAACGGAAGATGGCGGCATTTACCGACTAAGCTCTCAGGCGACGAAGGATGATTCAAAGACAAAACCATTTTCTTTGCAGCGGATTCAAATTGGGTTGAGTTTTCAGGAAATCCGTACCGAACTTCAAAGCAACATCTCATCTCCGTTTTTTACGTATTAGATTTTATACGTAGGCTTTATTTTGCTTACGTGGATTTGTAATTTGACAAAATGAAACTGATTTCTAAATGAAGTAATTTAAAAAATATATCTTACGTGATGGAGCTGAATAAAACCAAATATAATTTATTTATTTTTTATATAATTTTTTTTTTACAAATACAGTTGTTATACATTGTATATATATATTTTTAATACATTTTTTAAATATCGTGATTCACCTTTTTTTTGAGCAATGCTCGTGTAAAAAAGGTGGAGCAGCGAAAAACAATTCAACATATATTTTTAAAATGTGTTAAGGTAATGTAGTAAGGATAATGAAAATTATAATATTTAATTTTTTTTGTATATGTATATCATACATTATACGTGAAACAGAATTGAATAAAGAAAAGATATAAAAAAAGAAGAAGAGAGAAAATAAAAAAAGAGTATAAAAGAAAAAGGATTTCCAAAGTCACAGTCACAATGATTGTAATATGTTATCGATATATTGTTTTAATTAACCTTTTGAATTTTTTATAGTTTGTTTCCAATCTTAAGTTAAGGGGTAATTGGTTAAACCATTTAATTAAAGGAATATTTATAAATAAGATTTACGAACGTCAGTACATGCATCAACACAAACATTATCTTTACTAAATTTTCTATTTTCATGTTGCCAGCTTTTCCTAGATTTTAAGAAGTTTAATTTAAAAAGAGATGTTTCCAATTAAATATTAATAATGAATTTCAGCTTCTCATAAGACAAACAAATATCTCGCAAAGATAACCATCAATTAAGTCGTGGAGAGGAACGGCTACGCGGGCTTTTTCACACAAAACTTAATTTTGGTGGAGACCGAAATACCCAACCAAACTGAATATTTTTTTAAATAAAAAGATAAAGCAAATATCTAGTGCGGGTGTGAACTATTTTATCTTAAATAAATAAATAATAAATTGATACGATTAGGTCATTGGTGTTCAGTAGAAAAAAAGAAGCTTAGTTAAATGGTTAAGTTTTATTTAATCTCCACAACAAATTCACATTCTTCCCACTATGTATGGTTGGAATTGTGACCGGATAACTCAGAATGAATTCAACTCAACACCGCTTTTAAAAAATCACTAAATGTGAAGACAAAAAATTACAAAAAATTGGTTAAGTAGGTTATGTTAAGTTAGGTTAGGTTAGGTTATTTTCTTTGGGATATTTTTCAATATTTTTTTTCATAGCTTTTAATGACTTTTCAAAGAAGTGTTGAGTTGAATTGATTCTGAGTTATCATGGAACCGGTTGGGATTACTTAATCAAACAAAATATTTCTACTGGTAATCTGCATGCGGTCCAGTGGGGAGATTACTAGTCACCTTGATATTGGGGTTTAAAGCCTCGGCGAACAGAGGAAGGTTTCCAGTAGGTGAGAAAAACCACAAAGCTATCGCTGCTATCGCCGCTATCGGCAAAGCGGTTGTCTCACGATGATACCAAAGTTAAAATATGGTGGAAAGGTATATTTCTTAGCTAAGGACAAATTCGCCTCCTCTTCTCAGCGTCGGAGAAGAGAAGGCGAAAGGCACCACACCTTTTCACCATATATTTATTAATATTTTGAATAAACTTTAGGTACAATTTTTTCAGCCCGAAATCATTGCTTATTGTTGAAGTATATATATATATATATATATATATTTTTATTTATTTTTTATTTGTTTTTATTTTTATTTATTTAAACATATTTAGAGTTACAATATGTACAACTTAATATAAATATAACACTTGAATCACTCTCCTAATAAAGCAGTTGCTTGTGTTTAGGAGAGGACAAATATATATTTTTACATCGATTTAAATTACAAAATTATTATAAAAAAATATTTGTAATTTTATAAAAAAATTCATCGAAACTAATAAAAACATATGTAAGTTATAAAATGATACAAAACAAGAAAATACAGTAAAAGTAATAAAAAGGTAAGTTATAAATGATACAAGGAAATAATTAGCAAAACATAATATCAAGCAATAAGAAAAGTTATGAGGTGGTATTAGAGAATTTTAATTTAATTTTTTTTTGTAATTCTCATAGTTTTCCTCCGTTCTTATATCTAGAGGTAATTTGTTAAATAATTTTATACCCTTAAATATAAAGTGACGCTGTGCTGTTGAAGTTCGTACTAGAGGTATGGTTAGACCTCCAACAGAAATAATTCTTTTGGTTATATTTAATTGTGAGATATTATTTTTATCAAAAAATTCTTTATGTATTTGAAGGAGTGCAATTTTGTCATAAATTTTTGAAAGTGGGGAACCGGGAAATCTTGGAAAACATTTGTTGTTGAAGAGTAATAAGGCTTTTTTAAGATGATTTTTATTAATATTTTTTGGATTGTCTCAAGTGGAAGTAGTGTAGATTTAAATGCACCCCCCTAGCCACGATTCCATATTGTAGTACAGAATGTGCAAGTACAAAATAGATATCCTTTAAAAATTTTAATGATACAGTATTTCTAAGTCTAAAAAATATATAGATAAGTTTTCTCATTCTGTCTACTGTGGAGTTTATTTGACTTTTCCATTTGATCTTATTATCGATAATTATTCCAAGATATTTAATTTTTTCTTTACTACTAATGTGTATACAGTTTGAGTTGCAGGGTTTGATTCTAAGAAGGCAATTTCTTTCATGAATTTTTATATTTACATTAATTTTTAAGATATTTCCTGTTAGGCAATAAGGTAGGAAGTGCGTCTTTTCAGCATTTAGTGTTAATAAGTTTTCGTCTAACCATAGCTTTACAGTATTTATTGTATTATTAGCTGACACTTCTACTTTTTTCCAAGAATTTCCTTGAATAGTTATTACTGTATCATCCGCATAAGAAATAATGTTTCCAATGATAGGCAGTTCAAAAAGTTCATTTACATACAATATGAATAATAAAAGGCCTAATACAGTTCCTTGCGGAATTCCAAAATCTATATTTTCTATTTCACTTAGTTCGTTGTTTACTTTCACCTGATATATATATATATATATATTTCACGTTGTGTTCTTTGATAGAGATAACTTCTTAACCATGTTTTAGCTCTGCCAGTAATTCCTACGTTATTGAGTTTATTTATTAATTTTGAATGTGAGACACTATCAAAAGCTTTACGGAGGTCAATGAATATACGATTAATAATAACTAATGATTTATAAATAAACTTAGTTAGTTCTGCAATTGCGTCTTGTGTGCTTAGTTTATCTCTGAAACCTATATATACTTAGTATCTTAGCTACCCATTTTTAAAATTGCGTTGACCACAATTGCGGGCATTCAGCTTATCTAAAATCAGACGGAATTTTAATTTGTGAAGTAAGAACTATTTCTTGAATTGGAGTTATTAAAAAGAAGTTCATAATTCACAGATTAAAATTACGTTTGATTTTTTGGTTTCAAATAAGTAGAACGCCCGCAATAGTGGTCCCCGTAAAACTCTTTTTTTGAAGATGAGTGGCTAAGTTGCCGTATTCTTTAATAATGAACAAAGAGTTCGGGTTGAAAAAGTTGTAAAGTGTGCTCAAAATATGGCGTGAAAAGTTCGAAGTTGCATGTTTATTTAGTTAGCCGAAAAAAATTCCCAAAAAGAGCATTCACACAGGATGACCCCTTTAATCTGGGGTATGGGGAAAGGTATATATCTTAGCTAAGGATGAAAACGAGAGTCTGAAATGTGATGTCTAATATCTGATATACTGGATAGTTAAATCACGGCAACACTTATAGCACATTATAGGTGTGTTTACAGAACGAAACATCCCGCTGAGGTAAACCCCCAAAGCTTTATTTTTATAGACGCATTAATATCCACTTTTACGAAGATATTAGTATTCGAGGATGTTTAGACGGCTATAATTTGATTTTATGATTATTGTACTTACACACGTCTTCGGGATACGAAGCTCAAGAATTGAAAAAAAAAACTCCCTTTTATAACACACTTAAAACAGATTGCCCACAATAAAGGACTGATTAAGAAGGCTACCTGTAAGGTCAACTACTCCGTTTTTAGAACTAAAATTACTTTTTAGATCTAAAAAAAAAATTTTAGAACTTACATTAATATTATATCCCAACTCATAAAGAAAATTACTACCGTACTTTATTGTAGGCGAGTATACGATATTTTAAGATTTTCCTACAAATGTAGATGTAATGTCCGGTTTGAACTGACACTGTTTGAGTTCGCAAATGCGTCGGGTTCGAACTCATCCGACATGATTTTAATTCCCCAGCTGGCTCTGTCATTGCACAAGCAACATATTCCACTTATAACGAGAGTAGTAGAAGATTTTAAAATGTTTTTAGGTTATTTCGTAACAGAAAAATGTTTGTCTTTCTTTAAAATGTATGGTGGTATTGCGTTGTGTAGGTTTGGATGTTATAATAGTTACTGTTTCTAAGAAAAATTGAAAAACTGCAACACAAACACACACATGAGATAAGGCAAGGTAACGAAATATGCTTCCCCTTTAGAAAAATAACCCTGAGTCGAAAGTCCTTTATGTAAGCTGTAATTAAGATATTTGGCAAATTACCAAAGGAAATAAAATTAGGAGAAAATCTAGATAAATTTAATATTAAATTAAACTTATATAACTATTTAAAAACCAAATAAATAGGACCAGAGTACCTACAGTTGTTATTTTACAACCATTTGAAAGGTAAATACCCATTTTGGAAATATTAACGGTTTGCGACAATTTATAATAACATATTTTTTTCCAATTTCCCAATTCCTGGTCAACTAGTCTCTAGTCCCGAGGTCGCAGTCTGATCTGTGGTCTTTGATCATCCATTATTAGCTCACCCAAATCCAATCCAAATCCATATACCAGAAATCAAGTCATTCCATTTTCTTTATCAAAACTATTCCTTGTTCCTCTTTTATCACATTATTACACGCCCTTCGAGAAACGTTACGATCGCTATGAATAGCAATCTTTCTGTACATATTATTTTTGTTTCAGGCTATCTTAGTCGACTTTCTTGGCCTCTCCCTGCGGTACGGTCGAACAGTAGATACTTAGGGGGAGAAAGTATGCAGACGGAAAAGAAACATAACTTTAATTTGGGAGGCGGGATCCATTTTTTGGAAAGATCAACGCCTCTGCCACACTTCACCCCAAATGGTTCTCTACGTTTGGTGACTTAGCTGGGGAACCCGGGTTTTCCATATTCTTAAAAATGCCCTACACACAACGTTTGCAAAGATGATATGGGCCCCGAGGAAAATTATTATCTTCAGCTTGCTTTGTGGAGCTAATGCAAAAAAAATATCAGTGCGTCTAACCTTTACGCGCTGTTGAAGAAAAACTTCTTAGACTGTTGTGGCAGGTTTTACTAAAACTGTACATTTACTGCCATCTGTGTTTGTTTTGTATGTTTAAAGGGAATATTTTTATTATTTCCCGAAACTTGGATGAAAAATGAAGAACGAATTATTTATTTAATTAATTATTTTTATTGCATTTCTCAATACAAGAGACCAAACTAAACAGCCAGTGGTGTAGCTGTATATCATTCATCTGTAGAACCGAAGGCGAGAACTCTTTAAAAATAAATAAAAAACTAAAACAGATGGCAGTACTTGTACCGATATTCGAACGTCATTTCCGTTTGAAAATACTATTTTTATCCGAAAAACATCTGAATTACTCGACATATCGCGCCTAAAGTTTATTTCAAAAGTTATACAAAAAATGTTCCTAATATAAAACATGGTAGGATGTACAGCGTAAAATAATCAGCAACCGTATGTAAATATATGTATATATAAAATAAACGAGTTAATTTCGTACTCGTATAGCTAAAGTCTCCTGCGTTCATTGCCATTTTACTAAATCTGCATAAGTTATTGTGAATATATATAGTAACATCAGTCCTTTGACAAATTTTAAAATGCAGACATCTCCGTAGCATGGAAGAGAAGACCTTAAACCGTTTGTAGGCGAGCCGAGGGGTCTGAGCCGCACTCTCTCCCAGAGGTGAAACCTGAAATCTGTTGCCTGGAAACTTCGTTGAAATTTGTTTCGACGTCGCGCGTCGGCGCCGGCGTCGCGTTACTACTCAGACGCAGATATCTGCACGCTGTCGAACAGTAAAGGTGTCGCAACTTCAGAATGCATTTACATAACTTTGCGGCGAAAACAAGCCACTTTGGTATAAGCTGTTATACGAGTTTATGTTAAATGGCCTCCCCAAGTACTAGCTTCTTTGATGGCTTTATTGCGAGAAAAAATGTTTCCAAAAATTTATGCACAACCGTAGGTACACACTATGACTAATGCGATGGTATTTTCATCCATGCTTGAGAATTTAAAAAAATTAAAATTACACCATATGTGGTTTTTTGTGTGTTCAAAGTAAAAATACTATGTCATTGAAGAATCTAGTTCATAGAACACTTGTTTCCAATGAAAAAGGAAGCTACTTATCATATAGGAAAAAAAATTGTCAAAGATATTATTGTTAATTCTGAAATTTGAAATATGAGATTTTTTGGTTTGACTGAGTATAGAATCTTCCTACCCAGTGAAATGAGTTGACAACTCTACCAACCGAGCCAAATCCCGATTGAATAACACTGTCATTTATTGGATATATTAACTGCAATGCTGTCATCGCATTCATAGAAATGCGTATAATATATGTCCACGTGTGTATGCGTGATTGCCATAAATAATGCACTGTCATCCAAAACGAGTCTATTTACCAAGTTAAGGTGTTGATTGTTGACGACAGGATGTTTGGTAGTTGGTTCATTTCCACATCCAAGATGTTGCTTTATTTATTAAAACAAACAAACGTGAAAATTAAATAGATATGTTTAAAAATGTTATAAAAAACTCAATTTATTTCAGCATTTGTTAGGTTCTCGTGACATAAAAAATGTTTAGTAAACATAATTTTAATTTTGTCAAAACATTGAATTTACGATTTTAAAGATCTGTGCTAAGTTTTTGCATACATACTGTAATAAAAATGAGTGAAGTCAGAGAGTTTTTTTTTCTGTATATTTTCTTTTATCTATAATAGTAATAAATATATTCGGTTGATTTACATAGCGCCTTTTCGTGAAAAATCAAGTAGAAAATCATACGCTAAGTAGTAACTCTTCTATTATGTAAATTATTTACAGTTTGATTATTTTTGCTGCCAGAGTCAAAAAGCCAAAGCCAGAATAAAATTAGTGATTTAAAATAGAGCTTTTCTGGGAAATAAATGCAGCTTACATACATATTTAAACCAAAACGTTACCCATGTTTTATATTTGAGAAAACATGAAAAGAAGATTTAAAAAAAAAAAATATATATATATATATATATTAACTCCACACAGGAGGCCCTGAGGAAAATAATTTCCCACAGGGCCTATGTCATCTTTGAAGATGCTGCGTGCAGGGTCTTTTTGAGGAAGGAGTGAACATGGTTCTTGAAGAGACCCATGTTGTAGGAAGGAGGAAACACAGAGGCCGGCAAATCGTTCCATAGCCGAGCTGTTGAAATCAAGAACGAGTCGTAAAAACGACCCGTTCTCATGTAAGAAATATCAACTGTGTACATATGTTGGGTGCACGTTTGGCGTGTTTCCCGACTATGCACCGGTGCCGAGGGGATCAATGACGCTAGTTCATAGGAGCAACTTACATTGAAATACCGACAAGAACAAGATGAGTGTATGATGTGAGTGTGGATTGTTTGAGATATCATTTTTGGGGTGCTGTGGGAGGGGTTTTTTTGGAAGAAGGGAAGAGCGGAAGTTCTAGGAAGGAAACAGGTATGGGGGATGGGTAGGAATCTGGGTTCAAAGTGTCCAGGAGTGAAAGACGTACGAATCCACCCCTCCCACTGCAGTGAAGGCAATGTATCGAGAGAGTCCGGCTGTAGAGGTCTAGCTTAGGTATCCCTCAACTTGTCTCTCCCAATCCGGCCTGCCATACAGTAGGTTGGCAAACGCATTTGCTGACAAGACCAAGACAAATCTCACCCCGTGAACCCGGGCACTTCTGCTAAATCACCAAACGTAGGGAACCACTTGGGGTGAACAACGGCAGGTGTATTGGTTATCCAATCAATGGTACCCATACCCGCCTCCTAATTAGTAATCTCGAATCTTACATTTTTAACATGACTGTTAAGTACCTACGCGTTCCTTTCAGCTGATACTGACACTGGTGTACTTATTATGCGTCCAACTTTAAAAAAAAAAATTCTCTGATAACACCTCATAACTTTTCTAATTATTTGATATTATGTTTTGCTTATTATTCCTTTGTATCATTTAAAACTTACCTTTTTATTACTTTTATTGTATTTTCTTGTCTTGTATCATTTATAACTCACCTATGTTTTTATCACTTTCGATGTATTTTCTTATAAAACTATCTACTAATAGTTTTTATAATAATATTTGTAATTTAAGTAGATTTAAATATATATAGTTGTCCTCTCCTAAACACAAGCATCTGCTTTATTAGGAGAGTGATTCTAATGTTAAGTGGTAAATATTGTAAGTAACACTAAACATGTTTTAAAAAAAAAAAACTGATTTCCATTAGTGATGTGTTAGTTAGTGAAGATGCGATACTTTATTATTACATTTATTTTAAATGGGGGGTTACATATTATGGTGGACAAAATATGTTCAATAAAGAATGTGAAATTCACTAACGTAAAACATAAATACCTAGCACTAAAAGAGTCTTATTAAGTCTGTAATATTCGTTATACATTTCCAATCACTGCTTTGGGCCTATCAAAGCCGCTTGCTACTCTCGCTCCGTGTTTTCACGCCACGGAGCACTTTGATCTGTCCCCTTTCCCTCCCCCTGCCTATGCGCTGTAAGTACCCCACGAGTAGACACCGCCCCCTGCCTTTTATTGCCTTTGGGCGTTTTCCGCCCTTAGACTGTCTCTGATAAAATTAGGTATTTTAGACAGACGCAAATTTTAGCGAATTAAAGACCTTAATTTAAATATTTCTTTTTTTTATTTGTTCGACCGGACTCACCTTAGAACGGGCATTTACAGAGAGTTTTTCATTTATTCATTTTTTTAAATGTTTTTTAAAACCTATTTTTAATACATTACCTTAAAGATAAACGTTGTTCTCTTGTTTTGGATAACCCTGGATAAATTATTTATTTTCCCTCTATTGCTACATAAGTAATAGAGGGAAACTTGAGTTAGAAACTAAAATTGAACCTAGTTAGGTACTCAATTTTAACTTTGTGAAAAGACACCCCATACGAAATTCGTGAATTTCAGTTGAGTACAAAATATTTTTATTAATGTTTTGTTGTTTCTCTCTTATATTATGAAAATTATTTATCTAAAATCATTTTTTATTACGTGGGTATCAAAAGACGTAAAATTAGGTTTTTTATATGACAAAGTCGTAAGATCATACAAAATGAACTTTACAGCAAATGCCCATTAGTTCTCTTTCAACTAATTTATGCTTGTTGTTTATAAAAAAAATGTTTATTTTGGTCAGATACGTTTTTAGATTTTCACGGCCAAAAGCATTTTCGTTGTTTGTTTTTGGGGTGTTAAGCCGTGTTGTGCTACCTCCTTCTTGTCTAAGTATACTTTAATAACATATAATAATTCAATACAAAAGTATAAAACCATTTGTTTATACCTTGATATTGGCTACATTCGCTTCAGATTGGTTTTTTCTATTTCTAGAATTCGCCACAAGATGACACTACTTTCGTTTGGAAATTTCGTTACATTTCTCCGTGGACGGGCCCCAGGCTAACGTAAATACTGCGCTTTCACCAAATTTCCCTTTCAAAGTAGTTCACTTTCTTCTGAAATAAAGCTAACGGCACGGTATCGCTTCCAACTAAATAAGCACACACTTAACACTACAAATTCACATCGACGGATCTGCCCTGATGATGGACACTGCAACGCTGTCCGAAACGTCGGCTAAAGAAGGAGGTAGCACAACACGGCATAACACCCCAAAAACAAACAACGAAAATGTTTATTTTGGTATTTCATGAATCAGTTAATAATATTATTTTCTCTTCTCTTTCCCGTCCAGTCCTGGGGAGAGAGAGAGAGAGGGGAGTAGCTCACCCCCTATTTCCGCGTTCCTCTCCCCTAGTGCCAGTGCCAGTGCCGCTCTCATCTCCCCACTGCGCACTGTTGCAATAGAGACGGCCGGAAATTATATTATGTCTCACTTTATTATTCTCCGATTCAAGTGCTTTTAGGCAACGTTTACGAAGCGATTTTAGGGCAGAACATTTTTAAAACGTTTTTTTTGTGTTGCTAAAATAAATTCTCTTTCAGCCATTTTTTTTCTCCGTTACTTCAGATTCCTATCACCATGTCTTCCGAAATTGTGTATCTTTATAGTAACAATGTTACCATCAGCTGTACCCAAAAAATAAGGGTATCAATAATGAAATTTACAGAAGAGAAATTTGGGATTAAATTTTTTTAATGTAGCACAAAGCGTCCTGACTGATCCCAAAAGTATCCAGTGAGACTATGGCATCCCCAATTGGGCTATTTTGTGAGGCTGGGAGCAGTGGGAAGGAGAAGGAGATGTGGAGAGAAAGTTGGAGAAGTACCTGGCTATTCAGATCCAGTCACCAATCATTGCAAATGTCAATGGTGGTCTTTCACCGGGGCGATACTTGAAGTATCTTTTTTTTAAAAGAAAGACAAACATTCCCGGGTTACGAAAAACCCAACAACATTTCAAAATCTCCTACTACCACCACACTAAGCGGAAGATGTTGCTTGTGTTGTGATGGAGGACTTAGCCAGCCGAGAAATCCAACACAGAACGCCTGGGTACAACCCAAACGCGATGCTCACTCAACCACTGACCGGTCGTCTACCACTCTGACTTTGTATGAACAAATATTTAGGGGTAGGTACGTTAAATTGTAATCCTAAGGTTTTTTTGTTGACAGATAATAGAAGATTTCTACTGAAATAGAATAAAAAATCAACCCCTGAAAAACTTGTTTTTTTTCTACAATATATTATGTTTTTTTAAACGTCCTACCCAGTGTTCGGAATCAACCTTGCCGTGTCACCAACCGGACTAAATCGCGAGTTGGTAAGGCCGAATTTTATGTCTTACTTATATTAAGTGCTTTAATTTTTTTGAATTCAGAAAAATTCACATATTTCTGTATGTGTGTGCTTGACTGCCACCAAAAGTCAATAGAATGCATTATCATCGACAACTAGTCTATTTCAAAATGAAACAAATACTTTGTTTCAAACCAAATCATTTTATTTATATTCGTCGAACGGTTTCGATCGAACTCAATCCTTAAGAAGTTTGAGTTCAACATATATTATAATAAAGTGGTTTAAAATAAAGTATTTGTGTCAGTGTGTCTAATGTCAACCCACAAAATGTTTGCTTTCTTCGATAATTTAATTACTCTATTTATGTCGGTTTATGTGTTAATTTCCACTTCCAAGATTCCGCGGCATTCATTCAATAGAGAAAACAAAAGTGAAATTCAAATAGACGTTTTTAAAAATACTTCAATGTATTATTGAAG
This sequence comes from Limnephilus auricula, assembly GCA_951813805.1. Classification (NCBI taxonomy): domain Eukaryota; kingdom Metazoa; phylum Arthropoda; class Insecta; order Trichoptera; family Limnephilidae; genus Limnephilus; species Limnephilus auricula. Next base: position 42,275,155 of record OX638390.1, read on the forward strand.
AAGAAGACAACAATAATAATCTAGATTAAAATATGAAAATTAACAAGACACTGAAAAATAATAAAACATAATGGTCGCAACTGGGACTCGAACCATTTTGAAATATGAAAAAAAAATTGAAATATGAAGTTGACTGGGGTTCATTCTTGACAAGGCATTAAATTCAATCTGGGGTTCATTCTTGACAAGGCTGAATTGGTTACAGCGCAGTCCCAGTAGCGACCATTATGTTTTATTATTTTTCTGTGTCTTACTCATTTTCATATTTTAATTTAGATTATTATTGTTGTCTTCTTCTTTAATGATATATTACATTGATGGGAATAACCTTCAAAAATTAAAAAGGGAGTTATCCTTATAAAAAAAAGAATAGATCATTCAATATTAATTACTCTTTAAAAATACTTCAATATTACTCTCGTTTTTCTGGAAAATTCCATGCCAATTCAGCGACTGACCGGTCATAGATATCTATCTGCCTTTCAGGATTGTCCATTATTGACTCAATTATATTTGGAACCCCTGCCGTGCACATGTTTTAAAGAAGTGTTCTAATTGTTTAATGTCGAATTGAAGTAATACACTAAGTTCGTCCTTTCGGTTAGTTTACTGAGAGTGTTTGCGCTGCTTCGCCGTGGCTGATTCTCGTAAAATCGGGTACCCAGTATTGTGCTTCTATTAGCAGAGTCTATATTGGTTCATTCGTTACATTCCCATGGAATCGTTAGTTTCATTTATTTAGCATCATCCTAAACAAACAGACAGCTAATCAAAACAATAATAATAACCCTCTGCCCCCATTGGATGATTCCACTTAGTCGTGCTCGGAGTCTGCCTAGTCTAGTTTGGTTACCAGGAGAGGAGAAAGAGCGGGGGTAATCACAGCTTCAGAAAAACCATTACACGAGTAGATGTGAATTGGCACCGCTTATTAAAGGGATGCAGTGCAATTCATATCAATATTGTATTAACAGATTTTCTTTACTATGATTATCTAAAATAAAATCTTGCAATGCATATTACACGTTGGTATGGTGCACGGAAATTTTTTTCACGCAATTTTAAAATCTTATATTTTTAAATAAATATTATATTAAAAACATTACAATTAATCGCGGATTTGTCACGAAGCTCTCTCTGGCTTTCATTCAACAAAAAGTTGATGTGATGGATGACATTAGTCTTAGTGTGTTTATATGTTTTCTGAATAGGACATAGATAATGCAAGAACTCTACTTACGAGTATCCTGAGCCAATCTCAAGGCCCATCGAGGAACAGAATCGGCGAAGGTAAAAAGAAAAGATCACTCACTGATGATAATATAGTACATGCATAAACTTCTACCGAAATCTGATGTTTCAGACATCAATAAACTTTCGTCAGTTACATTAGTTTACTTAGATGTAACTACCATTTTAAAAGAAATGACAATAAATCATTTAAACAACTCGAATGGAAAAAAATTCCTATTCAAATATGATATATGTGTCAGCCAGCGGGTTGAAATATTACAAAACTGCTCAATATAAATTCAGAGTTATTATTATTGAACAAATATATATCTTTACGCATTCCTTGAATGATATAAACGCAACATCAGTTTACCAATAAACATATTTAGTACCTACTTCAAAAAAGGTTTCTTCGCTTATTTATATCTCGATCAAAAACACATTTCCTTCTTCGGGTGAGCGAGTCTTCTGAAATAACTTCTGATTTAATTTTCGCGAACTTTTTTGCTTTTTTGGTAAACTCCCCTTCAAAATGTAACATGTTATATACCCGCACCCACAGGAACGAACAAGTAGGTGTATTTTCAAACAAATACAGAATAATATGTACAAAATAATATCACACGTGATTGAGGGTTGATTTGGGATGGGGGTGAAGCGGGATGCCGACAGGGTGCCCTGCACAGAGTACAGTGAGCAGTGGTGGGGAGGGGGGAGGGGGGAGGGTGGCTGGCCTGGAGCCCCCACTTCAGTGAAGCGTTTAAACGCCACTCTTCCGCGTGTAGCGCCAGGGTGAGTGGTCCGGGCTGTTTCCACGGTCTCTGCGAGAGAATAACCAACTATTTTTATTTGTTCGCGGGACTTCGTATTACAATAAATACGTATTCGTATCACAATAAATACTGACGGCCTCCTTTCGGCTCAGTCGTGGGTTCGAACCCGGCGTGCGCAAAAAAATAATAGATCAGTTTGTGTTATTTCACTTTATTAATTAATTATATTATATTTGCAGCACGTTCCAGAGTGGAAATATATACGATCTCCATATCGCTTTGTTGTAAGACCACCATTCAGAATTGAAATGGCTTTAGCCGTATTTGGTGACCAGATCTGAATAGCCAGGAACTTCCCCCCTCCTCTTCCCCATCTTCTTCCCCTCCCCATTACCTTCAGCCTCACAAAATTCCCCAATTGGGATGCTACAGTCTCATCAGCTCCAGAGGGGGCAGTTGGGACTCTTGTGCGGTATTCGTATTATAAAATATATATTATGTATACAAAATGTATTAGGTTCCTACTGCCACAAACCTTTATTTGAGGAAACAGCAACTCCATAAAGTTTTTAGGGATGTTATTTTAGGAACAATATCAAATATCAATTAATTTCCAAGTCAAACTTTGGGGAGTAATAAATGCCCCCGGGGAACACCCTCTTTTATTTCCCGTTTATTGGGTGCAAACGGTCATGCTCGTATATAATACAATGTCGGCACTTTTATGGACGATTACTTTCGGAAGATGATTATAATTCTTTTTCCTTAATTAGTTATTGACAAAATAGGATTTTTATTCTTTTATCAGATAAAATTGATGGTAGCAAAAATATTCAGCTACATCAGAATGTGGATTTTAAGGTGAAGCACTACTGCATAACGGATAATCAAGTGTTTTGGTTTATAAATTTGATCGCTTAGAAATATTTAAAATGCTTTAATTAAATGCTGCAAGTAGAACCCATATTGGCCCTTCAATTAATCGAGTATTTTATAAGTCTATTTATAAGCCCAGAAAAAATAAACTATCAGGAGTAAAAAAAACTGATTTAAAGTTGAAAATCTCCTACCTACAAACCTCTTTTCGGTTATAGTTTTATTGTTTATCGTGACAAATTAAGTTTTTTTTTAATGGTGGTAAAATATTTAAATATTTGCGCCTGAACTTAGCAACATATAATAAAACACAATTTTTGAGATGTTTTTTGCTTCAATAAAAGATAATAGGCGGCTTTTATTAAGAGGGTATTACCAGAGAATACCAAAAATTAGTCCTTTTTAAATCGAATTCTAGTCGTATTGACTCTTTTTTACAAAAAAACATATTGATTTTGAAAGACTGTTATTTTATCTGCTGCAGTTTAAAATTTTTGAAACACTAAGCTAATTTTTAATATACTAAGGTTATACTGTTGGTCGTTGGCAGTTTTGTTCGATTTTCAAACGACAGATTCTATAAACAACGCAAATTTCAAATCATATAATTATTTAACAAAATAAATCAATACATAATCTAGCAAACACAGTTTTCAGAATTTTAATTTTACTTAAATTAAAATCATTAAAACATAAATCCGAGAACGTGTTTTGGGAAAAAAACACCTCAGTTTTTCTATTTATTTTAGGTTTTACAAACTAAAATATTAAAAAAAAAATTTACACATTTATTTGTTTAGACATTATTGAAAAAATAAATTAAAAATACTTACAAAAAGTACACGATATATAGTAATTCATCTTCGTGCGTTTTGACCATCTTTATTACTTACTTGAATGTAGGTATATATTAAAGCAAGTTAAAAAAATTGATACGGGGAATAATCGATCTTTCTCATTGGAACCTCCCTGTACAGTTGCAATCATTTTTAAACGTTTATTCTTAGCCGCTGGTCAATCGCTCTTAAACGGGAATTCGAACCATATCGCCATCTACATAATAAGTACACGGAGAAAATTGTTATTCTAAAATACGATCATTTTATTCATTTTATTAAAAACGGTTTAAAATAGGTTTAAAAACGGTTTAAAATAGGACTGAAGTTCTTACGAACAAATTAACAGTGTTTTAATGTTAATTGGCGAGAAAATTTGTTGGTATACGTACGAAATTACGTATACTAACAAATTATTCTTACATGGCTCGTTTTTAACCGTTTTTACGAATAAAATGATCGTATTTTAGAATAACATTTTTCTCCGTGTAGTGTTGTTGTTATTGGCCCGATTCCAAATATTACACGACGTGGCGCCTCTCCTTAAAAACACAGTTTGCAACTAAAATTATTAATTTGTTGTAAGCCAGGAGTGTAATTCATCGAACATAACGTTTTGGCGTTCCTTGCACGTCCATTTTAATTTAAAATATAAATAGCCTCGGGCTGCTTTATTTCGTAGTAACTTGTTGCTGGAAGATATACTCGAATGAGATCTGAGAGCGGTGAGTCAACACGGCGATAAAATCATTGTGAAACATCTTCTGGGTAAACAGCCCCTCGCTCTGGGGTCGGGGGAGGTATCACTTCCCCTATCACAGGCATACCCTACTGGCAGATTTCCACTAACGCAACGCTTGTGATCTTTTATAAAAAAACATATTGCTTCTTACGCTCGTCGTCCATTCATTCAAAAATAAGTATTCCGTATGTGCCAGAAAAATTTAGGCTATTATTGTATTGGAATGGTGATCTTCTTTCTCGACGTGTTCTTTCGTCGTGGCGATGTTTATATTATATATCTACCACATAGTTGGTACAATATGGAAAAATTAGTTAATTCAGTTCCATATAACTAGCCATTACCTAGCCCACGTTTATAAATATTATTAATGCAATCAAATTATATAATCTCATTCTTTTTATTAATTATTTTTTTAAACATTTTTTTAAAATAGCACGTGTCCTTACCCTGTTCTAAGGTCACATTGTACATTGTTACGTGACAAAATTAAAGTACATACCAAAAGTTTAAATAATACGAGAAAAAATATAAAACAATATCTTGAATAAAGTAAAATACAATACAAGCTTTAATCTTTGCTTGGCTGCAAAATTGTATCAATATTCTTCCTTCCCGATTATGGACACATAATCCATATCTTAATGCTTCTTTTGAAGTCGGTTATTTTTTGTATGGATTTTATTGCAAGTGGAAGGATTTAAATAAATATTGCATTTTTCTCTGTCCAGAAGTAGTTTTAGTTGTGGGTTTGTGTAACGCATGTTGTAATGTGGATTTAATGAATCGGCCCGAGTTTAATTTTTACTTTGACATTAATTGTTGTTGTTTTGCATAATTATTCTTACCATTATCTAGGATCCTTGAATGATACCTCGTTTCAGTTGGTTTTGATAAATGTCGAAATGCTTAGGTTCCGAAAGATGTCAGGCAGTTAGAAGAGATTCACCCGGTGAGTACACCTTGGTCAAGGACAGCTCTAGCTATCATTTTCAATTCCTAGATAGCGATAGTCGGTCGTGGGACCTAGAAGGATAATATATTATAAACCTGTACAATAATAAATCAGTTCGTAACAAGAACCTATTATTCTGGAAGAGCCCCAACACAATCAATAATGTCAGCCTGCGGATAATGTAAACAATACACATGCCAATACGTTCATTCGATCAAAGAGCCGAATCAAAATGAAAATATTATATATCGCCCGAATCTGCGTCTGTAGTATCTGCTACAACATCTAGAATAGGCTTTTATTGTCGCAAATCACAGGTCTACGTGCATGTGTTGAATCAGTTGGTAGGAAGACCTGCTTCTCATTAGACAGATATCTTTGTGATCCTTCGGCCCAATCTAGGGGATTCGCTATTAATAATAGCCAGATCTGTTTATGTAGAGATGTTCATCTAAGATTAATTAGATATTCTGGCACAGGGCACAGGAAACAGGGCGTGGGGTGGTGAGAGTGGGTGGAGGTCTGGGGCACTGGTTGGGGCGACCGGCTGTTTGTACAAGTGAGTGATTTCCTGTTTGCCGAGCCAGGTTCGAGTCCCGCGGAGCAGTCCCAGAGGGCACTTCCCTCCCCCTCTTCCCCGACATATATTCCAACGCTGCAATAGTGACGCTTCATTTCACTGTTTGGATTGACAATGGTGCCGGACAGTTGGATTGCTTAAATAATGATCATGATTAATTTCAACTCAGATAGAGTCAAGGATGATGGAGAGTATTTTTTAACGTTAACTCCACACAGGAAGCCCCGAGGAAAATAATTTCCTCAAGGCTTATGTTATCTTTGACTTTGTTTAATTTTATTTGATTAATTTGTGTCATTTCACAATTAGTTAATTTAAAATTATACATAGTATATTTGCGGCACGTTCCAGAGTGGTAGATACTCTCAATATCGCCCGGTGTAAGACCACCAGTCAGAATTAAAATGTTGCTTGAAATGGCTTTAAGCAATTGGGGATGCCATGGTCTCACTGGATCCAGACGTGGACTATTGTGCGGTATTCGTATAAAAAAACTTTGGGAATGCTGTGTAGAGGGTCTTTATAGAGAAAGGAAGGAAATGTAGTTCTAGAAAGGAAATGTAGTTCTAGGAAGGAAAATGTATGAGGGGTGTGTCCAGGAGTGATGGAACCATGAATCCATTCCTCCCAGTGCGGTGCGAGGTGACAGGTCGAGGGAATCCAGCTGAAGAGGTCAAAAATTCTCCCTCACCCAGAGTCTTCCGATCAGGTCCGTTACACAGTACGTGGGAAAACGCATCCACCGTCAAGATCTGGATTATCTTACCTCTGCCATGAACCCGGCGTGCACCCTTGCGAAGTCACAAAACGAAGCAAACCGCTCGGGGTCACACATGGCAGGGGTGTTGGTTATTCTATAAAGCGGTACTTATACCCACCTCCCAAGTTGAAAAAAGATAAAGATGTTTGCATCTTTATTCACGCAACACTGTAACTACCGATAGTAAGGCAGTCAGCACATGAGAGACTTTCGTTGCGGCAATAGTTGCAGGCATCAAAATCCATTACGCCATTACGGTATATGGAGATACGTACCTACATGAGCGACGCGACAATTAGGAGTCTTTTTAAGTTTTTTTATGGATTTTGAAATAGTCTCCGTTTTTCTCCGTTCTTCAAAATCTCTCAAGGCGCCTGAGTGTATTATGAATTTTGAAACTTGTGTTCAATTTTATTATAAAGACGAATATTATGTCAACAATTGTCTGACACAAAACATTATATAGATAAATATGTATTTTAATTATTCATTACCAACGCCCTTAGACTCTAAGGCTTATCATAATGTTCATAATATTTCTAGTAGATTCTTGAAAATTGTAAAAACTACACCTCAATTAAAAAAAAATGTAGATGAAATATAAATAAAATACAAAGGCAACTCGGTATACGGCATACGGCCTCCAAACTCCGTCCTGGCTCAGTGGCATTGTGTCTGCAATCGCAAAAAACTATTTCCGTCAGGTAAATAGAACAATGTGCATCTGAATGAGTGGAGTAAGTAATGGAGATGAGAATTTCATCTCACGGGAGTTAATAGAATGAAGGCAAACACGGCACAAGTTGGCACACTGGCCTATCCCAACAGAGCTTACCTTACCTCTGTGGGGACAGGGACAATGTCGGACAGAGCCGTACTTTTCATATTTCATAGGCTTCCAACTCTCCATAACTCTCAGCATTCTTCCTCTTATACCTCTCTGTTGAATGTGTCGTCCTATTTTAAATATTAAACTTCATTTCCTACCTGTCATTTAATATTTAATTTCATCATCATTCATTTCCGTCAATGGACTCTTTCACTTTTATATTAACGTCTGTGTCAATTTTATCTTCATTTTTATGCAACAAATTTGTCAATGGTTTTACTCGAAGCAAAGTGTCAACTCATTTGAAATCTATGGTCATCAATTCCTTGCAAAAATTCAATCATTCAATTTCACGGGGCACCGCGGCAGGTTTCGTAAGTTGTTTCGCGTCGAAAGGCTCGCCCGTCCGATAGGCACACTTGGAACTGTCAATTTTTTTTTATTATTACCACAATTTTTTTTTAAATTTTGCATTCTAAGTTTTTTAAACCATAATAAAATAAACATAATAATTAAGATAAAGAAAAAACAAAAAAAAAATCGTACACAAGTTACTGACAAGCTGCTGGTTGGCAGACCAAGAAATTCTTAAATGGAATGCTCTAGACTACAGTTGGTTTCATTCGTGTACTCGATGACGTAAAATTGACTATTTTTTTACCCACTTTGGCGTCGGCTGCCTACGAACGTGCCAGGCTGCCGGCTGGCAGACCTGCTTTTTTCTCATTTTCTAAATGACCTTTATCATATGAAACCATATCCGTTTGAAACAATGACGTAATTTTTTCAAAAAAATGCCACTCTATTTCCATGACTGCGCGGAACCTGCCCAGAGGCGCAGCGGCAGAATAGCTTTTTAAAGGCTTTCTAAACGTCCTCCATCACTGCAAAGTAGTTTCATCCATGTACTCGATGACGTAGGGTTTTCTTTTCTGGGCTCCCGGGCTAATATGAGTATATAACAAAATAGCAAATCATTCGATGTTAAATTAAAGTAAAACAAAATCTAATGCGCAGATCTAAATTATAAATTTAATCAATTCAAACTATGTGGTTTTCCCTTGTTTGTTTACAAGGAACTGAAAAAATGATTTATTATATTAAAATCAAGTATTATAATCTCTGCCCTAGGTCACCCCAAATGGTTAGCTACGTTTGACACCATTTGACCTATCCTGCCGGACTCTCTAGACAAATCGCCTTGCATCGCAGAGGGAGGGATGGATTTAGACGTCCGTCACTCCTGGACACACTGACCTCCAGATTCTTACCCTTTCTTTCCCTAAAAATACCCTCCACACAGCATCCCCAAAGATAACATAGGCCGTGAGGGATTTTTTTTGGCACTGGGCAAATAAATAATTTATTCTTAGATGCAGTGATAAATTTGTTTGGTTACCTTTCGGTTTAATTCCACTAACATTGAACATGGTTCCGCGTCATATATATATTTTTTTTTATAGAGAAACCTCACAAGAGTCCCAACTGCTCCCTTCTGGAGCCAGTGAGACTATGGCATCCCCAATTGGAGTATGTTGGGAGGCTGAAGGTAAGTGGGGAAGGGAAGGAGATGGGGAAGAGGAAGGTGGGAAAGTACCTGGCTTTTCAGATCTAGCCACTAAACACGGCTAAAGCCATTATTAAGCAACGTTTCAATTCTGAATGGTGGTCTTACACCAGGGCGATACTGAGAGTATCTTCCACTCTGGAACGTGCCGCAAATATACTATATATTATTTTAAATAATTAATTGTGAAATAACACAAATTAATCAAACAAAATTTATTTGCGCACGCCGGGTTCGAACCCGCGACCTTCCGAATGGGAGTCAAGTGTCTTACCACTCGACCACGGACGGTCGTCAAAAAATAACACGAAGTTAAGAACAATTCGCATTACAGTAATTCGATGGCGGTGATGAGATTTGCGCCGCGCCGTCTATGGGCGTTTTTCAAAAAAAGTGTACATAGATAAAAATCAGTGTCCCATCACTTTCAGGATCAGTAACTTTTGTTGTGTAGGTTTTAATGACCAACCATATATTTTACCAATATAATAACAAATAAATACCTTTATGGACTAAAAATAATGAATAAATCTATTAAATTTCGATATTATTTTAAAATAAGTAAGACTACAGGTCACTGTTTCTGGTATGTCCTACACCTACCACTACCAGTAAGAGTTCAAAAATTAATGTTATTTAATGTTATCCCAGTATTTATTTCTAATTCTACTAATAGTATATGATAATATTTTCGATTTGCAACCTAAATATAGATTAATTATCGTGCAAAATAATTTAAATACCAGATATTGAGTTGTCCTACGAAATAGCGTATGGTGGAATTTCCGCCTACGCCACCACATTATTGACGTCTTCCAATAAAAATATTACCAAATTGATGAATATTTTCGAAAATAGCAACCCTATTTAGTCTATGAAGGGCGGCCATGCTTGGTTTTTTACAGCCAGTTTGCCAAGAAATCGTAACAAAAGTGGTCGTTCTCGGCTGTACTAAAAAAGTGTTCCACCAACGCTTCCGTATTTCTCCAGGTAATTTACCAGAATGTATTAGACTCTACTTTGTATTAAATTGATTCATTTATTGTTTTATGAAATGTTTAGTTAGAACAAACAGAAGTTTCATAATTTATTGATAAATACATTTCGAAAAAATATTGACGCGATTACGCCACTTCTCTTACGCAACGGTCTCGTGAATGGAACTTAAAAGTGACGTAATGGAATTCTAAAGGTCGGTTCACTCTGTCCGTCTTTTAGTGTATTTGGGTGTGTTACAATTTTCTAAATAAATTTATATTTTGCGTGTATCTTCAAAATGTAACTATTACATGTAGATATGTGGGTTGAGTGATATATGTAGCATTGAAAAAAAAAAACAGCATAGCTAAAAAGAAAAAAATTATTTGATTTTTATGATTATAATTTTTTTTCTTTTTTTTATTAATTAAGATTATTAAAGATTAATTCTGAAAGAGTCGAAATGGTGTCGAAGTACTAATATAGACAGCAATATGAGCAACTATTACTGTAGAGGCAACTCTGAAATTCAGTATAAAATCAGCTGGTTCATACAATTTTGATTAAGTAAGTATAAAATGTAGCATGATTTATGTTCCTGTGTGTTTTAGTTAATCCTGTACCTAATTAAAGTTGTGTACATTAACAAGTACCTTAATACCCTTTCAGCTTAGTTACCTATTTCAGGCTATACACGGTATGCACGTGTAGCCCATTATTACAGAGACAAAATTAAAAACGACCCTGAAAAATTAGAAGCCTTTATGAAAAAAGAGTTACAAAGACAAAAATAACATCAAAATATAATCAGAGAGCTAACCAAAGAAGAATAGAAAAAAGAAGAGGTTGGAGAGAACAGAAACGAAAATAAAAAGAAAAGAAAAAAGAACAAGTGGAAGAAAAAGTACTTGCGCGGGGGGCCTTCCACGGTGGCGGTAGTACGTAAAATCGCCCTTTTTTATAGAGAATACCTCACATGAGTCTTAACTGCTCCCGTCTGGAGCCAGTGAGACTATGGCATCCCCAATTGGGGTACGTTTGAGGCTGAAGGTAAGTGGGGACAGGAAGGAGATGGGGAAGAGGAAGGTGGGGAAGAGGAAGGTGGGGAAGAGGAAGGTGGGGAAGAGGAAGGTGGGGAAGTACCTGGCTATTCAGATCTAGTCACTAAACACGGTTAAAGTCATTATTAAGCAACGTTTCAATTCTGAATGGTGGTCTAACACCAGGGTGATACTGAGAGTATCTTCCACTCTTCCCATACCAGTCGCTTGTCGCGCCTTCAGCAGTGTAGCCACAACGTACGTACACATGCGACTGATATTTCGCGCCCGCTGTCGCTACCGGGCAAGCCTCTCAGTCTGGCCGAGGCCTAAGAATTCCTAAACGTTACCAAATTTTTCCCCTTACGCCACTGTCCTGTTATTGCTGTGATTTATTTTCTAAGATCAATTATTATATCTCAAAGAAATTTGTTCTTTTGTTTATTGATATAGTTCATGATTAATTTTAAATTTGTTATAATTAAACATTCGTAAAACAAAAACTTATATTCGTCTTTCTAGAACGCAAAATATACAGTACAAAGTGTCCAAAAGTAGCGTAAAAGAATATTTTTATTGAAAAACTTAATATTTAATTCAATAAGCTTGATTATTCATATTTTTTAGGAGACTGATTGTGTTTTCAATTCGTAAATAAAAATCTGAAATAATGAATTTCTTTTAATTTTCTTTATAAACTTTATGATAAAAGTGACGTAAAAGAATTTCTTACCAATAGTATTAAACTTAAATTGCAATTATTTTCGAAGTTTATTGACATTTTCTATTTAAATACTTTTTGTCATGAAGTTCATACTTTCTTTAATAAATTTACGTATATTTTTTATCGAAATGCAGCATCTCACTTAAGTGGAATTCCTATTACGTCACCGACATCTTTTTTGGAAAACGCCCATATACCATTATTATTTATAAGTCCACCCAACTCAGTACAAAGTCTTTAAGTTTGATAGTTGTTCCTGTGCTTTGCAGTGTGCAGTGTGCAGTGTGCAGGCCAGTTCGCCAACTCAGGCTGCCGGAGTTCCACGTTAAAGTTCCGTATTACACTTAGTAGGAGCTTTACGCGTTTAGTAGTCTGTTGAACACTGTTCGCCCGGGATCGTACAAAACACGTCTTTGATTACAAACGGAACTCAAGCGCCGCGCCGCCCGCTAGATGCCGCCTTTGTCGCTAGGTGCAATCTCAACAAGGGAATTAGAGTTTTAACGCCCGTTAGATTGTTGGTGGAATGCTTATATTATTGAATGTTTAATTAAATACTTCTTTACGCACGCTTGACTTGAGGGGTAAACTGGCGAATGCGTTGCGGAAATTACAGCGTTACGAAAAGTGAAAGGCGTTGCGAGGCGAACGGGCTGTATCACACTGTAGAAGCAAGAGAGAGCAGTGCGCGCGCACATTTTCTTTCTCTCTTCTCTCGTAGCCGGTGCATGAAATATCTCAGTCATGCGGATGCGGATGCGGATGATTATATATATGATTATACATATTAGATTTGTCAAAGAATTTGTATATAAAAATGTAAAAATCAGTCTTTTAAATACATGTAGGATTACGAAAGATTTTTTAAATATTTATATTAAGGGATCAGTAGGATTTATCGGTCAAATTAGGATTTCCACCGAGCCGAACCCTTTGATATAAAAATATCTGGAGTCGGTGAATTATTTTCCCATTTAATAGTATGTTGTTCTTGTATTGTTTTGTATAATTATACTCATATAATTCACTTGCATAGCGTAGATTTACTAGATGATCATTTTTATGGAAAGTGTGTGAAAGGATTTAGTTTTTCCTATGGGAAAAACTAAACCCGGGGTTAAAAATCTGGTGCGTTAAAAAAATAAATATATATATATTTTTAAATACATGAAAGTATATAACATTGTAGAGTATTTAATTATTAAAAATAATAATAAAATACATAAAGATAGTAGCCAATAAAAATATGCGTTAAGAAAATGAAGATAATTTTGGTAGTTCTTCTAACGGATACAGTTAAATATGACTGAATTGGATAGGGACACCTTATCTTAGTCGGTAGAGCTGCCCGGAAGGCCAAAGGTTCTGGGTTCGAGTCCCAGATGTGACCGTATCTTTTTCTGATTTATCTGTTTCAGATTTCTATCGCTAATATTGTTTTCACTAATTAAAAGAAAAATTCAAAGTTAATTTGATGAAAATATGTATATTCAAATTCAAGATAAAAAATAAATGTAGGTACCTACACCTATTTAAAAAAAATGAGAATCAAACCCCGATCAACCGCCTGAGGTAACTAAGCTGACAGTTAAAAAAACATTATTTTTATAACGGCGGCTTAAATTCATTATTATATACACTAGCTTTTATGTGTCGCATAGATATTATGTTAATACTACTACTACCTAATATGTACATATAAACTTCATTTTTATAAGCAATTTTTGGTTTTTATACCTTAGAAGTATGCATATTCTTATTTTCTTACGACAGGTTTACACCTACAAACTATCATGTTTTCATTTGCTTTTTACTTGCTTTTATGTGTCAAATGGTTAAGGTTAAATTATTGCTTTTACTATTCTATACTTATAATCTTTGTGTATAATATTTTTTATAAACTATGTAAAATGGCAGAGCGAACGCCCTGGATTTAACGGGCCACGATAACTTTTTTTTTTTTTTTGATTTACTAGATTCTTATTTTGCATGAAGTGCGAATCATTTAAATTTACTGAATTTAAAGTTAATGTTCTTTATACAAATAGAACGGCGTCATATGCGCCTCGCAATTTTTACCTCATGTGGGTATTATTAAAAAGTTACCTTGCTATTATAGACTTAAAGGTCCTGTGTTTTATCGATAGGGAAAAATTGTTATCTAAAAACCCTATTAAAATTGCATGTCCGCCCAAGCGGGAACAATCATCATCAGCATAGCCAGCCGCGGCAGCATATATACATACGTGTCTGTTTGTGTTGTGTTGGGAGAGGGAAGGAGATGGGTCGTGTCCTCTTATTTAGGAATTCCCTCGCATTTGCCTTTGGAAATAAGGAAATCCACGAAAAAACCTTATTCAAGGGAGGCGGCCGATTGTCAACATGAAACAGATTCGGCCTTCAGTGACATCAGATGTCCTGCATTTTGTGTTGTGTGGGGTGTATGTCTGTTTTTATGTTAATATATACTTTATGGGAGTTTAAAATAAACATACATATAAATACCAATATGAAATATTATATAAATATATAAATAGATATATAAACATACGTTATGGGGAAGGAATCTGGAGATTTAGGAAATACCTACTGTTCGCTTAATCGTCTGGTTCTGAATCCGGCACATGCCAGATGTGATCGAGGTCCATCAGTATGTGTTTAGGTAGTCTGTGGATATATCTGAAAGTAAAGTCAGCAGGGGAATTATATTGACCGATTTCTTGAATGAGTTTATTTTTACTATGTCTGAGAGATTTGTAAAATCGGTCTGTGAGTCTGTGAGTGTATTCAAATAAGGTCGGAATGTCTTCTCTGTCATGAAGTTTTTTCAAGTTGGTTCTCCACCTCGTATTGTAAGTGATTTTAATGCAGAGATTTTGTAAAGTCTGTAGTCTCGTATGGTCAGAATGTGAGATGCTACCCCACACGGGGATCGCATATGTCAGTACCGGTCGGATAAGCGAGTAGTAGACGAGGAGTTTGGTTCTGGGAAGTAGCGGGCTTCTTCGATTGAATATTGGTTTCATCGCGCCGACTGCCTTTCTGGCTTTGTTGTGTGCCTTGAATATGTGAGATTTCCAGTTGAGGCGTGAGTCCATGGTCAGGCCCAGGTAGACAACTTCATCCTTCCATTCTAAGACGTGTCCTCCCATTTCGATATTGACGTCTGGTTTTGTCTTCTTGCGTTTCCTCGTGTACATAATGACCTCGGTTTTGGCCTCGTTCAGTTTGAGGCGCCAGTTTTTGTAGTATTCTACGAGAGCGTCGAGCGCCCTCTGTAGGTATATGGCCGCCATATCCGGGTGAAGCGAGGAAACGTAGAGTTTGACGTCATCTGCGTATATGGATGTCTTGCATCTCTCGTCCTGGGGGATGTCGTGCGTGAAGATGTTGAAGAGATGGGGTCCCAGCAAACTTCCTTGTGGCACGCCTTTTGGAATCTCACGTATTGTCGACAGCGCATCCTTGATGAAGACTCGGAAAGATCTGTTCTTCAGGTATTCTTGGATCACTCTGATGATGTAGATGGGCGTCTTCGTCTTGTGAAGCTTGTGCAGGAGCCCTCTGATCCAAACAGTGTCGAATGCCTTTTCCAAGTCGAGGAGCGCAGCGGCAGTGTAGCGATGTTCGTTGAATTTTCTTGCGATGAATTCCGCTACTCTGGTAAGTTGGTGGGTGGTGGAATGCCTCTTCCGGAATCCGAACTGCTCGTCCGGCAAAGTGTGGTTTTCTTCGTGGTGTGGAAGCAGCCTGTTGAGTATAATCTGTTCAAATACCTTGCTCAGAGTGGAGAGTAGACTGATGGGCCGATAGTTCGTCGGCTGCTTCTTGTCCTTGTTGGGCTTGGAGAAGGGCAGCACGGTGGCCATTTTCCAGATCTGCGGGAAATGTCCGGTCATGAGGCAGGCATTGAACAGTTTTGTAATGTAAATGATGGCTTTTTGAGGAAGATGTTTGAGTAAAATGTTGTGTATTTGATCGCTTCCCGGCGCCTTATTGGTCTTCAATCGCTTGATGATGACGGCAACTTCACTCGGCGTGCTGAAATGAATGTCGGCGACGTTCGTCTGCTCCGCTTGGTCCAGATCTCGAAGAGAGTCTTCTACTAGTCGATCCGTTTCCGGATCACTCAGGCCATCCGTGGCTGTATAGGCTCTCTCAAATCCGTCGGCGAGCGCGTTTGCCTTCTCTTCAAGTGACAGCGCGAGTCCAGAGCCGTCCAGCTTCTCAAGCGGGGGAATCGTGTGGTCTTGATGTCTCAGGGCTTTCGCCATTTTCCATAGGCTGTTGTCCTTTGTCGTGAGTGACGTAACTTTCTTCGTCCAAAGTTCGCGCCTGAGATTGGTGATTTCTTGCTTGATTTCCCGCTGCAGGCAGTTGTAGGCAGTCTTGAAGTATTCGTCCCGCGTGCTGTGATAAATGCGGCGCAGGCGATTCTTTTCTTTGATGAGCGATAAGACGTACTCGGGAAGTTTGATCGTGTATGTGTGTACTTCTTTGAGAGGTATGTATGTGTCTTGTGCTTGTTGAATGATTTCCGTGAGAGTGCTAGCGGCTTCGTCAATTTCTTCTGATGAGCGCAGAGTTCCCGACGTTAGGTATATTCGTTCGTTAATTTCTTTCTTGAATCCTTCCCAGTCGGCGTCCTTGTAGTTTCGCTGTTTTCTGGGGCTCCTAGAAGTCGTTCCTCCGATGCTGAAGCTCACGGGCAGGTGATCCGACGAGAGTTCATCTAGCGTGCGTAGTGGCGAGATCGTCTTGACGTTTTTCTCGAGTACGATGTCCAGCGTGCTGGGGTACTTTGCGCGTGCTGAGTGGAACGTCGGTTTGTCCGGGGCCATTATCGTGTAGTTATGAGTCTGCATATGTGTGAAGAGCGTTTTCCCGTTCGCATTGCCTCTGTAGTTATTCCAATAGTTGTGCTTGGCGTTTAGGTCTCCTCCTAGAACAACAATTGGGCGCAAATTAAGTAATTTATCTAAATCTTCTCTCACCAGATTGTAGTTCAAATTGCAGTAGGCGGCGATGAAGGTATGCGCTCTATCCTCTATGATGACTTCGATAATTGTGGCTTCAGTATACTTCAACTTCGGAGTGGGGATCCTTGTAGACGTGATTGATTGACGAACGAATATAGCGGTACCACCGCCTTGTCCTTCCGCTCGGTCGTCTCGGTGAATTTCAAAGCCGGGCACTCTCAGCGGTATGTCGTGTTTTAAATGCGTTTCTGAAATTAAAATAATGTCAGTGTTTGTATTATTTGCTAGGGCGAGCAGTTCATCGGTCTTGAAACGGATGCTGTGGGCATTCCACAGGAGGACGTTGACCATCTCGGGATTAGACATCGAGAGTGGAGGTGATCAGCTCCATCAAGATGACGAGCTTCTCGGTCTTGTTTGTGCAGCGGGCCAGCTGCGATCGCACGCGCAGTAGACCCTGGAGCAGGGCCATTATGTCCACATCATCTTCGGCGGAGGCGGACTGTTGCTGTGGGCGGGGGTGCTGACGGGGCTCGTCTTCATGCTGCTGTTGCTGCTGGTGCGTGGCTGAGGAGCCACCGGCTACGTCAGCCCAGGAGCGTCCATCAGTCCTCGGCGCCGTCTGCGCCTGAGGATGTGGCCTGCTTCCTTGGGCCTGGCGGTGTGGTGGTCTCTGGCGCTGCTGCAGCGAAGAGACGTACGCTACCCTCTTCGGGCAGCCTCGGAAGTTGGCCGGATGAGGGCCGCCGCAGTTGCAGCACGCGGCTGGCTCGTCCCTCGTCTTCTTCGGGCACAGCGCTGAGGTATGCTCCAGCAGGCATTTCACACATCTTGCCGTGTGGGAGCAGTTTCGGGAGCCGTGGCCGAAGTTCTGGCATCGGTAGCACTGTGTCCCGTGCTGAAGGTGGTTGCTGCGGTGCTTCTGGATACGGATTCTGCAGTGGCATAGGTATTTTACTGCCGCCCTCAGCTGGCCCATGTGTACTTCCTTATCGAAGTGTGCCAGGTACATGGGGTATTCGGCCGAGGTGGTTGACATCCTTGTGACCTTTATGGGTGCAAAGCCTTGGTCCGCCAGGCTCGCAGCAATCTCCTCCGTTTCAACGTTTGGCAGGCCCTTGATGACCGCTTTCTTCTGCTTCTCGGACTCCGCCGTGTAGGTGTGAAAGCCGCGTGCCTCCGCTCGCAGCCCGTTCGTGAGAGCACGGTGGTCCGCCATATTCCTCACGAAAATGTTAGCCGTCCCGCCCCTGTTGTACCGGAAGGTGAAGTTTGGATGGCCCAGGTGTGCTTGTACGGCAGAGGTGACCTGCGCGTGTGTCAGGTCCCCCAGGGTCATTACGACCGGGGGGACGCGATCCTTTTTCGCTTGCTGGCCGCTGGTACCTGCGGGAGAGGAAAATGTATTATTATTTGAGCGCTTTGTTCTCGGTGCGCCTCCGCCTTCACTTACCTCCGGGAGGTCATCAAACCTGTTGCCGGTTGGCACCGGCCGGGAGTCCTGTGGGGATAGGGGCCGCTTAACGGGGTTGGACGGCTTCATCCATCCTTCCTCCTGGCGGGTCGTCATTGTTTCCATGTCCTGGGGGGGCTGCACGGGTCTCGAGGGTGGTCGGTAGGCCGAGGCTGGGCCTACCGGGGGGCGGCTGGGCCCGGCTACTGGCTCGGGCATCCGGATGGGCGCTGGGATGGCGGCGGGAGTCGCGGCTGGAGTCGGGGCAGGAGTCGGGGCAGGAGTCGGGGCAGGAGTCCGGGGCTGGTAGGCGGGGATGGTGAACAGGATGGACCCTGTTTGCGTCTGCCTTCTGTATTGGCGGGCGCCCGGAGGGATGATGATGGGAGAATCCTCCGGATTGGCAGGTATTAGCCGCGCGGGGTACATCCGCACGGCAGGGGTCCTACTCTTCGGCTTGAAGATGGGGATTTGGATTCGTGGTGGGGCCATGGCGTCTTCTTCGTTGCCTTGAAAAAGGCAGTTGGGGGGCGCGAGCGCCTATGCAGGGAGCCGGTCGGTGTCCGGCCGGCTGACGAAAGAGCGGTGGTCTGGCTGTGTAAACACAAGCCAGACAGAGCGTGTATGCGGGCACAAAACTCTCACGTCTCGATAAGCGACTGTCGCAGGCGGCAGTCACGAAGCGAATCGAGATCCTGATCGGGCCACGATAACTGGTCAAACGATCTAGGTATATTATGTTAACAATACCGTCAACAATTATTTCGTAAACCTCTAATTCAAAGGCCTCATATTATACACTATACTATTATGTCGTATTATACCATGTCACTGCTCTCACTGTCTACTATGTACATATAAACTTTACATTTCTTTATAGCTAAATTACGTTTGTTAACCTTAGGAGTAGGCACATTCTTATTTTTGTACAACAGGTTTATACCTACAAGTAATCATCTTATGCATTACTAGTTACTTGCTGTTATAATATGTTAAATAGATAGATTATACTATGTATTACTACTGTAACTGTGAACTTACAATCTTATGAATATTTTTTATAACTATGTATGTAAAAGCCTAATAGGCGTATAAATAAATAAATAAATAAATATGTTCTGAAAATAGGTGTAAGAATGATGTATTTTAGAATGTTACGATATTAGAAAATCTCATCCGAATTTCCGAAACATTTATGAATCTGAAATGTTACGTACTAACAACCGAATTTGTATTGTATATTACTAGTACCGACCCCTCAAAAATCACCCTTTAGAAATTAGAGACGATCAGAGAAATAATCCATTCCAATGAACACAAATTAATAAAAAAATAATATTATTAATGAATATAAGTACCTACCCATTTCATCGCTTGTCTGGGCAATCAGTTCTAATTTAAAAAATGTTTCTAAAATTCAAAGTAAAACTAAATTGATTGAACGCGAAAATTTTCATGCTGGAATAATCAACATTTCTCGCTCAGACAACCGGAATTAGTACTATTGACATTTTATTATAATCTCTTTGAGATCTTTTTCATTTTTGAAAATAATAGCAGGGCAATCAATAATCAATTAAAATTTTTAGTCAAAGTTGGTGGAAAATCACCCACAACTTTTCCACTCGGTTTTAATTGTGAATATCTAACTTTAAGTCACAGGTGTAAATATAAATGTAAGTCACTAGTTAAGTCAGATAAGTCTTAGTCGTAAGTCACTAGCTATAAGTCTTAGATGTAAGTCACTAGTTATAATTATAAATCTTAGTTAATTTGTACAGCGCCCTTGAGGTGATTTTTCATGAAAACGGCGCTATGTAAATTAGGCAAATAATACCATTATTATTATTAAATCTTTAGTGGGTAGATGAATATTGAGTGCGTAGCAGTTATTCCGACTGTTCGCGTTTCTTTTTGTTCGCTGTCGTTATGGAATAAGTTGAAACAGAACGTTATTGGTTGTTCAGTAGAAAATCTTCCATTAAACATGTTTCTTGTGTACTTACAGCAATATATAATTTAACGGAGGTAAAAGAGAAGTGTTATGTTCTAGACGTCCTAGAGACTCACCCTCGTATACAACTAGGTAAACAGCATCCCACTTCCAGTTTTCCATCGCTTGGCGTTACTGCCGTTAGTTCCGTTGCGGAAGTGGAAGAGTCCAATGACAATACCTGTCCCAACAGCTCGATATGAAGTTGTTCTCACGTACACCGGTGACTAAGGAAATTTCTGCAGGAATTCTAACATAACCGAGAAATACAAGGAACATTTGCAAGCGGCTTGTTGGTAGTGTTAAACACGTTCTCTGCTTTTGCAACTTTGTATTGTGTATTGTTAAATCTAATGCCCGTAGTTTCAACGGAACCGCTGCGCTGCGAACTGTCCGGACTAATTGCAAACATAAACTCCACGTTATTAAAAAAGTATTTTATGCAACTGAGAGGTTTTAATTGAAAAAATGTGTCGAGAAGATAATTTCCGTTAAAATCATTTTCAGTAATTCCATTTTTGATTTCTAGTTTTGGAAACATAATAAAAATGTGTTATTTATTTATTTTATTTTTAACTACTCAGGTCTATCTCCTTTGAATAGGTTTTTGGTCCTAATGAACTGTCTCATTGATAAAAAAATAGTGTTATTTCCGCTTTGCAATTTAAGCTTATTTAATAAAATATTTCTGAACGAAACCGAATACTGAAAACTGATTTAAAAAGGTGTGAAATACGCTTTCAAAGTATTTTATTACAAATAAAAAATAAAATTTGTAAAATGACACAGCTGTGACGTTTTTATGTGAAAACGGATAACGTAAAGATACTTATTATATCATACAAACATTTTCTACCATGTCATCAAAAATATTTAATAAATAATTAACTAACTAAGTCTAACAAAAAGTCGATTTTGTGGGTGAAGAAATAAGTATTCTTTATCTATTTATATGGATAACTTTGAACAGAAATGTAAAGCTTGATTTATTATACATGTATTTTTACAAAAAATCACCCCAAGAGCGCTGTATAATAAATTTAGGTATACCAACTTATACCAAAATATCAGAACTGTAGACAGCGTTAATTATTAAGAGAGTAATCAGAGGAAAGCGAAAACTAAACCATCATCTTCAGAGCACCCCATCAATCCTTTTAATAAATCACTTGAATCGTTTAGCAATTATTTAGAATATGTTTACCCAGTATTGCTTTTTAATTAGTCACTCAAATATATGCATAGGTAATTGTATTTACCTAGTTTAACTTTTAATTATTTCTTCGAACTTCGCGAAATCACTTTGTGGCGTCATTTTGAATTAAATGAAACAATTAATTTATTTAATTAACTTGACTGGGTCTAGCGAAGTCCTCTTTTTTTGCATTTCATCTGCCTATAAATTGTTCGAACGATCTGTTTACGTTTCAAGATGGTAGCCATGTTGGATACTTTTTTTATTTTTTTTATTTAATGACAATAAAACTTAAAATTAAAATACAATATTAAATAAATTAAGAATACAAAGTGAAATATTTTATCCTCAGTCCTCCTCACTAGGTATTCCTGTTCCGAGGTGGACTGCAGGTTGTCGTATGGTGTTGATCATGATTTCCTCATCAATGTTGTTTGTTTTTGTTGGTTTTCACGAAATATAAATAAATAAAGCAAAAAGTGTTCATGTTTATTATTTTGCGTTGTTTTAAAAAGTGTTTATGTTCATTATCTGTAGGTTGCATTTGGGTTACTTAATAATTTTAATTAGTTCCTCATCTTCATGTTTAGTTAGCCATAATTTGATGTCCTTTTTAAACTTTTGTATATCCATGGTATTTTTAATTTCAATCGGAAGGGCATTATATAATTTTGTAGCATGGAAATAATGGTTTTTCTGGCCGAAAGCTGTATTTAATTTTGAAATGTTTAGTATATTTGAAGATTTTGTCCTTGTAGTATAGGTGTGTTGGTCAGCAAGGTATGCATATTTTTCTTTAAATTTGAGTAGTGCATTTTTTTAGTACAGTTTTATAATGCTGAACACATTCATTTTTTTTTTAAACTTCTTTTGATGGAGTTCTTATGGGTACTTTCAGGATTATTTTTATTATTGCTTTTTGTGTTTTAACAAGCTGCTTCATGTTAATGTTTGAGGCAGACCCCCATCCAATAATTCCATATTCTATGCTGATTGGCAAAGAGCATAATATACTTTATATAGATAATTCTTTGAATAGATAATCATACTTTATATAGATAATCACTTGAAAACGGGCAAAATGTGTTTTCTATTGAATTTCTCAGTTTAAAAAACTTTTATACAACATATTGGCTTTTATAAAAATTCAGTTGAGCTGTGTCTATATAGCAAAAAATGGATCTAAAATGATACATAGTATAAATGGTCATCTTGAAAATTTGGAGCTCTCAGACCGATTTGGTTAAAAATTGCTGTAGAGGAGATTAGCGTAGAGAGACTTGAATTTTTCCTCAAAATACACAATTTCGGCAGCGTTCTTTGATTTCTTGAGTTTTGTTTGGCAGTAAATTTCTTAGTTAATGGGAGTTTGGTAGTTAGTAAAACACAGTTTTTATTCGTGTATTTCAAATCAACGATGTTTTACGACACGTATTACTTTGACAAATGGTTTTTATTTGGGTAGAAAAATGAATAGGTACCTACATAAGTTATAAGTAAATTTTTGCACACATCTAATAATTAATGTTGTACATACAATATAACTAAACTCTAATAACATTATTTTAATAATAATAATAATAATAATTGGATAATTTGTAGAGCGCCGTTTTTGTGAGAAATCACCTCAAGGGCATTTTTACTAACATTAAAAAGCCGTCTGCAAGGCCTAGTATCACAAAACCCGCGGAAGTGTTTTTTTTTATTATCAGCTACTGTATTACATGTATTTTTTATGTCTGATGTTATCTACTGTCTACACAATTATTATTGAATATTTTTTAACGTAAACATTGGTAATGGGTTTTTAATCTTAATGTTACATCTTGTTACTGATATTTAAAAAATATATTTTTTATAATATGTTTGAAGAAGATAGTAATATCCGCGGGTGAAATAAGGAGAGCTTGGTTAGACTTTATTTCAAATATTATGTAAACTAATTTCCTAAATTTACTTCGTAATATTTTAGACCAAATTTTTAGGGGCATCGATGTTCAACTCAAAATAGACGTCCTGTGCTATGTTTGTGTAGTTTACATTTAAACTAAATCACATTACACAAAGAAAAACAATTTGTGAGAAATAAGTCTCCCCTCATTCGACGTCGGATTTCATTCACTCCGAGCTCATACATGGTTTTAGGTTGGATTTACAATGATCATTGTAATATTTTAATGAATGACTTTCCTTCATTAATTAAAATATTATAATTTGAGGTTTAACTCTTTAAGTTAAAAAGTAAAAAACACCCCAAAAACAAACAACGAAAAAAACTATCATTATATTTTTCGTTGTTTGTTTTTGGGGTGTTATGCCGTGTTGCGGCTACCTCCTTCTTTAGCCAACGTTTCAGACAGCGTTGCAGTGTATTATTGTATTTGCTTTATAAAAAACGGTATAAAAGTCCCTTAAAAATCTGACACTCTCTACCAAAGTATTTTACAGAAATTTACATGATATATGTACCTATATTATGAAAGTTTGTTGTAATAATAATACCTATATATTAGAGAGATGAAAGTTACACAAACTTGAGTGGTTAATCTCTAATCTTTCTACAACTTAACCAACCTAACGTAAAAAAGGATTTTTTTTTAAATATAAGGAATAGAATAGGGCCAAGATACTTCCTTACGGTAGATCACTAGTTGCATAAAATAACATTGACTTGGAATATTTAATTTGGATCAATATGATTCTTTTATGACAAGTAACTCGAAAACCAGTCCAACATCTTGCCTCTCAACCTCTCCAACTCTTGCCTAATGCATACAGTAATAATTTAATAAGTAATAACTTATGGGATACTTTGTCGAAAGCTATTGAAAGTCTGTATAGATACTGTTAACTTATATTTGTTGGTAAAAGATTCCTTAATATATCCATGGTAAATTATAGTAACCGTTAACCTTTTAGTAACGAAACGGTGTTGGTTTTTATCTGTCACTTTTAGTATTGAAGGTAGTCAAACGTTTTTGGAAGTGATGATTGTATGCATACACATAATACATATGTGTATTGTGTATCATCACTTTTCTTGAATATTTTTATTTTTTTATTATTATTTATTAAATAAATGTTTTCAATGTATAAGGCTAGTTTTACACTTGTAAGTTTTTTCGTAAGTTTACGACTTCTGGCCAAGGGGCACATTGAATTTTCAAAATGAAATATGCCCATCGGCCAGAAGTCATAAATTTACGAAAAAACTTACTGGTGTAAAGCTAGACTAATAATTTTGATAACAATAAATTACAAAATAAGTTTTCACAGATTTTTTTTGATGTTTCTCTTCTATCAAAGCCCGCGCTTGTGTTTAGAAAATGAGCGAGCGTCAGAAGTCAGAACGAAAAATATTTTGTGCCCGTAATAAATTATGATTTAAGGAATTATGAACTTAAAAATAAATATACACCTAAATAGACTTTTATGTTAATTATGAAGATAAAATCATCATTTATTTATTTTTACATTGAATTGCTCTTTAATAGCTTTTAGCAGACATTTATTGTCTTCGATATTTCTTATCTTTCCGGTAAACTGTAACTAGATTACAACGGATTGGAACAGGTCCAGAAGAAAGTAAGTGGTTAAATAAGTGGACCTGCAGATGCGCATCGTTTGAGAAATATTGGCGGTATGTTATCTGGGCCCGCAGATTTGTTGAGATTAAAAGAAAGGATTTTATTTAGACATGATTTCTGTGTAATGCGGTAGTTCTGTAAATGCATTGTATTATGATGTGTGTGATTATCTGATATTTCGCTTTTGTATACGTCTTAGAAATAATGTAAACAAATTGACAATATCGGTGGAGCTTTTGGCTATTTGCTTGCAATCATAATGCATTGTGGGGGGTAGTCTATAATATCTTCAGTGTTTAATTTTTTTATGTTTAAACTCTCTTATTTTAAAGTATCAGAAAATCCTTAAAATTTGCTTTATTTTACCGCAAAGCAAACGGAAGGAACGTTGAGTGGGTAGGAAAATGAATATTATTTTTAATCTTTTCCAATCAATTTTATGTCTTTACGATTAGTTTTTCTCCTGATATTTTTTCCTATTATAACTCTACGTAAATATAATAACAAACCGTCAGGATTTCAAATGTATTTTTCCATCGACGTTTCTTGCGATAAGCAGAGTGAAGGAATATGCATTGCCATGAAGTGACATAAATCCGAGTAGGAACCGGAAGTAAACGACTTGGCAGGAAACAGGAAATACATCAGACACCCAGCGTTCTTGGATGTTAGGAACCAATGTCGAAATGCTGTATCGATTAGAAAATTCTTGGTTATCAAAGCCTGGGACCTCCCATTCCGGGACCTCCGGAACTTTAAAAACTTAATGGCTTATTTAAAAAAAAAGGTGTAGTAGGTAAGTAGAAAATATTGTGTTGCTTATTCTTTTAAGACGTAAGAAAGAAAATTGATAACAACATTAAATAAATAAATGTAATCGTAATTATGACTTATATTATGTATTAAAAATCAATAACTTAGGGTTCATAATTTTTTTATGTTTTTTTTTTTTTAACTTTACGCACGCCATCCGTTGATGACATCATGGCATATATAAAACTAAATTATGTTAATAAACGACAGATTTGATCGATATTATTATTACTTTTTCAATATATTTCTTTCAACACAAAGCTAATAAACATTTCATTTATAAAATAATACGTATAGATAATACGACGAATTTTCAAGTACAGCTCTTGTAATTTAAAAAGCAGATATTAGCAAATTGCCAAACTACACAATGTGTCATCTTTAGAAAAGTGTTTCTGTTCACTTCGTGGGTGCGTGTTAGGGGTTTGTTAGGATTCGAATTGCTTGAGTTGGTAAAATATTATGTGGTAGTGTATTTTTTTTCATAATTACCGATTACTCTTTTTTTTCAAATTTAAATTAATGAAATAACCTGTTCATTTACTTAGTTGTGTCAGTGATGCATTAAATGAACATATAATATGATACACAGATAGGTTGACTGGACCAGGGGTTAATGTACTAAAACTACACTACCCAGATGCAGCCCACTGCGAAATAACTGCAGTAGGTTTAATTATTTTGAGAAAGTACCTATTGTCCAGCTTTGAGGTATTGTTGATAGATGCGATGTATGCATATTGCATAGGCCTCGCCCAACTCTTATCAACCGAATGATCTTTCGTGAGTAATATAAGAATATTTTTTGTCGCCGAGTCAAAAGTCGCAATACAAGGCGTTAGTCATTGTCCTGAAATTGAAGTAACCCCAAAACCCAACAGAACCAGTTACACGATTTACACTTTTAAACGAGTTAGGTAACAAAAACATAGGAATACGTTAGGACGGGTTGTTTCACAGAATACGAACCATTCATTAAATTTAATAGTTAATATTCAAGTTCTGTTATTAATATCCCAGTATTGCGGAATAACCGACACATGATCAATTATAACAGGTATTAAATAGATCTTTCACCGAACGTGAATATTATGTATGTGATTATGTACCTAATATTAGTATGAATATTTTCCCTAATATGTATGCTATATGTTTTTACTTTCATCTACATATATGGATAATTATACCTACTATTTTATACTTAATAAACATCTTATGGATCTCGACTACCATAATACGGGCATTTGCCTAGCTTGGTAGTCAAAAAGCTATGTAAAATAAACCTGTAACAAAAAAAATGAATAAAGAAAATTAAAAAAAAAAAAAAAATTTGAAATTTGACGAATTGTTCAAATTGTGTGAAACAACCCGTTCTTGTGATGAACGTTGTTGTCGTTAAGGAAATGAATGTGTCACAGGTCTAGATGGATAAGGATTTTATTGATTTTGAAGTAAAACTTATTTACGCACGCTTGACTTAGGGAGTAAGCAGGCGAATGCGTGACGAGAGCGTTACGAAAAGTGTGAGCAGGCTGTATCACACTGTAGGAGCAAGAGAGAGCAGTGCGCGCGCACATTGTCTTTCTCTCTTCCTCTCATAGCTAGTGCATGAAGATTATTCGTCATTTCATTTCGTTCTTGAACAATTTTATAAACACTGTAGGAGCAAGAGAGAGCAGTGCGCGCGCATATTTTCTTTCTGTCTAGAAGTTTTACTTCAGTCGTGTGGTGTAGTCAATATTTCAGTTCACAGTTCTGTGGGCTTGACGGCAGCCAGTCTAAGTGTTTATTGCAAAAATAACTAGTCACTTACTCAGTGAGTAAATTTGCCAATGAACGAGAACAATACTCGGAAAATATGTGTAAATTGTTCTCACTGCATTGATGTTTCTAAACAACTATATTATTCTCAGAACATTCATAATTTTAACGACGGATGATTGTGAATTTCGATGGAATCTACTCTGAAACTACTGTAAAACCACACACACAATCGGTATCCTAGTTATCTACATAGGTACTACATGTATTTTAACACAGAAAAAAATAGACGAAATTAGTAAATTGGGTATTGCAACATAATAAGACCATCTATAAATTTAAAGGTATCTACCTTGGTAGACAAACATATTTTTTAAACTTAAGAAATACTCAATATTGACATATTAAAAATAATCTATTTTTCCCTGGTGCAATCGTTAATCATTTACGGCATTATAGGATTGGGTGGTGCGCTTGAGGCATTTATTAAGCCTTAAGGAAAATAATTTCCCTCAGGATCTGTATCCTCTTTGAGGATGTTGTGTGGAGGGTTTATTCAAGGGAAGGAAGGAAAGAAAGATCTGGAAAGGAAAAAGGTATTAGGGGTGGGTAGGAATGTGGAGGTTAGTGTGTCAAGGAGTGACGGACCTTTGAATTCATCACAACTGCGGTGCAAGGCCATGGGTCCAGAGAGCCTGGTGGAAAGGTATAAAGGTCTCGCTGAACTAGTCTCTTTAAATCCGGTCTGCCACCATCAGCCGCCAAGACATAAAAACCCCGGGCACCACAGCTAAGTCACTAAACGACGCAAACCACCTGGGGTGCCTTTGGCAGAGGCGTTGATTATCCAATGGGCAGGGCGGCGGTACCCATACCCGCCTCCCAAATTGAGAATACATATTATACACATAGATTATCCGGTAAAATAACATCGTATTCGACCTAAAAAGTATTTCCCCCCCCCACCCCTCTTCATAGATTATCCATAACATAAGAACTTACATTTTCGATTTATTAAACATGATTTGGATACGTTTTTAGATTTTCACGGCCAAAAGCATTTTTGTTGTTTGTTTTGGGGGTGTTATATGCCGTGTTGCGATACCTCTTCTTTAGCCGACATACTTTACACATCGTCGGATCTGCCGGATCTGCCCTGATGATGGACACTGCAACGCTGTCCGAAACGTCGGCTAAAGAAGGAGGTAGCGCAACACGGCATAACACCCCAAAAACAAACAACGAAAATAAACATGATTTATTTATTTTAAAAGTCTGAGTTTACTATTCGGTATTTAAACCAATGATAGGATAAATTAGCCTAGTTTTTTTTTACCTGTTGTGAGTATTTCTTAATTTTTTAAATTTATTTATTCGTTTTATTTATTTATTAGTTATCAGGAGCATGGTAAAATATATAAATAATATGATGAAATACCCCCAATGACGGAAATGCTTTCGATGTAGAGCCATCTGTGAAACAAAATGAAAAGTGTAATAGAGAAGAGTTGTAATATTTGTCCGCTAGGTTTCGTGGTGCACGGACGGCGCTGAGCGGTTGCGGCGGCTGGCGGTTCCGCGCTCCGCTATTTCTCTGTCGGAGGGGGAGGCGCTGCAAGAGGGAACTTTCGGCCGACTGCTGCGCGGGGACCTGAGTCAAGGAGCCGAGCACAAGGAAGTGCTCGTTAAAACTGTATCCGGTAGATGGCACTCATTTATATTTATTTATTATAGATAGATACAAAAGAAAGTACAAGTTACTTATTAGGAAGCTAATATGTAACTTGTTTTAACATATAACATATATTATATATTACATCTTGAATTTCACGCCCAGATGGGCTTTTACGTGTATATTTTTTTTAATTTCACAAGGAACATATAAATAAGCATAACCATATCTAAACAAAACAAAATTAAAAACAAAATCAATAACGAATAAGATAAAAACAAGATACTCCACTATGCAAGATGGAAAAACCAAATCAAAATCAATATCAGAAAACGATACAAGGGGAAAAAGAATTTGCCCCCCCCCCCTCCCTCTTGGTGAGATTAAGTGAGATTTAGTGGGACCTCCCCCCCCCCTCATGTGAGATTTTTTTCTTAATCATGATGTAAATAATATGATATAATGATATAATAAATGTTTTTCATTATAGCCATTTTTTCAGCGTCAAAATGGAAAACTGAAACAATAAAAAAAAATTATCTCTATAATAATATATACTCTTTTAAAGTTGACGTTAGATTTTTATTGAATATACTGAGAAGCGGAAAATAAATATTTTTTCTTACTTTATTAATTTAATGATGTCGTATTAGGATTCTTGGTTCGTTTATTGATTTCCGACAGTTCAAGTGAAGAGATATTCTGCGGATTTTGAAAAAGAGCTTTTATTATTATAACATCGTATATATGTTCTTTATTATTATCTCATCGTATAGATGAAATAAAAAAAATTGCAGGCCCCTGCTGGCCGCAAATAGCTCAAGAGAGAGATAAATGGAATTATTTAGAGGAGGCCTTCACCTTCGCCTGAGAGAGGGGTTCTTGCATATGAATAATTTAAGATACCTATATAACATTTTCGAAAATATTGTAAATAACATTAATTATACTTTTATTACTTTTATAACTCGGTAACATACCTATTGCAAGAAATAAAAGGCTTTTTATTTTATTTATTTATATATATTATTATATATGTTCTTTGAATCTGGTTGAGAAAGCTCTTCCCGTCTGTCCGATATAAGTAGCATTACCGTCGGTGTGGTCACATTTTAATTTATACTCAGCTGTCATAATAATAAAAAAAAAAACTAAAATATTCAACCAATAAGATAGTATAAATAACTGTACGTTTATTTTTAGGTATGTCTATTACTTTTCAGTAATAGACATATCTGAAAATATAGAGTAATAGCCTAAAACAGGGTTTGATAAATGGCATGCATATCTTGGCAATAAAAATGAAGATCTGCGGAAGACTCCTATAGCCAGGGGGTAAATCAATTACTATTTACGTTTCTGTACTAAAAACCTGTCTTATATCACCAAATATTGTTTCTATCTCGGATGGGGTGGTCTCACTTAATTCAACAGGAATGAAAGAAGGATACCTCATTCTACATAGTTTGTAAATATGTATTTTTCAGAAATTCCCCCCTTTGGTAACCCCTAAAGGGGTTTTCCATCACTTTTTTTGGACGGACTCTGAAGATCTTAATTTATATTGCCAAGATGTCTATAAGACCAAAGTTTCGAATGAAAGAATTTTGTCATTTATTTTGTGTATTTTGATAGTATTTTTCCTGTACTATAATGTGAAAGCGGGATATTTGATTGTTCCAGAGGCCGCATCGGGTGGACAGGCCAACCTGATGGTTCGAGAGGCCGGACTACTGGCGGGCCTGTCGCACCCCAACTTGCTCTCACCGCTGGCCGCCTTCTTGCCAGACTCCCTCTCGCAGCTGCCTCTCATCGCCTATCCCCTCCTGTCCCTCGGTAATCTCAAAAGGTTCGTCTCACCCCTTCCACGGCACACACTCTGCACTAGAGAATACAAGAAAGCGCTGCAAAATAGCTCAATTCATTTGCACGATGATGTCGTCTCTCACCCATCATGCCGCTCGAAGTCCCGAAAACCCTCCTGGACGGAAGGAGAAAGACTCCTCCGATTAACTCTCACCCCAGAAGTTAGGTGGAAACTTGAGTGGCAGTCAGCCAACGTGGAAAATGCCCATCTTCAAAGTGGATTTTTCTTTACATTTTAAATGACCTTAAAACTTTTTGTGTAAGTAGGTACCTGTCTTCTCTTCTCTCTAAATCTTCTACTGTAAATGGATAATTTATCAATCTTACAATAATAAAAAAAACAACAACAACGCAGCGGAATAATGCACTGGTACTCTGCGAAATCCGGCGTGTCCATCTTCAGCAACTTCCTTTCCGTCGATTAAAGTTTTGTTACTCCTCATATGTAATGTGACCAAGATATTTAGAATTTCTTCATTTTATAATCACAGTTTTGACCAATCTATGAAAAATTTGTTTGCCCTTTCTGTCCAGGGAATTTCAAGGGTGAGCATATATATATATATATATATATATATATATGTATATATTGAAATGTATTCTTTTCTATCCCGTTATGCTTTAAGTCCGTGTTTTTTTTAATGTATGTAGATAGTATCGGCTAATCGGTTATTTTTTATCAGTCTTCCATTGCGGCGGTTTCCTTCTACAAGGCTTCGATTTAGTTTTTGAATAAATGTTGAATACTAGTGGCGATAAAATACAGCCATTTCTTATATTATACGGATTGTGAATTACTTCGCTGATTTTCTTCTTCTTCCCTATATTGACTTTTTGGTTCCGAGAGAGGTGTTTTATAATTTTAATTTCTCTTTTTTCAACATTTTCGAAGTCGTATGAGTTTTGAATGTTGAACTTTATCAGATGTAGGTATAGGGGTCAGCAATTGCGCTATACTGTAAAATCTTACTGCTTTCAATGTTTGATGACAGATCACCTCAAAAAACGACCAGTAAATAATTGTTATATACGAAAGACAAAAAGATCAGGTCCAAAAAACCAATTAGACATAGCGGGAGCAAAATGAATGTGGACGAACGACGTGGAAAAACGATCCGCGGACCAGAAAAATGGCCCGTGTCCTGCAATGGTAGTCAGAGTAGAGTTGTAGAGGTAGAGGTGTAGAGTGTTAATGAACAGTGTCAATGGAGTGTTGTAGTGGAGTATTGTAGACCGGGAGTGTCGTGGGCTGTGGTACCAATCTACCTAGTTCTACTGCCACTTGCATATCGCTATCGCGCACGTAATATTTCAGCTCTCCACACAAACCTTGAAAAGTGAAAACTTCTCTCCAAACTTTTTGTGAACGTTACATTGCTACGAGTAGTTAGTTGTTTGAGCATAACAATTGTCTAATTTCAAGTGTCGTAAATGTTTCTTACAAGGTTTTTTCTGGTTACACAATGCAGCCGCTAGGGCCATTTATGATTATTTCTTGAAAAACATATCAGAGGTAGATAGATACCTATATAAACACATTTCCACATGTATTGTTGGCGGGTAAATGCGGGTTGGGTCTGGTAAATATGTTATGCCCTTATTATAGATCTAATTTCTAATTGTAAAATACATTTTTCTTAAACAAAAATGAAAACAGCCCTCTTCGCCATGAAATCATAAGCATAATTAAATACATACATACTTGAGGACAACGTAAATTACTGCCAATTGGGATTTTCAATTAGTGGCTAAAAGACAAGACGAGAAAATGCGTTCAAAGACGCATTCATAATATTCAGTAGTTACCTAGTTACAGACTCAATGATTCTTATCAGTTATTTTATATTAAAACTTTAGGTAGGTTCTTATAACAACCTACTTAGTAACATACATATTTTAACTCATCTGTGCCCACTTAGTAACAAAAGTCTAAGTTCTCATCTGCCCTTGCGACTTATTTCTAAATGTTAAACGTAAGAAGAGTGTTTTGTCTTTACTCTAAAGTGTTCTAGTTGCTCTTGTAGCTCTAGTTGCCCTAGTTGCTTTGGCATAATAGAATACGATGGGCACCAGTAGATGCGTGCTGTGACACTCTACGGTCTGTGCCAAATTCGTCACTTTCATTGTTCAACCCGTACAACACGATTTACAATTGACTAATAAACATTTTTTTGAATCCGTAGACATTAGTCTCTTTTGCCGGTGACGCTTTGGCGGTAGAGTCAAAAGAGAATTCTCAATAACGCCCCTAATAGTGTTAATAATGTTCGTGCATAATAAATATATAAGTTTAGATTTATTTACATATATTTATTATTTATTTCTAACAAAAAGAAAACGCTTAACAAAGTACACGGTTTAGACAAAAAATAGGTAGTTCCGCGAAGCCACCACATGGTTGCTTGTCTGCAGATTCTACCTCTATATGCAATAAGAATACAAACACAATAAGAATGAAAATACGAGTGTGATTTTGTGAAATTCTACAAAATAAAAAAAAAATAAACTTATACATACACACACAGAATTTAAAAGTCCACAAAAAGTACAAAGATGTACTATGCACTGCAATAAGTCCTTTTTGTATTTTAGAAATTTTTGAAAAATTCTGTTCGGTGAAATAGAGATTATAATCAATTATTTTTTACATTGGCTCCACACTAGGCCCTGAGGAAAAAATTCCACCAAGGCCTATGTCATCTTTGTGGATGCTGTGGAGGGTATTTTTAGGGAAAGGAAGGAGAGGAAGTTCTGGGAAGAAAAAGGGTATGAAGGGTGGATAGGAATCTGGGGTTAGTGTGTCCAGGAGTGACGGACGTATGAATCCATTCCTCCCACTACGGTGCAAGGCGGTGGGTCGAGAAAGTCTGGTCGGAGAGATCAAAAGGTTTCCCTCAACCAGTCTTTCCCGATCCTGCCTGCCACGCAGCAGGTGAGCAAACATATCCGCCGCCAAGACCTAGACAATCTTCACCCCTTGAATTCGGTAACCAAACGTAGCGAACCACTTGGGGTGACTTATGGCAGGGGTGTTGGTTATCCAATAAATGGTTCCCGTGGCGGCGTTACCCATACCCGCCTCCCAAATAAAATGTATATCTAAGTTCAAAATATGTGAAATAACTAAAAGCGAGTATCCTTTTGAGTTACGCCTCAGGCAGAGAATCAATGTTATTTTCAATTGACACAGTACACATTTACACAGTTGTAGTTGGAGCTGGTGTTTTTTTCTATTTATTTTATACAATTAATGAAAAATGTCATTATTAAAATAATACCAGCAGAGAAATAATGATCGCTAGGAGTTTCACTATATTTCATTTGGTGATCATTTATTTTATAGATTTAATATATACAGTATAAAAAAATGTATAAACAAGTTCTAATTGGTAATTATATATAATCTAACTGGTTTTAATTCCCCGCGATAGCTGTTTTGCCTTCCGAAGGCATTTTATGCTGTGGTGAATCTTTTTATGTTTTATTTTCATAAATTATAATTATTTTCATTTAAAACAGGTTGATGACAAAATACATACATTCAAAAAATAGTTTAAAACCCAATAATTAATGTTCACATAATGCAAACTTAATATTGAAAAATGTGCTTCTGAAAAAATAAGGAAATATACGGATTTAGGAAATGAGATTTGAAATGAGATGAAATTTGGAATTCTCAGACTATAAAAATATTACCATTTATTATTTCGGCTACTTGCATTATACCTAGCTCTCTCATTCAAAATTTAGGCTTATTTGTTTTGAAAGAAAAATAAATTGTCAAAAAGGAAAACACCGTCTCATAAACCTTTGCAAATAGAAGGAAAAACCTACAAATTTCAGATGGTAAAAAATACCTGGGACTTCATATCGATAAACACTTATCTTTTAAACACCACGTACAAAAAAATTATCCCACTAATATTGGTGTATTTGGTAGAATAGCTTATAGTATAATAAAACAAATTTAAAACTTTTTCCACTTTTAATTTAATGACCGTAACCGGTTTCAGCTTGTCAAAGCCATCTTTATAATAGCTTATCTTCTACCAATACAAGTAAAGAAGGGATTATATTTTAGTTTAATTCAATCCCATCTAATTTATCTCATAGAAATATGGGGAAACACAAACAACACATACTTAAACGAAATTCAAATAATACATAATAAAGTTATAAAAAAACTTTTTAACTAAAGACTAGATACCCCCAACAAAAGAGTATACCAAGAAACGAACTTACTGAAAACGAGAAAACTGCACGATTACAACATATGCTTATTAATCTACAAAATCCAAAATGGTTTTATACACACAAATACTACATTTATGAAAACATCACAAGTACATGAAAACCACAAGACAACATAAATTATACACAAATTCAGCAAAGACAGAGTGTGGCAAAAGAAACATAGACCATGAGGGTGTACACATATATAATCTCCTTCCTGATAACCCGACCACCGTAAATAGAATGAATATATTTAAGAAAAACTGTTTGCTCTCAAGATTAATGAGCAAAACCAAAATGTACTTATTTAAGAAAAATGTGTTACTTAGGTAGTAATCCATAATTATTTAAAAAAAAAATTATTAATGTATACTTAAGTTAACAAACCGAAATATGTATATTTCTTTTAACTTAATAAATAACTAACTAACAAAAGAGTTTATATATAAAAGTGCAAAAATCGATCATTTTAAATACATGGCTCCATTAAATATTTAGAAGTGAACTATGCGGTGTAATACAGTAAGGGCGGAACTAGCTTCCAACCCACTCACTGTTCTACTACACTACCTTCAGTTGTGATGGTACCAGGTTGTACATTATATTTGTGTACATGTATGAGAACTAGTACTTTGGCGTGGGACTCAAAAACAAGCCCACAATTCATAATTTTGATAGCTAGAGTCTTCTAGGTTCCTTCTCCTGGCGACAAGTTGTAGATATCTTCAGCTACGAATGTCGTAAAACTTGCTGTCTTATGCCGAAATTATATTACGCAACTAGTTGCATGCATGTTCCAAATAATTGATTGACACCATAAAATTAGTGTTTCAAATTTAGTGTCGTACAACCACACTAACAGAGAGAGGAAAGCTCATATATAAATGAAGAGCAATGATAATATATAATATAAAAATAACATTTAGAAGTTAACTACAAGTTAAAGCACGAAGAAGGATTTGAAAGGCTTTAAAAAATTACAAATTGCGTATCGACTGCCGAAAGTTATGTAGGATTTGTCAAAGAATTTATATATAAAAATGCTAAATCAGTCATTTTAAATACATGTAGGATTACGAAAGTTTTTTTATATATTTATATTGAGGGACAGTCGGATTTATCGGTCCAGTTAGGAGTTATTTGAAATATCTGGAGTCGGTGAATTATTTTCCCATTTGGTCTCTGGTAGGTTGACGTGTTGTTCTTGCATTGTTTTGTATTTATTATACTTGCAGAGCATGGATTGACTAGATGATCATTTGTGGAAAAGTTGGTTTTTCCTTTGGGGAAGATTTAACCCAGACATAAAGTCATACAAATAATTATATAAATCATATTCAATGCGGTGTGCTAATAAATTGTATAACTAAAAGAAAAAAAATATACATATATGAAACAATTTTTTTACTTATGTTATTTTCGAAGACATAATAATTAATAAGATTTTGTTTAATCGCTCAACACTTTGTTGTTAATCATATAATATTTTTCTACAAATTTACTTCATTTAACATTGTTATTTTTATTATTTCGTATTGACTTAACTGTTTGACAAAAATCGTCATGTATTTTTGTTACTTTTATTTGAATTTATTTATCTCGACACAAACGAACCCTGGTGGGGTTAATAATTATATGCTAATTAGTAATGAAGTAAATTATGAAGAAACAATACAAAAATATATATGGCTAATAACCATACATACAGCGTGCCAGTTGTATAATAATGGCTGGCAGAAAAAAACTGAAAAGGAAAAGTAATTGCCATAATGACGGAAAAAGAAAATACAAAAAAGAATAAGAATTAAAAGAGAAAATAGTATTTGGGCATATAATTTTGTTATATTATTTGTTTATACGAAATAAATTGCAGATACTTACAATTTAAACCCTTTGAACTTATTGCTTCTATTTTTATATTTGACAATTGGGTTTTTTGGTATTTTTAATTAATTTTGAAGAAGCCGAGTTTATTATACATCATTACATAAATATTTGTGAACTTGTAATATGGTCTATAACTAATCATTAACTATTCACAAATTAATATTATTTGAACATACATAGGAGTGACGAATTTGATAATATAATATTTTTGGTTCATTTAAATAATAATAATATTCGGATAATTTAATATTGATGATGGTAAACGGATGATAAATCACCTCAACTTCATTTATGCATTCAACATATACATTTTAACTAAGATTGATAACTGTGACTTAAAACTAAAATTTATAACTAGTGACTTAAAACTACATTTATAAAAAGCATTTATAAAAATAGCTTTAGGATCGTTAGAGTAGTTATGAATTTCCAACTGTTCAATAGATAATATTCATAATTAAATGAAACAATATAACTTAGTTACAACCGCTGATTTATTTAGTTACACGCCGACCGGTTTCATAAAGTGTTAGCTAGTTTCAAAAGTATAGATAATATTTATTATAAGATGTAACGGAGTTGGTTGGCATTATAAATATTTTATTATGCTATAATATAATTTAATTATTTTTTTATTAATTTTATTCTACATCTGTACATGTAACTGTTATAATCAATTTGGGTAATTATCTCGTTGAGTTCATAGGTCATAATTTTTGAGAATTTTCAGTGATATTTTTCGTTGTTTGTTCAGCTATTTACAAACCAAATTTATAAAATTATTTATTTTAGTGTTTATAGATAAATTATTTTTCCCTCTCTACCTTTAAAACAGTTACTTCTATTTTATTTTATCAGGAACATTTACAGGTTAATAACATCGCATAGATGAAAAAAATCAACAATTTATAATAATTTGGTAACATAATAAGTAATAATAGTGTAATAAAACTTTTTTTTTCTTTTTTTTTTAATTTTATTAAAGTTTTAATTAAATTAAAATTTGTTTTATTATACTATTATAATGGAATTCCGACACGAATTATGAGTTTCAAAAATAGAAATTTCAATAACTTAATTCGTATCATGCACAAATAATAAATAAAAAAGTATATTAATATTAAATTTATAGATAGGAACTAGATCAACCATTTAAACATAATTTAGATAAACTGTCTAATATAAAAGATACAAGTAAAAGCCAAAGAGTTTTTAAGAGGAATATAAACGCTAGAAATATTTGACTTCTTACCCCTTTAGCTCTCCGCGTGTTTTTGGTAATATCTGCAAGAGGAAAGTAGCGCCAAAGTTGTTTTTATTTTTTTTATGAATAATTTTACAAGAATAAATAAAAAGTTAGTCAATTGGAATAGTCAAAAATAATCTTAGCCATAAAGGGGTATTTAAAAAAAGTAGTTTCTTATAAATATATATTTTATTTTATTTGGAAAACCAACAGTTATAACATTTTATAAAGTGTATTAAATAATGTGTTAATCATTTAACCAATAATAGGTTTCCACTGAAGTATTTTAATTTTTTGTAAACAAAGAGAACTAGTTACATTAGCCCATGGGGATGGGATGGTGAAAGGGAAGGGAAAGGGATCGATCTATTCTGTATAATTAGTAGGGTGTATGTATGGTATGTAAGTACTTATAGTAAAGTATCGAGAGATTGCCTGTGTGACTTTAAGGAGTGTGGTGCAGAGTTAAAAATGTCAAATTGTGAATAGTATGTATTGAAAGTGTGTGATGCACGATACATGAAGGAGTTTTGCTTAGAATTGGTGTTGCATCGAGGGAGGCTAAAAATTTTGTCTGATCTGGTTCGTTTGTTGGGAACTCGTAGTTGGATTCGTTGTAAGAGTTCCGGGCAATCTACGATGGACCTGGATATTTTCTGTAGAAAGAGGACATCAGCCGAGCTTCTTCGATCTTTCAATGATAATATATTGAAGTACGCGGCCGAATCTTTGTGATTTAAGTGGGGACGATAGCTACGGAAATCGAAGTACCGCAGGAAACGATAAGCTGCGGACATATGCAAAATATAGGATTTTCATTATTTTAAGGTTATTGAATTTTTTACATGTTCTAAGAATAAATCCTAACATTTTCGAGGCCTTTGATGTTACTGAGTCGATATGAATG
This sequence comes from Limnephilus auricula, assembly GCA_951813805.1. Lineage (NCBI taxonomy): Eukaryota > Metazoa > Arthropoda > Insecta > Trichoptera > Limnephilidae > Limnephilus > Limnephilus auricula. The sequence goes on from OX638390.1 coordinate 42,314,640, forward strand.
TCGAATATAAGCTTAGAGTCTCATGTCACTCCTAAACATTTGAATTCCGTTTTGTTAATTAGTATAGAGCCGTTCAGAGAATATTCATTAATAATGATATTTTTATTTCGTGTGAAGTTCACGACGAAACACTTTTTTACATTAATTTTAAGGTAACGCTGTGAACAATAAACATTAAGGAGATTTAAATCTTCCTGCATTTTTTGACAGTCAGCGCACATCTGACAGGATAAAAAACCTTCTCATCATCTGCATAAAGTAATGTTTTGGAGTGTTTGAACCATTGGCCAATATCATTAATGTAAATGTTACATATATAACTTCATATTTATGTAATGAAAAAACAAATTATTTGGTACTTTACGCTTATATTTTTTGTAAAGCATTTAATAATTTTATTTTAATTTCAATAAATAGAGAAGGTGGGAAAAGCTTTAATGTATCCATAGCATATTTTTTCATATTCATAATGTAAACCGATTCGTAGTAAAGATAAATCTATATAGTAATTTGGCGTATAGCTTCTAATACCTCTATCATTCGTATTTACATAGCTCCCTTTCAACGTATTATTTGCTATATATTTTTATTAAAAACAGATTATTTTGTTCGGTTGGGTATTTTGATCTGAAAACCAAAATGAAGTTTTGTATGACCATGTTGTGTTGAGTTCCAGAAGTGATTATGGACATGCTTACAGGTTCCTGCTGGAGCGACGCGCGAGCCCCGGGGGCGCTCCACCACCGCTGGCAGCGCGACTCGTGTCACTGGCGGCAGGAGCGGCGCGCGGACTCGTGTTCCTGCATGCGCGCGGACTCGCGCACCGGGACGTGGCGGCCAGGAACTGCGCGTGAGTTACTTGTCTGTTCTCTACTATTGCTGCTTCCGATATTATCAGACCATACATGAGCTGGTTGTTTGTTACGTGTTGCAGGGTGGACGAGCACCTGCAGGTGAAGGTGATGGACACGGCGCTGGCGAGGGACCTGTTCCCCGCGGACTACCACTGCCTGGGGGACAACGAGAACCGCCCCGTCAAGTGGATGGCGCTAGAGACGCTGCAGCACGGACACTTCTCACGCGCCTCGGACGTGGTACTTACCTCCTGACTCCTACCTCCTACCTCCTACCTCCTACCTCCTACCTCCTACCTCCTACCTCCTACCTCCTACCTCCTACCTCCTACCTCCTACCTCCTACCTCCTACCTCCTACCTCCTACCTCCTACCTCCTACCTCCTACCTCCTACCTCCTACCTCCTACCTCCTACCTCCTACCTCCTACCTCCTACCTCCTACCTCCTACCTCCTACCTCCTACCTCCTACCTCCTACCTCCTACCTCCTACCTCCTACCTCCTACCTCCTACCTCCTACCTCCTACCTCCTACCTCCTACCTCCTACCTCCTACCTCCTACCTCCTACCTCCTACCTCCTACCTCCTACCTCCTACCTCCTACCTCCTACCTCCTACCTCCTACCTCCTACCTCCTACCTCCTACCTCCTACCTCCTACCTCCTACCTCCTACCTCCTACCTCCTACCTCCTACCTCCTACCTCCTACCTCCTACCTCCTACCTCCTACCTCCTACCTCCTACCTCCTACCTCCTACCTCCTACCTCCTACCTCCTACCTCCTACCTCCTACCTCCTACCTCCTACCTCCTACCTCCTACCTCCTACCTCCTACCTCCTACCTCCTACCTCCTACCTCCTACCTCCTACCTCCTACCTCCTACCTCCTACCTCCTACCTCCTACCTCCTACCTCCTACCTCCTACCTCCTACCTCCTACCTCCTACCTCCTACCTCCTACCTCCTACCTCCTACCTCCTACCTCCTACCTCCTACCTCCTACCTCCTACCTCCTACCTCCTACCTCCTACCTCCTACCTCCTACCTCCTACCTCACTGCTTTAAATTAGTAAAGCATTGGTTTCAATTTGGGTTCGAGTCCCACCGACACATAAAATAACGATCGCTTTGTGTATAACCAAAAATTATTGAAATATTAGTAACGCTAGAATACTATATGCGATTTCAATTTTCATTATTATTGTTATTTAAGGAATCATAAGAAAAGAGAGGAGAATAAGAAAGAACAATTTTAAAATAAGAATTGTGAATAAGAATAAAATGAGAGGAGAATGAGAAAAGAGGAGAATAATGATATTTCATTGTAATTTAAGGAGTCATAATATATTCCATCTTGAAATATTTAATAACAGTATTGCATACTTCAATCCGATATCTTCGCAAACAATCTGTCATATTTTAAAAACCAAATTAACAATCTTCTACCATGATGTCATTTAGAACAGTTATGTACCTAATTGCTTTATTATTATGCTTTTTCTTTCTTTCTTTCTTTCTTCTCTTTCTCTGTAGATTTATTTATTTACACTTTATTATTACACAATGTTTTATTATTTCTGTTTTTTCACTACTAGCATCTCCGGCTAGTAACAAGTAAAACTTGAATATGAATGCTGTGAACATTTTTAATTGAGTATTGGAGCATTTTTATCTATGCACTTAACGGCAATATTATTAATGTAATAATTGCCATTGTAAATTTTTAAAACAATAAATAAATAAATAACTATTTTCTTACAGTGGTCTTTTGGAGTCTTGCTCTGGGAGCTGGTGACCCTCGCCCAGGAACCTTATGCGGAAGTGGATCCTTTTGAAGTGGCGGCTTTCCTCAGGGATGGCTATAGATTGGCGCAGCCTGCCAATTGTCCGGATGAGTTGTAAGTTCTGTTATTTTCATGTGCATATTTCAACAACGATATTCAGGGGAAATCTGAAACAAATACTCAAATAAATTCTTACATAACCTAAAAAATTGTCCATGCACATTAGTTATTATTTTAAAAAATCAAATTTTTCTGTTAATCCTGGGCTTTTTAAAAATCTATTTTCTTGTTATTATTAACAATATTTTATTACGTAACTATCTGATTTTATTATTCTAGCTTGCATTATCTCACCAAACACAAAAGTATTGTCTTTTTATGGCGAGGAAAAGCTGTTTTTGAAATAGAAACGGCTATGCATATTAAAATGAATTAACTTATTAGTATTTTCCCCAAGTGATTAGTTAGTTATGGCATCCAAAACAATACCATTGTCCATCCTTCTACAAAAAACTATTAGATTTCGTGTAGGGAATCTAAAACTACCTAAACCTTCGTTATCATTTATTAAACTTTGGTAAAAGATTTGTCAGTGTTCCATAAATTATAAGCGCTGTCAAGAGAGGCGAACATGATACCTTTTTCCTTCCCAGAACTTTCTCCTTTTCCTTAAAAATACCCTCTACATAGCATCTCTAACGCCGTTCTTCCATGGAGCTACCTTCAAGCGACGCGATCGCCGCTCGTCCGTGTTTTTCATACTATTATTAGTGTTTGAAATCGCCGCCAGGCTCTACACTAGCAAATTTCTTTGACAGGTAGCGGTAGCGTCGCTTGTGAATAGCTACGTGGAAGAACGGCGTAAAAGATGACAGATCCTGAGGGAAAGTACCTGTGTAGAGTTAGAATGATTATTGAGTTGTTTGGCTGTTTGGTTGCAGGTACACGGTGATGTCGTGTTGCTGGCTGGCCACAGTGGACGCGCGGCCCACTCTGCTGCAGCTGCTCGCCTTCCTGCAGGACTTCCAGGCGGCACTCGCGGAATACATCTAGTCATCTGGTCATCCAGTCATTTGTTATCTCGTTGTCTGGTTTTTTGGTCATTTGATCATCTGGTCATCTAGTCAATTGGTCACTTGATCATCCGGTCATAATTAGCTGGTCAACTTGTCATATGGTTATCTGGTTATCTGACCATCTTTTCATCTGGCTTTCTTATCATATGGTAATCTGATTATCTTCTCATTTGGCCATCCGGCCATCTCGTTATCTGGCCACCTGGCCATCTGGTCACCTGATCATCTGGTGTCTGATAATCTGGTCATCTGGCTATCTTGTCATATATTTATCTCTTCATCTGATCATCTAGCCATCTGGTCATCTGACCATCTAACCATCTAGTCATTAAGTCATATGGTCATCTAAGTTCGGACAAAAAGAAAGACACTTCCCTTGTCCTTGTTGCAGTTGCTCGCCTTTCTGTAGAAATTCTATGCGACGCTCGCGGAATACCTCTGGTCATCTGGTCACGTGTTCATCTGGTCTTCTGTTCAGCTGGCCATCCGGTTACACGAATTTGGTCATCTGGTCACCTTTTCATTTGGCTATCTGGCAATCAAGTCATTTAGTAATCTGGTCATCTAGACTTCAATTCATTGATTCTTCTGGTCATCTAAAGTTCAACCAAAAAAGAAAGAGAGTTAGTTCCCTTGTCCTTACTGCAGCTGTTTGACTTTCCGCAGAAATTGTATGCGGCGCTCGAGTAATACATCTAGTCCTCTGGTCATCTGGTCATCTGGTCATCTGGTCGTCTGATCGTCTGGTCATTTGATCATCTGGTCATCCGGTTACATGTCATTTGATTAGCGAGTTACAAGCCACTAACAAACGCCAGGGAACTGCCAAAAAATCGCTCTTTCTGCGAATAGGAGACGTGCTTTAGTTAACCTTGATGTGTTTGCGGTCTAGCTATGGTCGATGTGTTTTGCGCTTCTCACTCACTTACTTCAACCCTATAATAAATTTTTATCAAATACATTATAACTTACCTGATAATTAATGCTAAAAAAAACCACAGACTGAAATGAAACATAATTTTATTATACATATATACGGGTCGAAAATTATGGAAACGTGTAACCTACATACCGTTTTTTTATATTTATAAACTATTGACTCCATGGAGATCCGTAAATGATGCTAGACTAATCAAAGCGTAATAAACAATTTAACAAAATGCTTAGATGCTTAGTCATTTAGAGCGTATGAATAGAGAAATGCTAAAAGAAAATGATAATATGATATATGACTCGCAAGAGGATGGATGTAGAAGTCAAGGACGCTCCAGAATGAAATTAACACTAGTGTCCAATCATGTCGAGAGTGTGTATAAGAAAAGTCTAAATGTGAATAGATCAGTTCTGACACCGCGAAGCATGCGATGCGTGACCTAGGCGAGTGCAAGTATCAAGCAATAGCTGAACATCGATTGAAAGGCTAGAAATATTATTACAGTCTCAATGGATTCGTATGCAGTTCGTATGCATTCTCGTTGTTGGTTGGAGACTGCTTCGGGGACCGCGGTGTGTGGAAAGGGATATTGTAAAATTTATAACATAGTCTGGCTGGTGTTCACAGGTTCACGTGTTAGTTAGACAATTGCCGGTATCTGAAAGAATTAATTATTATAAAATAATGATCAAACCCACATCTTGTCATTCTAAGATTAATTCGCGTCGCGTCGGCGTAAGTCAAGAGCCCGAAGTCGTCTTAAGGGGCTAATTCGCATTTCATGCCGCTGCCTACACTCCCACAGAAATATATATCTGCTATATAAAAACTTTGTTATGCTCTTATGTATTATTATTATATGAAGCACTTGCATACTATACATTTGGTTTACTATTTTGTTATCTACATTTTTTTTAAAATCTCCGTACCTATCATGCATAAAATCATCTTAAATCACTCAAAAGCCAGGGCATTTATAAATAATTTGTTTGTGTTACTCGGCCCCGTGAACTACCAGAGATTGTAAGACATTATTATAACTGATAATATTGTGTGTAATTTAGTATTATAGTAATATGTAATATTCGGCGTACCTATTCATAATCCCAATTTATAAATGTGATGTTATTGATAAGTAAACTTTATATTTTGAAAATGAACATGTGATGTTAGTTAGGTATTAATGTTTAATGTTACTAAGAATATTGGATATAATACAATTTTTATATGCAATTAATGCAATTAAAACTATAATTTTGTGGGTAATGTTTTTTTATTCAGATTCGAGGAATAAAAATGAATATTAGCTAATTCCAGCAAGTAATGGTGACATCGACTTCGAAATAAACATTTAATAAAACAATGTTACGAACTTAATGTCTGTAAAATAATTGTATTAACCGTATAGCGTTAATACCATGTATTTGATAAAATCTGACATTTATTTGTCTGTATGGAAAACCCGAAGACTTATTTTTCAAACAAATAAACCATAAGGTAGTTCGTTTTCATATAAAATTTTAATTAATTAATCGGTTGCAACGTCCCCAAGAGATCAACAGAAGCTTTTTGTACTAGTTTATTTATATTGTCATGAGAAGCATCGTTCATTTATGTTTACGAAATGAAAGATGGAATTGATGTTTCATTACATTAATATTGTGCACTATATACATCGACGATTGCACCGCATTTCTTGTTGTTGCAATTTTTTAAACGCATTTTACCGGTAGAATATTGTTTTCTAAAAGGAGCACTGGGAGCAAATGGGAAAGAATTGGTACCTATCGACTCTAAAGAAGAAATTCATGTAAATGATTGAATAAAGAAAAATGTTTTTTATGATATGCAATGAAACACAAATAACATAATATTCGGTGTTTTTCGATATTATGTACTTTTTGTTGAAACCTTATTCTTCAGAAGACTTTATTTTATTTTAATAAACGTATTATTTTATTGAACCTGTGTTTAACGATACCATTATTATGTCCTTCAATTACAGTTTTCCCGCTGAAAACAACTTGGCCTTGGTATGCTGTGTAGTAATTAAATAAATAAAGAAAGTAAAATTATATGAAATTGTTTACCCAAATACAGTAATCATGAATTTAACACACATTAAAAAATAGTAGATAGTAGGTAGTAGTGAGATTCGCCGCCTAAATTAATATTACTGTCGGGTTTCACAGAATTTTAATAATTATTAATTATTAATCAAATGTCAATGTTGATTTTCAATTTATATTAAGTTGGGCCAGTTTCGTTAACAGAATGTAATAGAACTTGAATAGAACATTCACGGAACTTGAAAATTAACTTGGAAATTTGATGAAATGTTCCATTTCTGCGAAACAACTGGCCCAAAGAAATTATTTAATAGTTCAGTTTATTTTGTATTTGATAACAAAAGAAAGAGCAGATTAGTCTTTTACCTTAAGCTCACCACCACTGACTGCAGTAGGTACTGGCACTGATTGCGAAACAACTCCCGACCCTCGACCCCTGCTGTACTGTGCATTGGACTGTGTAAAGCCAAGGGACCCCTTGTGAGGTGATTGGTAAAGACTGAAAGCATATCGTCTTGCTTTCATTTTTGAGTATCTGATAGTTATTAATTGGAACATTAATTAGAACCGTTTTTTGGAAAAAAATACCTGAGATCGTCAAATACACGTATTGAGATTGAAGCGGCTGTAGTAAATCCCCCAGTCTGCAGACTGTGAAGCTCTACCCCGCAAGAAAGATAAAAAACCTCTTAGTTCACCGACTATAGATAAATGGCGGTAATACTATATTTTTATACATTTTAGGAAACTTTATTCAACATAAACCTACTTCTTATGTTCTTACCCACCAAAACCACAAGCCTATAGATAAATATTTATCAAAGTACTTATATGTCCGTCAACATGACGTCTGACGAACCTTCCAATAAAAGTTAAACAAGATCACTTTAGGATATGAATAGGCATTACAAAATGGCGACGATTTGGCATTATGGTGGAATATCAATATTATAAACGATCGAAAAGGGTCGACATAAATACAAATTCGGTCTAGGTTTGCTAGTGAAACATGCTCGTAAAATAGACTCAGCATGCAAATTTAGCAGTTTTTTTTAATTTTGTTTATGTATTCATTAATCACACATTTTATTCCCACCTGCCGCCATCCCATCCCCATAGGATATTCGAAACACTTTTTTCTTTTATGATCACTAATAATAATTAAGACCAAAATGGAGCGAAAATCTTTTATTGGTTCAGTCATTGCACGTATTTTATAATACATTTTAAAAATAATTAATACCGTACGTTTTCCAAATAAATTAAAATAAAACAGTTTTTACCTATTAACTTATGTGTTTTATTATATACTCGTATATGATGTTATTCATAATATATATTACTTACTTTTTGTAGTTTTCTAAAAATAGTTTCATAGTTAATTACAACCTAATAAAATCCTTATGTTATTTAACAAAGCAGTTTTTAGTATAAATTAATCACATTTATTATCGTAATTTAAGTATAAATTGTAATTTTATTTGTTTTGCTCATTCTCCAAATATCTTATTTCTTGTTGTATGTTATCAAATATATATTATTTTCACGTGTTATCGTAATATATTATATTATATGAAGTGAAGTGATAATTTTTTTGGATTAGTGATTGGACACGAGGACATCGATCTCGACCAATGGTGAACTCACTTAATTTAACACGCCCCCCCTTTTCACAGACTGTGGTAGGTTCGTTAAATATGTGGACATCCCTCTTAATGTTATTGTATGCCTTTACATATACATATCAATTGTCATTATAATTAGAACATTCCTAATACTGCTTTAGTTCAGATGTTTCCGACGTTTTTATAACCTGTCCGAGGTTAGAGGTGATTTTTGATATAGTCCGTTTGACCTAACCCATTTCCTTGTTTCAAATAATATTAAGGAATTGCCAAGTTTCCGAATATAATTTTCATGATTTTCTAGTACATGGTCATAAAGATAGAACTTGCAATTGCAGGTATTATACTATTTATCTAAAAAAAAATTTAAACTTTTTTATTATTTCTTATAAAATAATATTCCACAACAATTTATTAGAAGAATTGACTGAACACCATTTGCAATCGAATAAACGCGTCTCTGTCTGACTTATTTCCCAACATCGGCGTGTGAGCGGGACGGCCGGGCCGAGCAACTTTCCATTTTGTAACAGATATAAATTTATCCCGAGCAACATAACATCGTAAGTGCGGTATTCATTTTGTCGGAAATCGTGCCTTATCTCTTATGTTAATAGGTATCGTAAGAGGAGAGCAGGTTTCGTGGATAGGGAGCCTTATAAGTTTGCGGTGACGACATGGCTTCGTAGGCTCACATCAAACGATACAGCTGATAGCCGAAATGAAATGGAAAGTGAGATTACGATAGCGCCGTGCTTTATTATTTGCAAGTATTTCACAGATCTGGTGGCCAACTACAGACTACAGGACTGCGGCAACCAGAGACCTCCGCCCTCCGCACTCCGCACTCCGCACTCCGCACTCCGCACTCCGCACTCCGCACTCCGCACTCCGCACTCCGCACTCCGCACTCCGCACTCCGCACTCCGCACTCCGCACTCCGCACTCCGCACTCCGCACTCCGCACTCCGCACTCCGCACTCCTCACGAGGAAGACCGGGACCAGGTACCGCGTTGATTGTGACTTTGGCGAGGATTCCATGCTCCACACAGGAGGCCCTGAAGAAAATAATTCCCCTCAAAGAAAGGAGAGGATGTTCTGGAAAGGAAATGGGTATGAGGGGTGGGTAGGAATCTGGGGGTCAGTGTGTCCAGGAGTAACGGACGAATGATTCCATCCCTCCCACAAGTAACCGACCAACCCCTCAACAAGCCCCTAACTGTTTAATAACTACTGATTTTTTAAAGTTTTTAGTTGAACAAAAAAAAAATTAAAATGTCTCCGGAGACGAAAATTTCATTTATATTTTGTACCCCAAATAATTTCTAGAATCACTGGTTACAGTAAGTCAAGTGCGTCCCTTAACACCCTGTATAATAACCTAACTATATCAGACGGAATGTAAACAGCAACTTACAGCTCTGTATTTCTTTGTTACCATGTTGCATGTTGTATAAATATAGATGTTTTATTTTCAGGCAGGATTTTAATTCTTTATTCAAATGCAAAGATGGTGCATGGACTTGGGGTTCTTGGATACTTCCAACTATCTATTACCTATTTAGGTACGCACTTGGCCGTATGATGATTGTTGTTGTTCGTATATAGTATAAACTGTAGAGGATACGAACAGTTTTCAATATGTTGAAAGGGCAGTGTCGCGTGTACCTAGCTTGCCTAACCGACTTTGAAGAAGTGGTACTTATTTACTCCTTGGATTTCAGCATCTTAATTGCAGCAAACGTGGCCGCAGTTTAGATCGGCCGCAGCGCGCGGAGTGAAAGTAAAATTGGGACAGGCGACTTCATATCTATAACACGCCTGAGTCTTGTGTCCTGAGCTCTGAGCCTTGAGCCCTGAGCCCTGAGCCCTGAGCCCTGAGCCCTGAGCCCTGAGCCCTGAGCCCTGAGCTCTGATCCCTAAGCCCTGGGCCCTGAACCGCAAGTCTCTATTCTATTATATTAGCCAAGAGCTTCCCATGGCGCCGAAGAAACAAACAAACACTGCAACGCCATGTAAGATAATCTCTTTTCTTGATATCGCAATCAATATTTTATTACCTACCTATTTCAATACAATATTTGAAAAGAGGTAGAATTTATAAACCATTCTACATAGCTATATGGGGTGGTATATTACATGATTGCTCAAGTATTAGAAAAAAATCCACTAAACAAGTAACAAAATAATTCATTTGATCTGAAATGGTCTGAAGGGAAATACATAGTCATAGATATCTAATAAAACAAAGGGTAAAAGAGAAATCAAAACTCACAGATAACGGACAAGTTTTTACCCTTTGTTCTATCGGGACATTGCGAACTGGGGTAATATCGCCCATGCTTACAGTATTTCGAATTTAATATTACAACTAACCGTTTTTATATTACATTATACTTGTTAGGTATGTCTAAGTACTCGCTCTCTTCAAAGCCAGTCTTTAAACCGCAAATTCAATCTAACGTGCAATACGTCAAATTTTCAATATACCTACGAGTACATCGCGGTCCTTATTGTGGTTTATCGTTTTCTTATTAGTTCGCCTGTTTGTGAACTGTGTTAATGTTTCCATTTTATAAACAGGACGTGAATAAAGAATGTTACGAAGAAGGAAACACAAATAAGGCGCAGTTCCATATTATAGTAAACTGAAACAATTGTAAGCAAAGTATTTCGTACATAATAAATATAATGTTCAGAACTTAGATAGTTATGTACCGCCGTAGGTTTGTAGGTCCCTTTCTAATTAAAAATAATGTATTTTCAACAAACCCCCCACAAAAATCTCTTTCCAAGCGTTTGTAAGTACCAAACTAGTGGCTAAGAAATGTTTCGCTGAATGAAAATTAGATTGAGCTTAAACCAAATTCTCACACAGCCGACGTTATTGCCAGACCACAACATTACTCTGGCTCCATAAATATTAAATATGAATGTGTAGAGTGCGGTGTTGTCAGGTTGACGAAAAATAGTCCCAAGTTGGTAAATGAATTTAGGAAATGTTGTCAGTTGAGCGGGTGGAGCGGTCAAGCAGAATCTCATTCCGTCCATTGAATTGTAAATGCGCTAGCTACCACAAAACAGCCTACCACCTACTATGCTAATCGTTTCACAACATCTAGATATTGTAAACTCAATAAAATCCCCGTAAAATACTCTGTTATGTATTCCGAGCATTTTGTTCGGCCAGAACATAAAGTTTACAAAGTTTTCTGAACTTGAGGATTTTGCGACATTTGAGGATTATGGTGTCAGTTGTTAGTTGCTCGTTGTCAGTTGCCAGTTGTTAGATGCCAGTTGCCTCTACTGCAACGAGCATCGTCCCCGCTAGCGGAGCTGAGGAATTACGAAAAAGGGAAAGTAAACGCGCTATCAGTTAATGTTAATCTCATAAAAATCTGCTGGCGTTAAAATGATTTCAGTAATCCCGTTTGAGCGATTTGAAATGAACCAACCAAATGAACGTTCATTTGGCTTCTGTATTTATATAATCAATATTTTATTACCTACCCATTTCAATACTATATTTGAAACAGCAAATTACAAGTTTTTTAAAATAATGACGTGTAATGGTAAGGTTTATAAATATTTTCCAGTTGTGGGATAACCAAATATATGTCATTCAATCCTGGAAACTAAACCGGTGTGAACGCTTTTATAAGGTTTTAAATATTTTTTTAACATATACTTAATTCACATCTGATGAATAGCTTTTTTCGAAATAAAATACGGTAATAGTATCTATAAATCATTATGATTATTCATTATTAACTATAGTAACTTTATAATTTTTTTGAAGTGAATACTTATTTACTCACGCTTGACTTGAGGGGTAAACTGGTGAATGTGTAACGAAAAGTGAAATGCGTTGCGAGGCGAACAGGCTCACTGTAGAAGCAAGAGAGAGCAGTGCGCGCGCACATTTTCTTTCTCTCTTCCTCTCATAGCCAGTGCATAAAATTTATTTGAGCTAGTATTTTGAAATACCAGTGACGCGCAAAACGCAAGGGGGAGGTGACATCGATGCGCACGGCTTGATCGGGCGAGGCGAATAATAATAAATTTAAATAAATATTTGTAGAAAATTAATATATGTATATACGTGTATATATTTTATACAAATAATAATAATAAGTTAGTCACGACATTAGTTTTGCATTTTTGCTCTCTGATTTTTTAAATTATATCAGATAAAAAGAATTAGCTTTCATCCCAAAACATATAAATATTTGAAAATAAGTATATTAGATAACCTAATAAATAGACTGCCAGTGAACCATAGGATATTTAGTTAAATAAACGGATTTTAAAATTTTCATTTTGTGAGGCCCCAGTAACCAAGGTAAACGACAATATTTGAGATTAATTTGTAATATATTTTATGAGTATATTTAATTATTTTATTTTGATAACATTATTCTAAAATATAATCTATTATAGATTTGTAATGTTGAAAGATAGTTTATTGAAATGTTTAATTTAGTTTTGACAGATTGAAAATTATTTGACGACTTGGTTACTGGAATGTAGTAGTTACTAAGCAAAATATATTGTCATTTCCTAGTAGTTTTGTTTTGACACATGTCATATGCAACCAACAGAGATGAACAGGGGAGTATTATGTCATCTATACAGATGAACAATGATAATCTCAGACCACAATAAACAAAAGCAGGTATTCCTAGGCAGTGTGTGAAATGGACGAACGATGTCAATATGTTCATCGTCCGTTCATATTTTTATGTAACCAAGGTAGAAACAGATATGCTGTTGTATAGAAAAAAATTACATTTACTTTTCTCAGAAAAATATCCGTTAGCCATAGTAAATGAACAAAGATTAGCAGATCAAAAAAGGGCAATATTCAAAAATAATATAATTCCTGTAGTTACATTAGATCAGATAAAAAATGAAGTAGCAGATAGATTGCAACAGGGGAATAATTTAGAACAAATTAATACAAGTAATAATGTTATATCAGATGAATTGAATGTAGATAGTTTAGATAATAATCTAGTAGACATGACCAGTGATATTACAGTAGATTCAAATAACGAAGATGTTATTTATAATCTTAGGGAAATCAATATTGAAAATTTAAACTTAGTAGATGATAATGTAGTAGAATTAGCTAACTTACTTCATAATAATATAATTAGATATATAGATGTAGAGCCCACAGATAGACCAAAATTACCAAAATTACATACGTCAAAAAATTATCTAAATTAATTTTTGATTTAAATAATATAATTTTACCAAAAATTATATTTGAAGACATTAGTTTTTTAGATCTTCATACAATAGTATATGCCAGCGCTATCACTATATGTAATAAGTTAGGAATTGAATTAAAGTCCTCTGATGATAGATCATATAGTTATAGTAAACCAGAATGGCAGATTAGATTAGAAAATGATGTAGTATTTTTAAGAAGTAGCATAGCTAGAATAATATAATATAAAAATGGAAATAGAAGTAGGAATATTTTGAGACATGTAGACGAAATTGGGAGAAAATTTGGTTATAGCATTGAGAGTAATAATAATGAAAATATAATCAATGATTTATTGGATTTATTAAAACAAAAATTAGGTGTAAATGCTAGTAGATTAAAAAGATATAATTATACGTATAATTAAAAAAATAATAACACATTATTCCAGAAAAATTAGAAAGTATTTTATTCCAAACTTGACGATAAAAAAAATATTATTTCTAATAATAATATTCCGTTGCCATCTAAAACAGATATGCACGATTTTTGGACTAAAATTTGGAGTAAAGATATAAAACACAATGAGTCAGGTCCCTGGATAGAAAATGAAGAACTCAATTGTTCAGACATTGAACAAATGAGTTTTTCTGATATATCGGTTGAATTGTTAGCCAAAATTATTAAAAGTACTCGTAATTGGAAAGCCACGGGTTGCGATTGGATACACAATTTTTGGTACAAACGTCTCACTACTTTACATCCTCTTTTGGCAAAAAATCTTTCAAAATTTGTTAGACAAACTCAAAATTTTCCAAATTTTCTAACTAAGGGCATTACTTATATGTTGCCTAAAAGCGAAAATATTAATAATCCTTCTCAGTACCTATAGACCCATTACATGTTTACCGACAATATATAATAAGCAATCCGTCGCTTAACGAGAGACTGAGACTTCATTTAAGAAAATAAATAAAATTCATGTACTACTCTCATTAAATAACATAATATATATCAAATAATTACTTTTCCAACAACATGTGTTCGCTATTATGTCCTCTGCGCGCAAACTGTATATAAATAAACATCTTTTAACTTTAATCTCAAGTGACCTACCAGGTAAGTATGGTCCTGTACATTTTCATTGAAAAAAAAGATATATATAATTAAAAAAAAAAAAAAAAATAAAAAAAAAAATAAAAAAAAAAATAAAAAAAAAAAAAATAAATAAATAAATAAATAAAATAAAAATACATGTACATTTACATTTTTGGGGTGCACCGCGCTGGTTGTTCAGTTGCATTGTACATATAGTTTTGTATCGCTGATCAAAGAACCGGTGGATTTGCATCCATTGTTTTAGCCATAGGTTTTTTATATTTTCTAGTGTGTAGTTAGAAGTAAGATTGTAGAAATTATTGAAATTTGTACAGCGCCCTTGAGGTGATTTTTCACAAAAACGGCGCTATACAAGTCATCCAATTATTATTATTATTATTATTATTATAAAATTTTCACCTCTTGCTTGACAGATTTAATATATAATCATTTAGATGAAAAAAATATTTTATCTGAACAACAAAAAGGTTGTCGCAGAAAACATATGGGATGTAAAGAACAATTAGTTATTGATTCTGTAATTCTAAAACAGATTCAAAATAAAAAACGTAATTTACATACTTGCTATATAGATTACCAAAAGGCTTTTGATAGTGTCCCGCACTCGTGGCTTATCAAAGTATTAAATATATATAAAATTAATCCAATGATTATTAGCTTTTTAGAAAATATTATGTCATTTTGGAATACAGATTTATTTATCAATTTAAAGGGTAAGAAAATAGTAGTACCGGGCATTTCAATAAAAAGAGGAATTTTTCAAGGAGACTCGTTGAGTCCTCTTTGGTTTTGCTTAGCATTAAATCCTCTATCTAAAATGTTAATAAAAAGCAAGTTTGGAATAAAAATTAAGGGAAATACAAGAGAGAGTAGTACAATTTCGCATCTATTATATATGGATGATATAAAATTATTTTCAAATTCTGAATCAAATTTAGAGAAAATGATGAAGGTAGTTAAAATTTTTTCAGAAGATATTAAAATGACTTTTGTTTTAGATAAATGTAGAACGATCCATATAGAGGAAGGCAAAATTATAGATGGAGATGAGGGTATATTTAGAAATTTCAAAATTAAAAGTATGAAAGGTGATGAGGTTTATAAATACTTAGGATACCCGCAATCGAATAGATCAGATCATACTAGTATTAAAAATGATATTAGGATTAAATTTCACACTAGGATAAGAAAAATTTTAAAATGCAATCTATCTGCTAAAAATTTAGTAAAGGCAATAAATAGTTGGGCAATACCTCTATTAACGTACTCATTTGGTATAATTAAATGGTCCAATACAGATTTAGATAGCTTAGAACGATGAATTAGAACTACGTTAACAAAGTTTAATTGTCATCATCCAAATTCAGCTATAGAACGAATTAATTTACTTAGAAATTTAGGAGGTAGAGGTATAGTCAAAATAACTTCTTTAAAACAAAATCAGGAAGAAATGTTAAGAAATTTTTTCCATAGAAAAGCTAATAACTCAGAGCTGCATAAAATAATTTGCAAGGCAGACAGAAATATTTCACATTTAAATTCATACGACGAGAATGCCAACATTTTTATAAATACCAACCAGGAATTATTAGATACCTGGTCTAATAAAATTATTCACGCAAAACACTTCAATTATCTCAACCAAACGTATGTTGACAAACTTTCGTCAAACAAATGGTTGAGTATTGGAGAGTTGAGCGCAGAAATAGAAGGATTTATGCTTGCTATTCAAGATAGAGTCATTAATACCAAAAATTATAGGAAGCATATAATCAAAGATCCAAATCAAATTGATGATTTATGTAGAAAATGTATGGCTTTTCCGGAAACTATAGAACACATTATATCAGGATGTTCTATATTAGCGCCGTCTGAGTATACATTTAGGCATAATCAGGTTTTAAAAATAATTCACCAAAGTTTGGTAATTAAACATAACTTGATTGACTGTCATAATATAGTACCATATTATGAATACGAACCAAATTCATTTTTAGAAAATAATTTCTTTAAAATTTACTATGATAAAACTATACTAACAGACAGACCAATTGGTCATAATAGACCTGATATAGTATTACATGACAAAATTTAAAAAAATAACTTATTATTGATGTAGCTATTCCAAATTCCTGTAATATTCAAAAATATGTTTCTGAAAAAATAAGAAAGTATACAGATTTAGGAAATGAAATTAAAAGAATTTGGCATTCTCAGACTATAAAAATATTACATTTTGTTATTTCGGCTACTGGCATTATACCTAGCTCTCTTATTAAAAATTTAGGCATATTAGATTTGTCAAAGAATTTGTATATAAAAATGCAAAAATCAGTCATTTTAAATACATGTAGAATTACGAAAGATTTTTTAAATATTTATATTGAGGGTAGTGTCAGTAGGATTTATCGGTCAAATTAGGAATTCCACAGAGCCGAACCCTCTGATATGAAAATATCTGGAGACGGTGAATTATATTCCCATTTAATAGTTTGGTAGATTAACGTGTTGTTCTTGTATTGTTTTGTATTAATTATACTTATATAATACACTTGCATAACGTGGATTTACTAGATGATCATTTATATGGAAAAGTGTATGAAAGGTGCGTATAAAAAAAAAATTGGATAATTTGTATAGCGCCGTTTTTGTGAGAAATCACCTCAAGGGCATTTTTCACAAAAACGCTCTTTGATTAAAATTTTTCAAATAAACATAAAGATGGAGTTAAAGAAGTATTTACTTCAGTCGTGTGGTCTAAAGCACACTCAAACAACAGTGATGTAAACAAAGTTATTTGTCTTTTCATCGAAATTTTATTTCATTATTTTTTGTTATTTCACAATTAATTAATTCAAAATAATATATAGTGTATTTGCGACACTAGAGTAGAGGATACTCTCAGTATCGCCCTGTTTTAGCCGTGTTTGGTCACCAGATCTAAATAGTCAGGTACTTCCCCACCTTTTTTTTCTTCTACTTCTTTTTCCCATCTCCTTCCCCTCTCCACTACCCTCAGTTTCACAACCTACCCCAATTGGTGATGCCATAGTCTCACTAGCTCCAGATGGGAGCAGTTGAGACTTTTGTGCGGTATTCATATAAAAATAAAAAAAAGAACAGGTAACTACATATATCTCGCAAAATATAGTATCGATGTTAAGGCATCGGTGATTAAAATTTATACATAGTCGTGTCATACAATTTATTATTGATGACACTTACAATATATTTGATGAACTTGTAAATATTCTGCCAGTTTGATAAGTTAGTAAGTTGAACTACAGTATGTAGTAAGTAAGGTAAGGCAGCCAATATAATTCAATGAAGGTCTTCACCTTTCAGTCCCCCTCGGAAGAGAAACGGCTCCGAAAGATAAAACTTTTTCACGGACAAAAGACCTATGAATAGAAAACAAGAATAAAAATAAAACGACAAACCGTTGAGAGATCTTTTAGCATATCCAACACCCGTACTAGAAACTATAAGGTATGTAACCTTGGCGATATGATTTATTCGATCCATGGATCGCTTCAACACACTTCAGCGGGTCTAGTCTCTCTAGTCTCTCTAGGCTCTCTAGGCTCTCTAGGCTCTTTAGGCGGGCTAGTTGTTGCAACTACAACTTGTGTTAGTATTAGTAAAGTTGTTGCTGTGGCTTTTTTGGTATCTGTCCGTTGCACGTCCTTGCCGAAATACCTAGCCACTGACGGAACCTTTTTCAAAATGTTTCCACCGAGGAAGATAGATTAGAGGTCGGTTGATGCCAGTGTTATACAAAATGTGGTGCGAAAAAAACTTTGTTGTTTATTTATATATTTGGTTAGTACATTTTCTCTGTACATTTTATTTTATTAGGTAATTCTTAATATGTGTAATATATTTTAGCGGTAAGTGGTTAGTGGGGTAGTAGCTAGCTAGCAGTCCACAATTGAGTACTGGTACCTACCCTGATGTATGGCAGTGAAGCATGGAACTGGCAGAGAAAGGATGAAAGTAGACTGAATGCCGTAGAAATAAGATCCCTGAGGCGTATGTGTGGTAAAACTATGTATAATCGTGTGAGGAATGTGGAGATCCGAAAAGATTGCAAGGCTGATGTGAGCGTAAAAAGTAAGATTAAGAAAGGGACGTTTAGATGGTTTGGGCATGTAGAGCGAATTAATGAAGAAAGGAGTGTAAAGAGAATTTATAATAATGTCGGGCCATGTCAAGAATCAGAATAATAGAAGAGTATGTATGAGAAGATGTATGAATATGCATGGGGTGAGGCAAGGGGTGTGTGCCAAGACCGAGTTGTTTGGTGATCCGTCCTCTCTGCCTACCCCTGCGGGGAAACGGCGTGATGGTTAGTTAGTTAGTGGGGTACCTGATGAATATGATGAATATTCCACTTGAATTTGTATGGTAATTCGAGCATATCAATTATAATATTTATTAATTTATTTAATTCGTTGGAACAAGTAGATGGTACACGTAGGGGCGTAGTCCAATTTACACATAATCCTAACAATAGAAAAACCCCAAGAAATTTTAGTTCAAATGCGTGAACACCCAATTAGCCTCACTATTTATTTAATTTATTTTATCCACGGAATAAATATACCATAACAAATAAGTGTGGCATTTGATTGTAAAAGAAAATCAGAGAGAACAAAATTATTTTTTTTAAATATTATCTCCACACATGTTCATGAGGAAAAAACATTCTATGCCTATGTATATATATATATATATATATATATCAGCCTATGTCATCTTTGGGGATGCTGCGTGGAGGTCTTTTTAGGGAAAGGAAGTAGACGAAGGTCTGGGAATTCTTCCCATTGCGGTGCAAACCGATGGCTCCCTCAATCAGTCTCTCTCGGTTGGGCTCAGTCTCTGTAGGTGGGCAGTCTTATCCGCCGCCAAGATCTAGACAAACCTCATCCTAAGAACAAGGGCACCCCTGCTAAGTCACCACACTTAGCTTACCACTTGGGGTGACCTACGGCAGAGGTGTTTGTTATCCAATAAATAGTTCCCGAGGCGGCGATACCCATTCCCGCTTCCGAAAATGATTACTACATTGCTCTTGAAGAATATGTAAGTTGGAGATACAAGTAGTATTTTATTTGATAGGATGGTTGTGGGTTGATGGTCGATGGTGCATTAACAAAGGTATAATATATTACATAATATCTAATTTTATACTTAAAACTTCAGTACCGGTTTAAGTGTGGTGTTACATATAAATTTGATGGAACTCTAAAAAATATTTCTTTAGCTACTATGTCCGAAGGAACTTTAACAAATACATTTTCTATCTGCCCTTTTCATATTGCCAAGAAACCGAGACTAGAAAACAACAATGCAATTTAGTAAAAGAACTGGCTCTAGGTGTAATGGTTGTTGGTACATTAGGTAAATGCCGCATTAAACAGGTCACCGTAATATCCTTATCACGAGCACGCCTAGTTCTATACTCCACAGTCCACATCGCTCATTTCACAATGATGCTAATAGGAGCACGGGCACCGGGCACCGGGCACCGGGCACCGGGCACCGGGCACCGGGCACCGGGCACCGGGCACCGGGCACCGGGCACCGGGCACCGGGCACCGGGCACCCGATACCGGGAACACATGGGGAACACTACGCAGTTCAGGTAGAAACATAATTATCTCAGAATCGACAAGGAGCGTAGTCATATTATATTTAACTGATTTATATAAAAAAAAAAATTAGTCGAAGATAATATTGTTTCTGAAATTTTAAATATGAAGTTGACAAGTACGACAGTCTCATAACAGATCGCAATGGCTGAATTGGTAGAGCGCCGTCCCAGTAAGACGTGAGATCTGGGTTCAAGTCCCGGTTGCGACCATTATGTTTTATTAGTTTTTCATTTTCATATTTTAATTTAGATTATTATTGTTGTCTTCTTCTTAAATAATTTATATGGTGCCTTTTTTATAAAAAAAATCACATCAAGGGCGCTGTACAAATAAATATAATAGAACAAGTATTTCAGGCTTACAAATAAGGTTTATAATTATAACAAGTGGTTTACATCTAAGGCTAATAGTTGCTCACTTATTACTACGATTTATAACCGATGACTTAAAACTAGGGATGTAATGACATACATATTTACAACAGTCACTTAAAATTAGTGTTTTCCAACTAACTTGGGAACATACATTTAAAAATAGTTGATTAGGGTTTGACCAGGGTTGTTGTTGTGATAACATTAAAAACCAAACAACAAACAAACTCTGAATCATGTAAAAATGGTAATTTGATTGCTGGGTATAACCGTAAAAGGTATGATATCAAGAGCAATTCAAAGAAAAAATTAATAAAGAAAATACAATAGCTCCATAAAAAAGCAAAAATTAGGAGAGCACACACATATCGTCAACACTTACAAACCAAAAATAAATTTTACCTTTTGTCTAAGTAATTCTTTCAGAGAGCTCTAAGCATTCATTTTTAACATCCGGGAGGTGTATATCAATATCCGCATAAGGAATCCCCCCTCTAACTTCTTCTCGGGGTCCTGGTTCTGTATTGATGGTAACAATCTCCACATTAAAACCACTGGTTGTCGGCCGTAGTTTCTGATTTCACGAGGCTCCATTGTCCATCGCCCGTTTTACTATCCATACTTCCAGCGAGCTCCAGATCTGCGAGACAATATGCCTAGAAATGCTGGAATGACGTATCGTGGATGACATCACTTTATGCACACTCTCAAACGGTCATCTCTGGAAATAGTATGCAGTTCACTTCCATACGACATTCACTTCATCAAGTGTCACCTCCAAACCCGAATTAAAGTGCCGACCTACACACATATGACAGTACACACCACTCCACCGAACCCAAGTCACATTCAAATCATTTCGGGGCACTCAATCCAACGGTTTCCATCAAATACACTAAATACTTTCACAGATACACACTTGATATGACTTTTTGAAGAATGTTGCATATTTCTGGTTTATTACCCATAGCTGATGGTGATACTTCTAGACTGGGGAAGAGTGAAACATGTAGATTGAAACGCGATTCATGAAAAGCGTGACCGGAAAAATGGCAGTCATATGAAGTTCTCAATAATCGTCTCGATCATTAGTCGAGGAAGATTAATAATAATATCTATAAATAGATGTTATTGCATTCGTTTAGTGAGGCTCTTACCTATTCGAAATTACCTACAAACAATAATTGCATTAGATATAGGTAATCGGATAATAAAATAAATACGTTCATGTATTACGTATATCGTATAAGCCTGGCATATTTCTAAAACATGGGAAATTGAGTTTTTTCCTTATTATTTCTTCATGCGGTTACCTTCACATTGTGGCAAAGTGGCATATCTGTAAGTGTTGTAGAACCAGAGATGTATGCACTTCCTCGAAGGACGTATCTCAAAATGCTTGTAATTTTGAAAGTCGTTACCATTAACAGCCCTAACTCAAGATACGCCCTTAAGTGATATAAAAAAAGGTACAAGCTATATACTTTTTTAATCTGATGTAGAAATTCTCGATTACGTCATACAACAGACAGATTTAATTGAAGTACATATAAAAAGATTTCCTACAGTAGATTAACATTACCGCCGTAAATAAACTTAAAGAGAATACTTGCAATGCGATTCAACTTTAAAAAAATACATGGTTTGCTTGTGGCCGAACAAGATAAGTTTGTGGCCGATAAGATTGAAAAAAAAAAATATTTTTCAATGTATTAGAAATGTGTGAAAAATGACTCGTCAATACTTTGTTGTTCATTTGATCTTCAACAGGTGATTCAATCAGCAAAGAAAGTACTGTTTTATACGAGAAGCGTTTGGTTGCATATCATTTTATAATATCAATTCAAATTCAATTTCATTGCCGGCAAAAGGGCGTTTATTGAGGTAATATAGTATTTTATAACTAGTAAGTTACCTGCCTCACTAGACGTTGTCTGTTCTGAGACGGGTAATAATTAAAACAAGTTGCAAGAGAATATACGACCTGTCCTGATTTTTTCCGTTTTCTCTGGCATCAAGCTATACGTGTATCTGAAATTTCCAATTTCCTAAAAATATATCTAGAAAGATATAAAAAAATAAGTTAAAATCTGTTTTTAGCCTACGAACGGCTGCAGCAGCCAATATAGGAATTCCATAATGGCCTTATATTAATAATTTTCAAAATATGAAGGATATGAAACTTCGTATATCTGTTCCGTGCCATGGTCTGAGTGAAGTGAAGTGAAGGAGACTCGGCGCATAGTGCAATTTCTTGTGCTATAAAGAAAAGTGTTGATATCTTTTACAATTCATAAGTTGGCTAGAAGAAATAGGCCGTATGCAGTTTATCCTCTGAACTACGACGACTTCCTTGATTAAAAAAAAATCTTTCCAAAGTTTAAAAAATATTTCCTGTCTGTAAGAATGATGCCGGAGGAAATTTGAATTGGCCAGACATGTTGGAATATTATGTAGTACAGGAAAATTCGTTGAAATTGTATCGACTTTTCGCTTGATTTCTTTGAGAAGACGATCTTCGTGATTATTTAACTTCGCTGTTTATTCACATTATATCTCCTCAAATACGTACCATGTGATTAGCCAGTTAATAATGCTAATAAACAACTCACTAATCTTCTTCAAACTTCGCAAAATCACTTTGTGGCATCATTTTGAATTAAATTAAAACAAATAACTTTGTTTAAACCACTAATATAATCACAATTACCTACATGTTTCAAAACCGATGGTTTCTTCGTCAGGGTAGTAATGACATTAGTAACAAAATAAACAAACAAGTATAGACTAAAAAGAACTATGGACAAAAATATTTTAGAGAGAGGTGATTAATTAATAAAAAATATCGTAAAAAACAATTATTTAAAATTAAATATAAAAATTATTTAAAAAATATGAAAAATTACATTATATAAATTATCAAAACATAATAAAGATGTTTAAACAACAAAAATAAATTATTTTAAATATAATTATTAATAAGAAAATAAATTTAAGAGATGGCTATTTTAAAAAAATATTTGGTTATTAATAATATTTAATTTGCTATTAACACTTTTTCTAATTTCTAAAATTTCTAAGTTTGCTAATTGTAAATCTGTTGAGTTTGTGTGTAAAATTTTTAACCCTTTATTTATATCAAAAGAATGATTTGTTTCTAAAATGTGATTGGCAAATTCAGAATAATTATTATTATTCAAACACCTTAGATGTTCTTTAACTCTAATATTAAAATTTCTAGAAGTCTTTCCAATATAAAAAAAAAAAAAAAAAAAAATTAATTGTAACGCTCCTAGTTATAAGTTAGCATCTATTATCAATAAATTAACTCTTGGAAATAACATTTTTAACCCCAAATATACAATTAAAAATTCCCTTGAGTTAATTGACGAATTAAAATCTTTGGATATCCCTAAAAATGCTTTATTAATATCTTTTGATGTTATTAACTTATTTCCAAGTGTTCCTATTATTGAAACAAAATCCATTGTAAAAAATTTGCTCGATTCTTCAAACATTTCTAAAAACTTGTCTGAAGATTTATATAAACTTTTTAATGTTATTCTTAAACAAAATTATTTTCAATTTGATAACATTATTTATAAACAAAAAGATGGCTTAGCAATGGGTTCTAGTACTAGTCCTTTATTAGCAGATATATTTTTAAACAATTTAGAAGATAAAATTTTTAATAGTCGTGCCTTATTATTAAAATATGTATATTTTTGGAAACGATATGTGGATGACATTTTTTGTATATGGACTGGCACTATTAGACAATTAAATATTTTCTTAAATTTCATTAATAAACTTCACAAAAAAATAAAATTTACCTTAGAAATTGGAAAAAATTATAGCTTAAATTTTTTAGATTTAAGTATTTCTATTATCAATAATAAATTTGATTTTAATATTTATCGCAAAGACACATATACGGATATCGTTATACATAATACATCGAACCATCCAATTTCACAAAAATTAGCAGCTTTTCATACCTTACTTAGCAGATTAATTAATGTTCCATTATCTTTTGATAATTTTAACACAGAATTAAATATTATAAAACAAATTGCAATCAATAACGGTTATAATACTAAATTAATAGACAATATGTTAAACAAAAAATATAAGAAAAAGTTTATTAACTCTTATGTTTATCCACATGTGATTGACAATAATAATAATTGGAGAAAAATATTATTTTTAAATAATAATACTTCAAATTTATTAATTAAAAACATGCCAGATAATATTAACCCAGCCTTTTACACAAATAACAAATTAAAAAATTATATTTTAAATAACAAGGATAAGGGTGATTATTTGAACAAATCTGGAGTTTATAAATTAATGTGTAATGATTGTAACTTTTTTTATATTGGAAAGACTTCTAGAAATTTTAATATTAGAGTTAAAGAACATCTAAGGTGTTTGAATAATAATAATTATTCTGAATTTGCCAATCACATTTTAGAAACAAATCATTCTTTTGATATAAATAAAGGGTTAAAAATTTTACACACAAACTCAACAGATTTACAATTAGCAAACTTAGAAATTTTAGAAATTAGAAAAAGTGTTAATAGCAAATTAAATATTATTAATAACCAAATATTTTTTAAAAATAGCCATCTCTTAAATTTATTTTCTTATTAATAATTATATTTAAAATAATTTATTTTTGTTGTTTAAACATCTTTATTATGTTTTGATAATTTATATAATGTAATTTTTCATATTTTTTAAATAATTTTTATATTTAATTTTAAATAATTGTTTTTTACGATATTTTTTATTAATTAATCACCTCTCTCTAAAATATTTTTGTCCATAGTTCTTTTTAGTCTATACTTGTTTGTTTATTTTGTTACTAATGTCATTACTACCCTGACGAAGAAACCATCGGTTTTGAAACATGTAGGTAATTGTGATTATATTAGTGGTTTAAACAAAGTTATTTGTTTTAATTTAACTCACTAATCACTCGCGCAATCACAACTTATACCCATTACGAAAAATTATTACAATTAGACATTTTTCACAATTCATTGCAAACATACAAAACCAAAGTATTAAATTTCTTGTCGTTTTATTAAACTTTAGTGAGCAAATATTTTTTATTTTAAAACAACACTTTTTCCCCACCTACACTCTTTCATTTTTGTTATTATTAGTCAACCAATGTTTGATTCTTTTAATTAGTTTCACCATAATTATGTTTTCAAACCCAGGCGAAATTACTTCATAAAGTTTTACAGATTTACGTAATAGGTACAAAACCGTTTAATTTGTTTAACATACCTTAAAACTTCTATTTAATGTACTATGTATACCTTATAAACAAATATATAAATAAACTGGAGGAGTATATTCAATTGTATCTTTCCCTTTTACTTTAACTTGTTATTTATTACTTCCTCTGTTCTGTTACTTTTCAATTTTTATTGCCACTAAACCACCAAGTTGTATTGTGAATTGTTACTTGATGTTCATGTTTGTTTATTATATTGTAATTGGTTTTAATGTTATCGATATTCATGTACTAAACTTGTATAATTAAAGATTATTATTAAGATTTCAATAAATTATTCAACAGTTATAAGCTATAAGCTATCTGGGCACGGGTAATTAAACACTTGTTTGATGTTTTTCGTTTGTTTATTATTTTATTTTTGGTTTTAACGTTATCGTTATTCATGAATTTAATTTGAATAATAAAAGATTATTTTTAGAAACTGTCGAATTATACTATTACTAAGTACATTTATTTTTATTTTTATATGAATACCGCACATGAATCCCAATTGCTCCCGTCTGGAGCCAGTGAGGCTACAGGAGGGGAAGAAGATGCGGTAGAGGAAGGTACGGAAGTACCTTGCTAGTCAGATCTGGTAACCAAACACGGTTAAAGCCATTTCAAGCAACGTTTCAATTCTGAATGGTGGTCTTACACCAGGGGATACTGAGAGTATCTTCCAGTCTGGGACGTGCCGCAAATATACTATATATTATTTTTTAGTTCATCAATTGTGAAATAACACAAATTTATTTCGAGTACGCCGGGTTTGAACCCGCGATTTTCGGATTGGGAGTCGAGAGCCTTGCCCCTCGACCACGCCGGCCGTCATACATAACTTCAAACCAAACTGGCTTTAATTTATAATTATCTTCCCTAACAGTTTTTTTCGCAATAATCGTGTTTTTTTGTGAACAGGATAAACAATATTTTACTGAAAAACTTGTGTTAACCAATATATAACTTCTCCATAATTAAAAAAATGACAGTTATTTTTTAAATATATATTCTCAACGAAAAGGCTGAAAAACATGTTTGAAAGTAAAAAAAAATCAGTATCTATACCTGTAATTAAATTTTTAGCATCTTTCAGACAAACACAATCTAAAAATTCAACTTTTTTATATAATAATGTTTATCAATCTTAATTTTTAAAAACAACGTATAAGGTAAAACATCGAACATAAGCACATAGTTTATCACAAAACTTAAAAACTTCTGTAAAACCAGTAAAAGTGAGATGTGTCAATTATTGGTCATTAGACTGACTATGTGTAGGCATAAGTTTACTCTTGCCAGATACATTTTTGTACACCGAACACATCTCAGGAGCAGGGTTAACTTAACAATTAAATTAGTTCATATTTTTTTGCTTCTTGGCAACAAAGTTTGACTGTCAAAGAGTTAAACGCATATCATCCGAATCTTTCTTTGTGCATTGGTTTTTTAGCAAAGTTTTCGGAAGAGCGTTCAAGGACGAACGGCCCGGCCCGTGTTCGAAACTGTCGCATAATAACTTCCTTTCATAAAAAGATCTGATTCTTGTGTGTGTTATTGCAACTGCAAAGGTTGCTTGTTTTTGGTGGCGGCGATCGGGGGTGACCTTGCGATGTGCTATTTTCAAGGGCAGACAGATTTACTAATAATGAAGTAGTTGTATGTTTTGTTTATAGATGCTGCCAAACACCTCCTGGTGGATAATCTTAAGAGGCGTCAGGCATCAGGGCAAATTGGAAGAGCTGCTCAGTGTTCGGTGGTCTCTGCTTCTATTTAATTATGCATGTCCGAAATGTGTTGATTGCTGCGACCCAGGTAAGAGCTTGCTGACTTCACTATTGTTGGCTAGATCAGTGACGGAAAGTTTTCAGTAGAAACTATTTAAGGGCATTGTGCAGTGTATCGTATATTGCATATTGAATATTGCACAATGCATATGGCCCGGGGATGTACTCCTGCAGGGGACATGGCGCGCGGTGGACATGGAGAGAGGGAGTGGGGCACTGTGACAATTGGTTCGACCCAAATGCGGTTGAATGTACAATAATTGTACCTAGTTCGAGTACCTACCTAATCTAGCGCCGCGCATTGCGCAAGGCAACCCAATTTCGGTTCACGAAATTTTGATAACGATACGAACGGATTAGAGTCACGGAAAAAATTGAGAAAATGTTCTAAAAATATAATTTCGTTATTTAGGTCACTTTTATAATGGCCCTTCTCGATGAAATGGTTGCGAAAGATCAGAGTTTTATAATTCAATGTGAAATACGAGTAATTTACGATTTTGGTTGAAAATTCTGCTTGACTTTTACATTTACCGCATTACAAGTTCACAATATACACCAACAGCGTTATTTAGAGCAGATTTAAACTAAAAAACAACTCAAGTTGTTCGTTGAACTATGCATTTTAGCATTATTTTACGTTATGCTAGTTGCTTTACACTTACAGTGTTGGTGCGAGACGTCAGATGTCAGGAGCACTACAACCGAATGAACCAGGGTCCCGTACACGTGAATTCGGTTTGGTATTTTCTTTGCATTTACAGCGGCTAACTGAAGATCAGCCTAGTTAACCGAACGAGTTCAATAAACGTTTGGTCATACCGGCAATCCCCTATTCACCAAGTGATGTGCGTGAATGCGCTATGGATGCACAATGTCATGATATATCAGCCATTGAATGACAATAGGATATTTGAATGGCTATTGATTTAGCGAGCATTGCCGGCTGACGGTTGATGACTGATGACTGATGACTGAATAATAAAAACCGTTCCTCCATTACGCCGGTAAGCAGAGTGATCTCTATATCTATTAACTATCGATTCTGCTTATTTGGTACATATCATATTTTATGTATGGGCTCTAACTGTATATAAATACTTCTGGCAAAAATAATCTTAAATACACACATAAATACAACCAAAATGTTACATAATCTGGCTCGCGTAGCATTCTGATCAAATTTGATGCCACAATACCACTCTAGGATAATGTTTGTAAGTGACAGTAAATTTCAGTTTTGTACAATAAATTTGGATCCATTCAACCGGTCAAATCTTGAGTTGATAAAAGAATCCCCAAATTTGCGAGAATTGCGTAACCGAGTCGTTAGTCGTTAGTTTAGTCGAATGAGAAATGAGCGATGCCTTCTTCATCACACTGCAGATACAGATACAGTCGTGAGGTACGCCGGAGCCGGAAGGTGAAAGCGTGAGACCTTTACGCGGACACAGTGTCGGGAGGGGGGAAGGGGGGGGGGGCACGGGCTCTGGTTGGGGCCTGGCTGGGCTCTGGCTGGGCTATTGCTGGTCTCTGGCTGGGCTCTGGCTGGGCACGGACACCACGGGCACAGACAGTGGGATCTGGTACCTGGCAATAGTGACAGTCCAAACAAAAGAAACTGATTGTACTTCAGTTTACGGTATGACAGTAATAAAGCCGATTAATTGAATTAGCAAAACTATTAGCCATCTTTATTTATTTATTTTGCCGTTATTGTTTATTTATTTTACGCCTAGAGGGCGTTAACACGAATGCATAAAAGCAGTACAACTTTAACATGAGAAATAAATAACATAAATAAAGGTAGGTACGATAGCAAAAAAAGTACATACATGAAATAAAAATAAAAGAAAAAAAAATTAAAGTACAGTAAAAAATAATAGAAATAAATTTAAAAAAATAAATAAAAATAATAATAAAAAATAAGTACACGATGGAAATATAAAAAAATAAATAATAAAAAAATAAATAATTTTTGATTTGAATAAAAATACTTAGGGTATAAAAAAAGTTTTTAATTTAGAGGTCACTGAAACTATTCTTAGCTGCCATGCCAATAGTAAAATAACTTTGTTTTTTACGGGATGATTTTTTACTACTTGAAGACATTTTAAAAGGGACTATTTACCTATTCTGTGTTCTGTCAAGTTTAGGTACTTCCATTCGTTTAGGGTTTCATGTTTCACGGATAAATGGTTTTCTTTTATATATATTAATTTTGTTTTTTTTTTTTAACTGTGAGTTTTATTACATATTTTATTTATATATAAAAATTAATGTTTGTTTGTTTGTTTGCCCGTAGTTAATACGCTACCGATTGCGATGAAAGTTTGGTGAGTTGATGTTAACATGCCCGCAAATGTTTCTATATAGCGATATTTCTATATTGGTGAAATATAGAAACATAGATATAGATATCTGACGTAAGAAATTTGAAAAAAAATCATTAGGTCACAAGCGAGTTGTTTGAAAAATGGTTTCGCGTGAGGGGGACTAAGGAGGGGGATTGAAGGAATGAAGCAGAGAGGGTGGAAAGGGAATACGTTAGGGGATAAGGGGGACGTTAGGGGATAAGGGGGACGTTAGGGGATAAGGGGGACGTTAGGGGATAAGGTTCGCGATAAGGGGGACAGCGGGAGAGGGGAGGGGGAACGAGGGGAAGTTGAAAGGGGAATGTGGGAGGGGAAGGAAATGCAGAAGGGAAAGAGGAGGCGGAAAGGGAACAGCGGGGATGAATGGAAGACGACACGCACGGAGAAACAATTTCTTTATTTGAGTTCAACGCATGCCGGGTATCAACTAGTATAATATATTTTTGATTTGTTATTAGTTATTATGCATTTACAAATAACCTAAGAACGTCTGAATCGTTAATTACCATTTCAAATATTTTAGGTTTTAAACCTACAAACCTATTATATTTATTTATAATAGTTTGTCTGGTGGTCTGGGTCTGGAGTGTCGGGACCGGATACATCAAAGAACTCTCGCTCTCACAGTCTCTCACAGTGTGCAAGTGTTACCACTCGTAACCAGAACCTAACAAAAGAACAATCAATATTACTTTCGATTTTTTCACGAGGCCGGGTTTTAAGTTGCAATTTAAAAGTGAACAAGACAAAGAATTTTATAACAAACAAACCTATTACACAAATCAAAAAGTTCACGACTCCACGCAGTATTTACTTAGGTACCTACCTGTGTATTTCATTGTCATGTTTTAGAGAACTATGGAGTGTTAAAAGTTCAAATATCTATCTACCTCTCTTCTATAATAGTAACTTGAATTCATTGTTTCGTTGACAATAAATAAATAAATGAACCTGTAATATATGTCAACATTATTTATTTATTCTGTTCTGATTTTAGTATTTAAAAAATTGTTTTCGTTTTTGTCAAAAAGTCAAAATATTTTTTTTTTCGCAAAAGCTTCGCTTCGCAAAAAAATCCAAATAAATTGAATATTTCTGAACGCTTCCAACAACTAATAACTTTTTTCGAAAGGTGATGAAATACGTTTTTAAACTTCATGCAAACTTAAATAAGTTTAAAAAATGGCTAATCTTACGTTTTTTCTAACTAAAATTACTGCTAATGGAAAAAAATAAAAATATAAATGTTTTATTAGGCAAATATATTTTGTACATTTTTAACTCACTTTTTGACGTTTGACGTAATAAAAATAAAAATAAAATAAAAATTTCACAAAGTTTCATTTTTTAAAAATTTTATATCGTGGTCGGAAACTTTGGTTTTATATAGGTCTACATTTTAAGTATTTTTCGGTAAACTTTTAGATTTGAAAATAAAGCATGGTATTTTCTCTTTCTAATACCGTTTAGATCATATTTCTAATCATGGCAGTAAGGGAGACACAATGATTTATATGATACCTATATGAGTTGTTCTATATGAATTAGCCTGAGGAGTTAAAGGAAAATATTATCTACGATTATAAATAGGGAAAATAAAAATATGACATTAAAAAAATGAATAAGTGGGCCGAGGACCCCAGAAAACAGTAAAAACAATCTCACTATTTGTTGCTAATTCCTCCTGTCATAAAGGCAAAAGCAAGGCCAATCGCCAAGCGCCAAGCGCCAAGCGGGGAGATGCCATCAATAATAATATAATGAATGTGTCGTAAACGGAATACGGTGTTCCTACTCCTACCTCCTACTCGCATCTCGATTCACAAGTTAGTATCGTGTCGCAATATTTTAACCGCAGTCCGAAGTAAAGTTAAATCGAATGGTTTCCCCGCGCGGAGTTTCATCATCGCATCTTCACCTTGCTTTTTGCTTCTTGCTTCTCGCTCTCACCAGGTATATTTATGTCAATTTTAAGTTATTGGATTTGAGCCGTGCCTAATGCGCTGGAAACACAGAATAAAGAAGAACACTAGTGTGGGCGTGTTCCGTGATCAAAAATCTAGGAGATGTTCCCTTAAATTTAAATTATCAGTGAATTCAAAGGCGAAACATGATGTCAGTTAAGTGTAAGAGAGGTAGAGCGCTCGCTAAATGGACTAGGACCAACATGTACTATGGCAGTGGCAACATTGTTTCCATTTAAATCTACGTGCAAGGCATTTCTAGTATGTATTAACTGTTCGGTGGTTTGAAAATAGTCTGGTAATTTTCGGTGACAATGTAGACTTATTGCAGTCTTCTGTTGCACCAGTAACCTTGGGGGCTTTTTAACAACGGCTTTCAATTGCTATCATTGTAATCTAAGTCACGTAAGATTTCCCAACCAAATTTAATACGACAGGGTCTCTTTATTATCATTTAGAAGGTTTTAATTTCGGTTTGGAATTGAGCAATTAGTGTTAAAAAAATCGGAGTGACCACGAAATTGGAAAGATATTCACTAGTTAAATCTGTAGAAATCTATTATATACTTGACCAAAACAAAACACAATGAAAAGTTGAGAAGTTTGGCGGAAAGTGAGCAACCCACCTACTACTGGCCGTGTAATTTCTGAGCTATTTTCTCGTCACCGAAGCACTCGCTTCCTGAAGGCTACGCGAAGCTGCAACCTTCGTCATAATATTCAACATGTTGCAAATGACCGTGAAATCTGAAAAGTAGACAAAATATCTTCCGGGTAACATGTGAAAGTGAATATGTATTGGTACAAGCGCATACCTAATACCTATGTAACGATATGTACAATGTGAATTTGTGTACGTGGAGCGCAATACCTACACCTACACAATACATGGACGTTGCTTGGAGTTGTACGTGCAGCTAGAAAAACTATAATCATTTTGCGTCAATATGTATAATCAGATAGGAATACAACCTTACTACCTGGTGGTCTGCTGTCTGCTTATTTATTAAAATAAACTATAGGTATTAGGTAGGAGTATATATAGAATATACGTTCCAGAGTGGAAGAAACTCTCAGTATCGCCCTGGTGCAAGACCACCATTCAGAATTGAAACGTTGCTTAATAATGTGTTTAGTGACTAGATCTGAATAGCCAGGTACCTTCTCCACCTTCCTCTTCCCCATCTCCTTCCCTTCCCCACTTACCTCACAACGTACCCCAATTGGGGATGCCGTAGTCTCACTGGCTCCAGACGGGGGCAGTTGGGACTCTTGTGAGGTGTTCTCTATAAAAAAAAGGTGTTCCACCAGATTACAATATAATGGCTTAATTATTACATTACACTTGATTGAACATATTTGCAACCAGTTCATCGATATTTCAGTGGCTGAGTTGGCATCGCGTTTGGGTCCCACCCAGGCGTCCCGTGTTCAATTCCTCGACCGGCTAAGTCCTCCATCACAACACAAGAAAGCTTACTCAGGTGGAATACTAATAAGGAGATTTTCAAACATTGTCAGGTTATTCGTAACCAGGTTAATGTTTGTCTTTCTTTTAAAAATTTCAATAAATTTTTAGAATGCAACTTTTGAACATATGAACGACGTTTGTTGTATTTTATTTTATTTGGGAGACCAGTTTACATTAAAACAGTTTACATTAAAATAAAGCATAATAATATCTAAGATACATTAATTTTCCGTTTTTCAGATTTACCCGTGCATATAATAACATATAAATGAGGTGATTTGAAAAGAAACTCAAATATTTTAGAAGAAGTAAGTAATTTGGTTGACGGTTGTAGTGGGAATAGTTTCTGTTATAATTATAGCCAAAAAGTTACAAGTTTAAGCACAGTTTTGTTAATGTTTTCCACATTTTGTTTGTAGAATTAAGTAAGGTGGGTTGTTTGCATATTCGAAGGGTAGCAAACGGGCGGATATTGGTGTTATATATCTTGTAAATGATTGAACAAGTTAAGTTTTTGGGTTCCTTTTGTATACAATAATTAAACATTATAAAGTGAAATTAAATAATCTGATAGTATGTTGCCTGTTGTATAATGATGATGCGTTGCTGATTGCCAACATTATAGAATTGCTAACCGTATAAGATCTGCAGTCTCTCGTATCTAGGATGAACGAAGTATGCATTAAGAATGAATTAATGATGAATGTTAGTAAGTGTAAAGTCATGGTGTTTGAAAGAGAGAGTACGAAAACAGTGTGCAATATAGTTGTGAATGATGAATTCTTGGAGAAGGTGGATGAGTTTGTATATTTGGGAAGTATGTTTACGAGAGATGGGAAGGCTGCTAGGGATATTTAAAGAAGGGTGAATGCAGGTAACTCCATTAATGGAGGATTGAACGCCGTTGGAGCCAACAAAAAGTTGTCCACAAAAGCGAAGCTAGCAGTCTACAATTGAGTACTGGTACCTACCCTGATGTATGGCAGTGAAGCATGGAACTGGCAGAGAAAGGATGAAAGTAGACTGAATGCTGTAGATATGAGATCCCTGAAGCGTATGTGTGGTAAAACCATGTATGATCGTGTGAGGAATGTGGAGATCCGAAAAGAATGCAAGGCTGATGTGAGCGTAATAAGTAAGATTGAGAAAGGGACGCTTAGATGGTTTGGGCATGTTGAGCGAATGAATGAAGAAAGGTGTGTAAAGAGAATTTATGATGCGAATGTGAATGGTAGAAGAAGCCGAGGACGCCCAAGGAAGACGTGGCACGATCAAGTGAATCAGATACTTGAGTCGGGCCATGTCAAGAGTCAGAATAATAGAAGAGTATGTATGAGAAGATGTATGAATGTGAATGAGGCAAGGAGTGTGTGCCAAGACCGAGTTGTGTGGCGGTCCGTCCTCTCTGCCTACCCCTGCGGGGAAACGGCGTGATGGTTAGTTAGTTAATTAGTTTTACAAAGTTCTCTGTGAGTGGATAACTTTAGGTACCTACCTGAAAATTGACATTTCATAATTATGAAATTGGTAACATGTATATATTTTTCTCTGCACAGTTGGTTAGGTTGACCATCTGGACCGAGGAGTCAGAAGGAAAGATTTTCTCTCACAATCCGAAGGACGCATCAGGTTCGAACCCGGCGTGCGCAAATAAATTTTATTGGTTTGATTTGTGTTATTTCACAAATTGATTGATAAAAAATAATATATAGTGGGTATATTTGCTGCACTTTCTATAGTGGAATATATTTTCAGCATCGCCCTGGTGTAAGATCACAATTTGGAATTAAAGTGTATTCAAAAGCATTTTCGTTGTTTGTTTTTGGGGTGTTATGCCGTGTTGCGCTACCTCCTTCTTTAGCCGACGTTTCGGACAGCGTTGCAGTGTCCATCATCAGGGCAGATCCGAGGATGTGTAATTACACATCGTATAATATCGTGTAATTACACATCATCGGATCTGCCGGATCTGCCCTGATGATGGACACTGCAACGCTGTCCGAAACGTCGGCTAAAGAAGGAGGTAGCGCAACACGGCATAACACCCCAAAAACAAACAACGAAAAAAGGTTTTAGCCTTGTTTGGTAACCAGATATGAATAGCCAGGTACTTCCCCATCTTCCTCTTTCCTATCTCCTTTCCCTCCCCACTATCTTCAGTCTCAAAACATATCACAATTTGGGATTCGTGGGGACAGGAGCAGTTGGGACTCTTGTGCGATATCCATATAAAAAAATTAAAAATATAAAATTTTCGGAAAAAATAAACATAAAAACTTTTTCGTTTAATGTTTCCTTAACTTGAAGAAAATAAGTGTTTGCGCCTTTTAGGGTCTGCTAACTAATCTTAGAAAAGAGGCTAACATTTCGTGATTTTTCTCATGTTGTTTAATGATGCCCTATGCGCCGTACCCCGTGCGCCGTGCCTCCACCTCTTGACCCACATACAGATGGCGTTAGTATAGTTCTTTAGCGACACTTCACAAAACAAACCAGCATTTCTGTTCACAACTGCAATCCATCCAAAGCGACATGCGCTCCTCTATTCTGGTCTCTTTCTGGCGTCCTCTCCTGT
This sequence comes from Limnephilus auricula, assembly GCA_951813805.1. NCBI lineage: Eukaryota > Metazoa > Arthropoda > Insecta > Trichoptera > Limnephilidae > Limnephilus > Limnephilus auricula. The sequence continues at coordinate 42,350,814 of OX638390.1, forward strand.
ACCAAGTGCGAGGGAACGTACAGTATAACAACAATTCCGATTGGATTCCATTTCGCTACGAGCGGTCCGTTTCCCGAATTACTTCGAGGGCGATATTACACGTGGAAGCCTTTCAAGGAAACTTCAATGGATGCACCTAATGTATTATATCCCAATGCAAGCTGAGCTGTTATTAAAAATAATTACGTTTATGTATCAAAATATTCAGGACGCTGGGAACTCAAATTATTCCGCATACGCAACAAGAATAAAACAAAAAAACTACGGTTTAATATTTACATACTACGCTTTCTTCTTAGTAAGTACGCTCAAATTATTAAAATAACACTTCGTTCCAACGTAATTAATACAGGAAACGACTATTTATAACGGGGGAAAGGAAAAACATGCACACAACAGATTATTAGGTTCTCAGTTTTGGTTATTCAAATATTTAGTGCGAATTTAGATTAAAGTGGAACCTTTCCATAAAAAGCACATCATACCAGTAAAGTATGATGTTAACTTCGCGTCAAAACGTCTCGAAACTAAGTAACTTAAATGCGTCTTTTACTATGTCCCTCAACGTAAATGGTTGTTTATTATTTCTTGACAATTAAGTTGCAACGATGTGTTATTTAAATAATTCACGGAAATTTAATTAACAACTCTCTTTTTATAATTTTTTAAGGTTCTTCTCATAAATCTTCTCCTTCCATTCGCAACAACTATATGTTCACTTTATACACATATTCTTATGCTATTTATACTTTATATGCTTATATTAAATATTTGCAGCAGTTTTATATCACTTATATATCATATATGCCAATGCTTATGTTTTATATTCTTTATAAGCTAATGTTTTATTTTTTTGTATGATTATGTCTTATATTATTTAAATGCCTAAATTCTACATACTTCATATGCTTATTTTATATATTATTTATACGCTTATGCTATATATTCGCAACAAATCTTATATAAGACACACGTTTTCAAAGTAGGATGAATAATATTATTACGGATGAACTAGATAATATAGCATAAAAAGTATGTAATAATGTCGATGAATTCAACTTTCTTTTCAAAAATATGACAAACTCATTAGTCATTATGCACTTAAATATTAGGAGTATTTACAAAAACATAAATGAATTATTATGCACTCTTAGTCTTTTAAAAACTGAACTCGATTGTATTGTTTTAACAGAGGCCAACCTTAATACAGTAAATTTATATAATACACCACAATTACCGAACTTTACATGTATTCACACGAAAACAAACATTAACAAGAATAGTGGCAAGGTTATTTACGTTAATTAAAAACACCAAGATATATCTTATAAAAAAATAAACATGACACTCACGAACTGCGTAGCATTACAATTAAAAGTAAATAATCAGATTTATCATGGCATTGCTGTATACCGAACCCACGGTTCAAAAACTCAACAATTTATTGAGAACCTCAAAGATGTAATTAACAAAAACAAATGTCAAAATACCATAGTGACGGGTGACTTCAACATAAATATAGGTCTAAATTCAAACAGCGTCAAAAAAATGCTAATACGATGGCTGAACTGAACTTCATTTCATGTATAAACGATTACACTAGAGTTGTGCCCCGACAAAACCCATCATGTATTTATCATATTTGGACTAAGGCTGACACAACTACACAATTAACACCTGTAATTTGGAAAACAAATATTATCGATCACTATACGTGTCGAATTGCTGTACAATGGAAAGGGAAATAGTGACAACGAAACATTGATAGAAAGAGAAAATGAGGTAGACGCAGATGATTTGGGAGACCCAATCATTAGAGAAGAGTTTGACCTCGCACTCAAAAACCTCAAAAACGGGAAAGCACCCGGAATCGATGACGTTCCAGCTGAACTAATTAAGCCAGCAGGAAAAGGAACTACAGATGCCCTGTTTAAAATGGTACAGATAATGTATAAGACTGGAAACATACCAGAGGATTTCGAGAAATGCCTAATTGTCGCATTACCAAAGAAGGCAGGCACGACGAAATGTGAACAACACAGAACTCTTAGCCTAATATCCCATGCCTCAAAAATATTGACTAATATCATTCTAAAAAGAATCGAACCAAAAGTAGAGAACATCCTTTCCGGAGACCAGTATGTAGGCTTTAGAAGAGGTGTAGGAACCAGAGAAGCAATATTGTCGCTACGCATACTGCTAGAAAAAAGAATAAAAAGAAACCAAAACACATTCATCGCATTCATAGACCTGGAGAAGGCTTTCGACAAAGTAGAATGGAAAAGGCTCTTCGAGATTCTGAAGAGAATTGACATCAAATATAGAGATAGACGAATAATCCAGGCGCTATACAAGAATGAGGCCGCTATAATTAGATGTGACAATGGTACAAAGGAAGCCAGTATAAGACAAGGGGTGAGACAGGGATGCTCTTTGTCACCTGTTCTTTTTAATGCCTATATACAGAGTGCGATTGATGACTTGAGAGAGAGAATGAGTCACAGAGAAGGTGTAAAGATACACGGACAAAAGGTGGATATGATAAGGTTTGCTGACGATATTGCTATGGTTGCTGAAAGCGAAGAAGAACTGCAAGAGGCCTTAACAATCATGCAAAGCATTCTTCAAAACAACTACAACATGAAGATAAATAAAGACAAAACAAAGCTGCTGACTGTAGGCCGAACGCAACATCAGATGAGAGTAGAGATGTCAGGAGTTTCACTAAAGAACACCAAGGAGTTTGTCTACCTCGGGAGCAAAATAACATGGGACGGTCGGTCTAAGAGCGAGGTCGACAGCCGTATACACCAGGCTAGGCTTGCATTCAATAAAAGGTCGAAAATAATAGAATCAAATAATATAGACCTAAAACTGAGAATACTCCTCATCAAGACCTATGTATGGAGTATCTTGATGTACGGCTGCGAAACATGGTGCCTATCCGAAAGAGATAAACGGAGACTAGAGGCTTTTGAGATGTGGTCCTATAGAAGAATATTAGGAATTTCCTGGAGAGACCACATTACAAATGAGGAGGTTCTCCAAAGAATCGAAGGAGGAAGGCACCTGCTCAGAACCTTGTCCGAAAGGCGTGCAAGATGGATCGGTCATATAATACGACAAGAAGGCCTCTTGCATGCCATAATGGAGGGTATGACCGAGGGGACAAACTCTAGGGGACGCCCACGCCGAGAGTACCTGGAGGACCTGCTGGTGGACATGCGCTGCTCATCATATGCAGACCTCAAAAGAGCCGCACAAGACAGGGAAGAATGGAAGAAAAAAATAAAGGAAATTGCTGCAAACCAATCCCAGGATTGAAACCAGAGAGAGAGATACGTGTTTTTAATTTTTGATTTAAAAAAAATATATGTCTTCTTCCAAAACTGCAAAACAACAGTATAACATAAAAACCTTAAACATACAACTTCTTGAAAAAAAATTGAAATTGGAAAAATGGGAAGAAACATTAACACCGAAGATGCCGAAAAATCTTCAATTTTATTCGAAAATACACTTCGCGAACACACAATAAATGCAACTATACATAAAAACGTCAAACTAAAACAAAACATAGGACAATTAAGCCATGGATCACCCATGGAATAGTTACCTCAATTAGGAATAAAGAAACTGTTTTATCAAACCCAAAAACAACCTAATGACTAAACTTTATTACAATTATATAAAAAAATACAGAATCTTAAAAATTTTATTAAAAAACAAAAGAAAATTACTTTAAGGTAAAAATTGAAGATAGTGGTAAAGATAACAAAAAAGTCGGGGCTACAATTAATAACATTATTGGCAAGGGTAATAAAAATAAATAAAATAGCTTATGACGACGAAACAATAGAGTCAATAAAAGAACCAACTAAAATTGCAAACATTTTCAACAACTACTTCGCTAAAGTAGGATAGAATCTAGCTAAAAAAATCGTCTCTTTTCAATATAAAAATACTTCCAATACATCCACACAAACTTGCCTAAATATTTTCGAAAAGTTTGAAAAATGTAATAGAAAAATTATAATGAACCTACGAGTGTCTGCGAGCCCTGGTTTTGATAATATCACAGTAAATGTATTAAAACAAATGAGACAAGTAATATCAAAACCAATTGCACATATCATTAATAACAGCATACAACAAGGAATTTACCCAAAAATATATAAAAATACAATAATAACCCCGATTTTCAAATCACGAATTACATCTGACATCTCGAACTACCGTCCCATATCTGTTGTATCAAACGTAAAATAAAAATAACCTCTATAATATATAATGCTCTTGACTTGGGAAATAAATGTTTAAGTATATTCATCGATCTAAGCAAAGCATTTGACAGTATAAGCCACAGTAAGCTAATCAAAAAATATTGGAATTCAATGAACAGTTAAAGAATGGTTTAAAAGTTATCTTCATAAAAAACACCAACACGTAAAAATTAATAATATATTGAGTGAACCCACCTATTCCGAATTTGGAATTCCTCACGGGACAGTTCTAGGTCCAATATTGTTTATCATTTACGTGAATGAAATGCTTAAAGTATTAAAAATTGGAAAAATCCTATCTTTCGCCGACGACACAGTTTTAATCATAGAAAAAACACTTGGGAAGAAGCCTACCGAAGTGCAAATGTAGAAATAAACAACCTAAAACAATGGTTGGATGACAACTATCTTCTCTTAAACTCTGACAAAACCTATTTCATGACTTTTACATTATCAGACAAAATCTATTCAACAATAAATTCCAATATTACTATTCATAACTCTTGTAATAATTATACTGCCAACTGCAATTGATCTAAATGCTCAAAAATTAAAAATATATATATATTAAATGCTTAGGTATAATTATGGATAAACATGTTAAAAGGATAGAAAATATTGCACAAACTGTAAATAGAATACGTAAACGTATTGCTCAAACTAAGAAACATTCTACATAAATCTATGCTACTAAAGGTTTACCTCGCATTAGCGCAATCAGTTCTACAATACGGAATAATAGGCTGGGGAGGAGCGTATAAAACCAAAATATAAACAATAAAAACTTAACCCCACTTGAAATAGTACATAGAAGACTCGTCAAAATTATTCTAAAGAAACCATTAGACTATTCAACCCAAAAATTATTCGATGAAATCAAAGTATTACCACAAAAAAAAAAAATACTTCAAATCCACAAAGATAAACTGAAAACAAAATCTTGTAGGCCGAGAACCGAGGACAAGTAATAGTCCCTAAGCTTAATACTACAACAGCCCAACATAATTACACAATACACATACTCAGCCATAAAATGCTCCCTAAAGAAATCCAATCCGAGAAGAATTATGAGATTTTTAAACAAAAACTTAAAAAACATTTTACTATTAACAAGATTTAGGTATGTGTTATACGTGAATTTAAAGAATTTGTACAGATATTAACTTACGTACCTAAGTACCTACATTGTATTAATTAATAAACGTAAACTAATTACAACTTTTTTGCCTTTTTTATTTTGAAGTTTAAATAGAATTTTAGGTGCAGTAAGGTTAAGGTTGGGTCTGAGGCTCGCGCCTCTCCCCGTGAACTGGCCCGTTGCAGCACGATTGCGCATTGTACATTGCACAATCATCTGAGAGAGAGAGAGAGAGAGAGAGACCTATGCTATGGAGTACAAACTGCCTACCTACAATATATTACAGTGAGTAGTGTATACATTCTCAGTACCGGTAATGTACTACTATTACAGTGCATTGTAGAGCTAGATGCTAGGTAGCTACTAAATCAGTACTTAACTTTACTTGTTCGAAAGCGAGAGCGCAATGGGCCGCTATGATTTGCTCGATCAGAATATAGGTGACAGAGGAGCTACTTATCTTACGTGAAATGGGTTATATGTTTTATTTTTTAAAATTGCATTATGTCGCTTTTTGCATAGTGCCAACTTACCCGATAACCTTCGCGGTAGCCGCGCCTGCTGCCCAAAGTCATTCGTTCCGGATTCCGTAACACAACGCAAATCCATCTTCTTAAGACGATAGACTTCGCTTTTCGGCCCATACAAAAAGGACGCCCGGGAAAAAACACTTTTCTACATCGAAAATTGCACAAAATGAATATATTTTTTTTGTACTGCCTTCTCGAAGGTGAAAACTATGTCGGTATGTTTTCGAATTTTCGATGCGTTTCGTAATAACGTAAACATTCACTATCAAGCATGTACGATTTATCAAAAAATATTATTTAAGGAAAAAGTGCTGCTAACTCAACTCTCATAAAGAATTATAAAATTATAAAAAGCTACCGACGTTGCTTCTTCTTTCTAAAAAAAATATATTTTTTAAAATTTCAATTTCGTGAAAGTTTCGGTGTAGAAAAGTGTATTCTCCATAAACCCCTTTTCGAGCGATTTCTGTAGGTAAATTTGAGAGTTTACTGCAGTCGTCTCATTCTCACGTTTGACGGGTCGTGGCAAGGAGTGCATGGTCGGGGGGGTGAAGCCATCGTTTTCGATAATAGTGATGGTAAGACTATTTTTACACAATAATAGTGATGGGATTGATCTTTTTTTTTATTCGTGAGTTCTATTTAATTTCATAATAATGTATTTTAGAAAATACATTTTTACAATACGTAATAAATATAATATATTTTTTCATACGACTGTTTTAGAATATTACTCAAACTAATTCCTGTGAACACATAATGTTACTTACAAACTATATAAATAATGCTGAGTTAAACACAAAGAATAATGTGAAATATTTTAGGACTCTTGTGAAATCTAAACAAGCTTCCTCCAATATACCTAATAACACGTTTCGCGGAAACTTTTCTTTAAGTGATTGGCAACAAATTTGCAATCAAATGATTATTTTCAAGCAAAGCAAATGCTTTAAATGGAAAAGTAGTAATTTAATATAAGATGTAAAAAAATATATATTTATAATGTTGTAATTACAATTTTCACAAATAAATATTTAAAAAAAAAAAAAAAAACTTTTTTTGTCTTTTCTCAAATTAAAAACATTCCCACAAATAATGTAGATGTAGTCAGTTACAGTATTTTGTAATATCTTTAAGATCTGAAAGTTTTTTTGTGTACAGTCATTTTACATCACAAAACATCAAAATCACAATATATACCGCATACAACACGGATTATGTTTTCATTACTATCGTTTTTTTTTTTAAATAATATTAACTCCTTACAAGAATCAAGGGGTTTCTCACCATTCCCCTAATAGCTTATCCGTACTATAACGAATATTGTTAAAAATAAAATACTTGCAATAGTTAGAAAACTCGGCCAACTTATCCAATATATAGCCAACATTCATAGGTTCGAGTACCGAACAATAAACTCTGACTTTAAATAAATAAACCATCAATCGTAAATCGAAAACAAACTTTTTATTATAGTATGGATAAGCTATTAAGAGGATGGTGAGAAACCCCCTCCGACAATTAGCGCAAATATGGGGGTCGCAATCGTAACTATTCTGGTAGTTAATTTTTTTTTAAATATGTTTTATAAACTGATCGCCTGTTGTAAAATTCTAGTGTTCGACCTTGGCGCACGTGTGCTCGAGCTGCCATTTTGAAAATACCAACAGAATGTAAACCGAGTAAAACCCTCTTCCTCTGTTTCAATCTTTGTCCTGATTTTGATGGATTAGAACCTCGTTACCTAATAAGATGAAAAAACATAATACATGTACCTAAGTCTTTTACAAAATGTTATGCTCTACAAAATTGGTAATTTTAATTTTTCTCGAAAATGCACTGGAAAAGAGATAATCAAGAAAACACAAAACTAGTAGTGCAATATGCTTGTTTGTGCAAACTTGTATGACTTTTTACGGCTTTATAGTCCACTCGTAGGGTGGAAACATGTAGGAGACACCCTGGTGCCAATTGCAACAGCAGATCCACCAGCACCGGAGGTCCTTCTAAAAATGATATTTTGCCGCTGCACCAAGGATTGTGTAATTGGCAAATGTGGATGCCGAAAAACATTGATGACCTATTCTGCAGCGTGCCTCTACTGCCAAGCGTGCCTGTTGTCGAAGAAGGAATGTTTGATGAAAAATGTGAGGTAAAATGATTCTTTCGAAAATATGTACTTTTAGGGAACGTTAACTTAAAAACGGCTGGGAAATCGAAAATTACGCATAGAATAAAAGTTGTAGATAATTTTATGAGCTTAAATTTATTGAAAAAAAAAATCCCCCGCGACAAACCGTTTTCGAGATATAAGCGGAAACCTGAAAATTGAGACCATTCCCCCCCCCTTCCCCTCCTAGCTCGCCACCTACACGTCAAGACTTTTGTCACACCCTAAGCACCCTGATCAAGTTTCTGAAGGAATCGCTTAGGTACCTGCTCACGCACTCTATACCTCCTTCCTTGACTGGACTATAATATTATGTATATCAGTACTGTTTAGAGATAGGAGATAATAATACAAATAATTGTAGCAAATTTTATGTTCCGCGTATTTTCTACAGCTTCTTTGGGCAAAATTTGCACTGGTTGAGATATTTTATGTGCTGGTCGAAAACTTGGATTTTACGTCAGGGAACCAGTTTATAAAACATAATATATTTATAGGTATTCTGAGGAAAGGAGAGGGAGTTCTGGCAAGGAAGAGGGGAGTTCTGGGAAGGAACAAGATATGAGGGGTGGGTAGGAATCTGGGGGGTCGGTTTCTCTAGGAATGACAAACATATAAATCCATCCCTCCCACTGCGGTGCAAGGTGCATGGTGCAAGGCGATGTTCTGGGAGAGTCCGGCTGGAGAGATCAAAAGGTTTACCTCGACCGGTCTCTCCCGATCTGGCCTGCCACGCAATTGGTGGGCAGATGCATCCGCCGCTAAGACCCGGACAAACCTAACCCGGGCACCCCTGCTACGTCACCAAACGTAGCGAACCACTTGGGGTGAACTATGGCAGAGGTGTTGGTTATACAATAAATGGTTCCCCGGGGCGGCGGTATCTGTACCCGCCTTCCAAAATGAATAACATACCTAATATAATAATAACATTTAGGTATATAGGTAGTTTTGAATAACGCCTAAAATTATAATAAACAATACATGAATATTTTTTTTATAAGCTTTTTATTCCAGAAAAAAACAAAATAACATTTTCACTTACTTAAATAGAATTTGAATTAAATTACATAACATCACACTAGATTAAATTACATTATAGCATACATCATACAATATATTATCATACAATATTATTCACTTTCACTATATTGTTGTTTGTGAATAAAAATTAATATTTTTTTTTTAAATTTACACACACTTTTTTTGTTTTTAATATCATATGTAAGGCAATAATATAAATTGCCCCCTCATAACTGATGGATTGCTTACCGTAGTTAGTATGAATGGTGTTTAAATGTATGTTATCGTGTTGTCGTGTAAAATATTTGTGTACTGGGGACGTTTTAATGAATTCTGTGTTTGTATGTATGAGTTTATTATTTATTTTGTATGTTAGGAGACATATATTGTATTCGTATAGTTTTCTTAATGTTAACAATTTTGTTTCCAAATATATATTTTTTGTGGATGTTTTGGATTCGTAGTGAAATAGTTTTTTGATTATTACTTACCTAGTTATTGCCGAACGTGTAGGTACAAATTGATTATATTAGCATATCATTGTGATTGAGGAATCACAAGTCAGGCGAGATCAAATTCTACGATTAAAAAATAATAATAATATTATGCACGCACTTCCGAATTCCGAATAGGTGGTAGGTAGATGATATTGCTGCTAGACTTTCGAAATGTGATGTGAAGCCGCGGGGACTGCGGGGGTCACACACAACACGCGTGATATGCGGGAACAGTATTACGTTTAGTCGTGTGTGTGCGTGCTCCTGTTCAGTATTGTAGTATGTGTGAGCTTCTTGCGAGCAGGACAGAGTTATGAACGATCATTTACCTAAACATGTCGCATCTTGCGTAAAGACTAGCACCTTAATCACTAGTAGGTTCTAAACACAGCCTCAGTGTTCAGTCCAAGGACGTTTCACTATTTATAATATTACCTACCGAAGAATTCTCCTAAAATTCCTTCAAGTTTTAGTGGAATATTCGTTAACATAATATATATAGGTTATTCTATACCTAAAGGTTTTCACGAAAAATACCAAAATATGCATAGACAGAAATGCATTTACACGCTTACCTTATTTGCTTTACTTTTAAAATATTCCAATAAAATAGTCCATTCTCCTAAAATATTTGTTTGTGAATGAACTGCTACATGATATAATAATGAACACAGACTCAGCAGAACAAACTTAAAACTCACCTTTTCAGAAAGTCGTATCAATAAAGTCAAAACTTTTTCACCTTCACAGACCGCGACATTGTAAATAACTAAACGTAAAAAAATGTGAACAAAGAAGAACTTTTAAGTTTTTAAATCATCTCAAAAGAATTCTCCAGTCTTTCAAAATAAATACCAACTATACTTTTGCCATTAATCTTTTCGTAAATGTCATTTTATTTAAGTTTATTTAGGAAACTATAGGAGGTATATTTATAATAAATCATTGAACATATAATAGTGAACATAAAATAAACCAGTTAAGTTCCATTATTTCTAATAATATATCAGTAGTAATAGAGAAAATGAAAAATCATGCAATATTCAGTGTTTTAATGGTGTCTTCTGCGTGCAAAGTCGTATCTACTCCAACCTTTAACTTAAATCGGAAGTGATCTGTTAGGTCTGTTTTCTGTATCTGTTCGTATATAATAAACTTAGATATAGCCTAATAAAAGTAATAATTGGATCATTTGTAGAGCGCCGTTTTTATAAGAAATTAACTCAATCACCGAAGTAAGTACTCATAATAAGTTGTACAGCTCTCGCGATACGGTTTTTTACAAAAAACGGCGCACTACATCCATTATTATTATTATTGTTGTACACGTCCTCGTACATCTGTACACTGTACAGTCAGAGGCACTCTAAACAAAACAAAAAGTTTCCTGAGTGAGGGAGAGTACCTACATACCTACCCATAATTCAATTATTATTTTTTATTATAAATCTGACTTGACCAGCGTAAACACTCGCATAAAAACCACGTATTAAAAAAATTTAACTATCCCAAAAAACTCATTTTGGACGAACACGCGACACCCGTGAACAGCATTAATACCTACCCGGCCACAATTTTCATTGGTTCAGTCGTGCATTTATAATATTTTATGTTCAAAAATTTTTTTTTTACTTTTGAAACTTAAATGTAAACTATAAATGAAAGGCCTCTAAGGTGATTGCCCAATTGCCAGTATTTATCGACTATCACTATATAGTATATTTACTTCTCCAAGCAATAATAAGCAAAACGCACTCATACAAATATCCCCTTTCTATTTTGTGCAGGTCTGCGGATATGTAAGTATTACCATCGTCACTAACTTAACCGATACGTGTCAAACCTAAACAAAACCACTTTCATTGAAAAAGAAGATAACAATAATAATCTAAATTAAAATATGAAAATGGACAAGACACAGAAAAATAATAAAACATAATGGTCGCGACTGGAACCCAGATCAAATATGGAAAAAAAATTAGTTGAAGATAATATTGTTAATTCTGAAATTTTAAATATGAAGTTGACAAATACGACAGTCTCATAATATATCGCAATTGGTAGAGCGCCGTCTCTGTAAGACGTGAGATCTGGGTTCGATTCCCAGTTGCCACCATTATGTTTTGTTATTTTTCTGTGTCTTGTTAATTTTCACATTTTAATTGAGATTATTAATGTTATCTTCTTCTTCAATGATATCGTCGCCGGAAAGCAATACTGCCGTAACCGCCACTCTATACGAAAATGCTTTTTATATGCCATCTTCAAAGATTTTTTTTCTGCGCCGATCTATCTGGGTCCTTTGACTCCACAGCGATAAATAAGAACTGTAGGTACGACGCCGCGACGTTGGAAAAACTAGCCATTTTGTCAAAAATACGATGTACATACCTCAAAATCATGTGTTTTTTTTACGATTGGCGGTTACGACAAAATTCAATTTTGAAAAGAAACGACAAAATCACTTTCACGGATGATCACGGAAAGTTGGTGCTTACAGCATTTTCAAAGATTGCATTAAAGTATTCGCGGTGGTTACTAAATTTTATTTGTTTGTTTTCTAATAACACTTGTCGTTTAATACAACCTGTCAGTACTTTTTAGAATAAATTAGTGTATTTACTACAATTATAAATGTCGTGCATTATTGTTATTTGTACGTTATGGTGTTGTAAACCAAACGAATTTAGCCTGAATAAATAACGACAAACATTTACAGCTATTCAAAATTTTAATATTGATATGCTTTGGCGCTTTCAGCCATTAATGCAGCGGAAAATAAAGTTGATTTTCAGTATTCAAACATTTAGCAGCGATGTTTACAACATCTTTGGCGTACACAAAAAAAATGTTAACTCCTGTAAGGGTAAAAAACATTGACCTTCTTCACTTATTAAAGATTTAAATATTGCCATTTGATAGATCATATTTTCTCAGCTAAGTAATTAAAGAATGGCATTTCTGTAACCACTGGTTTCAAAGTTATGCTTTTTTTTTCTAAAATCTGGAAAGTTATTTGGCTCTGGTGAGCAATTTTGTTTTTGGCTGTTAAAGCAGTATTGCTTCCTTGCAACGATTCATTACATTGATGGAAATAACCTTCAAAAGTTAAAAAGAGAGTTCATCTTATAAAAAAATATTTTTCCTGTACGATTCCGTTAGAAATTGAATCTGACACCGACGGCCAGGAAATCAACAAACAGCTAATAATACCATAAAAATAAAGTTATGCATTCCTATAAGATCGTAATTACCTGATCCTTATACGAGTATATACCCTGAGAAAAAATATTCAAAAATCAGTAAAATCACGATGTTGAACTAATTGGGCCTGAGTGAAATACCATTTGTGAAATCCGTGAATTTTTGATTTTTTAAATTTTTGACTCTCAACTAAAATATTATTTTGACACGAATATAGATAAATAGTTCAAACAGAAAAAAGGGCTGACTTCGGTTGAATACAATGAAAGTTTAATTAGAAGGAAACATTATTAACTTTTATTCTGGAATTTTTTTAATGAATAGGAAACATTTTCGTTGTTTGTTTTTGGGGTGTTATGCCGTGTTGTGCTACCTCCTTCTTTAGCCGACGTTTCGGACAGCGTTGCAGTGTCCATCATCAGGGCAGATCCGGCAGATCCGTCGATATGATCTGCCGGATCTGCCCTGATGATGGACACTGCAACGCTGTCCGAAACGTCGGCTAAAGAAGGAGGTAGCACAACACGGCATAACACCCCAAAAACAAACAACGAAAATGCTTTTGGCCGTGAAAATCTAAAAACGTATCACAATAGGAAACATGTTTATAAAATTAGATAAAATGACATTTTCATAGAAAATTATCCACTTTTTTATATTACAGCTTCTAAATTTTTAATTCATATTACTGGACTGGCTAGTGCTTGAAAATATAGTTGCAAAACGCCATTGAGGTGATTTTTTTTAGAAAACAGCAACATATTATTTTTCCCCAGCTCGTTATCGGGCGATTTTTCTGCCAACCGCGGACTGTCGACTGTCGACTGCCGACTGTCGACTAGGATGGTCATGGTTTGGTTAGTAGGTAAATTTCCTTCGGAGATGCACTAAATAAGTGAAAATAGAATATTTAATTATAAAACCCCGTATACGTTAATGTTCAAATAACAATGTATCATATATCACAATTTAAGATGAATAAATAAAAAAATAGGTATATAACAACAAAATTTTTCTCCGATTGGGTTTGTATAAAGTTTTTTAAAAATCCTTAAGAAGTATATAACAAGTATCATACAAAAATAAGTTACAATATGTAGAACCAAAACTCAGTACTGAAATGAATATAAGTTGGATAGTAAAATTAAGGGTGTGTGTAAGCCTAAAGCATAGTAGAGAGTAGGAATTATCAAAACGTGCATTAAATCTCCATGGCCTACCTCAATTAACCGGTTTACTTGGTTATCTCGTGAATTAATTAATTATAATGATGTGTGCATACATAATTAAATAATAAAATGTGATCGGTTCTATAGTTTTACAATTTATTTTAGAATTGTAGAACATGGAATAACTTAATATATAAAACAAAGTCGGGTTAGTTACACCTTTTATAACTCAAGAACGGGTGAACCGATTTTTTATGATCTTTGTTGATTTGTTGGATTTGTCTCCGTCCCGATTAACAGAATAACTATTAAAACATCGGTAAAAATCACGGGAAAAATAATTATGAAGAAAATAAAAATTTTCGTATATTTTGTATGGAACGGCTTTTCATATAATGTGCGTTGGTCGACATAATTTGAATCAATTCGAACTGTCAATGGTGTAGTGTGCCGAACATTTCGTGCTTAGTCAACATCTCAATTTCATTTTTTGAACTTAGAGTAGGAACCTATTTATTTTAACTTAATAAAGACTTAATTTATTTCAACTAATAAATTAAACCCAACATTTATTGATTCTGAGGCGGTACGAAGTTTGCCGGGTCAGCTAGTAATGTAACAAAATAATTTACGTAAGTATATTATTGTAGAACTCCACTTCTTATATTAATCGTATTTTTTTTTTCTATTACGGCTTCTTGTATATATATATATATATTGTTTATTTTTTTTGTGTGAAAGATGTTTCGCCTTCTGGAGGCATTGTTAAACTGGATACACTACTACAGCTATACAAACTACAAATCTGTTATTTTTTATAATAATGTGATAAGTTAAGTGCCAGATACAGACGTAATATGTGGTATTGGTCAGGACCAGTCTTCCGCCTAGGCCTAGAGGACCCGGCCTTAGAGGGTCCCAATCGGGGTTGGGAACCCGGCGCGGCCGGGGATTGATTTTAATTTTATTTTTAACATTAACTCCACACAGGAGGCCCTGTGGATATGGAAAAGTTTCTTAAGGCATAATATGCTTTTGGAGATGAAAATGGTACACATTGAGGATACATGACTCGGAAAATAATATAACAAATTTTCCATAGGGCCCCTAAATGATTCACATTTAAGACACATGATTAGGAAATAAATTTCACAAATATTGCTTCAATGATGGAGGACTTAACTAGCAGAGGATTGAACTCACGACGCCTGGGTAGAAATCTAACGCATTTGTTCACTCGGCTACTGGCCGGTTAAGCTAATATGTTTATAAACAATACTAAAACAAAACACTAAAGGATTTTGGTATAAATATTGTTGGAAAACCTTGGACTTGCCGGACTCTATAAAAAAATCAAAGTATTATTGGTTTGCGTTTCGATGAAGAAAATGTTTCACCTGCAGCGCTTTTCTGTGTGCTTGTGAATGCAATAATTCTTCCACTGCCTTCACCCACAACACACACCTACCTTAATTGGGGGTACCATGGAATAATATTTCGTCTGCGGCGCTTTTCCATGTATTTGGGAGAGCTGCAACTAATTTGCCACTACCAAACATCTTCAAATCACGATTAGGTGGCATAGCACTATTTTGCATGAAGCTTGAATAAAATTGTAGAAAAATATGTGGTTTATTGTTTTCTTGAAGGTTTGCGGCCTTCAAAAGGGACCCCCAAACTCAGTAAGCCCATGGGCCTCTCCAAGGCTAAAGACGGTCTCGTTCATAACCTCGAACAACGCCGGGTATAAGTCAGTTTGCATGCAAATATTTCTAATATATTCTGACTACTTTCTTGTACCTTCCCATTAAGCTCTAAAGAAAAATTGTACGCCCCCCAGTTTGTAAGTTGGCGACCCCCCTGAATACTACTTAGAACCCGTGACATAAGAAGTGAACTATTATACCTACCTAACTCGGTAGAAAGTTATTTTTTATTTACTTACTTAAAAAACTTCAAATATAAAATAGATCCACTGCATGTCGTCTTATACAAACATAGGTATATTTTATATTTTAATTTTAACTTTGCTTCTGTCTAATGCTTATTTACGTATATAATTATAATATTTTTCTGGTACAATTTTAATTTCACTTCGGAACTACGTCATTCATTTTGATGTTTTTATACAGTAAACAATAAATTCTGTATTTTTGATTTCTTAAATCTTTTTAGTCTGTCCTGTCTGTTTTCCTTCTGTCTGGTGTGGTGTTTGGGGATATCTCTATTGTAATGTAGTTTGTCTCTAAAGTAAGTTAGCAGTAATAAGTCATTACAATAGATAATTCCTCGAGCATTTTATGAATTGATTTATATTTATTACAATTCAATTTTTTGTATTTACTTTCAAACTTTTATTATTTACTTCAAAAGTTATTTATTACAGTTGATGCCCCTTGCGTAATACATTATAACGATTCCCTTGGTAAAAAAAGTTATTTAAGTATATGCCAATGAACTTCCTGTACCTTTGTTCGAAAGCTTTCTTTTCCGTTTCTCCTGCCCGCCCGTACCAGTCCCTTGTGAGAGCACGGAGAACAGAGCACAGAGCAGAGGGCACAGCAGAAGAGCTTGGTGAGATGGGACAATGCTCGCTGGCTAGTGGCTAGGAGCAGTGAGCAGTGAGCCTAGTTGAGTACATCGTCGCTTCCTAATGAGAATTGCGTTATATCTCACGAGTCCCACGCTTAGACTTTCATAACAAAAAGACCGTCTGCATCTTTCACCAGGTAAAAGGCAAGCGTTGGTTCTCAACCTGCATGCCTGAACATATTCGGTATCACATATCATTTAGTGCTTATGCAAACTTTGATGTTTTATTTACTCATTAGTTTATACCATTTATCGATTGCTTTAAGAACTCGTTGATATTCACTAAATATAAACATATCATGGTAAATTTATTTTGGCAGATAAAACAACTAGTCTAAATTTATAAATTATGAACTCTACAACGAACTTATTCAATTTGATATTATGTTAATTTCAGTTTTTCAGATCAAAACAACAACAATATTAGTAGGTATCATAAATTATTCTCTATAATTTTATTACATGCTTTAATTACATTACCACCTCACTAGGTGTAACCCGTTCTCACGTACCTAGGTGGCAGGAATGTACAACAAAAAATATCTCGTTGAAATGGTATAGACAAATCACGTAGTAATTAGAATATTATTTCAATCTAACGAAGGTATCGTTAAAAGTATTGTAGATTTAATGGTTTTCATTTTATTATTAAAATAACGCTATGAATCCTTACATAAATAATACATTTCAATCACAATATTAAAACATTTTACACCATAACCACCTAATCTTCCTTCATATATTTCCCACATTCCCTCTTCAATTTTCATGATTTAATTGCGGTTTAAAATATTTATAACTTTGAATAATCGAATTATTGATATTAACAAGCATATTATATATTATGTATAGTTACTAATTATAATCTGTAAATTTCACCCGCTGTAACACAGGGACATCCCTATCATAGCAGGTGGAATAATACTAAAAAATGTACAATAATTTTTCTGTGAAATAAATTATTTCCTAATTGATTACATTTTACTATTTCTACGCTATTGTTTATTTTTTTCTCTTTAATTAAATAGCTGCATTTTTGTACATGCATATCTACTGTACTGATAAACATATTAAATAATGTATAAAACTTAATTTAAAGTTAAAAGATGACCTGTTTGACGATGATTTTTTTAAAAATACTTGTCAGTGTGTCGAAAAACCACTAAGTTAATAATAAAATACTTGAATTGCGTAATATGAAATGTGATGTAAGCGCCCTTGGAGTGTGATAATAGCCTATAATATAAAAATTAATGTTTGTTCGTACCTTATGCGCCGGCCATACCGTTCATCCGATTGCGCTGAAACTTTGGGAATATGATGTGCGCATACCTGGGATGGTTATGTGAAATTATTTCCTATACTCTTCATACGAAAATGACACGAAGGGAGAAACAATATTTAATTAGCATCGCAACGTATGCCGGGTAATCAGCTTGTATTTTATAAAAAATGCGCTTTGTCAATTATCCTGGTATTATTACATCCATGTAATCTTCATCAATTTATTTACTATGAGTACTTGTTTAGTATTATAATTTATTTATATGACTTCATGGAATAAATAAATAATATATTTGGAAGTACTGATTTGAATACTACCTAACCAGATTATTTCTACCTGGTGCCGGGCCAAAGCAGTGGCGGTGGACTGTGACTGTGGCTGAGTGTGAGTGGACCGCGGGGCGCAGGGAGAGAAGGGGCCCACTGCAAGAGTCCCCCCTGCCCCCCCTCTACCCCCCAGGCGAAGACTCCGGATTCTCTATCGCTATTCCTACAAGATTCCGACGATCGCCCATATTTTTTGTTCACTTTCAATTTCGTCGGCTCACCGTACCCAATTTAGTGACGGTTCTTTAACTTTTATTTATTTTATTTTAGGGAAATCAACAGTTTACAATGCGGTTCATTTATGCATGTGTAATTCACCTAACCGAGAAACCAATTATATTATTATGTATCTAAAAATTAAACACTATACTTACGACAACTAAAAAATATTACGTTATTATAATAATAATAATAATATATGGCTACTTTATATAGCGCCGTTTTCGTGAAAAATCACCTCAAGGGCGCTGAACAACAAGAGAGAGATTAATAAAATAGGAGATACTATATAATATATATGTCGTGATATAATATATCATTTCATTTTATGCAGTTTGGTACACGTTTAATTCAAATTCAATAGATTTTTTATTTTAATGAAAAGACAAATAACTTTTTAATATTTCTATATTTGAAATTGATAATTCGTGGTGGAATTCCATTATAATAGTATAATAAAACAAATTTAAAACTTTTTCCACTTTTAATTTATTGACCGTAACCGGTTTCGGCTTGTCAAAGCCATCTTCAGACTGTCTGAAGATGGCTTTGACAAGCCGAAACTGGTTATGAAGATGGCCTTGATAAGCTGAAACCGGTTACGGTCAATAAATTAAAAGTGGAAAAAGTTTTAAATTTGTTTTATTATACTAATACAAATAACTTTGTTTACATCACTTTTTATTAAAACACAATCTACATGTTTCGTGAACGATGTTCACATCACCAGGATCAAATGTATACCGTATAGAATTTTAATATTTATTTTAATAACAATTGAAGACATCTACATCAGATAGAATGCTATTATATGTTGAACACGTTCTTATAGGACAAACATTTTTATTTGAATTTGTTTTACAATGTTTTTCTTAAAAATATTACACGAACGTGTGTGCCGTGTAGGTACTTTCACATCAATCCTGTTTAATAATTCAGGACAGTCGATAATGTTGTTTAAGATTTTCTAGAGCAACATTGCATCTGAGTTTAAAGTTTATTGAAAAT
This sequence comes from Limnephilus auricula, assembly GCA_951813805.1. Classification (NCBI taxonomy): domain Eukaryota; kingdom Metazoa; phylum Arthropoda; class Insecta; order Trichoptera; family Limnephilidae; genus Limnephilus; species Limnephilus auricula. The sequence goes on from OX638390.1 coordinate 42,370,258, forward strand.
TAGACAGGGAATGTGAGAAATGTATGAAGGGAGATTAGGTTGTTAGAGTATAAAATGTTTGGGCATTGTGATTGAAATATATTGCATATGTAAGGATCCATAGCGTTATTTGAATAAAGAAATGTAACCAACGAATTAATCAATAATTAGTATTAAAATAATCATACAAATTACTACCTAATCTGTCAATAATTTAACGCATATATAGACAATAAGAGCAACGCGAGATCGGCCCCGGCGTGTATTTCTGAATACAAATGCATTCATGAAAATAATTAACTTAAAGTTTAAGCCACTATGGTAATAAAAAATAACTACATTAATATTTTTATATGTGAATACCGCACCAGAGACCCAACTCCTTCCAACCACATAGAAAGGGATATGATGTGAGGCTGAAGGTAATGGAAAGGGGAAGGTGATATGGATAAGGAAAGTGTCTGGCTGTTAAGATCTGGTTATCAAACACAAGAATGTTAAAGCCTTTTAAAGCTCGCAAATCCTTCCTTCCTTCTACCCTTTCCTTCCATACGTGATCTATATTTAATTTTTAAGTTTAGCATACATTTGATTCTGAAGATGTGGACATCGTTCATGAAATATGTTGATTGTGTATAAATAAAAGTAATGTAAAGAAAGTTATTTAGTCCCGTCGGCGATATGTATCTTTTCTCGAAGGATTTTTTCAATATGGATGAGTGTTTCAGGCTAATAATTATTGCTTATAATAATTGTTACCCTTTGTGATATGCACAGTGCCGGATTAGCCCCTAAACAAATTAAGCAATTGCTTAGGGCATCACGTCTTGGGGGGCACCAGAAACAGCACAAAAAAAAAAATCAAACTGACGCACAATTGTACAAAATACTTCACTATGATAAAATTGAATCAGCGTTCTCTAATGTGGATACAGACCTGTGTATATTTTTATGCCTGATGATATCAAACTGCATAGCGGAATGATATTTTTAGAAATTGAAAATAATAAAAAAATGAAAAAAGAACCACGATGCTGCAGGAAAGGCTCGATGTTTTATCAATATTATATAGATATGCTAAAAAAATTGTACTTATAAACTATTTTCCGCGAATTTAATGCCCGAAAAAGTAGCAATTCGCAGTTCAATGGATAAATAAAAAATGCTTTGGTTTTCATTGTACGTAATACCGTCAAACATATAATCTATCTCGTTGTATTAAATAGGTAATTTTTTTTTAAAGACCGATACTAGTTTACTTATGGATAGGGGGGCCCACAGGCATTTATTGCTTAGGGCATCAAGTAGTCTTAATCCGGAACTGGATATGCATAAAAAATCTTGTCTTAAAGATTAGTTTATCAATTAAAAAAATAAAGTTATTTGACTTTTCATTAAAACCTTTCAAAGCGATGTTTAAACATTTAGAGGTGCCTCTATGAAACGAAAGTTTCCGATAACATTTTGAGAAAGTTTTATTTATAATTTTTTTATGAAAATACGAAAACGTGAGGTGATAATAAACTTTTAAAATACATTTGCCTAAAAAAAATATGTGTTTGCTTTTCATTTTTTTTTTATTATCAGTAATTTTAGATGAAAAAACGTACGGTGAGCCATTTTTTTCACTTTTTTATGTTTGTATTAAAAAAATGAATATATCAACAATTACTTTATTTTATTCTCTTTTTTTGTTGTTTAATTATTCCCTATTTGCTTTTGGTTTTTAATGTGACATGTGAATATTGTTTATGGTATGTTTATACCGTTGAAATTAAACAAATAAATAAATTATATATTAATTTCCAATAATAACATTTGTAAACGTATTTCACCACCATTCAAGAGTTTTTTTGTTTTCGAATATATTAAGACATATTCCATTTAAAGCGGAATTATTTTTAACTTCAGGTTTTTAGATATATATCATTTAATATACCACATAGACCACTTAATCCAAAATTGACCAATTAAATATTTAAGTGGACTAATTGACCATTAGTTATATAAAGTTCTTAATTGTAGCCATTGATAATCTTTCAACAAGTAGATAATAATAATCATATTATAATACAACTGTTGGGAACCTTCGACAGGGACTGTTGTGATAGGGGGGTAGCAGGTAGCGGGTAGCGGGTAGCGGGTTTAGGTCCCGATCTGAGAAAGAAGGTATTTATCCTATTTCACTTTTCCCTCTCGTCTAGAACACGTGTTACTACTTTCGTTTTTTTTACGCATTCATCTTGAGGCAGCAGGATAAGGATACAGCATACAGACAAACACGGGACAAAGGTACCTTCATGTAATATAAAAGATCGAATAATGCGAGTGCGAGCTCTACTACGATAACACTGGGATGCCACGGATAGCCACGTGCAGGGGGGCGGGGGGTGGAGGTGAGATGGTGGTTCTAGTTAACCTGGTAGCCTACCTTTTACGATACCTACCGATATAGTTAAATTACTCAACATGTTTTTAGATTTTCTCGTTCTTTGCAGTGGTCACGATGTCAGGTGAGTTACTTCCACAGTTCAATATTACTGAACCTTGATTCTACCTACGTATAATAATAATGTGCAAAATTATTAGAATTGCGATTTTCAAAATTGGAACTGATTAATCGAGAATTCAGAATATCTCGTCATTTTTGACGGGTCTACGCTAGTAATAATAATACCTATTGTTTTAAAAATTTGTTTAGCCACGTTTTTGTGAAAAATCATCCGAAAGGTGCTGTACAAATCGTGGGGTAATTACTGTGACTAGGCAACTCTAAAATGGGAAATTGAATTAAAATAGGGTTATCAATCTGCTAAATCGCTTGTTGTATATTTATACTGATAAGTATGGTTGGAGCGTATAGAGTTGGAAACCGTAAAACTTATATTTTGGAAATAAAAAATGACTTATAATTTTTTTTAATGTATTTATTTACAAAAATAGAATGACTTGCAAATTTGCGAAAATAAAAATGCAACGGAAACACAAATTTTAATGCCACACCTAGCTAATCCTATTTGCTTACTTTAAACACTTGTAGTAACTAGAGTTACCTAATATTGTAGAATTAAACGATACCACGTTTTATTTAAACGTTTTTATTATTATTTAAACATAACTCAAACAACGAACTAATGTTTACTTATAATTAACTTTGCATCCCCCAGCTCATGAAAATGTAATGTACCTAGAACGCATTACTTGACCAATGGGCGTGATGCTGAATAAATACTATGTAGGGCGCACACACAACATGCTCGTGGAAAGTGGGTAGATACTTAATAAATCAATATTTTTATTATTCTTGAGTTAGTTATTATAATAATTAATATTTCTTCTTCTTCTCTTTAAAAATAGTCTAACATGATGATTTATTTTTGTGTATTAGGTTCTCAACGATTGATAAGAATATTTGGTAAATAGATTGATGAACTTACGTTTATTTTGCTTATGTCAATATGTAGTATTTTTTTGTTAAATGTTTCGAATAAAAAAATAAATAAATTGAAAAATATTTCATTGAAGAAGAAGATAACAATAATAATCAAATTTTTTAAAATATGAAAATGAACAAGTCACAGAAAAATAATTAAAGATAATGGTCGCAACTGGGACTCAAACCCAGAACCTTACGTCTTACCGGGACATACACCTCTACCAATTGGGCCACTGCGATCTATTATGAGACTGTCGTAATTGTCAACTTCATATTTCAAATTTCAGAATTAACAATATTATCTTCGACTAATGTTTTTTTCCATATTATTGGCAGCTACCTTTATTATTGGAAACAAGTATTCAAAGAATGTATTTGTTACCTAGATAGTGTCTTGGATAAATATATCCGATTTTATTTTTATGGATCACCTGTTGAGTTTTTATAAAAGTCTAAATGAATATTATTTATTTTTTATTTTTATAAGAAAAACTCTCTTTTTAACTTTTGAAGGTTATTCCCATCAATGTAATATATCATTAAAGAAGAAGACAACAATAATAATCTAATTTTTTAAAATATGAAAATGAACAAGACACAGAAAAATAATAAAAGATAATGGTCGCAACTGGGACAACTTGATATATTACATTGATGGGAATAACCTTCAAAAGTTAAAAAGAGAGAGATTTTCTTATAAAAATAAAAAAAACGAAAAATATTTATTCAAAAAAGTATGCTAAAAACAAAAAAACTGAAGTAAAATTTCTACTACTGGCTGAGAAATACATATATATATTTATATTTCATGCACTGGCTATGAGAGGAAGAGAGAAAGAAAATGTGCGCGCGCAACTGCTCTCTCTTGCTCCTACAGTGTGATACAGGCTGTCGCCTCGCCTGACTACACTTTTCGTAACTCTATCGTCCCGCATTCGCCAGGTTAACCCCCAAGTCAAGCGTGCTTAAAGAAGTTTTGCTTCAAAAACGATTAAAAATCTTTGATAATTTGTGGCGACATATTTACTTGAGTGGTTTACATACATAGTAATAGTAGTAATAGTATTGGTTTACATACATAGCATAGTATTAGTCGATTACCAATTTCTTTTCAGGTGGCAAATTATTGTTTTTGAAGAAGGTTACCATTTTAGGCAATCCCTTTTGTTGACAATACAAACGCGAATGAGATACCTATGCTAAATTTAAACCTCAGGACATTGCAGCAAAGTTTTACTTAATCGAAAATTTAGTAAATACTAATAAATATATGATCATACCGATTTCATTCAACACGATTTACTTTCGCCATTTCCATAGTATAGAGAGATTATGTGATAAGAGAGTATGACTAGTAGGTAGGTAGGTAGTAAAGTTTTTGTGTAAATTGGGACGGAAAAAGAAAGGTCTACAGCTCGAATGAGAGTAAAAGTTAGTTCGCTGTTTGTTGACGGAGAAATGGACTTTCGCCCGCCGCGTGTTACGGAGCGCGTTCGTTGCATAACTTCATTCTCAATTTCCGAAACTTTTATCGCGTAACGGACTCATTCACAATACAAGTTGGCATAAACGCTTCGACATTTGGACATTATTCTGCGCTTCTTTCTGATTCTTCCCAGTAACCCCCTTACCAGATCAAGGCTGGAATAGATAATCACTGGAAAGATTGCACAATACATACCCCCAGGGCGCTTTGTTAGGTGTTATTATCAGCTCCAGTTGGCACCCGGAGGGAAGTGCTTCAATTGCGCCTTTACTGGCAGCAATATAAACTATAAAATAACCTACTTCACACCAAAGCCAGACACAACACAAAACCAGAGTCAAGTTAGCCTCACAGAAGCTGGGCGTACTGTACAGTGTACAGGGCCCTCTGCTACTTTAATACTACACAATTGACGAACCTGAACAAATCGCAATTGCGCCCCACTGTTGAATTTGGAAGCCATCTCTGGTCTGGAGCCCCAAAAATCCTTTGAATCTGTGCAGAAGCGGGCCGTCAGTTTAATAGATTCGCCTACCTTAACAAGCGGATTGCACACGGAAAAAAATGTATGGGTTTCAATGTTTATTGGCGGGAACATGTAAGAATAATTTATTGGTATACTTAATTTCGTACGTATACCAATAAATTATTCTTACATTTTCCCGCCAATAAACATTGAAACACTGTTTATTTGTTCGTAAGAACTTCAGTCCCGTTTTTACTATTAAAATGATCGTTTTTTCGAATAACATTTTTCTCCATGCAATATTCAGAGCACAGGCGTCTAGAAGGTATGCTGTCCTTGTGCTATTGGTATTGCAGTGGAAGGTATTGCGAGGAACTAGCATCATTGATCCCTTCGGCACCGATGCATAGTCTGGAAACACGCCAAATCTCTCGCTTCTAAGACTCGTGCTCAGCTGTGGACTGTGGAACGATTTTCCGGCCTCCGAGTTTCCAGCCTTTCCATGGCTCGAAAAGACCATCCACACAGCATATTCAAAGATGTCATATATTCTGAGGAAAATTATCTCTCTCAGGGCCTTCTGTATAGAATTAATGTAAAAAATACAAAGAAATATTACTTACACATCTACTCCCCTACATTAAGGTGATACTTGATAGAACTTAATAAGTTTTAATTCCTCTCTTTCACAGATGGCACGCGTTTGATTATTTTACGGATAAACGCTTTTCACAAGTTATGCTTTAAAATATTAAGATTTTATGTATTTATTTTATTTTCGGGAAATCAACAGTTTATAATGTGGCTCATTTATACTTGTGTAATTTACCTAACTGAGAAATCAATTATAGATTTCCTCAGTATACTATAGAATTATGTATCTTAAAATTTAAACACAGTAAAAACTTAAACACCGTAAGATGAATTAATTGTTTGCATCTGTCATACCTTTGCAGAATTAATGTGAATAAATAGTTTTGCCCATTAATTTGCAATTTGCAATCTGTCAAGAAAGGCTAACACAAATACAATATTGTATTGGTGATTCAATCCAATATTTATTTGAAAGATTTGAAACCCATTGAAAACCATTTATTCATATTGCGTATGTACGGGCGCAAAAAAATATTTCATCTTTATATTTTAAAGCAAAACTTGTGAAAAACGTTTATCAGTAAAATAATTAAACGTGCGTTATCTTTGAAAGCGTATATTATGAATTCTTTTAAGTTTTATTTTATTAATTTTTTATTTACAAATTTTTTGATGCATACATTTACATAATAACATAAATGAAGAGAATAATAAAAAAATCCCACAAAGGCGAAGCATGTGCATGGGCATTATAATAAGTGGATATTAAACAGTGGTGGTTAAAATAAAGAATTTAAGAATATAGTACAATTGCGCAGAGGTGATTGATTTTACTGGAATTTCTGTGAATTTTTTTTTTTTAATTACATAAATATTTATGTTTTTGTATATATAGATATATTTATATATTAAATCAAAGATTCAGAAATAAATGACATATTTTAGTTGTTTAAAATGTAGGTTAGTACAAATTGAATATAATTGAAATAGTAAAAGAATTGGGTAATTGGGTTGATGTATCTATCACCTTAAATCATTCAAAAGCAAGATAAATAAGTTATCGAACGATTTGAGAAGGCACTGGTTAATCATATTAACATAATAAAGCTCTGAAAGCAAACATGGCGATTGGTGATGATTTAGAGTAGCGAGGAAGCCGAGAGGTCAGGGGAAGGGGAGACGAAGGGCATGCCGTGGCTATCATATAAGACTAATTCTTTTGTTCAACTTTTCTCAAGCCACAAGTCAGTATGTATGTGTAGAGTGTAGCTTTCAAGGTGAGTCGAATAGTCGCGTCGAAAATTTAATAGCCGAAAAAATTTCCTAATTTTTTTCCCAGGCCATTAGTTCTATGCGTCAGAGTCGTTTACCAGTGCGCGAGTGTGACATTGTAACGGTGTGAAGGTGTGACGATTATGACGCTGTTACGGTGTGACAGTGCGACAGAGTGGCATTGTGACGATGTGAATGTGTGACAGAATACCGGTGCGTGAGTGTGACATTATGACGATGTGAATGTGTGACAGTATACCGGTGCGTGAGTGTGACATTATGACGGTGTGAAGGTATGACGATTATGACGGTGTTATGGTGTGAAAATGTGACCAGGTGACATTGTAACGCTGTGAGGGTGTGACGATTGTGATGCTGTTATGGTGTGACAGTGGGACAGAGTAGCTTTTTGCGGTGTGATTGTGTGACGATGTGGGAAAGAATACTAGTGCGTGAGCATGACATGATGACGCTCAGAAGGTGTGACGATTATAACGCTGTAATGGAGTGACAGTTTGACAGAATGACATTGTGTCGGTGTGATTATGTGACGATGTGGGATAGTATACATATGGTGTGACATTATGACGATGTGAATGTGTGACAGTATACCGGTGCGTGAGTGTGACATTATGACGGTGTGAAGGTATGACGATTATGACGGTGTTATGGTGTGAAAATGTGACCAGGTGACATTGTAACGCTGTGAGGGTGTGACGATTGTGATGCTGTTATGGTGTGACAGTGGGACAGAGTAGCTTTTTGTGGTGTGATTGTGTGACGATGTGGGAAAGAATACTAGTGCGTGAGCGTGACATGATGACGCTCAGAAGGTGTGACGATTATAACGCTGTAATGGAGTGACAGTTTGACAGAATGACATTGTGTCGGTGTGATTATGTGACGATGTGGGATAGTATACATATGGTGTGACATTGTGACGGTGTGAAGGTGTGACGATTGTGACGCTCTTACGGTGTGACAGTGCGTCAGATTGGCATTGTGACGGTGTGAATGTATGACAGGATATCAGTGTGTGAGTGTGACATAACGACGGTGTAAAGGAGTGACGATTATGATGCTGTTACGATTATGACAGTGTGACAGAGTGGCATTGTGACGGTGTGGATGTGTGACAATGTGGGACAGTACACAGGACAAGACAGGGTGTGATATTATGACTGTGTAAAGGTGTGATGATTGTAACGGTGTGACAATGTGACAGTGCGACATTGTCATGTTGCGACTGTGTGATGGTGTGACGATTCTTCCGCTGAAAAATACATTTGATCATGACCATGTAGTGATGACTACTGACTATTGAGAGGATCTACCGAAGAAACTAGACCAGACTACCGAACCGGTGCCTAGATATGTGGCAACTGCCGTAAGATATTTTCCCTGTAAGAGCATGTACATTATAATTATTCATATACTCGTATTATAAATAACTCGACGAATCTGTGTTTTCCTCACTATTAAAACCGGCTTTGATTTTTATCGCGAAAATATACGTTCGTTGATATCACTTCGTAAGAAAAAAATATTAGGTACATACCTGAATACCTAGGTACTTAGGTAGGTAAGTTTCATAGACTTTGTGTATGGTAAATCTCGTACGATAAATAGCTAGAATTTATTTTATTTTTATTGTGTTTTTACATATTTAATACTATTATTATTTTATTTATAAAAACAGTTTATTTATTAACAAGTTTGTCATTATAATATACATTAAACTTGTATCAAAATAATATAAATATCATCTGTAAGTGGTCTGACCACAGTTTGATAATGTCTTCAGAAGGCAAACTTAAAGAACTTGTTTATAATAAACTATTTTTATAAATTAAATAATAATATGTACTATTGAAAAGTTTGAAAGAAATAAAAAATTAAATGGAGTTCTACAAATAAAACTGATAACAATAATTACCTAGCAATTATTATAGGTACTTGTTTTGTAGTTAAGTTATTTTGACCACACTGCTTAGGTATAATACTTTTTTTGATATCCATAGAAAAATTTAACTTTTTATATGAAAACTGCCTTAATAGTATTTCGAAAAATATCCTTCTTACTTTTAGGTACTGTCATATTATATAATCAACACTATACCCCTGCATACCTCACGAGGTTAACTAGTAGGTTGGCATACGATTATAAGAATCTAATGATTGCTCCGATTAGACCGATAACATTACTCGAACACACTTTACTTACGAATTAACATACTACCTTTGTAAGTGGTTACCAACTATAAACCGTTTTTCAGACATTAAGATTTTTAATAACAATAATCAACACATTTATTTGTTAACAGATGTTTACATTTATTTTAATCAACTACCAAGGACAATGAGGGATTACACAGAGAATACCGGAAATTAGTCCCTTTTAAATCAAATTCCAGACGTATTGACTCTTTTTTACAAAAAACCAATATTGAGTTTGAAAGATTGTTATTTTATCTGGTACATGTAGTTTTAAAATTTTGAAAAACTAAGTGTATTTTTAATACACTAAGATTATACCGTTGATCGTTGGCAGATTTGTTCAATTTTCAAACGATAGATTCTATTAAACCACACCAATTTCAAATCATATAATCATACAATAAAATTTTATTTTTTTATTTCTATATAATATTACAGCAATTTAAGAACTTTTTGTTGTGTTGTTTGTTAGGTAGGTTAGTGGATGTGAAACTGTGGTTGGGTAATGTTGTATGTTTCGTGAACACCTCACTAGGAGAACCTGTGCTGAGGTGTTTACGTGGTTATGTTTAAGTGTGACAAGTATTTATGTGTTGTAGTAGAAGGTTTCTTCTTTATTTTGTTTTTAAATTAGTGATTATTTTAAACTGATTATTTATAAAACAAAATAATAAAAAAATATGTACACATATATATATTTTAAGTGTGTGTTTAGTTGGTTTATTCTCGAAAAATGTGTTTAGTTATTTTACATTTTTATAGTAAAATAAATCAATACATAATCTAGTCAACACTGTTTTCAAAATTTTAATTTTAGTTCAATTAAAATCATCCGAGAACGTGTTTTGTGGCAAAAATACCTAAGATTTTATATTTATTTAAGGTCTTACAAACTGAAATATTTAAAAAAAAATTTACACACTTATTATGTTTAGACATTATTGAAAATATATATATATATATTTAAGATCAAAAAATACTTACAAAAAGTACACGATATTTAATAATTTATCATCGTGCGTTTTGAGCATTTTTATTGCTTACTTGAATGTAGGTATATATTAAAGCAAGTTTTGAATTAAATAAATCGATATTAAATTTTTAATTTAAAAAATTTAACAATAATTAAATAATATATTTTTAATTTAAAAAATTAAAGAATAATCGAACTTTCTCACTGGAACCTCCCTGTACTCAGCTGCTGGTCGATCGCTCTTAAAAGTAATAACATGTATACTGATAAAGTTAAATATAATCTAAGTAAATGGCTATTTGATAATAATACTACTACTTATTTATTTTGATGCCCCAATGAAGCCCTCGTATTCCAAAATCGAATTCACATTCTAAGTAATGTACTTGTTGATTATACTAATTTGTTTATGCCTTTATTTGTACTTGCTTATTTTATATTTTATAATGCTGCAATTTATATTTATAGAATTATGTAATTTAACCGATTAATGTAATTGTTAATGTATCATCATATACCGTTTAAATTGTATCTCGTTATTGCATAAAATGTTGTCTTTATGTCCCTGCTGACAAACTACATAAGTAGTTTAGCGGGTTTAAATGTAAATAAATAAAATTAAAATAACTTGTTAAGTAAAACCTCCAATTATAATATTTTAATTAATGAAGACAATATTAAGATTTTTACATTCGTATATATAATTTTTTTTGACAAATGAGTCAATGCTCAACTATACATTCAAGATTCCTCCCAGAATGCAGCTGGTTTTCAGGGTTCCGTGACAACTCAACAAAGTGGCATTTAAAGCAAATTTCAAAAGTCATTTGAAGTTATTATTTTTTTTCTTTAAATAGCCCAAAAAGTAAAAGTAAAAGTTATCAAATCATTTTAAAGATACAAAAAATCACAGAAATGGGTCTTCTGGAAAATGAACTCGATTAGAAGAAGTAAGATATTATGTAGAAATGAAAACCATAATATTTGTGATTGAAATAGCAATGGTTGAAACATAATGAGTGTATGTATTGAGAAGCACGGACTTTGTTGTTTGTTGCGATTCCGTATGGCGTAGATACCTATAGCATAATATTATAGCTTATATCGTATTGGAGAGAGATGGAGGACCTTGACTAGCTAATGTCCGGGGAGATAGAGGTGCCCTCTGTTGCTACCTTTTCATAATACCCCCCTCCCCTCCCCTGTACCAGATGCCTGCAATACCAGCATCAATGTCAGTATTCACTATCTATTATCTATGCGTCTATGTCTGTGGCATCCACTTTGTATGTGAATGACTCGGGCTGCTGGAAGCCTGAACCTCTACTTCTAGTCAAAGAGATAACATTTGGTACCTACCTATTTGGTAATATTTTTAAGGGGCCCCATTTTAACGGGAGGTCACTATTTTAAACCTGCATCGCATATTAAGGCGTACACGCCTTCTCGCGTTTAGCTATTGTATTATACCTTTACATTTCGTTGTGGATATAGTTAGAGGATTGATCATTGACGTAGAAATGGTATGAAGATTTAAATTTCGATTCAAAACTATAATCGTTTATGACAAACATTATTTGACTATCTACTGAATTTTGGGGTGTTATGCCGTGTTCCGCTACGTACTTCTTTAGCCATCGTTTCGGACAGTGTCAGATAGCGTTTTACAGTGCCCATTATCAAGGCAGATGTGCAATGTGACCTACGGAATTGTTCCCTGTTTTCGGTTCATTTCTGTGATTTTTTTATGTCTTTCAAATGATTTGATAGCTTTTACATTTACTTTAAGATGGTACATGAAATATTTTACCTTTATTTATGGTAGGTTTTAGTGGCCAAATTTAGCAAAAAGCTCCCATATTCTGACGTTTATAATAAACGTGACATTTTATTATATATTATTACTAGCTGACCCGGCAAACTTCGTACCGCCTCAGAATCAATAAATGTTGTGTTTAATTTATTAGCCGAAATAAATTAAGTTAAAATAAATAGTTACTAAATAGCAGATTTGTAGTTTGTATAGCTGTAGTAGTGTATCCAGTTTAACAATGCCTCCAGAAGTCGAAACATCTTTCACACAAAAAAAATAAACAATATATATACAAGAAGTCGTAATAGTAAAAATATATGATTAATATAAGTAGTGGAGTTCTACAATAATATACTTATGTAAATTATTTTATTACATTTCTAGCTGACCCGGCAAACTTCGTACCGCCTCAGAATCAATAAATTTTGTGTTTAATTTATTAGTTGAAATAAATTAAGTCTTTATTAAGTTAAAATAAATAGGTTCCTACTCTAAGTTCAAAAAATAAAAATTGAGCTGTTGACTAAGCACGAAATGTTCGGCACACTACACCATTGACAGTTCGAATTGATTCAAATTATGTCGACCAACGAACATTATATGAAAAGCCGTTCCATACAAAATATACGAAATTTTTTATTTTCTTCATAATTATTGTTCCCGTGATTTTTACCGATGTTTTAATAGTTATTCTGTTAATTGGGATGGAGACAAATCCAACAAATCAACAAAGATCATAAAAATCGGTTCAGCCGTTCTTGAGTTATAAATGGTGTAACTAACCCGGCTTTATTTTATATATTAAGATATGAATAGATAATATATAAATCTTCATTTAAAAGTGAATTAAACATTATCTTATTAAACGGCCCGTTTCGTTGGTGCTACTGAATTTAGAATTTAGTATGTTGGTATTACTGAGTTTACTAATGACGTCACCAGTACCAGCGGTATATTTTATTTATGCCAGTCACCCACGTAGTGACGTGATATTTAGAGAAATTTCCCTACATCTAAAATATAAAAGAGGGAAAAAGCTAAAAAATGTAGGGAAATTATTAAATGTCGTCTACAAATGGTAAAAATCTGGCGAAATTTCAAATATTGTAGGGAAATTTAAAATACTTTAGGCAAATTCCTAATATTGTAGTGAAATTTCAAAATATTCAATACTTCCGGGGAAGTTTTTCTCCGACATTCTCTCTCCACGATACGAAAATGTTCTGGAGGAATTCGGAACATAATTTTTTTGCCTTTTTTACCTACCTAGTGTTCTTCAATATTAAAGCGGTTAATCAAGAATAAAAAAACGTCTCGACTACCATAAAAAAATACAGCGCCCTTTGAAAAAAAAACGTTGGTTCTTTGTGACTGGTCACGTCAAATGGACATCCATAGATCCGGTGCGATTTTTTGAGACTCGAAAAATTAAAAAAAACGTTGGTTCTTTGTGACTGGTCACGTCAAATGGACATCCATAGATCTGGTGCGATTTTTTGAGACTCGAAAAATTAAAAAAAAAACGTTGGTTCTTTGTGGCTGGTCACGTCAAATGGACATCCATAGATCTGGTGCGATTTTTTGAGACTCGAAAAATTAAAAAAACGTTGGTTCTTTGTGACTGGTCACGTCAAATGGACATCCATAGATCTGGTGCGATTTTTTGAGACTCGAAAAATTAAAAAAAAAACGTTGGTTCTTTGTGGCTGGTCACATCAAATGGACATCCATAGATCTGGTGCGATTTTTTGAGACTCGAAAAATTAAAAAAACGTTGGTTCTTTGTGACTGGTCACGTCACATAGACATCCATAAATTTGATGCGATTTAGTGAGACTCGAAAAATTAAAACTTTGAGAAGTATTTTAAATCTCAAAACTAACTATAACTATAATACATATATAAATGTGTATATATAGGGATATTTAAGTTATAAGGTTATTATTATTATCAATAAAGATATCAAAGTTTTATAAATATAAAAAAAAATATATATATAGGAATATTATTATAAAATGTTGTAAATTATATACCTTTCTCAATCCCATGCCTTGTCGAACTTTAGTTTGGGAAGCCCTGGTGCGAAGCAAACAAAAGAATTTTGCATTAGTTCATCACGGTGGAATTAATCGCAAGCACACAATAGTATGTACGTTTTCCAGTTTGGCATCAGAGTTCGTGCTATTCCATACAATTATTAGATAGTGTATGTATGTGTGCACGGAAAACTATTGGAGAACTATTAATAGCTCTCGTATTTTTATTGAACAGGTATTCAATATCCGGAAAATAAGTGGATATAATTATAATATGTAAGGTAAGACTCTCGACTCGCAATACGAAGGTTGCGGGTTGGAATACGTATTTATTTTTTATATATTTCCATATATACCTATATTTTACTAGGAGAGAGTACATAGCTAAGAGATTTTATTAATTCTTAAAATGTGTCTTTGTTGTATGTAAATGTCACAATCTTCGTAACTGAAAAGGCAGAAAAGCCCACGCGACATATAATATTTTTGACTTTTTGATATACTGACATACAGAGCTCCGGACCAAAAAGGCCCCTTTCTCTTTCATCATGAATTTATATTTGGTTGTAGAAAAATTTGATTTTATTTAGTTGGTTTGGATAATATTTTGGCAATGTAACATGGCTGCAATAGGGGGAGACTTAAACTTTACGGAGGATCTATTTGGGTTTCTTATGGGTTGTTATTAAATTTTTATCGTACTGTGCTAGACAGTTCATGGACGCGTTTTCATGGGTGGGAGTACCCGCATAAAATTTTTCCGCGAGACTTAAGATATGATAATATATGATATGGTGTAATTGTGCAGCCCTCATCCATTTTGGGGCTCCCAGGGCTGTGCGAATGGCTTTATTTTGAAACGTCTGTAGTTTTTTCATTTGGGTCACTGAAGCGTGGGCCCAGACAGGGCTAACGTAGGTTAATTTGGGCCTTATTGTAGTTTTATAAATTAGGAGTTTATTTCTTGGAGATAATTTTTTTTTTGCATAACATGGGGTAAAGGGCCGAAAGATTTTTATTAGCTGAATTGAGAGATTCCGTGATATGTTTTTTCCAAGTTAATTTACTGTCATGGGTTACATCGAGGTATTTAATTTTTTTTTTCCAAGGGACGTTTTCTCCGAACAAGTGGATGTTAGGGGGTCTTTTAGGGCGTCTACGGGAGAAAACACATGCGGCGCTTTTCGAGGGATTAACTAATTCGCCATTGTTTAAAAAAGGATTCTAATTTTGAGGTGTGGTCTTGGACTCGTCGTGCGGCGGTTATTTCACTTACCGAAGTCGACATGACTTCGGTGTCATCTACAAATTTGCCTATTTTTGTTTTTTTGGTGCGATAGTTATAGATACTGAGGCGGGGGATATCGCTTAAGGAGATGTTGAAGAGAGCTGGCGAGAGAATAGAGCCTCGAGGGACACCAGCTCTTAGCATTCTCACTGTGGAAAAAATTCCATCTAATTTAATTCTGAATTTACAGTTTTTCATAAAACAAAAACAGATAATATGGACAGAGCTTAAGAAATTTTTGAGTTCAAGAAGTACCTACGACCACTAAATAGATACCCAGGAAACATACTTATGGACAAACTTGAAATTATATAATTTCAATAACATCCACGAAAAGCTCCCTCAAAATAATTTTTAGAAAAGTGTAAAATAATAATCATTTGCAGAATGCTTTTAAAACAATGTACGATTCTGGTTAATCGCTCCTAAAATATATAATGCACTAAGTACCAACATAAAAGCAAATAATTCTAAATCAATTTTTGCCACTCGTGTACAACACTGATTATTTTGAAAAGGGACGAGATTTTTTTAAAGAATATGTACATGAGTTCTTAACACTGTCAAATAAATAGAAAATTACATACTCTATCAAAGCTTTTTCCGATTTTTTTCATATAACTAAATTCAAATGTGACCATAAACATGTGCTCTTCTAGAAGTATACCTACCATGCCTGCATAAAAATGGCCTGCCTTAAAAACTTAAATAAAATAATTGATATAATTTTACAAGTATTTATATTTTTTGTTTCTACCTTCTTTACCCGTATGCTTTTTTTCTTTACTTATGAGTTTTTATCTGTTTTTTATAAATTCATTTGTTTTTTTATTTTTTTTTTTTTATTTGTTTTTATTTTTATTTATTTTTTAATTCCTTACGCTTTATTATTTGTTTCGACAAAATACTACTTTTATAGTTATTACTAGTAGGCGGCTAGGCGGTGGCAAAACGAAGAATTCCAAATTGAAAATCCGCAAAAACATCATTTGGAGATATTGAGGTTTGAAGTTTAGAATTTATTTGTTATTACAATAACATATTAATTCTAAACTTCAAACTTCAATGTCTCCGAATGATGTTTTTGCGGATTCGTGACTTGGAATTCTTCGTTTTGCCACCGCTTAGCCGCCTCTTAGTTATTACATATAATTTAAATCGTGTATGACTACCATAATACGGACTTTAGCCTAGTGTGGTAGTTTGAAAATTGTAACTTATTAAGTTTACATTTTTGGGCAGCACCGCGCTGGTTGTTCAGATGCATTGTACATATAGTTTTGTATCGCTGATCAAAGAACCGGTGGATTTGCATCCATTGTTTTAGCCATAGTTTTTTATATTTTCTAGTGTGTAGTTAGAAGTAAGATTGTAGAAATTATTGAAATTTGTACAGCGCCCTTGAGGTGATTTTTCACAAAAACGGCGCTATACAAGTCATCCAATTATTATTATTATTATTATTATTAATCTAAAAAAAGTCCCATTTAGAAATGAGAGTAGTTACATAGGTTTGGTACAGGAATGAATGGAAATAGGTAACCAAGTGAATTGAGTTTAAAGTGTTTGTACACTGGATACAGTGCACGTGCACACTGCACAGAACAGATAGTTGCTTGTTGCGGTACTTGCTAGGCATTAGCACTAGTCACTCTGTGTATGAAGTAGGAGTATGAAGTGGCAATGGAGCAGGAGAGGTAATAAGTATGGACTAGGTACTACGCTACAGTAGGAATTAGGTACGATACGATGGCGATGTTTAATTGTGTATGTAAATAGCGAGACCGATCAGCCGGGGTGAGAGTGTGTGTGTGACCTTGAATCTGACTGACATTCCTTGTCCTTTCTTCCACCTTCGCTACAACAGACTGCGCAATACATTTACAGACATTTTATAGACGGTTTATTTCGTTTTTTTCTTTGGTGCCTCCACTACGTTCATTTATAATTAGCTACCATTTATTCAAACTCGTATCATAGGTAGTATTAATAATCGATACATTTCAAGTCTTTGGTTTTAACAAATAAAAAGAATCCAACGAATGAAATACAAATCAATGCTGCAACAGTTTGGCAATGAGACATGTGCATGATAGTTTTTAATGGCGAGCCTAATGTATTTTGTATATTGGTAACTTTGTACAAACAAACCGAGCGTGTTTGTAGAGAAACCAGTTAAAAAAAACATTTCTAGTGAACCTTCCATTCTGATAAATATATTATCCCAGACAATGGCATAATATTATTATTGTTGTTCAAAAACGCCGAAACACAGTCGTTCCTTTTCTTTATGTTTAGTGTGTTTGTGACGAGGCATAATAATATGTGTAAATGTATAACACTAAAGGTAGCAAAAAATGACCTTCCTCGAAATGGTAACCACCCGCCATTGCCTGATTTTAATGAGATCATAAAATGAAAAGTTTTTGAACTCTTTCGGTCTCAAATATAGAATTCGACCTAATCTGCTGTTTTATGCCTTTTGTAAATTGCATGCATACTTTTGATCATTCCTAGAAGGAACGCGAGACAAGAGGGATCTAGGTACCTATCTACTGTGTCTGCTTCTAAACCCTTTGTCGTCGGCGGTGGCGGTGGCGGTGGCGGTGGCGGTGGCGGTGGCGGTGGCGGTGGTCGGTATTCGTTTCATTTCATTGAGAATATACATAATTTATATATACTTTCATTTCATAAGAAAATAAGTGGGTATACTTTTTTACAAAAAACATAAATTGATTTTGAAAGATTGATTTCCAATTAAATTGAATAAAAATCCAATTAATTATATTTACAAACTAAACCACGTACCTCTACAACGAGTAGAAACAATAAGAGATCTTGGAGTAATAGTACATTGTAAAATATTATATCATATTGAAAATATTCTAGAAAAAGCTTACAAGCAATTGGGTTTCATTATTCGCACTACAAAGCATTTTACTATAGCCCACACCCTAATTATGTTATATTTGTCATATGTACGGTCACAACTCGAGTTCGCTTCAGTAATTTGGAATACTCAATATCAAAGATATATTCGTCGCATTAAAAATATCAAGAACAAATTTATGAAACACCTATCGTATCGTTATAGTGATCATAGATTTGACCCTATCGCTTTATATATACTCAGAAAATCTCTGATTATTATTCTTACATAAAATCGTGAACTGCCTTGTTGATTCATCATATCTGTTAGAAAATATTGCA
Source organism: Limnephilus auricula (assembly GCA_951813805.1). Classification (NCBI taxonomy): domain Eukaryota; kingdom Metazoa; phylum Arthropoda; class Insecta; order Trichoptera; family Limnephilidae; genus Limnephilus; species Limnephilus auricula. The sequence goes on from OX638390.1 coordinate 42,389,028, forward strand.
TTTCGTTGCCCCGAACAAAACACCAGATCGAACGACTTATTTAAACTTACAATGCCTTACGAGATGTAGACATTTTCAACCATAACTTGAAATCATATAAAATGCAGCTTAATAAATTAATAACTTAAAATACTTTTTTCTTTTTTGTGAAAATTATATTATTATCATGCGTTGTACCCGAACGCGATGCCCACTCAACCACTGACCGGTAGTATACAACACAAATTTCAAATCATATACATAATTATACAGCAAAATAAATCAATACAAAATCTAAAAGACAATTTTCAGAATTTTAATTTTAGTTCAATTAAAATAATTCAAAAATAAATCCGAGGTCGTGTTTTGTGACGAAAATACCTCAGTTTTTCTATCTATTTAAGGTCTTACAAACTAAAATATTTCAGTTTTTTTTACACACTTAATTTTGTTTAGACATTATTGAAAAATCATAAATACATATGATCACAAAAATGCGTACAAAAAGTACACGATATTTAATAATTTATCATCATGCGTTTTGAGCATTTTTATTGCTTTCTTGAATGTAGGTAGATATATAATATTAGGTCCTTACATATGAAATTGGCGTTTTGTATGGGAGGAACTTAAAGCCGATTTTTTTAAAATATAATATGTTTATTTAATCAAAGTAACCATTGCTATCTATGCACTTTTGCCAACTCATAGGTAGTTCATCGATCCCTTTACTATAAAACCATTCAGACGGGAATCAATAAAATCTTTGAAGGCAGTTTGGACTGCCCCATCGGAGTTGAATTTTTTCCCTTGCAAGAAGTTATCCAAATTTCGAACAAACTGGTAATCTGTTGGAGTAAGGTCCGGAGAGTATGGTGGATGTCTTAGACATTCCAATTGAAGCTCCTCTAATTTGGTAGCCGTCTGTTGTGCAGTGTGTGGTCTAGCGTTATCATGAAGCAGCAATGGCCTAGAGCGATTAACCAGCCTCGGTTGTTTAGCAGCTATCTTTTCCATCATGGTTTGCAGTTGCTGACAAAAGATATCTGCCGTAATCGTCTGGTCAGATTTAATAAAGCTGTAGTGAACGACACTAGTCCACCAAACGCTCACAAGTAACTTTTTTGGAGTCAATTTTCGCTTGGAGCATGGTTTGGCTGGTTCGGCAGGGTTCAGCCATTGCGATGAGCGCTTCCGATTATCGTACAGGATCCACTTTTCATCACAGGTAATGATTCGATTTAAAATCCCTTCATTATTGTGCCAGTTTTATCATTAACACCGCAGCCTGCAGCTAACTCGGAGGTGGTTTGCGATGGATCCGCTTCCACAATAGCCTTCAATTCTTCATTATCAACTTTGGTCTCCGGCCGTCCACGGGGCTTGTTAGCAAGGTCGAAATTTCCAGAACGAAAATGTTGGAACCAAAAACGCACTGTGTTTTCTTTTGCGGCACCGTCGCCATACACATCATTAATCCTTTGGAGCCGTTTCTGCAGCACTGGTGCCACGGTGGAGCTCGTACTCGTAAATAACGCGATATTCCAAGTTTTTCATTTTGTAAACTAAGTGACGCAAAGAAAAAATCAATTAAGGAAAAAAAAATAATTATAATTTTCGAAACACAAATACATGAGTAAATAGCTGTATAAATTTGATTTTTGTTTTTATAAGAAAAAATCTCTTTATAACTTTTGAAGGTTTTTTTTATTTTATTTTTTTTATTTAATATTTAAAGGTTTTTATTACAATAAATACACAATTTTTACATTTTATACAGTGGTAAAATAGTGGATAAGAATAGCTTTTCCTCACCATAAAGAGACAACGCTCTTGTGTTTGGTGAGGGAGGTTATTCCGTATGTTAAGAAGATTAGTGCAATCCCACATATCACATATTATTTATTCCAGAATGTGGGGAGATTAGTGCAATCCCACACATCGTGTATTATTTATACCGGAATGTGTTTAGTGCAATCCCACATATCACATATTATTTATTCCAGAATGTGGGGAGATTAGTGCTATCCCACACATCCTGTATTATTTACACCGGAATGTAAGGAGATTAGTGCAATCCCACATATCACATATTATTTATTCCAGAATGTGGGGAGATTATTGCAATCCCACAAATCGTGTATTATTTATACCGGAATGTAACGAGATTAGTGCAATACCACACATCCTGTATTATTTACACCGGAATGTAAGAAGATTAGTGCAATCCCACATATCACATATTATTTATTCCAGAATGTGGGGAGATTAGTGCAATCCCACACATCGTGTATTATTTATACCGGAATGTAAATAGTTTAGTGCAATCCCACATATCACATATTATTTATTCCAGAATGTGGGGAGATTAGTGCTATCCCACACATCCTGTATTATTTACACCGGAATGTAATGAGATTAGTGCAATCCCACACATCGTGTATTATTTATACCGGAATGTAAAGAGTTTAGTGCAATCCCACATATCACATATTATTTATTCCAGAATGTGGGGAGATTAGTGCTATCCCACACATCCTGTATTATTTACACCGGAATGTAAGAAGATTAGTGCAATCCCACATATCACTTTTTATTTATTACAGAATGTGGGGAGATTAGTGCAATCCCACTGATCGTGTATTATTCATACCGGAATGTTGGGAGATTAGTGCAATCCCACATCACATATTATTTAATTTTGAATGTTGGGAGATTAATGCGTTCCCATGCAGCACGTATTGTTTTTTTTTTACATTAGCTCCACACAGGAGGCCCTGAGAAAAATAATTTCTCACAGGATCTATATCATCTTTGGGGATGCTGTGTGGAGGGTGTTTTTAAGGAAAGGAAGTTCTGGGAAGGAAAAAGAAAAAGGGTTGGGTAAGAATCTGGGGTTCAGTGTATCGAGATCATCCGCCGCCAAGACCTAGACAAACCTTACCCCATAAACCCGGGCACCCCTGCTAAGCCACCAAACGTAGCGAACCACTTGGGGTGACATATGGCAGAGGTGTTGGTTATCCAATAAATGGTTCCCGGGGCGGCGGTACCCATTCCCAATTTATTCACGAATGTGGGTAGATTATTGCAATCCCACGTATCACATATTATTTATTCCGGAATGTGGGGAGATTAATGCAATCCCACACATCACATTAATAATAACATAATATGTACAGTTCCTATATACATTAAAAAATAAGTGTTTAATTTTTATTTATTTTTTAATTTCCGCTGTTTTAAACTATCCTTCTTGACTATCCTTGTTGTTGGTAGGTATGTATGTAGGTACCTGCTTACATTATTGGAGATTTCATGTAAATGTAAAATAGTGGAGTGATGGAAGACATTCTCATCCAAAGTGCGTGCTCAAATGTAGTCTGTTTCCATGACACGTCACACGCCTTGCTTGCACTCACTCACGTGCATTGCAAAACAAACGCCAGGCTAATGTTGCTGTCTGAGTTTCCCAATCCTCCACGTCCAATGCGCACTGCGGGATTACGTGGAATGTCAAATGCTGAATTTCAAAATCATTACAGCAACCGCAGCAAGCCATGTTCCATAGATATTGGATTTATAGTTGGTGCTTCGTCGGCGAATCCCTTTATGACTTTTTCCCATCCTTCACTATCGTCCGTATCCTGATATTTCATATTCTAAGAAACAATTCTTCCTTTGAGAAAAAAGTATAGATTTCTTTGGATTTCTGAACGTCCTTCGAGAAGTCACTGCATAAATGAAAAACGTCTTAAATGTTTATTTCACGCGGTAATAAACGAAACCATTTTTTTGCTTTCCGAGAGAATGCGATGTTTGAAATTGATTTAGAAACTGAGATAATTCTAGGAAACATAATGAAAGCAATATAAATTTACATACCATGACGTCAGACAAGAAGAATTCTATTGGTGCAAAAAATTGGGTAACAAGGTTTATGGTTCGAATGGTGGATGCAAAGCAACTTGAAGAACAAAGCACGCTGCATTGGGAGCAATAAAGGGTTGCACTACCCTTTTCGGTGACAGATCCAATAAAAACCAGAGTATTGTATGGAAATCTGGTTTTATGATTCAAAGTTCTCTCAGAGTTGCGTTATTATTTCTGATGGTAGGATGGTACCATAAAAACATGGACCTTCGGCGAAATCCAAAGGAATGATTAGTACTTTCACACACTTTACATGACATTTAGTTCACTGTTCACGCCAAACCGTTGAGAAAGTGGTTGCCACTTGCCTCAATAAAGAACTACGATCACGAATCTTCCGACATTACCTAATTTATTACTTGTTTTTCTTTCCATATTTTATTAATTGCCTCGACATGAAGCTTTCCGTAAGCAGTAGCCAAACTGTAGCCTGATAGTATCTATATAATCCAGTGAGAGCTGCACTGAGGTTGCACGTGATCACCCAAATGTAAAACGGATACATTTGAAAATATTTTTGCGTTGTCTTCATTGAAGACAAGAAATTTACGGACAGATTTTCTGTAATAATTATTTTTTTTTCCTTTTTGCTATTCCCTTTGGGAGGTTTTAGTGGTACAGGCAAAAATAACAGCATTTTTAATAACATTTACGAACAAATATGGCCTGTAACTACACCAAATTGGTTTAGTGGAGAGACTGGTCTCGGGAATAACTGTGGTATCTTTATCTTATGGCATTGTTTTAATTGAATATTAATATTGAGATACATATAATATTATAGCAGTAAATTTGGCGGTTGGTTCATAAGTAGTGAATAACACTTATTTCTCTCATGGCCACCGTCATTATTTCAACCAGGCACCCTGTAGAGCAATTCGCATGCTTTTCCAAAAGATTTCAACCAGGCACCCTGTAGAGCAATTCGCATGCTTTTCCAAAGGATCTATACTTTCATAAAATGGAAAGGCAAACTAACACTCACTGCTGTCGGACGCACACACACAGTACGAGTACCTAATAACTTCCATAGTCGGAATCGCCGTTCCAACAATTCCCATGGATAAGTTACTTTGAGTTGCGCAGGTGCCTTGCGGGAAAAACTGTGGCCCTTGGCCCGCAACTTGCTTTTATATATTTTTGCATCCATTTGGCAATAATTATTTGAGAATTATTTTTATTTATTTGATTTCGTAGATATATTTATACTACGGCAAATAAGTAGACAACATTATATTATAGCTATAAACAATTATTGAAAACATAAACTAAAAATATAATATAAAATGTATTCAAGTGCTTTTGTATCTAAAAAAGCAAATTCTGCAGTTACGCGTGTTGTGAATAATAATTATTTTTCTTCAATTTACATTCTAAATGTGTTATTAATATGTATGTGTAATTTTATGTGCATATAATGTATAATATGTTTAATTTTAAGTGACATTATTTCACAATTTATCAGTATTAGTTTATTGTTATATTTGTTTCAGGAGGATTTTTCTTTATAACTAGTACACATTAGTGAGAAATCATGGGATATTATGATACTCGCAGGAATTCTGAAGCTGAAAGTATTTATAACAAGAATAAATTGTCTTAAACAAATAATGCCATTTTTTATATCTAATATAATTATATATACACACACATATTTTTTTATTGACAAATAACTGGAGAGATGATCGGAATTACCTTTAAATGAACACCGTTAGTAAACTTTAAAAATCATTTTCAGATTTTGATCGGAATTTTTATTTACAGATTTGACGTCGAAAATTTCAAAAAAAAAATTACAAAAGAAGAAAAGAAATACACATTTCAAATGCAGAATTATTATTAATAAAATGAACGAGGCAAGGAGTATGTGACAAAGACCGAGTTGTTTGGCGGTCTGTCTCTGCCTACCCCTGCGTGGAAACGCCATAATGGTTAGTTAGTTAGTTAGTATTAATAAAATAAATCTTGGTACATACCTACTTTATTTACGTACGATAATTTTATTTTGAAAATTAAATGTTTATTGAACGTGAATAATTTAACGCATCGGATTACACTACATTATGCATGAATATTTCACATCATCACAGACAACCAAAATGAGTATGTTTTGTGATTACGGTCGCAGTTACGTATACGTCTTTTGATACTTTGCTGTGCTTTTTCTCCAGACCAGGAGATACTTTTTGAGTTTCTAAAAAAGATTTTCTAGGTTTTGTTCACGTTCTTCGCCAGAGAACCGATGAGATTTAAGTAGAATGACTCTAATTATGGTTTTCTAGGCATTCACAAGAATTGCTGTATTCTTATTCCCTTCTCTAAGCACATTCTTTATATATAACTAGCTGACCCGGCAAACTTCGTACCGCCTCAGAATCAATAAATGCTGTGTTTAATTTATTAAATAATAATAATTATTATTATTATTTAATAATTGTTAGCCAAAATTATTAAAAATACTCATAATTGGAAAGCCACGGGTTGCGATTGGATACATAATTTTTGGTACAAGCGTCTGACTATTTTACATCCTCTTTTGGCAAAAAATCATTCAAAATTTGTTAGACAAACTCAAAATTTTCCAAATTTTCTAACTAAGGGCATTATTTATATGTTGCCTAAAAGCAAAAATATTAATAATCCCTCTCAGTATAGACCCATTACATGTTTACCGACAATATATAAAATTTTAACCTCTTGCTTGACAGATTTAATATATAATCATTTAGATGAAAAAAATATTTTATCTGAACAACAAAAAGGTTGTCGCAGAAAACATATGGGATGTAAAGAACAATTAGTTATTGATTCTGTAATTCTAAAACAGATTCAAAATAAAAAACGTAATTTACATACTTGCTATATAGTTTACCAAAAGGCTTTTGATAGTGTCCCGCACTCGTGGCTTATCAAAGAATTAAATATATATAAAATTAATCCAATGATTATTAGCTTTTTAGAAAATATTATGTCTTTTTGGAATACAGATTTATTTATCAATTTAAAGGGTAAGAAAATAGTAGTACCGGGCATTTAAAAAAAAGAGGAATTTTTCAAGGAGACTCGTTGAGTCCTCTTTGGTTTTGCTTAGCATTAAATCCTCTATCTAAAATGTTAATAAAAAGCAAGTTTGGAATAAAAATTAAGTGAAATATAGGAGAGAGTAGTACAATTTCGCATCTATTGTATATGGATGATATAAAATTATTTTCAAATTCTGAACAAATTTAGAGAAAATGATTATGGTAGTTAAAATTTTTTCAGATGATATTAAAATGACTTTTGGTTTAGATAAATGTAGAACGATCCATATAGAGAAAGGCAAAATTATAGATGGAGATGAGGGTATATTTAGAAATTTCAAAATTAAAAGTATGAAAGGGGATGAGGTTTATAAATACTTAGGATACCCGCAATCGAATAGATTAGATCATACTAGTATTAAAATGATATTTGGATTAAATTTCAAACTAGGATAAGAAAAATTTTAAAATGCAATCTATCTGCTAAAAAGTTAGTAAAGGCAAAAAATAGTTGGGCAATACCTCTATTAACGTACTCATTTGGTATAATTAAATGGTCTAATACAGATTTAGATAGCTTAGAACGATTAATTAGAACTACGTTAAAAAAGTTTAATTGTCATCATCCAAATTCAGCTGTAGAACGAATTAATTTACCTAGAAATTTAGGAGGTAGAGGTATAGTCAAAATAACTTCTTTAAAACAAAATCAGGTAGAAATGTTAAGAATTTTTTTCCATAGAAAAGCTAATAGCTCAGAGCTGCATAAAATAATTTGCAAGGCAGACAGAAATATTTCACCTTTAAATTTATACGACGAGAATGCCAACATTTTTATAAATACCAACCAGGAATTATTAGATACCTGGTCAGATAAAATTATTCACGCAAAACACTTCAATTATCTCAACCAAACGTATGTTGACAAACTTTGGTCAAACAAATGGTTGAGTATTGGAGAGTTCAGCGCAGAAATAGAAGGATTTATGCTTGCTATTCAAGATAGAGTCATTAATACCAAAAATTATAGGAAGCATATTGTCAAAGATCCAAATCAAATTGATGATTTATGTAGAAAATATATGGCTTTTCCGGAAACTATAGAACACATTATATCAGGATGTTCTATATTAGCGCCGTCTGAGTATACATTTAGGCACAATCAGGTTTTAAAAATAATTCACCAAAGTTTGGTAATTAAACATAACTTGATTTACTGTCATAATATAGTACCATATTATGAATACGAACCAAATTCATTTTTAGAAAATAATTTCTTTAAAATTTACTATGATAAAACTATACTAACAGACAGACCAATTGGTCATAATAGACCTGATATAGTTTTACATGACAAAATTAAAAAAAATAACTTATATTATTGATGTAGCTATTCCAAATTCCTGTAATATTCAAAAATCTGTTTCTGAAAAAATAAGAAAGTATACAGATTTAGAAAATGAAATTAAAAGAATTTGGCATTCTCAGACTATAAAAATATTACCTTTTGTTATTTCGGCTACTGGCATTATACCTAGCTCTCTTATTAAAAATTTAGGCATATTAGATTTGTCAAAGAATTTGTATATAAAAATACAAAAATCAGTCATTTTAAATACATGTAGAATTACGAAAGATTTTTAAAATATTTATATTGAGGGATCAGTAGGATTTATCTGTCAAATTAGGAAATCCACAGAGCCGAACCCTCTGATATGAAAATATCTGGAGACGGTGAATTATATTCCCATTTAATAGTTTGGTAGATTAACGTGTTGTTCTTGTATTGTTTTGTATTAATTATACTTATATAATACACTTGCATAACGTGGATTTACTAGATGATCATTTATATGGAAAAGTGTATGAAAGGGTTTAGTTTTTCCTATGGGAAAAACTAAACCCGTTCCTGTAAATCTGGTGATAAAAAAAAATTGGATGACTTGTACAGCGCCGTTTTTGTGAAAAATCACCTCAAGGGCGCTGAACAAATTTCAATAATTTCTACAATCTTACTTCTAACTACACACTAGACCTAGACAAATGTAGATGTTCGAATTGATTCAAATTATGTCGACCAACGCACATTATTTGAAAAGCCGTTCCATACAAAATATATGAAAAAAATTATTTTCTTCATACTTATTTTTTCCGTGATTTTTTCCGATGTGTTAATAGTTATTCTGTTAACTGGGACGGAGACAAATCCAACAAATTAAAGATCATGAAAATCGGTGCAGCCGTTCTTGAGTTATAAATAGTGTAACCAACCCGACTTTGTTTTATAAATTATGATTAGGGATCTATTCTGTCAATACAATATTCCCAATTGGGAGGTAGGTTTGGTAAAGAAGATAACGGTAATGCTGTAAATTATAATTAAAGATAAAGTAGACTTGTGTTAACAAGAATCCGGCAATATTCTGTTTGGAAAGCTGTAAAGTAAAGCAGAATTTAAACTTATTGGCATTTTCGGGAAACGATCTCAAATACGGCATTGGATGGGGATGGTCGGAAAACTACATAGCACCGACTACATTTGACTAGCGGTAGCAGTTAGGCCCTACTGAATGTTGATAGTTTGTTGATAGCGTCATTGCTAAAGACGGTGTATTCTCGCTTTAGGTGATGGGTGTTCTCCGCAGATGACGAAACGACCTCTGTCCAATGCGCTATGCTTCCATTCAATGCGAACAATTGTACTTTGTTACTGGCCTCTGGACTGACTGGACAGTGCAGAGTGGACATGTCTCTAGCCGCTAACGTTATAATACTCATTTGACTAGCGGTAGCAGTTAGGCCCTACTGAATGTTGATAGTTTGTTGATAGCGTCATTGCTAAAGACGGTGTATTCTCGCTTTAGGTGATGGGTGTTCTCCGCAGATGACGAAACGACCTCTGTCCAATGCGCTATGCTTCCATTCAATGCGAACAATTGTACTTTGTTACTGGCCTCTGGACTGACTGGACAGTGCAGAGTGGACATGTCTCTAGCCGCTAACGTTATAATACTCATTTGGTTTCTTCAAATTTGTACAAACTATCAGAAGGAAATGATAGTTTGCGCATTTTCAAGGTTGATGAATGAACAAAGGACGCTTTTTCTATTGAAAAACCAAGTTTTTTGCACAATACAGTAATTATGTAATCATCTGATCTAGCGTGCGAGTGAACGAAATTACGAAAAAGCAATCAATGCGTCAGTCATGAAAACCTCTTCATGTTTTTTTAACTAAAGAATATATTTTTGTTCGTAACACGGATACAATGGGTAGATAAACGTTGTACACCTACTTATACTTAGGTTGAATTATGTACTATAGAAATCTCAATAAAAAGATAATTATTAAATACATACTTAAATTCTCGAATATAATCGCTGTAAGCAGGTGTGCTCGGTTGCTAATTTTATTTATTCGTACGATATATTTCAGCGCCATCGCTCTCAAGGGTGGGTGGGATATCACCCTATCTCGTGCTGGAAAAACATACTTGTTAAGACATTACAGATATATTCTTTAATATATTTTTTTAACAGTCAGTATTGTTACATTCTAGGTACTTACCATGGCTTAGAGATAATTAATTGTATCTCCAAATTTAGTGGAAAATGGGTTTAGTACTGAAATGTACTAAAGTTAGACAATATTCTTTAGATTAAAATGTTGCTTCTCCTAAACCTACCGTCCCAAAGATATAAACGTATTAAAATATATTGTTAATCCTCCAGCCAATGTACCCTAGTACATATATTACAATTTGGGAGGCGGGAATGGGTACTGCCGCCCCGGGAACCATTTATTGGATAACCAACACCTCTGCCATAGGTCCCCCCAAGTGGTTTGCTACGTTTGGTGACTTAGCAGGGGTGCCCGAGTTCATGGGTAAGGTTTGTCTAGGTCTTGGAGGCGGATGATCTAGACACACTGAACCCCAGATTCCTACCCAACCCTCATACCTTTTTCCTTCCCAGAACTTCCTCTCCTTCCTTTCCTTAAAAATACCCTCCACACAGCATCCCCAAAGATGACATAGGCCCTGAGGGGAATTATTTTCCTCAGGGCCTCCTGTGTGGACCTAATGTAAAAAAAAAATCTCCTTGACAATATAATTTACCCATATGCCAAACAAAAGTTCACGCCAAAATCTTTTTGTCTAAATCAGATACAGACACTGTAATATCGGAATAAAAACTTATTTTTGGACTACAAAATGTAATATGTATTCTCAATTTAATTTTTCTCAATGTTATGATTTATTGAGATGCAATATTTTTACTCTTAGCCATCGTTACGAAACATGGACGAAACGTTTGTTAGGTTGGTCCTTGTTACAGAAATAACACGTCGTTCGAAGTCTTCATCGGATTAAATTTACGTTAATGCCAAAAATACTAACAATATTTATGAACCGACTTACAAACTACAAATAGAAAGTAACGGCTTGTCCGGTTTGCGCGCACCGCCACCGCCACCGCCACCGCCACCGGTACCGGTGTTACCTACATATACTTACAACCAACATGATTATAATATCCCTTTGCAAATCCACTACTTGAAACTAAAAGGCAAACCAACTGTTTATTTTCTAGGTGGGAGCAAAGTTATGACACCTTTTATATTAATTCAATGCAGTTCTATTGGATTGTCCAGATATTTACTTATTAATATAGGCTGTTTTTTGTCTACTTTTAAATTCTTCTATTTGAATTGCAGTTTTGTTTTCTTGATTGAATGAACGTATGATAAAGTGGAATCTTGGCAGTGGAAAGTAACCCACCTCCCGACATCCCATCGAGCTGAAACCCGGTATACACTTGTTGTCAACGACAATGCAAACTACCAACTTTTGGTAGCAATCACGCACACATAGGCGGACATAAACACATTTTTTTTTCTAAAATTCGATGGCATTACAGCCTTTGTTAAGATGAAACCCGGTGGTGGAGAAATTAGAAAAATAGATTTTACTAAATTGTTGCTGTCACTGTTGCTCTTACTTTACCAGATATTGAGCGAAAGGGACAATGCACCTCAGGCTACTAATACCAAACTAAAATCGAGGTTTTGTATTCCCCACTTTTCTCCTCCAAAAGTGGACTGATTTTCAATATTTTTTTACCAACTAGATAAGAAAAAACTATTCTATGTCTGTACGTTTTGCTTTTTTTAAAAAAACGTTGTCTAGTTTGTATACTGAATGTCTTTTGACGGTGTTTAAACCAGTCAATTTTACTGATTTTTGGAAGGTCATAACTTCTATAAAAAGTAACTTATTAAAAAAAAAAACAAAAAGTACCGACACGCTAGTAGTTAATATCTATTTTATGTAAAAACAATATTTTCTCTCGGGTAAAAATCCAGAGAGATAAATAGGGAATACGTTTGTATGGAAAAATCACCGCCGGGTATCCCATTAATACTCGTATACGAAATGAATTTCAATCTTATCCAATCGGGATTTGGCTCAGTTGGTAACGTGGTCGACTCCGCTTTATGGGTGGGAAGGTCCAATCCTCAGTCAAACCAAAAAAAGTTTTTTTTTAATTTAGTTTTTTTTTATTATTTTACGATTTTATCTATTTATGATCTTCATAAAATCTATTCGTCTGCAGGTTACTTCACCACATTTTAATAAGGAATCAGTTCTTCCGTTATTTAAATTGTATATTAATAATACATATATTTAAATAAGAAAGAATTAAAATTAAAATCTATTTGAACAATTTAATAAACACAATGTGAACAAATGATTATTTAAATTTTTCTTTATATATTATAAAACTAATATTCCCAAATAAAAACAGCTCTTTTTTTCAGATTACGTAACCCTTAAACACTTTCTAAAGATACGGTTTTTTTAAATAAAAATAATACATTTTCAAGAAATTTTCAAAGAATTGATAGGTCAAATCATAATACTGGGTGGCCGCCGGTTTCATAGTGACCAACACAACATTTTTAAATTGTATAGAGTGTTAATATATAGATACGTTTTTAGAAACACGGCATAACACCCTAAAAACAAATAACGAAAATTTGAATATATAGATTAAAGTAAGTGTATATACAAATACAGATTATTATTTAAAAGATAAGTTTTTAGGTGGTACCTATACTATATAACTAAAATACTTTTAAATGTTCAGCTTTTCAGTACTTTTTAATAAGTACCTAATATCTTATTATTATCTTTTTTTAAGAAATATTCTCGGTATGTACCTAGTTAGTAACTTTGAAGAAATAAAAACACAAGAATAAAATATTAACAAGCACTGCCCAAATGGCTGTACAATGAAATTAATCAGAAATGATTATTTTACTGGTTTCTTTTTCGAATTGAAATAAGTGGTGTGTTGGTTGAGATCATCAACTTCAAGGTGACATTGCGCGCGAACTGCAACTCACTTCCTTTCGGTCATTTTTTATTCAATGAAAACTCTTCGTGGGAATAGTCTACGAAAAAAAGTCACTCCGGCAATAGTCGACTTGACTACAACATACCTACCTATTATGAAACATATAGGATAATATAAAGGAAGGTTAGGAAGTACCTACAGTGGGTGTATGTGTGTGTGTGTGTGTGATGTGAAGTACTTGGCTAGTCCGCTAGTACGCGCGGTGTGTGTTCAGCTCACGCTCGAGTTGCATCACAGCACACAGCACACAGTATACAGTATACAGCACCGCACGTACTCTGAACACGCAGCCAGTGTAAGTAAATTATCGTGATGCAATTATTCTGGCCCTAAATATCTTCCTTTCCATTGAATGTGGGTCACAGATAAGTAATGGTCATGTACAACGTAATGTAACTGATAGACTATCATAAAACTGTATATGGTTTGATTGGGTTATTTCGAGCATTTGGCTCTTTGGTGCTTTGGCGGTGTCGCAACTTTTTTAAACAAGTGTTTTTCTTTTCACGATATTCATATTGAATAATATGGAAATCCTTAATATATGAAGCGACTAATTATTTACCTAACTTATTATTGGGATGAAGTTCAAAGCTCACCTTAAAGAAAGTTGAAATGGATCAGTTAGTGGCCAATACTTCAATAAAAGAGACACTTGTTTTTAGGTGTCAATGAACACAATAACTAATGGTTATACTTGTATAAAATTAGCTCGAATTTTGAAATTTTGTACTAATAATATCGGCTTTTTTACTCTGGACAGTTTTATACTAATTATTATTATGGTAGTTCACCCACTCACCTTAAGGTACTCACTACTAACTCCTTGAGGAAGGCATGTTGTTTTATTATATTAATAGTCGATATGTAATTAGTCATGTAATAATATAAAGCGTGTTAACGGACGTACTTGACTAATTGCCAGTGATTCCTGACATTATTTGGAGCAAAAATGAAATTTTTATGTTGCTCTCCGGTGGATTTTTGATGTATTTAAAAAAAAAATATCTTCTAGATGTCGTCGCTGATCACTCAGCCGAGTACCCAACCAACCCATCACCGCTCCCTAATGTCCAATATTGTTCCACATAGTTTCAATAAAAGAACGATTCACAAAAAACAAATAGTTTTCATGCAAATCGAAGACGTGTTTTTTTATTAGAATAATCGTTCTAATTATCTCCTTTTATCAAAGTAGACAATCATTTTGCATTTAATTTAATGCTTACTAACCTTTGGTACTGAAATAGAGAATGATTTATGATTCGGTAGGGTCTATCCTTATTTATAAAACGTTTGTTTATTTTATTGACGCTATGAAAAGATATCCTTCGATGTGATGTTGGCTAATAATGTACTCTCTGAATGTACTGAAGTATGTGTGTAGGGTGTTGGTGTACGAGTATGTATGCACACAGCTACTAGTTAGTAGTTAGCAGTACCAAGCTACTATGTTTAACTTGAAAAAAAGAGTATTATTTTCCGATGGACAAAGTCGTACCGGTAATATACTAAAATAATATAATTTGGAGCAGAGCATAAGAATAAACAAATATATTTGTACTTTTTGGTATACGAAAATTAACAATTATTTTCTCTGATACTAATAATAGTAGGAACCTGCTGAGGACTTATCGCCTCAAGGGTGCTTATTAGCAAGATAATGAAGCAATTTTTTTAAACGTCTTAATACGGACTAATTAAATAAAAGAAAACTGAAATTTACAGATACAGCGGGCTTTGAAAAGGCCAAGTTTTAAGGACGAACACAAGTATGTGGATATACCTAAACCGCAAATATAATATTATAGAATGCGAAAGAAGGCAGGTAGTTTGACTTAAGTATGCTGTAATATGTTTTGATTGATCTTGGGTATAAATAGTTGGTATCTGGCAGCAGGCTATAATTTTATTGCAAATTTCAAACTGATTTGCATACAATAAACGCCTTCTAACCACAGCGAGCGGTGTGGAGTTGTGTACGGTGAACGCTGAATGCGATACTCTTCGAGCTAATAGATGACTTCCACCATATTCCAAGGTGATCTCAAATTCAGATCTTGACAATGAAGTTACGAGATAAATACTCGTACAGGCAGTGAGCTGTGCTGTCTCTATCACTTCCTCTTCCTTCAGTTGGAAATGGCGACTGCTTAGTGCTCAGTACACACATCGATCTGCACACGAGACTGCACACCTTTTCAAAAAGAAGTAATCATTATTACAGGTTCGAAGTAACTGAAAGCGAGTATCATTATAATATTGCGGATCTTTAAAAATACTGAATAATAAACTAGGTCTAGGTACTAACTGAAAACTACAATCTGGAGACGGATGCAAAACTCCCTCCTAACTTCTAACAATCTGTAATAATGTAAATTAGGTAGATTTTTCATTATACATAAGATTATTAGATTTTTCAGTAAACATAAGAATGTTGTGATTCGTATCGAATTGTGAGGATTCCTACCAGAGGGCAACTTGACGAATGTAAGTATTTCTAAAACCGAACTTAAAGTAACTGAAATGCCGGTCCTCAATGAGACAGAACACATTTTGGAAAATGATTGTATCCATCTGTTTTTCGGTTTCGCGCTGCATATTGCACATGGCGCGTGGCACATGGCTCATAACATGCCGTACATGGTACATATATTACACATTACATTACATATGGAATATTGATCTAATTTATTTTAGAGTTTAGAGAGAGGAAAATCGGCTAATTATTCAAAATATTTAAATCGTCAGGACCGAAGGATGTCAAATACCACTTAGGGAATTCTGGTGGGTTAGAAGCTAGGAGAACAGGAGGATCGGTGGACTGGCGGTGGCGCTTCACGAGTGACGAAAGCGCTCTTTGCGTAACGCGAGGCGATTTATGCGTGACCCGGTTCCGGACACTGTCGCAACATCCTCGGCGTGCTGTGTTGTGTTGCAGTTGTCGGGGACCGGGGCAAGGGGGGCGAGGGGCGGGGCGGGCGCGGGGCGAGGTAACTGAAAGCGAAAGGTGAGGAGCGGTGAGCGGTAAGCGCCGACCTTGAAACCGGGGTGGATGGAGAAAGGGACGAAAGTGGGAGAAATGTCTCGGGAGAGGGGAGAGCCCCCTGCGGCCCGACCCGCACTCCTTTCCCTCCCCTCCGTCGAGAGCAGTCACTTTTACTTTCATGGCGGGGTCCGGCGGCGCGGCGGGCCGCAGTCCGCGCGCGCCCGAGCCCCGAGCCGCGCGCCTCTCGCATGGGCCGCCCCCCTACTCCGCCTCTCAGTGCTCTCGCTCAGTTCTCTCTGCCTGCCTCCGTAGTCCGTCTGTCTTAGCCTTAGCGTCTGCTGCCAGGCCTGCTCCCGCGTCCCCCGCGAGTGCCCCACTCCCCGCGCCCCGCGCCCCACTCGGATTGCAGTGCAGTGATAGTGAAGCCTTAACCGACGTATATCTGCCGAACTTACTCGGTATTCAGTCAAAGGTGTGTTGCGTACCTAATTGAGGAGTACCTACCCTATTAATAACCTAATCCAAAAGTTGTAGCTTTTCAATTGGCGACTCGGCGACGCTTTTGGTATTCATTCTCAGAAATATAACTTACGAAAGATATCTGCAATATGTTTTGTGACAATAGCGACCATCCCAGAAAACGAGCTATTAAATTTAATCTAGTATGCCAAATGGATATCCATAAAATTTATATAAAAATATCCTCCTGTGCCCCCGCCCCCCTCTGAATCGACCTCAGTGGGTGCCCTTTTCAATTGGAGAAGAAGTTGGGCAACAACTGTCTTCACGGCGCGGCGGTAGAGTGGTAGAGCGCTCTGGCTTTGCAGTTCGGCCAGCCCGGCCGTGCCCTAATGAGAACGGCCACATTGCGATATATACGAGTATATACATAATTCCGTATTGTGTTTTGTTGCAGCAACTTAGCTGGTGAATGTTACTCGAGAGCCTATTATCACCTGAAAATGTGTCAAAGTTTTTTGAAATTCTCTTGGATGCAGGTAGATACTATTGGTATTCACATTGTCAACTCTCACCGGCGCTCTTTGGGTTCTTTCAGAGAAGTGTTTATAGTAATCTGTGTAATCATTAACCATCAAAGGAACGGTCTTAAAACTCTACTTAATATTGGCTAAACTCATAAAGCCAGCAACCAGCTGTTGCAAATTGCGATCGGGAGGATAACCAGTCGCGCAGAAATGTTTGGTAGATACTGTTTTCTAATCGGCGTTCAAAGGAAACGCCACGGTTTCTAAAGCTAATGCAACCGAGTGGCGCTTTGTGCAAGGCGCCTTCGAAACAATAAATTGTGCAAAATTGTGGAATTGTTCGGTACAAAAAATATGTTACAACTTGCCGCCGACCTCATTAAAGTATTGCCGTGTGTATTCAATTCACTTTCAGTTCAACATTAACAAGTGGAGCAATAGAGTAGTGGGAGTTGTTAGCTTCTATCGTAGTAGTAAGGCGTATTGCAACTGAATGACTTTACTCGCAGCTGGTTTCATGCTACGAGCTCCTGGCTCCTTGTTCATGTCCGCGAGAAAGACACTCCTAACCTACTGATCTTAAAGTATACCTCTTTCTTTAACATGGGCAATGGGCACTCGAACCTCTCAGTATATAAATATTGTAATGTATCGTCAGTCTTCCACTATTAGAAATACCATTCAACATTCAAGGTCAACTACTTTTACGTACAGCATGCAATATAATTATTGTAATGCCATTATGTGTTATTAATGAGTCCTCCAATGAGTAGAATTGCACGCTCTCTGCATTTGATCACCATAATGACTTCCTATTTCGTATTTCATTTACAATCGATATTAATAATAAAATAACTAATAACAACCAGGTTATAATCGATCTTCATAACATGTGAGGCTCCATAAGAACATCGGAGATGAACCGAACGCCGTCCAATATTAAAACATGTAACTATATAGAGCCAAGGCAGTTAATCGGCTATAAGTATAGAAAGGGTACCACACAGGGGTTGAAGTGTTATTTTGGTATCTCATTACATTACAGTCACTATCAGTGCTATTAAAGATAGGTATCAGGCAGAGTTTGCGATGGACAAAGATGATATTATGTACACACCGCTAAGACTTACCATCTTGCCAAACTGAAAGCTTATAACCAGTTTGTAATTTTGCAAGTGGATTAAAATAAAACCTACATTTCTGGTTACATTATCCAATATTATATTTCTAGTTTTCTAGACTATTTTTATTTCAATATTAAAAGATAAATTGCTATTAGTCTTGGTAAGAATGCAATTCCGCGTGAAAACTGAACAATTTTAAATATACGTTTATAGGTATGTCTATGAACAACTATGGCACAATTTATGATTAAGTGGATCACACCGAAACACTGTGTGTATTCTAATACGTGCATTTCATCGAATACAAATTAGTATTAATTACACATTTCTCAAAGAAAGTAATTTGACTATTCATTTCTCTTCTCTTATTTAATTGTTTAATTATATTTTTTTATATCGTACGATATCATACAAAGTAATTTAGGTGATTATATCCAGTTTTTATTGATGTTTTATTAAAATATTATTTTGTTAAGTCAATTACATTTGGAAATTTTGGTACAATCCAAAAATTAACTACATTTCATTGTATGGTCATTCACATTCATATTTTTGTGTTCGCATTATATTTTAGTCGAATTTTTCAGTAGGTATAAGTCGTAGTTGGGATTGAAAATATATGATTTTATATAATATTGTTATTATTGTATTGTCATAGTACCTTTGACATAACATCGGTCCCATTGCTGATCCTTGTAGTAACCCTGGTATATTTTTGTGATCATAACAGTTTTTCGTCTGTATTTTATTCCACCATCACCAGGTGCAGTCTTCATTTTGTTATAGATGGATAACTATAATAATACTTGGATAATTTATATACCACTAGAGGTCTTACCCTTTTTCTAACAAACAATATATTTTTATGGCCATTTTAAAATCACCTAAAACCCAAAGGATCCTAAAGGGAGCTAAGGAAAGTTTTATTCAAGTTCTACTATTATATCATTATGGGCCAGTTATCGTTATCATTATGTTGCTTAACAGAAATGAAATAATAGCAGAACACGAATAGAATTGAAAATTAACTTTGAAATTTGACGAATAGTTCAAATTTTGTGAAACAACTCGTCCTTAATAATACTAGGAACTTTAAACATTAATTTTAAAAAAGGAAATGAATGCCTGTTTGTATTTTGTATGAAACGAATAAAACGAATTGCTTCGATAAATTATGAGTAATATTCATTATATGTAATTCTCTTGCATGATTTTTACTTCTCGCTGATAAATAAAATCTCACAATAGAGCCATGATGTCATGTTCTCTCAACCGTGCATACAATTTTAGCTGCCAATTATTCTACACTCCTTCTTATTTAGGTACCTACATCATCCACTCAATTAGCCGTGAGGTTACAGGCAATTTTCCTTCACGACTGAAAATGTCAGCGAGCGAACACACACTCGTTGGTATATTTATTATAAATGTAATCAGAAGGAAGAATAGGACGAATTGCGGCGTAAACCATTATTTAAAATATTTAATTTAAAAACTACAATAAATAAAGACGGCACTTAGTTTTTTTGGAATAAAATAGTAACGAAAAACTACAAAAATTATAAAAATAAACCAGGGTTACCACAGGGATCAGCAATGGGACTGATTTAAAAGTACTGTAATATCCAGCAATGGGAAAGATTTAAAAGTTGTAATATTAAGCATATTGTGTCATATTGTACATGGAGATATCATCAGTTTCGCTTTCATTTCTATTAATATATTTATTTGGAATGAAATAAATAATATAATAGTTAGTAGTAGCCAGTACAATTACGCGTTTCTCTCCTGGTCACGGTTATTATAAAGAACTGTTGCACTAAGTACTAAGCGCTGAGCGGCCTAGTGCCATGCCATCGTCCTTGGCGGGACTTCTGGATACGCCTCACCGCTGACACATATTCCCGCCGCGCACCATAGTGCCCGCTACATTCTATACTACGCTACTCGCTACATACATGCTACATGCATCTCTCCCATGTGATCCATTACAATGCACACAACGGTGTCACACTATCACTGTAACACTGTATCACTGTAACCTATATCCGCTCGACTGTATTCGCTTGACTAATCGGAAATCTAAGGCGTGATTCAGATCATGGACCGATTATTTAAGATCTAGTTCCTTCGTGTGGCCAATGCATTATATTTAATTTTTAACCGCAGTATCCGAAATTAATTAAATTAAGTGTAAAACTGTGCTATACTATTAAAAACTCTGCTATACTATCGAAATCTACATCTTTTGAAATTTCACGTGGTTGAAATGAATGGCTCGTTTAAAGATTCAAACTCTGTAAACAATATTTGTGACAGAAACTTCATTACTTATGCCCTGAAATGTGTAGTCGAAGAACCTATATTAATTCTCTAGAATAAATAAAGTAGTTATTGAAGATTATTTAAAACAATAATTTTAATAAAGCAATTATTTTAACATTATTCCACTGTTTATTGGTAAACTGGACCGGTTTCAACCTGGTTCCGTCATCAGTCACATGAAATGGTTTAATGACTAACCAAACAGCGCCCTTGAGGTGATTTTCACAAAAACAGCGCTATACAAATCATTCAAATATTTTTATTATTATCATTAAAACCATGGTTACATAATATAGATAAATGTTTGGGGTCAGAGGTGGATAACAATGGATAATATGTGTTATTTGGGTAGGTTATTAATTATGGATGTTAATGATCATACCTGACTCACATTAACCAGTGATTCCCGCGCTTATTTGTTGTAAAAATATACATATTTTATGGTATTTTGGTCTCCGGTCATTTTTTTTTATTTACTTAAAAACAAAAACAAAAAAATAGGCTTTTGTACAATTAGGGTTGAGGGTTAATCAGCTGAGAGACCTGTGACAAAATGTGAAAGTAATTTTTTTGTGAAATTTGAAAAAAAAAACTAAAACATTTTTCACCGGAGACCTAAATTTTATTTAAAAAATTTTACTCCAAAAAGGTGAGGAATCGGTGGTTGAAGTTTGTCAGTTACTTCTCTTAACACCCTGTAGTGTGGTTTGGTGGTTACACCCCTCGAAACCAAACGAAATTTTAAAGTTTTGTTAACAGTGAGCCATTTTCACGATTTATTCCCGAAAAAATTAAAAACATTGCGATTTTTGATTTTTCACCAAAATGACAAGTTCGTTTTTGTTACTGAAACACCTTTGTAATGTTGATGAGAGCCGTCAACCAACCAATAGTGTTTTCTATGTCATAATGACACTGTAGCCAGTTGGAACTGTTTTGGAATTTGCGGTTATAGATCATTGTTAAAATCTAAAAAAAATTAAGTATCTACTAATGAAAATATTAAAATTAGATATATTTAGTACGTAAGATGATCCAAATCAGAAAAATAAAATTAGTTTGTGAAAATACCCCATTGTTCAACATTTAAAAAAGTTTTCTTTATATTAGGTATATTATTATCTTCTTATAAAGTTGTTTTTCTTATACTTACCTATTGAGTTTAGATTTTTATTTGTGTCATGTTGCGTTGAAGTTAGTAAGCGCATAGTTTTTTTTTAGAGGACACAAAGTACAGATTTATCATATGTAATTATTATATCGATTAATAGGCGGGTATGGGTACTGCCGCCCTAGGAACCATTTATTGGATAACCAACACCTCTGCCATAGGTCCCCCAATTCGTTAGCTACGTTTGGTGACTTTGCCGAGGTGCCCGGGTTCATGGGGTGAGGTTTGTCAGGGTCTTGGCGGTGAATGCGACTGCCCACCGATTGCGTGGCAGGTTAGATCGGAAGAGACTAATTGAGGGAGACCATTTGGCTTCTCCAGTAGAGCTCTCTCGGAACACCTAGATTCCTACCCACCCCTCATACTTTTTTCCTTCCCAGAACATCCTCTTCTTCCTTTCCTAAAAATAACCCTCCACACAGTATCCCCAAAGATGAAATGGGCCACTAGGAAAAAAAATAGACCCGACCGAATGGCCGATTTAACTACTAGACTTTAGATTTATTATTTATTATTATTAGATGTAGTATTTATAAAAAGAGATTTTAACATTAACTATACAAATTCTTACCTAACTACAATCGGTTAAAACGTTTATAAGATGATTTTTTACAAACACGACGCCATTCAATTTATCCGAGTATTATCATTATTTTACTCCTTTCATTTTTGATACCGAAACTACATATAATATATATATATATATTTAATTATATTTATATTGATGAACAATATAAAGATGAACCGCGATGAATAGATAGGTGATCGGGTGATGTTTAGCAGTTATGTATGAATATTTACAGCAAGAATATTAACTCGGAACCTACTCGGCGGGCAGGAACGGTCCAACCAAAAACATCCAAATTCCCGGAGATGAATAATAAACACATTGTGCAAGGCGGTGTTATTTCTTCCAGCTGAGCTATTCCCACTCACATGAAACAAGAAAACAAAAAATCTGGTCCACCAGGATCGCATATTGGCCCACATACAACATACAACATACAATATGCAGGGCCAGCTCGCCGTCCGCCGTCCGCCAGTCTCGCCGATGTTCCGCGCGAAGGAGAACGTCCGAAGTACCCGAACACTCGAACACTCCGGCCAGCGAGAGTCGCTCGCAGCAGCTAGTCGCTAGTCTCTCCGCTCGCTACTCGGCTACTCGCCCGCGGAGTCGCTCGGCGCCGCATGTCGAAATATTAGTTACTTTCGGACCGAGTTGCGAAACTGGACCAGGTGGCCAGTATTTCAGTGCGTGTTTACGTTTCTTTTCGTACTGATTTTTCCTACATTTATAAAAAAAACACTTAAAATATTTAGATTTAAAAAGCGAATACAAATCATTCGTCTCCAACCATTCATTTTAATGTTTCAGTCAATAATTAACATATCTTTCTGGAGAATTTAAAATAGTATGTGCCTAACAAGAAAAAAATCGTACCTAAAACATAACAGTTTTCTACTTGGAACTCGATGGATATTATTGTTGAACAAGTAAAGTGCGCATGGTGCTAGTATAAATGTTATATAGATCTTTTAACCAAAGATACAAAAAAACGATTTAAACAAGTTAAAAATTGATTTCTCTCAAATAATACAATAAGTGATGGTTTTACATTTTTAGTGAGTTGGTGAAAATCTATTAATATATGAGTGACCGTTTATTGATTGCGTAAAGTGAACTACTAAAGAAGTGAATCTGCCTCTGGATTTTATATAAGGATTAAACACTCAAATAATGTAAGTAACACCTTTATTCACCTTCACTGTAATACTATCATTCTGTGCAAATAAATAACAATATTATTAGGTATAGATATTAATTATTGACATAGCTACCTCCGCCCCGACCAGATAATACACGCAATAATTGAACATGGAGTAAAATGCGTTAACACGATTTAAATAACATCGCTCTTGCTGGCAGAGCCGCTATCAACTTTCAATTGAAATGTAGCCTCATTACATTACTCATTACAGTCATTACCTTACTCATTATAACATAAGTAATAAGAGTATGTTCAATATACAAGTCGCTACCTATCCACATATCAAATTAGCCTATTTAAATAAATATTATTTTCGTTGCTTACTCGGTAATACTCTATCCATGTATCTAAACAACAAGCATATCAGCCTATTCCTCCCGATGCGAGGGAAAACATATAAAATATTCAATCAAGATAAAAGTGTTTGTTTGATACAACAATCTGTCTCTTGGAAGAAGCTCGCACCTTGTGAAAAACAAAGTGCGTGAGTGTGGAGTACTTGTTGCGTACTTGTACTGGTACGATCACGTATATATACGACACTCATCAATAGTGGCCGTATCGGTATTTGGCAACCCGTAGTTAGTAGTCATAGACAGTAAGATAAGGGATATTATTACGCCATATTTGTATAACGCAATAGACAACTTAACTATTTGGAGCATACACAATCCACACGCACACACGCACACGTCGTACCCTTGGCCGATGGAGTAACGTTACGCGTACGGACCGATGCCGATAGCCGCAGCCGTAGTTCTGCTCAGAGGCGGCTCGCGACTGAGGCGAACCCCACACGTTCAATATTTATTGTGATTCGTCAATATTTATCAAATATCATGATATTTATTGAACGTGTATTAATAATATTTATCGCAGATGTCTAGGTTCTGAATTCTGTATCGTAAATATTATGTAAATGAAGGAGAATAAGTTCTGGGAAGGAAAAGGTATGAGGGGTAGGGAGGCATTTGGGGACCAATGTGCCCAGGGGTCCAATGTGGTCGATGGGTCGAGAGAGTCTGGTTGAATAGGTCAAAATATCTCCCTCAAACAGTCTCTCCCGATCCGACCCGAACGTAGGTGCGCAAAGGTAGCACGCAGTAGGTGGGCAAAAGCATCTACCGGCAAGATCCGGACAAGCCTCACACCATAAACCTGGCCACTTAATTATTAAACATAGCCAACCACTTCGGGCAACCTTTAGCAGGGGTGTTGGTTATCCAATAAATGGTTACAGAGGCGGCGGTACCCGCCTTCTACATTGAATGATAGTGACTAACCAAATAACCTCGAATAGAAATAGTACCTTCAGGGAGTACAATAGTCGAGGACAAGAACAACATTAAAAGTATGAAGACAGGCAGTTCGATTCCTCGGCTGGCTAAGTCCTCCATCACAAGCAACATCTTCCGCTTAGCGTGGTGGTAGTAGGAGATTTTCAAATGGTGTTGGGTTATTCGTAACCCGGGAATGTTTGTCTTTATTTTTTAAATAAAATAATAGAAAGGCAGTTATTTTCGTGAAAATTTCAATCATGGATAGTCTAGGTCGAAGTGTTGAAATAAGTTACTTAATTCATTCGCAACTTATATTATGTACTAGGTAATGAGTGATATGAGAAGTAGACTATGGCTTTAAAATTATTTGAAAAAAAAAAAATTCTCAAAAAAGAAAGACAAAAGTTCCCGGGTTACGAATAACCTGACAACATTTGAAAATCTCCTACTACCACCACACTAAGAGGAAGAAGTTGCTTGTGTTGTGTTGGAGGACTTAGCCAGCCGAGGAATCGAACACGGGACGCCTGGGTGACGGGACTCAGCAACTGACCGGTCTATATAATACTAATATTGCACATCCCATCTAATCGAAATACACACCCATACTTGAGCAGGCTCGTCTGATGCCGACTGAGTTGTCGGAGGGGCTTACTTTGCCCATATTCCGGGGTTTTCTCGTCAATTTCTTCGGAAATTTATGCTCTACGCTACCGTACCCGATTTTTGTTATTCTGGTTGTACTATCCTGTCATACATCGCGACATTTTAAGAAAATCGGAAATTTTTCAAACTTTATTTGTTATTTGAAACATTTCCAGAGTGTTAACAATTATTACATTAATGATATTGCCATTGGAATGTGTACAGATATTAACACTCCAATTTAAAATGTTCACAGCATGCGTAATCAAGTTTTAGTTTTATGAGATTCTAGTATTGAAACAACAAATAAATAAACGGTTTCAAATTCACGGCCTGGCACCATTTTCAGTTTTTGGGATACACGCTTGGAGCCCTTGTGATTTGTAACATTTACATTCTTCTTAGAAACAACATTTGGTTCATTCGGATCTGATTATTAGTCTCTGAGATATGATCCCATTTTTGGATGGCATGTCGAGATATAAGAGCAGTACTGGCACAAACTTTCATCTTTCCTCTTTAAAACGAGACTAAGATGGCGTTATGCCTATTTTTAGTCGAGTTTTAGAAGTTGTCAAACATTTAATTTGAACTCGATTGCTTCCCGACACCCGGCATCGATTAGTAAAATTGCTTACTTATGATATTATGTACATATATTTGACATGGTGGTATACCCTGTGCAAAGTACGTACACCCCTGTCTTACGTTACCGGCAGCGTTATATTATCAGGCCATTAGTTGGTTGGCGTATCAATTCCTTTTCCCACTGCTTTGCGGGAAACCGAGCTTCATTCATTGGTTTCTTATCATGTTTGTTTACTTCAATGAATTTACGAAAAGTTCGAGTGTAAACTACTTGCACGCATATAATTTTAATTGTGTGTATGTGTCCAGTGTGTAGAAATAGAGAACTCTTATCATAGTTTCGGTGGAGATAACTACTGAACATTTCCTTCAGAAACACGTGGTCGTGTATTGTACCTTTGCTTTTTTACTTCGACACCAGTGAGATAAAACTACAATATTAAAAAAAATATCATCTAGGTACAATGTTATTTAAATTTAGGCGGAAATAGTTTTTATAATTTTAGAAATAATATTTTTTAAATTATTTTTTATTTGGATAAAAATACTTTTTTTGAACGACACCTTATATTATTGAGTAGTACACAAAATCATCTAGTTTCAGATCAGTCTGAATCTTCATCAAGGCTGTATAAAAATTATTAAACAATTACAGAAAATTATGTTTCATACAAAACGCAGTTTTGGATTTTAGACCAATATACCCAACCAAACTGAAAAATTATTTTTGTAATCAAAAGTATTATCAAATGTCGATCTCGGATAGGAGATACTTTATTTATTTTTGCTTTAATTTATAAAATATAGGCTATTAAAGATTGTTATATTTTAATATTTTAGAGGCAACTTAGACAATTATTTGCGAGTAAATGTACCTAAACATTAAAAAACATTATAATATGATGAAATATAAAATTCAAAATATTTTTTTTTTTTAGAAACGATTTTGATGTATGTAAATTTGAATTACAAATTACCTATTTAAATCGGAAGAAAACTTGTCGTTTATATATTAAAATTACCACCCAAAGAAACACATTTTTAACTTTTTTTAAAATTTGTTTTAATTATATTAAAACCTAGGATTAGGCAGATTTTTTTTTAATAATTATGAATAACTCACAAAAAAATTCCAAAGTGGATTCCAAAATGAACCAAACCTTATTTCTTTAATTACCTATACGTCATCATTTAAAAGCAAAAAAAGTAGCTCCCGTCCGGGATCGACATTTGACCTACCTTTATTCAAAACTACGTTTTGAATGAAAGTGGCCGCGAAGCCGTTCCTCTTAAATATATACACGATTACCTACAACGTAATACAATTATAATTACTTCTAACCACAAAGTAATTGTTTGAAAAAAATTACAGAAATGTTAATTTAGGATGTCTCTATCCATTTGCTCTGGGCACTTATTGAAACATATAAATCAAGTTACCTACTGGCTTGTACTAAAATATAAACAGCTATTAATAGGAACAAATATTCGACTTAACTAAGGATAATTAACTGGGTCACGAGTGAAGATTGCTAATAGTAGGTAAACTAATCGTTAGTACCTACTTATTTATTCATAAAACCTAACCTAACCTAAACAATTTTTAATTTTTTTTTTATTTAAAAATATTATTATTTAATTTTTAAAAACCGTTTATTTTTAAACAAGTTCGTTTCGGAAACGTCGGCTAAAGAAGGAGGGAGCACAATACGGCATAACACCCCAAAAACAAACAACGAAAATGCTTTTGGCCGTGAAAATCTAAAAACGTATTTTTTCTAGTTGTTTATGTGTACAATGTACAATGTACATGTATGCATAAGCGCGTAAATATAATTTCAAGTCCATCAATTCGCGGATAGGCTATGTATGCACTATGCATCGCGAAAGTGAAATAAATGCCAGCACCGGACACCTTGGTTGTAAGTATATGACTTTTAGAGATAATAATTTATATTTAATCACATCAATCGTTTTGTATTATTATGGTCCATAAAGCAAGTTTTATGGGAATTAGACTACTATTAATCTGCAGACAGAGGAATTATTGCTATCGCGCATAGGCCCTAAACCGTTTTTGACAAGTTTGTTGAGGTAGTTATATATCATGATTCCTGTCTTGCTAAAGTCACATGAGCCCGCAGAACCTCTCATTGTGATTCTTCACTTCTCAGGCACTCGCTTGTACGAATATGTATGTACTTGTACGTAGATAGTCGGTTGTTAATATTGTAGGATATTATCTATTAATTGTCATCGTATTGTTATTCACTCAAATCTTTTGACGTTTTGACATAATGGCACACAAAGGTCCGGCCCCAAAGGCCCCCTTTTCTTTCATCATGAGTTTTTAATATGTGGTAGTTGAAAAAAATTATATAATTTGTAGCTCGTTCAAAATTATTATATCCTACTACATAACCATGCAAAAGTTTTACTTTTTACTGATATGAAAGTAATAATCGTTTTTGTGTCTAATTCGTAGAATTCCATAAAAAAATGATAATTAAATTTAATAATGCATGTATTAAGTTCTGCAAATATTTTATAAAATGTGCTTGCAGAACATTCTTCTAATATCACAATACAATGGAAGTATTTCGGAAGTCAATAAAATATTTTTAGAGAAAATGTTTAAAAAATAGTTGATTTGTTAATGTGGGAGTAATGTTATGGGACATAAATTAAATAATAAGGTATGCAGACAGCAATGTAAAGGCAAATTATTATAAATGAAATTTAAGGCACACAGGTATTATTCATCGATAAACTGTATTATGAAAGAATTTTTTTTTTTTAGAGGAAGTTTCTTTTTTACATAACGTAAATTTATTTATGAGTGTGATGTAATTTTACGAGGATTTATTTACGTTACTATAAATCATTTTCTAACTTCATAGATTTTATCTGCATTTAAAATTGTTCATTATTAAATTGTTCTTTTGTTTTAAGTTAGTTAATAGATAATAATTTATTGTACCATTATACCCAGAAAATGATAATGATGTTGAGCCGTACAGATTCTCCTTTATTCTCCTTAATCGCTTTAATTGGAATTTATCGCTAACCGAATAAAATGGGTGGATTTTTTTACGTAATATTCTATATAAAATTTGAGAATTGCATTTTGTTTGTAAAATGTGTAACTGAAGGAACAAAATTGGTCCTAAGATAGTTCCCTGAGGGATTCCGAATTCTGAAGTCTCAGCTTTGCTTAAGAGAAATGGCTGCGCGGTCTTTTTTATAATAAACTTAAATTTGTATTTGAGGCCAAAATATTTTTTAAATCAAAAGGTATAGCAAATATCTACTAAAGAAATGTGCAACACTGTTTATTTATGATTTATATTACTATATATAGGTCAATAAACGATATTATTTTTTATGATTTAACCAACTTTGGAATATAATTTGTGAGTTGATTTTAAATATTTAAAAATATAATTTTGCCAAAATTTAATTTAATATAATTTTTCTATGAAAATATAACGAAATATATAATATAAATGATTTAGAAAAGCATTTTGTAGGACTTATTAAATACCGAATTAAAAATGACCGAAAATTGGAAATTGGAAAACCAAATTATCGCAAATAGGTACCTATGTAAATACAAATTTTGGCCCCAAGAACGCTTTTTTATTGTCCGGAAGAAGATATGATGAAGTTAGGAGACTAGTCGGTAATTTTGATGTAAGTGTAAATAACTCAGGTACGGGGCATACGTCATTCCTATGTTTACCTACAGCTTAAAGCAGCAGAAAACAAGCTTATGTGCCCAAGCGGTTAAAAAAATGCTAAATCACCTAAAAATTATTATTATTTATGTTCAAAATTGTAAATGGTAGTATAGACAGTCCCGATTTAACTAACCTCATTGAATTTCATATACCTACGAGAGCTACTCGTTCTAAAGTCCTGTTTAAATGTAACAACACCAGGACTACGTATTCCAAAAACTCGCTTGTACCTAGGTTGCATGCAGTTAGTAATAGATACGCTGATGTAGCGGATATATTTAACTGCACGGAAAGTAGGTACAAGAGGGCTATGCTATCTTATATTTTCGATCAATATTAATTCAATCTAAGTTTACCTTATTTATACTATAGAATTTGGATATATTTGTACCTATCTCTTGCTCATATCTCTGATGTCATTTCACAATCAAATGCCACAGTTAATTTGTTATTCTTTATCTAAAATGATTGCTAATATTTTCTTATGGTTCTAATTGTGTCATGTAACTACTGTTTATGGTTTATATTACCGTAGAAATTAAATAAATAAATAAATAAATAAAAACGTGACTAAAAAGCTGAAGAGCTTGTACGACAGGGTTATATTAACTTAAATAGGTGTTATTGGTTGTACAGCGTACACCCATTTTATCCGAATTTAACTTTAGAGTTAGAACCACCGATAAATCTCAGACAAATCTCCTTTACGTATAATCATTCAGAATTGAGACGTTGCTTAATAATGGCTTTAGCCGTGTTTAGTGACTAGATCTGAATAGCCAGGTACTTTCATACCTTCCTCTTCCCCATCTCCTTCCCTTCCCCACTTTCCTTCAGCCTCACAACATACCCCAATTGGGGATGCCATAGTCTCACTGGCTCCAGACGGGAGCAGTTGGGACTCTTGTGAGGTATTCTCTATAAAAAAAAAAAAAAAAAATCAGATTAACTAACTAACTAACTAACTAACCATCACGCCGTTTCCCCGCAGGGGTAGGCAGAGAGGAAGGACCGCCAAACACCTCGGTCTTGGCACCCACTCATTGCCTCATCCACATTCTTACATCGTCTCATACATACTCTTCTATTTTTCTGACTCTTGACATGGCCCGACTCAAGTATCTGATTCACTTGATCGTGCCATGTCTTTCTCGGACGTCCCCTACTTCTTATACCATTCACACTTGCATCATATATTCTCCTTACGCTCCTTTCTTTGTTCATTCGCTCTACATGCCCAAACCATCTGAGGGTTCCTTTCTTAATTTTACTCATTACGCTATCAGATTACATATTATTTATTTATTTCCACATATACGCACAAAATGTGCCATTGGTATAATAGACATAACATATAAATAGTACAATAACACGAAGAATAAAATGTAATAAATGTAAGTTAAATATAAGAAAAAAATAGTAACATTACTTACATGTTACTATTTTTTTATTGTAGTAAGGTAATAAGTAGTAGGTAAAATTAAAATATAAATATAAATATAAAGAGAAAAATATGGTATAAAGTATAAGTTTAAAGTGTAAAGTATAAAGTACAATCTATAAAGTATGCCTAACCATTACAATATAATTTAGATAGATAATAAATAATTGATGGTGATTTTTTTCAGGTTAACCTATACAGTTAAAAAAAATCATTAATTCAACTGAATCTTTTTTTATTAAATTATTATAAGTTAATTTTTTATTCGTCACGTAAATAATAATAATTAATAGATTTATGATTTATATCCGATAACACTAGCCTAATTTTTATAGCTCCATTTTATTGAAATATCACATTTACTTGTATAGGTAATAAATAATAACATTGTTTGAGAGTAGTTATTTAATTTTATATTGCTTTTGTATGTAGTTTCCCTAATTTTTTCTTCTTCTAGATACATAGTTTTTTTATTAAATCGCATTACAATGACTTATTGCCAAATTCACCTCTCTTAAAGTGCAGAACCAATTGATTAAACTAAAGAAAGTTGAAGGATTCGTCAGAACACAATAATAAACGAGAAAAATGTCTTATTATTTATTATTATCAAATGTATTATCACATATTTCGGCGTGGTTAATAATTTTAGTTAGGGCATGGATAAATTTATTTAGACGATTTCTCACAACAACAATAAAAAGCGATGGATTCTTGAATTTATGCAAATTCCTGATTACCCACGTCCTGATACAAACCTTATGTAATACAACATTTAATAAAAAAAATTGTTTAAAGTAATCAAAAGTTTTGTAATTTTAGTTAAAAATTGTTTATATTTTCTTATTATTTAATTTCTCTGGTTACTCGCCAAATATGTTCATTGATCTATACAACAACTACTTTTGACTCTGGGTTTTTTTTTCTAAAATTTGATTTATTTTCCTCGTCTCAGGTGTGTCTTTGTGCTGCAGGTTTTCAGTGTATATTCGAAATTCTGTTGATGTATGGCCATTAGTTATTTTGTAGATTGAAAATAAAGTAGGCAGTAAATAATTTGGGTAAATGACAAGATATTCAACTTGTTCAATATTTCGTTGACTAATTATCATCGCTCTATTTTGTGACATAATCAGAGCAGATATCGGCACACTTAAAGGTATTTTTGATACTTAGCTTATGCTTATTGCTTGTTATAGATAATATGCCTAGAAATGCTTTTAATACAGAGTTTTCCGGTCACGCCGATCTCAGAATTGGTGGACAAAACTATAGTTATAGACATCGCTTAGTGAGTTGGTATTGGTGTTGTGTATAGTAGTGTGATTTGCAGCAGTAAGCAGTGTGGTGTATGGTGTATGGTGTGGTAGAGTAGCTCGCTGCGAGAAGTTGCGGCATTCTGAGCCAAGGTCTTTCCTCGTGAAGAGAGAGGCTCGGCTTCCTGCGGCGGGAGTTGCTCAACACTCCGCTCCGCCAGCACCGACATATAATACCAGGGAGGACCAACCTTTCAACCGACTTAATCTAACGTTACACCTAATGGTATTTGAATCTCTGCTAAATTCTACTTAACTTTATTATTATTTGTCATCAAATTCCGAAATACCCATGTAGCCATGTAAATTAACTGTTATTATAAAATGATCTGGTTACAGTAGTAAATGGTTGCCCACCTTTTTGAGATTTTCGAGTTAGCTTTTAGCTTATTTTTAATTAGATCGACTTCTTACTAGAATCGTATTGGAATTCACGGTGATGATTTTTTTTATTTCATAAAAACTTTGACATTAAGCCGCTTCGTTGACAGATAAGCACTAATCTAGCAAAATCAATTTATCATACGACCAGAAGGTTTTTTTTTCATCCATGGTAGCAAATTTAAAATTCCCAATCTTTATGCGGGATAATCGACCGGTAAATCATTATAAGAATTTCTCGGTGTAAACGAACGAGAAACGCACATAGTAATAATATTATATACACGAATGTTCGATCTTTCCGCGTTATTCGGCTGTAATAATAATATATTGGCAATGTTATTATTTATTACGTTTAGCGTGCATTTATATAATATATTGGCAGTTAGTAGACGCCCACTTCACCAGATTTAGGCCTAGTGCCCACTGACAGAATAAATCTTATTCGATGCCCACTGCACTGCACAGAGCACAGCTAAGATTTGTAACGCGCCGTACATATAATAATTGCATGCTTTGTATATCTCCGTTTTTATGAAAAATCACCTCAAGGGCATATATCGCTTGCTATGGATTGTTTTGTACTATTTCCACAAAATCTCGTATCGAGAAAGCGAAGTTTGAAGTTTAAGTTTTTAGTTTTTACTGTGGAGATAGAAAAAATGATGTTCAAAATGTAGGTTCAGGCGGAAAATTTCCATTTTTTTATTTGTGGACATAGTAGATATAAGTATAATTAATATTACTGTATTCACAGCTTAAAAAAGCCCAAAAATGGACATAGTACAAACCAATCCTCAGCAAACAATATGTTCATACCCCGGATATGTCAGGTAGATAGATTCCTAATAGTGAACCCATCGCATCCGGATGACGATGATACATACATAACATAAATAGAAACATTATTCGAATACGATACAACTCCATGGTAATGGTCCTATGGCAAGATATTTTTTCTCACCCATGGTTGTAAATTAATATTTAAAAAAATTCTCAATTTTAATTATTGCGATACACCTAATTTTTCCACGCGATTGGATATATGCTTGGGAACCGTTGCCATAATTGATGTTAAAATATGAATCCCCTGGATTCGAATTCACAATATTCACATGCATTTGAAAAATCTCCTCCCATTTCTTTCGATACGTAAATGTAGTTATTTATGTGTTGTTAAATTCTGTCCAATTTTCAGATACGTCATTGGATAATAATATGCAAAGCGTTTGATTATTCAATTCATAAACACTTCCGGTGGTTATGGAAAAAGTCAAGGTTACATAAAAAACTGACGCATAATTAATAACACCTACCTGTTTTTCTTACGTTTAGAGAAAGTATTTTATCTCAATGATATTTGTCATTTAAAATATACAGGTAGGTGGGTAATAGATCGAGTATTCGTAGCATCAAACACGATTTCAGTTATCACGATTTTTCAAAATTCAATAAACTCTAATTTGATTTGAATTTAAGTGTAATTTCAAAAATTAGAACAGCTTGTGCGAAGAATAATCCAGAAAAGCAATAAAGTAGGTATCTACCTATAATACGGAAAATTATTTTTAATTATTTTTTTTTAATTTGAAATTATAATATATCCTGTGATTTTTAACGGGTAAGTAAGTAATTATTCTAATAAAAGTGAAACGTTGGAAAAATGTTTAGAAGGACATCGCTATTATAAATTCGGTTATGAATTCATAATAAAATCCACAACACTCGATTATTTTACGTAAATAATGAAAATAGTTAATAAAACAAGCAACTCTCGCCTCCTGTGGGTAACCAATAACAATGTCCAAATAACTCCATGAAATAATGCTGAACGAATACTACCTACGCAAGAAAAGTCATAAAGACAATTTGTATGCAACGCGCTGTAAGAAACAGGTACAGTAACAGCGAAAATAGCATTGGTAGGCTATCCATTATTAAAGGCACAAAATGCTTAATAAATCAACCATTTTAAAATATTTATTACATTGAATCTGATAAATTTTATGAAATCATAAAAAAAACTAATATTAACTATGCGTTTTGGTAATTTTGCAAACCCCATTTAATCACATCTGCAGTAATTAATTGCTACACAGCAAAATAAACGAAATAGATGCAACCTTCGACTTGTGTCAGAGATAAAGTCGTAATGATAGTCACGGATGGTTATTGTGTTGTGAGGTATGGGAGGGTAACCACTACCCACTGTACACTGCACACACACACGCACATGCACACACACACACACATACACACACACATCTCCGGTGTGTAATGACAGTCATCATTATAATTACCTCTGGAAATCACATCAACTACTATTTATTACGAAATCAAAGGTACAGTAGCTCCTTTATCGCTCATTTGAGTTATGCAATAACTAAAAAACTTCGACTTTACTCACAAAACCTCTTTCTTTGAACATCATGAACCTACCATTATTTGTTTACTTATTATTTACTGATTCTTTATTTGAGTAGAGAAGAAGAAAAAAAAGTATTCTAATAACAAGTGTAAAAAAAAGGATAACAACAGAAAATGAAGAAGATGATACTAATAAATCTAAATGGAAATATTTAAAAGAACAAGACACAGAAAAATAAAAAGGTAACGGTCTTAATCTTTTAATTTAAATTCAACAATATTATCTTCGACCATTTTTTTCCCATATTTTGGCAGTCACCTTTTAAAATGTTGAATCACATTGAAATTACATCAAATCAAGCTTTACAAAGGTTTGGTTTTGTATTAAGAATTGCAGGCAATTTAAAAATATTAAAACGATAAAAAAATTATACTTGTCATTAGGTAGGAATCAAATCGAGTTCAACTCAACAGTTTGGTCACAAGTTATGCTATTCATTCACTTTCCTTAGAAAGAGTTCAAAATGAATGAGGAATAAAGGGAATGTGTCAATTATGATTATCTACTGGGTCAACTAAATTTAATAAAATTATCCGAAAGTAGAATAGTTAATGACTTGTTTATATAAAATCATAAATTAAATAATTGGCAGATCTGAACCATTTATTAACCTTGATTATTTTCCACATACTTCGCAATCCAACATCGAGGCAACATTTTACGTTTTATTGTGACAACTTCAACACGGAACCACAATTATATACTCCTGTTTTGCCGTACACGGAATTTGGGTAATGATTATAAGGATGTTGTTGACATATTTAACGTATCAATTACTGAATACAAAGAGGTCTTAATGAAATTTATGTCGGAATGCAGAACAAAAAACCAAATTAAACAAACTGCCTAGCTCGGCTTGGAATTATTTAATTTATTTATTGAACTATTTCCAAACTACTGTTTTTCCATCTTATAGAAATTTGTTTTTTTTTTATGTTATGCTAGTTTGCTCGCTGGGTATGAAAATCAAAATAAATAAATAAATCATCTTCTCTGTCGTCTGTTTATCACTTAAAAAAATTGGAACATTTCGTTTTAATAAAAAATTTAAAATTCAATACTTTTATGAAGGAAAGTAATATTGTCATTGCAGATACTGTTTCCAATAAATAAATCTATTAAATTATCTATTAAATTCATGAACCAGTAACCAGATAGCGCTTTGCGTAGGTAAAATAGGTGGGTCGCTGTTAGAGTTTTTGCAAAACACACACTTAAATGTTTGTCGAACTTGAATAGTCGAACAGTTTTTGCAGACACTTAAAATTCACAGAAATTTTCTTTCTATTTACTTTTAAATCTATAAACATGATGTTTGCAAGCAATGCATCTGTACCAGTAGATTCTGTGTTAACATCAGCATTCGCTGCGGTACATATGCTTACAGTAATAATAGTAAAATTACGAATTATGTTTAATATCTGCACGTGTAGGTACGTGGAATTCTGCCGAAACAAATGTTTGAAAATTGTTCATAACTATTTTTATATATTTTGTTAAATTCAAAGTGCGGGTGGCATTGACTTGATTCGTATACAAATCTGCAGTTATATTCGGAATATAGGGAAAACTATTGCCACCAAAGAGCTACTTAACTAATACAATTCTTTAAGTAAAAAATAATCATAACCTGTCACAGAAATTCGTGGCCACTGACGGTGTATCTCAAGAGTTGTGTTGTTCTTACTTTTTATAAATGATATTGTCTCTGTTTTTGATAATAACGTTGAAGTGTTGCTTATCGTTGACAATCTAAATCTATAAAATATATGGATGACTGTACTCACAATAAAATAAATTTAAATAACTTCAAGATTAGTGCAAACTTAACAACCTTTATATAAACATTAGTAAATGCCACATAATAAGCTTTTAAAGAATAAATCAACCTTTTAACTATCAATATAAAATTAACAATGTTTCCCTCTCCTCTGTCAATGAAATTAATGATCTTTCATAATTTTTTATTTAAAATTTATTTTTCTTTCACACATCAATACAGTTACTAATAAAGAAGAAAATACTAGGCTTTATTCTCCGTAATGGCAAAATATTTTTATATTTCAATAATAAAAATTATTTCTTCTCAAGTTCAAAGTCCAGTCGAATATAATTCTTCTATATTTTCTTCTCCTCATTTTAAAATCCACTCTGATTCCATTAAGAAAATCTGCATAAATTCCAAATACTTGTATCCAGATTTCATGCAGTTGGCAAAACTCTCTCAGAAGTAGAAGATGTAACCGACTGCATGAAATACAGTTATAAGAAGACTAAAATAAATATCTCAATGGTAAAAATCAATGTTAGCGTAATACTATGCTTCTTGGGTTCTATATAATATAACTAGCATATTTTACTTCACGATTACTGTTCCACAAAATGATTATGGATATCACATGTTTGTAAACGGCGCGTACAATAATATAAATAAATGAATTAAACAAGAGGAAGTCACTGCCTACATCTGATTTCAAAACTCTGCCGAAACCCTGGGCAAATTGGCACATTGGGACATTTTCACTCTGAAAATGTCTGTAGTAGGACGAAACCGGTCCTGATGTAAATAAACAAGTGCAACAAAGTGAAAAAATTGTTTAATTTCATATCTTATGAAGACAATATTAGCGAAACTTAATCGAAAATTAGAACAGAAAATTCAGAAAAAGACACGGTCACATTTGGAACCGTATCGTTTTCGGATTTTTCTGTTTCAGATTTTTGATTGAGTTTATAATATTGTCTTCATTAAGGGCCAGTTGTTTCGGAAAATTTTACGTATGAAAACCGTTTTCAAACCGTCATTCACCAAAAAATTGGGTTGTTTCAACTTCCGTCGGAAGAAATTTCAACGAAAATAGCATAGAAATGTGATTTTGATGAAATTTTTTAAATGTGATCAGCCGAATTCGAACGTTTATGGTAGATTCAGACTGGGTCGACGTACGTATGCATCGCTACGCCTAACAATATCTGGTGTGCTAGCACGGTCGCTCGATATGAAGTTACCGACCGATTGTCGGTAACCTTTCATCGTTCCCTAGGACAACTACAGATCTCAAACGTACAAACGACAGTTGATATCGAATATATTAAGGACACTTAGTCATTGTCAACTGTCACCTATTCGTTTGCGATCTGCAGTTGTCGTAGGGAACGATGAGAAGTTACCGATAGTTATCCTACCGATCGTTATAGAGCAAGCGTGCTAGGGCCTCTGGGCTACTTAGCAACCATAGATTTTCAATGAAAATTAATGTTTTAGAATCACATTGGCCACACGCATCGCGACGTGCGATGTCTGTGGCCATTTTCATAGAAAATGTATGGGTTGCTAAGCATTGTTTGGCGTAGCTATGCGTACGTACGTCGTCCAGTCTGAATCTACCTTTAGCGTTCAATGGGAGGTGCATGCGCAGACGTCAAAATTGTGATTTGGCGGAGAAGACCGAGTGAAATTTTCAAATTTATCGAATGCTATTTTGGAGTTTAACCAACCCATTTCGTGTTTGAAATGAAGAAAGACGTGATTGCGTGTCAAATTTGAAAGGAAAAAAAGAATCTTTTCATTTTTTGAAACATTTCATTTCATTCATCAACCCAATTTTTCGGTGAATGACGATTTGAAGGAAATTCAAACGTGAAATTTTCCGAAACAACTGGTTCTAATTAAAATATAACAATTTGATGTTTGTACCTGTTAAGTTAAAAATAAAAATAGGTATGCTTAATGTTATTTTGTAATATATAGTGATGACTGATAATTCAACAAGCAAACTTCTATGCGATAAATTAATTATTGTAATATTATTACATAAATTAATTGATCAGAAAATCAAAGCAATTACACTGAATTCCTGATTAGCGATTACCCCGTAAAAGTTTATCTGATGTAATGTAGCCAAATTCAGCGCTATTTCAAGTCAGATGATTTATCGTCTTGAAACTTAAAGCGACCCTACTGCCACTCTGTGGACTGTATTCTCGTATTCATTTAATGGCAGTAATCTGTAAGCCGTATTGGCGTGTTAGTATTAGGAACATATTCACATCAGTGCACTGAGGAAGTGAACGGTGTGATCTGAATCTCGCTATTTAAACTTGCGTACATGCGGTTTTATTATTATATTAGATAACAGTCTGGTTGATTTGTTTTGCAGTACAGCCTTCCTCTGGCACTGGTTGATCTGCTGATGTGCAGAGCAATGCCTGTTGGGATATAAGCATTGG
Source organism: Limnephilus auricula (assembly GCA_951813805.1). Classification (NCBI taxonomy): domain Eukaryota; kingdom Metazoa; phylum Arthropoda; class Insecta; order Trichoptera; family Limnephilidae; genus Limnephilus; species Limnephilus auricula. The sequence continues at coordinate 42,428,795 of OX638390.1, forward strand.
GCACGTGAAGCACGTGGGGCACGTGGTTCTGGGAGCGTTTCCCTGCAGTGCCAGTGTTGTGTTTACGGCGGGAGTCTCCCCGCGGCGCCGTGTAGCGTAGGTCAGTTTCGCGAACGCTGAGTATTTCGGTAGATAAGGCGTATTGCGCGGGTCAGTATTGGCAACAGAGACCGTTGTATATCTAAGTAGCTATAGAGTCGGACCCGGTGCGGAGTTAGTGTACAGTGTAGTGTATTAGTGTTAGGTACTTGCTTATAGGAGGAGCGCGGCACACATTCGCGTTGATAAGGGGTCAGATGATGCCCTCAATCCTCAATCTTAGATTTCCCTGCAGCTCCGATGGATGCGGCGCGCTACGTGGGGCAGACGGCAGACGGCAGACGGCAGACGGCAGACGGCAGACGGCAGACGATAGACCCGCGTATTGACAGGTGTTTTATCTCTACAGCATGTATTACGCTCGTACACATACACTGTGCAAAAATTAATATATATACACTGCATATATTGTGGACTTGTACGTACATTGCAGGTCAAAATTTTCCGGGCAACTGATTATTGCATCCGTATTATTTGATTTATAGATTTAAATTCAAACATATTTGTAAATTAGAGTACTTTTCGCTCACATAAAATAGTGTTTGTTCCCCCATTCATCGAAAACATATTATATCGCACTTTGGTGGGATAAATTAGATTTCCCATGCTATGAAAAAGTGTTCGTAAACTTCCATTAAGGCTCCACAGATCCTATAATAATTGATTTATTATTAATTTTTTTAATAAGAAAAACTCTTAACTTTTGAAGGTTATTTCCATCAATGTTATATATCATTGAAGAAGACAACAATAAAAATCTAAATTAAAATATGAAAATGGACAAGACAGAGAAAAATATTAAAACATAATGGTCGCAACTGGGACTCGAACCCAAATCTTACGTCTTACCGGAACGGCGCTCTACCGATTCAGCCATTGCGATCCATTACGAAACTGTCGTATTTGTCAACTTCAAAAAAATGAATAAGTCCTAAGTAAAAATAATCAGAAGTCTCACACAAATAGATATTACGTAAAAACAAAAAAATACATATATTTATTTATTTATTTATGTATTTATTCACGCCCATAGAGCTTTTACAACAATCATAATACAAAAATAACAGAAAAATAAACAATAATATACAAATTATGTTACATCATTGTTTAGTAAGTGGGAAACAGAATTTTTGAAATTTCAGAAATAAATTTTGATAAGGAATAAACGAAAATATCAACTGAACTAAATTTATTTCCAAGCCTATGTAGTCTTTGGATTGGGGAGTTATTGAAATAATTAGTTTTCGAAGGATAAACAAAGAACAGCTCTTGAAGCCTCGTGTTACAATTTGGTACTCTGAATGTTATTAGTTTAGTTAAATCAGGTGCGTCAATTGTGCCATTTACTAATTTAAATAAAAGTACCATATCGCTCTTGGTTCTTCTAGAAGATAAGTCAGTTAAATTAAGTCGTTTCAATAATATATCATAATTAATTTGTTCAATGGGTATGGAGAGTTTGAAATTAATGAATCTTAAAAATTTATGTTGAACTCTCTCAATTTTTACTTGATGTGCTTTATAGTATGGGGACCAAATAGTAGAATTATATTCTAAATTACTTCTAACTAAGGCAGTGAAGAGTATTTTAAATGAATAAAGTGACGTAAAATCTTTGACTGTTCTTAAAATAAATCCCAAACATTTCATAGCCTTATTAGTAACTTCATTAATGTGTGGAACAAACGTTAATTTTTCATCAAATACGATACCCAGATCCTTGATATGAGACATCTTTTTAAGAGAAATATTATTGATACTATAATGAAACATAATAGGATTTTTGTTTCTACAGAAAGATATGAATTGACACTTATCAATATTTAAAAACAGTTCATTATGATTACACCAATTTTGTAAACGTTCGAGATTGGATTGAAGGATATTACAATCATTAATACAGGTAATCGTTTTGTAAATTTTTAAATCATCGGCAAACAGGAGTATGTTTACTCCATTAAAAACTTTTACAATATCATTGATAAATATTAAAAATAACACAGGACCCAAATGAGAACCTTGTGGAACTCCGCTGGAAGCCACAAATTGCTTAGAAGTGCAATCTAAAATTTTTACACAAATTTTTCTAGATGACAAGTAACTTTTGAACCAGTTTAACATGCTACCAGAAACACCAAGAACTTTAAGTTTATGAATTAAAATTTTGTGAGATACCTTATCGAATGCCTTGCTAAAGTCTGTGTACACTGAATCAGTTTGAGATCGTTTATTCAATGTTTCAATTATATGATGTTGATAAATCATAAGGTTTGTTAGAGTTGATCTTCCCGAAATGAATCCATGTTGAAATGGTGTAATAACTTTAATTAATTCCTTATTAAGTTTCGTTAATAAAATAGATTCAAATAATTTAGGAATTGCAGATTGTATACATATAGGTCTATAATTTGAGACGTCAGTTTTATCACCTTTTTTAAATATAGGCGTTAAAAAGCTATTCTTCCATTGATCAGGAAAAATTCCAGATTTTAGAGAGAGGTTAAAAATTTTCATTAGTGGAATTGTTAATATAGATATACATTTTAATAAAAATATTGGAGGAACATTATCAGGGCCTGCGGATTTATTTTGTTTTAAAGAGACAATTTTCTTTTTAATATCAGTTTCATTAAATATACAATTGTTTAAATCAATCGAATCGTCAAAATTGATATCATGTAATGGAGAATCAGTTTTAGTGTCGTAGACTTCACCAAAGCAATCAGCAAATAAGTTAACTATATCTTGAGAGTTATCTGCTATTCTGTGTTTATAATACATTGTCGAAGGAAAACCAGATTCTTTACAATTAAGAGTATCAGAGAATTTGAAAACAGTTTGCGGATTCACAATGGCCAACTGTTCTAATTTATCAATATAGTTCAAATAGCACATTTTTGACATTTTTTTAGATTTTGACCGCAGGAGACGGAATTTAATGAAATCATCTCTATTCCTAGTTGTTTTATAAATTTTGTGACAAATTTTCTTTTGAGAAATAACTTCAATAAGATCTTTACTAAACCATTTGGGATAGCTATTAACATAATTTTTTGTCATGGGTACATGTAAATCAATTGCATTATATAAAATATCATAAAATTTTTCAACTACCAAATTAACGTTATCATTTAAGCTCAAAAATGACCAATCTGTCGAGGAAAGCAACTCATTAATTTTTGTAAAATCAGCTTTAAAAAAGTTTAATTTGTAACAAGTTTTACTAGTATTTTTTTGGATAGTACTTTTACAGTAAATTTCCAGAGGTGGATGATGCACATCGATTGGTAGGACACATTCTTTTGCACGTAAAACATTGACATTATCAGAGTTAGTGAATACTAGATCTAGAAGACGAGAATTAACATTATGTACAAAATTAATCTGACGAAGGTTTAAAAAAATTGACATTTCAATTATTTCATGGGAACCGTGATTAATATTGTCAGGGCAAAAAGTTTTAAAATATTCAGAATCCCATACTACATTAGGGATATTATAATCTCCTATCAAAATTATATTAGCTCTTGGAAATTTTTTTCGCATTGATTCTACTTATATTATAACATATATTATAATATCTTCCGCTTAGTGTGGTGGTAGTAGGAGTTTTTCAAATGTTGTTGGGTTATTCATAACCCGGGAATGTTTGTCTTTCTTTTTTTTTTTTAAAAATCAGTATTTAAACTGATTATTGTAAGGTGAAATATATATGTTGTAAATAAATAATCGCCTTCCCAACGGTTACTGAATTTTCCTTTTTCTTCAACGAGTTTCCCTTTCTTCGAAATCATGTTTAACGGCTAAAAAATAAATGAACTTATTAATAATATATCACTAAAAGAAGTGCACCTGTTTAGCAATGGATACGCAACTTGGACGCTCGCATTAGTGTGAGTAAATCTAAGTACTAATCTGCACTGATTGATCCTTGTTACGCGATCGGACAAGTTGCGCGTTCAGAGCTCTATTAATACCCAAAAGAAAAAGAAGAAAAACAAATCTTCATCATGACCGCGGGCCGCACGTCAGGGCGCCGCGGGCCGCAGGTAGGCCAGGGCTGCATTAATGGATGACACGACTCAGTTGGCGCTTGCAAAAAACCAAAGAGTAATTGTTCCATGGTGTTTCCCATACGATACGAAACACTATGCCGCTTCCAAAGAATCATTCATCATTAATCATAATCATTCCATGCAAAAAACGGTCCTCAATGGAGCTCTAGTACCTACGAGTACATGATTTTTGGCAGAGAGGGATGGAACTGGTAGATCATGGATGAAAGTAGATTAAATGCTGTATAAATAAGATCCCTGAGGTGTATGTGTGTAAAACCATGTATTATGATCGTTTGAGAAATGTGGAGATCCGCATTGAATGCAAGGCTGACTTAAGGGTATGAGTAAGATAAGGAAATGGACGCTCAAATGGTTTGGGTATGTGGAGTGATTGAGCGAAGCAAGGAGTATAAGAAGAATAAACCTGTGAATGGTAAAAGATGTCGAAAATACCCGAAAAACATACACGATAAATTGATGACACGATTAATTGAATCAGATACATAATAATAGAAGAATATGTATGAGGCGATGCATAAATGTGAATGAGGCAAATAGTGAATGCCAAGAGCGAGTTGTTTGGCGGTCCGTCATCTCTGCTTACCCTGAGAAACGGCGTGATGGTTAGTTATAATTGGATAACATGTGAACCGTAGTGAAAAATCATCACAAGTAAATAAACTTTCCTTGTCTGGCTGGTCAATGGTTTACCACGATCGGATTTTATCTGTGAATCCATTTTAAAATTCACGACCTAATTTTACCGAGAGAAACTTGACTATCTCGAAGTAATCAAATTATAACGATTATGATAAACGAACCCATTATCATGGAGCTACTGCGGGTTTAAAAGGGGACTGTGTGCGGATATTCTAAACTAGTTCGGACCAGTTAGATTAATATCAGTTTTGCATAAATACGCACTTTCAAACGTGCAAGTACACCTACTTATAATATTTATACGTCCGAAGAAATTATTCGATTAAAAACTGGTTGATTAGGTACGAACCTACTGGTAAGACCAGAGTGAAAATTTCCCATTTATACAGAAATATACTCTGTGGAAACATCACAAGGGAAATTTGCAATAAGTCAAATATGTAAAGAAATAAAAATTTCCTTTTATCTACCTAGAAATATTTTCTATCTATACATTAATATAAAGAAAATTGTCTGTGGCGGGCGGACTGGTGGCCGCATGGAGGATACCAGGAGGGCGGAATAAAATTTTGCACACTTGAACTTCAAAACAAGAGAAAGGTCACCGTGTACATTAGATTTATAAAAAAGTCTGTGTAATGCCCGGGCAACGCCAAAGACTTCAGCCATAGTAACCGGTAAACTAAGTACAGTGACTATCAGGTACTAATTACGTAGGACTAATAGGAACAGACTAGATCATCGTCATCAAACATCGAAAAACAACGTGAAATGTTCTAATGACATAGAACAATATCATTTCTTTTAGTTATAGCGAAACATTGTTATGCACAATCAACAGATATATATTTTTTATGTGGGTAAAAATAGCATAGACTTATTTTTATTCTTGAGGAAAAGAAGTATATGGGGACGAGGAAGGTGGGAAGTACCTGGCTGTTCAGATCTGGTCACCAAACATGCAAAAGCCTTTCGGGTGGATTCCGGTTGTCCTAGGGCTAGAGCGGTGCTTATCGCATAACCGACTCGTAACCGGCCAGTCTAGGACCAGGCGTCGCCCTGTGGATCTCATCATCCCGCCGGGGAATGAATAGAGCGGGCATTCATTTACCACAAGTTCGGTGGTCTGCCCTGCACCCCATTCACACATCACTGACTCTATACATGTGGATACATCGGCCATGAGAGCACCTTATCCTATTGATATCGGACTGAGTTTGCGAGGCAATGAGAACCCAGCCTGTCTCTCAGTGGGTTCTTGTTCGAGATGGGTTTTTCCTATTTCCCAGCAAATGAGTATGCTTCCACATTTAAAACGTGGGAAATTAAAAGGGATAATATCGTTCCAACTGATACCACATAATCAGTCGGAAAATACCCATTTGAGTACCTAGCTGTTACTGAGCACCTACCTAACTGCTATAATTTAAATCTACTAAAGTAAACACCTTGGAATGTTATTAAAATCAGTATGGGTAAGTACGAATGTACCCACTTTACGTAAGATTAGAAGATAAATACCACTTGGTAATTTTTTAATATTTTTGAAACTGACAATTCGTGGTGGAATTCCATTATATACAGGGTGTTAAGGTATGTTACTTTAACCAGTGTTTTCTGACATTATTTGGAGTAAAAAATGTAAATAAAATTTTGGTCTCCGGTGACATTTCTGATGCTTTTTTTTTTTCTACAAAAACTTAAAAAATAGTAGGTGTTGGGTGGTTGGGGGCGGGGTAAGTAATGTGGCGGTAACTCGGCTGAGTGACCAATAAATTCATGTGGAAGAATTTTTTTTGTTTGATTTTAAAGAAGAAAAAAAATTGAAAAAATAAAAGAAATTTCATAAAAAAAAGTCACCGGAGACCAAAATTTCATTTACATTTTTTACTCCAAATAATGTCAGGAATCACTGGTTAAAGTAACTCAAGTACGTACCTTAACACCCTGTATAATATAAAACTTATTTGCACATTAATTTATTTGACCATAACCGGTTTCAGCTCTTTAAAGCCATCTTCAGACTGATAAAAATTATTTTTAATCTACGTTTTATATACATAACATTTGGGGAGGGAAGGATTATGAATAATTTTTACCAGTCTGAAGATAGCTTTGAAAAGCTGAAACCGCTTACGGTCAAATAAATTAAAGTGGAAATAAGTTAAATATTTGTTTTATGGTATTATTACCACTTGGTAACATTACCTATACGACGTAGTGTTTCTAAGACTAGGTACCGAACAGTAAAAGAGCAGTTGTTATATTTGTTTTATGGTATTATTACCACTTGGTAACATTACCTATACAACGTGTTGTTTCTAAGACTAGGTACCGAACAGTAAAAGAGCAGTTGTTATATTTGTTTTATGGTATTATTACCACTTGGTAACATTGCCTATACAACGTGTTGTTTCTAAGACTAGGTACCGAACAGTAAAAGAGCAGTTGTTATATTTGTTTTATGGTATTATTACCACTTGGTAACATAACCTATACAACATGGTAACATTAACTATACAACATGGTAACATTACCTATACAACGTGGTATTTCTAAGTTGAAACACGTTTTATATTTGTTTCATGGTATTATTACTACTTGGCAACATTACCTATACAACGTGGTGTTTCTAAGACTAGCTACCAAACAATAAAAGAGCAGTTGTTATGTTTTGTCAAATGAATCATGACTTAATTCGAGCTAAATAGGCTCTTACACGTGCCGGCACGAATTATTAGCATAATTATTTAAACAACGAATATTCCACCGGCTCTATTAAAACTTCCACAGATGTGTCAATAAAGAAAGAAATGCCTTCTCATATCGCATCAACACTGGAATCAGAAAGTGGTACACGCATAAAATAAAGAAGAACACTATAAATGACTTCCAGATTGTTTGAATGGAAACCAATGTCGCCACTTGACTTAGTACATTTCGGTTCTAGTCCATTTAGCATTCCCACTCGCTTGACATCGTACATCGCCATCCAATTTAAATTTTGATAGTGAAATATAGTACTGCATAAGAAATTTAAGATGATACTTAAAATAATTCATAACCTGCTCTTTCCTATTAGTATATAATTATAATATATTATACGCACCAGATTTTCAGGTCCGGGTTTAGTTTTTCCCATGGGAAAGTTTTAGTTTTTTTCCGGGTTTAGTTTTTCCCATAGGAAAAACTAAACCCGGACCTGAAAATCTGGTTGGGAAAGTTTTAGTTTTTTTCCGGGTTTAGTTTTTCCCATAGGAAAAACTAAACCCTTTCATACACTTTTTCCATATAAATGATCATCTAGTAAATCCACGTTATGCAAGTGTATTATATAAGTATAATTAATACAAAACAATACAAGAACAACACGTTAAATTACCAAACTATTAATAATTCACCGTCTCCAGATATTTTCATATCAGAGGGTTCGGCTCTGTGGAATTCCTAATTTGACCGATAAATCCTACTGATCCATCAATATAAATATTTAAAAAATCTTTCGTAATTCTACATGTATTTAAAATGACTGATTTTTGCATTTTTATATACAAATTCTTTGACAAATCTAATATGCCTAAATTTTTAATAAGAGAGCTAGGTATAATGCCAGTAGCCGAAATAACAAAAGGTAATATTTTTATAGTCTGAGAATGCCAAATTCTTTTAATTTCATTTCCTAAATCTGTATACTTTCTTATTTTTTCAGAAACAGTACAGGAATTTGGAATAGCTACATCAATAATATAAGTTATTTTTTTAATTTTGTCATGTAAAACTATATCAGGTCTATTATGACCAATTGGTCTGTCTGTTAGTATAGTTTTATCATAGTAAATTTTAAAGAAATTATTTTCTAAAAATGAATTTGGTTCGTATTCATAATATGGTACTATATTATGACAGTCAATCAATTTATGTTTAATTACCAAACTTTGGTGAATTATTTTTAAAACCTGATTGTGCCTAAATGTATATTCAACTATACTGGCGCTAATATAGAACATCCTGATATAATATGTTCTATAGTTTCCGGAAAAGCCATACATTTTAATATAATTATTATTTTAGGAAAAAAAATACTTAGAGCAAATTAGCTTTAAAATATTAAGATGAATTAATTGTTTGCGCCCATACACACGAAATACGAATATGAATAAATAGTTTTAGCATGAAAAAACTCAAATCTTTCAAAAAAGACTTAATGCAATGTTCGATTGATACTGATACATTAAAAAAAAATATTTTTTACGATTAAAAAAATATAAATTTGTTTTAGACCAATTTAACGAAATTATTAATATTAATATTATTTTTTTTTATTAATTTTCAATACATGATTAGTATATGATACAGTGTTATATAACAAACAAACAAATGTTTAAATATAAAATGACGAACTTCCTGAAATAAACATTATGTACATGGTAAGTATAAAGGTAAATTTATATCAAAATTATTTTTATATATAAATGTTCGTCCAAGGTAAACTCCGAAACCACTTAACCGATTTTGATTAAATTTAGCTTACTGTGTGTAATTTGGTCCAGATTAAAGATATAATAGTTTTTATGACGATTATTGACCTCATTATTTATTATTGCGAATTAAATGTTTTTATGGGACAATTATTTGTAAGTTCCATTAGTTTCTGATAGATGGCGGTGTGAGTTAATTTATTGACACAATACTTGGTTATCTAGTAGATAAGTATATCATCCAGTAGATGGGGTCGTGTTTCGTTAGCCACGTAAACGCGTGGGTGGGTCAGCTAATATATTATAAGAAAAGAGATTTGTAAGCCAGTGAATCGGTGATTCAATCCAGCATTGTATTTGTAAGCTTTTGTTGAAAGATTTCAGTTTGTTTATGGATAAAATTATTTAATCATTTTCATATTGCTTATGTACGGGCGCAAACAATTAAGTCATCCTAATATTTTAAAGCACAATTCAAAAATAGAAATATTGCAATAAGTGTTTTTTCATAAAATAATGAATCTACCGCCACCTGGGAAAAAGTGGATAACGAATTCTTTTGAGAATCGCAAACAATGAACAGACTTTTGAATCACGAAACACACCCATATGTCATTTCTTGTGTTTTTTAAATCCAAGCGTACCTAAATGTTACACACTACACACTACACGTGCCACCGGAGTTTGCACAAAGACGAAGAGCTTACAATAATTTATTTGTATTTGTAAGATTCTTACCATTTCGTCTCGGGTTAGAACATTTAAAGATGGGATTACAAATGATACGAATTGAGGAAGTCTGTCAATAATGATCTGGTGCAGAAGGTTGCAGAAGTTCCACAAGTGGCTCATCTCTTGGCATAATAATATACTCTTTATCTGTTAGCGGTCAGCGCAACCGATAACAAAGTCAAAACGACCGTGCTGGAGCTCTAGCACCATAAAATCTGATCAATTGGACAATATCGGATCGACAGGCGTAACTTCCGATGATTTTATATCGATGTCCCGATCACGACTTACCGTTGACAGCCGATCCGATATTGGTAGGTAATAAATAAGAAATCGATACACGCTGGAAATACTGAAGGTATTTTCTACGAATTGTCACTGTGACATGTCGAACGCCAAGCAATTACGTAAAAATATTAATATATTGGCAATGTTGAATTGAAATACTAATCTAAATATGCATTGAGAGTCCGCATTTACTTTTTGGCGTTAAACGGGAGTTAATTAGTTAATCAGGTTCTTTTAAATCCTGATTGGTCACACGTAATATAAGTACATGAATAGGTATTCCTGCTATTTATTTATTTTATATTTTTTTGAACATCAAACTCAAATTGCACTTCGGCAAAAGTTTTGGCATACATATATGTGTATTTCCATCATGGAACCTGAAAATAAATAAAAAATCTACAGAATTTGGGCTCCGAATCACTAGAAATGATAAATTACGCGTAAATTTATCACAATCTGTAATCCAAAATCAAAGATAGCGCCTTTAGAGTATCAAAATATCACTACATAATCGAAATCATCAGAATTGATAAAATTTATTTATTGTTTTGGAACATTCACAGAGAATTCCGATTATATTAAAACAATTAGAAATTTAATAATTATAAATTTATAAAATTAGAATTGGGAAGTGCGTAAGTATGAACCATATAGTTATTGCATAATTGACGGTTTATCTATCACTAGGTAGAGATGCTAAACTACAAAGAGAAACAATAAAAAGAAACATAAGACAAATAAAATATAATGTAAGATATAAACCAAGTTGCAAACCGAAATTCTTATACATTGTTGCTAAAAAAAATACTTGCTATGAAAGAAAGCAAAAGAAAATTAAAGTTTTTTGTTGAATTTTAAACCATATTCCCATTGTATTACACAGTCAGTTGTTAGCATAATGCTCTACCCCTTCCGCATTTATTAAATGTTTTCAACAAATATGTCAACTTTGACCCTCCATATTAATTATTTAGAAATAAATATTAAATAATCAATTTCCCACCTTGAATTATTACAGAAATAAACGCAAAGCATACGTTTGTGGGTTTATCTTGATCCCACGTTATTTACAACTGTCAAATAATTACTTCAAAAAATCTTTAAAGCAGTTAAAGTTCGTATAATTAATTACATTAATAATAATATTTGGATAATTTGTAGAGCGCCGTTTTTGTGAGAAATCACCTCAAGGGCGCTATTAATTATACATAAAGTGGAATATTCCCTTCTATTTATAAAAAAAACTATTTAACACCCGTTTTTAAATCAGGCAACCATAAAGAAATATCAAATTATCGACCTATATCTCTTGTTTCAAACATTGCAAAAATTTATGAAAAGTTCGTAAAAACGCAACTCATGTACTATATTGAAAATAATAAAATACTTAGTTCTAGCCAATTTGGTTTTAGAAAGAAACTAGGCACTCATGATGCCATTGCTGAACTTACCTCAACAATATACAATGCATTGGATAAAAAACAAATGCCTTGGCATTTTTATTGATTTACGTAAGGCTTTTGATAGTATCTCCCATTCAAAACTAATTAATAAATTAAATGATATCGGTCTAACTGGTTAGGTGAGGTATTGGCTACAAAACTATTTAACTCAAAGAAGTCAAAAAGTAAAATTAAATAACTCACTGATTATAGATGAAATTTTAGAATTTGGAATTCCAACAAGGGACTGTTGTTGGACCAATATTATTTAAAATTTACGTTAACCAAATGTTACTTATATCTTTTGCTGACGACACTGCAATAATTATCGAAAAAGAGACATGGAACGATATTACCAATGCAGCCAATCAAGACATGAAGGTTATACAAAAATGGTTCGATAACAATTTATTATCACTAAACACAGAAAAAACATATTGTATTCCATTTTCTTTACAAGGAGAAGTGCCAAAAAACTTAATTAACATAACAATTCATTCCAAAAATTGTGCAAATGACGGTACATGTAATACGGACTGTCCTAAGCTAAATCATAAATCTAATGTAAAATATCTTGGAATCTTAATAGATAAAAATGTTAAATGGAAAGATCACATCAATCTCACCGTGGAAAGAATAAGAAAACTTATCTATGTTTTCTATAACATACGAAACATTTTAAACAAGAAAACTATCAAAATAGTCTATTATGCATTAATTCAGTCCTTATTACAAATTATTATCCTTATTCAGCACTTTACAAACTTTGGTTCCTTAGAACAGGCAATCTGCCTAGCTAGGAACTAATATCGACCTAAAACAACGTAATAACAATTGTATTCATTTTAAATATATTCTCTTATTATGTAATATTATTTCTGTTATTTTGGCTTTAAATGTATCAAATGTAAATAAATAAATAAAAATAAATAAATAAAATTACAGTACGGAATTATTGGGTGGGGAGGGGCCTTTAAGGCTTCCTTACAGCCCATAATTACAATTCAAAGAATAATTATAAAAATCATCCTTAGGAAACCATACGACTTCCCTACTAGTTTAATAAATAATTAGAGATATTTAGGGAATTTAATGTACCATCTATCACAGAATTGTATAAGAGAAACGCCTTATATCAAATTTATAAAGAATATTTTATCCAAAAAATTCACCCCTCAGATAGCATAAGCAATAGATTCAAAACTAATGGCTTAATAACAATCCCTATACTTAGAACGACCACGGCTCAGCATCACTACTTGTATTTAGGTGTGAGATGGTACAATATATTATTGTCCAAAAACAAAATTAATGTAACCGAAACTTTGAAATATGAACAATTCATAAAGCAAATTAAGTCCCTGAAATTGGATAATGATATATTGTACCCTTAATTTACCCTTAGTTTACCCTTACCTTATCTGTACTATCAACGTTAAAAGTATAAATATACTCGTATATTGTATTGTCTTTCAATAACATATTTTTTCCTAAATTGTATACCTATGTTAAATAATGTTTGTATTTATTTCATTAGTCTTTGATTATTGTTTACATATTTAATTAGAACATTATTTTTTGCATGTAAATACTCCTCCCATAAACACGAGCTCCCAGAGCTCAACTTACGGACTAGTAGAATAATAATGAATAATTGTATAACTTTGCATAATTTAATCACTTGTAATGTAAAAATTTTTTCTTATAATGAAAAAAAAAAAAAAAAAAAAATGTAAAAAAAAAAAAATCCGTTTGCAACGAAATATTTAAATTAAATTAGTACTCCGAGTTTCTGGACACCGTGTACAATTCGTTAAAACGTTTAACCACTAAAATATTGGTAAATGTAAGAAACAATTTAATAACACGTATTAAAGAAACATTGACTGAATACCTATAACTATTGGTGTAGATAACAGGTTATATTCAAGGTACCTACATGAATTACCAAATACAACCTTTGATAAGATATATATTTTACGCACCAGATTTTCAGGTCCGGGTTTAGTTTTTCCCATAGGAAAAACTAAACCCTTTCATACACTTTTCCATATAAATGATCATCTAGTAAATCCACGTTATGCAAATGTATTATATAAGTATAATTAATACAAACCAATACAAGAACAACACGTTAATCTACCAAACTATTAAATGGGAATATAATTCACCGACTCCAGATATTTTCATATCAGAGGGTTCGGCTCGGTGGAATTCCTAATTTGACCGATAAATCCCACAGATCCCTCAATATAAATATTTAAAAAATCTTTTGTAATCCTACATGTATTTAAAATGACTGATTTTTGCATTTTTATATACAAATTCTTTGACAAATCTAATATGCCTAATTTTTTATTATTTTTTATGATAATATATTAATTATACGAATACAATGAATACAATTATCTTCGTTTTTCCTCAATTTATATCTTCCAAAAAAATTTTAAAGAAATTTTTGTTTTTTGAATTTTTCTAAATTAAAATTATTTTCCCAACAAGTACCAATTATGTACCTACTACTTTCAAAATAAGGATCTCAAGTGAATAATATTATGTCTCAAAAATATATACTCAAAGAGATCAACAAACGGCGGTTCTAAATACATGGAGAGTGGAAGATACTCTCCGTATCGCCCTGGTGTAAGACCACCATTCTAGACTAGTGACTAGATCTGAATAGCTAGGTACTTACCCACCTTCCTCTTCCCCATCTCCTTCCCTTCCCCACTTACCTTCAGCCTCACAACATACCCCAATTGAGGATGTCATTGTCTCACGCAGCAGTTGAGACTATAATTTCTACGTATAATACATAATACGTAGAATTTATAAATAATTATTTGAGAGCGTGTATAACAACATCACAATAAAACACACTTAAGTGTTGGGATTAGTTACTGGATTTACTATTTCAAGCGCCTTTCGCGGGTTTTGTTGTATGAAAATTTTATGTTTGTTGTCAGAAATTATTAATATAAATAAATAAACCTCTGTTTTTTGGTTTTTTGGGGTTCAGTGGAAAAGAATTACTTTACGTCGATCCATAAAGATGGGACAAAAGTGAGGTATCATACCACATACCTATTTCAATTATATCTGCTTTACTCAAAACTTTTTGAAAAATTAGTGCACGATATCACTGTAAAATCTATCAACAACGTTGTTGTTTCTGACCAAAATGGCTTCATCAGAGGTCACTCTATCAAGTAATTTAATAATTTATGAAAATTATATATTCGAATCAACAAGTGGGTACTACATACATCGATTTTAGTAAAGTTTTTGATAAGGTTCGACATTACATAGGTACTTACATAAGAACTCCGAATTTTGGGCATCCAAGTTACATTATTGAGTTGGATTGTCAGTTACCTTAGCCTTAGGTGCTTAGTATAGAGGTTAATTCTGTACCATCTTATATATTATAGGTACCTGAGGCCACAGTGGTGTCCCTCAAGGGTCCCACCTAGGCCCAATATAAAAAAAATCGTTGATGATTTTGTTAACAAATTTAAGGAAATACACCGTACAAGTCATGTTATTTGCAGACGACCTCAAACTATTCAAAATAATATGACATACATTTGATTGCCAATGTTTACAGACCAACTTAGACCAAATACATCAATGGTGTGAAAAAAAACTTAATTTTTAAACATTCAAAAATGTCCAGTAATACGATTTACAAAACTCAATATCATATCTTATATGAAAACACATTAAATAATATCAATTTAATTCCATTGTCATAAATTCGTGACTTGAGCGTAACTAACATTGAAATTAAAACTTGATATTAATTGCACACATTAGCGACAACTATTTACAGGTTTTAAAGATTCCTTAGATCGGATGAGAACGCTCTATATTTCATTATCTAGAAGTGAATTGGAGTAGATGAAATTCGCCCATTGGGTCTCTTCCGTATATAGTTTACATATAGAACGACTATAGGTATAATATATGACGAGTTCCGCTCAAATTTCTCAATTTTAAGCTAAAAATTCCAATTGAACCAACTATCAGACACACTAACTAACAAATTTGATCTGGGCAACAAGTTTTAGGGTACTATTGATATTGGTACTATTGAATTCAGTGTCATCTATTCCAGCACTTTTTTGAATCCTACAAATTATAGCAGTGTAGTTAATACTTTTATTGATTTGTCTTATAAGTATTATTTAAGTTTCTATTTCATTTTATACTGATACATATTTTACCACTATTTTTTTTATCTTTAGTTTATCAGTTGTAAGTACATTACTTTATTTTTTTGCGTGATTTAATTTTTTTTTGTATGAATCGGATATTGTTCCGTTCCTTCTTCCCTTTTTAAAATTCACGTTCTTGACTTCCTTGATGTACCTTCTGTAGTCTAGAAGTGGGAACATTAGATCACATATTTTTTGGTTGCCCTCTCTAAACAAATATCCTATTTTCTTTCAAGTCTTATCTAAAATTGCCTCCATTCAACATCTCATCTCTTCACAGTCTGTACTCGAGTCCAAAGTGCATGATAATTTTGAAATTTACCCATTTAAATAAAATAAATTCACCTATCATTTCTCCATAATTTTAAATGATATCTAGAACACCCTTGAAGGGTGAAAGCCAGAAATAATTGAAAAAAAACTTTGTTTAATTTTCGATGGTTTATTCTGTTCTTATAATCTATGTATAGCCCAAGTGGGCGTAAAATCGAATAAAATAAAAATGTTATTTCATAACACTTTCTCATTAGAGGGCTGTAAGACTTGGTGACATAGTACCAGAATCATCCTAGAATTTGAGGTGAATCCAATTGCGATGGTTTTAAAACATGACAGATGAGATCGCAATTTATTATTTCCACCCCAGGTGGAATGATGACTGCGATATTATAGAAAAATAGTCAAAATTCCTCATCAGACCAGTTGCAGAGTTTTTAAGATAGATTGACTGGTAAAATTAGTGAAAGAGTATCATTATTTTGTATCCGTATGCGTCTAGAAAAGTGATAAAATAGTTCTTCATTATAGTTTCTGAATATTATGCAGTGAATTTCAATAACATATATTTCAAATGGTAACCAAAAAAATCTTATCTTTTTGGTATGAAGATTTAGATGTGACTTAACGAACAACACGGATCGTAAAAAAATGACTAATTTTTCCTCCTAAAACACTATTCGAATCGGAAAAACAATGTTCTTATCTTAGCGATAATTTCCCGCGTTTTGTTGTTTTAACGACGCGATGCGACGCGTGACGTATTTGTGTCCGTATTAGGAGTGATTACGTGTGCTTGGTGCTATGTCGGAGTTCACCGCCGATGCGCCGATGTTAGTTGCTCAGTGATCACTGTGATCAGCTTCACAGTGCTCACGACTCATGGGACCGCCAACAGATACTGATACTGGCAATAGTCGCAGACGAGCGGGCCTGTGTGTATGTGTGAGTTAGCTTTATAATAGAACACGCTGCGCTGAATAGAACTTCACTTTCTAAATGGTGATCGCGCGACCTTGAAATAGTGAGCTATTACAAAACCGCTGAGCGCGAGCAGTTACGTTAACGGCTGCGGCGGTAGTTTGGTAGGCAAACGCACACTGATTTCAAATTATCGTAACATGGTCATTTGACCGAAGTGCACTATATTTTTTATTGCATGGAAAGGATCTAATTAAACACTTGAATTTTAGCAAAATAAAGCGAAATAATTGGGGAAATGACGGGTTGATGATTTACGTTTGGTACTATATGCAGGTTGTTTAGGGGTAAGGTGCATTAACTTCTGGAGGTGATTCTACATGATAATATGAGTAAAAAAGATAAATAACCTTTTTCCGGAGTTCCTTTTTTTCCATACAAAAAGACGTACCCATTAAACATCCTTAGTGTGAGATACACATAAATTCAACGTGGCAATGTTGCACATTTCTGATTGGTACGTATCCACGGAAACCGCGTGTAAACAATAACAGGCCGAGATTTTGACAATTACAATTACGCTAGCAAATCTTTGGTTTTAAATAAAATTCAAACAGTTAAGTGCACTAAATAACAAAATGAAGTTACACTTATAATAATAAAATCATTACACATTTTTAATCAATGTCATTGCTTTTGACTAATTTAAGAAATTTTCGAAATGTCCACCTTCTACTTGTAGTCAAGCATGAAAAAGAAAACTAATATTATTAGTGCAGGAAGGTCGTTCATCAAGAAATGCAGGTAATGTGATCGTATTATTTGGTTGATGCCTTATGGAGCGTGGGTTTAACCAAATCGCGCAAAAGAAACACAATTTTATCAGTAAGGTTAGTTTACAACTAAATAGACAAGAAGCAATGGCGATGTATTGTAATGTCATTGACAACAACAAACTAAACACGCACTGAACAAACATTTTCTTTTAAGTACTTGTAAGTCTTAATAAATAACTACTAGTTAAAAAAACATAAAATTAACAAGGTTTGATCATAATAATAAAGTTTTTAAATTCAAATACTGCTGCGTAAATTAAATACCTACGTTGCGAACAAACAGTAAAATGACAGCTGCATTCAAAATCAACACTGGCTGATGGAATTGAGGCACGGAGTGTAGATTTAGGCAATAACGCATAATAAGTATGCAGGCCTTACACGTCGGGCTAATTTTGCCTTTTTACTGAAAAAGTACCCCTCATAGTTGGAACTTAAAATTTTTTTTTAACTTTTTTATTCCTACCATCATGCCAAAGTTACATAATGTACTTTACCCCCGGACACCCTGTATATTATATATATTTTGTTTCATTTCGCTCGTTTTGATATTTATTTCTTGTTTTAAAATAGATATATTAAATATTACTAATAGAATATTTAAATACACGTACTTTAATATATATATATATTAACATACTTTCTTAACTTGAATTTAAATTTGTTTTATTTTCTTCTAATTGAATTTCCTGCACATCTCATCAGTGACTTTGACTTTTTTTTAAAATAAAGTCGATCTTATATTTTTATATATTTTTTAAATAATCTGATTTTCGTCTCATGTATATGCTCGTGCTGTAGGTTTTCAATATATCGGATTTTCAGGTGATGCCAATCAAACCTCAAATTTGAATAAAAAATATGGTGTTGAAGTAAAAAAATTGTTTAATGACCTAAATTTATTTGACTAGATTAGATAACTCCTTCAATATTTCCTTAACGTTATTTTTCTTCATTTATTTTATTGGAGTACTCCCGAGTGTGTTTTTAAATTTTATTAATTTTTAAAAATAAAATATTTAATCACATAAAGAAAATTATAGGTACAAATACTAACTATAGGTACAAATATCGCCACTGGGCACGTAATACTTACAATGTGAAAATTTAAAAAAATTATTAGATAGTGAAAAAAAACGAGTGTGCTTTAGGCCGCACGACTGAAGTAAAACTTCTAGAGAGAAAGAAAACTTTCGCGCGAAATTGTTCAATTGTTCAACATTGTTAATGAAATTACGAATGCACTGGCTATGAGAGGAAGAGAGAAAGAAAATGTGCGCGCGCACTGCTCTCTCTTGCTCCTACAGTGTGATACAGCCCGTTCGCTTCATCCCACTACACTTTTCGTAACGCTTTCGCCAGCTTACCCCCCAAGTCAAGCGTGCGTAAAGAAGTTTTACTTCAAAACGCACAGCTTTACGCTGGAACATCAAGGGAGATAACAATTTATTTTTCATTATTGTGCACATTAATAATACGAGTATAAATAAATATTATGTTTTGGTCCACCTTCATTTTTCTGCTTCAAATTAGTTTTTTCACTCTCCTCTATAATATATATTTTTTCACATTATTAATTACTTGTAATCCAAGAGCGCACAAGTAATAGATTTTTATTACTTGTACCCGCCGCATACCGCACGCCTGCCCTTCTTTTTTAAAATACATATACTGAAACATGTTTTGCATCGACTTCAGATTGGAATTCGTCGCAATTAAAGTACAAAATGTTTTATTTCTCTTCTATCATGACTGGGTCACAAAACATCTAGAAAGCTTGATTGATTGTGTATATTTTATTTTGTGGCATTGACATTGTTCTGAAACGGGGGTGGTCGTTAGATATTAAATTAAAGAAATAGCCTTCAAATACTCTATCCATATTAGAATCAAAATATTAAAATATTTAAGACATAATAATATTGACCATTTTTTTATATATCGCCGTGCCACCGTGCGGCGGGTTACCACTACAGGCTACGTATGTACGTGCATATTATTTATCTATGGCACTCACACGGCCTAAGCTTTCAGATAGCATGTTTGCGAATGCAATCATATCAAGGGGCAGTGGACATTCACACCCTCACAACTCACATATCACTTCGCATTAATCGTAATAGGATTATAAACTAGTATACTGCACTTACACAGTCACAACCTTTCTACACGTTCACTATGTTCAAAGTTTAAATCAAGAAGCCTCACATATTAAGAGAATTAGCAAATCTATTATATTGGTTTTATTATCATCATAAAATATTATTATTCGTAATTAGGTTTTTTTTTGTTAATGCATAATGTCGAGCAAAGTAATATTAATGGCTATGTTCATGTTGGTTACTTACTCGTTGTCAGGAGTTCAAGAGGCTGAAGGAAACGGGTTGGAGAAAGAATCGAGCAAGCTATAAGAATTAATATAATTCGTGTTATTTCACAACATTTAATAATATTGGTAGTATGATTGCGGGTCATGTCGTCAAGAGTCAGAATAACAGAATAGTATATTCTATGAGACGATTATGAATGTAAATGAACCGAGGACAGTGTACAAAAGTTGCGTGGCGGTCTATCTTCTCTGCCTACCCCTGCCGAAATGATGTTATGGGTAGTTAGTTATTTTTCGAGTATCCAGATGTGATTTTTGAATTTTAGAGTCAAGTTCAAAGTAGGAAGTGAGAGGGTGGCGGGTAAAGTTCGTTTTAGCTTCCGAGCTCTGCCATTGTATGACTGAATTCGCTATGATTTTTCCGGAGAATACCATACTAACAGTAGTATGGTGACCGGATAACTCTAACCATGCAACTTCAATGCCTCCTTTGAAAAGTCATTAAAAGTGATGAAATCTTTTTTTATTTGAACCTTCGCTTCAAAGGTATTTCGTGGTTGGCAGAGAGGGGTGCAATTCTCAAGGTTATTTTAAAGTGGGATGATATTTAAAGAATAATTTTTTACGTACAGAAATCATTTGCAGAAGTAACGACTATCGAAGGTTTAATGATACAAAAGATGCTTTAGGCAAAGGTAACTAACAACACAAAGTATATCACGGTAGAACGTAATTTTACGCCTTTGTGTTTAATTCGTAGAAATCCATTTAATTTTTTCAAAATTTCATTTAAATAAATTTAATAATGTTATTATTATGTTACAGCTATTTCGGCTTACAAGGCCATTTTAAATTTGTGGTTAGACCACTTTGAGACTACTTATATGATTCTAAATTTCAGTTTTGACGGTGCCTAAATTGATCTTTAACCGGTTAAACCGATTTGCTAAAAATAAAAACTGTATTAAAAAATATTGAGCTACCTACTTCGATGGAATTAAATGCTTCTGGGGGCTTGGTTATTTATTATAACTCAGGTACGGGACATACGTCATTCCTATGTCTACCTACGTTAAATTGTCGTAAAAACAAGCTTATGTGGCAAAATAATGTTCCAAAATAAATACATAGTAAAGTGTTAACAGTAAGGGAAAGTGGATTGGAAAGAAGCACTTGGGCAAAACAAATCGAAGATAAAATATTTGAGGACGACATTGGAATTAAGACAACAATCAAAGTAAAATAGAAGTTGTCCTATCGCCAGGTGAAGCAAGGATTTGAAAATAATGATGTCTGCAAAATCGTTGTATTTATACTCAAATGAAAATGTACTTTATTTAATCTACTTTATTAGAATTTTTATATTTCGTCGTCTTGTTACAGTCGTATCCTAAACATTTTTAAATCAGGACAGTATTGTTATTTAAAAGTGTTTTTATTCCTAAATAATAATTAGTTGCTACCATTAATTTGGGTTCATACAGACTTTCATTATAAAATTAGTTCTGAGGTGACCTTGACCTGAATTGTTGTCTTAGACCAGTCTGGCTCACTGCCCACCAGTGCCCAATGCTCACTGTTCACTGCTTATTGCTCACTACCCACTGCTTACTGCTCACCAGTGCCCACTGCTCACTGCTCATAATACTGCTCACTGCTTACTGCTTACGGCTCATTGCTCACTGTCTGCTGCTCAATACTCACTGTTTATTGCTCACTTTCCAGCAGTGCCCACTGCCCACTGCCCACTGCTCACTGCTCACTGCTCACTTTTTTGTTTTAGCTCCACGCAAGAAAGCCCCGAGGAAAACAATTTCCCCCAGGGCCCATGCCATCTCTGGAGATGGCATGTGTGGAGGGTCTTTTTAGTGAAAGGTTGGAGAGGAATTTCTGTTAAGGAAAAAGATATAAGGGATACGTCAGTTCCGCAGAAAGCAGGCGGATGCGTCCGCCGCCAAGGCCTAGCTAGACCTCACCACATGAATCCAGTTAACCCTGCTAAGTCACTAAACTCAGTGGACTACTTGGGGTGACCTACGGCAGAGGTGTTGGTTATGTAGTAAATATCTCCCGGGGCGGCGCGGCGGTTTCCATATCCGCCTCCCAAATTAGACTCACCCGTAATACGCGTAATTACGCAAAACTAAAATACTATTTTCTAATTAATTATTGTAAGAAAAAATATTTCTGCTACCAGAAATGAAAAATAATGCCAATATTTTAAAACTTTTTCCATTAAAATTAATTGTGACAGCAACCGGTTTTAGCCTGTTAAGGTCATCTTGAGACTGGAACAATTGTTTCTTAAACTACGGTTTATATACATAACATGGGGGGGGGGGAGAAGTTGTAATGTTCTCGCTTTTGCCACTCTTAAATTTTATTTGAATATTTTCTCCTGGCAGTGACTTAATAATTTTCTTATTTTTCGCATGCTACGAGATGAGAAAACCCTCCCCTCATGTCACGTAAGGCTTCATGAAAATTGTCCCCTTCGTTTAAATGTTCAATGCCGTTTTAAAGCATTCGGATTCGTCATATCCATAGATATACGTCCCTATCTGTGTCTACGTTAGTTACGACCTTGAACGTAAATTCACGTGATTATTTGCATAAATTAATCCCATCATACGTTGTGATTTTTTTTTTCATGATATCGGGACTTAATTATCTTCTTTTTTGTGGTACCCCTTGTTTTATTTAGTACCGTTGAGGTCAGAGTTGAATTGAACAAATTGATTGATGATTTTTTTTTTATAATCCTATCTTAATTTTATATTTATTTCCTAATTTATCTAAACTCTGGTTTAATGTATATTAGATACTAAATTGATTTGGTTGTATATTAGATACTTAATTGATTGGAAATTGTTTAATACTTATCGCCATTCCTTTCCATTGTAAGAATATGTACTAACACACAATTTGGCTGTCCTGAAACGGGAATCCTTCGCAGTTGGACAGACAAAGGATCATCATGTATTGTATGTTTGTATTATATAAATAAATAAATAAATAAATAAATAAACTTATAAGAATCATCATGTACCTACGTACCTAGCCAATATGTACGATACCTTTAAATTTGACTGTCCTAGAACGGGGGATCTACCTAGTTGGACTCAATAAATGTAAATGTATTTTTATTATAACAAATAAATAAATGTATCCCTAGCTCTTTCCTAGATAACACGTACAAATCTGCAATAAAAATATTACAAATTTTCACAGTGGCTCGTGAACATAAATAGTAAATTCATTTGTTACATGTTAGTAAACTATTTTTCAGTTAATTAAATTAAAACAAATAACTTTGTTTAAACCACTAATATAATCACAATTACCTACATGTTTCAAAACCGATGGTTTCTTCGTCAGGGTAGTAATGACATTAATAACAAAATAAACAAACAAGTATAGACTAAAAAGAACAAATTAAAAAGAACTATGGACAAAAATATTATAGAGAGAGGTAAAAAACAATTATTTAAAATTAAATATAAAAATTATTTTAAAATATGAAAAATTACATTATATAAATTATCAAAACATAATAAAGATGTTTAAACAACAAAAATAAGTTATTTTAAATATAATTATTAATAAGAAAATAAATTTAAGAGATGACTACTAACTACTCCGTTAACCCAATGACCTAATTACATCATTTTAATGTGGAGTATTTGGGCTTTGTGAATTCATACATTTTGATGGATATATCTATATACATCCTGTACTATTGAAATATAAAACATAAAATACTTTTATATACCAGTAGTCCGATCCTGTCTCCATCTCCCTCTAATATTGTATTTTGTCTGCCTCACGCCGTCCTGGATTCGGCAAATCTTATTAATTAAAATACTTACCCTCATGATTCGTTAGACTCAAATCCCACCGGGAGCTACACAGCTTTTGAGAAAATCATGTTTCATTTCCCAACCTACCTATCATTTATTTATCTAGATAATATATCTGTAATTTAATTTATAAATTTGACACCAATTCTCTAATCATGGTTTGATTACCCTCACTCCACTGATTTCGATTTTAACTTTATCATAACTAAATTCATTTAGCTGAACCCCCGAAATCTCCATAATTATTTTCTTCTGCATTATTTTATCAACCAAATCAACCTGAATCAGAATAACCAAAGACATTCGCGGACACTTCAATGTGAAATTGCAACCCCTCCTGATTTAAACGAATTCTAATAATAACTCTTAATCTTTTTTTTATAAATCTGTATGCAAAATTATATAATAACCCCAACCTCACCATTGATTCATAAATAAAACTATAATTTTTTGTTTGTTAATAAAACTATCATTAGGTTTTCAAAGTCTAAAATTTATTGTCGTTAAAGCTAAACTGAATGTTGAGTAAGTTATTATTCCCAGGACTTTCCACACTGTAAATTAAATTCGCACTAGGTAGCTAAGTATTTACTATTACTTTTAAATTTACCGAATATGCGTTGACTGTATTTTATAATTTTATTTTTAAACCGGTTTATTTAAATCACAATTAGATTTTTATAAGTTATTTGGTACGATTTCAAATACTCTGAATCTTGGGCGATATAGAAATTTCCTAAGTTCAAGTTGATATATGTACCGATAATTCCGTCGCGACAGGTTACACTTACTCTTCTTTGTCGGTCCGTTGAAGGCACTCCTGTCACTTCTCAATTTTCATAAGTCTCCCGGTTATATCTTCTTCATTTAACTTCGGAAAAATCTACTTTAATCGTTTAATTAACCAAAACTATACACCTGAATCCATGTCTAAGAAGTTACAAGTTGATTCTGTCAATACCGATTTCAGCAAAGCATTCGATAGAGTTAGCATGATCTGTTGTTAAGAACGCTTCATAAATTAGGAATAACAGGGTATTTATACATGTGGTTTAACAGTTATTTAAGAAACAGGCAATCGGCCGTCAAAATTGATGGCTTTACTTCATATAAATTCATCGCTACCAGCGGTGTTACCAAAGGGTCACATTGTGTACCAATTTTTTTTTGGATATTTGTGAATGTTCTTACTATTTTCAACGATCTCCAGGTTTTAATGTTTGCGGACGATATGTAAACATACAAAGCTATAAGAAACATTAATGACTCAAACATTGTCAAATAACTTGCTTAAACTTTTTTTTATTTGGTGCTAAAAGAACTAACTGTCTACAACTAAATGTAAGCAAATGTTTAATTATGAGATTTCATAGATATCCGTTCATTTATGAAAACTTCATCAATGATTTAATACTAACATCTGTAACCGAGGTGAATGATTTAGGTGTAAACTTTGATTAAAAACTGCATTTTATAAACCATATTGAAAATACATCGAATAAACCTATGAAGATGTTGAGTTTTGTAATAAGAATATGCAGCCAATTAAAAAATATTCAAACCTATAAAAAATTGTACACGTCATTAGTAAGGAGTCAAATCGACTACAACTCGATAGCGTGGTCGCCAAGTTATGCTAGTCATCCACCCAACATTGAAAGAATCCAAAATAAATTCTCAAGATTTATTAATTTCAGAATTAGTATTTCATGGGAATGTGTGAACTGTGATTATGTACTTTTTATTAAAATAATCAATTAATTTATTAAAATTATCCAAACGTAGAATAGTTAATAAATTCACATGTTTTCATAAAATCGTAAATTCAATAAATGACAACCCTGAATTATATTATACTTGATTTCTTTCCATATACCTCGCAAACCAACATCGAGGCAATTTCTTCCATTTTATTGTGACAACTCCAACACCGAATCACAAAATTGTATACTCCGGTTCGCCGTACACAAAATTTAGGAAATGACTATACAAAATTAAAAAACATCATGCCCAGCTGGGCGAGAAATTGAAAATAGATAAATGAATAAATAAATTACTAGTAGGCATAACTACATCGGGTTTATAGATTAGTTTAATATTTGTTTGGGGAATACCTTTTATGAATTATTAACAATACATTTCATTTTGTCGTGTAAGGTATCTTTTATTTTTTTATTATTTTTATATTAACTCCACACAAACAATAGGCCCTGAGGAAAACAATTTCCCTCAGGGCCTATGTCCTATGTCATATTTGAAGATGCTGCGTGGAGGGTCTTTTTGAGGAGAGGAAGGAGTGAACATGTCTCTTCAAGACCCATGTTGTATGAACGAGGAAACACAGAGGCCGGCAAATCGTTCCATAGCCGAGCTGTTGAACTCAAGAACGACTTGTAAACGACCTGTTATCATGTGACAAATGTCAACCGTGTACATATGTTGGGTGCGCGTTTGGCGCGTTTCCCGACTATGCACCGGTGCCGAGGGGATCAATGATAGCATTCCCACCCGACGCCTGTGCTCTAAAAATTGCAATCCATTTGTTAAGACGGGATAATCTATCAAACGACCGCCCGTTTCTGCACGAGTCGAGGGTGTTTTTCAGGTACTTTAGGGCTCCAGACCAGAGGTGGCTGCCAAATTCAGCCGTGTTAATATTGATGGAATGTTTGATTTTAGTTAGGTTGCCCTATTTTGCTGCTCCGTCATGTTAAATTCAATTTTCCTCGCAAAGTTGATCTGGGTATCGTCAAAACAGTCGAACCCTCGCCCATCGACAAGTCCGATCTTCTCGTACAGTCGCAAGGTTCCCTTTGCTCCTCCTGCTCCGTGGCCGTCCTGTGCTTTCACATTTAGAGATGAACCTGCTTTAACTTCTTGACCAACAATTTAAAGAAATGTTAACTTGATTACTAATTTAAATTGTGTAATCAGAAATGAGCATAAAACAGGCGCCGATAAATCCCAGAGGTGTCGTTATGTTTGTAAAACCATTTTACGAAGAAAATGCATTGTTACACCGTGATTTGGGTCGAAAAGAAAATGCTGTCAGAAGTGTGACAACTTGGCGCACCCCAGATTAAGTTTATTTACCCATTGTACTCTAGTAAAACTTTTTACAGCCTAAGCGTATACTTTGTTCCAGGAGTTGGCCTGACAAAGTATTACAGTATTGTATATTACCTTCAAATTTTAAATCCATTAGATCATTGTAAAATTATACCAAGAATATTAGGACGTATCGAACGTGTTTCATTTTTATGCCGTAGATAATAAACTCGTTGAGTTCTTTTTTCGTTGTTGTGAAAATCTAAAAACGAACTTGTTGAGTTCTGTCTGTCATGAAACTTGAAACCAATTATGTTCGTGTCCGGTCATTCCGGGCTTTATGTTTATTTTACATTAGCCCCACACAGTCCATGAGAAAAAAAATCCCTAAGGACCTATGTGATCTTTGAGGATGCTGTGTAGAGCGTCTTTTAGGGAAAGGAAGGAGAGTAAGTTGAGGGATGGATAGGAATCTGGGGTCAACGTATCCAAGAGTGACGGTAATATGAATCCATCCCTCCCACTGGGTGCAAGGCGATGGATCTAGAGAGTTTAGCTGGAGAGGTTAAATGGTCCCCCTCAACAAGTCTCTCCCGATCTGGGCCACCACGGATGAGGTGGACAAACGCATCCGCCGCCAAGACCTAGAAAAACCTCACCCCATGAACCCGGGCACCCCAGCACAACCAAACGAAGCAAACCACTTGGGGATAGGTCAAATAAATGGCTCCCGTACCCGCCTCCCAAAAGTATTTCATGTAAAATTGTAAAGAAAAGTTTGCAAAATCTAAGTATTGAAATAACTTTGTTTTTGTTAATATTTTATTACAAAGTCAGTTACTGAAGTAAAAACGAGTAGCATGATCAGTGTTACTGTTATTTTTGAGGCCCCGCTGGTTGTCAGACAGTAAGCCATTATGTTATGGATAATGTTAAAATTGTTCTTTAAAACGCTTTTTCCATCATTTTTGACATAAATTTTAATTAATGATAACAATATTAGCGAAACTCAATTGAAAATCTGAAAGAGAAAAATCAGTAAAAGAGACGGTCACATCTGGGATATCGATTGAGTTTCACTAATATTATTCTTATGAGTTTTTTTTATTTATTTTTATTGCTTATATATATTCCCTCAAATTTATTTATGTATAATTATATATTCAATTTTTTGTAAAATATTTATACAGAATTATTTCTTATATGTATTAAATTAAAATTTCTAATGGTATAAGAATATTGACAAAATAATTTTTTTTCACCAGGCTTTATGTCCGTGTTAAATTTTCCTCACAGGAAAAACTAAACCCTTTTACAAACTTTTCCACAAATGAACGTCTAGTAAATATACGTTATGCAAGTGTATTATATAGGTATAATCAATACAAAACAATACAAGAACAACATGTTAACCTACCAGAGTACCAAATGGGAAAATAATTCACCGACTCCAGAAATTTTCATATCAGAGGGTTATATAGGGACCAATAAATCCTACTGATCCCTCTACTTAAATATTTAAAAAAACTTTCGGAATCCTACATGTATTTAAAATGACTGATTTTTGCATTTTTATGCATACATTTTTTGACAAGTCTAATAGGTCTTAATTTTTAATGAGAGAGCTAGGTATAATGCCAGTAGCCGAAATAATAAATGGTTGTATTTTTATAGTTTGAGTATGCAAAATTATTTTAATCTCATTTCCTAAATCTGTGTATTTTCTTATTTTTTCAGAAACAGATTTTTCAATATTACAGGAATCTGGAATAGCTACATCGATGATATAAGTTATTTTTTAAATTTTTTCATGTAAAAAACTATATTGGGTCTATTATGACTAATTGTTCTGTCTGTTAGTATAGTTTTATCATAACATATTTTATAAAATTCATTTTCTAAAAATGAATTTAGTTCGTATTCATAATATGGTACTATATTATGGCAGTCAATCGTTATGTTTAATTACCAAACTTTGTAGAATTATTTTTAAAACCTGATTGTGCCTAAATACGAGTATATATTCGGACGGCGCTAATACAGAACATCCCGATATAATATGTTCTATAGTTTCCGGAAAAGCCATACATTTTTTACATAAATAATCAACTTGATTTGTATCTTTGATTATATTCTTCCTATAATTTTTAGTATTAATGACTCTACCTTGAACTGCAAGCATAAATCCTTATATATCTGCGCTCAACTCTCCAATATTCAACCATTTGTTTGACGAAAGTTTTTCAGTCAAAATTATTTTTCAACGAGGCAGATAGACGCTTGTTTTAAGAAACTAATCATGTTATGCAAAATTACAATTAGTTATTTAATTAAATACTAAAAAAAATCTGCCAGTTTCTGAAAAATATCAATTTCATAAAGATGAGATATCTGAATATGTTTTTCTTTGCATATCTTATTATTTGATGATTTTAATAAAATATGGAGAAAAAAATTTATTACTAATAGTTTTTAAACGGGTATGATTCTTTAATTGGTAATTATGGGCGGTCTCTATAAAAATTTATCGAAAAGTTGTTATTCTTAATTGAACTCCAATATTACAACTTTCCAATACGGGTTTATCTCCAAAAGATCACCTTTAACAAACTAATAAAAATGGTAACATTATTTCAAAAGCATTTGCAAATCTACAAGTAGATTCTGTCGAAATTTATTTATTTATTTATTCACGCTAGTGTCCGACCGAACTTTCGGTTTCGGTTTCGGTTTCGGCCTAGTTTCGGCAAAAAAATGGGTTTCGGCTTAGTTTCGGTTTCGGCTGCCATCCAGCCGAAACTACGACCGATACCGAAACTGAATTTCTTGCTGCGATCGGATATGTTCGGTGCACTGAGCTGCGAGCGACGAAGTGTCATTTTGCTGCGTTAGCGTTCATAGTCGTGTCAGGACAGTCGGGACTTGTTGATTTGCATACGTCAAAGGACATCCTGCTCTGATTATTTCAACAATATTGGATCCCAGATTAAAAAATACATATTTGAATTCTGATGAAGTTGATAATTGTGCGCGGACGTCGTTAGTGAAACAATGAGCAAAAGTTGTAATTCTGGAAACCCACAGCTATTTTATCTTGTTCATCTAAAAAAAAAAATATTAAAGAGGAGAAGGGCTATGGGATGCCCGTGACGTTTAATGGAAGACACTTCTGATGTGGATAATGGTGATCACATATCACAAGTTAAGAAAATTATTCAGCCTACTTAACAGAGCCAAGGTTACTAAGAAACGAAGATATTTATTCTTACTAGAATTCTAGTCCATTTCTATCTTTGACAAAGGTTGCAGTGAAATTCTTGTCGGCTCCACCGACGAATGTTTCCAGTTAACAACTATTTAGTGCTGCTGGTCAAATTTATTCAAACCGGAGAAGAGATTTCTATGGCAAAAATGCTGAAAAAACTATTGTTTCTCACTTATAATATTAGATTGTTTAATTATGAATACTGATAATAATTAATAATTAATTCATTAAAATTATTAACGATTGTAGCACATTGGAGCTCTTCATATTTTTTTTTAGTGTGAGTTCAATTCTGAATGGTGATCTTACACCAGGGCGATACTGATAGTATCTTCCACCTCGTTTCTTTGCCGGTCGGATAGTAAAATATTTTGGAGAAATATACGAAAAAAGGGTGGTGGTGTAGATGAATAATAGTTTGCGGCGCTCGTACGACAAAATTATTGATTTTACCAAAAAAAAATGTTTGTACGTTAATTGTAGGAAATTTTCTCTAGTTTAATTTTGTACATATTATATTTTTATCGTAAAATGAGTCGGAAAAAAAATATTAGGCGCCTTTTTTCCAGTATGGCGGCGCGAGTGGGAAAGATACGAGGTAGCAAAGTTGAAATTCGAAAAGAGCACATCGAAATCTATAAAATTATCGATTTTCAAAAACTTCCGGAAAACTTTCCAGGTAAAACTACCAAATGAGTCTACCAAAACTACCAAAGGCTATAATTATTATTATCATAAAAAATATTTAGTTGTTGAACTCCGTAGATAGGTCATTTTTATTTGCATTTTATTAAATTTCATTAAAAAGAGTGCCTTAAAAAATGACCAAAGTTTAGAAGAAATTATTTTGTTCGATGTAAGATATAAAGTATTTTTTGTTTAGTGTACCTAAACAAATTAGGAAAAAAAGTAATTTGGTTTTTTACGTATTATTTTATGTTATTCGTAAATAATGTTAAAAAGAAATAACAGACCTACCATTTCTTATTTTAATATTATTTACGAAAGAGTTCATTTCAAATAATTAGAAGTTATATGTATTTCAAATCAATGTACCTAGAATAAGTAGGTATATTTATTTCAAATCATTATTTCAAAAAGCACAAATAATTTATTTGGAATACGAAGAGACAATTTATGTTATGTTTATTATTAGTTCAAATATCCGAGACTGAATGTTTAACATAAGATTTAAAAATAAAGGGTGACTGATTAAGATTGCTTATTTTTTTCCCATGACAACATGACCTTATATGGAAGTTTCCGAGATCGAAGCCGAAATTCGGTTTCGGTTTCGGCCGTAAAAAGTAGTTTCGGTCGGACACAAAATTCACGCCCTTAGGGCTTTTACAATAATCATAATACAAAAACAATAAGTTTAGTGCCCTTGCACTGTGTGTGATTTCTCACAAAAACGGCGCTATACAAATTATCCAACTATCATATCATCATCATTAGTAAACCGGAAAGAGAATTTTTGAAATTTCAGAAATAAATTTAGGTAATGAATAAACGAAAATATCAACTGAACTAAATTTATTTATAAGCCTAATGATCAAAACCGATTTTAGGAAGGCGTTTGATAAGGTTTGCCTTAAAAGTCTTAGTAATAAACAATTAAAACTCGTAATAAACGGAAATAATAATCATTGTTTTAAAATTATGTGTTTTATTCTAGAGCTATTAATTCTTGGTCTGCATGAATGATCAATTATCTCAAACCTTTGAAGTAAAAAGTTATTTGCCCCGGGGCTCGCATCTTGAACCTATAAACTATTTAATAAATTTATTAATGACTTTCTCACCATGTCCACCAATATTTATACATTGATGTTTAGAAAATGATATTTGTGTATTTGGGTAGTATGTTTACGAGAGATGGGAAGGCTGATAGAGATATTGAAAGAAGGATAAATGCAGGTAACTCCATTAATGGAGTACTGAGTTCCGTTGGCGCTAACAAAAAGCTGTCCAAAGAAGCGAAGCTAGCAGTCCACAATGGAGTGCTTGTACCTACCCTGATGTATGGCAGTCGTAAAACCAGATAGTGTGAGAAATGTGGGGATTCGAAAAGAATGCAAGGCTGATGTAAGCGTAATGAGTAAAAGTAAGAAAGGAATCCCCAGATGGTTTGGGCATGTAGAGCGAATGAACGAAGAAAGGAGAGTAAGGAGAATATATGATGCAAGTGTGAATGGTATAACAAGTAGGGGACGTCCGAGTAAGACATGGCACGATCAAGTGAATCAGATACTTTATTCGGGCCATGTCAAGAGTCAGAAAAATAGAAGAGTATGTATGAGATGATGTATGAATGTGAATGAGGCAAAGAGTGTGTGCCAAGACCGAGGTGTTTGGCGGTCCGTCCTCTCTGCCTACCCCTGCGGAGAAGCGGCGTGATAGTTAGTAAGTTATATGGATATATCTAGATATTCACATTTATTGACAATGTTGATGATAGTTAATCCCAGAAGTCGGGGGCCAACTTATCAGATTGGTGTTTTAAAAATGAGGTGTTTTGCTAAAATCGAACCCTGTTAAAAAGTCATAAGATTTTAGAGAAAAATAGATTTAAAAATTTCAAAAATATACATATAATTTAAGAATATATACAACTTATTTCTGAAACCGATATAAAATAATGGAAAATAAAGTTTGACATGAAATTAAAAAATTATTACTCACATATAAATAACATAATATACAACAATGAGAATGTTGGGTTTTATTTAAATTTCTGAAGTTTTTAAACATTTAACACGTCAGAATGCAATTACGAGTAAAATATATAAATACATTATTCGGGATTCCATGGAAATCGGTTGGCTACAATTAAAAAAATATATAGTTGAAAGACATAGTTAGTTTACCACATTATATTTAGTCAAATCCCAAAGTGGTTTCGAAGAAAATGTATAAATATTGATGACGCCCACCTGCTGACATCCCGGAGGTTTACTTCATGCCATCCCTCCTGCTCTATGGGTTTGTTAATATAGCCCCGATGATTCTTAGGTCTAAATAACACAAATAATAATTGTAAGTGGTGTAGAACAGGCGTTATGGTATTGTATTTGAAATGTCCAACCAGTATAGCAGCTGTAATTATTATTTATTGAGACGCGTGAACTATGTCCCTAAATTGTAATTTAGGATGTATTCTATATGTATTGAAAAACAAGTACGAGAGTATAGTATTGCAAAATGTCGTTAGTGAAGTGGTCTTATTTGTTTTCTCAAATTTAACTATATTGTAAGTGTTGTGCATTGAGTGTACACACACAGTACACTGTGCAACAGTCCACAGTAGCGCCGCGCCGTGCAATACTCGTGGTGAACTAATAATACATGAAGTGACTCTCACTGTGTGGCGGTGCCGCCTCTTTCCCGCGATTGCAATACAATTTGATAAATATGTTGACTCTGCGAAGGAGGCAAACAGAATGATTAGAAAGATAAGCCGCTATTGGTGTATTTTTTCGTTGTAAGTGACCATACACAACGGAGGTCAATTTCAGATATAGTTGTATAAGAAAAAAATATGAATATTATAAATTTATGTATTTCACACTCTTTTAATTTTTGGGAGGATTATAAGATAAACGTAGTGAAATATTTGTCTGAATAGTATTATGCTAACTATATCATGTCAATGTTTACCTTTACAATTCATTTTCAATAGATCTTGTGGTTTTATAGTTTCCATTTAAATACTAACTTTCTGGAATTCGTATGAAAAAGCAAAAGTTAACCCTTAGGTGTTTCCTAGACCGAAAAAACATTTAAAAATAATATTTTTGCATCTTTTCATTCCAGATATGATAATGCATCTATTTTGGAGCGGCAACCTCCATGTTCCATGATTTTTCCACCAAACTGGACTTCTTCTACCCGCTATTGGTGGACGCCAGATCTATGCATTCAACGACTTGACCATAGCCACGTGAGTTTTTTAATACTATTTTTCCCACGTAATTATTCATTTTTTTTACTAGAACTGCGGTCTTATTTTACCTCTCAAATGAAAAATCGTGAGAATGTCATTGAGATTAAGTTTACCTTTATTTGAGATCTGTTTCCTTTTTTAAAAAAAGAAGTGTTGTATATTGTTCCTTGATGATTATTCTTCCATCTGGTCATTCAGGATTATTCCAGGTCATAGGATTATTCTTCCCTCTGGTAACTTTTTGTTTCAGATTTTTTTTTACATTAGCTCCACTCCACTCCAAAAATAATTTCCCTCAGGGCCTGTGCCATCTTTGAGGATGCTGTGTGGAGGGTATTTTTAAGGAAAGGAAGTTCTGGGAAGGAAAATGGTATGAGGGTATATATAATGGGTAGGAATCTGGGATTCAGTGAGTCAAGATCATCCGCCCCCAAACCTAGACAAACCTCACCCCATGAACCTGGGCACCCCTGCTAAGTCACCAAACGTATCGAACCACTTGGGGTGACCTATGGCAGACAAGTTGTTTATCCAATAAATGGTTCCCGGGGCGATGGTACCCATTCCCGCCTACCAAATTATATTTATCAGATATTTATCAATTTTCTTTGCTAACGGACACTTTGTATATACAATACACTTATTTTTAATTTAATGAGTAAAACCTTAAATTTTTAAATTTAATTAATGAAGATAATATTAGCGACACTTAAAATCTGAAACAGAAAAATCGGAAAAAGGTACGGTCAAATATAATTACCTAATGATAATATGAATAACAAAAATAATTACCCAATGATTTCCAAATTTATATTCATCTCTCCACACACTTTCTTCCTTTTTGTTACAATTACTGATACATTAATTAGGTAAATTTCAGGAACAGTTCTCATTTCAGGCGAAATTACTTTACCGCTATAATAACTTAACATTAATATGCCTTATAACCTGTATTGCGCAAGGCTTAATAAACAAATAACGAATATATATTTACGACATGCATATCTTACAATTTTACCTCAAGTAAAAGATATTAAGTTTGCAGCAGACATACATTTCTTCTTATCATACAAAAACATACCATTCTCTGTTTCTATCCTAATGAAGCCATCGATGTCCTTTGAGTATGGTTCACCTTAAATGGCATTGAAATTTCAATCCAGAAGAGTGAGCGTGTCACCTTCTCGAACCGTCAACCTGTTGGGTGGGGGATTGATACATCGCTAGTCATTCCAAGAGATTTCCTCGATACAAAGGGCTATCCCATTAAAACAGTGGTATCAAAAATTTCCCCCATTTTTCCGAAAATTAATTTCCCCACTTATTCTAATGAGAATTGGACATTGCTCCATTCCATCTCACGTTTTTTAAATTCTCATGCTTAAATTCCCAGATTCTTTCCGGGATCTAAAAATTTTTTTAACTTAATGATGACTTAAACTTAAATTATAATATTTTAATAATAATGACTTAAACTTAAATTATAATGTTTTAATTAATTCAGATAATATTAGCTAAATCCAATCGAAAATCTGAAACAGAAAAATCAGAAAAAAATACGGATACATCTGGGACTCGAACCCAAGACCTTCGACTTTCCGGGCAGATGCTCTCACCACTAAGCTAATGTATCCCTTTCCGATTCAGTCATATTTAACTGTGTCATACCTCGACTGAGAACTACCAACACCATCTTCATTTTCTAAAAGGAAATGGATACATTAGCTCAGTGGTAAGAGCATCTGCCCGGAAAGCCGAAGGTCCTGGGTTCGAGTCCCAGATGTATCCGTATCTTTTTCTGATTTTTCTGTTTCGATTGAGTTTCGCTTATATATAATCCTCATTAATTAACTTATTTTTTAGTTGTCCCAATTCAATTCTAACAAGCCTTATCTAAAATGACCTCCTCCCTTTCAACATCTCATTTCTTCTAAGTCTAAAATCGACTTCAATCTTTTATTTAAATATGAAACTTTCCTATTTAAATAAAAAAATAATTTCGCCTTCCCTCTCTCCATAATTTGAAATGACTGGCCTAGTACATAACTTTGAAAAGTGAAAGACAGAAACATTGAAAAATAACTAGATTCGCGTTATTAAATTTTGAAAATTTAAATCTCGAACTGTTCGTTTCAGGAGTCAGTAAATAAAATTAATTATGACTCATAATACAAACCGAAATCTCGTGTAATATTTTGAAATAGTCCTTGCTTGAACATCATCTGGAAGGCAGATGTAATAGAGAATCAAAAGCGAACACAGGGACAGCGTTCACCTCTTCAGAGCCTCTGGTGGAATGTCATCGTAGTTTGAAACAAGTGAGTTGAGCCAACGAATACGGCAAAAGTTTATAGATATTAAAAATAAAAGCATTGCATTAAACGCGAGCAAGCATTAAATGAGAGGAGCATATGTATGCCATTCATGTAGAATTATTACCAATCTACCTAATTGCCTGAGAGTTAACACATATTATGTATTTCTTCAAACTTCGCAAAATCAGTTTGTGGCGTCATTTTTAATTAAATTAAACAAATAACTTTGTATTAAACTACTATTATATAATCACAATTACCTACATGTTTCGAAACCGATTGTTTTCTTCGTCAGGGTAGTTATGACATTAAATAACAAAAGAAACAAACAACTGTAGACTAAAAAGAACAGACTAAAAAGAACTATGGACAAAAATATTATAGAGAGAGGTGATTAATTAATTTTAAAAAAATATCGTAAAAAACAATTATTTAAAATAAAAAATAAAAATTATTTTGGAATATGACAAATTACATTATATAAATTATCAAAACATAATAAAGATGTTTAAACAACAAAAATATATTATTTTAAATATAAGTGTTAATAAGAAAATAAATTTAAGAGATGGCTATTTAAAAAAAATATTTGGTTATTAATAATATTTAATTTACTTTTAACACTTTTTCTAATTTCTAAAATTTCTTAGTTTGCTAATTGTAAATCTGTTGTGTTTGTGTGTAAAATTTTTAACCCTTTATTTATATCAAAAGAATGTTTTGTTTAAAATATGGTTGGCAAATTCAGAATAATTATTATTATTCAAACACCTTAGATGTTCCTTAACGCTAATATTAAAATTTCTAGAAGTCTTTCGAATATAAAAAAAAGTTACAATCATTACACATTAATTTATAAACTCCAGATTCGTTAAAAAAATCACCCTTATCCTTGTTATTTAATATATAATTTTTTAATTTGCTATTTGTGTAAAAGGCTGGGTTAATATTATTAGTTATATTATATTATTGTTAGTTTACGTTTGTGGGTAGGTACATATAAATTCGGAATCGACAGAACATCGGAGCTTGTAGAGGAGTGGGAGGAGGGTAAGACTTTCATGGGGAGAAATGGTACAAAGGGTAACAATTATTATAAGCAATAATTATTAGCCTGAAACACTCATCAATATTGAAAACTCTCCCGAGAAAAGATATGTGTCGCCGACGGGACTCGAACCCGCACCCCTCTGTTTGCCGGAAAGGAGCTCTCCTCTCAGGAGAGCTCCTGTCCGGCAAACAGAGGGGTGCGGGTTCTAGTCCCGTCGGCGACACATATCTTTTCTCGGGAGAGTTTTCAATATTGATGAGTGTTTCAGGCTAATAATTATTGCTTATAATAATTGTTACCCTTTGTGCTATGCATAAAAAATCTTGTCCTAAAACATTAGTTTATCAATTTAAAAAATAATCAGAAATGGTACAGTTTTAAAATTGGACTTTTGGCTGCAGGCTATCTCTATGTAAAAATGTTACCACTAGATACGTTTTTAGATTTTCACGGCCAAAAGCATTTTCGTTGTTTGTTTTTGGGGTGTTATGCCGTGTTGTGCTACCTCCTTCTTTAGCCGACGTTTCGGACAGCGTTGCAGTGTCCATCATTAGGGCAGATGCGGCAGATCCGGATCTGCCGGATCTTCCCTGATGATGGACACTGCAATGCTGTCCGAAACGTCGGCTAAAGAAGGAGGTAGCACAACACGGCATAACACCCCAAAAACAAACAACGAAAATGTTAACACTAGGTTAAAATAACACTACAAGTGTTAAACAAAACTACAGGTTATTTGGAATTTGCCGAACATCTTATTAATACAGACCATACTTGATATTTATGATAAGAACAGTAAAATAATAGTAATAAGAATGATAAGAAATTTATGGTAAGAATAGCTTAATAATTAAGAATAACTTGGAGGCGTTAAGTAATAAGTATTACAGAATTCTTTTTTTCAGTGGTAAGGTATGTTTGTTTATATTAAGATAAAAATAAATAAGAGAAAATAATTGTTCAGGTATATTTGAAAAATAAAAATATTGTTGTCCCAAATCACGCGGAAAATGATTCAGTTTCCTTTTTGTTTTGTATGTTTGCTTGTTTTTATTATTGTTTTACAAAACACAATATTACTATTAAAAAAATACTAACTTCGGTTGTGTGACTCCGGTTCGATAAATTCTAGAGGTCTCGGGTGTGCTTTGAATTTTAGTTTCATTTTCAAAAACGAAACTGATGGTAGGAACAAATTCAGTCAAGCGATAGAGCAGTTAAATTTTAGAATGTTACGTACATCACTACCGAAGTTATATTGCTTAATTTGTAAAAAATTCGGTTTTTCAGTCATTTCTATAATATCCGAGGTTCGATTAATCACGTTTATTACAATCATTCCAAAATTTTGTGTGTAGACAGTTCCTGCTTTGAAGAAATAGTACCTAGTGTGAATGTATTTCATCAAGGCCAAGAATTGTATTTCCTCACTATTCTTTCACACATGCTCCGCTGCCGAGTTGTCCTCCTGCAAGAAACCGAATAAGCAAAAGCATATTATTGTATAACAATATTAGTTTCAGCCATAAGTAGTTCTGTTACAAAAGTGTACGAAGCAACTTAGTGTTTTGATCTTTCGACTAGTTGTCTATGTTTTGTTGGATTAGTCGATCTCCTCGCAGCGGAACTCACAGAGGAGGATGTAGCCCACTCGTTTTGGCTTTAGAAGTAGTATGTCATGTAATAATCGCGAGGTCCAATTTGGGATAACAATTTAATTCTTTCGCCTTGAACTGTGGTAAGACTCACTAGCAAATAGAAACACAAATAAAATAGCATGATTGTTTCTCTGGTGTGTACATATATTTATACTACATCCCACATATCCTCAAATTATCCAATTTCCTGAAAAATTTCTCTCTTATAATTGTAAAGTTGGCATTGTCGT
Source organism: Limnephilus auricula (assembly GCA_951813805.1). Classification (NCBI taxonomy): domain Eukaryota; kingdom Metazoa; phylum Arthropoda; class Insecta; order Trichoptera; family Limnephilidae; genus Limnephilus; species Limnephilus auricula. The sequence continues at coordinate 42,468,507 of OX638390.1, forward strand.
TTTACATATATTACCAATATGTTGTGGTAGTACCGATACGCGCAATTCTTTAAAATATACATATGTACACCCTTTTGGGTTTTTACATAATACGATAAAAATGAACTTAACATCTAATAATTAAAATAATAAAGGCTTTATTCCCGGCTACCTCTATGGGATGCAGATGCTTTAGGAATGTGGAGCGAATGAATGAAGAAAGGAGTGTAAATAAAATATATGACGCCAATGTGATTGGTAGAAGAACTCGGGGACGCCAGAGAAAGACATTTGATCCCTTGGTGAGATTTGATGGGATCCCCTCCCCTTCCCCCTCGCGTGAGATTTACACTACAGTAAAATATATGTTTTTTTATAAGAGCCATTTTTAGCGGGCAAAATGGGACACTTCAAAATAAGTGAAACAATTTCTTTTATTTTTATTATCTCTATAATTTTATTTTTACGCACCAGACTTTTAGGTCCGGGTTTAGTTTTCCCCATAGGAAAAACTAAATCCTTTCATACACTTTTCCATAAAAATGATCATCTAGTGAATCCACGCTGTGCAAGTGTGTTATATAAGTATAATTAATACAAAACAATACAAGAACAACATGTTAACCTACCAGACGTACCTAAATGCGAAAATAATTTACCGACTCCAGATATTTTCATATATATATTTTATATACAAATTCTTTGACAAATTTAATATACCTAAATTTTTAATTTAATAATATTTATTCTTTTAAGTTCACGTGAGATTTTTATTGATATCCCCTCGGTTTAAATGAGATTTTACTGGACCCTTACCCCCATGTTTTGCTAATAATTAATGTATGTCCCGTTTGAAAAAAACAGTTTATTGGTACAAGTTCTGAAATGTAATTGAAATTAGTAGTGAGAGCTGTTTCGCCTTCTGAAGGAAGTTTGATAATATTTCAGAAGGCGAAACAGCTGGGAAATATAGTAATAATTATTGGTAAAATAATTCAAATAAATTTACATTTAACTTGCTTACGCCGCGGCTGAGTTGTGGAACCCGCGACCTCTGATGTGGAGTGCGGAGCTTCTTGCCAACCTCCGACAACCTAGGTATACTAAATGCCATAACTCGGACAATCTAGGTATGCTGAAAGCAGGAACTCGGAAAATCTAGGTTTATTGAATGCTCGAAACTCGGAAAAATTTAGGCATAAATGCTATGAACTTAGACAATATAGATATGTTGAAAGTAGGAACTTGGACAATCTAAGTATACTGAATGCTCTAAACTCGGAAAATGTATGTATACATGCTCTGAACTTGGACAATCTAGATATACTGAAAGCAGGAACTCGGACAATCTAGGTATACTGAATGCTCGAAACTGGGAAAATTTAGGAAAAAATGCTTTGAACTTGGACTCTAGATAAGCTGAAAGCTCGTAATTAAGAATGAAAAATGTATTTATCTACGAACCAGTAAATATATTGCGTATTTTGCTACATATTTCATTAGATTAATTTATACTAATTTTCCGATGCCATTGGGGTGATAAATTCTTTTGTTGCGTCGAATTATTTTGATGCAAAAATAAAATCGATATGTATAGGTACCTATGTACATGTTCAATGTACGGTATTTAAAAAATATTAATTTTTTATTTTTTATTTCTAACAAAAATATGATTATAGTGAAAATTTATTAGAGCTTGTTTCAGTTTATTTGTTTTCAGTTTCCACCATTTGCCGCCAACAACATCCATTTAGGTTGACTGTACAATTAGTATTTAGTTCAGGCCTGTTCAACCAGCGTTCTAAGTGAATGCGGTAAGTTTGATTTTAGTGTTCCTATGCCTATACTTCATGCGAAATTTTCTGAAGGCGAAACAGAAGCACACAATCAGTAATTAGACCAAAAATTTTTGACAATCACCTTGAGAACTTACTGTGAATAGCAACCACCTTTCGCAATCATCATAACATGCTTTCGGGCATTCCTTTAAAAAAACGACATTAAGTTAATATCCCACTAAATTTAGAAGTCATATTTATATTACAGATAGCCCTTAGGTATTTGTTAAGTTTTATTACCTTTCATATACCAACAAGAACTATTATATCTAAAATACTTTTTAATTGCGACAACAATATCAGGACTGATTCATTTAGATATTCCCTTGTATCTAGATTGCATTCGCAATACTTTCTCAGAAGTAGTAGATGTATTCAACTGCAGGGAATATAGTTACCAACAAGCTAAACCTCAAAATTATCTCATCAATCAAGCTAAACCTCAACAATTAAATGTAAGCATAATACCTTCTTCTGCATGGGTTCTATATATGCAATACCCATGTGGAAATCTGTAAATGGTACAATTAATGTAACTTAATTAATAAAGATAATATTAACGAAAGTCAATCGAAAATCCGAAACAGAAAAATCAGAAAAATATACGGATACATCTGGGACGTCACATCATCGATACATCGATACATCGTATCTTTTTCTGATTTTTCTGTTTCGGATTTTCGATTGACTTTCGCTTATATTATATTTATTAATTAAAATATTATAATTTGAGGTTTAACTCTTTAAGTTAAAAAGTTAAAAATAAAAATAACTTAATTAATTTTGCTTTATTCATAATGTATACTGTTGATAGCCCGAATAAAATAAAATAAAATAAAAATGAAAATAATTTAATTAGCAAATTTTTCTCACGATTACTGTTCCACTATTATGTATATCATAACTTTTGTTATTTTTCAATATAAATAAATAATGTGTAGGTATATGAATTTGCTCTAAAATCTATAACGTTATTATTCCTCACTGTGTATGGACCGGGGAATCCAACGGGTTGGTTGATCACCCATGCCTCAGTTTGTTGATGCAATAGTAAATTGGGTTGACTGTAGCAGCCATTGAGTACACGATGAATGCAACACAACTACTTTCAGCCACTATAAATAACTAAGTTTACAAGCGGTCTTGACTGGACAACTAACAAGTGAAGCGGAAAAGCAATTTAATTGCGATATGAAAAGGGACTGCTTTCAGTAGGTGAGGTTCTAGGATCAAGCAATATGGATGTTTCTACTAGTGAGTTATTTAGTTTATTTCGGTTGTTTGCGATCTCGGAACTAGGCAGTACATTGGGTAAGAGAGTTAGTTGCATAATACATACTAATGTGCCAGTTGCCAGTTGCCAGTACGGTCAAGCCAAAAGGAAGGGGAAGTAATAGATCTGCCTTCACTGCCTCCAAGGTCAGGCTCTTAATCTGGCTTTTTCAGCACTTAACATTATCACTATCACTCACATCCTTTGAAGTAAAGCCAGGGCCAGTCCAATACAGCGAGCTGCTCTTGTTGCTTGATATTGTTACTTGTTTTTCTTATTACTTGTTGCTTGAATAGGAGCACAGGAATATGTTTGTCAGAATGGACTTCGTTCCGACTCATCAATCTTGAGGCCGTCGAATCTTCGCTTGATTACAGATTCTGTAATGACATATGAAACGATTACTGTTATTATTATTTACCGTCAAAAAATAGTTCTGAGGAATACCAGGCTTAATTATATCCTTTGGTTATAATTTTATTATATCATTAGGATCTCAAATACACTTTTAAAACATAGTATTTCTATAACAAAACATCAACAAAAAAAGTAAGACGAACAAAAATTATTGATTCCATTATATAATAAAAAATGATAATAATAGACTAAAGAAATTGTAAAAAAGGCTGTTTTTATGATTTTTTATATTGAACCTTCAGTCTGGATGAAGAAACCACTGCGGCCACTGTGGAATGGCCTGGAACAAGACCGTCCCATAATTTGAAAACTCAATTTTTTTCCATATATTCCTGAAGAGGTTTCAATAAGGTAAAAAATCGATAAATTTTTATTTGTAAAAAAAGATATTTTTGGTTGTTTTGTATATTTAAAATAAATATTTAAATGAAAAAACACACTTTGTAAAACACCACTTTTATTTTTGAATAAATATTCAACAGCCAACCAGGTTTCGCTTGTAAAAATAAAAGTGGTGTTTAACAAAGTGTGTTTTTTTTAATTTTAATAAATAATGTCACACCCCAAAGTATTTGCTTCCTTCAATAAATATTTTTTATTTATTTAAAATAATACCAAAGTACTGGTTCAAAACTGAGATATTTAATTGAATCAAAATGTGAGAATTTTATGGTGCAAATTTAAAGCATTTCCACAAGCATATAGAATGATAAATATTGCTGCAAAGGTATAACTATATAGAAAATTTAAAAAACTATATATCATAGATGTGTTAATATATATATTTATATGTAACATATAGTTTTTTAAATTATTTAATACATTTTTATAAGTAAAAGTTTTGTATTATTTTTTCAACTTCCATACTAGGCTAATGCCCGTATTGTGGTAGTCATTGACAAAATGAATTGATTAATTTAGAAGAGGCAGTGGGTACCTGGAGGATAACTCTCGCAGTCGCAGAACTTCGTCTTAAGTCACCGCAGAAAATTATCATAAAGTGAAAAGGATTTTTAGTGATGTAATAGCAAAAGATTTGGGCATATTGACGAATGACGGAGGGTACATTCCAAGTTACTAGAACTAGAGATAAGCGAGTGAGAGTTAAATGAGTGTTGTAGTTGTATTCAAACAGTTTTTTATTTGTTATGCCCGCTACACATTTTTCTGTTTGGCAAGCGCCGATGCAGGTGTCCGTCACCAAATTGTGGCGACACCAATCGAACATCAGGTGAGGGAGGTTTGGTGTCCCATCTGGTTGTACCACCGTGATGTCTCGGTGAAATAGGATCCTTAGGGAGGAAGTAGACCGCCACAAAAATTAAGCTTAACACATGGATTCGGATTTTGGTTTGATGGGTAGGTTTGGTGCTTAAGGAATTTGGTTTATATTTTTTGTATATAAGATAATAAAAAGAGTAAAACAAAGAATTTTTCCATGACCAAGTGACAAGTTACGTTTTCTATGACCAATGACAAGCTACAAGCCGTTATTGATGAAAAAAAAAAACAAAATAAACCTTTTAAAAATTATTCACAACTTTCACGAGTCATTCGTTGATTTAACAAGCCGCAATTAGTTTCCTCTTCCAACACCCGCCCTTCCAACAGATTACGAACAAATGATGAGGAGTTTTTATAAAATGACACTCAAATCAAACACGGTCGGTTCAAATTTGTTGCTCTTAAGCCGCGGCATTCCGCATTCTACCGATTTATAAGATGTTTCTCTTTTTTTTACATTAACTCCACACAGGAGGCCACAAGGAAAATAATTTCCTTCAGGGCCTGTCATCTGTTAAGATGCTGTGTGGAGGGTCTATTTAAGGAGAGGAACGAGTCACAGAAACGACCCGTTCTCATGTGACAAATGTCAACCGTGTACATATGTTGGGCGGGCGCGCGTTTGGCGTGTTTCCCGACTACGCACCGGTGCCGAGGGGATGAATGATGCTAGTTCCTCGGAGCATCTTCCATTGAAATACCGGTAGAACAAGGAACTCTTGAACACTTTCAGTTTTTAAGTTCCTAAAAAAATTATGTAATTTTAGAAGATAATATCTATTGGTACATTGTCGAGTCGACACGATAATTTTATGAAATTCACTTGATAGAAAAAAATCGCGAAGTATACTCCGAAAATTATTAAAAACACACTTTTTAAAGTTATTTAACATTTTATAGCTATGAAAAATTTCAGTGTATCATTAAATGCAAATTAAGCATTTGTCGAGAGATTTTTGATCAATTTTATACGAGTCGTATTATATTAATTATTTTCGTTATTTTGCTTAATTATAATCGTTTTTTAATATTAGCGCACTCCCTCCAACATTCGTATTTACATATCTCTTTTTTTCATTTTAGAAGCTTACAACCGGGCCTTATTGCACAGCGCACTTGATTTTTCATAAAAACAACGATATTATTATTAAGTTAGGAATTTTAACATAATATGGGTAATTTAGTAACTGTAAGCCTTGTCCTTATTTCCATTTCCAGGCTGTTTTTGAAACCCCTCTGTACGAGTGAAGCAATGGACAGAACAGTGAATACGCTGGCGCTGCTTGCACATGCACTGCGATGTGTAAGAGGGTGGTACCTACGCCTGATTGAAATAAGAATTGCGTTATTGCGTAGGGCAAACACGGATCTAAATAATTATTATTACTTAAACGTGGAACTGAATATCGCAGTGGGTCATGGCTATTGGCAGAGTTTCGTTAACGTTTGTAGCACACTCGTCATCGAGTAGGAAATTACTTACCTATCTACGACAGAGATTAAGATATATATACCACATTAGTCCTCCATCGCAACACAAGCAACATCTTCCGCTTAGTGTGGTGGTAGTAGGAGATTTTCAAATGTCGTTGGGTTATTCGTAACCCGGGAATGTTTGTCTTTCTTTTTAGAAAAAAAAAATATATAAGTAATAATAATAAACATTGTTTAATACCTTAATACCTTTAATGTAATGTAGGTACATACCTATTATCTTGCTGGTCGTGAGGTAATAGAATTAAACTAATAGTAACGTTTCAAATGGACCGCCTTATTACTATTGTCTACTCTTTCATTTTTATTTATCTATTTATTTACTTACGCCCTTAGTATTTTACATAATACAAGTCTTAATAAATTACATTAGTGCATTAAAATAAAAATAAAAATGATGGAAATAATATTCCCAGCTCCATGATGGAATATGCAATTCAATTTAATCATATTAGCACCACATTGTGTATAATAAAATAGCATATAAAAATAAGATAGTAACAAAATGAATCAACTTACCTAATACTCTTAAGTACACCAAATTCAGAGAAGAGAAAATAAAGAATTGTTCCTGCCTTGAGTTAATAGCAAAAATCAACATTAAAAGAAATAGTAAGGTATGGTAAATATTAACATAAAAGTAATTTACAGATTAAATGATAAATAATTAAATATAATACTATTAGCGAAACAAAAATTCCGATTTATATTTTAGTATGAGATAAGTGAAAATATTAACGGAACCAAATTTATTTCCAAGCTTAAGGCCTTTGGACTGGGTAATTGAATGAAATAATTTGTTTTTGACGAATAAACAAAGAACAACTCTGGAAGTCTTGTGTTATGTAGTACGGGGACCAAATAGTGTAATTGTATTTTATATTACTTCCAGTGAAGAAAATGTAAAAATAATAGAGCGATGTGAAATCTTTTACCGTTCTTAAAATAAATCCAAAACTTAAAGTTAGTAATAGAATGCACTTGTCGCGCAGGCTGTACGTTTCGATAATATGATGTCACTGGTCATCTTCGGGGACCAAAAGAAAGGGAGTGTGCACAACAGCGTGTGCAACACTTTCTGCACATGGAGCATATGTTAAACCGGTACACTGGTATAGGCAAATATGTATATCTGTTTTTCTGGTTAAAAACATGCTCACAGATAGAAAGATATTTTTTTTTAACTTGAAGTAACAATCTATACTGAATCTGAGCGATCTGGGCGTTCATATACTATATACATGAATGTAGGTAGGTATTATGTATGTTGTATCTGAAGGTAAGCGGTTGTGCAAGGTATCCCAAAATATCGTTTGGGCTTGTGCGATGAATAGTTAATAGTATATACATGTGTTGATAACGCAATAGGTGAGCAGATAGTGTGTGATGGCTGAATGGATACTGAGTAGGTACTGGGGATGTAGCTGTAGGTAGTAGGTAGTAGGTGAACCTACATTTCTCTCCGAATAAGGTCATTCTTTGAACTAATTTTAGACCATAGGGTATCACTAATTAATTTGTTTTAAGTTTTACATAACTGATAAACAATGTATGGTAAACGGTTGTTTATCAGTTGTGTAAAATTTAAAACATGTTTACAAGTAAGGATGTATGTGGCGAACCGTTCGAAAAAAATTCTAACAATGATCCAATATCATTTGCTCTTTATAATGAGTCTAGTTTTTTAACTGTTAATTCATGGTGGAATTCCATTGTATTAGATATGAAATTAAACAATTTTTTTCACTTTGTTCCACTTGTTTATTTACACCAGGACCGGTTTCGTCCTACTACGGACATTTTCAGACTCATTATAGTGCTCATTATAGTTAATCGCCTTAATGGTACTGACAGACACGTTCATTACTAAAGAGCAAATGCTCCGGTGTCAGTGACGTTGATAGTATTAAGCACGCTTATCCGGTGTCAGTCAGAACGCAAATCGATCTTTTTATTTAATTTTGCTTTCTCCAAAAAATTCTTAAGTAATTGCGTTGCATTTCGTTGACTTCTGTGCGAATGGAAGTGAATTTATTATATCGGTGTAACTGTATAACCGTTAACATCTTGGACACAAATCAACCGTTTTATTTTCTTTTGTCAAAAAATTCGTAAATAATTGCATATAAGCAATAAGATTACTTTGTTTAATTGTGGGCGAATGGAACCGACTATATTTGTTGACGTTTATTTGAAAAGAGCAAGTGGGTTCAATTGCTTGGAGTATATTTTTCAGATATAAATCTGGGACCCAGATGTAACCGTATCTTTTTCTGATTTTTTTGTTTCATATTTTGGATTGAGTTTCGCTAATATAATATTTCGCAAATATTATAATTTAGGGTTTAAGATAAGTTAAAAAGTTAAAAATAAAAATATCATATAAAATTTTATTTAGAAATTCCAAGTCTTTAAAAATACTCTTGTTTGACAAATTAAGCGTATAGACATCATTTCAAGAGTGTTAACAACATGATCTACTCAAGTTGACTTTATTTATTTATTTATTTATTTATTTATTTATTGTTTGAAACATTTACAGAGTGTTAACAAGTATTACATTAATGTTATTGCGTTGGGATGAGCACAGATATTAACACTCCAATTAAAAATGTTCACAGCATGCGTAATCAAGGTTTAGTTGTTACTAGGCGGTGATGCTAGTAGTGAAAATGACAGATAATAATAATAATAATAAAAATATATATATAACATGAGATACAAAATACAGAAAGTGTACAGAGAAAGAGAAGATATAAAAAGATAAAGGAAAGATATAATGAAAAAACAATAGACGTATCATGGTAGAAGATTGTTAATTTGTTTTTTAAAATATGCGAGACTGTTTGCAAAGATATCTATAAGGTCACATTCAATTGTATTGTATAGACGACACATTCGAGACAGAGGATTGAAGTATGCGATATTGTTATTAAATCTTTCAATATGGAATAAATTTTGACTCCTTAAATTACGTCTATTAGGGACTTTAATATGAATATTGCTCAGACAATGAGTGGTAAGAAGTTTGTCACGAATAATTTTATATAAACATATCAAGTCAGTAAATTTCCTTCTTTTTTCCAATGTTATAAAATTAAAGTGATGTAGTCGTTCCTCATAAGATTGGAGTAAGGCATTAAATCCAAGTTTAAATGATAACAGTCTTAGGAATTTCTTTTGCACAGATTCAATACTTTTAGAATATTTTAAATAATGTGGATTCCAGATAACACTCCCATATTCCAATTTGCTTCTGACCAACGAGTTGTACAAGATTATAATAGATTGGGGGTATTTAAATGGTTTCGATATTCTATGAATGAATCCAATCATTTTCAATGATTTACTTATAATATCACTGATGTGTACATCAAACATAAACTTTGAATCAAGAGTGATTCCTAGATCTCTTACAGTGGTGACTTTATTTAATTGAACATTATTAATAGAATATGCGTAATCCTTTCGTCTTCTGTTACGAGTAAAAGTAATAATGTAACATTTTTCAATATTTAAAAACATATCGTTTTGAATGCACCAGTTATTTAGTGTATAAAGGTCTTCTTGGAGCATAACATGATCAGAGTCAGTGGAAATTTTGCGGTAAATCTTGAGATCATCGGCAAATAGAGCAAAATCACAGCGTAACATGTGGCCAAGGTCATTAATGAAGATTAAAAAAAGCAGAGGACCAAGGTTGGACCCCTGGGGTACGCCTGATGTTGCAATTACGGGAGGTGATTCGTACCCATTAATAAGTACTAATTGTGATCTATTTTCCAAGTAAGACTTAAGCCATCTAAATAGATCACCGTGAATACCTATCTGATCAAGCTTTTGTAGTAAAATATAGTGGTTAACTTTATCAAATGCCTTTTGAAAATCTGTGTAAATGGCATCCACTTGAGTTCTTTCATTAAACGCATTACAAACATAATCACAAAAGTCGAGAAGATTTGAGTTTATAGATCTGTTGGGAACAAACCCATGTTGATTAATGCATAATTGGGGTTTAAAATGTGAAAATACAGAAATATAAATTATAGATTCAAAGGCTTTTGCAAAACACGATAAAATGCTAATTGGTCGATAATTTTTCACAAAAGATTGATCACCCGATTTGTGTATTGGAACAATATGTGCCTTTTTCCACAAATCTGGGAAAGTTCCTGTAGACAATGATTCATTGTATATTATAAAAAGTGGTTTAATCAACGCGCTGGAACAACATCTTACAAACAAGGGAGGTATTTTGTCAGGTCCTGGACCTTTGGACGTATCGATTTTTTCTAAACAAGATTTGATGGTTTCCATGCTAACGTTGATTTTGCCAAGATTAAATTGGTTATTTTGTGTAAATTTTGGCATGGCAGTATATAACAAGGGATTAGATTGAGTATAAACGGATGCAAAATAATTAGAAAAAAGATTGGCAATCTGTTGTCCATTATCTGCAGATATAGAATCCAGATGAATTAATTTGGGAATGCAATTGGTAGTACGCAATGATTTTGAATATGCCCAGAAAGCTTTTACGTTTACTTTTATGCCTTGTTCAACAGAGTTAATGTATGATAAATAGCATTCTTTTTGCATTTTTTTCGATCTTTTCCTTAGAATAACAAACTCAGCATAGTCTAGTGGGTTTTTATATTTATTGGCCCGCAGTCTTACCTTATTTTTCTCTTTGAGGAGCTTAATAAGAGACTGACTAAACCATTTGGGGTAGTGATTTCTAATTTGTGTTTTTTTTTTTTGGAATATGTTTATCAATAATATCCCACAAAGTATCGTAGAATAATTGTACCTTGTTGTTCACATTCGAGTTACTGAAAAGTGAGATCCAATTCACATTTGACAGGTCTAGACGACATCCTTCATAATTTCCTTTCTTAAAATTGTATTTAATAGGGCAGTGACTGTCTTTTAAGTATTTCAGTTTTTCAAGTTTTAAAACTATTTCGAAAGGGGGATGATGAATGTCGACCTTTCCTAACCCTGTTGTTCTGGACAGATTAATATCAGTTTGATCACAAAAAAGTAGGTCAAGAATATTGGAATTTCCATTAAGAACATAATTGAATTGGTGAAGGTTGCACATTGAAGCCAAATTAACAACACAGTGAGCTTTACGACTAGTGTAGTTGGACGGAGCTAGTGTTTTGTTGTTATATGCGATTTCGGGTGTCCATTTAATCTCAGGTAAATTAAAATCACCAACAATTATAAATTTAAATTTGGGATTACTATGTTGTAAATAAATATCCTGAATATTCTTGATTCTATTACAGTAATCATCAACAGATAAATTGGGAGGAATATATAATACACATATGTAGATGAATGAGTTAGAATATTCGTGCGGTAATACTTTTAACAAAGGCAAAATATTACAGTTTAATACATTACATATTGTTGAAATTTCTAGTTAGCCCAGTTATTAATCCCAACATTTGTAATTATTAGAAATTTCCGTTATGTGGTTAACAAATGAAAGATTTGATTGAAAAGTGATGCCTAAGTTTTTAATTTGTGTTAACGTCTCAAGAGCATTGTCATCAATGTTAAAATTAAAGATCACTGGATTTTTTATTCGAAAAATGTGACTATTTGGTGTTTTGAGAAATTTTAGTAGTCTATTTTATTTTGACCAAAATTAATAATTTCTTCTAAATAATTTGTTTTAATCTCGAATAATGTTATAATGATGAAAATTTTGAATAATTCAAAAATTTTTTTGGTCAACAGCAAAAAGTAAGTTTAATGGATTGTGAAATATTTTTGTAGTATCATTTATAAATATGGTAAACAAGATTGGACCAAGGTGTGAACCCTGTAGGACTTTATCCCTAGAGGATTTTATTTCAACAATTTGTAGTCTTCAAGTAAGATAGCTCTTAAACGTTGCAAGTTGCAATGTATACCAAGCTTTCCTAATTTATAAATAAGAATATTATGGAAAACTATAACCGTATCATTATTTTCACCAGCTCAGTCTGTTTATTTATTTATTTATTTCCTTTATTTTTTACCCATTTTTTTTTTACATGTTTACATTACAGTTCAATAATAATAAGAAAGGGAAACCCACTAAGGCGCAGCCTATGCGTGGGTAATATAAGTTTTTACATTTTATTTTTGTACCTAAAAATAACAGAGTGCATCTAAAGAATAAACCAAAATAAAAATATAAAAAAATAAAAGAGGTAAGATTATAATTAAAAGTAAAATTAAAAGTACAAAATAAAAATTGTAAGCTACTAAAAATGTAGTAAAAAGAAAGTTAAAATTAGAATGAAGTAAAGATTAAATTAATAATGCTTGAATATCTACATTACTCAGCCACAATTTCAACTCTTTTAGGTATTGAGCTGGTTTAGTTGCTACTTGAATTTTTTTTGGTAATAGATTAAAAGTGCGAGGTGTAATAAAACTACTGTGAGTTTGCATTAGTTTGGTATTTGTTTGGGGGCTATAAAATACATGATTTTTTCTAAAATTGATTCGGAATTCACATTTTTGGAATTTGTTTTGGTTTTTAAAAATATATTTCATGCTTTGTAGTATAAATAATTGGCGAAGACTGAATAGTTGAGATTCCTTGTACAATTATTTTTCATTGCACCAATGAAAAATAAATTATTTTCAATTTGTCAATATTGAGTACTTCCTTAAGTCTGTAAAATATGTACGTAAGATATCTTAATTTAGAAACGGTATTATTAATTTGTGATTGCCAGTTTAATTGTGTGTCAATATATGTACCCAAATATTTGATCTTATCAACTTTTCCATGTTGAAAGCAAGAAGTGCATGTTACTTGATTACAGTTAGCATTATATATTCTAATTTTAAGGTTATTGGGAGGTTGGTTTTTACTGTTTTTATAAAAATTTAGGTAAAATGTTTTAGTATAGTTTAAAAAGAGTTTATTACATGTTAGCCATGATGAGACATATGCAATACATTTTGTTGCCTTTAAAAAAGTTTCCGGCCAGGATTTTCCATTTACAATTATTGCTGTATCATCGGCGTAAGATACAATATTACCAGGGATAACAACATTACATAAATCATTTATATATATTAGAAACAGAATTGGGCCAAGCACAGTTCCCTGTGGTACTCCATTTTTTATCCCTGTTTCTGTGCTATAAGAATTCCTAATTTTTGTTTTTTGTTTTCTGTCTTTGAGATAGTTAGTGAGAATTTTGAGTGTATTTTTTTTTAAAACTATTTGATTAATTTTTTTTTGAGTAGATTGTGATTTACCGTATGGTTCCATTGTTCTGTGTAATGTAGCAACTGTGATGATCGGTTTCAGCACGTGCAGCATGGGCGAAGGCTTGCTGACGCTGAGCTACGGCAAGCACCGCGCGTGCATCGCGGCCGAAGTGGGCGCGGCGTGGCGTGGAGGACGGCATGCTGACGTACGCTTCCACTGCGAGGGCGGGCCGCCCTTGCATGCTCACCGCATCGTGGTGGCCGCCGCCAGCCCTCTAATCAGGTAATGTACACCTTTCTGCCTATCTGTCTTTCTGCCTTTCTGTAACGTGGCGCGGAGGACGGCATGCTGACGTACGCTTCCACTGCGAGGACGGGCCGCCCTTGCATGCTCCCCGCATTGTGGTGGCCGCCGCCAGCCCTCTAATCAGGTAATGTACACCTTTCTGCCTATCTGTCTTTCTGCCTTTCTGTAACGTGGCGCGGAGGACGGCATGCTGACGTACGCTTCCACTGCAAGGACGGGCCGCCCTTGCATGCTCACCGCATTGTGGTGGCCGCCGCCAGCCCTCTAATCAGGTAATGTACACCTTTCTGCCTATCTGTCTTTCTGCCTTTCTGTAACGTGGCGCGGAGGACGGCATGCTGACGTACGCTTCCACTGCGAGGACGGGCCGCCCTTGCATGCTCACCGCATCGTGGTGGCCGCCGCCAGCCCTCTAATCAGGTAATGTACACCTTTCTGCCTATCTGTCTTTCTGCCTTTCTGTAACGTGGCGCGGAGGACGGCATGCTGACGTACGCTTCCACTGCGAGGACGGGCCGCCCTTGCATGCTCACCGCATTGTGGTGGCCGCCGCCAGCCCTCTAATCAGGTAATGTACACCTTTCTGCCTATCTGTCTTTCTGCCTTTCTGTAACGTGGCGCGGAGGACGGCATGCTGACGTAGGCTTCCACTGCGAGGACGGGCCGCCCTTGCATGCTCACCGCATTGTGGTGGCCGCCGCCAGCCCTCTAATCAGGTAATGTACACCTTTCTGCCTATCTGTCTTTCTGCCTTTCTGTAACGTGGCGCGGAGGACGGCATGCTGACGTACGCTTCCACTGCAAGGACGGGCCGCCCTTGCATGCTCACCGCATTGTGGTGGCCGCCGCCAGCCCTCTAATCAGGTAATGTATACCTTTCTGCCTATCTGTCTTTCTGCCTTTCTGTAACGTGGCGCGGAGGACGGCATGCTGACGTACGCTTCCACTGCGAGGACGGGCCGCCCTTGCATGCTCACCGCATCGTGGTGGCCGCCGCCAGCCCTCTAATCAGGTAATGTACACCTTTCTGCCTATCTGTCTTTTTGCCTTTCTGTAACGTGGCGCGGAGGACGGCATGCTGACGTACGCTTCCACTGCAAGGACGGGCCGCCCTTGCATGCTCACCGCATTGTGGTGGCCGCCGCCAGCCCTCTAATCAGGTAATGTACACCTTTCTGCCTATCTGTCTTTCTGCCTTTCTGTAACGTGGCGCGGAGGACGGCATGCTGACGTACGCTTCCACTGCGAGGACGGGCCGCCCTTGCATGCTCACCGCATTGTGGTGGCCGCCGCCAGCCCTCTAATCAGGTAATGTACACCTTTCTGCCTATCTGTCTTTCTGCCTTTCTGTAACGTGGCGCGGAGGACGGCATGCTGACGTACGCTTCCACTGCAAGGACGGGCCGCCCTTGCATGCTCACCGGATTGTGGTGGCCGCCGCCAGCCCTCTAATCAGGTAATGTACACCTTTCTGCCTATCTGTCTTTCTGCCTTTCTGTAACGTGGCGCGGAGGACGGCATGCTGACGTACGCTTCCACTGCGAGGACGGGCCGCCCTTGCATGCTCACCGCATTGTGGTGGCCGCCGCCAGCCCTCTAATCAGGTAATGTACACCTTTCTGCCTATCTGTCTTTCTGCCTTTCTGTAACGTGGCGCGGAGGACGGCATGCTGACGTACGCTTCCACTGCAAGGACGGGCCGCCCTTGCATGCTCACCGCATCGTGGTGGCCGCCGCCAGCCCTCTAATCAGGTAATGTACACCTTTCTGCTTATCTGTCTTTCTGCCTTTCTGTAACGTGGCGCGGAGGACGGCATGCTGACGTACGCTTCCACTGCGAGGACGGGCCGCCCTTGCATGCTCACCGCATTGTGGTGGCCGCCGCCAGCCCTCTAATCAGGTAATGTACACCTTTCTGCTTATCTGTCTTTCTGCCTTTCTGTAACGTGGCGCGGAGGACGGCATGCTGACGTACGCTTCCACTGCGAGGACGGGCCGCCCTTGCATGCTCACCGCATCGTGGTGGCCGCCGCCAGCCCTCTAATCAGGTAATGTACACCTTTCTGCCAATATGTCTTTCTGCCTTTCTGTAACGTGGCGCGGAGGACGGCATGCTGACGTACGCTTCCACTGCGAGGACGGGCCGCCCTTGCATGCTCACCGCATCGTGGTGGCCGCCGCCAGCCCTCTAATCAGGTAATGTACACGTTTCTGCCAATATGTCTTTCTGCCTTTCTGTAACGTGGCGCGGAGGACGGCATGCTGACGTACGCTTCCACTGCGAGGACGGGCCGCCCTTGCATGCTCACCGCATCGTGGTGGCCGCCGCCAGCCCTCTAATCAGGTAATGTACACCTTTCTGCCAATATGTCTTTCTGCCTTTCTGTAACGTGGCGCGGAGGACATCACACGCTTCCCGCCAATTCTTACCGTCTCTATAAAAGTGATTATTTTTCATAAATTTTGTGTTTTTTCCGAAGACAGGGGATAATTATTGTGTACTTTCAGGAACATTATTACTTGTCCATTAATAAATTGGTGTAACGGTTTTTGAGATTCCAATTACGTTCACCCTCCAAGGTAAAAACCTGCCACTCAAAGCGATGTCTGTTCATAGCAAATGTTTTAACGCCAATTAGGTGAAAAATTGGGAGGCGGGAATGGGTACCACTACCCCTGGAACTATTTATTGGATAACCAACACCTCTGCCATAGGTCACCCCAAGTGATTCGCTATGTTTGGTGACTTATCAGGGATGTCGGGTTCATGAGGTGAGGTTAGGTTATCTAGGTCTTGATCTAGACGCACTGAACCCCAGATTCCTACCCAACACTCATACCCTTTTCTAACCCAGAACTTTCTCTACTTCCTTTCTTACCCTCCACGCAGCATCCCCAAAGATGACATAGGCCCTGAGGGAAAATATTTTCCTTAGGGCCGAGCTTGGTGTGGAGCTAATGTAAAAAAATCTAGATATTTATCTATTTACGCCCGAATGAGCTCTTACATGAAAATTTTACGCATTGATTGCAGTAATTATGTATAACAAGATAAATGCAGTTCTAGTAATTGTAAGAGAACAACAAATATGTATGTAATAATAAAATAACAAGAGTTGTACCAACGAGGATAAAAAACCAATACAATTTAGCAATATATATATATATATATATGTATAAATAGAGAATAAAATTATAAGACCTGAAATACAACAAAGTGTGATGTCTAAAAGCTAGTTAGTAGGTTAATATAAGAGAAGTAAATAATGAATTTGCTGATGCAACATTCCAAGTGGCGTAACGTGAAATCCGTAAAAAAGGTCCTCGTTTTCCAGGATGGCGTCACGTGCATCCTCGAAAAAAGACATTTGGTCAGCAATTTAATAGTTATCATATTGCAAGACAAATTTTTTATTAAAAAAAGATACAATTTGACGGCCGCCGTGGACCAGGGGCAAGGTTTCTGACTAGAAATCCGGAGGTCGCGGAATCTAACCCCGGTGTGCGCAGATAAATTTTCTTTGATTGATTTGTGTTTTTTAAAATTAATCATTAAAAATAATATAAGTAATATTTGTGGCAAATTCCAGAGTGGGAGATGCTCTCAGTACCGCCCTGGTGTAAGACCACCTTTCAGAATTTAAACGTTACTTGAAATGGTTTTAGCCGTGTTTAGTGAAGATTTTTATAGCTACCTTCCCATCTTCCTATTTGCCCATCTCCTTCAGCCTCACAAAATACCCCAATTAGGGATGCCATAGTCTCACTGGCTCCAGACGGGAGCAGTTGGGACTCTTGTGAGGTATTCATATAAAAAAAACACATCGACAATTTTAATGATTTTTTTGTGTTAATAACTTTTTTAGTTTTTGTTTTCGTGGGGCGACTTTTAAATTTATTTTATTGTTCATCATCGCACTCGTGGGCTTTAATTGTGAAATTTCCCTAGGTGGCGAGGCGCTTTTTCGTGGTTCTATAATTTTAAATTTATATTTGTACATTAAAATGTCAAAAGCATCACTACTGTCAAGTATCAAAACTGTCGAAATTGTTTCCAACATGATTACCTCATTAATTGCCCGTATTACTGGGCTAATAGTACGTATTATTGTTTCCGGTAACTTAGGTTAGAATATTTAATTAAATAAAGAAAATATCGGTGAATCTCAATTGAAAATCAGCAAACAGAAAAAAATCACAAAAAGATAGGTCATATTTAGGTCCTAAATATGACCGTATCTTTTTCTGATTTTTCTATTTTCAGATTTTCGATCTAGTTTCACTGGTATTGTCTTCATTTAATTAAATATTACAATCTGAGGTTTTACTCATTAAGTTAAACATAAAAAAATAAACAGGATATTATAGTTATGTCTGAGATTTCCATTATAATTAATAAACCTTTTATTTCTTAAATAGGAAAATTTTGGACGACACACCCCTACAAGATTACCCCGTGGCCATTCACATGTCGGGCATAGAAAGCAAACTCATGCGACATCTGTTGGACTTTCTGTACAGTGGACAGGCGTATATTGAGGTTCGTTTCTTCGATAAACTATGCTGGTATTAAAGCGAAAATTACTAACTTGTGGAGGCTTTACGGTCGATGTGAGACTATTCGAGTTCTGCTCGATACTAACAATTAATTCTTACAAGCGACGCTACCGCTACCTGTCAAACAAATTTGCTAGTGTAGCACCTAGCAGCGTTTTCAAACACTAATAATAGTATGGAAAACACAGACGAGCGGCGATCGCGTCGCTTGAAGGTAGCTCCATGGAAGAACGGCGTAACTTGATTATTTTTATCTAAAAATAGTATATTATACGTTTAATTATAAAAAATGTATTTTACTTTTATCCCGATGAAGAAAATATTGGTAGATTAGATATTGGCTATAATAATGTGTTTTATTTTCATTAGATTAAAAAATACCTAAAATACCCACCAATTTACTCATAGTATTTATTGCCATCTACTGATAAAGGGATAACCTGTTATTTGTATGTTTGTTTGTAAGCTATTTTCATGACAGAAATACACTTCATAAACTTACCGAAAAAATAAAATTGTACAATTTTCTATTTTTTATCCCCTTTCTTCTCCACTTCCATAAGAAATGTTAACTTTTCGTACTAAATAACATACCCATATATATTCGCACCATTTTCATCCGCGTTTCATTTTAGATACAGATTATTTGTTTGTTTATTTTGCTAATAATATATGTACATAATTTAAATTTAAATCTTTAAAATAATCTACTAAGCCATTCCATTTAATCAGACACTACGTTAGTTGTTAGTTTACGTATTGTGTGATTTAGGAAAAACCAATAATATTATTAATCTTTTGATTGTATTCCAGTCCGGGGAAATCGAAGACATGAGGGAGTTGTTCGAATTATTAGATATAAAATCGGATGTTTGGAAATCGACAAAGGATTTGAGACCGGCAGAATACGAAAGACACCATGACAGGATATCAGACAGATCAAGAACGTCTTCCAAAACAGACATCAACAGTAACGAGAGCAGTAAAGTGGCGGCGGAGTTAGCGGGAGTAGCCGCGCTGGGAGCTTCCTCACACTCCGAGAGCGAGCGCGCTTCTCCGCCCGCGGGTTGCAGCAAGGACCCCAAAGGCAGCCACAGCTCGGCGCACTCGCAGTCGCACTCGCACGAAGACCTCGTCAAGGTTAAGAACGAAGTGTTCTCCAACGAGAGTAGTGCCGACGAGAAGGAGGAAGGAGAATTGGACGATGAATGTGGAGAGGAGATGAAGGATTGCGCCAGAGTAGGCAGCAGGAGAAGGAGTTCTCTGAATCCGGTCAATTTATCTCTCGCCAGAAGCTCCGAACATTTTACAAGCGAAGCAGAAAACTCGAGAGATATGGATGCGGAAACTGTGGCAGCGCAGAAGGTAACTATCCGTTCGTCATTTAGTCGGTTGTTCTGTTCTCTCACATATTTATAGAAGATTGTTAATTCAAAATTCTACTTTCAGGCTTTAATATCGAGGAGAAGATCGACATCATGCAGTATAGAAGAACAAGCGGTAGAAGAATTATATCGAAGACACCTCGCGGAAAAACTCTCCCGAGTTCACGAACACCCAGGGACCCACGGAAGAGTAAAAAGAAAATCTAATTATATCGAACCGTTAGATCTAGATTCCAGAGGGCTAAAGCATGAAGATTATAGTCATTTAAAGCCTCCTGATCAAGATCTCATTTCTCTCGTCCAAACGTCGCCAGAAAACTACGTGGTAACGCCCCATCGGAAACGGCGACCCGGTTTCCACAATTCTCCATCGCAAAACCCGCCATTCGTTCCCTTTTCTCCGAGTTATCTGGAGGAAATGGCACATCTGAGGTATCGAAAGAGCCTGGTGCAGGCTGGGGTCCCTCGCCTGTTGGCGCATCCGCTGAGCGCCTCCGCCCCTCCACACCTGGCTGAGCGAGGACTGTCGCCGGCCCCCGCCCCCGCGCCCCCCGATCACCGGCCACCCAGCGCGGGCTCATGGGGCGCCTGGTCGCTGTGCCAGGCGCAGGTGGGGGCGGTGGACGACCCGGCCCCGCTGTATCCGCCGGCGGACGAGGAGCAGGGCTCCAGCAAGCAGCCCCCCGTGCGCGAATACCGCTGCGAGTACTGCGGGAAGCAGTTCGGAATGTCTTGGAACCTCAAGACTCACCTGCGGGTGCACACCGGAGAGAAGCCATTCGCGTGTCGGCTCTGTGTGGCCATGTTCAAACAGAAGGCGCACCTTCTCAAACACCTTTGCTCCGTGCACAGAAACGTCATATCTTCCAGCGAGAACGACGGTCGCTCCAACAGGGCGGGGAGGTTCAACTGTTGCTTCTGCCAAATGTCTTTCGAAGCGATGCCAGAGTTAATCAGACACTTGTCTGGCCCGCACAACAACTTACTGCTCAGTAATAAGCTTCACGAGTGACTATGACGATAGCTGAGTTCGCAGACCGATGATCTCTCTTGTAGACGATCGCTCCGCGGAGCTGACGAGCTGACTTGTTCAAACTGTTGATATTTTGAGGATAATTTATTATCAAATTACCTCAGGAATGTACATAATAGCAGTAATACGATAATTTTATTCGTTTTCTCACAGAAACCAATAAAAGGATGATGGTCCAATTAAAATGTAATTTGTTTAAAAATTATGCAGCGGGACCAGTAGACACAGAGATAGTATTTATTTGAATGTTAAATATGAGAATGAGTAAAGTACGAATAACACGAACGCACTTCCACCGATATGGATAATAATAATGTAAAAGTTAATTTAGAGTAAGATACAGGCTGGGATGCACCAGGGGCCGTTCCTGAACTCCTGTAGTTTGTACACCGCGGACAGCAGAAGTTGCTCTCGTCTTCCATTCTCATTCCGGTGTGCTCGTCGTACTTATAATCTGCACTGTCCAGTGTCCAGTATGCAGGACGTACTGTACGGAGGCCTCTGGTGCAGCGGCAGGCGGATTGTTTTACTGTTAATCGTGTATGTAGTGTACTTGTTAGTGTGCTCCTATATTTTTAAATTTTGTTCATATAAACTAATGTTTTGCACACCTTTATAGATATTTATTTTATGGACTGATCGGTCATTCGCTGTTTCTCGGTGAAAGTATTTAAGAAATAGTTTAATTGAAAACTAACCGTCATTAATTTACAATAATAAATTAGTGAATCGTTAGATTTACTCTTCATAAGCTGGTCTCGTTAGTTCGTTTCATTTTATCAATATTTAATTCGCGCAGATTGAAGAAACAATATTTAATAAATCCAATTCTATAGGAAAGATATCTTAACTTGCGAGAGATTGCACAATATGACTGTGAGTAACGTCTTCTCTATTCCAGTAGTCCTAATGTATGTATTCCATAATAATACATTATTTGTGATAGTAGCGACAGGTTTGCCAGTATACTCTTGTTTATAATAACGCCTGCCGCGACCCGCCCAAACCCGACATCTTAATTTTATTTATAAAATACGAATGTGTTCACCAAAATTTGTTAATATCCTTCAGTATATTTATAATAAATATACACCAAAGATTTTAACAAAATGCTTAGATCTGTACGAATGTTGTTAGTTGTTGACGAGGAAATGTTAATGTTTTTATACATGTAAAGTGAAATACTATAGGATTTTGCTGATTTAAGAAATAATTATTGCATATTTATGTTATCATATAATATTATTACAAACGTTTTCTTCCATTAAAGCAAATTCAATCAAGAAACTGAACAAGTATTAGGCCCAGTTGTTTTACAGAACTCGAACAATAACATAACTTTAATAGAACTCTCACATTTAAATTTTAATTTCAAAATTTGATCAATTATTGTTTAAGTTCTGTAAAACAACTGATCCGAGCTAAAAACTGGCACACATGATACAAAAATGTGCTTTCAAAGCTTTAAACTATGTATCTAGATTTGCATTACGTAAACGAAGTTAATTTATATTTTTCGGTGCAATTATATAATTTAGGCCCTGCATAAATAATATTAAAGGTACCTATGGTGTTACAGAATTGCACAACATCTAAAATTGAGCCCTTGCCCCGAATAATGTTGTACATATTCAACAATTTCTTGTTCCGAGAAAAATGGAAAAAACGAAACCGGTTATGTTTGATAACATTTTATATTTCAAATACAATAAGTATTCAATTCTTAAGACTTTCGTGGAAAGACAGTCATGGAAAAAGGCTATTCAATTAGAATTTATTACAAGAATTTGTGTTGAATTCGTGGAAAAAT
This sequence comes from Limnephilus auricula, assembly GCA_951813805.1. NCBI lineage: Eukaryota > Metazoa > Arthropoda > Insecta > Trichoptera > Limnephilidae > Limnephilus > Limnephilus auricula. The sequence continues at coordinate 42,491,111 of OX638390.1, forward strand.
GTAGTTTATGAAAATTTCACGCACAACATTATTCAAGAAAAATAGTTTTTTTTTTTTACTTTTCTGACCCTCAAGAAAGCACCATGCTCTTCTAACCTCAATTTAAATATTATGTCATTGATGCATTTGAGCTTAAAAAGCAAAAAAAACTGTATGAATAAATGAAATCAAATATTGTCTTGAGACAAACATACAACATTATTCCACAAAAATGTTTCAATGGTTAAAAAGCAGCCTTAACAATATTTTTCTGGACGAATTCTACTTCCATGCATTCTTCAGCTTCTTGGCTTTTAAGTTTATCTATTTGAAGCCATAATACTTTCGTTTTCTTAATTTATTTCCATGAATTAAACCATGCTTTGTGATTTCGAAAAACGGCTTTATACTACATTCTTCCATAAACCAATCTTTAAAGTGCTGCCTCAGGCCTAAAAATATTTATTACCATAACCCCTATCTTAAAAGATGCGTAATAATATACCCAAAATTAATCCATTAATAACTCAACATTGATAGTTTTGTTGAATACAACATTATTCGGGGCAAGGACTCAATTATTAATACTAAAAGCTTTTCCGATGTTGGACGATCTCTAGAACTGAACAGTTAATACTGTTGCTAATAATGATTATTATAAACTCAAAAAGTTGGACATTTCGCTAACTTCACTCCATTTTATTTATTAACCATATCGCACCTACCAGTGAAAAATCGTTGCTACTTTACTGGGGAAAAGAGCTGGTACAATTATTTAAAAAAGATAGTTTCAAAATATGTAGTATAAATCTTTTAAAAATTGATGAGACCATGGAGGAATAATACATATATATTTCCAAGGATGAGATAGTGTTCAAATTTCGAAATAACATCGTCTCAAGAAAACTCTTTATTACTAAATTATATATTTTTATTTAATACATTTAACAGTTTCGTTTGATTTTGAACGTCCGACGGTTTACCGCAGTTCCATCGTACAGTTTTAGCGATATATACCTACGTTTTATCTGTTGTGATACGAAAGTAAAGTTTTGTACTTTTGTAACAAGGTAATATTTGTACTATTTTCAGAAATTGAGTTATTTTAGAAAGAAAAACTGTGCACTATTATTGAACATTTACCAAACCTAATCACGGTTACCAAACCACATTTTTTTACCTCCTTATGAAATCTACGAAAACTGTTTAATCATTTATAAAATGTGATTGTATTTTATGTTCTAAGTTTAAGTTCACTTGATATTGTATTGTTTTATGAATATCTATGTATATATATTTATAAAATAAAATATTTTTTTACAATGCAAGAAGCAAAAAATTTGACGTTATAATTAATTTTATATTTTGGCTATAAAATAATTTGATTAATACTATTTTTAAAGACTTTTACCTACACTTTGGCAATATAAATGCGAAAACAATATTCTGCAAAAATGGTGATGTTCCCAGATAACCAAAAATATGGAAGAATAAAATTATTATCCAAATTATTATGACAACCCTAAAAGCGTATATTTTTCATCACCTTTGTACTTAGGTTTTCACTATATTTTTTGTTTAGGTTTTTTCTTATCTGGAAATACTGTGAAACGGATAACTAAAAAAAATTGAAAACATGTACACATATATATTCTATATTATATTATAATATACATTATGAGTTAATGAATGAAGTAATTTTAGTGACGTAAGCTGGGCCAGTTTCCCTTCCCCTTGATTGAATGCTACCAACACACTACACGAGAGTGCCCTATTTGAAAAAGTGAAAAAAAAACTTTACATTACGGGGAACGGTTGCGCGGCAATTATCATTTCGGATTTGAAGCCAAAATACCCAAACAAACTGAAAAAATATTTTAGTTATCAAAAGGTAGATCAAATATCTAGTACAGGTATATGCTACTTTATTATTTGTGTTTTAAATTATAAAATATAGGCTATTAAAGATTTAAGTATTTCATGATTTTGGAGTCAACATGTAAATATTTGTGAGTAAATGAAAAATTTTACGTATTTATTATGATAATATGATGAAATATAAAATAAAATTAAAAATATTAAAATAAAGCATTACGATTGGTGTAAATTTAAATTATAAATAACACACGAATGGAAGGAACACTAATTTGTCGTATATAAATTAAAATTACTTCCCGTAAAACGCATATTTTTCTTTGCATTACATCGGTAGATAATAAATTACTGTTTATAATAATTAAAATTGACTCACCAAAAAATTCCAAAGTCACCTCCAAAATAAAGCAAAGTTGAATTATTTAATTACCCATAAAACATGATCCTTTAAAAACAAAAACCATTTTTTCATACTAGATAAATAAAATGAAAGTTGTTATATAAATATTGACTAAAAAATATTAAATGTTTGCCTTGAGGAAGGAACGGTTGTTCCGAAACCGGTCGGCGTTAATTAAATAAATCAGTTATTAAATACACCAAATTAGACTATAATATATAATAATATTACAAAGTTATATTGTTTCTTTAATTATAACCACAAAACTAGTTTCAAAAGTAAAATATTATTCAGTTTGGTTGGGTATTTTGGCCTAAAATCCAAAATTGAATTTTGTATGAAGTGGGCCGAAACGGGCCGCGCAGCCATTTCTCTTAACCGCCTCTATTCGGAATCCATTGTTTTATCATAATAATAACGATATTTTTACAATTTAAAAAAAACTTACATACATCAAATACTTATTTGTATGCTTTAAAACATTCTATCGATTCCAGAGAAGAGTAGTTTTATAAAGAGATAGGATTAAGGACCGATGTGATACCAGTAAGCAGTAAGCAGTAAGCGGAGTTCGCTTTGATAGTGAAGCAACGATGCTTATATTTTCAGATATATATATATTAACTAGTATTATCTAAATACATATTTTTATACATGAAGAACTCTGACACACTTGGAACCTCAGGTTTTTATCCTTTTTGAGCGCGAGGGGTTCAGTAGCTTCGTCCAAACGGCGTAAGGTGGGCGTACGATTTACCTCTTGCCGTGTGGACTACCTTGGCACACGCCCATAAGGCACGAAGCGTGCTCCGCTAGGCTGCCTCGTGTGGTATGGACGTGTCTCGGAGGCCAGTCCCTTACCACGAAGACGTGTCTCAGGCATACACCTCTTCCTGAAGAAACACCCACATGGCATGAGGCATCTACCAGGCTGCGTTCTATGCTCGCCTCTATAAAATCTCGAGATATCTTCCGATTAGATTCCAAGTGACAAGTGTGTGACAGCTCTTACCTCTTACAGCAATATTTTTTAAACAAAGGTGTTATTTTACGTAACATTTTTTTGTTTAAACAGTATAATGTAATTATACTTTTAAGAAATTATTGACAGTGTAAATAAAAGTGTACAATATGTGTTAAAAATAGTGTAAATTGGTTAGAAAATAATAGAATATCAACAATTTGTTAAAAAATGTGTTCTTATATTTTAGTAAATTAATAAAAATATTTTTAGTATGAAACTTTTTATTTCTGCATCATAAATTATAATTTTCTTTGTCGATCAACATAATTTTAACCGCGTGACTGTGGGCTGTGTGATTTTGATCATTTTTTTACCTGCCGTCAAGAATTTATTATTTTATTAAAAAGACAAATAACTTAGTTGACATCGCTTTATTTATAAACACAATCTACATGTTTCGTGAACAATGTTCAAATCATCAGGAGTACACAAAAGTGAAAAATTAAATACAGATCACCTGTCGAGAAAAAGGAGTAGAAGGAAGGGGGAGGGGTAAGAGTGGGGGAAATTCATTATAATTACGAATTACAATGTCATTAGAAGGTTAGTATTTATTATCGGTCAATGATCATGCACAACAACGGTCATGATCAACACTTGACGCGGGGGTAGAAATAATAGATTTTACCGCCGGGGTCAGACAGGCAGAGTGTGTGTGCCCTGTGTAGTTTTGTATGCGATTGCCCCAAGGATTGCCAAAAGCGGAATTAGAAGACGATAATTCACATCTTTAAATGACTTTCAGTTGATTTTTTTATAAGAAAAACTCTCCTTTTAACTTTTGAAGGTTTTTCCCATCAATGTAATATATAATTGAAGAAGAAGATAATAATTATATATATATATTTTTTAAATATGTAAATAAAATATTTTATTATTTTACTGTGTCTTGGTCATTTTCATATTTAAAAAAAATTATTATTATTGTTATCTTCTTCTTCAATGACTTTCAGTTGACCTGACACTACTTGTCCTGCACTATTGCCCTGAAGAGGTTAACACCTCAATTGGCGTAGCAAATAGCTATAATGGAGTCAAAATCACGCCCTAATGCAATTGCAAAATTCATAAATAAAAATATTACTTTAATTGTTTAAAAAGTATGTTTATGTTAGGGTGGCATAACTGAATTTATTTTATATTTTGCGATTGGTGATTTAGATTTTCGATTGAATCTTAGCCTGTTGGTAGACTGCCTAACTTCGTAGGTAGGCTAGCTGTCTTACCTAAAGTCAATTTAAGAAAATGTATATTATGCCCCGAGTTACTGCTATTCAATCGTTAGAAACCTAACTGTAGATGTGTAAAAAACATAAATCACTATTAACTAAGTAGATTTTCTACGCTTTTAAGATTTATTTATTTATTTATTTAAGGAACATAAACAGTCTTAACAGTATAATATGAATATATATAAAAGGATGACAAAAAAAACGGACCAATTAAAAAAAGATCTCCTGTCCTAAAACTGCACAATAAAATTATAAATTTTTAAAACAATTGATGTTTTAATATTGTGTAGGTATTCAAAATCGAATCTTCTCCTAGTTTATTTTTTCAAAATAAAACTGTGTTTTTCTGAAGTGATCGGTTAGGTAAGTATGTTTTCTGATCTGTTTGTACGTATATAATTTAGTACGTATATAGGAACTCTTATAGGTACGTATACAGCGGCGTTTTTTTTAAAACAGCACTGTACAAGTTATTAGACTGCGAGAGCCTACCGGGCAGAAACCGAACGGTTATTTCAATGAAGTTGACGAACATTCACCGGCTGCTTGGCGGTTTTTGCCATTTACTAGCTACTTGCGAGTCGATTATACGAGATGGAATATCGAACAGACAAAAAATCTACGTTCATGGGAATGTTGATCGCTCCCGAATAGAAACTCACCAAAAATAAATTATTGTAAACAAATTAACAGCAAAATTGATAAAAATGTTATCTCATTAATTTTTATAAGGTTTTATATCTGTAAGCTGAAATTGTTTGCCATTTTGTCAGCACGTGACAGTTTTGTTGGTCTTTGAAACCGAAAAGCTTCTCCGCTAGCCGGACCCGTCACTGTAAATGCTCCGGGCCTATTTTTCACCGGTATGGTGCCGGGCCGGTGTATTGCCGGTATTATAGGTGTGCCACTATTCTATTTAACACCGGCCGAAGAAAACCAGCAAGTAATTGACTGCAGTCTGCCAGCGCGCATACTTCTTAAGAGTAACGGCTGTGCAGCCTTATTCATGCAAAACTTAAATTTGGATTTGAGGCCGAAATACCCAATCAAACTGAAATAATATTCTTTCAATCAAAAAGTGTAATAAATTTCTAGTACGGATATGTACCACTTTACTTGTACGTGCTTTTAATTATAAACTATAGGCTATACAATAATTGGATTTTTCAAGAGTTTTAGGTAAATTTTGATTTTTTTGTAAGTTTTTTTTTTTCGTTGTTTGGGGTGTTATGCCGTGTTGTGCTACCTCCTTCTTTAGCCGACGTTTCGGACAGCGTTGCAGTGTCCATCATCAGGGCAGATCCGGCAGATCCGACGGATTTTGGCCGTGAAAATCTAAAAACTTTTTGTAAGTTAGTTATAATTATTAAAATTTAATCTTGCTTTACATACTTTGTAAATATAATGAAGAAAACTTAACAAAACATTACCTCTACAATCATTCAAACTTGATTTTTAATGGCCTTTTTAATTTAATAATTTTTAATTAAAAATAATTTTAATAAAATTAATTTTAATAAATTTTTTTTATAATTTAAATTTTTTAATTTTAATAATTTAAAATACAAATAAATAAAATTTCACAAATCCGTACCAGATATTTGCTACACCTTTTGATAATAAGTAAGTTTCATTGGGTATTACGGCGTCAAATATAAATTTATGTTTTGTATGAAAAATACCGCGTTGTCGTTCCCCTTGATAGTACTACATGCTTATAACTTTTTTATTTTATAAAAAAACTAAAGTTTTGTTGCATACATTTTATGTATGTAAGGGAGATTAAAAGCGTATCTCAAAAGTTTAAAATGCATATCACCAGTCTACAAAATAAACACCTTTTTGTTTCTCCCGTAAAGTTGCTAAAATGGGCTTGGGTAAATTAATAATTAAGGTGGTGCTATACTTTATCACAATTTGTGGCTACTTGTGATTATTTGGACTCTATACCAGTAATAATAATAATAATAATTGACAAGGATATCAAAAAGTGAGCGTATGAAATTGACATGGTAAATGCGGAAAGCGGCACAGCCGGGATACTCGGGAACCGGAGTCCAGAATTGAACACAGATATTTTTCGGTCCGTAGATGCGTTTACTAAAATAATATATGACTTAACCACTCCTAGCCCCCTATCACAGTCAATCGATAAGGACTGATATTATAACTTTCGGTAACTTCTCTTCGTTCCCTAGGACAACTGAAAATCGCTAACGTAAAAACAACAGTTTATATAGAATATATTAAGGACACTTAATCATTGTGAACTATCACTTATTCGTTGGTGATCTGCAGTCATGCTAGAGAACGATGTGAATTTATCGAAAATTATCCTATCAATCCAATGATTCTTGAAGCCTCTCGAGATTATCTTGTAATTGCTTGGTTTCCTCCTTATTGTACTTTAATGTTTTTAATGTCCACCCAGAATGTTTCTTTTTTTTGCGCCAGCAAAATAAAAATCGAAATATGCAATGTGTTACAACAAAATTGTTTACAAACACACAAACGCAAACTATGAATTAAAATGCGCGCATTCTTCAATTAACGGAACGAGCAAGGAGGATCACCTTTCAACCGAAGTTTCTCCACGGGGGCTTTTCCTTTTAAGGGATGCCGGGTATAGGTTATGAATTAAAGAATGGTAGGGACTAACGCAATAACATTTTTTTAAATTTCGCATTCAAGTTACTCAGGTAATAAGTATCTTTACATGAAAAAATATATTCGGTTTAGGTACCTGGCCTATTCTGTCCCAGATATTAGAAACCTTACACTAATTGAAATAATTTATTGCTAATTTAATAAGGCTATCCATTCTTTTTGTAGTAGCATTCATAAACTGAAGCCGTACTAAAGAAGTTGACGCTAAACTGCATTCAGTACATATTCGCGTCTGGGACACACTGTTGGTGCGACCTGAACAGAACTGGGCTGGACTGGATGGACTGCGGATTGCGGACAGCAGACAGAAAACTCCGCTGGACCATCCCTTGTGGCACTGGACACTGACACTGGACACTGGACACTGGACACTAGAGTGGCGCCAGGCGACTAGAATTTAGGTATTGCTACTTTTAATTATTAAAATACAACTAACGTCTGTGACATATTTTAGTTAGGGAAAATGTGCGTTTCAAAATATATTTTAAGATTATTTTTTTAACTTTTCTATAAAATCAAACTAAAGGACAATATTTCTTTACTGACAAAAATACTTCAGTGCGTAAACTCTTAAAGTTTCTTTATTTATAACAGTTAAAAAATAATGCTTGATTGTTGTTTCATTAAAAGAAGTAGATCTATCTAACTAGTTTGCGAAGAAAAATGTGAGTTTTCCAACGATGGCCATTAGGATGATGTGACGATACCAGTTTTTGCTTGTGCTGGAAGTCAGAAGCCAGAAGCTAGAAGCTAGTTGTTTGTTTGTACACCACAGTGTATAGGTACTGTACAACTGCACAGGGCACAATACTGGTGAAGTGAGTTGGGTATGTGTATGTAGTAGAGTGTGTATGTTGCAGAGTGCTATGGAAGGGCATCCCAGGCCATTGGCTTCTGACTGGAGCGCCCTTAGCAGAATCCCAACGTAATGGCTAAAGCAGAGTCTTGGCGTACAGAACGCAAATTAAACATAATACTTATTTATAAAACCAGAAAAATCATTTCTCTATTTACTATTTACCCTACATGAATGGTTGTTTATCAGTGTAAAAAATAAAACACGTTTATTAGCAAGGCTCTTGTTTTCAGAACAGGTAAATAATTTTTCATTACTTCGAAGATTCATTAACTGCATTTTTTCTTTGCAATAAACGGTACCACATTTCTACTCTTTTGTTTTAGATTTCCTATTTCAGAAACTTTTTATTTTCTCTTAAGACTGGGCGAGGGGTTATTTTCTCAAATAAAGATAGTAGTATGGTAATATCGTGTATGTGTAATGTAGACTTTTTACTTTACAAGCTTTTAAAGTAATTTGTTGTAAAATTATAGAGAAAATAAAATATTCATTAAAGAAACAATACATATCTAAATACTTTTTTAATATTTGCCTAAGCTTTGACATCCCTTATAAGCATTAATAGTAATCCACCCTTGTAATGAAGATATCGCAAGCTTTAAGGTTCCCACCTTATATTCGGCAATCATGGGAACGGATAATAATGCTACTAACTTATCGAAGAACAAAAATGCACGCTTTTTGGAATGTCAATTAATTTTACCAATTTCCTAATTTAATTCTGTTGCACAGGATGTACCTACACTGAAAACAAATAATGACTATTATTTATTAAGTCACCTGCTTCGCCATAATATCCCAGGAGTTCTGCCTTCATTACATTTGGTCTATAATGGGATTGCTAGGAGCGGTTCGCTTCGATTCCAATTCATTCTGAATCTTTTTTATGTTCCCACAAATCCATGTTTTTGTGTTCCCCGTATCTTCTCCTATCGGAGCTCGGCTATCAATTACTCCGACATTAGTTCTATTAGAGTAAATAGTTTTTGCAATGAAATATCACTAAAGTATTGAAAATTATTGCGTAAGCTGTACATATTTTAGATTATTGTTACAAATAAATAAAGAAAGAAAGTAAAATACTTCTTCACAAGTGCCACCTTTTCGTGCGCTGAAAATATTTGGGGAAACGCGGCGAAATCAAACCCCTAAAAACTCTGCAAAAAAAAAAATTAGACAAATAATATTGAATGCTCTTTTGTAGATCAAGGTTAATGCTCTACACAAAGATAAAGCATTCCCCTGAAAAATGGAATTGATTTTTCAATTTTTGAATTCACTTTCTGAACTATTTTTTGCTTAAATTTCTAGCTAAAATGCAAATTCTACATTCAAATTTAAACAACTGAAACGGTACGAACGGAGGAACTGTTAAAGCATATCTATAATTAGTTTTTAGGACATTTTACCCATTCACACAATAAATTTTTTTTTAAATATTTAAAACACAAAGTAAAATAATAAAATAAACCTCTGATTGCGTAAGAAAAAGATAATTTTTACAATAATCATTATTATGAATTTAAATTAGACCAAATATAGTGAATTATATTCCGCTCAAATATTATCTTAGATTGGAATAAGGGACTGCGGAATTATTACAGCGAATAATAAATAAACTAGTTTGACATCTTCGTTGTTTATTTTTGGGGTGTTATGCCGTGTTGCGCTACCTCCTTCTTTAGCCGACGTTTCAGACAGCGTTGCAGTGTCCATCATCAGGGCAGATCCGGCAGATCCGACGATGTGATCTGCCAGATCTGCCCTGATGATGGAAACTGCAACGCTGTCCGAAACGTCGGCTAAAGAAGGAGGTAGCGCAACACGGCATAACACCCCAAAAACAAACAACGAAAATGCTTTTGGCCGTGAAAATTTAAAAACGTATCTAGTTTCACATCTATAATAGGTGCTCGTACTTCTTGACAAACTAGTTGAATATTTTAATTTTTCAATAAAAAAAACAATGGTTGAAATACGTATATTCAAGTATTTTCATTCGTTCGTAGGTACGATATCTTGAAAACTTGTACCTACTTTATTCGAGAATTCTTAAAACGGTTTGTAGCTTAATACTGTTACAAAACACGCATCAACGAGTTATTACATAATAATATCTGGTGGAAACCTGTATCTGTTTTTTCTCCGATAGTTACTTACTAAAATATATTTACTTACTAAGATAGTTAACTACCTAAAATAAGTAATAAATAAAATTATTTTTTTAAATAAATATTGAGAAGCAGCGGGTGACCAATATTTTATACATTATCCACAGTACTAAATTTATAGTATTACAAAAATTGTATGCAAACCCTCATTCCTCTCTAAGTTAATAAATATAAAAAACGTTAGGTTAAATATCTATAGTAAAGGTTTGGATGGATATTCAATACTGATTAGAATTACGGGCGACTTCCCTTCACCTTCACTTTTTCTTCTCATCCTCCCCTGTTAATAAGATTAAGAGTTAAGCCTGTTATATTTTCTCAAATAAATTGTGTGTGTGTTGCTTTTCTTTCATAAAGGCGAAGTTTTTTTGGTTATTTACTGGAAAACCACTATAAAAGAAATTAGAGTATGTAAATACCTATAATTATATTCCAAATACTAAATTCTACTTCATGTTTCTTTACTTTTAGTATTTATTAATTTTCAACGCCCTTAGGACCTTTTACATGATAAAAGTATGATACAGAGACACAATGTTTAGATAAAAAAAAGATAAACTCAAAGAAATGAACCTTATATAAATGGTAGGTATAAAGATGAATTTAAGTGAAAATAATATATTATAGGAAAAAAAAGCAGAAACTACCTTTGCAATCGTAGACAGTATACAAATAATGATATAGTTTAGGTTATTAATACAAAAATTAGAGAAAAAGAAAAGAAAGGAACAAGTTTTTATGATTTTTACAATATTGTAGCTATCATCATGTGTCTAAATTCTTGGGAATATAATTAATACTGGCATCCTTGCACATAAATGTATGCAAGGATAGCGATTGTAAGTTGACGTGAGGTAAAGTAGGTATCTTCATAAACATTTAAAAAAGATGTTGTTAATTTGTAGGAAAACCACTTCATAGAAGAGGAGCATTGTCCGCAAGGAGCATCGCCTGCCAGCGGGGCGAGGCTCATTTCTTCAGCAGTTAGCAGTTAGCAGTTAGCAGTAGGTAGGCAACAGGCAGCAGGCAGAAGGCAGTAGGCAGCTCTCCCGGGTATAAAGGTGCAGCCTCGAGTCGCGCGCGGTTATTCCACGCCCGACCTGTGACCAGCTTCAGCAACATGTGGCCCGCCAACTGCCTGCTCCTCTGGACCCTGGTCGCCGCGGCCTCCGCCCAGATCCCCTCACTCGGCTGGTGTCCTGATTACCAGGTATGTCTGCATCAAATCAACATTAAGTGCAAACAATTCATTTTAACAATACTCAAATTCTTATATTAATCTCCCTAAACTTTAGAATTCTTTTACATTATTAAAAACCAATATTTCATAAAATCATTTATTTATTATTATTCAACGGCTTTTCAATAGGAATCACAATAATTTGAATTTTAGATACAGAATATCATATTGAAACCCACACGAAAAAAACGTTAATAACGCCTGCAACGATATTTTCAGTCAACAAGGAATATTATAGAAATGCGTTATAATCGTTATTCAGTGAGAAAACAGAATTATTGGTAATACATTATTCCAAAATCTAAAGTTCGTATGGAAAAAAAATGGTACTTATAAATGAATTTATTTTCGTTTATTTAAAATGACACCACAAAGTTGATTTGCGATTATTGAAGAAATAAATATGATTTTTAAAGTTCCAAAATACGAAGAGAGTTATCTATTTTGAAGATTCTGTAGCTTGAGACTCACAAATTTTATGTTTAATAATTACTAATTTACGGTTGGTACGAGATATATAACTTTGAATACCATTCATGAGATAGAGATCCGCCTGCGTGAGATTTCAGCGAGGAAATTCAGACGACACATGTAAGTTATTAATTTTAGATACGTGTATTAAAGTTGCATAGAGTCAGCAAAGCATTTAAAAAAATAGTCCCAAAAACCGTTTGAAATAAAGTAAAGATAGTATTAAAATTGATCATTATTAATAAATATTAAAAAATAGTAATTAAACACGAATGGCTTTACTAACAAGCGTGTTTTAAAACTTATACAACTGATTAACAACTATTAGTGTATCGTAGGTAAATGGTTGTTTATGAGTTGTGAAAATTTTATAACACGTTTATTAGTAATATGTAATTCAAAGATAAAACAAAGATAATTAGTTAATATTATTATTCGAAGTATTGCATCACGTACCTACAAAATATAAATAGTAGATAAAATGGACTAGTTAAAAGTTTTAAAGTTTTTTACACAAAATGTCTACTTTGGTAGTTTAGTAATATGTAATATATGTAATAATTTTGACGGCGTCCCTGGTCGAGGGCCCTCGAATAGCAATCCGAAGATCGCGGGTTCAAATCTCGGCGTGCGTAAGTTAATTTTATTTAATGTCATTACTACCCTGACGAAGAAACCATCGGTTTTGAAACATGTAGGTAATTGTGATTATATTAGTGGTTTAAACAAAGTTATTTGTTTTAATTTAATTTTATTTGATTGATTTATGTTATTTCAAAATTTAATGAGTTAAATTAATATAAGTGATATTTGCGGCACGTTTCAGAGAGGAAGATACTCTCGGTGTCGCCCTGGTGTAAGACCACCATTCCGAACCTTGCTTGAAATGGCTTTAGCCGTGTTTAGTGACCAGATCTGAGCCAGGTATTCCAAACCTTCATCTTACCATCTCCTTACTCTCCCTACTACATTCAGCCTCACAACACACCACAACTCGGGATGCCATATTGTCACTGGCTCCAGATGGTCGGGATACATTTTTCGTCACATTTTCGTAACAATGAGCAACAAGCAAACATTTCACAGCGACATAAAAGGTTTTATTAAAATTATTATTTATTTACGCTTTCAAAAGCTCTTATATATTACTATATATATCATATTTTGTAGGACTTATTACATATTTATTCCACAACCCGATTTGGGAAAAGGGTAAGGAAAAAACTATTACATTTACACATGTAGCAAACACTTTGTGGGAATAGATCATTATAATAAACACAATAATCTTTTATCCTGGATAATTCTTAAAGGATAAAGAAATAACAAAGTGGAATTAAAACAAAGTATTATTGTGTTTATTATAAAAACTATGATGATGACCTTAAATTTAAACGCTCTTTCTCGATGTTCCTACTATGTACAATTCAATAGGATATTTTCATAAACGAGGGATTCTTTTGAAAATGTATGGGATATTAAAAGATAATTTTTCTGATTTTAATCGTACTACTAAAAATGTTTGTTTTTTTATGTTTTCATTCAAATTTATTCATTTTAAAAACGATCAAAAACCGACCAAACCAAAACGGCCCGTGGTTGGCAATGACGCCAAATACAAACGTTAACAAACAACAAAGTACCACTGTCAGAATTTTTTCAAAGCCGGCCAACGCTTATGACGTCACACCGTCACCATTTTCCGGTATTCTCTGGTAATACTCTCTTAATCGTAAGAGCGATTGGCCAGCGGCTGAGAATAAAAGTTTAAAAATGCTTACAACTGTACGGGGAGGTTCCGATGAGAAAGATCGATTATTCACCGTTGAAATTTTTTTAAATTGAAAATTTAATATCGATTTATTTCATTTAAAACTTGCTTTAATATATGCCTACATTCAAGTTGGCAATAAAAATGCTCAAAACGCACGATGATAAATTATTAATTATCGTGTACTTCTTGTAAGTATTTACGATTTTTTAATAATGTCTAAACAAAATAAGCGTGTAAATTTTTTTTTTAATATTTTATTTTGTAAGTAAGACCTTAAATAAATAGAAAAACTGAGGTATTTTTGTCACGAAACACATTCTCGGATTTCTTTTATAATGATTTTAATTTAATTAAAATTAAAATTATGAAAATTGTGTTTACCAGATTATGTATTGATTTATGTTGTAGTATGATTATATGATTAGAAATTTGTGTTGTTTAAAAGAATCTATCGTTTGAAAATTGAACAAATCTGCCAACGACCAACGGTATAACCTTAGTATATATAAAGAGTCAATAATCTAGAATTTGATTTAAAAAGGCCTAATTACCGGTATTCTCTGGAATAATACCCTATTAAGTTATTCTGGTTCAAGAACCGGCTGAACATGCGTTGCACAACACAATTTATGCGCAAACAAAGCTCAGGCATGTTAATTGGTAAACTTGGCATTGGCTCCAATGTGATACGGTCCCACTGGGTTGACTTACCCGTTATGCTCAATAATAGAAGAAGGCAAGCGCATGTTCAGGCTGTCAAGTGCATTCGTAACGAAAGCACGGTGACTCGTGACATCACCGCGCGAGGAGTGCTGCTAAATACCAACACCACCACTCCAGTCTCCAGTCACCGGTTACCAGTCACTAGTTACCAGGCACCAGTGGCCACTGACCGATGTTTATTCTTCGCAGGCCATGGCGAACTTCGACATGAACCGGTTCCTCGGGACCTGGCACGAAGCCGAGCGGTACTTCACTGTGACGGAGCTGGGGAGTCGCTGCGTAACCACGACCTACGAGAAGATGTCGGATGGAAGGGTTTTTGTTTACAACGAGATTAAGAGCGCGCTGTGAGTAGCAACCACTCCCTCTGTACATCTGGTCACTTTCTTTATATTTATATCTATATACTGTACCTGGCCCCCTGGCACACTCGACCGATAAGGATTGATAGGTTAACTATCGGTAACTTCTCATCGTTCCCTAGCATGACTGCAGATCGCAAACGATAAGTTACGGTTCACAATGACTAGGTGTCCTTAATATATTCGATATCAACTGTTGTTTGTACGTTAGCGATCTACAGTTGTCCTAGGGAACGATGAGAAGTTACCTAAAGTGATCCTATCACTCCTTATCGATCGAGTGTGCTAAGGGCCTGGTATATGTTGCCGGGAAACGTGAATCTCATATATTGCTGGGAAACGTGAATATTATATATTCAAATCCTCCCGTATTGCTCGAGGCCGGATGCTTTTTAGTAACCATAATAAATATTATGTTTTAAATTTTGTCATACTATACGATAAATGAATAAAGCTGTTGTAAGCCATTGTCAACATTTAAAGCACCAATACAAATAAATACAATTTCTTTGGCAATGACTATTAACCATAAAATTATAATAAATTCAATATTATACCCACGCTCAGGCATTTGCCTTTGTGGGATTTTTTTGTTCATACAATATAATATTTAAGTATGTTATATACCTTTTATTATTTTATGTACCATTGTATCAAAAAATTTTCAATAAAAAAAAATTAAAAAAAGACTAAATAATAAAAATCAATATTATTGCAATGGTATTTGGCACACCGATATATACTGAGAGTATCTTCCTCCCTGGAACGTAGTGCTAAAATAGCACTGCCTTAGATTTGAACCTACAATTAGTATGAGGAGGATGGAGATGAATTAATGATAAAATTTGTAAAGTAAAATGATGTTCATGTTTGTATTCCAGAACGGGATTCAAGCGAGTGATCGAAGGACAGCTGCAGCACGTGGGGAGGGACGGCGAGGGGAAGCTGTCAGTGAAGTACTCCTCGCTGCCGCTGCCGTACGACACGCACTACACCATCCTGGACACGGACTATGACACCTTCGCCGTAATGTGGTCCTGCAGTGGCATAGGACCCGTTCACACGCGTATGTATTATTACTCCATCTTGTTTCTTTACTGGAATCAAATATTCCCAAATACTACTAAGGTCGTATCATTAATTCTTATTTTGTTTTCAAGAGTTTTATTTTCTATACACATTTGTGACTTATTTTTTTTATTTATATGCTACCGGTTTCGACACATCCGTATCATTCACTAGCAAACTTAAAACTTACTTTAACATTTATACAAGTACAGAAATGGTAAGTAATAGTGGTAGGGTTAATTTTGGGGGTGGGGGAGAACGGTGGGAGGAGTCAACAATACACGGGAACATTGTTAATAATGACATAGTTAAAGTATGCATTTATGTTTATATGTTTAAATTTGTTTTTTTTTTGTTGAAGCTATGGCTTTCTCCATTAAATGATTGGAAACTTTTCTGTATTTGCCAATCATTTAATAGAGACAGACTCTGCGGACTTGTGCGGCTGACTGTGCAGTTATAAACCAATCGATACAGAACTTCTTAAAGCACTGCAATTATATTCGAATAGATAGTGATATAGGTACCATTCCAAAGCTTTGATGAGGAATAGATGTAAATTTAAAAAAGGAATATCGTTAATTTGAGTATCCTAGTGTTGCTAAAATGAAACGGATTGGTTTTTTCCTCTTCTTTAGAGAGTATAATAAAAATCAAAAAAAAAATATCTTGGAATCAGACTGTAAAATAGATTTTTCGTAACATCGCAGAATGTAGGATTTTTTTTTAATAAATGAAACAAATTAATTTGGGTAAACCACCATATAATAACATATTATAGGATAATAACATGACTTATTTCATGTTATTATTCTGACGAACAAACCATCGGTTTTGAAACTTGTAGATGTTATAACATGTTATCATATTAATTTTTCGAAGAAAACTTCTTCGGAAAGGTTTTCACTTCGTGATGGCATTATTTATTATAAAAAGACAAATAACTTTATTTACATCACTTTTATTTTTACACAGTCAACATGTTTCGTGAACGATGTTAAATGTACATAATATATAGTGGTTTACACAAAGTAATTTGTTTCGTTTAAACAAAATGATGCCACAAAATAATTTTGTGAAGATTGAAGAATTTTTTTTTAGTACATCAATGCCTTGTATTATCTGTGTGGCATGGGAAACAGGACATTTTATTTTATTATTGGTATAAATATACCTTGAAAAATAATTTCATGTCACAGACAATAGTATATGTGTAATACAAAAGATATTTTTTGTATAAAACGTTAGAATTTTAGAATAAAGTATGTACCCGTCCAACATTTTGTTTGAATTTACAGAGAGTGCTTGGGTGATGACTAGAGATCGCCTGCCCCCCAACCTGGTCCTGCAGAGGGCATATGGGGTTCTCGACAAATTCAAGATCTCGAGGGCTTTCTTCATCAAGACTGGCCAAGAAGACTGCACCGTGCAGCCGCAGGCCATCGAACCTATCGACCCGGTGGACCTCAAACCGGCGGCGGAGGCTGCACCCGCTGCTCCAGCAGCCGCTGCCGCAGCCCGAGACGCGCAGGACGTGGAGGACGTGCCCAGCGACGTATCCGGTGACGTGCCAAGCGAGGTCGAGTCTATGGAGGAAGATCCCTCTGAACAACTTTAATGTGTATCGCTTTAAAACATTCTCTGAAAGGCTTTATAAAATGCACTTGTGGTACTACATATTAATATTACGGGTTCAAAAATGTGTCGTATTCTTAACTGCATCAAGAAGATCCCGGATGTATCATAGCAGAAATCGGGTTAGCGAGTTCTTGGGTGTATATAGTGACCATTTTTTTACTAGTCCGATTTCTTGAGCACTTTGTTATGAGTATTCTGAATATGAAAGATAATAGGGGTTCGGGATGACCGACAGAAATGTAAATAGACCCTAAAGCTGGCTGGAATGATCCTCACCAAACATCCATTGGCTCACCTACGAGTAATTCATCACGAGACCCCAAATGTCAATTCATAGAAAATTAAAAATTTACCAATGATTGTATTTTTAATGCAGTCTGTCAAATTATGAATTATGCTCACATTGTTATAATATATTCCCTAACTATTATAATGTAAAGCTTACTAACTAGCATATTTTTCCAATGCCCTTTAAATATTACAATGCATATCCGATGAAAAAATCACTTTTCCGCGTGAAGCTTTTTGATATTTTAGTTGCATGCTGTAAAAGATTAAACGCTAGTAATTTTGTTGACGTAATATAAAATTTACACCTTTTGTTTTTCTCCAGGTATCACAGGAAGTAAAAGCAATTGGTCCTCTTCCTGTAGCAGAGCTCATCATATCCAATGTCGTTTTAAAGAAGATTGTAGATGAACCCATTGCCATAGACGTAGCAATTCCAATAGTAGAACTTAAATCGCTTCCTGAACCAAACCAACCTGAACTGCAACCAAGTAAGGAGGGAAATGATATTAGCGAAAGCAGAGAAGATCCAGTTCCATCGGATCAAATAATCAGCGATGTTCAAGCAGAAGGAAAGGACGAGAAATTAGCAGAGCCTGTTGCCGAATCTGTCAAATCTATAGATGATAATTAATTCCCCGGTGGATGCTGGAAATCCCACTTTAAATGTTGTTCTACCAACTCTTCCACAAAACGTTGATATATCTAGTTGCTAGTAAACCACTAAAATTTTTAGTCGAGATATCATCAGAATATCTCGGCTACTAGAATAATTTTACACACTACCTTTTCTCTTTGTTTGTAAGTTCATGAATTATTATTTATTATAAAAAAAATAAAAGGGATTTTATAATCATTGAGGGGACCAGTGTCAATAAACTTCATTATTTAACGTGTTGGTCTGTTTAGCTAAAATATATCTACCATTTGTGAAGAAGTTTGCTGGCATTAAATAATTTTAATAACTATAAATATTCTCTTTTACTTATTTCAACCTACTCGCTAAAAACATCTTAGATTAGAGGCCCATTTCGATCACGCACGCGAAACCTGGAAAACTAAAAAATGGCATGTTAAAATAAAAACCAAAGAAAGCTTACTGTACCACCCAGTAGAAAAGTAGTTGTCACTGTTTTAACATGTAACGCAATCCAAAGCAATATTATTGTTTGATTTAGTAACCAAGGAATGAATGACAAGGAGTGGTTTTTGGAGTTTAGGTTAAAGTTAAGATTTTGTTTTGATTTCGCGGATAATGTACCTGTAACTGTAATGCTGTAACTGTAACGATGTCGGTTATATAATACATACTCCGATTGTAAAGACTTGGATATATTTTTGAATTCAATCACTACCTTCAGAAGGAACTTATATTTACATATGATCTCCTTACTTAAGACAAATTTATAATTACTACATCATCACTTCTGCAATAACCATATAACATGGTTTAACAGTAAGTACTATACGCGCCAAACTTAAATGTCGTCATGAACCTTAATAAGATCCATCCTTGCGCAGGTACATGTAATTTTACTGACTTTACCATGACCTTAAGTGAAAGAGAAAGATGCGTAAAAACGCACGTCGTGGAGGCATACCACTTTTCAGACCTTAAACTCGCCAATTGCGACGTTTTCTGAAAATCAGGTCAGTATTGAAGTTTGTGGGGTGTACTATACCCGAAGGAATCAGCGATTCTTGAGCATATGTGGAGTAAAAAACGTAGATATCATTTTGCTATCCGAGCTTTTTTTCAATTCAAAACTTCTTCTTCTTCTTTCCCTTGTCCTATTCGGGTCGGGGACCCACTGCATCGACAAGGCTCCTCCATACGTCCCTGTCTTTCGCCGGTTGTTCGGCCTCCGTCCATGGCAGACCCATCGTCTCCTCGCACAGTTTTTGGAATTGCCTCGCCCAACTGTGTCTGGGGCGGCCCACCGGCCGTCTACCCTCTGGAATGGTACTCAGTATTTTCCTCGGAATTCGGTCATCAGACATTCTTAGTACATGCCCAAGCCACCTC
Source organism: Limnephilus auricula (assembly GCA_951813805.1). Taxonomy (NCBI): domain Eukaryota; kingdom Metazoa; phylum Arthropoda; class Insecta; order Trichoptera; family Limnephilidae; genus Limnephilus; species Limnephilus auricula. The sequence goes on from OX638390.1 coordinate 42,510,908, forward strand.
AGTTGCGATTTTTCCATGAAGAGTAGCAGTGGTTCAATGCTTAGATCATCTCGGATCGTAGAGTTTATTATATGATCCCATTTCGTAACCCCTGCCACTCCTCTGAAGTACCTCATTTCGGCAGCTTGGACTCTAGAGCGCGTTTGTTCGTTTATAGATGAAGACCCCAAGGCAAGAAGTTGTTAACTTACATTGAAGGCATTCTGAGATATTTAGACTTTTGCGTTTTGCCTTATAATTTTTTACTTGAATGTCATATACAATGTACTGATCCTTCATGGTGTAGTAAACAAACCAAATTTACATTACATCTAGTAATATTAAGTAGTTTTGCAGTCTAAAAGTTAAAATAAACACGTTTTCTACAAAAAAATGTAGTTAACATGTTCATGCCATCTAGATATCTACAGGGATAGGTGAGGAAGATACAGAATTGAAAGGCAAGAACATGTTATATTCTTGTTGTCTTATTTAATCAACAAATTAAACATTTTTTTAAATATTATAAAGTAACTAAATTATAATTATTATTGAAAAGAAAAGGTAGCAGAGCATATGATAAAATTTTTTTTTTGAGACTGAAAAAATCCACAAAAAACCTCATCCAGGTATGGTAACAATTTTTGGATATCATTCCATGTGGCCGCATCGATTTCTTTGTTATCTCTCACATTTGATGACAGCATTGGAAGATTCTCTTCCAGTTTTGGTGTACTATAAGATTTAAGACTTTTTTATAATTAACGTAAGAATCACCTCTCATCCTAACTAACTAACTAACGAACACCATCACGCCGTTTCCCCGCATTAGTGAATTCGCCGGCCAAGTAAACTAGCCCCGTGTCATTGATGCTTTATTTACCTGGCAGGTTAACTAACTACCACGCCGTTTCCCGCAGGGGTAGGCAGAGAGGACGGACCGCCAAACAACTCGGTCTTGGCACACAGTCCTTGCCTCATTCACATTCATACATCTTCTCATACATACTCTTCTATTATTCTTACTCTTGACATGGCCCGACTCAAGTATCTGATTTACTTGATCGTGCCACATTTTTCTTGGGCGTCCTCGGCTTCTTCTACCATTCACATTCGCATCATAAATTCTCTTTACAATCCTTTCTTCATTCATTCGCTCAACATGCCCAAACCATCTAAGCGTCCATTTCTTAATCTTACATATTACGCTCACATCAGCCTTGCATTCTTTTAGGACCTCCACATTCCTCACACGATCATACATGGTTTTACCACACATACGCCTCAGGGATCTCATTTCTACAGCATTCAGTCTACTTTCATCCTTTCTCTGCCAGTTCCATGCTTCACTGCTATACATCAGGGTAGGTACCAGTACTCCATTGTGGACTGCTAGCTTCGCTTCTGTGGACAACTTTTTGTTGGCTCCAACGGCGTTCAATCCTCCATTAATGGAGTTACCTGCATTCACCCTTCTTTCAATATCTCTATCAGCCTTCCAATCTCTCGTAAACATACTTCCCAAATATACAAACTCATCCACCTGCTCCAAATATGCTCATCCTAGCGTCCCGCGCTATTTCTCTTGCTCGCCCTCTAAGCCCTCTGAAACAAATTAATAAGCATTACAATAAAAAATGCTTGACTTTTAGTCAGAAAAACACTAAAACAAAAAATGCTTCACCCACTTTCAAACTACTCCTAACCTCAAACTACTTTATGGACAAATTAAGATAATGCTAATGTTTTATACAGCTTACCTGATTCTGTGATCAATTGTTGACAGATTTTCACAATTTTTCACCTCTGGAACTCATTTTCAATGATTTTGCACTGCAAAACTTTTGAAAACGACCAAGGTAAACGTCAAAGTGAGTGAATAACATGTTAACTACAGAAATCTCAACCAATGTAGATGGGAAGAAGTTGTTAATTACAGAATTACGGCAAGAACTTGTTATCTTTGTAGTTAACAAGTTCTTGCCCTAATTTTATCAACTTAATGTCACAGAAACACGTAGTTAACATGTTCATCACATTGATTTAAGCATGTTCTTGCCGTTTTTAAGCTCTGGCATAGTGTTCATTGGAAAGAGCGTATGCGAATTAGTTTAGAGAGCATTCTAACTCATTTTTTACGAAAATGTAAGTTAACAACTTCTTGCCTTGGGGTCTTCAGATTTAAATTGAATTTTGTCTAATTTGCTGAATACATTTTTTGATGATGGTGATGATAAAAATTGGACAGGTATAGTCGAGATGGATTCGAATAAGTGCACTGTAAAATAACTTAAAAGTATGGCGAGTCACCTCACCTAATACCGGTTGTTGATCTGACGATTTTTTTGGCCATTAGTAACTTTATTTTTGGATGATAAGAAGAAAGCTATATCATCCGCGGACTCAATAGCTTTACTTGAGAGGGAACAGTGACACGCATATCATACGTGTATATATAACACAATAAGGAGAACAATACATCGCCTTGGGGTCGACCCTTCCTAATATATCTACTTTGAGAAATAATATCAGGTAGCTCAATAAAAAAAATCTATCAAGACATAGATAAATAATATATTGGACAAACATGGGGGGGTAAAAGGTAAAAGATAAAAAGTTTTATTTTCAGGATTAGGATAAAAAAGGGGGCTTCTATGTCTTTAAAGACTTCAAGATGTACTCCCGGTTAGAAATAGATAAATTAAAATCAGTGCTGATGATGGCGGGCTCACCTTGAGTAGGTTGTTTTTTCCTAAATTTATATGAATACTTAACCAAACTACGCAAAAACTATGTACTACTCGTTATTTAAACTAAACAAAAAGTGTGAACTAATTTGGCTTTTATTGTGTCAAAATTGCAGCGATTATTAGTTAATTGTCGCCCAGTCCATGTGTTCTCTCCATAACACAATTAAACCCGATGTTATTGTTGTAAAATAATATATTCCATCTGGCCCCCTGGCACAGTCGGTCGATAAGGATTGATAAGATAAATTTCGGTAACTTCAGATCGCCAATGAATAACAGTTCACAGTGACTAAGTGTGCTTAATATATTCGACGTCAACTGTTGTTTGTACGTTGACGATCAACGGCTAAGTCCTCTATCACGACACAAGCAACATTTTCCGCTTACTGTCGCGTGTAGTAGGAGAGTTTTAAATGTTGTCAGGTTATTCGTAACCCGGGAATGTTGTCTTTCTTTTTAAAAAGTTAAAAGTTAATCCTTATCGATCGACTGCGCCAGGGGGCCAGGTATCAGGACTTCGGAAGAACATGTAAGGACAGCAAATTTATACCGTCAGGGCAATCAAATATTGAATTAAAAAAATTATATCTACCATAAACGGAGAGCAAATAATAATGGCCTTTCAGATAATTTAGATCAATTGAGTAATCGTAAATTTACAAAATTGATTTCATCATTGAAGACAATACTGCCGTGGTAAGTAAATATGAAGTAATTTGTATGAAAAGTCATTCTCCAGAATAAAGGCTAGAGGTGTTGCATTTTTGTTTAACGTTTTACCATATTTGTACTGATTTTTTTTGTCAAAGCACTTGTCTTATCTTCTCACGTATCTTCTATATTATCTCTAAAATTATAAAAAAAAATATATATAAGACTGTTTGTTGTCTTTAGGTTTTAAATGACAAATAAAACAATCTGTTGCTCTGGAGTATAAAGAAACGATAATTAAAGTTTATTTGTCATATAGAGGTTGTTTTTATATTTTTTTATAAATATCTGCTACTTAACATAGTGTAACCAAAGTCATGACGTTTGAAAAAAAATAATAGAATAAAATAAAATTCATATTTCAAATATAAAGGAATCATGGATATTTCTAGGTAAGTACTTAAATACTAGGTAGGTAGGTAAATATAAAGGAATCCTGGACATTTCTAGGTAGGTATTCTTATTCCTTTACATCTCCCCCCCTAGGATTAGAAAATTTCTCTGGAGATTTCTTCTTTCTAATCTTCATTTTCTTCTGGTAAGGGGCAGGAATAAGTTTTGTAATATGGAATAGATTTGACTCCATCTTTCTATGTCCCATATTAATCTTGTATATTGATTGAGATAGTTTATCTTCGATTTTAATTGACCAATCCTTAACTCATCTAATTTTCTTCTATTTAGTTTGTGACCATTTTTAACATATACCATATCGCCTAATTTAAAATTATGGGTTCTTCTATTTTTATCAATTAACATTTTATTATATTCATGTGACTTAATTTTTCTTTCTAATGCAAATTTTCTATCTCTAATCCAGTCATCTGCTTCTTTTTCTAGTTTAAGTTCATTCGGTATGAATGAAACATCAGTACCATCCAATAGGTATCTCGGTGCAAAGCCTGTTATTGAGTGTTCCGTGTTATTATATCTAACTACACAATTATGAGCAATAGTCGTCCTTGATTTTGTATTTAGTTTTTCATTTATCTTGCACCTTATTTTATTTACAAGTGTTTGGTTTAGCCTTTCGTTAATTCCGTTAGAAAACGGCGAATTTACTGCAGTGAAAATTAATGTCATTGATCTTTCATTTAAAAAAGTTTAAAACTCTTTTGAGTTAATTCCAGGATATTGGTCGGTGAGAACCATGCCAATTTCATTACAATTTGGTACAATATTTATAAGTGTTGTAAAGTTCTTTGCACTCTGTGTCTTTGAGGTTACTATATAAGCATATCGAGTGAATTGGTCGACTAAAAATTGCATATATTTTTTTTGTTGATCGAGAGCCACCAAATCCCCCAATTGTGTCTATTGAGACAATTTCAAATGGTTTTGTGGCAGGGCCGAATTATGGCATTGAACCATATTTAGATTGTCCTCTTGTCTTATTTTTTATGCATATTTCACACTTTTTGCATAAATCAGTGATATTTCTAGTTAAATTCTTTGCTGTATAAACTTTTCCTATTTTCTTTTGCATTTGTTTTATACCTATATGACACATATTTTCATGTATTAGTTTAATACATTTTATACTGAGTTCCTCTGACAGTAGTATTTTTTCCTGCTTTCTTATCCTCTTATAATATATATTGTATTTATATATTAACTTGTTCTTCTATTTTTTTATATCTTAATTTTTCTCTTGGTCTGTTAATATATCATTCAATGTTAGGTACTAAGTTTATTATTTTCAACTGTTTATCTACATCTTTATTAGCTTCTAATACTGGGTTTCTGCTCAAGCAATCTGCCTCTAAATTATTCTCTCCTGGTACATATTTTATTTTGAAGTCATATTGTGATAGGTAATAGGTTAAATCTCCTAATTCTTTGTCCGTTCTAGATTTAATGTTTAAATTTTCCAATGGTTTGTGGTCGGAATATACTGTGAAATGTTTTCCTATTAGCCAGTACTGCCAGTATCTGATGGCCTCTTTAATAGCTAAGCATTCTAAATATATAGCCTTTTTTTCTTTTGGACTTCATTTAATTTTTTTGAAAAATAAGCCACAGGTTTTTCTTTTCCATCAGTTTGAGTCTGTTTTAAAATAGCTCCAAAACCTTCTAGAGAAGCATCTGTATATATATTACTTGGTAAATCTTGATCAAAAATTTCCAGGTTAGGTTGTGAGCATGGCAGGTTCTTCATCGTTTCGAAGGCATTTTGGCATTTATCAGTCAAAATAAACTTTTGGTTTTTCCTTAGTAAATTATGCAAAGGATCTAGTATTATTGCGCTCTTCGGAATGTAATCATGATAAAAGTTGATTTTTCCTAGAAATTGTCTCACATTCTTCTGTGTTTTTGGAATAGGAAAATTCTTTATTGAAATCAAATTATCCTTTACTGGCTTGACTGAATTATTCTGAATTATATGACCCAAATATTTTACCATGTCTGATGCAAAGTGCATTTTGTAAATTTTAATCTAAAACCTTCTATTAGATATGAAATTAAACAATTTTTTCACTTTCTTCCACTTGTTTATTTACACCAGAGGTGCTAGCATAGTACATCGATAAGGATCGGTAGGATAATTGTCGATAACTTCTCATCGTCCCCTAGGACAACTGCAGATCGCTAACGTACAAACAACAGTTGATATCGAATATATTAGGGACACTTAGTCATTGTGAACTGTCACCTATTCGTTTGCGATCTGCAGTTTTATTTTATTTTTTTTCGTTTTTATTTGTATTATTCAGGTAGAGTTTCTGTGATATTTGTAAGTCCTCACTTTGGATAAGTTTAAAGTCTTTTATCATGTCTAATCCAATCAAAAAATCATACTTGAAATTGTGTTCATCAATAATGTACACATCAACATTTTTCTCGAATTCCAATATTTTTATCTTTAAAGTTGTCAAACCACTTGTCTTTTTAACACCATTAATCGTTACTAAATCTGCTTCATTCAAATTGTTTACTTTTCCTTTTAGTTTCAATAACATAGAATTAATTAGAGAAACATTTAAACCTGAATCATAAATGCCATATATTTCTAATTCATCATTTAGTAGAAGTTTGAATCTTATTAATGGTGTTACTATTCGTTTTTTGAATCGTTTTCATTAATCTCAGTCTCTATCACTGAATTGTTTATACGTTTAATCTTAAATTTTTCATCCTCTTTTGTTTTAAACCAGCATGCAGCTTCGGGGTGGTAATGGCTACCTTTATTTAATTTTTCACAAGTTTTGCAAGGTTTAATTTTATAAACTCTTACTTTATTATCAAATGTATTTCTCTTGAATTTATTATAATTATTTTTATTGACTATTTGTTCATGTTTACCAATTTCATTGAAAAGATTTGCAGTCGATGTTATTGATTCCTTATCCATTTTATACATTATATCATATATAGTAGACCCGTAACAATAAGATGAATCAATGTCTGTGTGTCAATATTTTTATTTATCTCCAATAAAAATCTTTTTTTTGTGGCATATTCCCGTAATGAACCTCCTTGAAATTTAAATGCAAATGCATATTTAACTTGTGACCAACCTTTGTTTCCGTATGTTTCACAAAAAATTGTTTTCCATATTGCCCATCCTGCGTTTACTGTACATTTTATTAACATAGTAGTGTACCAATCTAGGCACTGTTTTTCAAGTAAATACTTTAAAGCCTCAATTTTTTCTGCCTCCTTTAATATCTCAAAACGTGTACATATCAAAATACGTCTCAAAATCATTGATCTATTGGTTTACATTTGATGTTTTTTCTGAAAACTTCTCTAGTAAAAATCTTTCTGCTATTTTCCCAAGATTTTTATTTTCAGTGCCCTTACTAGTATTATTGTCAGAAAATTTTGTTTCATGGGTAGATTCGTCCAGGTATTGGTCACCAAATTGTAAATTCCCACCTTCATCTAAGTAAATTTTCCTCAATCCTTGGGTTAATGGAATCCATAGTTTCCGTGTTTGATGTCTTTTCTTTAGAGAATTCTTAATTTTGGTAAAAACATCCGTAGCAGTTATGGCGGTGTGTTTGCTTGCAATTTTCAAATCATCAGGAATATCAAATACATGTCTATCGGGTGTCTCGATTGATGTTATGCAGATCACATTGGTTTTTCCATCCGATGCTGCTAATACTGTAAATGTGAATCGTAACTTTTCCATTTCTCTTCACTAAAAATTGTCGTTTTATAAGACTGTTTGTTGTCTTTAGGTTTTAAATGACAAATAAAACAATGTGTTGCTCTGGAGTATAAAGAAACGACAATTAAAGTTAATTTGACATATAGAGGTTGTTTTTATAATTTTTAAAAAATATCAGCCACATAACATAGTGTAACAAAAGTCATGATATTTGAAAAAAAATAATAGAATAAAATAAAATTCATAATTCAAATATAAAGGAATCCTAGATATTTCAAGGTAGGAACTTAAATACTAGGTAGGTAGGTAGGTAAATATAAAGGAATCCTAGACATTTCTAGGTAGGTACTCTTATTCCTTTACATATATTTATTTTGAAAATATGTGATTTCCCGTTTTTACCTACCAACTATGAACGTTTTTGAAGTGCATGTAAACTGTAAGATTAATGTGAATACGGCACAAGAATTGCAAATATTCTGAGCCAGTAAGATTACAACTTCCTCGATTGGGGCATGTTATGAAGCGAGAGGAGCGGGGAGGGGAAGGAGATGGGAAGAGAAATTCGGGAATTCCTGGCTATTTAGAAATAGTGGCCAAACACGGCTCAAGTCATTTCAAGCAACGTTTCATTCTAGTCTATTCAATCTACAACCTTCAATTTCAACGTAGGAACTGTCTATTTGCTCTCAGAAAAAGGAATTCTGCATATTTTTTTAACAAGCAATCGATAGCTTTGTACCCTTACAAAAATATTTCAATTATAAATTCAAACAATTACTTATGATAAATAAAATTGCTCACAAACGTCATAAAATAAAAAGAATATACATTATCATATCGCATTCTCCAATTGAATTCTCCAGTCATTGTGATTCTAATTCTAAAAGTCAATAGAATGTTTTAATTTTTGTTAAATTATATTTCTTATTTATTTATTTGTCAAAGCAGTATAAAAAATCAAGTAAAAGCCTTTTCAAGCAACGTTTCAATTTTGAATGGTGGTCTTACACCAGGGCGATACTGAGAGTATCTTCTACTCTGGAACGTGTCGCAAAACATCACGCGCAATTACTAAAAACAACACTTCGTTTCAGCCTCGTTTCAACTTGATTACTCCAAGAACTAAATATTTAAATTCAGGCGGGAACCTCCCCCCCTTCCCTGTGAATACTATAGCTACGTCCTTGTTATACCTGCACATATGTTATAATCCGGCGCAGGTGTTGCAAATTGACAGAACGCTCTAAATCGAATGAACTGGCATGGTTTGTTTTGGAAAACAAAACCAACACAAAAAGTTGAACGAAACGGCTGATGTTACACCGGAAATTGAATGTATATATTTAATATTTACGTACCTTTTGCGATTTTATTATATTGATTTAGTTCATGTGACATATGCGAATAAAATAAACATGTGTGTGTACCGTGGTAAATTATTAATTTGCACTTTGTCCGACCAGTCAGTAGTCGGCAAGTGTTTACTTTGTCTAATGAAAAAAGGTAGGTAAATTAGAGAATTAAAAACTTTTGCAATATTGATTTCAATTTAAAAGAAGTCATATTATTTTTTTCAAAATATTAAATTTTTGAATCTTTAAAAATCAGTCATATATGATTATGTTGTATACGCTACGAAATGTAGATATATTGAACGACGTGATCTATCATATATGTATCTTCTTACATCTAAAATCTATCTTCTATGTGTCTTCTTACATCCGTGATCTATTTATATATTTCTCTAGAAGATTGTCTGCTACGGATAAATTTGATTTTTATACAAGTCTTCAGTTTTATTCAGATATTCATGAAAATTAGCACACTTGAGCACATTAAACAAATTGCAAAATTTCCACAATTTGCACCTTCGAAAGACGATGTCGGTCTATTTAGATTTAACATGGCTCGGGCAATGCCGGGACTTCAGATAGTTTATAATAAAAACGTATTTTGGGTACATCATTTTACTTTTATACGTGAAAATATTTTTAATTATTAAATTTTTTTATTTATTGAACGCACGTTGAGCTTTTGCAATAATAATGCAAAATGGGAGTATGTAGGTACATAAGTTGGCTACACATTATAAAAATAAAATTATGAAAATACTTTATATAAATACATCAGATACAGTTACAACTAGTACAGTGGCTGAGTTGGCATCGCATTTGGGTCCCACCCGGGGGGTTGGTGTTCGATTCCTCTACTGGCTGGATTGTTCGGCTGGCTAAGTCCTCCATCAGGACACAAGAAACATTCCCCCTTATTGTGGTGACAATAGGAGATTTTCAAATATTTTCAGGTTATAGTAACCCGGAAATGTTTGTCTTTCTTTAAAAAAATATCTTTTTGGTTTTGATGTAGGACGGATAAGTATTGAATATGTCGTAAAGTTCTGTATGTGTATTTTCAGTTTGTATGGTTTTCACAGCGGTAAATTTGGTGGAGTCGAGTAGGTATAACAGGGACTGGGAATTTGTAGCACTTAACATATTATTATTATTTTTTTTTTTTTTTTTAAAAAGAAAGACAAACATTCCCGGGTTACGAATAACCCAACAACATTTAAAAATCTCCTACTACCACCACACTAAGCGGAAGATGTTGCTTGTGTTATGATGGAGGACTTAGCCAGCCGAGGAATCGAACACGGAACGCCCGGGTGGGACCCAAACGCGATGCCCACACAACCACTGACCGGTCATATATGAAGTTATTCGGTAATTAATTTAAAAAGTATAAGAATATCATCAATCGTTCTCTTTTAGCAGATATAACTTTTAGTTTTGTAGGAGATATTTTGAACACAATATTTATTATCTAAGAAACCTCCTTTGTACTTTCTCTAAACTGTGTAAGTTACAAATACAAATAGGATACCATACAGGGGATGCATATTCTAGCTGCGGTCTCATATTATTATAATTGACTCGACGTTATGAAAAGTTCTTGTATTACCTATTACAATCAGGGAAATCAAGAAAAAAATCCTGTCTAAAATAATTTCAAGGTCTTTAATGAATGATACCTTTTTTTTGTTCTTTCGACATTATGTCCGGGTTAAATTTTCCCCACAGGAAAAACTAAACCCTTCCACAAATGATCATCTAGTAGATCCACGCTATGCAAGTGTACTATATAAGTCTAATAATACAAACCATTTCCAAATGGGAAAATAATTCACCGACTCCAGATATTTTCATATCAGAGGCCTCCTCTCGGTAGAACTCCTGGACCGATAAATCCTACCGATCCCTCAATATAAATATTATATACATGTATTTAAAATGACTGATTTTTGCATTTTTATAAATAAATTTTTTGACAAATCTAATAAACCTAAATTTTTAATGAGAGAGATTTAATTTTTTTTTTTATAATATTTTATTTATTCCTACATAATGCCAGTAGCCGAAATAACAAATGGTAATATTTTTATTGTCTGAGAATGCCAAATTCTTTTAATCTCATTTCCTAAATCTGCATATTTTTACATATTTCTTCAGAAACAGATTTTTCAATATTACAGGAATTTGGAATAGCTACATCAATGATATAAGTTATTTTTTTAAATTTTGTCATGTAAAACTATATCGGGTCTATTTTGACTAATTGTTCTGACTGTTATAGTATAGTTTTATCATTATATATTTTATAAAATTCATTTTCTAAAAATGAATTTAATTCTTATTCATAATATGGTATTATATTATGGCAGTCAATCAAGTTATGTTTAATTACCAAACTTTGGTGAATTATTTTAAAAACCTGATTGTGCCTAAATGTATACTCGGACGGCGCTAATACAGAACATCCCGAAATCATATGTTATATAGTTTCCGGAAAAGCCAAACATTTTCTACACAAATAATTAATTTGATTTGTATCTTTGATCATATTTATGCTTAATATAATGTTTAGTGTTAATGACTCTATTTTGAATGGCAAGAATAAATAATAATAAATCCTTCTATTTCAGCGCTCAACTCTGCAATACTCAACCTTTTGTTTGACGAAAGTTTGTCAACATACGTTTGGTTGAGATAATTGAATTGTTTTGCGTGAATAATTTTATTTGACCAGGAATCTAATAATTCCTGGTTGGTAGTTTGCCCTGCAGGACTCCATACTTGGTATTGGGGGTAAAGTGCACTACTTTAGGGAGTAATTCTACATGATGGTAGAAGTAAATAATCATCCCGTAAATTCCACCTTTTACGCGTTTTCCACAGATTATTTATTCCATACAAATAAATTATTTTTTTAAACCTTAAAACATTATAATTTCCAAAAAAGTATTGATGTTTTTTACTTGCAGTCTCATCTAGAATCACCCCCGGAGATTTTGTATAATATTATGGGCTTAGTCTATGCTGCCGAAGACGAAGGTGACCTTTGGAAATGATAAGATGAATTCAGATGGACGAATTTTGGAATAATTGAATAATACAATTGTAGCAAAGTAAAAACCAATGTACTCTGAGTCCTAGATGGGTCATTTCAAGTAAACTTATAAAATATTAAAATAAATCAGAAAATTATAGTCACGAGCAGTAACCATACTCCTGCTTTTTTTTATCCTTTCCAGACAAGTCTAAGAGAATCTGGGTTTCTCCAAAATGCTGAAAACCCAGCATTCTAAATTAAGCCCTACATCATACTGTAGGTAATGTAAATAATATTGATATGATCGTGAATCGGCAGCACACATAAACCCGAAACCATTCATCTTGGAGACACATTATACATTTTCAGAATTTTTTTGCATAATAATATATTGCTCACCTATTGTAAAAGAACCACATGTCTGAAAATTGCTATTTGCAAAAATTGTTAAATGCATACTATAAAAATACTTAAATTACAAGACAGACATAAAATAAACGACTTACCTTTTTTATACAAAAAACTTAACTCCAAATTCGACTGTTCCAAACTCCTGCAACAAAGCGAATCCACAATAACAACACGACAAAATACATTATTCTATTGCAGCACACATAGCGCAAATACATTGCTTGCCGAAACAATGGTTTCACACTATGGGAAACCAATACATGGTGACGCTGGTATTGACGTATTTAATGTTCGTTTGGTGAATTTTGTGGACAATGTAAAATATTTATTCCTTCACTATTCATAAACAGAAGTTATGTTTTTGTAAACCTGTCTGATGGCTGAATTTTTTAATTTTAGTTTCTTGTATTTTTTACCTAATGCAATTTTAATGTTAATGTTTCTTTCGTAGTTTTATGTCATTTTAAAATTATTGTATTACTTGCATGTAAAAGCCTTCTGGGCATTAAATAAATAAAACAATAAAAAATAAAAAACAAAATTACAGAAAAAAACATCTGTACATTGCAGTTGTTTGATATTCGACAAATATTTGAAATTCGTTAATTTTCGTTAGTTTTCCAAAATATTATAAATATACTACTTTGGCAATACGTTAAAAATGATATATACTAATTACAATTTATAAAAATAAGAGTAGCGTAACAAATCACACGGATTACGAGAAAGGAAATAAGAATGGTTAACATTACTTAACATGTATAATTAACAAGTTTCAACTTTTATAGTTTAGACCGAAAATGTTATTCTATGCTACTATAAAAATGACGTGGAAAACATACCTATTAACTATCTATTCGCAGACGACTAATCACAATCACGGTAGATGTAATGATTTATTTAGAATACCCTGAGCTATTATTATTAGCTATTATATATGTTATTTTAAAACCAAAATTAATAAATCATCTGAAATTAAATCACTGTACATTGATAATACTAACACGTCAGATCCAAAAAAGATGGTAAACTTTGCAAATAATCATTTCACGTCAGTGGGTATCTCACTGGCAAAAAATATTCTCGATAAAATCAACGCAACTGAAACTGATCTAGCTAAGATACCTGTCTGTAATCTCGGTTATTCAATTGATAACATTCAAACTACATCACAAGAAGTGATGAAAATAATTGACGAGCTAAAATCATCCAATGCGTGCGGACCTGATAAGATCTCATCTAAGCTGTTAAAAATTATTAAACCAGCCATAGCATCACCGATAACGTTCATTTGTAATTTAAGTTTTAACTCTGGAAAATTCCCCAATCATTTAAAACAATCTATTGTTATTCTACTACACAAACACGGAGATAAATCACAGATTAACAACTACCGACCGGTTTCTTTGATCAACTCTGTATCTAAAATTATTGAGAAAATTGTTAAGAATCGACTCAACCTATATCTAGAAAACAATAACTTCTTTTCCAATAATCAATTCGGTTTCCGTCCAGGTTTAGGCACTGAAAATGCCATTGCCAACTTAACAAAAATTATCTCTAATAACATCGATAGAGGAACAAAATGCATTGCGCTCTTCCTGGATCTAGCAAAAGCATTCGACACCATATCTCACAAAATTCTGTTGAATAAACTTCAGCGCATTGGTATACAAGGTCAGCTATTCGAGTGGTTGTGTAGCTATTTAGAAAACAGAAGCCAAAGAGTGCTTATTAACGACACTATAAGCAACCCAGCTAATATTAAATTCGGTGTTCCCCAAGGAAGTACGCTAGGACCACTTTTATTCAATATATATATAAATGAGCTATGTAACAGTTCCTTTGCCGACCACATAATCACCTTTGCCGACGACACAGTTTTATTATATGAAGACAAAAGCTGGAATGTTGTTCACAGTAAAGCAGAAGTAGGTTTAAACAAGGTCAAACAATGGCTAGATAACAATCTCCTCACTCTCAACTTACATAAAACCAAATTCATCCGTTTCAGTGCAACACAAGCAGGAAAACCAAAAGAAATACACAACATCATTATACACCACTGTAACGACCGAACCACTTGTAAATGTATAACCTTAGAATGTGTCGATAGTATAAAATATCTTGGAGTAATCATAGACAAATCTCTGAGATGGGGTGAACATATAGACTGGACTTCCACAAAGGTCAGAAAACTTACTCATCTATTCATGTCTGTTAGAAATATTATTTGCATAAAAGATCTGAAACAAATGTACCATGCCTTGTGTAACTCATTGCTAGAATATGCATCCTTGGGATGGGGAGGCTGTTCCAAAACATTACTTGATCCTTTAGTAAAAGCACAAAAATCACTTCTAAGGGTCATACTTAAGAAACCATTTAGGTATCCCAGTGATCTATTATTTAAAGAGATACGAGTTCTTGATGTACGGCAACTGTATATAAGAAAAATTATTTTACATACACAAAAACATCGACAGCACTATTCATCCATTGATCATCTCCACAACACCCGTCATGCAAGAAGGAATCCAGTAGTTCCACCCACTACAAACACATCACATGCCCAAAGACAATACTCCTACTTAGGGCCTAAAGTGTTCAACCTCATTCCCGATACATGGAAATTGAAAAGTGCTAGCACTTTGCGTAAATGGATTAGCAATTGGCTTCTGGACATGGGGAGAGTCGAGAGCGAACATATGCTAACATAAAGTCACATACCTAATATGTACTAAATAAGTGTATCTATGTTAATGCAAAAAAAAAATAAAAAATTATCTTTTAGTAATTGTTTAAAAAGTTAGTAAAAAAAATTATAGCATTGATAATATTATGTTAATTCTTATTATATTATCTTCCAAAGGGTTATTTACACTTAATAGAGATAAGGATCGAAAAGTTACTTTTTATATCAATTTATATATATAATAATTTATAGAATATGTACTAAAACACAATTTGGCTGTCCTGAAACGGGAATCCTTCCCAGTTGGACAGACAAAGGATTATCATGTATTGTATGTTTGTATTATATAAATAAATAAAAAAAAATAAATAAATAAAAAAATAAAAAATAAATATAGCTATTATATAGCTCTTCAGTTGTATACTATCCAAGGCCGCAAGTTGATGACCTATGACATAAAAAAATCTATTTGCTTTGTGTCCTGAAGGTCGAAACGCTTCATCAATTGTTTGAATGTATGAATGTTGGACCAAAATATACAATTGAATGATATACCTTTTAAGTTCGCATTACATTATTTTACACACGGTATTCATACCGCACAAGAAACCCAAGTTTTTGGAGCCAGTGGAACTATGGCATACTCAGTTTAAATATGCTGTGGGGGTGGGTAGAAGAGAGGGGGGGATATGGTGCGAAGAAGGTTGGGAAGTGTAAGGGCTGGTGGACTTTTTTAGATCTGGTCACAAAACACGACAAAATTCATTTCAAACATATCGTTTCTATTTTCTTGATGGTGGTCTGGTCACCAGGGCAATTCTGAGAGTATCTACCACTCTTGTACTATAAAAATAAGCGGAATATGTCATTCAGTACCTACTTATTGTAAAGCGTTTATAGTCATTACTTTATTGTAAAAACGAGCCAATGAATGTAACTTGATAAAAGATCTTACCTCGAAACAAAAGTAAAACGATAAAATAATACACAATAAGAAAATTGAGGTGTAGATATGTGACGTGCCAATAAAAATGTATCGTGCCAATAATGTTTGTTTCTTTCCCCCCCCCCCCAAAAGAAAAAAAAAATGTAGGCGTTTTTCCAAGGAAAAGTGTGAGTTTCGAAGTATCACTTCGAAAAAGAGATCATTTAAAGAATCTTTGTTGCAGAAAAAACAAAAATGTAATTAATTCTGATTCATATTCTTTTAAAATTTAACAATCTGGTATTAATTATGGTCTGCGATATACTGACACGGGTGCTGGAAAACGGTCAATAGCGGGAATATTTTTTTGTACAACAGGATACAAAGTAAAAGAATGTCCAAAATATAAAGTCTTTAAAAAATATATCAACCAGTTCAACCTGGTTTTGTTGCAGATATCGTAGACAAGCTAACCTTTGAAGTTAACATTTGACATAACATTTCCATTTTTTAATGATGTGCTTTGCTGTTATTTTTGGTGAAATGATATACACTGTTATTATTGTTCTTGAAGGTCTTTGGACTTGAAGGAAAAGTTGTTATTTGACGGTTGCAGCAGGCGCCATTTTTGCAGTCAAATGTTGAATTTTTAGCACTACTTATGAAGCAATGGCGGAGAGTTTGTCGTTGATTTCCATTCTTGACGAGTTTGCCATGAATATTTTAAATCTTCCCGGAGTCTGGAAAACCTTTAATTCTTGGTTTATTTTTAAAGGATCTTGAGAGTACCTTTCCAAATCCAAAAGTTACATATTATATTAAATTTTGCTTGTCAATAAAGCAAATGCAGCGAGTTCTTTGAATATATTCCACAAGGGACCTCAAATTCTAAGAATTCGAATTCGCAACCCATTTAATTGATAAAAATCACTCTGTTCATGAATTTTCGGATATAGATGTACTTCATATAAATTGGACAATGTCAACAAGCTGGTGGAACTCACTTTTTACAATATATATTTTTTTAAATTAGATATCATTAAAATTTCCATTCATTGTAGTTTCTGAAAATATAAATAAAAAATCCCCAATTATTTATTTTCTATTAATTGAAATTAGTTATACAGTTAAGGCCCAACTTATAGAACACATTTTATCCATAAACCTACTACTGAGGCGGGTAGGGCCATGGCCTATTTGTCTTTTACCACTTTAAGTACACACATACAATCTCTTTCCCAACATCCTGAAAACGGAGAATCGAATAAACACTAAAAAATCTAAAGATAAGATAAGTGAGCAAAATTATAGTGTAGATAAGAATAACATGTAAGGTAAGGGACATGAAACAACAATACCTAAGTTAAGAAATAGCAATATGTATATGTAGTTGTACTACTCACACACAGGCAATTTCTTAGTGGATTCCTGTTACTCACTTTTGAATTATATTCATATTATAATGTTATATTTTATACGTACGAGTATGTAAAATTAACAGAAAATATATGTACTTGCCTAAGTTAAAATAATTCGAAAAATAAAGAGTTTAAAAAAGTTTTGTTAAGAAAGCGAAATACCTCTGAATATATTTTTTCTTTTAACTTAATAAAAAATTTAAAAATAAATGTACTATCATACGGTGGGTACCTAATCACCTACATGAAAATGACATGTTTGTTTAGTTGGCTATCTGAAGAAAAAGGCATTGTGATAATGTGAATGGTAAATTAAACGACGATTTAATGGGAGGATTGAAATCTATAAGTGAGTAATGATAGAAAATATCTAGATTTTAAGATAAAGATAATAAATTATAATATTATAAAACATTTATATTTACCTACTAATAATTTATAGACACCTGCTGACAAGTCGTATGTTTCTTTCAAAATTAAAAAAAAGCAATTAAAAAAATTTAATAACTACAGTTATTCAGTCATCATCGTAATTAGAATGAATATAAATGCTGTGTACGTACAGCTTTTGATACTATTTTTTGCATGAAAATTGAATATTTGCATGTATTAGAATGCGTAAGTAATATTCTGATAACTTTACGAGGCGTATTTATTTATTTGATACCCTAAGTAGCATTTATTTCAACAATATATTTGAAACATGTTTAAACAAATGTTTTTCGGTTAAAACTAGGCATTGACGCATGTCATCTAATCAAACAGGATATCGAATACATAAGAAGCGGCGGGCTTCGCGAATACAACACAGTTCACCGAAACCTTCTAACGAACCAACTAGAATAATAATTCTTCACTTCACTACTAGCCTGCAACAGTTCTTGCGAAGGTAAAACGTACAATTAATACTATAATACTATCTTGTCATAATAAATTGCCAGATACAAAACGCACTTTAGTCACTCGCTCGTTTCGGGGCGAACTTGTTGTGGCCAGTTTGTTCATTCCATTTTAATACTTTTTTCTTCTGACTCATGAAATAAATAATATTCATTACCAGATGATGGTCATCATTTTACATCCTTGTGGTTATTTTCTTTGAAAGTAGATGGAACTTGAAAGAATAGATTAAGTTCCAATCTCCTCAAAGAACCCCCAAAGTAAATAAAACCTAGATTTTTATGATTATTGAAATATGGACATTTATTGCACCATTTTGTGTTCGGCTAGAACTTTATTAATGAATATAAGACTTGATGTCGGAAATAATTAAACTCGGTAAATAATTAAATCACTTAGTATACTCTTCGTCAGGAAAAAATGATAATTAATAAAAATATCAATAGACAAACAATTAACAACATTTTATTCTGATGTAGGAACCATTTTGTTAACGAAGTTACTGTCAAGACTAATTTCGGAAACTGCGCGAGGCCCGGGCATTGCATGAAACTTCAGCTAGAAGTTAGTGCAACACTGAGTAACTAATATTATAAAACTGGATCCCCCGTCCCTGAGAGCAGCGCGGGGCACAAGTTCAAGAGTTTCCTCTCTCCGGTGTATTATTTGGTGCTATGCTACTGCGTTGTGGCAGTGCGCTGCGGAGAGCGACAGTGCACCGGTTGAGCGAGAGATCGCCTCCTCTACGTCAATCACAAGTCAACTCACTCGACAGTTTATTACAAAATACGTTTTCCGTTTCAACCAGTTCTAGTGATGTAATCGCAATCGTTCACACTTGAACGTACACTTACACTTGCGTGTTCGAGGAGTGAGATTGATTCCCATGTTAAATACCCATTGATCTTTGATAAAAACCAAAGATTCGGAATTCGGTTCGAAAAAGCCTCCCTTTACAACATGTAGGTAACTTTGTCTGTGAATTAATTTAATTCTTGTTAAGAAGTGGAAATAGCGCTCACGGGTTATATTTTACTGATTGCCTTGCACACTAGCGATAAGTAAACTTCCAAAATATATTTTATAAATCTTTTGCGTCCAACAACGCATGCTGTTTTTGTGTGCAACAACGCAATGCTGTTATTGTGTTCAAATCTGCATTGGAAGTGAAAGTGAGTAAATGAAATATTTTAAATTAAGGATCAGAGAAATGTTACATATTAATTAATGTAAGTAATCACTCGATAGAAGCGTAAACTTGAAAAAATACTGGTTTTAATTAAATGAAAATTTGTGTTTTAATTTTTAAAGGGCTTTTTCGTAAAATGTCAAAGAGCGCTAAAAATTCTATTTTGTGTGTTTATTGGTTTATTTTTATTTTTAAATCAGAATTTATTATTGAAATCCGAAAGAGCTGATATAAAACTTGAGAAAAGTAATAAATTTATGTAAATGAAATCTTCAGCCCGGGAGATTCCAGTGAGGATTGCTATATTATTTTTTTTTGAAAAATTCTGTTTAATAAAATTTTTCAAAACGAAGAAAGTCTAGAAATTGTTACATAGTTAATGCACAAGAAAAAAAAAGTTATATTAATGTAATATCCCATGAAAACTTTACAGATTTCTTTTCACTTTCTGCTTGTTTAGAGTCGCTACGCATTTCCTGCATACAATAAAGTTCCTGTAATTAAATGATGTCCTTTGGTTTTACAGATAAAAAATGTTCCACGTCGGATTTCTACTAGTGGTGCTTGCAGCACACTGCCAGGCCCAGATTCCTTTCTTTGGAAACTGCGATGCTAACATTAAGCCGATGCAAAATTTTGACCCTACGCGGGTAAGATTCACAAACAGTCAAACCGTTTTAAATATTTATTAATGGAAGTATTAACTAATTTTAAAATTTCTTTCCAATATATAATCTTTAACCAATTAGAAAAATTCTACAAAAATTCTACGTGAAAATACGTGTATCGCTTTCACAGTCGACAATTTCAGATGAAAAGTGCAAATATCAAAATAGCATCAATACCAAAACATAAACATTGTTAAATGTCGTGCAGTGGCGATTCTCATTGGGAGGTCATTTAAAAGAGAGTTGATTATTTATATTTTTCCCTAGATCTAAATAGGAATCTCATCATATCAACACACCAGAGATTAGCGACTAACTAAACCTCCACGATTTATTAAAAAGTATGTGGCTATAGAATAATGTATATAATGTAAAATAATATATGTATACGAGAAACACAATTTATTTAAGAAACTGTTTACTTATTTTATATAATATAGAAACGTCTTCAGCAATTAATTTATTTTAATAACTACATAAAACATATTAATTACAGATTTTTTTTGATTCTTGTGAAATATCCTTACAAATTTGGTGTTAAACAATCTCATAATCGCTGCCCACACGGTCAACTAGTAAAATTCCAAGGTTTGCACGTCTGTTGCTCTGGGGCCACTACTATTTATTTATTTATTAATTTTTGGGGAGATCAACGGCTTACATTTTATCAGTATGTACGTATGGATTAATTGCGGATTTTCTCCTTGTGACTTTCTGGAAAAAAACTTTTGCACTGGGTAGTGAAATTAATCAATGGATAAAATCCTACCCCAGCCCCGAACCCCAAAACCCTCACTTCTGAATCCTACTTTTTATTTTGTTCATCAACGATATTGCCAAACTGCCATTAGAATCATTCGGACTTCTTTCACATAGCTATGCTGACGATAAGCACATCTATTTCTAGTGTGCACCGAATGAGAAACACAGATTAAAAGAAATCACTGTTAAAATGCATCGTTGCCATAATAGACTGTAGGTCATCAAATAAATTAAAACTAAATCCAACTAAAACAGAATTTCTCTGGATAGCAACAAAAAAGCTTCAATAAATATTAGACAAACCTCCTCTCATTACTTCTGGCTGTAACATCATCCCTAAAAATGGCGTTAAAATCCTAGGTGTACATCTAGACGAAGATCTTTCACTCAAATTCCATATTAACAAAATTTTAACAGGATTCTTTCACCTGGTCCAAATCAAATCTATAAGGAGAAATATTCCGATTAAGGCAACAAATCTGTTTTTCACAATAAGTAACTATTTTAATAATGGTCGCAACTGGTCCCAGTTGCGACCTTTTGTTGTTTTATTATTTTTCTGTGTCTTGTTCATTTTCATATATTAATTTAGATTATTATTGTTATCTTCTTCTTCAATAAATAAATAATATTTTATTTTTGTAAAATACAATGTAATGATATTTGAAAGATTCATAAATAATTGGTTTTGTTATCATTAGGTGGTCACTATTATTATATTAATTATATTATACTAGCTGATACCCGGCATGCGTTGTGCAATGCCAATCAAATAAATAAATTGTTTCTCCCTTCGTGTCATTTCCCATTCGACCCCGTTCCCCTTACGACTCCTCTTCCTCTTCCTCTCCGGCGCGGCATCCCCTTCCCTTCGCGCGTTCCCTTTTCACCTTCCCGCGTTCCCCCTCTCCTCTCCCCCTCTCCCCTTTCTCACGAAGCCTCCCTCCTTAGTTCCCCCTGAATCGACCGACCCTCCCGCATAACCCTCCCTTAACCTATTTTCCCTGCCGCTCAACTCCATAAAATACACCCATTTTTTTAATAACTCGCGTGACCTAATTAATTATGTATGGAAAGTTTCGTTTTTGAAAAAATTTTGAGCTCAAGTATTCACGGGCATGTTCACAACATTAAAAAAATGTTAATAGCAATCGGATGAAATTTCAATCGCAATCGTATGAAAAGGAAAAAAATTCACAACGCCAGAGCTCACTATCCTATAACCATCCCGGGAAGGCGTACATCATATTTCAAAAGTTTCATCGGATGAACGGTATGGCCCCGCAAAAGGTACGAACACATAATCAAACAAAGAAACAAACATTAATTTTTATATATTAGACTACACGATATCAGCATTCTTTTTTCTTTCGACTTATGGTTACTTCCAAAAACAAAAAAAATATTTTTTTTATGATCTTGATCAATATCACAATACATACATAAAACTTTATACATACTTCATGGAAAACTTTTTCTTAACTTGACTATTATAAAATATTTTAAAATAAAAAAACAATAAATTAATAATTGCCATCCGATTAAAAAAAATATACAATAAAATATATAAATTTGTTTTAGACCACTTTAATTTTAATTACACTCTACCGGTTTAGGAAAAACCTTACTTCGTCAGGAGAATATTAAAACTTTTCTTCTTACAAAACCCTTCTTCCGAAACCGGTAGAGTGTAATTAAAATTAAAGTGGTCTAAAACAAATGTATATATTTTATTGTAAATTATGGCGAGCCACAAAGCTAATGCTTATTAAGAACATGGAAAAAAAATATAATTTCAACTAAATATTTCTTAAAAATCCGGAAAATGTTGATGACATCTTTTAACTTGATTGGAAATTAGTAGAACAAAGAAGCTTCGCAAAAAGTAGGCATCAATTTCAAATCAAAATTTTCATTTAGAAAACAAACAAACAAAGTTTTTATAATAACTAGCTTTTGCCCGTTGCAACGCAACTAATTGGTTAAAGCACTAAGCGATTTGACGTTTGAATGTGGATGAAGCAAGAAGTGTAAGCCTGCATTTAAAAAAAAAAATATATTTGAAGAAAAAAAACGATGTTTGAATGAGGATGAAGCAAGAATTGTGAGAACTACTCAAGGGGTCCTGTGAGTTAATCGCTCAATTTTGTACAACTGCTGGCGATCTATGAAATCCCCATCCTCGGTTTACCAGAAACGATTAGTCACATGACTAACCTAAAAAAAGTCTTACAAAAACATGGCGACCAAAATTTTTACTAATATGAAATCCCCATCCTCGGTTTAGTCAAAAACGATATGTCACATGAATAATAGGGTGGATCACTTTTGTATGAAAAAAATTTTTTTTTTCGAAATTCGAATTGGAATACCAGGGAAAAGTTGCTTTATGTAATTGTTAATAAAACTCCTCAATTTGAAAGTTCTAGCTCAACAGCTTGAGTTCCCGCCATAGACTTGAAATTTTATTTTTTAAGATTTAATAGACGTTTTGTATTATACACCCCATAAACAAAATAATAAATAAATATAATGTGTTATGCATTAAATGATAAAATAAAAGTAGATTTTAATTAATAAAATCATTTATTTCAAATGAAAACACGGGTTCAGAAACTTATGCTGGTATGAAGGGCATCATTTTTTATAAAAAAAATCCTTTTTCGTCTCAAACTTTGGCATGAGCTTTCGAGATGCTAATTTAGATTTTATGTATCATTCTCGTCTTTTTTTGTCACATACACTTAAAGCTGCTTCTGTCACAACTTTTACAGATCTTTCCACAGCCTGGGTGTGGCAAGGCTATGTCATAAACTCCAACACTGTATCTTCTCCATTTTCAATAAGCTCTTGAAACTTCTCATCGGAAATATTCATCAGTATTGGGGGTTCGTATATATGTGGTTGCCAGTCAATCATTTCTATGTAAGAACGTGCATTTACTTCCACTTTTGGCACATCAAACACGTGCGAAACACAATTTTATTAACTCGACGAGCCTTTAGAATGCGTCTTGCAGCGAGTTCTCTAATGTGCTTACGTGAATCTGTTTTCATACGCAACAACCATTTTTCTGGATGAGCAAAGTAACTGTTTCGAATTATAACAGGGTCCACTATCGCTAACAACTCGTTGGACAAATATCTAGTGCTGTTAATGAGCTTCCATAAATGATTTGACCCATATTTGGAGGATGAATGTGTTTTGATAGCAAACCAGACAGGAGCGTATGATTTTACGACAAACGTTGCTAAAGTTAAAAGATTTTGTTGTGGATTTTCCGTAGAAATGTAAAAACGCAGTATGTGATTAGCTCTTGTCAACCAGCGGGCATGGGATAGTTTACCTGGGCTTCTCTATGATAATTCAAGAGAGCAGGATCCATTTATGACAGCAGTAGTAATTTCATGAAAATATTTCTGGTCTGTACTGAGATTTGTGGATATTTGTGGCGGTAGTTCACTTTCTATCTTCTCAAAGTTGGCCAACGGCAGCGTCTCGCATATCTCTAATGCTTTACCAATTTGACCTGCAAATGATTTAGGTCCTGCAGTAGGGCCATCCGAATAGGTAAACAAATACCTCAATGGTAACTCATTGGCGTGTAAGAGACAAATTATCTATTGCAATGGTCAAGATAGTCTGTTTTCCAAAAGACGAATCACGCCTCCCACTTTCCCTGTATTTGTGTTTGTTCCATCACAGCCAACAGCAATTAAACCCTCTAGTGATATCTTTTCGGTCGTTGAAAAGCTGTGGATAGTTTTTTCAGTATTTCTTGCACTGCCCGATGTTGGAACTACATACCCAACATGAACGGAACCCAGAACCTGGTTCTTTTATAATCGAAATATGTTCCTCTTGTACAATCACTCTAAACCTCTTCGATCCTTTTAAAACAGTTTTAGCCGTCTTGTCTTTCCTTCCATCGAAATATAATGCATAACTTTTGTCACTCTTTCTTCGGTTAAAATTTGGTCGCGTACTTTCTGTCTTATTCTTCTTAGTTTCATCCTATCTACGACGTTAGTCGACTGCGCCCCAGAGTCAGCATCGGAAGCAGAACATAAAACAGATGACACGATAGCTGCTGCAGCTTGGTCAGATACTTGTATCTATCGCATACAGTCGTCAAAGTGAAGACTGGCATCCGTGAGCTTTATAGGCTTATGAGTCGATGTGTCAGCGTTGACAAGACCATCTGCGGCCGATGAACAAGAAGGAAGGTCGGCATTAAAACTAACTTCAGATCTATTTAGCCGATATGAAGTAGAAGGAATTTCTTCAATTCGTGTCTTTGAGTTATGCCTGATTTCTTGTTTTGGAGTACGTAATATTCTATTCAGCAATTTTTTAATCTGGAAAAGATCTGTTCTTCCTAAAGCCATTAGTCTGTTAGTACGTTGGTCTTCTAAAAACATTTCTTCCTCTTTTGGCACTTTTTTTCTCTCAAACAAGTACAGCTTACAAATTCTTTACATTTGCATGCAGCTATGTCAAAAAGCTTTCTACTTTGTACTCTGAACTCTTCTAACTTTTTTTCCTTAAGTTTCTTCAAAGACTTTTTCAAATTATTACACTTTGACTTGTAAAAGTCATGTTAAATCACTTAAAAAACGTTTATCAATAAGTACTCGTGAATATAATTGACGCGCAACATCAATTCACCTTGAGACAATTATCGACACTAGTTTAAACAAAACACTGCATTTCGTAGATTTTCACGTGCCACCCCCTGCTTTGTCTCGCACTTTGCTCCTTTGTCACCGCGCCAAAGTATATTAAAATAATGAAATATTTAATTGCAACAGCTGGTTAACTATATTTGAATATGTTGTTAAATAAAAAAATCTATTTTAATAAATTCTGTACCATTTTGTAGGCCGCGCAAATAGCCCCTAAACTGTCGTTTTTGTAAATGTTCGTTGTCTTGGCGGGGGCTTTTACCGTTGTCTGATAATTTTTATATTTTTTATTGAGATAATTGATGGCAATTGGCAACTTAATACAACTATTCCAAATCAAAATTCGAAAAAAAAATTTTTCGTTCCGCCCTAATGAATAACCTTAAAAAAGTCTTAAAAAACAAAATGTCGACCAAAATGTTGACTAATATGAAATCCCCACCTTTTTTGTGAAAAACGATGTCACATGACTAACCTTAGAAAAGTCTTAAAAAACAAAATGTCGACCAAAATGTTGATTAATATGAAATCCCCACATTTTTTTTGTGAAAAACGATATGTCACATGACTAACCTTAGAAAAGTATTAAAAAACAAAATGTCGACCAAAATGTTGACTAATATGAAATTCCCACCTTTTTTTGCGAAAAACGATATGTCACATGACTAACCTTAGAAAAGTCTTAAAAAACAAAATGGCGACCAAAATGTTGACTAATATGAACACCCCACCTTTTTTTGCGAAAAACGATATGTCACATGACTAACCTTAAAAAATTCTTGCATAAAAATATGATTTTTGAGTGTGGATGAAGCAAGAATTGCAAAAAACCTCAATTTGGTAGGTGGGTATGGGTACCGCCGTATCGGGAACCAACTCACCTGCAATAGGTCATTTCAAGTGGTTCGCTATGTTTAATGATTTAGCAGGGGTGCCCGGGTTCATAGGGTGAGGTTTTTTCCGGTCTTGGCGGTGGATGCGTCTGCCCACCACTTGGTTTAGGGATACTTTTTGGCTTCTCCAGCACACACTGATCCCCAGATTCCTACTAACCCCTCATACCTTTTTCCTTCCCAGAACATCATCTCATTACTTTCCTAAAAAGAACCCTCCACACAGCATCCCCAAAGATGACATAGGCCCTGAGAGGAATTATTTTCTTCAGGGCCTCCTGTGTCGAGCTATCATGTAAAAATTAAATAAACTTCTCTCTTCCCGGTAGATTTTCCGAATATTGTTTTACAATAGTCGAGTAAGACCCCTAGTTTGTGTATAAAAAATGCATAAAGTATTGTGTGTATTGATGTATATAACGGTTGTTGCAAAACGTCACTGAGAAACACCTTTTTGCCAATCTGTATATATCACACTTCTAGAGATTCTCAAATCAATGATTATTGACTCAGGTTAACCTGTTGTAAAGGATTTTGTCATCCAATAAAAGATTCTCGGGGCGGCGGTACACACATTAGCACACCAATCACGTTGAATGAATGACATTATAAATTTGCAAAATACAAAAACTGCGTCATGTAAATTTAATGCTCTTCGGTCCTTTATATATTTTTTATAATCCTTGGGTAGCGAACCATTTGGGATACCCATAAAATTTTTTTATAAATGTAATTTTTTAAATTTGAAATTTTTTTAAATTTGGAATTTCTTGAGAAATTTTGGCGCTATACAAAATATAAACCATTTAAAATAAAAATTATTCCATCAAACACAATAGTATTTCATTAATCTTTTTGTATGAAAAACATAATATAAAACTTACCTAACCCTCAAACAAAAAATATTTGTTCATTTACCTACGGAATTTCTAAAGAAAAAAAACTTGCAATTTTATTACTTATCAAAAAACAATCTTATCAAACTCAATTTTACTGCAGCAAAAAAACTACACAAAGAAATTCTTTAACAATATCCGGGTACCCGTGCACACGTATAATTATTTTTATTTTTAAATTTAATAATGTACAAAGTAAACGAACGAATCCTGACCGATCTATTTTTCGATTTATATGCATAAGAAAAATCTGTAGCACTGCATAGAACCCACCTAATTTATAAAAAGTACCTTCATACATACCTACCTACCCAGAGTACCTGTTCAGTACTTAGTTCCTACCTACCTGCATATCTACCTACCCCCGTGTAAACCTAAATTTTTTTGGAAATATCCATCTTTGGTTACTTTTTTTTATTTTATATCATAATTTTTTTGTGATTTAGGAAAGAAGTTCTTACTTAGACTAAATATCGATATTTGAATTCAATGCAATCCACATGCCTAGTTAACTCCCTGATTGGACAGTTGAAATGAACGACAGGGTCCGGCAAAATTTCCTCACTCATTATTACAAAAACCAATCGATTAAAAAAATTACTTTTTTTTACTCTTTAATATTTTTTTATGGAAACGACATCTTTCAAGTGTCCATCTTTTGATTTCACGGACGCCATAACTCTTTTCGTAATAAATAATTATTAATAACGATAAATGTATAGAAAATTAGAAAAAAAACTTTGCATATTATTTAGATAAATTTTAATGCGGTGCAAAAACGTTGGTCGCAAACGCCCGACAATATTTTCTTAACAAAAAAAAATTAAGGAAAAAATCATGAGTTTTAATAAAAAAATTAATCAGTATATTTCGAGCGGAATTTTTTTTACCACCCTGTTTCTGAATTTGAATTAAAAGACCGACAAACTGCAATCGGCATTTTTTCAGGAGAAACGCATTTAGTACCTACCATCGTTGGTGATTTCTCTTAATTTCAAACCATTTATTTGTAATTTGATGGAGCAAAGTAGGTACCTACCCAGTGATTAATATTATATGAATCCACCTGGCCAGTAATATTTTTAAATCTTGTAAAATTTGTTAGCGGATTTTCCATGGATTTTTTGTAAAATGTCAAATTTTTAGCACGATATTGTGGAATATTTTCAATGGAACGCCACTAAAAAAACGGTTGAATAAGTTTTCGAAACCTTTCGCCATTGAATATATCAAAAAACATCTACGCCAGAGGCCGTCATTTTGAGGCAATTTCGTTTGCAAATGAAGGATTCTCAATTACGCCAAAGCTCAATTTTATAAAGGCTAAAGTCTAATTTTTTTGTTCAGGCTCTAGCACGCTTGCTCTATAACGATCGGTAGGATAACTATCGGTAACTTCTCATCGTTCCCTAGGACAACTGCACATCGCTAACGTACAAACAACAGTTGATGTCGAATATGTTAAGGACACTTAGTCATTGTGAACTGTCACTTATTCGTTTTCGATCTGTAGTCATGCTAGGGAACGATGAGAAGTTACCGATAGTTATCCTATCGATCGTTATAGAGCGAGCGTGCTAGGGCCTCTGACCTACCGCAAAGGCCGTGAGGATCTTACGCTAAAAAAATTCGCTGGGCGGATAGGCCAACGCCTCTGCAATAGGTCATTTCAAGTGGTTCGCTATGTTTGGTAATTTTGAAGTGGTGCCTGGGTTCATGAGGTTTGTCCTGGTCTTGGCGGTGGATTCGTCTGCCCACCAATTGCGTGGCAGACCAGATCGGAAGAGACTGGTTTAGGGAGACTTTTTGGCTTCTTCAGCAGAGCTCTCTCGGAACATCACCTTGCACCCACCCCTCATAACTTTTTCCTTACCAGAACATCATCTCCTTATTTTCCTAAAAAGAACCCTTCACACAGCATCCCCAAAGATGACATAGGCCCTGAGAGGAATTATTTTCTTCAGGGCCTCCTGTGTAGAGCTATTATAAAAAATTAAATAAACTTCTCTATTCCCGGTAGATTTTCCTAATTTTGTTTTAAATTAGTCGAGTAAGATCCATAGTTTGTGTATAAAAAATGCATAAACATTCACACGAAAAAACCCGCCCTTAGGATTGTGTGTATTGGTGCATATAACGATGCAAAACGTCACTGAGATACACCCTTTTGCCAACCTGAATATATCACACTTATAGAGAACCTACCTACCTTTATCGTTACTTGTCGTGCTCTGTCAAGCTGTTATTTACATCTAGAAAAATACAAGTTTTACAAATCCGCCAAAGAAAAAAAATTATCTATCGTAAAAAACAACAAAAGTTCTATCTGTGGAAGTGTTATCTTGTGAAGTATTTGCTTTTAAGCATTATTTTTAAAGTAATAAACTAATCATCCATAACAATTGTTCTCGAACAGAAAGTACTAGTGATGTTTACAAGTGCGTTCATTGGCTGCCTTTGATTATGAGCTCACTTTTCTGGGCTCCAATTGGTTGTCGTAGTGTATTGAACCTGTGAGTACCTTCGTAATAAATATAAACTAATTTTATTTAAATAAAATACTATTTTTAACTTAACTGTGATAATCCGTATGTGTAATAATTATGGGGAAAAAAAGCACTGCGCTAAAAGCCCTCCAATTGCTTCTCCTTATACCTCTCACTCTGAAGAATCGGACTCCGATGCTGAGGACATTGAAGCTGAAACGAATCCTGACCTCAGACATGTATCGGGACATAAGGTATTATCCGGGACTCAAATTGCCCTAAAAGCCCTACAGGACGCATTGGCCGAAAAGCCATCCAAAGTGTCCAAAGAGCAGCAGCTAAAAGTATCAATTAATGTGACAAATGTTCTCGGCTTCGTTGCCCAACTAAAAGCTGGAGAAGGAAGAACTTAGAAGAGACCTAAACTCGGCCCTTGCTAACATCAAGGTCTTGCAGGCCGAGAAGACAATGGCGGAAAACTATACGAAGCAGCTGCTGGATAAAATTCAACAGCTTGAATCAGATCTGGGCCCAGTAATGCGCCGAGTGGCTGATGCGACAGAGGCTAGCCTTTCTTTCGCGGAAGTCATAAAGAAAAAACTACCAGTGCCCCCTCCACTCACTCGTTCCAGCATTAAAATAGGAAAACCTCGACCGTCTGTATGTTTTTTCCCCAAATTACCGGGGGTGGAAGATAGCGATGAAACTAAAAAAATAATTAAGGACATTATTAAGCCATCGCAACAACAGCCAAGATTGATATTTTTCAACGTGCCCCGCGAGCTATCGGATGAAAACTTTTTGGAGAAGGCCCTCTCCGGAATCTCTGAAGGTGATGACTTTAAGGCATGTTTATCCAAATGCAAATTAAGTCATATGGCCGGAGCTCGAACCGGACCGTCCTGTCACAGAGTGTACTCGGTGCCCTCTAACATTCGTCACGCGTTGGTGCAACAAGGACGTGGATTCGTGGACTGGACCGTTTGCGGTGTACGAGACTTTGTAGGACTTACAGTGTGTCTGAACTGTCAAATGGTTGGTCATTCGCACAAGTTCTGCAAAGATGCAAAGAGATGCTCCCACTGCGGTGTAGAAGGACACGCGCGCGAGGCCTGCCCCGTTGCTGCTGCAGCACCCAGTTGCGCCACATGCGCACGTTTTGGAAAACCTGCAGCTTCCCGGGCCCACCCCACCGGAGATAAGGATTGCCCGGCCTACAAGGCTGCTTTATTAAAGGAACTCTCCACCATCGACTATGGCATCTAATCGTACCGAAATAGATGGCGAGGTACTTACTATTGATTCATCATTACATATATTTTATCAAAATGTGAGAGGTATTCGCACAAAGACCGTAAGTGTACACAATGAAATTTTAATCAATAATTATGACATTATTTGTTTCTCTGAAACATGGCTGAACTCAACAGTGTTTAGTGAAGAACTGTTTGATGACAGATATGTCATATTTAAAAGAGATCGTGAGTCAACCAAATCTGTATCTAAAGAAGGTGGTGGAGTTCTAGCCGCCGTTTCCAAAAAATTTCTTGTGTCAAGAAAAACCGAGTGGGAGAGTGACAATGAAGATTTGTGGCTTGTAATTAAGTCAAATTCTCGTTCCAACGCGCTCATCTTTATCTGCGTCCTCTACATACCACCTAGTTTAACTGTGGATAATTATTGTAATCAGATTGAAAAATTACAGGATCTATATTTAAAGTATTCTAATTCCAATTCGCAGTTTATTATTATTGGTGATTTCAATTTGCCCGAAATTAAATGGTTACCTGACAATTCATTCAGAAATAATGTACTTTCTCCTTCTAATTATAAAAGCATGAAAGCACACAGTCTTGTCAACCTCTCATCAGTTTGCAATTTGTATCAATTCAATTATGTTCTAAATAGAAATGAAAATTTATTGGACCTTGTTTTTTCTGACAAAGTTAACATAGATATACATATAGCACCAGGTTTAACAAAATTGGATCATTTTTACCCTTCATTTGAAATTATGGTGAAACAAAATAAAGAACAATTCTTAGAAAATAATAGAAGTGATTCTAAATATAACTTCAGGAAAGGAAACTTTGATAAATTTCGACAGGATCTATTGTCTGTTAATTGGAAAACTCTTTTTAAAAATAAAAATGTGAATAGCATGGTAATCTTGTTTTATGAAAAATTGTGGGAAATAATTGATAAATATTTTAAAAAATATGTTACTAAAACAAAAAATCAATATCCTGTCCGGTTTAATCAGCAATTGATTGCTCTTCTTAAGAAAAAAAACAAAATTAGACTAAAGGTAAAAAAACATGGTAACGAGTCAGATTATAGAGAATTCTCTTATTTAAGGAAATTTACAAAAAAAATACAAAGTGAATGTTATAAATCATATATCAACTCTGTTGAAAGTGGTCTGCAAGGTAACATAAAGGTGTTCTGGTCATACTCAAAATCTTTACGAAAAACCAATTGTATTCCTAAAGTAATGCATCATGACGATATTTCCACAAATGACGGTGAACACATAGCAAACACATTCTCTAAATATTTTTCATCCGTTTATACAAAGTCTAAACCATCCTCTAATGATTCAATGCCAAATATAACTGAACACAATCAAAGCAATTTGGGTAAAATACATATTAGTGCAGATGAAATAAAATGTTTTTTGAGTAAAATAGATTCCAATAAAGGTCCCGGACCCGATAATATTCCTCCTTTCTTTGTAAGTTTCTGTGCAGACTCTTTATGTTTACCGCTTTTTATCATTTTTAATGCATCCCTAACCACGGGAACTTTTCCTGATATGTGGAAAGAAGCACATGTGGTACCAGTATTAAAATCGGGAGACCAATCTTTGATAAAAAATTACAGACCAATAAGCATACTATCCTGTTTTGCTAAGGTTTTTGAATCTCTGATATATAAAAATATTTTTTCACATTTTAAGGCCCTTCTCTGCACTAGGCAACATGGATTTGTTCCTCAAAGATCTATCAACTCAAATCTTTTGGAATTTTGTACTTATGTGTGTAATTCTTTTAATGAAAGATTACAAGTAGATGCAATTTAATTGATTTCCAAAAAGCTTTTGATAAAGTAAACCACTCCATCTTACTAAAAAAACTTGAACAAATAGGAATACATGGAGATCTTTTACGCTGGGTGAAATCATATTTGTATAACAGAACTCAATTAGTTCTTATTAATGGATTCAAATCATCCCCTATAGTTGTAACTTCTGGTGTACCACAGGGCTCAAATCTTGGACCCTTGCTTTTTCTTATATTTATAAATGACCTTGGCTCGAAATTAAAATGTGATTATGCTTTTTTCGCCGACGATCTTAAAATTTTTCGTAAAATTAAGTCTGTTTCCGATCATCAACTGCTTCAAAATGACCTCGACACGCTCAATAACTGGTGTACTGTCAATGATATGCAATTAAATGTTGAAAAATGTTACATTTTAAACTTCACTAGAAATAGAATTATAAAATATTTTTCCTATGTCATTAATAATATTATTCTCAAAAAAGTGTCTTCAATAAGAGATCTAGGAATCATTCTTGATTCTAAATTCATATTTGATGTACACAATAACGACATTAAGTGCAAATCATTAAAAATGATGGGATTTATTCACAGAATATGTAAACCTTTCAAAGATCCTCATTCAATTCTGACCCTTTACAATGCCTTAATTAGAAGTAAACTTGAATATGGAAGCACTATTTGGAATCCACATTACTGCAAATATGAAAACATTGTAGAGTCAGTCCAAAAAAAAATGCTAAGAATGTTATCCTTTAAATGTGGACTACATGACCATCTTAGATCATACGACGTACGTCGTGATTACTTCAAGATTGATGCACTTAAAACTAGAAGGCAATTGACAGCTCTAATATGTTTACATAAAATCATTCACGGCCATCTTGATACTACACTATGTCTTAGCAATATTGAAATAAATGTCCCCAATTCCCATTGTTTAAGACGCCATAACACTTTTCACCTGAATACATTTAAAAATAATATATGACCAGATGTGTCGACTGTATAACAAGATAGAGTGTGCCGAAGTAGATATTTTCGTCGATAATGTGTACGTATTCAGAAAAAAAGTTCTGGCGCTGTTAAAAAATTATGTTTAACTAATTATAATGTGTCAATTGTCTCTCTTTGCATGCCTCTCGTGATTCCAATGTCTCTTGTCTCTCATTGTAATTAATATATGTTACTTGAGGAGCTTGTATAAAATTTTGTATTTTTTTATATATTTTTATTATTACTTATTTTTTTATTTTTTTTATTTGTGACTTTTCTGTTTTTCTAATTGCATGTATCTGTATTTAATTGTATGTATCTGTATTTAATTGTATGTAATTGTAGATTGTTTGTAATTGTATGTCTCTATTTGTACAATAACTGAGTTTTTATAATTGGATGTTCTCACGTAAGTGCGAACATCTGTAAAAACCCAGTATAAATAAATAAATAAATAGAGATTCTTAAATCGACTCAGATTAACCGGTTATAAAGGATTTGGTCATCCAATAAATGATTCACGGGGTGGCGGTACCAATGCACACCACCCACGCCGAATGATATTATAATAACACTATTGTACACTATTTAAAGAAGTACCTACGCCATTTGCAAAAAAAATGGATTATCCTGAGTTATTTAAACAGTTTTATTCATCATATTAAATTCTCAATATTTGAAAATTAACGTTCCCACCCATGTAGGTACCTACCCACTGATAAATTATTTTCTATGATCTCGGCAGCCTGAAGCTTATAATCGTTCGAATTTTATTTGGCTTAAAAAAAGTACCTACCCAGTTATTAAAATCAACGTTATGTAGCTGGCCGGTAACATTTAAACTGTTGTTTTTTTTTGCATTTCTTCATAAACGTCAGAATTTATCAACTTTTAACTATGTATATTGAAACAATTTAGATGAAAAGTGGTAAATGTAATGTATGATTAGAGTTCTGAAATCTATCGTTTTAAAAATTATAGAAAAACATCTTGGCCATATGTCATGAGTCTTGTCGAAGTATCAAAATTACATGCGAGACGCCTCAGAATAATAAAAAAAAAACACCCGAACATTTCAGTACTGATTGTATTCTATTGATTTTGAATATGCAGAAGGTGAAGAGGGGCAGAGTGGTCGTTTTTCGCAAGACTGCGATTGTCTTAAAATCTGGTGGTCAAGAGCATTAATATATACTAGTTTTTGCCCGTTGCAACGCAACTAATTGGTTAAAGCACTAAGCGATTTGACGTTTGAATGTGAATGAAGCAAGAAGTGAGTGGCTACATTTTTTTAAAATTAAATATATGAAGAAAAAAAATCGATGTTTGAATGTGGATGAAGCAAGGATTGTGAGAACTACTCAAAGGGTCCTGTGAGTTAATCGCTCAATTTTGTACACCAGCTACTTAGCCACTTCGGTCGCCCTGGTTAAGGCGTTCACTATGGGCCTTTTGTCGCAAAAAGGGGCCTAGAAGTTTACTGCTCAATTTTTTCACTAATAAATTGTTTCTAAATTATATGAAATACAATCACTTTTCAAATAACTCCCTTTCCACCTATTTTTTTTTGTACAAATTTGATAACGCCAAAGCTCTCCATTATATAAAGAAAACTTCGCGGGCGTGCGCACAATAACTCATCAAAGTTTCATCGTAATCGGATGAATATTATTGTAATTAATTTCATTACGCCAGAGCTCATTATTATATTTAAAAACCATCTCGGGCATGCACACATCATATCCCCGAAGTTTCATCGCAATCGGATGAATAGTATTGGAAATAATTTAATAACGCCAGAGCTAACTCTTATATATAGAAACCATCCCGA
This sequence comes from Limnephilus auricula, assembly GCA_951813805.1. NCBI lineage: Eukaryota > Metazoa > Arthropoda > Insecta > Trichoptera > Limnephilidae > Limnephilus > Limnephilus auricula. The sequence goes on from OX638390.1 coordinate 42,546,674, forward strand.
GCATGCCAACATCGAATTCCCAAAGTTTCATCTCAATCGGATGAATAGTATATCAAATAATTCCAGATCTCACTATCATATGTAGAAACCATCTCTGGCATCGATGATTTTACACAGAAACGGCACTCTACAAATTTTTATTACTGAATAAAAAATATTATATCCTTGCAATAAAAAATTACCGAAAAAAATCCTTTAAAAACCGGTTAAAAAAATAAATGTCTATAAAAAAACCAACAATTATCTATTGGCAAAATATGCTACCATCTTTGGTAATTTTAAAAAATTTCATATCATTAATTTGTAATGCGATGGAAGAAAGTACCTACCATCTTTGGTGCCATTTTTATTTCGTATCACTAATTTGAAATACGTGAAAAAAAGTTTTACCTACAGTACATACATACAGTACCTACCCAGTGATAAACTTCTACATATTTTTTTATAATGGCAAGACTGAACACAAACATTAGCACAAACCCCTTAAATCAAAGCCCCAACATCGAAATCCGCCATCTTTTAAAAAACATTTTCATACAAAACCTATAAGGAAAATGTTACGGGTTGTTGATATCGGCCATGTTAATATTTTATAATTTATTTTTATAATAATAAATTTTTCATGAAGTTAGCCGCAAGTTATAAAGTACCTACCCAGTATTTGGCTGCCAACATTTTAAACGTTTTATTTTTGGCAATTTTTCATAAACGTCAAAATTTACCGAAGTTTAATGACGTATCCTGAGATAATTTCCATGGAAAGTCATAATATTATCAATGTTCCGAAACCTGTCGTAGTCGAAATAATAGAAAAACATGTAAGCCAACAATCTTTTTTAAGCCACAATTTCGATTTACATGAGGCTCATCGAAATGTAAAATTTTGAAGTGAGATGCCTTATATTTAAAAAAATATACAACTTACGATTTCAGTACTGCTACTGTTTTGTAGTCAAATTTGTCGTGAAGGTTTTTTTTTACGCTAAACATTTTCTTTTTGATGGGCGAATCTGTCGGCTGGAAATATAACTTTTAGTGAATTTGTTCGTCGAATAATGAGCGCTTCTAGATTTCGCCGCTTGGGTGAAGGTGTATCAGTTTTTTTTGCATCAGTTTTTTTATATGAAAATTTGCAATTGGTAAAATTATCCGCACTGAATTTTTCTCTTACAAATTTGGTCTGAAAATTTCGTATGTAATTTCATCCACGGTCCCTGTCTTGCGAAAATCAGCTTTCTGGTCGGTTCGGTCAGAATCGATATGTCGCATGACTAACCTAAGAAAAGTCTTCACAAACAATTCTTAAATGCAAATATGATGTTTGAATGTGGATGTGTTTGAATGTGGATGAAGCAAGAAGTGCAGCCGCCCCGGGAACCATTTATTGGATAACCAACACCTTGGCAATAGGTCACTCCATGTTGTTCGCTATGTTTGGTGATTTAGCAGTGGTGCCCGGGTTCACAGGGTGAGGTTTGTCCGAGTCTTGGCGGTGGATGCGTCTGCCCACCAATAGCGTGGCAGGCAAGTTCGGGAGAGACTGGTTGAGGGGACGCCCTGATCCCCAGATTCCTACCCCTCATACCTTTTTCCTTCTCAGAACTTCCTCTCCTTCTCTTCCTAAAAATTACCCTCCACATAGCATTCCCAAAGACGACATAGGCCCCGAGGGGAATTTTTATCTCCAGGTCCTCCTGTGTGGAGTTTTTTTAAAAACTACTTCCGTTATATTTTCCGAACATTTTACAAAAATACTCAAGTAAGTACCCCATTAATTAAGTCATCCATTAAATTATTCCCGGGGCGGCGGTACCAATGCTCACCACTCACCTTGAATGTTACTATAAACATGCAAAATACAAAAACGGCGCTTTACAAATTTTTACTACTTAGCAAAAAAATATTATATGAAACTAAATTTAATTCCAATAAAAAAATTTCAGAAAAAAATCTTTGACAAACCCGTTAAAAAAATTTATTTATTGAAAAACAAACTAACAATACGATTTTTGGCAAATATTTGCCACCATCTTTGATGATTTTTTTACTTAAGAATGAAAAGACAGAAATGGCCCAATATTATTTATTTGAAATTTTTAAATCAAAAATAATCACATCAAACCAATAATATATTGTCCGAATGGGTACCTACTCGTTATCGCCTAAAAATTGCATAGAAAACATTTCAAGTTAGCGGGTAAGTACTTACGCAGTTTACGTCACTATTTGAACACAACAAAATAGGCCATCTCTACTGAATTCCTTGATAGTACATGATCCAGAATAATTCCTTTCCTGATTTTCAATCCAAATAAATTGATTAAAAAATTGTGCATTTTCAGAAGAATTTTTTTGTTTTTGTTTTTTATAAAATATTTTTCTCGAAATGACATTTTTCAAGTGTCCAGTTTTTGAATTAATCAACAAACATACTATTTTAGTAATAAATAATTATTCATAACGATAATTGTACTGAAAAATAAAAAAAATCTATGAACCTAGCTAGTGGAGCAGGTAAATCATGTCAACCATTATTTTATAGCGGTTTCCGAATGCGCCTTTGAGGTGGTTTTTTTTTCAAATGTCAGATTGGAAATCAAAATAAAAGACGTTTTTTCAAGAAATGTTGTCAATATGACCGTCGATTTACATTCGTAAAATTCTTGTCGAAAAGGTTTTACTAAATTTTGAAAGCCCAGATCGATATTTTCAAAGCCATTTCGTATTTTCGAGCTGGCTGTCGACAAAAACAATAAATGACAATACACAACCGAGAAAAAACAAATAAACTCGAATTATTTGGCAAGTGAAAGTTATTTTATACGTAATAAAGCATTTTATCTTACTGGCTGCAAATATTTTAACAGTTTTTAACTCGGAAATTTTTTCGTAAACGTCAGAGATTACCGACGTTTGAAAACGAATCCTGACAAAATTTTCATGAAAAGTCATAAATATAATATGTTCCGAAACCTGTCGTAGTCAAAATAATACAAAAACATCTAAGCCATGTATCTTTTTTAAGCCGCAATTTTGATTTACCTCGAGGCTCGTCGAATGTAAAATTTTGAGGTGAGACGCCTTATATTTAAAAAAATATACACTACGATTTCAGTGCTGAGGCTATTTCACAATTTTGTCGTGAAGGTCTGACGATAAATTTTTCCTTTTTTGACTGGCGAACCTGGCGGCTGGCAATATAACTTTGAATTTCTTCGTCGAATAATGAGTTTTTTTAGCTGTTTTTTTTGCATCAATTTTTTTATATGAAAATTTGCGATTGGTAAAATTTTATCTGAATTTTTCCCATACAAATCAGGTCTGAAAAAAACGTATGTAATTTCATCCACGGTCGCTGTCTCGCGAAAATCAGCTTTGAGGTCGGTAAAACTTGAGGGGTAGAGTGGTCGTTTTTCGCAAGACTGCGATTGTCTTAAAATCTGCTGGTCAAGCATTAATATATAATATATATATCGTGGACCTCTAAAAGAACGATTTAAAAACGCAATTATCAACATAAAGTTTACACCCATTTTTCCAACAACTCGCGTGACCTATTTAATTTTTTATGCAAATTTCACAACACAAAATTGTCTCTATATGATGGATGTTTCTATTTTGTTAATTTAAGGTATTATAAGTTATTTTGTTAATTTAAGGTACATACAGGTAATTATAAAGTTGATTATTAAAATTATGAATGATGATACAGAGTTAATAGATATTTTTAATTCACATGAATCTATTTATGTCATGGAAAAGGTTTGTGATTACTGATATTTTATTTTGGTAATATATTCCCTCCTTGTTGCTTAGGGCTTAATTGACAAACATTGATAGCACTACGGTAATTATTGCTATTGGGGTTCTCCGTACGTTGGTTTTCTAATATGGTTTTCTAATAAATGCCAACATATTTTTGACAAAGGTAGAGATGTCAAAATCTTTCATATTTGCAACAAAGGACCAAAATTAGATAGATTGGAGTCCCTAGAAATTAATCGCCTAACGAAGAAAATTGATCGTAAATATGTCATGAATAAACAGTTGGAACATAATGCTCAATCACCATTAATATATCCTTCATAATTCACTTAGGATAATTTTATTTCAGAGAGCAGTGGTGTAACTTAAGTATGTAATTAAAAATGTAATTACCCAAATTTACGGAAAACCCTCATAACAAACCCTAGGGAAAAAATGGTTTCATATCTAATTAATTTTTATATTATAGATTAATTTGGAATATTTTATAACATTCATAAATCATTCAGGTAAGAAGTTCTTGGATTCCAGAGGAAATTTCTTTGAAATCTCAAAGCCCTTTATGGCTTTGTCGTGTGATCTGTTAAATTCATAATAAGTAACCAAACGAAATAAATTACCATGTATAACTATTGACCAAAACTTTGTGATAAAAATTATTTTATTAATTTTATAATTGTATTCTTTGGCAAAGTCTGTATTTATGATATCTACTTGAGTGCGGTTGTCGAAAATGGTCGACAATGAATCCGGTATAATGATCAAGATCTTTGTAAAACCACGTTGCATTGTTGTTATGATGTTGATATAGATTGGGTTGAATAAAAATAAATAAGATACAAATAGATATTGATATACAACTTTTTTATTCTTATTTATTAACTTACTAAATATTGTTAGTTTAGAAATCGAAAGATAGTTTATAACATTATTTTTTCCCCATTTTTGTGGATGGGTGTCACACTTTCTCTGGTATTACATAGTATATTTTGTATTAATAATTTCTTTAAATAGGAAGTATCATAGTCACTGATATTCGAAACGCACAAATGGGATTTTTCAGACTCGCTCTTGGGTGGTATAATTCGACGGGTGGATTTTTTAACACGGAATATATGTTTAAAGTGTGGTGAAATTATAATACAGGTTTACCTTATTTAAATATATTTTTACGGGAGTTCACTGTACAAATGCACCTTAGAGAAAACCGCCACTGTCGAAAACCATCAATGTAAACAACTTATCATGACCAGTACTATAATTAGATACAATGATATCAATGAAGAATTCAGTTTTTTCTTTTGTGTTTTATTTATACAAATTTGATTTTTTTTCAGTACTTGGGTAAATGGTACGAGCAAGAAAAATACTTTGCAATTTTTCAATTCGGTGGCAAATGCGTGACGGCAACATACAGCGATGCCGGCAATGGTGTCGTCGGTGTCTTGAACAAACAGTTACACATCATGTGAGTTACAATCTTTAATATTTTACCAAAATGATGCCTAGGTAATGTTGCAATTTGCTTACTTTCTATAGTTTTAGTGATTGGGTTACATTTTTCGATGCAAGTACCAGCGCCGAAGTCATCAACATATCGAATAAATAATAATCATTTTGTAATAAAGTTAACGTACCGAACTTTGTAAACAAAAGCTTATCTACTTGATTTCTTAAATTTCCTTTCCAATTACTCCATCAATATTAGTAATTATTGTAATATCTTGACTAACTAACTGACTGACTAACGATCACGCCGTTTCCCCGCAGGAGTAGGCAGAGAGAACGGACCCCCAAACAACTCGGTCTTGGCACACACTCCTTGCCTCATTCACATTCATACATACTCATTTACAGCGCCCTTGAGGTGATTTCTCACAAAAACGGCGCTCTTCAAATTTTTTTTTTTTTTAATCACCAGATTTTCAGGAACGGGTTTAGTTTTCCCATAGGAAAAACTAAACCCTTTCATACACTTTTCCATATAAATGATCATCTAGTAAATCCACGTTATGCAAGTGTATTATATAAGTATAATTAATACAAACAATACAAGAACAACACGTTAATCTACCAAACTATTAAATGGGAATATAATTCACCGTCTCCAGATATTTTCATATCAGAGGGTTCGGCTCTGTGGAATTCCTAATTTGACCCATAAATCCTACTGATCCCTCAATATAAATATTTTTAAAATCTTTCGTAATTCTACATGTATTTAAAATGACTGATTTTTGCATCTTTATATACAAATTCTTTGACAAATCTAATATGCCTAAATTTTTAATAAGAGAGCTAGGTATAATGCCAGTAGCCGAAATAACAAAAGGTAATATTTTTACAGTCTGAGAATGCCAACTGTATACTTTCTTATTTTTTCAGAAACAGATTTTTGAATATTACAGGAATTTGGAATAGCTACATCAATAATATAAGTTATTTTTTTAATTTTGTCATGTAAAACTATATCAGGTCTATTATGACCAATTGGTCTGTCTGTTAGTATAGTTTTATCATAGTAAATTTTAAAGAAATTATTTTCTAAAAATGAATTTGGTTCGTATTCATAATATGGTACTATATTATGACAGTCAATCAAGTTATGTTTAGTTACCAAACTTTGGTGAATTATTTTTAAAACCTGATTGTGCCTAAATGTATACTCAGACGGCGCTAATATAGAACATCCATTTATTATTATTATTATTATTTTTATATTTATTCTATTATTTTGACTCTTGACATGGCCCGACTTAAGTATCTGATTCACTTGATCGTGCCACGTCTTCCTCGGGCGTCCTCGACTTCTTCTATTATTCACATTCGCGTCATAACTTCTCTTTACACTCCTTTTTTCATTCATTCGCTCGACATGAAAAAATTTTCACTTATTACGCTCACATCAGCCTTGCAGTCTTGGCCATATAAGATTTTTTTGTCTTTTGAGCGCAATGAACAATGTAAGACACTTCCACAGCATATTTTTTAAATAATAAAATCCATTCCGGGCTCCATCGAGGCCAGAGTTAAGTTAGCCTCTCAGAAACTGGGCGTACTGTACAGGGCCCGCAGATACTTTAATAGTACACAACTGCTAACCCTGTACAAATCGCAAGTGCGCCCCACGGTTGAATTTGGCAGCCACCTCTGGTCTGGAGCCCCAAAGTACCTGAAAAACACCCTCGACTCTGTACAGAAACGGGCGGTCCGTTTGATAGATTCTCCCGTCTTAACAAACGGATTGCAATCTTTAGAGCACAGGCGTCGGGTAGGAATGCTATCCTTGTTCTACCGGTATTTCAATGGAAGATGCTCCGAGGAACTAGCCTCATTGATCACCTCGGCACCGGTGCATAGTCGGGAAACACGCCAAACGCTCGCCCAACATAAGTACACGGTTGACATTTGTCACATGAGAACGGGACGCTTCTACGACTCGTTCTTGTGTTCAACATCTCGGCTGTGGAACGATTTGCCGGCCTCTGAGTTTCCTCCTTCCTATAACATGGGTCTCTTCAAGACCCACGTTCACTCCTTCCTCTCCCCAAAAAGACCCTCCTCACAGCATCTTCAAAGATGACATAGGCCCTGAGGGAAATTATTTTCATCAGCAGCCTCCTGTGTGGAATGCAACGAATGTTTATATTTACAGTACCGGGTCTCCTACAACCATTGAAGGCACCGCCAAGGCAGCGGCCGGCGCCGCTCCCCTCGAGGCTCGCCGGGAGGTCGCGTTCCCCTCCGTTCCCTTCCGGATTCTAGCACCATATTGGGTTCTTGATACCCGAGCAAACCTTAATCAATATTTATATTTACAGTATCGGGTCTCCTACAACCATTGAAGGCACCGCCAAGGCAGCGGCCGGCGCCGCTCCCCTCGAGGCTCGCCTGGAGGTCGCGTTCCCCTCCGTTCCCTTCCGGATTCTAGCACCATATTGGGTTCTTGATACCCGAGTAAACCTTAATCAATATTTATATTTACAGTACCGGGTCTCCTACAACCATTGAAGGTACCGCCAAGGCAGCGGCTGGCGCCGCTCCCCTCGAGGCTCGCCTGGAGGTAGTTTTCCCCTCCGTCCCCTTTCAGATCCCGGCACCATATTGGGTTCTTGATACCGACTACACATCGTACGCTGTTGTATATTCATGTAATGACTTTGGATTTTTCAATACAAGTAAGATATTTTTTATTTTTCTGCAACATGTCAAGAACCTTATTTTAGGGACTCGATGTAATATGATTAAACTAAAAATGAAACAAATACTTCGTTTTAAACCACTTTATTTTAATTTATATTCGTCCACCGGTTTCAGTTGAACTCAACCTTTTTTTAGGACAATAAGCATATAAACTTAATAACCAATGACAATCAACACATTGTCCTGAAGAACATTGAGTTCAAAACATTCGGGCCCTCAGTGTGGTAGGATCGCCTTCTGTCGCAGCGCCAAGTCCGCTTTCTAGGGACTTCTCTACTTTTGCAACAGTAACAGAAGAAGACGTCACGCGTGCTGTGATGTCTTGTCCTAATAAACAATGCACCTAAGACCCCATACCAACCTGGCTCTTAAAGCAATGTCTTCCGGTTATAGCGCCTGTAATTACCGCAATTATCCAGAAGTCACTAGTAAATTCACTTGTACCGGGAACACTTAAAAAATCAATTATAACTCTGATTCTAAAAAAACAAAATCTTGATACAGACAATACGGATAATTACAGGCCAATATCCAACCTACCATTTCTTTCAAAAGTGCTTGAGAAAATCGTTGCCAAACAATTGGTGGGATATTTGAACTCCGCCGGTCTGTTTGCCAAAAATCAATCTGCTTATCGACAGTTTCATTCAACGGAAACTGTCCTTTTGCGGGTAATTTCAGATTTGATCATCGGGATGGAAGCAGGTAAGTTGGGTTTGGTATCTCTTCTTGATATGATTGATACGGTAAATCATAGCATTTTATTAAATGTGCTTGAAACCGAATTTGGCGTTCGAGGTCATGTACTCCAATGGATGACATCGTACCTGTCTGGACGAGTAGCTTCAGTAACTTTTAATAAATGTATCACCTGAAACTCCCATCGAATTTGGAGTTCCCCAGGGTTCTGTCCTGGTTCCCTTTCTTTTCATTCTATATACAAATCGTCTCGAACGACTCATTCACTCAGCTGGCTTTGAATCGCAAGGCTACACGGATGATCGTCTGATTTTCAAGTGTTGCTCCCCAGATGAAAAAGACGTCCTAAAAAAAACGTCCGTTCCTTCCTCCATCTTGGACCCATCTGTGAACCAGATTAGTTCCTGTTTGAAGGTTGGACCTGGAACCGTGTCCCATTCCTCCCTTGTGGGATAGATCACCCTGAACTGCTGTCTGAAGAAGTAGTCGGCTTGTTTGCCATCTTGCTTCATTCCAGCTGTCGGGCTAATTGCCTTCAGTCTTGTTCCGATCTCCGTATGACTGTTTTTGGGCAGCTCACCTCTCCATTGACCTTTACACTGTAACCTGTAGGCTGCCGCCATCGCCGCCCCCTTTATTTCTAAGTTTAGTGGGGGCAAGTTTAGCAGCACTCCCATGACTAGTATTGGAGTGGTTCGCATAGCTCCCGTGATTCCTCTACATGCAAGTCCCTGTATGTGGTTGAGTGTGACCGTCACTGTTTTCAGTGTTGTTCTCCTCCACCAGACCAGGGCTGCATGCATGATCCTTGGTTTTACAATGGCTGTGTACAGCCATTGCATCATTTTAGGGTTGAGTCCCCACGTTCTGCCGCAGATCCGCCTAGTTGCCCACATTAGTGCGCATGCCTTTCTGCCCACAGTTTCCACCTGGTTTTTCCAGCTCAATTTGGCATCTATGATGACTCCGAGGTACTTAACCGTGTCTGAGGGTTCTAATTCCTTTCCATTGAAGGTTGAATTATTCCATCCCTCTAGTTTCCTTTTACGCGTGAAGATTACTAGTTCTGTTTTGTCTGGATTGACCGACAGCCCTGTTTCTTCACACCATTCTTCCACTGTTGCCAGTGTTGATTGTATGAGGCCTCTGGTTGTGTCTGCATCCCAACACCTTATTATGGTTGCGATGTCATCCGCATAAACTTGTGTATAGAGGCCCCTGTTGTTGAGTTTCCGGATGAGGTTGTCCACCACTAGGCTCCACAGCAAGGGTGACAAGACCCCTCCCTGTGGATACCCTCGTGTTACCTCGTGATCTAGATGTTACTAATCATTTAATTGAACTTTCTCGGTCAAATCGAGCTGTTTACTATGATCGCTCTTTTCATGTAACTGGCCCACTCATTTGGAATAAACTTCCCTCAGCTCTTACCAATATCCAAAATTTGGCTGAATTTAAACGGGCTTTAAAAACAAAATTATTTTTAAAATCATATTTTTCATGAATCCTCTTTTCAATATACTAATAAGCCAGGTTCTCAAGTATCCGGTAATTGTTTGGTTTCGGTTTCCTCCTTATTGTACTTTTATGTTTAATGTGTACTTTTTATATAATATATTTGAGTGTTTACCTGTTTTATATAATACTTTAGTTTTACGGTTCTTGTTTTGTCCTACACCGTTATTGTCTATTATTGTTGTCCTGTGCTATAACAACAGCACTTGTTATTGTTAAATTTTGTTCTCTGCTTTTGTTTTGTTTTGTTTTGTGTATACCGTATATTCGTTATTTCTATCTTGTAATGGACTTTTAGTAATAATTAATTTTTATTAATATTTTGTAAATTTATTATAAATTTCTATTAACATTTTGTAAGGAGCACTAAAGGATTATTTTTAAGTTTATTTTAGTTTAGCGCACTTGAAGTGAAACCACACAAAACTGCGCTATATAAATTTAATGTTATTATTATTATTATTCAACAGTCGACGAATATAAATTAAAATAAAGTGGTTTTAAACAAAGTGTTTTTTTTTAATTTTGTATAATGTTAAGCCACAAACTGTTTGCTTTCTTCGATAAAGATTTAACTGTTTTTTATTTTGCAAACAAATATTATGAGAATGCGAAAGTAATTTTCATGAACCTTAAATAACTGAAATGTTTAAGGAACTTTGTTAAATAAATTTGTAAATCAAAAGCACCCATTATAAAGAAATATACTTATTATTGTTAATATTTACTAAAATGCATCCAATTTGCGATAAGCTATCATGGTAAATTGCATGCATTTTGAACCAACGTATGAAATGAGCTATTTTAATCCATAAACTTAATGACATGTCTTATTTCAGAATTTGTTTGGCTTCTGACAAGAAGCCGTAGCGCTCCACTTGATGCGATGAATAATGCCTATTCAGTTCTGGACAGGAATAATATCAGCCGTGGTTTTCTCATCAGGACCGACCAACTTAACTGCCCAGCGACATATTGAAATCACATATCAACATATATATAACATACAATAAAATATATACATTTGTTTTAGACCACTTTAATTTTAATTACACTCTACCGGTTTTGGAAGAACCCTTCCTTCCTTCGTTAATTAAAATTAAAATTTAATTAAAATTAAAGTGGTCTAAAACAAATGTATATATTTTATTGTAAATTATGGCGAGCCACAAAGTTAATGCTTATTACGAACATGTATATAACATGATTATAATTTATTGGAATAATTGCAATAGGACCTATTTAATAAATATTGCACAGTCATTGTGTATCTATGTCTTTATGTGGTAAAACCGTATAATGGTTAGTGTTAACTAATAATAATGGTCATTATTCCAATGTGTGGAATGTAGGAAAGTAAGTGCATTTCCACATATCCACTAGAGAGTGAAGTACATATCTAACGATTTTTACAAATATAAAAAATAATAACATTTATAAAATGGCTATTATATAATAATAAGGATTTATATTGATATCTCACTGAAGCGCTTTTATTTCGAATTGGAATTGGAAAATCATAATAATTTATTATTATCATATATATACACAGGGATTAAAAAGAACACATTTTATATGTAATAAATAATAAAAAAAGTAAAACTAAAAGAGTGTGTTATAAGATAATAAATGTACACTTTAATACGAATCCATGCCTCCCCCTGCGATGCAAGGCGATGGGTCGAGAGAGTCCTGCTTGAGAAGTAAACCAGCATCTAACAATCCGGCTTGCCATGCAGTAAGTGCGCAGTAAGTGACCAAACGTAGTGGACTTGGAGTGACATATGGCAGAGGTATTGATTTTGCAATAAATGGTTCCTGGGGCGGCGGTACCCATTCCCGCCTCTAAAATGGAAAGTTAACACTCCCATATAACACTCAAATTTACTTCTTACAATTTTTCTTCTTTAAATATAAAAAAATAATATTTAATAAAAATTTTAAAATAATTGATAACAGAGAAATAATTACGTTTCATCTTCTTAATTTTGAATATATATTTTTATTTAAAGATATACTCATTTAAAAAGCTATGCTTGGAAGGTTGTACTAAGTGACTGGGGGTTTTTAAATGGTTTTGGTATTATGTGGATGAATCCCAGCATTTTATATGATTTACTCTTAACATCATTAACTCAAATCTTCTCGACTTTTGTGATTATGTTTGTAATGCGTTTAATGAAAGAACTCAAGTGGATGCCATTTACACAGATTTTCAAAAGGCATTTGATAAAGTTAACCACTATATTTACTACAAAAGCTTGATCAGATAGGTATTCACGGTGATCTATTTAGATGGCTTAAGTCTAACTTGGAAAATATAACACAATTAGTACTTATTAATGGGTACAAATCACCTCCCGTAATTGCAACATCAGGCGTACCCCAGGGGTCCAACCTTGGTCCTCTGCTTTTTTTAATCTTCATTAATGACCTTGGCCCCATGTTGGCAAAAGCTCTATTTGCCGATGATCTCAAGATTTACCGCCAAATTTCCACTGACTCTGATCATGTTATGCTCCAAGAAGACCTTTAAACACTAAATAACTGGTGCATTCAAAACGATATGTTTTTAAATATTGAAAAATGTTACATTATTACTTTTACTCGTAACAGAAGACGAAAGCATTACGCATATTCTATTAATAATGTTCAATTAAATAAAGTCACCACTATAAGAGATCTAGGAATCACTCTTGATTCAAAGTTTATGTTTGATGTACACATCAGTGATATTATAAGTAAATCATTGAAAATGATTGGATTCATTCATAGAATATCGAAACCATTTAAATACCCCCAATCTATTATAACCTTGTACAACTCGTTGGTAAGAAGCAAATTGGAATATGGGAGTGTTATCTGGAATCCACATTATTTAAAATATTCTAAAAGTATTGAATCTGTGCAAAAGAAATTCCTAAGACTGTTATCATTTAAACTTGGATTTAATGCCTTACTCCAATCTTATGAGGAACGACTACATCACTATAATTTTATAACATTGGAAAAAAGAAGGAAATTTACTGACTTGATATGATGTTTATATAAAATTATTCGTGATAAACTTCTTACCACTCATTGTCTGAGCAATATTCATATTAAAGTCCCTAATAGACGTAATTTAAGGAGACAAAATATATTCCATATTGAAAGATTTAATAACAATATCGCATACTTCAATCCTCTGTCTCGAATGTGTCGTCTATACAATACAATTGAATGTGACCTTATAGATATCTTTGCAAACAGTCTCGCATATTATAAAAAAACAAATTAACAATCTTCTACCCATGATAGGTCTATTGTTTGATCATTATATCTTTCCTTTATCTTTTTATATCTTCTCTTTCTCTGTACACTTTCTGTATTTTGAATCTCATGTTATATATAATAATTTTTCACCAGATTTACACTTTTCCAAATAAATGATCATCTAGTAAATCCACGTTATGCAAGTGTATTATATAAGTATATCAGAGGGTTCGGCTCTGTGGAATTCCTAATTTGACCGATAAATCCTACTGATCCCTCAATATAAATATTTAAAAAATCTTTCGTAATTCTACATGTATTTAAAATGACTGATTTTTGCATTTTTATATACAAATTCTTTGACAAATCAAATATGCCTAAATTTTTAATAAGAGAGCTAGGTATAATGCCAGTAGCCGAAATAACAAATGGTAATGTTTTTATAGTTTGAGAATGCCAAATTCTTTTAATTTCATTTCCTAAATCTGTATACTTTCTTATTTTTTCAGAAACAGATTTTTGAATATTACAGGAATTTGGAATAGCTACATCAATAATATAAGTTATTTTTTTTAATTTTGTCATGTAAAACTATATCAGGTCTATTATGACCAATTGGTCTGTCTGTTAGTATAGTTTTATCATAGTAAATTTTAAAGAAATTATTTTCTAAAAATGAATTTGGCTCGTACTCATAATATGGTACTATATTATGACAGTCAATCAAGTTATGTTTAATTACCAAACTTTGGTGAATTATTTTTAAAACCTGATTGTGCCTAAATGTATACTCAGACGGCGCTAATATAGAACATCCTGGTATAATGTGTTCTATAGTTTCCAATACAGAACATCCTGATATAATGTGTTCTATAGTTTTCAATACATTTTCTACATAAATCATCAATTTGATTTGGATCTTTGATTATATGCTTCCTATAATTTTTGGTATTAATTACTCTATCTTGAATAGCAAGCATAAATCCTTCTATTTCTGCGCTCAACTCTCCAATACTCAACCATTTGTTTGACGAAAGTTTGTCAACATACGTTTGGCTGAGATAATTGAAGTGTTTTGCGTGAATAATTTAATTTGACCAGGAATCTAATAATTCCTGATTGGTATTTATAAAAATGCTGGCATTCTCGTCGTATAAATTTAAAGGTGAAATATTTCTGTCTGCCTTGCAAATTATTTTATGCAGCTCTGAGCTATTAGCTTTTCTATGGAAAAATTTCTTTACATTTCTACCTGATTTTGTTTAAAAGAAGTTATTTTGACTATACCTCTACCTCCTAAATTTCTAGGTAAATTAATTCGTTCTATAGCTGAATTTGGATGATGACAATTAAACTTTGTTAAGGTAGTTCTAACTAATCGTTCTAAGCTATCTAAATCTGTGTTAGACCATTTAATTATACCAAATGAGTACGTCAATAGAGGTTGGTTGGGCATTTACACAGCTACACTTACATACATACATCTATACAAAACTATACACATACATGAACTGCTGTACTTGTAGCTAGTATTGTCACATTTCCTTCCTACCCTTCCCTATAAACCTGTCACTTTCCTGTTACCCACATCAGTCAATAATCGACCATCAACCTGTGAACATCAACATTATTTATCGCATCCGCATTTTTTCGCTATTGACCGCCGCAGAGAAGAAAGTACAAGTCCCGCAGTGAGTAATTCTCTCCTTTTCCTTGTGTGCTTACCTTCTACTGTGCAGTGGTTCAAACACATAACATACACATTTCAAGGTCCTTCTTTTAAAAAACTACACAAAACACGCATCATTCATGGTCCAAAACGAGCCGGATATATATAACTCTTATTTCAATATCTCTTATAAACTTTCAGAGTGTATTACGCTCACCCGCAATTTGAATTTTTTCTACCCGCATTGTATATTGTTCAAAGACCTCGTGTCTTTACTAATAATTTGTTATTTTGTTTAATCTACTCCCAGTACTGGATAGATCAATTGAAATAATAAATTTGTTATTCCGCAAACATTAATTTTAAATTTAATTCAGTGTTGTTAACCCCTCACGGTTGTCGGGGTCAAAGATAACCCCACTGAGTACTGCGCGCAAATTGAATATTAATTAAATTATTTTATTATAAATATTATAAGCATATTCTTGGTCGGTATTCTTGTTACATTTAATAAATAATCGGAACAAGAAAATGGCAACCGCACCGTCTGGTTCATCGTCACGGGATGACAGGCGTCTCAAACGTTTAAATGCGAAGTTAGCTTCCAGTTTTGCGACATTACAGTCAGTCTTTGACAAAATTAAGAAATCTTCCGATAGCGCTACAAATCGTCAAGCATTTTTATCGGGCGCTGGCACCGTAGAGAGAATCCGTTCGGAGTTTATCACCATTCTAGACGAAAAGATCGATTGTGAACTTGAGATCAATCCTCAAGCGGTCGCCGAGTACGCTCAACTGAACGCATTTGAGGAAATGTACGGTCATTAAATTTACCGAGTCAAGCATGCTGTCAAATTCAGTAGAGAAACCGCACCGTCAAATCAAATTACCGCCTTTAGAAATTGCATGTTTTGACGGAAATTTGGAAAATTGGCCTCTGTTTTATGAAACCTATGTCTCCGTTATTCATTTAAATAGTTCATTAGACAACACTGAAAAGATGCAATATCTCATGTCCAAGTTAACGGGAAAGGCATTGACTATTTGTAAGACGATCACACCCACTGGTACAAATTACCAGGTGATCTGGAACGCTTTATGTAATAAATATAACGATCATCGCGTACTCGCAGAATCATACTTTGACCGGTTATTGAAAATGCCTGTGGTTAACTCGGTCACTCCCGCTTCCTTAGAAAATTTTGCAGATACGTATGCGACAAACATTGCCGCGCTGAAACAGTTGCAAATCAAGGATCTCGCAGAATTTATGTTGCTACATCTGGGTCTTAAACGCCTTGATATAGAGACAGTAAAAGCTTTCGAATCTTCTATTCGAGACGATGAAAGCTTTCCGTCGAGCTCAGAATTAATAGAATTCGTAAGAGGACAGCAAAGGATACTTACTCGTGCGCAAGTTACGCCAGCAACATCCAGCCGCCTCGGTTCAAATATTAATATTTCTGCTAAACCGCAAAGGACAAATTCCGCAAAGACATTTATGAATGTCGAGAAAAGTGACAATCACTCCATTGACATTTGTTTTTGTTGTCAAAAGGGATCGCACCTTTTATATCAATGTTCTAAATTTATTAGTCTAGAACCACGCAATCGATTTAATTTCATTAAGTCATCCAATACGCAAGTTTGTGTAAATTGCCTCAGTACTAGGCACAACACGAAATCATGCAAATCAAAGAGTACGTGTAAATCATGCGCTCTTAATCACCATACATTATTGCATTTCAAGCAAACTGATATGCGAAAACCACAGTCAGACCCAATACCGTCTTCCGTGTCACAAGCAGGTACCGATAATAATAATTCAAATTCTTCGAATCCAGTATCGCTGTGTGTGACAAACACAAAATCTTGTGCTAATTCTACGGTACTTCTGGGAACCGCCATCTGTTTAACTCGAGATCTTAAGGGACAGGTTCAATCTATCCGTGCGCTAATCGATAGCGGCTCCCAAAGGGACATTATTACGCGTAAATGCTGTTCACGTTTGAATCTTACGGTACAATCATCTCCCAGCACTTACGTCACGGGAATAGGTGACGTAAGAAATCTAACAAAGGGAATGACTTGTCTCAAACTGTTCTCCCATTATAACGACGTGGTAGAAAATATCACTAATGAACTGCCTACCATTAACATAAACCGCGCCTCATTATCATATCTCGACAATTTACCCTTAGCAGACAAAACTTTCTGTACGCCTGGTGAGATTGATATTATTTTGGGATGTGACATGTTTGCTCGCATTTTAAAGACCAACAAAATATCAGGTTCCCCTGGTCAGCCATTTGCTATTGAAACTACTTTAGGGTATTTAATCTTAGGCACTGCTCCGACGATGATTGAAACCCCAAGTAACTACGTCACGCAATCATTTTGTACGTTCGCTGAAAATGAGGATTTTTATCTTTCACGCTTCTTTGAATTGGAAGATATTCCAGATGAGAAGTTTTTAACGCCTGATGAACAAGAATGTGAGAACCAATTCAAGCTCACCACTTCTCGTGACACGACAGGTCGTTATATTGTCGCGTTGCCGTTTCGAAAAAGTCCATCTGTCCTTGGCGCGTCGTTGCCGACAGCCGAGCAGAGGTACCGATCTCTCGAACGCCGCTTAAAATCCCAACCCGCCATAAAAGTAGAATATGACAAAATATTGCGCGAATACCTTCAGAAAGGTTACATTTCCCCGGTCGACAATTCTGATTTACCGCATTACGTAATCCCGCATCATATCGTAGTTCGCGAGGATAAACTGACCACTAAAATTCGCATGGTGCTGGACGCGAGTATGAAATCCGATTCTGGTTACTCGCTTAATGATATTCTACACACCGGTAAGAATTTACAAGGTGACTTGTTTCGCATTATCCTCAATTTCCGATTATTTGCCATAGCTATAACCGCTGACATAAAACAAATGTATCTACAAATTGTAGTGCAAGAAGAATGCCGTCGTTTTCAGCGCATGCTGTACAGATTTAACGATAGTGACCCTTTGCAATTGTTTGAATTTAATCGCGTCACTTTCGGCATGTCTTGTAGTCCATTCTTGGCAATGCGTACATTGCGCCAACTTGCGTCGCATGAACAACCTCGTTTCCCACTTGCTGCAAACCTGGTGGAAAAAGGCTCATTCTACATGGACGATTTTGTCACCAGTTGCTCGTCGGTCGAGGAAACTACCGAGTTGTCTACGGAATTGATTCAACTATTTGCCGCGGGAGGATTTGATCTTGTAAAATTCTCTAGTAATTCTCCAAACTTTTTGTCCACAATTCCTTCAGATCGTCGTGTCAAGGAACATGTGGAATTTAATCCCGATGAAAACCTAAAAATACTGGGGCTTCATTGGATACCCGCTTCTGATAATTTTATATTTGTTGTAAACGCTAACGAAAGAACTTGCACCAAACGAAACATCCTATCGACGATTGCTCGTCTTTGGGATTTGATGGGTTTCGTCGCACCGGTTGTTTTATTAGCTAAGCTTATAATTAAATCTCTATGGGAGTACAACCTGGATTGGGACGATACTCCTCCTGACACCGTGGTCACGCTTTGGCGCCAGTTTGAAAAGGAATTGCCATTATTGCAATCTATTAGAATTCCTCGCTTTTTAGGTATCGAATACCAATGTGTATTAACACTCATCGGATTTTCTGACGCAAGCGAACGCGCATTTGGAGGTGTTGTATACTTACACGTTTACTGTCCGAATACTAATAAAATCACAATTAGCTTATTATGCGCCAAATCCAAGGTCGCTCCTGCGAAGACGATTTCACTTGCGCGTCTAGAATTATGTGGAGCGCTGGTACTTGCGCGATTAATGCGTACGGTCAGTAACACCTACGCATCAAATTCGATAGTTCATACGACTTTAGCCTTTTGTGACAGCACGGTTGCGCTAGCATGGATAAATTCACCACCTGCTAGATGGCAGACATTCGTTGCCAACCGCGTATCACAAATACAAGATCATCTGCAGGCTGAATGCTTCCATCATATAAAAGGTAAAGACAATCCCGCTGACTGCCTGTCGCGCGGTCTAACCCCCGCTCAGCTAATAGACCATCCATTATGGTTTAACGGCCCCGCATTTGCTCAGTTACCTAAAAGTGATTGGCCTCTACAACGTTTTGATTCAAAATCTGTATCTGAACCACCCGAACTGAAAACAAAAATTTTGATGGCAGTTCAAAACAATAACCGCCTCAAAACGATTGCACCACCGTTATTATGCGCACTAGCTTCTCGTGTCAATTCTTGGCCGAAATTAATTCGAATTGTAATTTTTATTTTTCGTTTCATTAAGAAACTACCGCGAACATTCGAATTAAGTCATACTGCCGTTGCAGAACTCGCTGTTATAAAATCGGTACAGCAAGAACATTTTTCCGAAGATATGAAGGCAATGACTGACGGGAAGAAACTTCGGCGCGCTATTGCAAAATTGAATCCGTTTCTTCATGAAGGTATTCTAAGGGTAGGAGGCAGGTTGAAAAACGCTGAATTAGAATTTGACAGTCGGCATCCTATTCTTTTACCCCCACGTGCTCATGTAGTCAATTTAATAATAGATTACTATCATATCAAGAACTTACATACAGGTCCTACCTTACTCATGTCTTTGCTAAGACAAAGGTTCTGGATTCTTTCCTCGCGTAATCTGATTAGGAAGCGCGTGCATCAGTGCAATACGTGCTCAAGATTAATCCCAAACCACAATTCCCAATAATGGGAGATTTACCTTCATGCCGCGTCCGCGAAGCCAAAGCTTTTCTACACACAGGTGTTGACTACGCGGGCCCGCTTCAAATAATCCCTTATAGACGTCGGGGTGTTCGAAGTCAAAAGGCGTACATTTGCCTTTTTATTTGCTTGGTGACCCGTGCTGTTCATATCGAACTCGCTTCAGATCTTTCCACTGAAGTCTTCCTTAATGCTTTCAAACGCTTTTTATCACGTCGTGGTCCTGTGAGCGTTATGTACTCTGATAACGGAACGAACTTTGTGGGCGCTAAGTCCCAGTTAAGATCTCTATTCGAACTTATAGAGTCACCAAATTTTAAGAATGAACTCTCAGATAATCTACGGGAAAACCGCATCGAATGGAAAATGAATCCTCCTCAATCTCCACACTTTGGTGGAATCTGGGAAAGTAATATAAAGTGTGTGAAGAGTTACTTGAATAAAATAGTGGGTACATGTCTACTCACGTATGAAGAGATGCAAACGGTGCTTTCTCAAATAGAAGCACTTCTAAACTCACGTCCGCTGTCCGTACTGAGTGTTACTGATGTCTCAGCTCCGTTGCCTCTTACTCCTGCACATTTTTTAACTCTTACTCCGTTAAAATCTCTACCCGCTGCTGACTTAACCAACGAGTCAGTAAACTTGTTGCAACGGAAGCATATCGTGGATCATCTCGTCCAGACTTTCTGGAATCGTTGGCGCATGGAGTACCTAAATACTTTACAATCTCGTCAAAAATGGAACACGAGCGCCAATCCGGTAACTACAGGCACTGTCGTAATCATCAAGTGTGACAACATCGCGCCTCTTCAATGGCCCATCGGCATAATAGTCAATGTTTATCCCGGTGTAGACGGAGTGATTCGCGTTGCCGACGTTAAAACAAACACCGGTACATACCGCAGGGCAGTGGTTAAACTTTGCCCTTTACCTTCGCAATAACATAGTCCGTTGACTTGGCCATCAGATATTGCATCTATGGCCCTTCTTTTAGCTTTAACTTTCACCAATTTTTAAATTTTGTTTATAAAGTGATTATTACCAGAGGCGGCTCGTGACTGAACTTGAAAGCAGTGCATTTTACTTAAAAAATGATAACATGTATCTATGTACAGGTAAATTTCAATTTGGTTAGCGGGTATGGGTACCGCCGCCCGGGGAATTATTTATTGGATAACCATCACCTCTGCCATAGGTCACCCTAAGTCGTTCGCTACGTTTGGTGAATTAGCAGGGGTGCCCGGGTTCATGAGGTGAGGTTTGTCCGGGTCTTCTGCCCACCAATTGCGTGGCAGGCCAGATCAGGAGAGACTGGTTGAGGGAGGCCTTTTGACTTCTCCAGCAGGGCTTTCTCGAAACATCACCTTGCACCGTAGTGGAAGGGATGAAATTATTCGTCCGCCACTCCTGGACACACTGATCCCAGGTTCCTACCCACCCCTTATACCCTTTTCCTTCCCAAACAACCTCTCTTTCCTTTCCTAAAAAGAACCCCCCCACACAGCATCCCCAAAGAAGACCCTAAGGAGAATTATTTTCTTCTGGGCCTCTTGTGTGGAGCTATTGTAAAAAAAAATGATAAAGGGAGCTGCACACCTGTAACTTCCATTTTTTCAGTAAAATAAGCAATATTCTTCACTCCACGATACATCGACTCCGAAAATTGTAGAAACACAGAACACAAATGATCTCGTCAACAAAGCCTGATACTTTCGAATAAAGTTATTTTTTAGATACCCTTTTCACAGTTTTTGCCTTAACCTTACAAACTTGTTATAGGTATATTTTACAATGGTTTTGGCGGGTCATTAGTTTTCAAAAACAATCGCTTTTTGATTACCCACCTCTAATTTTTAACTGTTTTTTACAGAACATAACTCATTAAAACCGGGCACTGCCAATATCATAAATATACCATTCCCGCCAATACTAAATACATACTGTCATAAATAAACCGATCCCATTGTCAAGTAGCGCTAAAACATCTAACATTGTTAATTAGTTACAAATCCGATAATCCTAACTAACTCGTTCCAAGCGTTTGGTAAAACGCATGTGTAACGTTAGTATCAACGTCAAGGATGCTTCTGCGCATGTCCCGCGAATGCACGGTCGTCCCATAGGACGGTGTACTGTCTCCGTTATTTCACGGTTAGGAGATGCTTAGGACAATGCCCACAGTGGGAACGCGATTTGTGACGTCATCTTCGGCATATCGGAATATGCACGGCGGCAGTAGGATGCGTGAAATTCTAGTACGGATTGCCAATATGGCGGGAATCTTTCACGGGTTGATCGATGTTTGGCGCACATATTTTCTCGTTAATACTGTGCTATTATATATTTTTTCTATTACGGTTATATATCTAATGTTACATTGAATTTGCGGCAGCGCAGTGCACAAATGCACTGAAGAAGGAACCGCCACTGATTAGTACTACACTCTTAAGGTTTATGGAAGTGGATTCGTTCATCCCCTTCCAGGCGGGGGGCATGGTTGGGCATTTACACAGCTACACTTACATACATACATCTATACAAAACTATACACATACATGAACTGCTGTACTTGTAGCTAGTATTGTCACATTTCCTTCCTACCCTTCCCTATAAACCTGTCACTTTCCTGTTACCCACATCAGTCAATAATCGACCATCAACCTGTGAACATCAACATTATTTATCGCATCCGCATTTTTTCGCTATTGACCGCCGCAGAGAAGAAAGTACAAGTCCCGCAGTGAGTAATTCTATCCTTTTCCTTGTGTGCTTACCTTCTACTGTGCAGTGGTTCAAACACATAACATACACATTTCAAGGTCCTTCTTTTAAAAAACTACACAAAACACGCATCAGAGGTATTACCCAACTATTTATTGCCTTTACTAAATTTTTAGCAGATAGATTGCATTTTAAAATTTTTCTTATCCTAGTTTGAAATTTAATCCTAATATCATTTTTGATACTAGTATGATATAATCTATTCGATTGCGGGTATCCTAAGTATTTATAAACCTCACCCCCTTTCATACTTTTAATTTTGAAATTTCTAAATATACCCTCATCTCCATCTATAATTTTGCCTTTCTCTATATGGATCGTTCTACATTTATCTAAACCAAAAGTCATTTTAATATCATCTGAAAAAATTTTAACTACCTTAATCATTTTCTCTAAATTTGATTCAGAATTTGAAAATAATTTTATATCATCCATATATAATAGATGCGAAATTATACTACTCTCTCCTGTATTTCCCTTAATATTTATTCCAAACTTGCTTTTTATTAACATTTTAGATAGAGGATTTAATGCTAAGCAAAACCAAAGAGGACTCAACGAGTCTCCTTGAAAAATTCCTCTTTTTATTGAAATGCCCGGTACTACTATTTTCTTACCCTTTAAATTGATAAATAAATCTGTATTCCAAAAAGACATAATATTTTCTAAAAAGCTAATAATCATTGGATTAATTTTATATATATTTAATACTTTGATAAGCCACGAGTGCGGGACACTATCAAAAGCCTTTTGGTAATCTATATAGCAAGTATGTAAATTACGTTTTTTATTTTGAATCTGTTTTAGAATTACAGAATCAATAACTAATTGTTCTTTACATCCCATATGTTTTCTGCGACAACCTTTTTGTTGTTCAGATAAAATATGTTTTCATCTAAATGATTATATATTAAATCTGTCAAGCAAGAGGTTAAAATTTTATATATTGTCGGTAAACATGTAATGGGTCTATACTGAGAGGGATTATTAATATTTTCGCTTTAAGGCAACATATAAGTAATTCCCTTAGTTAGAAAATTTGGAAAATTTTGAGTTTGTCTAACAAATTTTGAAATATTTTTTGCCAAAAGAGGATGTAAAGTAGTCAGACGTTCGTACCAAAAAGTATGTATCCAATCGCAACCCGTGGCTTTCCAATTATGAGTATTTTTAATAATTTTGGCTAACAATTCAACCGATATATCAGAAAAACTCATTTGTTCAATGTCTGAAAAATTGAGTTCTTCATTTTCTATCCAGGGACCTGACTCATTGTGTTTTATATCTTTACTCCAAATTTTAGTCCAAAAATCGTGCATATCTGATTTAGATGGCAACGGAATATTATTATTAGAAATAATATTTTTTTTATCGTCAAGTTTGGAATAAAATATTTTCTCATTTTTCAGGAATAATCTGTTATTATTTTTTTTATTATACGTATATTTATATATTTTTAATCTACTAGCTTTTACACCTAATTTTTGTTTTAATAAATCCAATAAATCATTGATTATATTTTCATTATTATTACTATCAATGCTATAACCAAATTTTCTCCCAATTTCGTCTATATGTCTCAAAATATTCCTACTTCTATTTCCATTTTTATATTATATTATTGTAGCTATGCTACTTCTTAAAAATACTACATCATTTTCTAATCTAATCTGCCAAATTTTCTCCCAATTTCGTCTATATGTCTCAAAATATTCCTACTTCTATTTCCATTTTTATATTATATTATTGTAGCTATGCTACTTCTTAAAAATACTACATCATTTTCTAATCTAATCTGCCATTCTGGTTTACAATCACTATATGATCTATCATCAGAGGACTTTAATTCAATTCCTAACCTATTACATATAGTGATAGCGCTGGCATATACTATTGTATGAAGATCTAAAAAACTAATGTCCTCAAATATAATTTTTGGTAAAATATAATTTTTGGTAAAATTATATTATTTAAATCAAAAATTAATTTAGATAATTTTTTTGACGTATGTAATTTTGGTAATTTTGGTCTATCTGTGGGCTCTACATCTATATATCTAATTATATTATTATGAAGTAAGTTAGCTAATTCTACTACATTATCATCTACTAAGTTTAAATTTACAATATTGATTTCCCTAAGATTATAAATAACATCTTCGTTATTTGAATCTACTGTAATATCACTGGTCATGTCTACTAGATTATTATCTAAACTATCTACATTCAATTCATCTAATATAACATTATTACTTGTGTTAATTTGTTCTAAATTATTCCCCTGTTCCAATATATCTGCTACTTCATTTTTTATCTGATCTAATGTAACTACAGGAATTAAATTATTTTTGAATATTGCCCGTTTTTGATCTGCTAATCTTTGTTCATTTACTATGGCTAACGGATATTTTTCTGAGAAAAGTAAATGTAATTTTTTTCTATTTGTATAGTATGTAAATTATATAAATCTGTTGTCAGCATATCTGTTTCTACCTTGGTTATATAAAAATATGAACGGACGATGAACATATTGACATCGATCGTCCATTTCATACGCTGCCTAGGAATACCTGCTTTTGTTTTTTGGGGTCTAAGATTATCAATGTTCATCTGTATAGATGACATAATACTCCCCTGTTCATCTCTGTTGGTTGCATATGACATGTGTCAAAACAAAACAACTAGGAAATGACAATATGTTTTGCTTAGTAACTACTATATTCCAGTAACCAAGTTACTGTCAAATAATTTTCAATCTGTCAAAATTAAATTAAACATTTCAATAAACTATCTTTCAACATTACTAATCTATAATAGATTATATTTTAGAATAATATTATCAAAATAAAATAATTAAATATACTCATATAATATATTACAAATGAATCTCAAATATTGTCGTTTACCTTGGTTACTGGGGCCTGACAAAATGAAAATTTTAAAATCCGTTTATTTAACTAAATATTCTATGGTTCACTGGCAGTCTATTTATTAGGTAATCTAATATACTTATTTTCAAATATTTATATGTTTTGGGATCAAAGCTAATTCTTTTCTATCTGATATGATTAAAAAAATCAGTAAGCAAAAATTCAAAACTAATTAATTGCTTAGCAACGCTAGCCACGACATATTTTTATTATTATATTATTATTATTATCTGTCATTTTCACTACTAGCATCACCGCCTAGTAACAACTAAACCTTGATTACGCATGCTGTGAACATTTTTAATTGGAGTGTTAATATCTGTGCACATTCCAACGCAATAATATTAATGCAATACTTGTTAACACTCTGTAAATGTTTCAAACAATAAATAAATAAATAAATGTGCACATTCAACTTAAACTTCGAACCAGGAGTAACGTCAGGAGTAACGAGGTAATAAATACGTGAAATTATAATTATCAATGGAATATGTACAATCCTTTCAACATCTCGATAAATTAAAATTTTTTTGATTATGTATAACATTTATCAACAATCAAAAACATATCTTTTAAAAAATATATATTTAATAAAACTATTATTATTTTCGGTTCGGTTCGGTTAGGTTCGGTTAGGTTCGGTTAGGTTCGGTTAGGTTCGGTTAGGTTCGGTTAGGTTCGGTTAGGTTTAGGTTTTTAATAAATCCAATAAATCATTGATTATATTTTCATTATTATTACTATCAATGCTATAACCAAATTTTCTCCCAATTTCGTCTATATGTCTCAAAATATTCCTACTTCTATTTCCATTTTTATGTTATATTATTGTAGCTATGCTACTTCTTAAAAATACTACATCATTTTCTAATCTAATCTGCCATTCTGGTTTACAATCACTATATGATCTATCATCAGAGGACTTTAATTCAATTCCTAACCTATTACATATAGTGATAGCGCTGGCATATACTATTGTATGAAGATCTAAAAAACTAATGTCCTCAAATATAATTTTTGGTAAAATTATATTATTTAAATCAAAAATTAATTTAGATAATTTTTTTGACGTATGTAATTTTGGTAATTTTGGTCTATCTGTGGGCTCTACATCTATATATCTAATTATATTATTATGAAGTAAGTTAGCTAATTCTGCTACATTATCATCTACTAAGTTTAAATTTGCAATATTGATTTCCCTAAGATTATAAATAACATCTTCGTTATTTGAATCTACTGTAATATCACTGGTCATGTCTACTAGTTAGGTTAGGTTAGGTTAGGTTAGGTTAGGTTAGGTTAGGTTAGGTTAGGTTAGGTTAGGTTAGGTTAGGTTAGGTTAGGTTAGGTTAGGTTAGGTTAGGTTAGGTTAGGTTAGGTTAGGTTAGGTTAGGTTAGGTTAGGTTAGGTTAGGTTAGGTTAGGTTAGGTTAGGTTAGGTTAGGTTAGGTTAGGTTAGGTTAGGTTAGGTTAGGTTAGGTTAGGTTAGGTTAGGTTAGGTTAGGTTAGGTTAGGTTAGGTTAGGTTAGGTTAGGTTAGGTTAGGTTAGGTTAGGTTAGGTTAGGTTAGGTTAGGTTAGGTTAGGTTAGGTTAGGTTAGGTTAGGTTAGGTTAGGTTAGGTTAGGTTAGGTTAGGTTAGGTTAGGTTAGGTTAGGTTAGGTTAGGTTAGGTTAGGTTAGGTTAGGTTAGGTTAGGTTAGGTTAGGTTAGGTTAGGTTAGGTTAGGTTAGGTTAGGTTAGGTTAGGTTAGGTTAGGTTAGGTTAGGTTAGGTTAGGTTAGGTTAGGTTAGGTTAGGTTAGGTTAGGTTAGGTTAGGTTAGGTTAGGTTAGGTTAGGTTAGGTTAGGTTAGGTTAGGTTAGGTTAGGTTAGGTTAGGTTAGGTTAGGTTAGGTTAGGTTAGGTTAGGTTAGGTTAGGTTAGGTTAGGTTAGGTTAGGTTAGGTTAGGTTAGGTTAGGTTAGGTTAGGTTAGGTTAGGTTAGGTTAGGTTAGGTTAGGTTAGGTTAGGTTAGGTTAGGTTAGGTTAGGTTAGGTTAGGTTAGGTTAGGTTAGGTTAGGTTAGGTTAGGTTAGGTTAGGTTAGGTTAGGTTAGGTTAGGTTAGGTTAGGTTAGGTTAGGTTAGGTTAGGTTAGGTTAGGTTAGGTTAGGTTAGGTTAGGTTAGGTTAGGTTAGGTTAGGTTAGGTTAGGTTAGGTTAGGTTAGGTTAGGTTAGGTTAGGTTAGGTTAGGTTAGGTTAGGTTAGGTTAGGTTAGGTTAGGTTAGGTTAGGTTAGGTTAGGTTAGGTTAGGTTAGGTTAGGTTAGGTTAGGTTAGGTTAGGTTAGGTTAGGTTAGGTTAGGTTAGGTTAGGTTAGGTTAGGTTAGGTTAGGTTAGGTTAGGTTAGGTTAGGTTAGGTTAGGTTAGGTTAGGTTAGGTTAGGTTAGGTTAGGTTAGGTTAGGTTAGGTTAGGTTAGGTTAGGTTAGGTTAGGTTAGGTTAGGTTAGGTTAGGTTAGGTTAGGTTAGGTTAGGTTAGGTTAGGTTAGGTTAGGTTAGGTTAGGTTAGGTTAGGTTAGGTTAGGTTAGGTTAGGTTAGGTTAGGTTAGGTTAGGTTAGGTTAGGTTAGGTTAGGTTAGGTTAGGTTAGGTTAGGTTAGGTTAGGTTAGGTTAGGTTAGGTTAGGTTAGGTTAGGTTAGGTTAGGTTAGGTTAGGTTAGGTTAGGTTAGGTTAGGTTAGGTTAGGTTAGGTTAGGTTAGGTTAGGTTAGGTTAGGTTAGGTTAGGTTAGGTTAGGTTAGGTTAGGTTAGGTTAGGTTAGGTTAGGTTAGGTTAGGTTAGGTTAGGTTAGGTTAGGTTAGGTTAGGTTAGGTTAGGTTAGGTTAGGTTAGGTTAGGTTAGGTTAGGTTAGGTTAGGTTAGGTTAGGTTAGGTTAGGTTAGGTTAGGTTAGGTTAGGTTAGGTTAGGTTAGGTTAGGTTAGGTTAGGTTAGGTTAGGTTAGGTTAGGTTAGGTTAGGTTAGGTTAGGTTAGGTTAGGTTAGGTTAGGTTAGGTTAGGTTAGGTTAGGTTAGGTTAGGTTAGGTTAGGTTAGGTTAGGTTAGGTTAGGTTAGGTTAGGTTAGGTTAGGTTAGGTTAGGTTAGGTTAGGTTAGGTTAGGTTAGTTAGGTTAGGTTAGGTTAGGTTAGGTTAGGTTAGGTTAGGTTAGGTTAGGTTAGGTTAGGTTAGGTTAGGTTAGGTTAGGTTAGGTTAGGTTAGGTTAGGTTAGGTTAGGTTAGGTTAGGTTAGGTTAGGTTAGGTTAGGTTAGGTTAGGTTAGGTTAGGTTAGGTTAGGTTAGGTTAGGTTAGGTTAGGTTAGGTTAGGTTAGGTTAGGTTAGGTTAGGTTAGGTTAGGTTAGGTTAGGTTAGGTTAGGTTAGGTTAGGTTAGGTTAGGTTAGGTTAGGTTAGGTTAGGTTAGGTTAGGTTAGGTTAGGTTAGGTTAGGTTAGGTTAGGTTAGGTTAGGTTAGGTTAGGTTAGGTTAGGTTAGGTTAGGTTAGG